>JASDDO010000004.1:340216796-341467630 GCA_030015575.1 Agapanthus africanus | reverse complement strand
CGGATTGGCGGCGTCTATCACGGATCTATCCCCCAGAAAGTCTTTCCAGCGTTTGCTCGAGATGGCCGCTCCGCAGGCAATATCCCCGCAACGCATCGTCCTCTCTTCTGGGCAAGGTCAGTGTTATTTGACCCCCTCATTGCATTATCATTATTTCGTATAACGATGCTGATATGTCTTCTGCAGTTTTGGAAGCAGATGACGAAGTTGAGATCCTCGACGGGCCTGGGGATCTGTCCAATCCTCCTTGCATGACCGTGGGTAAGTAAGATTTCGACGTCGCTTTATATATTCTTTGGGCGTAAATCTCATATCTTGTTCATGGATCTTGATAGCCTTGCCCGTTCTTATCCCGCTGGAATCTCGCATCCTTATGCCACCTGGCTCTTATGCCCTAAGCGCATCTGAACGGATGGCGAAGCAAAGCCTTCACTCTTTATCGGCTCTCATCGAAGATCTTCGTCATGGACCTCTGATAGGTGGCGCCGGCGTTCTTCAGACCGAAGGGCATCACTTTGTAGCAGAATATGCACAAAGGGGTCCGGAAAGTAGTATGCTTCTGATCTTCGGGATGCATCTTTATTTGATTGTACCCTGATGAGTCGTCCATGAAGGAGAAAACTTCGTGAGTGGACGTGTTGTCTATCATCAGCTCGGTAACCGGTACAGGAAAATCATCCTTTGGGCAAGCTTTATTGAGATCTCGAAAGTCCACGCAGATGCGCACTGTACCATTTTTCTTCATCACTGGGACGATGTTGGCGATCCAGTCAGGGTACTGGATGTTGGATGAAGCCGGAGTCAATTAGTTTCTTGACTTCGGCGTTGATGCTCATTTCTAATTCGAGCCGCATTCTTCTTGGTGCTTGTTTGACTGGCTTGACGTCTGGAGATATCACTAATTTATGCACAGCTATTTCCGGATCTAGCCCCGGCATCTCGGAACAGTTCCATGCGAAGCAGTCTTTATACTACATGGGCACGTCTTTTAACGTAGCTACCTGTTCTTTGGACAGCAGCTCACTGACGAACGTAGGCCTCGGGTCGTTTGCCGTCCCCAAGTCGATTTTCCTTAGGTTGTCCATTGTAGTATGTATTCCATCTTCCAACTCTTTTGGCGCATGTGGAAATTCTGAGACCACCTCGTCTTCGTCCTCATTTTCGAAGCACCAGGAGAGGTCATCCATGTTCTCGGGCACTCCTTCTTCTGACAGCGTTATCACGTGACAGGTTCAAGATCATTTCCAGGACCGATGTTGGTCTGGTTCTACTCTCACCATATACGTTGCTTTTGGCACATGTCTTTGTGGTGGGGCCACCCTCCAGCTGTTGGATAGAGCGAATCTGCCGAGTTGATATTGGTCTTCTACCCAGTCTTTGAATGTGAAGCAGTCTTCGAGAGGATGTCCTATCGCTTGGTGATAGGAGCAATAATATGGGTGAGAGACCTCGTCTGCTTGCTCGGGGTGTTTAGATTCCGGGAGTGTCATCATCTGATATTTAATGATAAGACCGGATATCTTTCTTGTCTTGTCTTGGGGAAAAGAATACTCTCGACCCATCTTCTTTATAAGAGACGAATCCTGGCTGCTCAATTCTTGATCGCGTGGCTTCTTAGACCTGCTTTGCCGCTGTCGAACGTTTTTTCCGTTCTTTAGCTTGTTTCTACCTCTGCGTCGGGTCTTTTGTATGACGGGCTGGCGACGAAGAGTATCGTTATTCTCCGCAGCCTGCTGAAGGAGACGCTGTGTCCTGGATTTCTCGTAAATGGCCATTTCGCGGCTATGGTCATCCCAGACCTTTTGACCCGCTTCCCTTATTAGCTTGTCCATCTGTTCTTCGAACGACGGACTTGGCATTTTCACGGCGGGACCTCTTTTTGGTTCAGGGTTAGCGTCTTCTAATAGAGCATCTCTTTCTTCATCGAAATCATGTATAACGTAGCAACCATGGAATCGCTCCCGTTTCTTGGATTGAACATATTCAAGCTCGATCGTTTCCATTCTCCCGTTGGGCAATTTTCGCTGTGTTCCGGGGACGTTTCAGATCCGGTTGTAGAACTGAGCTTTTCGAACAGTCTGTTTGAAAGGTACGCCTTGGCGCCTCAACAGCTTTTTTAATCCTTCTGTGTAGTATCTGGGTAGACAGATGGGCTAGAGCCTGTCAAGAGTAGAATCAGCACCATGACAGATTTCCTTCTCCACTTTGGTTTCCGCGGATCGATAAAAGAGGATCACCTTTTCATCTTTTCTCCTGGGAGGGACGTAGAACGTCTGCAGTTCTTGCACACTGTAAGTATCAAGTGCGTTAAGCTCTTTGTAATGCTCTTGCGGAACCACGGCGATCTGCAAACTTTGATCATCTCCAATAAAGGCTTGCACTGATGGACGAGCCGAGAATACTGCGTTGATATCGTCTTCAGAGTCACTGCCAAAGACCAGAATAGGGGTAGAAGGTCTCGGTTTGTTGTATCGGGAAGGTCCCGAATATACCGTCTCTTCTTCCTCCTCGGTATCGCTCCCGAAGACCGGAATGGTGGTGATAGCTTTTTCCTTATCCTCAGGTTTATGGCATCTTTCCGTGTCTTCAAAGTCTGGCAGAAAGTACTTTGCGTCCTCGTACTTTCGGACTTCGTTTACGGCGAATTGGTTCAGTTCCCCTGTCACAGTGTATTCAAGACCATCTTTGAATTACTTCATCCATTGATGCTGTGTAGAAGGGATAATGTTGTACTCGTGTAACCAAGGCCGGCCGAGTAAAGCGTTGTAGCAAATCTTGGCGTCAATGACGTGGAACTTGATATCAGTGACGAGCAGCCCAAAACGTAACGTCAGTAACACAGACCCAAGCGTCCGTGATGACTGGGAGTCGAATCCGGAGATAGTGATTTTATCCCGAGCGAGGTGTTGAGCGCTCATGCAGATTTCTTTTAGCACCCTCACATTTAGGAGATTGACAGATGACCCATTGTCAACTAGGATCTTCCCTATCTTAATATCATGGCAATACCCGGAGACATATAGGGGACGATTGTACTCGCATGTTCCGAGGAGGAGATCCTCATCGCCGAAAGTGATGTCAGCTGTGTGAATTTCTTCCAACTCGCCCTTCATATTTTCTTCGGCGAGGAAAGCTTGGAACTGGTCAGGCTCTTGTAATGCCTTGATCTCTTTGGATAGCAGAAGGGCGTCGAGAATGCTTAGCTGCGAGGGTATCTTCCTCAGGTATGCCAGAACGTTGTAATCCACCTTTTTTTTCTTGGGCGGGTCCTTGGCTGCCATCTCTTCGACGACTCGGTCATCGAGGGTGATATCCTTAGGGACCTTTTCTTTCCCCCTTATCCTTTTTGTTCGATCTCTTGTTTGCGGGTCCGAGATTCTTTTCAGGTAGCGTGCGATTGCGCAGCTGAATGTTCTCGCAGGTCTTCATCCTTTCTGTTTCAAAGATGGATTCCTTGAAGAGAGGACCGAGGGCTATTTCCTCATCAGAATCACTCCCGAAGGTGAGAACTTGCGATCCCCTGGAATTAACTATGTGACATTTACCGGTAGTTCTTTTATGTTCATCTGTCATGCTTCTTTGTTCCCGACGAGTTTTACGCTTCACTCGTTGAACGTGTTGTCGGTGGGCAACATATCCCTGCCACCAGTTTTTAAAGGCTATGCACTCTTCGGTAGGGTGTGTGATTCTCTGATGGTATAAGCCGAAGTTAGGATGTACGTCCGCTTCATCAAGATGTATACCGCCAGGAGAGTTTCCTTTAAAAGAGGGCAACTTCATTACGATTGACAGGGCCTGTTAGTTATGTATATGCCCTAGAGGCCATTGTTGTACATTTGATGTATATTATAATGGATGCTTGGTTATATATAGAGAAGACTTTCTTGCTCGTCATGATAGTATGCTATTTGGTTTCACTTTATCTTAACATGTTGACTTGTATTGGTTTACTGTTTTACTCTCACATGTTGATAAAGCCCTTAGGATCTGTACTCGACTACTGGGACTATGATGAGATCATACAAGTGGGGCCGAGGTAGTCGATGAGTACATCCTATAACTGTTCCTAGTCGAGGGTATATCGAGACAGGGCATCGTTACACCAGAGTAGACTAGCGTATACGCATCTTGACCCATATGATGGGCGATGGATGATCCCATATCCATCGGTGTTTGACATCAGAGATGGTGTACGGGTGCTCAGTGGAGACTGGGTACACTGGACGGACTCGCCGAGAACTCCCAGATGGTGATATACCACACGTCAGATGGCAGTTCTCCGGTGACACAGGTACATGGTAGTCTGTAGACCCGAGATCGTCATGGAGTCTTGTGTGATTCCCACTGTGCTTTGATTTCCACCTTACCACGTCCAAGAGGGCGTGCAAAACGGTGGCTTTTGGGTACAGTCCCGAATCACATGGAGGCAATGAGCGATAGGAGGGGATTCGTCTCTCCCGGTATAGGGAGTTGATGTTGTGCTGTGTTCAATTGGCTATAACTGGAAGCCCCTGGCCAGGGCTGATATAGAGATTTACTGGTAAGTGTTACTAGTAGTTTCTTGACCCGTTATGAGCCACACATCGACACGACTTATCGGTTACTGGGGTCTGACATATACCACCCCTAGACTTGATATGCGACACATCAGACGAACAGACCGGTCTGTACGGGAGTGTTACTGATCAGATTCACAGGAGAACGCACAGGCTAGCTTGTTGATCTTCTGATCGCTCAATACCTGGGTGGCTGTTACGTTTAGCTGACCGCTTGCAGCTTGTGGGTGTTTGATATGATCATCACCCGCTACCGGCGTATTGACGATTCTTTAGAGTCCTACACAGAGGTTTCTTGGCTCAAGCGAAACGGAGTAGAGGCACATATGTGATATGTGCAGGACTGAGAATAATGCGATATGGGATACCGTATTATATTCTCGCGATATTTAGATATGAACCGGGACATCGGATCAAGTGTTGATTCGATAAATCGGTACATGATATATTAGTCGGTTATGTTCGATATAGCCGGATCGTCGGATCAAGTGTTGATTCGATGATTTAATATATAATAATATATATGATATATTATTATATTAACTAATATTGGCTTGCTTTATTATTTCATTTTCTCACTGGATGATACATTGATATATATGCGATATATGTTAATTGTATTATTTTCTTTTGTTGCAAATATATAATATATATGTGATATATATTATTGTGACATGATATGATTAATTGTTAAACATGTTTAAGGATGATTAATTGAGGTTAGGGTTTGATTAGGGTTAGATGCTTCAAGTTCCTTCTAGAAGCATTTTTCTTTTGTCATTTGTAAAGATATTTTGGATGACACATTTTTAACTTAACCAAACCCTAACTCTAGTTGTTTCTCTACACATTCTCATCCATTCATCCTTGACCATGGTTATATATCAATCATATGTTTTATTTCTATTCATCATAAAAGAAAAAGGATTATCATTATCTTTTCATGATCATCTTCTTCCTTCTTCAAGAAAGCTTGCTAGTTTTTCTTAAGTGATGAAATAAAATGAGAAAATGATATTAAAAGAAAGCAAAATTACTACTCTCTCATCCTCATCTCATCTAGCCCATGGGATTAGTGTGTTCTTCTCTTTTGAGTGAGAAAGCTTGAGTCGAAGCAACTTCAAGGTAGATCATCGGAGATTTGGAATACTTCGAGCTAGCATGGATCGTTCGAGTCGTGGAGCCTCTCATGAGTCCGGGAGATCCTGGATCGCGGCAAAGGGACTTCTACTCGGAGCTTGTGAAGTGAAGGAGCGGACTACAAAGGTTGTAATCCCTCACACTTAGATAAAAGTTATCATCTTGCATATTAAACCCTAATAATCTAGCAAAGATCCCGGCTTTGGGTTGTTCGGCACGTCTAAAATTTAATCCGGGCATGTTTGATGCCTTATGAACCTTCACAAGAGTGCCTAGGAACCCTACAGTGGTATCAGAGCCTAGCTAGAGCATTAGGCGATGTGTTTACGAAGTTAAAACTCCGATCGAACCCGAAACGACGCAAAAAGACCCCTCTCTGGAAATTTTTTAAATTTTGGGATTTTTCTGAATTAAAAATATGTAAAAAAATCAGCAGGGAATTCTAAGAATTACCATACAATACGAGCCCCTAATTCGATTAAACGGCGGCGGAACAGTAAGATCTTGACACGTGGGCTTTATGGTAATTTCCGTAGGTACTTGTTGATGCTTCTGGATATTTTTAACAGTGATTCCAGTATTGTTTAAATCTGGGGTTTATTTGGTAAAAGTAGATTCGATCGGAATTTTTTAAGTTCGTATTTCTTTCCGGATATTTAGAAATTGTTAAACTAGTTGAACGGATATCATTAACCGACTTTTTCCCGGCACGTAAAACTTTCAAGCGTTGAATTTTTATCGGGTTTAAATCTTTCGGAAAAATTGTACAAGTTAAGCGGTGGACCCTCTAGAAGACAACAAACCTTAACTCGATTATGTGACCGTCTTGAACTGCTTTTTGAACCTTCGGGTTTGGGGCAGTACGGCGTGCCACATGTGAGGCGTTGGCTTGACCCTTCTACGGCTGGATCACCGGTACTGTGACATATTCTGGGATTATTTGAACCCCGCTCAAGTGTTGAGCAGTTTAGGAAATTTTGGGTGTTTGATAATCTGTTCGAAAAGTTTAATACTGTTTATCTATCTGTAATGTGATACAATATGTGGAATTTATAGAGTTAGGCATGAAATGCGGAGTATGTGATATTTCGGATTTACGATGTCTAAAGTGATTGTGGATTCCAAATATTGTAGTTTTACACTTTCTTTTCTGTGACCGTAAGTGTAATATGTGATATCGCCGGTTTCGTTGCTATATGTCAACGACAATTGGGATGCGCATATTTACTTACGTTGATGATATGAGATATTATGTGTTGCTGTGATATGTTATATTGGATCGTCGCGATCAGAATAGCCGGGGGTTTTATGTGAGATGAGGGTTTTTATTTTCATTCATGTAAAATTCATTTGTAATGTAATATTCATTTATTTGGGGCACTTTCTGGTTGCGGTTGCTGTCACCAGTGTATATTATTTACTTTTCCGCATTAGGTAGACCCAAGGAGGGGAGCACAAGTAACCGGGTTCTAGGGTCCAGTGGGAGGCCATCTCGAGGAGTCGAGACCGGGTCTCCTAACCCTAAAATTGGCAGTGTTACTTGCCGCTCTCGTAGGGGTCTTGGGATGTGGGTTTGGCTATTCGTCGCGACCGTGGAATCCGTGTTTTATACAGGCTCGTATTGAAAACACGGACGTCCTAGTATATCCAATATTTCATATATGTTCTTCTGCTGCAATGTTCTGTGATGAGATCATATTACTGCCTGAGACGAATGCTTATACTATATATATATGCTGATATATAAATATTACTGCTTTCGTTTCTTCTGTGATGCTTAGGAAGCATAAGCTGATGGGATATTTATTAATGAGATTAATAAAAGAAAAGAAACCTAAAGATGTTGTAGAATCAAAAACTTATAAAAAGGGTAGCTACAGTTTTGCTTTGCACAGTGATATATATGATATATCCTGCACCTTATTCGATGAGGAAAGGACCGAGATCCCTTCACCGGGAGTGACTCCTTTAGCGAAACTGGCAGATGCTACAAAACGCGGTTTGTCTTTTGATTGCTTTTAGTGTTTTGCTTTGCACAGCGGTATATATGATATATCCTGCACCTTATTCGATGAGGAAAGGGCCGACGATCCCTTCACCAGGAGTGACCCCTTTAGCGAAACTAAGAAAAGCCTCAAAAACACTCCTTTTCAAAAACACATGATTCTACGACGATATCAAGTTCTTTACGCTCAAGGTTTTCTAAAAAACCTGCGTAGCCCTCCGTCATTTCAGATAAGTACTACTTAGTATTCGTGCTACGGTAGTTTGGCATTCGTCAAGGCGTAGTGTACGGTAGCTAACTAGTATTTATCTGCTTATGCATATGATGCAGATTGGATTAGGGTATTCGTACGGCGTTGTTTGGCATTCGTCAAGGGTCGTACGGGTGGGTTTAATTCAATCAAGAAATGTACGGGTTGAACTTGACTAGTGGACTATGGGTTGTTTGGCATTCGTCAAGGTCATAGAACACTAGGGGTAAAAGTTTTATCGGGAATTTCAAGCGTTGAAATTTGCAATGAGATTGCATACCTTCTATGAGATAGTTGGATCCCGATACCCACTGCGAGTAAGAGTTACTCCTGGGAGAGTTTTACACAGGACAATTAGTCATTCAAGTAGGTGTCTAGAAAAGTGTTAACGAGGTTACGCCTCTGGGAAAACGAGGTTTACTTTAATTAGGTCCGTGCGAAAGCACGGGGAACCTCCCTCAAAGTACCGACACTGATCTGGCTGAAAGATTGACGAAATTGTAGGGTGTAATTAATCCCGGCTAATCTTACCTTTTAGGGTTTTAAGGTAGATTTGATAAAAACAGTGGGAGACATCCTGATTAGATAAGATAATAACCAATCTAATCTTGCAAGAGCATACGCTAAAGTGTTTTCTTCTCTCTCTCTCCAGGTAGCGACCATGTCAGGCCATAATCAAGATAATAATATTGATGTATTGACTAAACCCGATTATTGTACTGAGCAAGGGAACATTGGACCCGTTCTTTCTTATAAGAGTTATAAGACTGAACAGGAAACAGGAGAATATATGGATTCTCACGCCGCCCAAAAGAACATGCATGTTGATGCATCTTCTTCGGGTGTGTTTGTTATTGAGAACTGTTTCTCAGTTCACCCTACGTCCTGGGTATTAGATACCGGATCAGGATCCCACATATGCAAACAGTTGCATGGGCTACGTAAAGGTAGAGAACTGGGAAAAGATGATCATTCCGTTCTAGTAGGGAACGGTGCAAATGTTGCGGCCAAAGCAGTTGGCGAATATCACCTTGTATTGCCAAGTCGTAATACACCGATTCTAAATGAGTGCTATTATATACCGAACATGATGTGCAACATTATATCAGTTTCTTTATTGAGTAAAGAGGGATATAATTTTGTAGTACAGGATAATGTTATGAACATATTCCTAGATCAAAAGTTGATTGCATCAGGCTCGTTACATAATGGCATATTCATTCTAAATCAGAATACAGTTCTAAATATACAAAACACACACAAGAGGAAAAGTTTAGATATGAACGAATCTTTCTTGTGGCATTGTAGACTTGGTCATATCAATGCGACACGACTGGCTAAGTTACATAGGGATGGTTATTTGAATCCGTTCGAATTATCATCTTATGATACTTGTCATTCATGTCTCAAAGGAAAAATGACCAAAGCTCCGTTTAGTGGACACGGAGAAAGAGTTACTGAACTCTTAGGACTGATACATAGTGATGTATGCGGTCCCATGTCTATGCATGCCAGGAACGGTTTTTCCTACTTCATTACATTCACTGACGATCTCTCTAGATACGGACATGTGTTTTTGATGAAACACAAGTCTGAAGCTTTTGAGAAATTCAGAGAATATAAGCACGAAGTAGAGAATCAAACGGGCAAAAGTATTAAGATCCTTCGATCTGATCGAGGAGGAGAATACTTGAGCAATGAGTTCCAAGATTATCTAAAAGAGAATGGGATTCTCTCTCAGTTTACTCCACCTTATACACCACAGCACAACGGTGTATCGGAACGAAGGAATCGCACCCTATTAGATATGGTGTGTTCAATGATGAGTACAGCTGAGTTACCTATTTCCTTCTGGGGGTATGCGCTTGAGACAGCCATACACCTTTTGAATATGGTTCCTACCAAATCAGTGCCTACCACTCCATATGAGATATGGAAAGGGAAGAGACCATCTCTTAAGTATGTTAAGATATGGGGTTGTCCAGCCTATGTCAAAAGACAAAATCTGGACAAACTCGAGGCAAGATCAGTCTTATGTAAGTTTGTAGGATATCCTAGAAATTCACAAGGGTATATCTTCTACCACCCCGAGGAACAAAAGGTGTTTGTTTCTCGACATGCTACTTTCTTAGAAAAAGGTTTTCTTATGAAAGAAATTAATGGCAATGAGGAAGAACTGGAAGAGGTTCCAGCGACACAAACTACAACAGATGATTTAGTGGAACCAGAGGATTCAGTAGTACCCGACGAACCCCAGCCTCTCCGCAGATATAGTAGGGTTTCTCGTCCACCTGAGAGATACTACGGTTTTCTCATTGATGGTGGAAGCGAGGATTGCATCATGGATGATGATGAACCGACTAGTTTCGAGCAGGCCATCACGAGTGGTGACTCTGTGAAATGGCTGGATGCAATGCGATCTGAGATGGAATCCATGTACACCAATAAAGTATGGATTTTAGAAAATGCTCCTGAAGGGGTAAAACCTATTGGGAGCAAGTGGATTTTTAAAAAGAAATTTGGTGTAGATGGAAAAGTTGAGACTTTCAAAGCTAGACTTGTAGTAAAGGGTTTTCGTCAACGTCCAGGTGTGGATTATGACAAAACCTTTTCTCCAGTGGCTATGCTTAAGTCCATCCGGATCTTACTTGCCATTGCTGCATACCATGACTACGAAATCTGGCAAATGGATGTTAAGACTGCCTTTCTAAACGGTGATTTAGAAGAGAGCGTGTACATGACTCAGCCAGAGGGCTTCGTAGATAGTGGGAGCAGCGGAAAGGTGTGCAAGCTGCTTAAATCCATTTATGGGTTAAAGCAAGTATCGCGGAGTTGGAACATCTGTTTTGATGTTGTAGTCAAAGAGTTTGACTTCATCAAAAATATAGATGAACCTTATATCTATAAGAAGGTAGCAGAGGGTAAGGTTGTCTTCCTCGTATTATACGTGGATGACATACTCTTGATAGGAAATGATATTCCTATGCTGCAATCAGTCAAGCTCTTCTTATCACAGAGATTCTCAATGAAAGATCTAGGTGATGCCTCCTGCATATTGGGAATCATGATCTATAGAGATAGATCTAAACGGATACTGGGATTGTCCCAATCCAGGTACATTGACACCATACTAAAGAGGTTTAGTATGGAAGAATCCAAGCGTGGGAATCAGCCCACGATCTCTGGACTCACTCTCTCCAAAGAGATGTCTCCCAAGACTGATTTGGAGAGAGCTCGCATGCAAGGGATACCCTATGCTTCGGCAGTAGGCTCTATCATGTATGCGATGCTATGTACCAGACCCGATGTAGCATACTCACTAAGTGTAGTGAGTCGGTATCAAGCAGATCCTGGAGAGAGTCATTGGACAGCAGTGAAGAACATTCTCAAGTACTTACGAAAGACTAAGGAGATGTTCTTGGTGTATGGTAACGGAGAACTCCAGGTGGAGTCCTTTACCGATTCCAGCTTCCAAAGTGATAAGGACGACTCTAAGTCGCATTCGGGTTTTGTCTTTACCCTCAATGGAGGGGCGGTATGTTGGAAGAGTTCCAAACAGGATACCGTTGCAGACTCAACGATGGAGGCTGAATACATCGCTGCCAACGATGCTGCCAAAGAGGCTGTCTGGATCAAGAAGTTCATTAGTGAACTTGGTGTGGTTCCATCCATTGAACATCCAATACCTCTGTATTGCGATAACAATGGAGCTGTGGCTTTGGCCAAGGAACCCAGGTCCCATCAGAAGTCCAGACATATTCTGAGGCGGTATCACCTGATCAGGGAGATAGTTGATCGCCGGGAGATCGAGGTCAGGAGAGTAGATACGAAGGACAACACTGCGGATCCATTCACGAAGGCTATTCCCCAGATACAGTTTGAGAGATTATTCGGGATGTTAGGTATGAGATACTACAGCAGCTGGCCTTAGTGCAAGTGGGAGATTGTTAGTTATGTATATGCCCTAGAGGCCATTGTTGTACATTTGATGTATATTATAATGGATGCTTGGTTATATATAGAGAAGACTTTCTTGCTCGTCATGATAGTATTCTATTTGGTTTCACTTTATCTTAACATGTTGACTTGTATTGGTTTACTGTTTTACTCTCACATGTTGATAAAGCCCTTAGGATCTGTACTCGACTACTGGGACTATGATGAGATCATACTAGTGGGGCCGCGGTAGTCGATGAGTACATCCTATAACTGTTCCTAGTCGAGGGTATATCGAGACGGGGCATCGATACACCAGAGTAGACTAGCGTATACGCATCTTGACCCATATGATGGGCGATGGATGATCCCATATCCATCGGTGTTTGACATCAGAGATGGTGTACGGGTGCTCAGTGGAGACTGGGTACACTGGACGGACTCGCCGAGAACTCCCAGATGGTGATATACCACACGTCAGATGGCAGTTCTCCGGTGACACAGGTACAGGGTAGTCTGTAGACCCGAGATCGTCATGGAGTCTTGTGTGATTCCCACTGTGCTTTGATTTCCACCTTACCACGTCCAAGAGGGCGTGCAAAACGGTGGCTTTTGGGTACAGTCCCGAATCACATGGAGGCAATGAGCGATAGGAGGGGATTCGTCTCTCCCGGTATAGGGAGTTGATGTTGTGCTGTGTTCGATTGGCTATAACTGGAAGCCCCTGGCCAAGGCTGATATAGAGATTTACTGGTAAGTGTTACTAGTAGTTTCTCGACCCGTTATGAGCCACACATCGACACGACTTATCGGTTACTGGGGTCTGACGTATACCACCCCTAGACTTGATATGCGACATATCAGACGAACAGACCGGACTGTACGGGAGTGTTACTGATCGGATTCACAGGAGAACGCACAGGCTAGCTTGTTGATCTTCTGATCGCTCAATACCTGGGTGGCTGTTACGTTTAGCTGACCGCTTGCAGCTTGTGGGTATTTGATATGATCATCACCCACTACCGGCGTATTGACGATTGTTTAGAGTCCTACACAGAGGTTTCTTGGCTCAGGCGAAACGGAGTAGAGGCACATATGTGATATGTGCAGGACCGAGAATAATGCGATATGGGATACCGTATTATATTCTCGCGATATTTAGATATGAACCGGGACATCGGATCAAGTGTTGATTCGATAAATCGGTACATGATATATTAGTCGGTTATATTCGATATAGCCGGATCGTCGGATCAAGTGTTGATTCGATGATTTAATATATAATAATATATATGATATATTATTATATTAACTAATATTGGCTTGCTTTATTATTTCATTTTCTCACTGGATGATACATTGATATATATGCGATATATGTTAATTGTATTATTTTCTTTTGTTGCAAATATATAATATATATGTGATATATATTATTGTGACATGATATGATTAATTGTTAAACATGTTTAAGGATGATTAATTGAGGTTAGGGTTTGATTAGGGTTAGATGCTTCAAGTTCCTTCTAGAAGCATTTTTCTTTTGTCATTTGTAAAGATATTTTGGATGACACATTTTTAACTTAACCAAACCCTAACTCTAGTTGTTTCTCTACACATTCTCATCCATTCATCCTTGACCATGGTTATATATCAATCATATGTTTTATTTCTATTCATCACAAAAGAAAAAGGATTATCATTATCTTTTCATGATCATCTTCTTCCTTCTTCAAGAAAGCTTGCTAGTTTTTCTTAAGTGATGAAATAAAATGAGAAAATGATATTAAAAGAAAGCAAAATTACTACTCTTTCATCCTCATCTCATCTAGCCCATGGGATTAGTGTGTTCTTCTCTTTTGAGTGAGAAAGCTTGAGTCGAAGCAACTTCAAGGTAGATCATCGGAGATTTGGAATACTTCGAGCTAGCATGGATCGTTCGAGTCGTGGAGCCTCTCATGAGTCCGGGAGATCGTGGATCGCGACAAAGGGACTTCTACTCGGAGCTTGTGAAGTGAAGGAGCGGACTACAAAGGTTGTAATCCCTCACACTTAGATAAAAGTTATCATCTTGCATATTAAACCCTAATAATCTAGCAAAGATCCCGGCTTTGGGTTGTTCGGCACGTCTAAAATTTAATCCGGGCATGTTTGATGCCTTATGAACCTTCACAAGAGTGCCTAGGAACCCTACAGGGCCCTAGCGAATCGTTTCCTTGCTTTGAGCTTGCTTCTGCTGGCGATAGGGATGCTTCGATCCGGTTAGGATATTCTATGGCTTCCCATTACCGGAGCTTCTTTAGCTTGACGCCAACGCCTGGCCCTTTCGTATATGGTCGTTTCCCGCTCTCTGTCAACTTTGCTTTTCTGAAGAGCTTCGCTCAGCAGTCTATCAATCATCTCGTCTGACGGTTCTAGGAGCTCCGGTTTGGGATCTGCCCCCAGTTTCTCTACATCAGGAGCTTCTTCACCATCTATTGATGAATAAGAGATCACATGGCAGCTCGCTACATAGTTCTCAGGTTCATTTGATGAGTCTTCTCCCTCATCATCATCATCATTTCCGCCCTCAAGGATGTGGTTGAGAAACTTCTGGAGTGTGACTGGGATTCGCGCCTTCTGGTTATATTCTTCCAATGCGTCAATATGTTTTTGCAGGTCCGTGCGCTTGTTACTATGCTTCATGGGCTTTTTTGTCTTCTTCTTTTTCTTCGAAGACTTTGATGGCTGGGCTTGGGTGTTTTGCCTATCACTGCCAATTCTTGGCGTCGGGCGCGGCTTCAGCATTCCCTCAATGACCTCGGGTTCCAGCGGATTTTTCCACCTGATCGCTGGGCATGTTTGGAGATACTTCAGCATTCTTTTCGTCTTGACTGAAAGAGCGACCTCCCATGGAGCTTCTTCTATAAAAGAGCATGATGCCCCCGGTGTGTCCCCCCTTTTAAGAGCGTGCGGCTGAGGCAGGCTTACTTTCCAATTCTCGGACAGTGCGAGCTTGCCCTGTTGGTATTGGTCCTCAATCCAGCCTTTGAAGATGAAGCAATCTTCGATTGGATGGCTTACTTCTTGGTGGTAAGGGCAGTAATTAGGATTGTTAACATCGCCTGGCTGCAACGGACGTCTTGGATCTGGAAGATTGATGAGTCTGTTGCGCACTGCCAGCTCGAACAGTCTCCTCGTTTTATCCCGGGGAAACGAGTAAGGACGTCCCAGTCTCTCCTCGAGTGATTGGCGAGGACACACGTTGCTTTGGCGAACAACCGGTTTTAAGTTGCTCGGCTGTTGTTGAGTATTGGCGACAAAGGTCGCTTTCCCTTTGCCCTTTTCATTCCGCGATTTCATCTTTGAAAAGGAAGGATGATGACCCATCTGGTCCATTTAGGCCAGTTTGTCGATTAAGGTCTGGAAAGTGGTCGGCTTGAAAAACATCATGAATTGTGATATGGTCGCTTGCGGATCGAGGGTTCCCACAAACATGCCCACCGCAGGCGCTTCTTCGATGCGCTGCTCGCACTTTGACCATAGATTCCGCCACCGTATCGCGTACTGCACCCATGTTTCGCCTGGATTCACTCTGGCGTTAATTAATGCGGTGATCGGGGTGCGCTCTCTAGAGCTTGCGAACCTTTGTGTGAACAGTAACTCCATTTCTGCGAATGTCTCAACGGAGTCATTCGGGAGCTCGGAGTACCATTCAAACGCTGTCTCTGACAAGCTGCCAACAAACTGGCGAAGCAGCAGTTTGTCGTCACCTCCGGTGTTGCCGCACAGAGCCCTGAATTGCGCCACGTGTTGGTGTGGATTCCCCGTCCCCTTATATACATAGAATTTAGGGATCCTATATCCCGGCGGGTACTTGATTTGATCATACCAGCCTGGATAGGGTCCTTCCGTCTTAACAATTTGGCCGGTCACTTCGTTCTCTTGATGAGCTCATATCTGTTGAGCGATATAGTCATCCAGGACGGCTTTAGAAATGGTCTCCTCTTTGGCTGCTGAACAAGCCGGAAGAGGGTTCGATGTCTCTCCCCTATCGTCTTCAAGGATAATTGGAAGGTCTTCAGCTGGAGGATCTGACTGGATTATCATGCCCACCATATCTTGGAATAGAAGGGCCATCTGTTTTATTTTGGCCGCTTGTTCCGCGGCCTCTTTGTCCTTCTTCTCAAGCATTCTTTGAAGAAATTCGGCATCAGTTTCCTGCTCATGACGCTGCTCCGAGGATGTCTCCGGGCTTTCTTTTGGCCCAGTGAGTGCGGCCATCTGTGTTACACAAGCCCTAACATAAGTCAAGCCCCCTGCTGCCGATTCCTGAAGCTTCTGTTACTGCTCCTGGGCCTTTGTTACGGATCTGGTGAGTGGTCGATGACCCATAGAGATACGGCTATCCTCTTTCCCGGATGCCATATAAACAGTGTGCACCACTATGCTCCCGGACTTGGGGCATTTAGATTCAGTGCCCTTGAGATTCGTCGAGAACACGGGGACTTTCTCCGACCTCCTTCTTTTGTAGGAGGTCGAAGTTGAGGGAACCGTTGCAGCGGGCACCCAAATAGATGACATCTCCTGTGGCATGACAGGGCAGTCCTTCTCCTGCAGAACTTTCATCTTCTTCGGTTGGTGGGAATAGTCTTGGTTGATCACCGAGTCTTGGACCTGTCATCAAACTTTATGAATTTTAGAGGACAGCCGCTGAGGGGGCTGCTCTGGCTTCACCTTTGTAGCGTTCTCCATAGGTGGAGGAGATCTTTTCAGAACGGCCATCGGAGAATTCTTGCGCACCCTCCTGAATGGTTCAAAGCTGTTCCCAGTTGGAATAGCAGCAACAATTTCCATCGTTGGAGCTGGCGGAGTCAGTCCAGAAGGGGAATTGCCCCCAGCTTTCCTCACTCGGCGCCAGTGGAGACGTCGAGCATGTCGTGCGGCCGGGATCACCTCCACTGTTGGATGAGCTTCCTCATGCCTCCTGCTTTGAGGAGAGGCTGTTATTGGCGCTAGCCTGTCGAATACAAACGTCCGTTGAGAGGGGATAGTCAGTCTTGCGAAGGCCGACTTTCGAATAGTGGAAGCAGCCTTCATGACTTCGCGTGGAGTAGGAGCTGAAATGGCCAGTCTTGTGAAGACCGACCCCTTAGCGGGAGAAGCTGCCTTGGCGATTTCAGGAGAAGGAATGGCTATCCGCTTTGGGATAACCCCTTCTGGTATTGCAGGCTTCTTCATGGGCCCATTTGAGCTTTGGCCCAGTCTGTTGAAAACTGAGGCTGTGGACTTGGGCGACCCGTTGAGAGGGGACGCGGTAGTGGTAAGCCGATCAAAAACCGATTTCTTTGGAACTTCATGCGACGGCATTGGAGCGCTGAAGCTTGCTGGTGGGATCTGTAGGGTTCCTAGGCACTCTTGTGAAGGTTCATAAAGCATCAAACATGCCCGAATAAAATTTTAGATGTGCCGAACAACCCAAAGCCGGGATCTTTACTAGATTATTAGGGTTTAACATGCAAGATAACATCTTTAAAACTAAGTGTGAGGGATTACAACCTTTGTAGTCCGCTCCTTCGCTTCACAAGCTCCGAGTAGAAGTCCCTTCGCCGCGATCCACGATCTCCCGGACTCAAGAGAGGCTCCACAACTCGAACGATCCATGATAGCTTGTCGCATTCCTTTTCTCCGATGATCTACGTCGAAGTTACAATAGCTCAAGCTCTCTCACTCTAATGAGGTGAACACCCTAATCTAATGGGCTAGATTAGATGAGGATGATGGAGTAGTATTTATGCTTTCTTTTTATATCATTTTCTCACAAGAAATCATCATAAAAGAAATAACTAGTGAGCTCTCTCAAAAACTCAAGAGAGAAGAAGATGAAGAATAATGAGATAATTCCTTTTGTGATGAATAGTAGATAAGAATATATGTTTTATTATGGAACCATGGTCAAGGATGATAGGCTTAACCTATGTAGAGAATAAACTAGAGCTAGGGTTTGGTTAGGTTAAGAATGAGTTAAGGATAAGTATCAGCCATAATATCTTAACCAAGACAAAAGGAAATCCTTCTAGAATAATCAAGAAGGAGCTAACCCTAATCAAACCCTAATCTCCTTTTATCATCCCTAAACATGTTTCATAATAAATCATATCATGTCACAATAATATATATCACATATATATTATATATTTGCAACAAAAGAAAATAATACAATTAACATACATCGCATATATATCAAGGTATTAATCTGGTGAGAAAATGAAATAATAAAGCGAGCCAATATTAGATAATGTAATACAATATATCATATATATCATTATACATTAAATCATCGAATCAACACTTGATCCGACGATCCGGCTATATCGAATATAACCGACTAATATATCATGTACCGATTCATCGAATCAACACTTGATCCGATGTCCCGGTTCATATCTAAATATCGCGAGAATTTAATACGGTATCTCATATCGCATTATCCTCGGCCCTGCACATATCACATATGTGCCTCTACTCCGTTTTGCCTGAGCCAAGAAACCTCTGTGTAGGACTCAAAAGAATCGTCAATACGCCGGTAGCAGGTGATGATCATATCAAACACCCACAAGCTGCAAGCGGTCAGCTAAACGTAACAACCACCCAGGTATTGAGCGATCAGAATATCAACAAGCTAGCCTGTCCGTTCTCCTGTGAATCCAATCAGTAACACTCCCGTACAGTCCGGTCTGTTCGTCTGATATGTCGCATATCAAGTCTAGGGGTGGTATACGTCAGACCCCAGTAACCGATAAGTCGTGTCGATGTGAGACTCATAACAGGTCGAGAAACTACTGGTAACACTTACCAGTATATCTCTATATCATCCTTGGCCAGGGACTTCCAGTTATAGCCAATCGAACACAGCACAACATCAACTCCCTATACCGGGAGAGACGAATCCCCTCCTATCGCTCATTGCCTCCATGTGATTCGGGACTGTACCCAAAAGCCACCGTTTTGCACGCCCTCTTGGACGTGGTAAGGTGGAAATCAAAGAACAGTGGGAATCACACAAGACTCTATGACGATCTCGGGTCTACAGACTACCCTGTACCAGTGTCACCGGAGAACTGCCATCTGACGTGTGGTATATCACCATCTGGGAGTTCTCGGCGAGTCCGTCCAGTGTACCCAGTCTCCACTGAGCACCCGTACACCATATCTGATGTCAAACACCGATGGATATGGGATCATCCATCGCCCATCATATGGGTCAAGATGCGTATACGCCAGTCTACTCTGGTGTATCGATGCCCCGTCTCGATATACCCTCGACTAGGAACATTTATAGGATGTATTCATCGACTACCGTGGCCCGACTAGTATGATCTCATCATAATCCCAGTAGTCGAGTATAGATCCTAAGGGCTTTATCAACATGTGAGAGAAAGACAGTAAACCAATACAAGTCAACATGTTAAGATAAAGTGAAACCAAATAGCATACTATCATGACGAGCAAGAAAGTCCTCTCTGTATATATCCAAGCATCCATCATAATATACATCATATGTACAACAATGGCCTCTAGGGCATATACATATCTAACAATCTCCCACTTGCACTAAGGCCAACTGCTGTAGTATCTCATACCTAGCATCCCGAATAATCTCTCAAACTGTATCTGAGGAATGGCCTTCGTGAGTGGATCCGCAGTGTTTTCCTTCGTATCTACTCTCCTGACCTCGATCTCCCGGCGATCAACTATCTCCCTGATCAGGTGATACCGCCTCAGAATATGTCTGGACTTCTGATGGGACCTGGGTTCCTTGGCCAAAGCCACAGCTCCATTGTTATCGTAATACAGAGGTATTGGATACTCAATGGATGGAACCACACCAAGTTCACTAATGAACTTCTTAATCCAGACAGCCTCTTTGGCAGCATCGTTGGCAGCGATGTATTCAGCCTCCATCGTCGAGTCTGCAACGGTATCCTGTTTGGAACTCTTCCAACATACCGCCCCTCCATTGAAGGTAAAGACAAATCCCGAGTGCGACTTAGAGTCGTCCTTATCACTTTGGAAGCTGGAATCGGTAAAGGACTCCACCCGGAGTTCTCCGTTACCATACACCAAGAACATGTCTCTAGTCCTTCACAAGTACTTGAGAATGTTCTTCATAGCTGTCCAGTGACTCTCTCCAGAATCTGCTTGATACCGACTCACTACACTTAGTGAGTATGCTACATCGGGTCTGGTACATAGCATCGCATACATGATAGAGCCTACTGCCGAAGCATAGGGTATCCCTTGCATGCGAGCCCTCTCCAAATCAGTTTTGGGAGACATCTCTTTGGAGAGAGTGAGTCCAGAGATCGTGGGTTGGTTCCCACGCTTGGATTCTTCCATACTAAACCTCTTTAGTATGGTGTCAATGTACCTGGATTGAGACAATCCCAGTATCCTTTTGGATCTATCTGTATAGATCCTAATCTCCAATATGCAGGAGGCATCACCAAGATCTTTCATTGAGAATCTTTGTGATAAAAAGAGCTTGAATGATTGCAGCATAGGAATATCATTTCCTATCAAGAGTATGTCATCCACGTACAATACGAGGAAGACAACCTTACTCTCTGCTACCTTCTTATAGATACAAGGTTCATCTATATTTTTGATGAAGTCAAACTCTTTGACTACAACATCAAAACAGATGTTCCAACTCCGCGATGCTTGCTTCAACCCATAAATGGATTTAAGCAGCTTGCACACCTTTCCGCTGCTCCTACTATCTACGAAGCCCTCTGGCTGAGTCATGTACATGCACTCTTCTAAATCACCGTTTAGAAAGGCGGTCTTAACATCCATTTGCCAGATTTCGTAGTCATGGTATGCAGCAACGGCAAGTAAGATCCGGATGGACTTAAGCATAGCCGCTGGAGAAAAGGTTTCGTCATAATCCACACCTGGTCGTTGACGAAAACCCTTTGCTACAAGTCTAGCTTTAAAAGTCTCAACTTTTCCATCTACACCAAATTTCTTTTTAAAAATCCACTTGCTCCTAATGGGTTTTACCCCTTCAGGAGCATTTTCCAAAGTCCATACTTTATTGGTGTACATGGATTCCATCTCAGATCGCATTGCATCCAGCCATTTCACAGAGTCACCACTCGTGATGGCCTGCTCGAAACTAGTTGGGTCATTATCTTCCATGATGCAATCCTCGCTTCCACCATCAATGAGAAAACCGTAGTATCTCTCAGGCGGATGAGAAACCCTGCTAGATCGGCGGAGAGGCTGGGGTTCGTCGGGTACTACTGAATCCTCTGGTTCCACTAAATCTTCAGTTGTAGTTTGTGTTGCTGGAACCTCTTCCAGCTCTACCTCATCGCCACTAATTTCTTTTGTAAGAAATTCCTTTTCTAAAAAGGTTGCATGTTGAGCAACAAACACCTTTTTTTGTTCACTGTGGTAGAATAGATATCCATACGAATTGCTTGGATATCCTACAAACTTACAAAGAACTGATCGTGCCTCGAGTTTGTCCGGATTTTGCTTTTTTAACATAAGCCGGACAACCCCATATCTTAACTTTTTTAAGAGATGGTCTCTTCCCATTCCATATCTCATATGGAGTGGTAGGCACATATTTAGTTGGAACTCTATTCAATAGGTATATGGCTGTCTCCAGCGCATACCCCCAGAAGAAAATAGGTAACTCAGCTGTACTCATCATAGAGCGCACCATATCTAATAGAGTGCGATTCCTCCGCTCCGATACACCGTTGTGCTGTGGTGTATAAGGAGGAGTAAGCTGAGAGAGAATCCCATTATCTTTTAGATAATCTAGGAACTCATTGCTTAAGTATTCACCTCCTCGATCAGATCGAAGAATCTTAATACTTTTGCCCGTTTGATTCTCTACTTCGTGCTTATATTCTCTGAATTTCTCAAAAGCTTCAGACTTGTGTTTCATCAGGAACACATGTCCGAATCTAGAGAGATCGTCAGTGAATGTAATGAAGTAGGAAGAACCGTTCCTGGCATGCGTAGACATGGGACCGCATACATCACTATGTACCAGTCCTAAGAGTTCCGTAACTCTTTCTCCGTGTCCACTAAACGGAGCTTTGGTCATTTTTCCTTTGAGACATGAATGGCAAGTATCATAAGATGATAATTCGAACGGATTCAAATATCCATCTTTATATAACTTAGCCAGTCGTGTCGCATTGATATGACCAAGTCTACAATGCCACAAGAAGGATTCGTTCATTTCTGAACTTTTCCTCTTGTGTGTGTTTTGTATATTGAGAACTGCATTCTGATTTAGAATGAATATGCCATTATGTAACGAGCCTGATGCAATCAACTTTTGATCTAGGAATATGTTCATAACATTATCCTTTACTACAAAATTATATCCTTCTTTACTTAATAAAGAAACTGATATAATGTTGCACATCATGTTCGGTATAAAATAGCACTCATTTAGAATCAGTGTATTACGACTTGGCAATACTAGGTGATATTCGCCAACTGCTTTGGCTGCAATACTTGCATCGTTCCCTATTTGAACGGAATGATCACCTTTTCCCAGTTCTCTATCTTTACGTAGCCCATGTAACAATTTACATATGTGGGATCCTAATCTGGTATCTAATACCCAGGACGTAGGGTGAACTGAGAAACAGTTCTCAATAACTAACACACCTGAAGAAGATGCATCAACATGCATGTTCTTTTGGGCGGCTTGAGAATCCAGATATTCTCCTATTCCCTGTTCAGTCTTATAACTCTTATAAGAAAGAACGGGTCCAACGTTCCCCTGCTCAGTATAATAAGCGGGTTTAGTCAATACATCCATATTATTATCTTGATTATGGCCCGACATGGTCGCTATCTGGAGAGAGAGAGAAGAAAACAATTTAGCGTATGCTCTTGCAAGATTAGATTGGTTATTATCTTATCTAATCAGGATGTCTCCCACTGTTTTTATCAAATCTACCTTCAAACCCTAAAAGGTAAGATTAGCCGGGATTAATTACACCCTACAATTTCGTCAATCTTTCAGCCAGATCAGTGTCGGTACTTGAGGGAGGTTTCCCGTGCTTTCGCACGGACCTAATTAAAGTAAATCTCGTTTTCCCAGAGGCGTAACCCCGTTAACACTTTTCTAAACACCTACTTGATCGGCTAATTGTCCTGTGTAAAACTCTCCCAGGAGTAACTCTTACTCGCAGTGGGTATCGGGATCCAACTATCTCATAGGAGATATGCAATCTCATTGCAAATTTCAATACTTGAAATTCCCGATAATGCTTTTATCCCTAGCAACTTATGACCTTGGCTAAGGTCAACAAATCATAAGTGCTAGTCAAGTTCAACCCGTCATTTCCTGATTGAATTAAACCCACCCGTACGACCCTTGACTAAGGTCAACAAAGTCGCACGACTACCCTAACTCAATCACATCTCATGTTTTAGCAGATAAATACTAATTAGCTACCGTACACCACGCCTTGGCTAAGGTCAACAAACGCAGCACGAATACTAACTAGTATCTATCTGAAATGTCGGAGGGCTACGCAGGTTTTTCAGAAAACCATGAGCGTAATGAACTTGATATCATCGTAGAATCAGGTGAAATTTTAAAATGGAGTGTTTTTGAGGCTTTCATCAGTTTTGCTAAAGAGGTCACTCCCGGTGAAGGGATCTCGGCTCTTTCCCCATCGAATAAGGTGCAGGGCATATCATATATACCGCTATGCAAAGCAAAACTCTAAAAGCAATCAAAAGACAAACCGAGAGTTTTGTAGCATCTGCCAGTTTCACTAAAGAGGTCACTCCCGGTAAAGGGATCTCGGCTCTTTCCTCATCGAATAAGGTGCAGGGTATATCATATATACCGCTATGCAAAGCAAAACTGTAGCTACCCTTTTTATAAAGTTTTGATTCAACAACATCTTTTAGGTTTCTTTTTCTTTTTATTAATCTCATTAATAAAAATCCCAGCAGCTTATGCTTCCTAAGCATCACAGAAGAAACGAAAGCAGTAATATTTATATATCAGCATATATATATATATAGTATAAGCATTCGTCTCAGGCAGTAATACGATCTCATTACAGAACATTGCAGCAGAAGAACATATATGAAATATTGGATATACTAGGACGTCCGTGTTTTCAATACGAGCCTGTATAAAACACGGATTCCACGGTCGCGATGAATAGCCAAACCCACATCCCAAGACCCCTACGAGAGCGGCAAGTAACACAGCCAATTCTAGGGTTAGGAGACCCGGTCTCGACTCCTTGAGATGGCCTCCCACTGGACCCTAGAACCCGGTTACTTATGCTCCCCTCCTTGGGTCTACCTAATGCGGAAAAGTAAATAATATACAAGAGTGACATCAACCTCATCCCGGAAGTGCCCCAATAAAAAAATATTACATACAAATGAATTTTACATGAATGAAAATAAAAACCCTTATCTCACATAAAACCCCCGGCTATTCAGAACACGACGATCCAATATAACATATCACAGCAACACATAATATCACATACCATCAACGTAAGTAAGTATGCATACACCGATCGTCGTTGTCGTATTAAAAATACCCAAAAATTATAAATAACAGAGACGGTCATAACTCTAGAAAACAAAAAGTCAAACGCTATAGTACGGCCGCGGTTCCGCGGCCCAAGCAAGGATTGGCCGCGGTTCCGCGGCAGTACCAACGGTTCAGCCTGTCGTTTTTCACTGTTACTCTTATAATTCCCTGCTGAATTTTTTAGGAATTTTTAATTCTGAAAAATCACAGTTTTTGAAAAATATCCAGAGAGGGGTTTTATTTTGTCGGTTCGGGTTTGATCGGAGTTTTAACTTCGTAAACACGTCGCCTAATGCTCTAGCTAGGCTCTGATACCACTGTAGGGTTCCTAGGCACTCTTGTGAAGGTTCATAAAACATCAAACATGCCCGAATAAAATTTTAGATGTGCCGAACAACCCAAAGCCTGGATCTTTGCTAGATTATTAGGGTTTAACATGCAAGATAACATCTTTAAAACTAAGTGTGAGGGATTACAACCTTTGTAGTCCACTCCTTCGCTTCACAAGCTCCGAGTAGAAGTCCCTTCGCCGCGATCTACGATCTCCCGGACTCAAGAGAGGCTCCACGACTCGAACGATCCATGATAGCTTGTCGTATTCCTTTTCTCCGATGATCTACGTCGAAGTTACAATAGCTCAAGCTCTCTCACTCTAATGAGGTGAACACCCTAATCTAATGGGCTAGATTAGATGAGGATGATGGAGTGGTATTTATGCTTTCTTTTTATATCATTTTCTCACAAGAAATTATCACAAAAGGGATAACTAGTGATCTCTCTCAAAAACTCAAGAGAGAAGAAGATGAAGAATAATGAGATAATTCCTTTTGTGATGAATAGTAGATAAGAATATATGTTTTATTATGGAACCATGGTCAAGGATGAGAGGCTTAACCTATATAGAGAATAAACTAGAGCTAGGGTTTAGTTAGGTTAAGAATGAGTCAAGGATAAGTATCAACCATAATATCTTAACCAAGACAAAAGGAAATCCTTCTAGAATAATCAAGAAGGAGCTAACCCTAATCAAACCCTAATCTCCTTTTATCATCCCTAAACATGTTTCATAATAAATCATATCATGTCACAATAATATATATCACATATATATTATATATTTGCAACAAAAGAAAATAATACAATTAACATATATCGCATATATATCAAGGTATTAATCCGGTGAGAAAATGAAATAATAAAGTGAGCCAATATTAGATAATGTAATACAATATATCATATATATCATTATACATTAAATCATCGAATCAACACTTGATCCGACGATCCGGCTATATCGAATATAACCGACTAATATATCATGTACCGATTCATCGAATCAATACTTGATCCGATGTCCCGGTTCATATCTAAATATCGCGAGAATATAATACGGTATCTCATATCGCATTATCCTCGGTCCTGCACATATCACATATGTGCCTCTACTCCGTTTTGCCAGAGCCAAGAAACCTCTGTGTAGGACTCTAAAGAATCGTCAATACGCTGGTAGCAGGTGATGATCATATCAAACACCCACAAGCTGCAAGCGGTCAGCTAAACGTAACAGCCACCCAGGTATTGAGCGATCAGAAGATCAACAAGCTAGCCTGTCCGTTCTCCTGTAATCCAATCAGTAACACTCCCGTACAGTCCGGTCTGTTCGTCTGATATGTCGCATATCAAGTCTAGGGGTGGTATACGTCAGACCCCAGTAACCGATAATTCATGTCGATGTGAGGCTCATAACAGGTCGAGAAACTACTGGTAACACTTACCAGTATATCTCTATATTATCCCTGGCCAGGGACTTCCAGTTATAGCCAATCGAACACAGCACAACATCAACTCCCTATACCGGGAGAAACGAATCCCCTCCTATCACTCATTGCCTCCATGTGATTCGGGACTGTACCCAAAAGCCACCGTTTTGCACGCCCTCTTGGACGTGGTAAGGTGGAAATCAAAGCACAGTGAGAATCACACAAGACTCCATGACGATCTCGGCTCTACAGACTACCCTGTACCAGTGTCACCGGAGAACTGCCATCTGACGTGTGGTATATCACCATCTGGGAGTTCTCGGCGAGTCCGTCCAGTGTACCCAGTCTCCACTGAGCACCCGTACACCATCTCTGATGTCAAACACCGATGGATATGGGATCATCCATCATCCATCATATGGGTCAAGATGCGTATACGCTAGTCTACTCTGGTGTATCGATGCCCCGTCTCGATATACCCTCGACTAGGAACATTTATAGGATGTACTCATCGACTACCGTGGCCCCACTAGTGTGATCTCATCATAATCCCAGTAGTCGAGTACAGATCCTAAGGGCTTTATCAACATGTGAGAGAAAGACAGTAAACCAATACAAGTCAACATGTTAAGATAAAGTGAAACCAAATAGCATACTATCATGACGAGCAAGAAAGTCCTCTCTGTATATATCCAAGCATCCATCATAATATACATCATATGTACAACAATGGCCTCTAGGGCATATACATAACTAACAGGATCATGGTCCCAAAGAATAGCCCAGTGGTGGCTTGCGTCACCTGTTCCACCGGCATTGTAAAAAGGGAGGCCGCTTGAGGCCCATAGGTCACTCCTCCGACAGGGACGGAGTGGGAGTTTTTGTAGTTGTTGCGGTTTATGCAGTTGAAAGCCATTGATCTTCTGTTTTCTGCACGGAGCAAGACACCAAATCTTAGTACCTCAAATCCAAAGGCAACCATAGCAAACCGCGATTCATTCGCGAAACACGACACACGAAGTGTGGAGTGGAAAGAGAAAAAGGTCCCACCGGGCATGCCAGAATCTGTTTACCGCCGAAAACAGAGACGAAACCGCGTAGGATCGTCTTGCCTGAATTTGGGGGCAGATGCTATTTGGTTTTATCCGTCCACCTCTCCGAAAATGCCAAGTTGATTTATGGCACCATGTATCGGAGGTTTAGACAGATGCGGCCGTTGTAGCAGACTTTATCAGATTCCCCCTCGTTGAGGGGTTTTTGATTGTGGGGACGCTCTTCCCTGCAGGCGCAAGCCCCTGCAGTTAATTACGCTACCGCATTGCGGTAACCACTTTCTCCTTCTCCAGATGGTCGCTTCGTGTCGTGTGTGTTTATTTTGTTTTTTGGTTGCCCGTGGATTGTATACGGAGACTAATTTATGTTGTCGCCTGTAGGACGTGGATTAGTCCAAATCCGTATTTTCATAGATTTGGGTTTGGGTTGAGTTTAAGGATCGTTAATCTCATTTGAGACTAAGATCAACTTAAACGTTTGTTAAGGATACGCTAGTCTAATTTAAGACTAAGATCTACTTAACAGGATCATTTAGATCCAACAAAAGAGCATTTGGACTCTATTGTTTTAGTTTAAGGACATCATAGTCCATGGAGTTTAAGGATATCATAGTCCAGTTTAAAGACGTCATAGTCTGTTTGGTTTTGGTTCAACCATTTGGGGATGCACCAAAAATTATCGGTTATTGGGACCCTCCACCTCTCTGAAGACGTTGAAGAATTACAACGACATGTATCAGAGGTGTGAAGAGATGTACTCTTAAACCAATATTGATTGAAAGGCTCTGGGAATTACTTTGAATGTCATATGGGATGATCAATTTTGGAAGACAAGAGTATAGTTGGGGTTCAGTTTCAGAGGATCTTTCCTCTTGAAGACTTAGCTAATTTGGGCCAAGATTGGCTCGAATATACTGTTAAACACTAGAGTACATTCGGCGCTCACGTGCTCCCACGTAAGGCGCTCCAAAAATAGGGTTTATTCCCTCTTCTCTTTTATAAATGCCGAGCACTTCTCAGGGGCCACGTGGGGTCACGTGAGGCGCTCCAAAAATAAGGTTTATTCCCTCTTCTCTTTTGAGAAGCTTGTTCAAGGGTCACGTGGGAGCACGCGAGACGCCAGAAAGTGAAATGCCTCGGCTTTACTCCCTTTTTATTTTGGGAAGCTTATTCAAGGGTCACGTGGGAGCACGTGACCTGATCTCAGTTGTTTTCTCTTGTTCAACACGGATGCTCATATGGGAACACGTGATCATGTTTGGGTACTGATCTCTTTTACGTGCATGGAGAGTTAAATCCCTTGTTCAAGAATTAAATTCTTTTATAGGGTTAAACCCCAGTTTTATTTAGAGGAATTAAATTCCTCTGTGTTTGAAAGAATTAAATTCTTTAAACCCAATTCTCCCTCTAAGTTTTGGATCTGCATAGCAGAATCACCCCGATGAGAATTAAATTCTCAACTTATGGGGAGATCTGGTTCTGTAGATCATCAACCAGAGGAAGAACCGAGTTCTTATTCAGAAGAGTTAAACTCTTGGTTTGAGAATTAAATTCTCTTTTTTTTGTGGGAGCTTATAGAATGATCTCCTTCCTTCTCTTACCTAGTGTTCCCCTCCGAAAGACGGCGCACAAGACTGCGAAGTCCTGGCGCTGAGATTCGGGGCAGATGCTATTTGGTTTTATCCGTCCACCTCTCCGAAGATGCCAAGTTGATTTATGGCACCGTATATCGGAGGTTTAGACGGATGCGGCCGATGTAGCAGACTTCGTCAGATTCCCCCTCGGTTGAGGGGTTTTTTGATTGTGAGGACGCTTTTCCCTGCAGGCGTAAGCCTCTGCAATTAATTACACTACCGCATCGCGGTAACAACTTTCTCCTTCTCCAGAATTTCACTTCGTGTCGTGGGTGTTTGTTTTGTTTGTGGTTGCCCGTGGATTGTATACGGAGACTAATTTATGTTGTCACCCGTAGGACGTGGATTAGTCCAAATCCGTATTTTCTTAGATTTGGGTTTGGGGTTTTGGTTTGAGGATACGTTAGCCATATTTGAGGCTAAGATCAACTCAAACGTTTGTTAAGGATATGTTAGTCCGATTTGAGACTAAGATCGACTTAACGGGATCGTTTAGATCCGACAAAAGAGCATCTGGGGGCTCTATTGTTCCAGTTTAGGGACATAGTGGTCCATCTCCAGTTTAGGGACATAGCGGTCCATATTCCAGTTTAGGGACGTGGGGGTCCATTGTTCCCGTTTTGGGGACGGATATTATTTTAAGGACGCATTAGTCCATGGGTTTAAGGACCCCATAGTCCATATTAATGTGTTTAAGGACGCATTGGTCCATTAGTTTAAGGACGCATAAGTCCATGGGTTTAAGGACCCCACAGTCCGTATTTTGGTTTAAGGACGCCTAAGTCCATGAGTGTAAGGACCCCACAGTCCGTATGGATATGTGGTTGTCGGGACCCGTCACCTCTCTGACGTCGTTGAAGGATTACAACGATAGGTGTCAGAGGAGTTCGGAGATGTACCCTTGAACCGGATGTAAATTGATTTAAGAGAGCAGTCTTGCTCAGTCAATTTAATTTGAGGACTTACGGCCATGATTGGGCTAAGTCCAGTTGAGAATATTCAACGTTTTTATCTTTGACCTATTAGGCCTGTGCTAGGGCTTTGCCCCTGTTTAATAATGCACTGCATTTTCTTTTGGCCTGCTAGGCCTTTATGATTTGGGCTCTGTCCCTTTTAAATGATGCACAACATCTGTTTTGTTTGGGCTCTGCCCTTTTTTAAATAATGCATTGCATTTTATTAGGCATATTATGCCTTTTTTAATTGGGCTTGGCCCTTCTGTAAATAATGCAGTGCATTAATCAAAACTGACAGTGGCCATGTGGCCTGTCAGGCGCTTTGCGCCAATTATTTAGCGCAAGCGCATATAGAGGTGACACGTGTCACGCTCGGGTGAGCGCAAGCGCAGTGCGCTGCGCTGTTGCGCTGCTGACACGTGGCGCGCTCTGGTGAGGTGCGCCAATTTCAGAGAGCAATGCTCTATCTTAAAAGCGCATAGCGCAAGTTATTATGGTGCTGACACATGGCGCTCTCTGGTGGCTTGCGCCAATTCAGAGAGCGCAACAGTGCAGATTTGCAAGTGCAAGGCACTGTTTTAATTATCTTAATCCAATTTTGGATTCAAGAAAAGAATCTTTAAGATTCAAGAACCAATGGTTCATAAGAAAGGCAATGCCTTTGATATTATTTATTATTTCAGAAGAAATTCTTCTCTTTTTTTATCCAAAGGTTTTACCTTTCTCTCTTTTTGAGTTCTTCTTAGAGTTCTTTTGAAGAGTTCTCTCTTTGTTTCTGTGTTTTTCTTTCCCTATGTTGTTTTTTGAAATTGGGGTCTAGGGGCCTTTATATAGTGCCCATTAATTTGTTAAATTTGTTAAAGAGATCATTCTCTGAGTGATTTGGGGAATTTTACCCACCGTCGGATCTTTGATCCAAGGGCTTCTGTTTTACAGAAGACAATCTTCTTGTTTTAACAAGAACAGAAGGATCTTACTGGAATTTTAATTCTGTTTGGCGCAAACACATCCGCCCTTGACACGTGTCGCGCAGCGCAAGGCGCAGCGCAACTGCTCTGACACGTGCCGCGCAGCGCAAGGCGCAGCGCAACAGGGCTGACACATGTCGCGCAGCGCAGAGCGCAGCGCAGCTTCTTTAAATTTTGTTTTTAAATAGAGCTTTGCTCTGATTGGGTGCGCTGTCCCGGGCGCAGCGCTCCTTACGCTGGCTTGTCTGATTTTGACACGTGGCGCGTTGCGCGCAACGCAAGGAATCTGAAGCGTTGCTTCTTTATTTTAATTTTAATTTTCACTTTAATTTTCAAAACAGAGCCTTGCTCTGATTGGGGGAAACAGAAGCGTTGCTTCGTTTCTCGCCTTGGAATTTGAACAGAGCTTTGCTCTGATTGGGGTAAACAAATGCCCCCCCACCGTTGCGCTTACGTGGCCCCCAAACGTGAGTGCAGCGGTGGCAGAATTCCAACCGTCGCGGCAACTTTTGGAAGTTGAAAGGTCATTTGATGCCTATAAATAGGACTTTTGGTCCTTCAGAAGATTTCCATTTCTTCATCAGAATTTTTATTCAGAGCCCTGCTCTTTTATTTAAGTACTTTGTAAGAGTTCAGACTCTAGAGAATTTTTAGGTAAAAATTAAATTAGATTAAATTAATTTTTAAGAGCCTTGCTCTCAATAGATCCCTGATCTAAAGAAAACCCAAACTCATTTAGGGTTTCACTTAGCAGAGCTTTGCTCTATAGGTCTAACGGGATCTAAAAAGAACTAAGGAGGACCCTATTAGGGTTCCATTAATAAAGCTATGCTCTCTTAAAAGGATTTTTCTTGCGAATTCTTAATTCATTAGTGGAGCTTTGCTCCTTTTTTCATGGATATTGAAGATTTAAAAATGGAATTTTATTTTTGATGAATTATATCATCTTTTTAGAGCAGAGTTATCAATGTTCTCGGGGGCCTTCTTTAACTTCCCTTCATAATTGACTTTGACAGGTGTCACTCCTGTCTGTAGAGCATTGCTTCACTCCTGTCTGTAGAGCATTGCTCTAGAGGAGTTTAACTTCCTGTGCATGTCTTGAATAAGAAATTGCTTAATCAGTCTTCCTGATAATTTCGTTGATTCTCTTTCACAGTATCAATGGACGCCCATATGTACGATCTCGACGAGATTATTTCTTACGGAGACATCCGCCGACTCGGCCGTTCTCAGAACCGAGAATTTACCAACGCCGAGTGTGCCGAAATCATGAGCCGTTTCGACGCATACAACGGTCAACTGCTTCCACGGTGCTTCCCTCTCCTAAAGCTTATTGTGGGAGCAATTTGGGAAGCGCTTCCCCTATTTTTTACCGGCGTGCCGCTTAGGGCGTTGGATGCCGCCGAGGATAAGGTGCACTAGGTATACTTGATGAACTTAATCTCGAAGAGACGGCGAGACAATCTTGTCGATCTCTTGCATCAGGCCTTTCAATAGTCCGCCATTCTTGCTGCCTACCGGAGGGTGGAGGACATCAGCGGGGATCTCGACGCCCGTGCTCGCGAAAGGAAGCACACCAGGATGGTTCGCCAAGCTTGGAAAGTTTTGGACAAGGTCACTTTCGAGTTCCTCAATCCCTGTCCAGGATCTGAGGTTTTGCCATTGTAATCATTTGGACAATGTCTTTGTTTATTTCTTTATGATTGTAAGAACCCTTTATAATATGAATGGAAAATTTCTATTTCAGTTGGTCTTATTTCTCGCTCTGAGTCTTTTGCACATGCATGAATGAATATGTCTCAAATGCTTGATCGAATGCAAATCGGATGTCCTTTCTTCTTTCTTTGATTATCAGCATGTTGTCTTAGTAAACATGGTTGACAGGTGGTAGAGCGAGCATCCTGTCTTGGTTTCTTCAAGAGGTAGCGATGGCTTAGGCGGCAGGTTCAGATCTGCAGCCTAAGACTTTTCAACTTTATGAGCCGTGAGGGTCTCATAAAGACTTTTCTCCCTACGGATCGAGAGGATCTCGTAGGTGTATTTTCTCCTTAGGAATCGTGAGGATTCCTAAGTGTGTTTTCTCTTACAAGTCGTAAGGATCTTATAAGAGAATTTTCCCTCTTACGAGTCGAGAGGACTCATGAGCGGTTGTTTCCCTCCTTGTCGAGATTCGACTTTGGAGAGTGAGACCCGTGGATAGTATGCAAGAGAACGTTTTGGGCCGACTTGCAGGGTCCCAGTGCTTAGGAAACAAGTTTTTTTAATTCCTGCTGCCTAAGGCTTCATCTTGTAAGTCGAGACGAATCGGAAAGTCCTCGCGAAGACACTAATTTCCTCACGAGTTGAGACGAATCGAGCAGTTCTCGTCAAGGACACTAATTTCCCTGAGTTGAAGTATTTTGCCGAGGATGCTGGTTTCCTCGAAGTTGAAACGAATCGGAGTATTCCTGCAAAGACACTGGTTTCTCTGCGGGCCGACGCGAATCAGGAAGCTCTCATCAAGGACGCTAGTTTCCCTGAATTGAGGTATTTGCCAAGGACACTGATTTCCCTGGGGTTGAAACGAATCGATGTATTCCTGCAAAGACGCTAGTTTCTCTGCGGGTCGACGCGAATCAAGATGTTCTCGTCAAGGACACTGGTTTCCCTGAGTCGAAGTATTTTGCCGAGGACACTGGTTTCCTCGAGGTTGAAACGAATCGGAGTATTCCTGCAAAGACACTGGTTTCTCTGCGGGCCGACGCGAATCAGGAAGCTCTCATCAAGGACGCTAGTTTCCCTGAATTGAGGTATTTGCCAAGGACACTGGTTTCCCTGGGGTTGAAACGAGTCGAGGTGTTCCTGCAAAGACGCTAGTTTCTCTGCAGGTCGACGCGAATCAAGATGTTCTCGTCAAGGACACTAGTTTCCCTGAGTCGAAGTATTTTGCCGAGGACACTGGTTTCCTCGGGGTTGAAACGAATCGAAGTGCTCCTGCAAAGACGCTAGTTTCTCTGCGGGTCGACGCGAATCAGGAAGTTCTCATCAAGGACGCTAGTTTCCCTGAATTGAGGTATTTGCCAAGGACACTGGTTTCCCTGGGGTTGAAACGAGTCGAGGTGTTCCTGAAAAGACGCTAGTTTCTCTGCGGGTCGACGCGAATTAAGATGTTCTTGTCAAGGACACTGGTTTCCCTGAGTTGAAGGATTTTGCCGAAGACACTAGTTTCTTCGGGGTTGAAACGAGTCGGGATATTCCTGCGGAGACACTGATTTCTCTGCGGGACGACGCGAATCAGAGGGGCTCTCATCAAGGACACTAGTTTCCCTGAGTTGAGGTATTTGCCAAGAACACTGATTTCCCTGGAAGTTGAACTGATCTGTGGCGGTCTTTCAAATTTTATATAAGTTGCCGTCAAAACAGTGAAACTAGGAATTTGATCTTCGGTTCGTTTGCTGGCACTGCGTCTGCTGTATCGAGACGAATGTCACGGTTGTCTCTAGGTTGTTGGTGAACCGCCGAGGTTTGGCTTCGCTTCCTGGCGGAGCCTGTTGGGAAGGTATAGTTCCCTCTTTGTTTGTGCCCTTGGATTGTATACAGGGATCGATGTGATCTCACCTGTAGGGCAAAAGTTTCATCATTTTTTTTATATTATTGTTTTATTTCCGCGATGCTCTATCATTTCAGCTTTTATATCGCGAAGGTCGCGATTGCCCAATCATTTCGGCTATTTTCGGCGGTGCCCAATCATTTCGGCTATTTATTTTATTTTTACTCGCTGCTTTTTATTGCGAGTTGCCCAATCATTTCGGCTGTTTTGTATGCATACATTTTTACTTGCTGCTTTTTATTTCAAGTTGCCCTATCATTTCGGCTATTTATTTTATTTTTATTCTCTGCTTTTTATTGCGAGTTGCCCAATCATTTCGGCTGTTTTGTATGCATACATTTTTACTTGCTGCTTTTTATTTCAAGTTGCCCTATCATTTCGGCTATTTATTTTATTTTTACTCGCTGCTTTTTATTGCGAGTTGCTCAATCATTTCGGCTGTTTTATATGCATACATTTTTACTTGCTGCTTTTTATTGCAAGTTGCCCCATCATTTCGGCTATTTTGTATGCATGTGCGGCTTGCTGGCTTTTCGCCGTAAGCCTGGAATTAGACACCGGTTTCGGCATCAGCACCGCCACAACTGGGATGTTGCCAGGAGCGAATCATCATTTGCCTTTGCCGATGTTGAACAAAGGTGGCTTAGCGAACAGGGTTAGGGTCCTGTCAACTGAGGCTTTTGACTTCATGAGCCGTAAGGGTCTCACAAAGGTATTTCTCCCTACAAGTCGTGAGGATCTCGTAGGTGTGTTTTCTCCTTAGGAATCGTTAGGATTCCTAAGTGCATGTTCCTCTGTAAGTCGTAAGGATCCTACAAGAGGGTTTTCTCCTTGTAAGTCGAGAGGACTTACAAGGGTCATTCACCATGCGAACATATCCCCAGTCACGGATGGGACTTGGTTAGGGAAATGTTTATTCGCGTCCGTGGATTGTATATAAGGGTCAGTATTGAACCACTTGTAGGGAAATATCGAAAGTTGTGGGGGTTTCTTAAGCACAGGTTTAGGTCTCTGTAACTTAAGACTTTCAAATCTTATGAGCCGTGAGGGTCCCATAAGAGAGTTCTCCTTACGAGTCGTGAGGATCTCGCAAGTGTATTTTCTCCTTAGGAATCGTGGGGATCCCTAAGTGTGTTGCTCCCTTGTGAGTCGTAAGGATCTCACGCGGGTGGTTTCTCCTTACAAGGTCGAGAGGACCCTGTAAGTGTCTTTTAACGAGGTTGCGCCCTTCCGGGTTTTCACAAACACTCGCCGGTAGCCCCGCTGTTTTTACTCACGGAGCCTTTTCGGGTTTTCATCCGTGCCCATTTTGCTTATGGACATACCATTTTTTATATTCTTTATATTCTTTTTTCTAACGAGATTGCGTCCTTTCGGGTTTTCACAAGACTCGCCGGTAGCCCTGCTGTTTTTACTCACGGAGCCCTTTCGGGTTTTCATCCATGCCCATTTTGCTTATGGGCATACCGTTTTTATTTATTTATTTTTATTCTTTTTTTTTATATCGGCTTTGGGATGTTGCAATCCACCGTAGTTTATCGACATCTCGGTCAACAACTAGTTTTAGGACATAGTGGTCTGTCATTAGTTTAAGGACGTTTTGGTCCGTCATTAGTTTAAGGATGTTTCGGTCCGTTGCTGAAGAAGACCGATTACTACTTATAGAGTTTGGGCTTAGGAAGATAGCGAGAGGACATAGTCGTCATCATCTATCATTGACCTAGGCTGTGACTCATTAAGCGTAGTATTTCTTTAGGAAGCGACCGTTTATTGCCCTGAAAGGCCTTTCACCGTGCATATCCATGAGTAGATAGGCTCCACCCTAATAGACCATGTCTATGATGTACGGGCCTTCATAGTTCGGCTTGAATTTTCCCCACTTAGCGCGATTGGGGATCATGGGTCTTTTGACCACTAGCACGAGTTCGCCTTTGCGGAATGTCCTCGGCCGGGTCAATCTTTCATATGAGCGCGTCATCTTTGCTTTATAAGCCTCCAGATTTTGTTGCGCTATGAGCCGGGTTTCATCAAGGGCATCAAGCTCCTCAAGCCGAAGGTGAGCATTTTCTTCGTCCGTCTGCTCGTGGTGGACTGCCACTCGTAAAGAGGGTAACTCTATCTCGAGGGGGAGTATTCCTTCTGTACTGAATACCAACGCATACGGCGTTATGTTCGTAGCCGTCTTGAACGTAGTTCGATACGCCCAGAGAGCTTCTTGCAGTCTCTCGTACCAGTCCTTCTTATTTCGGGACACCGTCTTCTTTATGATCTTCGTCAAGGTCTTGTTGAAAGCCTCCGCTAGACCGTTAGCTCGCGAATTATAAACTGAGGAATACCTCCAGTCTATATTATGCTGTTGCACGAAGCGACTGATCTTGTGGCTTCTGTAGGCTGGCCCGTTATCGGAGATGAACCGTCGCGGAGTTCCAAACCGATAAATGACATGCGTTTTGAAGAAATGGTGGATATTCTCCGTTTTCACTTCCCTTAACGGTACCGATTCTGCCCATTTGTAGAAGTAGTCGGTCATCGCCAGGATGAAACGATATCCTCTAGAAGATGCTGGTTCGATGGGACCGACTATGTCAGTTCCCTACATTTCGAATGGCCAGCTAGCCACTGTTGGGTGTAGAGGATTTGGGTGCTGATGGATGAAGTCCCCATGAATCTGGCATGAGTGGCATTGCTTCGCATATTCAAGGCAATCCTGAATCATCGTGGGCCAGTAGTAACACATCCGTTTTATCTTCAATTTCATCTTCGGGCCTGCTTGGTGAGAACTGCAGAGTCCGTCGTGAACTTCTTGAACGACTCTTTTCGCTTCGTCAGGTCCCAGGCATCTCAGCCACAAAGAATCAAACGACCTCTTATACAGAGTAACATTGACGAAGGCGAAAGACAAAGCTTGTTTCATAAGCTGATGTCCTGAGGACGCATCTTCGGGCGTTCGACGGTATTTGAAGTAGTCTATAAAAACTTCTCTCCAATCCTCAGCCTTTTCCCGGTCTTTTATTTGCAGGGTCGTCTGCTCAGTCGTTCCCTTTTCTTCGGATGATTCCGGAGACATTTCTGCTGGGGCAAGCACCCGACGACTTTGTACCACGATTCTGACGTCATCGAGGTTCTCGTCAGCCAATTCTTTAGCGAGCTTGGCTAATGCGTCCGCTTTGCTGTTTTCCGTGCGCGGTATGTTTTCCAAGGTGTAGGAAGGAATTTGGGTCAAGAGTTGTTGCACCTTTTCGCCGTACTTCACTAATTCTGGTTTGCACGTTTGGTAGTCGCCATTTACTTGGCTGACGACCAGTTGGGAGTCTCCGTATATGAGGAAGTTTTTATTTCCCATGTCGATGGCGATCTCGAGGCCTGCTATCAAATCTTCATATTCGGCTTCATTGTTTGTCCTCGGTTCTGTTAAGGAGAAAGAAAAGCGCATTATCCCTCCTTGTGGAGTTACGAAGATAAGGCCTACCCCCGATTTGATTATGGGCGTACTTTGTTTGCGCTTCTTCATGGAAGATGCTCCATCGAAATAAAGCTCCCATCGGGTATCACCACCATCGATCGCGTCAAACGCATGTTCGTCTGGCAGCTCGCAATTCAGAGGAGAATCGGCAGGTATCGGATGCTCAACGAGGAAGTCGGCGATGGCCTGGCCTTTCACTGCCTTGAGAGGTTGATATGTTATCGAGAACTCCATCAAGAGCAGGGCCCATTTAGCGAGTCGACCGGTCAGTATGGCCTTCGACATTAAATACTTAAGGGGGTCCACCTTCGATATGAGACGGATTTCATGCGCCAACGCATAATGCCTGAGCTTGGTTATCGCAAAGATCAACGCCAGACAGTGTTTTTCAATGGGAGAATAGTTACTTTCTGCCCCCAGCAGAACTCGACACAAATAGTAGAGTGCTCTTTCTTTCCCTTGGTCGTTCTCTTGCGCCCATAATGCGCCTAAGGAGCCTTCGAGGGCAGTTGTATAAAGAATGAGAGGCTTTCCCTTGACCGGAGCAGCCAACACTGGCGGATTCTGGAGGTACTGCTTGATTTCGTCCAGCGCGTCTTGGCATTTATGGTCCCAGACGAACGGGGTTCCCTTCTTCATTAGGTGGCTGTAAGGACGGCACTTGCCTGAAAGATTGGCTATAAATCGTCGTATATACGTGAGCTTCCCTTGGAGAGACCGCGGCTGTTCGAGAGTTCTTGGCGGAGGCATTTCCATGATCGCCTTAATCTTTGACGGATCTATCCCAATACCTCGGTGTCGGACGATGAATCCCAGGAATTTGCCCGAGCAAACTCCAAATGCACACTTGAGAGGGTTCATCTTCAAGTTGTATTGTCGAAGGCGTTGAAATACGGTCTTCAGATACTCGAGATGTTCCTCGTATGATTTGTTTTTAACCACGAGATCGTCGATATAGCATTCGACGATTTCGTGTATAAGGTCATCAAAGATCTTCATCATGGCCTCTGATAGGTGGCACCGACATTCTTTAAACCGAAGGGCATCACCTTGTAGTAGAATATACCCAAAGGGGTCTGAAGGCGGTGTGCTTCTGATCTTCGGAATGCATCTTTATCTGATTATACCCTGATGAGCCGTCCATGAAGGAGAAAACCTCGTGAGTGGACGTATTGTCTATCATCAGTTCGGTGACTGGCACTGGGAAATCGTCCTTCGGGCAGGATTTATTGAGATCCTGGAAGTCCATGCATAGGCGCATTGTCCCATTTTTCTTCATCACAGGGACGATGTTGGCGATCCATTCAGGATATTGAACCTCCTGGATAAAGCCAGAGTCGATTAGCTTCTTGACCTCGGCATTGATACTCATCTCAAGCTCAAGCCGCATTCTTCACGGCGCTTGTTTGACCGGCTTGACGTCCAGAGATATCGCCAATCTGTGCACAGCAATTTCAGGATCTAGTCCCGGCATTTCAGAATAGTTCCATGCGAAGCAATCTCTATGTTGTACAAGCACGTCTTTTAACGCAGCCACCCTTTCTTCAGATAGCAGCTCGCTGACGAATGTCGGTCGCGGGTCGTTCGCCATCCCCAACTCAATTTTCTTGAGGTTATCTGCAGTAGTATGTATTCCATCCTCCAGCTCTTTCGGTGCTGGTGGAAATTCTGAGATCACCTCGTCGTTGCTGTTTTCGAAGCACCAGGAAGGTTATCCATATTATCGGGCTCTTCTTTTGATATTGTTATCATATGACAAGTACGAGCTCGCTTCGAAGACCGATGTGGGTCTGGCTCTACTTTCGTGGCTTTGGGTTCGTGCTTCTGTGGCGGCGTTACCCTCCAACTGTCAGATAGAGCGAACTTGCCGAGCTGATACTGATCTTCCACCCAGTTCTTGAAGGCGAAGCAGTCTTCGAGAGGATGCCCTATTACTCGGTGATAAGAGCAATAGTTTGGGTGTGAGACTTCGCCGGCTTGTTCGGGGTGTTTAGACTCCGGTAGTGTAAGCATATGATGTTTTATAGCTCAACCAAGTATCTTCTTCGTCTTGTCCCGAGGAAAAGAGTATGCTCGACTCATCTTCTTCACAAGGGACAGATCTGGACCGCTCGATTCCCGCTTGCGTGGCTTCTTAGTCCCGCTTTGTTGCTGTCGAGCGCCTCTTTCGCTTTTTGACTTGTTTCTGCCTCTGCGTCGAGCCTTTTTTATAGTAGGTTTACAGGGAGCGGCACTTTCATCTTTTACGGCCTGTTGGAGGAGGCGTTGCGTTTTGGCTTTCTCGTAGATGGCCATTTCGCGGTTGTGGTCGTCTCGGACTTTTTGGCCAGCTTCCCTTATAAGCTTGTCCATTTGTTCTTCGAACGACGGACTGGGCACTTTTGCATCAGGAACTTTTATTGGTTCAGGATTAGCGTCCTTCCGTTGAGCATCCGCTTCTTCATTGAAGTCATGCACGACGTAGCAATCATGGAGTATCTCTCGTTTCTTGGACCGACTGTAACCAAGCCCGATTGTTTCCATTCTCCCATTAGGCAACTTGTGCTGAGTCCCGGGAACGTTCCAGACCCTGTCATAGAATTTGGCTTTTTAAGCGGTCTGTTTGAAGGATATCCCCTAGCGCTTCAGCAACCTCTTCAAGCCTTCTGTATAATATCTGGGCAGACGGATGGGCTGAAGCCTGTCAAGCGTAGGATCCATACCGTGCCAGATTTCTTTCTCCACTTTAGTTTCTTCAGAGCGGTAGAATAGAATTGCCTTTTCGCCTTCTCGCCTGGGAGGGACATAGAACATCCGCAGCTCCTCTACAATGTAGGTATCGAGCGCATCCAGTTCTTTATGATGTTTAAGTAGAACCATAGCGACTTGTAGACTTTGCTCTTTATCAGCGGACGTTTGTATTGAAGGCCGAGCAGAGAATACATCATGGACCTCATCTTCTGAGTCACTACCAAAGATCAACGTAGGAGCGGATGGTCCCGGCTTATTGTATTGGGGTGGACCCGAATAAACCATCTCCTCTACCTCCTCGGTATCACTCCCGAAGACAGGGATGGTGGCGTTAGCTTTGTTCTCCGGCTTGTGAAACCTCTCCGTGTCTCGAAATACGATAAGAAGTATTTGGCATCTTCATATTTGCGGATCTCGTTCACGGAGAACGGGTTCAGTTCTCCCGTCACGGTATACTCAAGACCATCCTTAAAATATTTCATACACTGATGCTGTGTGGAAGGGATGATGTTGTACTCGTGTAACCATGGTCGGCCGAGCAGAGCATTGTAGCATGTCTTGGCGTCTATGACGTGGAACTTAATGTCCGTGACGAGTAGCCCAAAGCGTAGCGTCAGTATCACAGACCCAAGAGTTCTTGATGATTGAGAATCGAACCCGGAGATGGTGATCTTGTCCCGAGCAAGGTGCTGGACGCTCATGCAGATTTCCTTTAACACCCGCACGTTGAGGAGATTAACGGAAGACCCATTATTAACCAAGATTTTGCCTATCTTTATATCATGGCAGTATCCTGAGACATAGAGGGGGCGATTGTGTTCGCATGTCCCGAGGAGAAGGTCTTCATCACCAAAAGTGACATCGGCCGTGTGCACTCCTTCCAACTCATCCTTCATCTTTTCTTCGGCAAGAAAAGCTTGGAATTGCTCGGGCTCTTGCGATGCTTTGATTAATGAATCTCTTGCCTCTTTTGATAGTAATAGAGCGTCAAGAATGCTGAGCTGCGAGGGTAGCTTCCTCAGATGCGCTAGAACGTTGTAATCAACCTTATTTTTCTTTGGCGGGTCCTTGGCAGTTAGCTCTTCCAAGACTTGGTCATCTAGGGCAATATCCTCAGAGACCTTTTCTTTCCCTTTATCTTTTTTATATGAGGGTCCGAGATTCTTTTCAGGTAGTGTACGATTACGCGGCCGGATATTTTCGCAGACCTTCGGCTCTTCTTCTTTTCCCGAGGTGGACTCTTTAAAGAGGGGGCTAAGAGCCAGCTCCTCGTCAGAATCACTCCCGAATGTGAGCACTTGCGATCCCCCGGCGTTAACCATACGACAATTGCCGGTAGTTCTGTTAAGCCCCTCGGTCGTATTTTTCCGCTCCCGATGAGTTTTGCGCTTTTCCCGCTTAAAATGTTGTCGGTAAGCAACATATCCCTGCCACCATTTATTGAAAGTTTTGCACTCTTCGGTGGGGAGCGAAATCTTCCGATGATACAAGCAGTAGGAGGGGTGCATTTCCGCTTCACCGGTAATGTTTCCTTCAGAGGATGGTAGTTTCATACCCATTGATATGGCTTTAGCAAACCTTTTCCTCATCTTGAATTTGCTTTTATCTGCGGTGGACGTACTTTGCTCCAGCGGGAGTGTCTCAACTCTTTCGTCAAGTCGTTGTCACTTGGCCCTTTCAAATATGGTCGTCTCGTGTTCCCGATCAGCTTTACTTTTCAACAGAGCTACATTGAGGAATGCATCAATTGTTTCATCCGATGGCCCTAGAATTTCCGGTTTAGGATCTGCCCCCAGCTTTCCAGTGCAAGGAGTTTCCTCATCGTCTGTAAACGAATGGGAAATCATATGACAGCTCGCCACGTATTCCTCAGATTCATCCGATGAACTCTCCCCCTCATCTTCCTCTTGAAAGACGTGGTTGAGGAACTCTTGAAGTGTGATGGGAGTCCGTGCTTTCTGGTTATATTCCTCCAGCGCGTCAATCTATCTCTGTAAGTCCGTACGCTTGTCGCCAGGCTTCACAGGCTTCTTGGATTTCTTCTTCTTCTTCTTCAAAGATTTTGGCGGCTGGTTGTGAGTGCTTGGGCCACCACCATCGGTCTTTGGAGTTGGACGCGGCTTCAACACCCCTTCAATGATCTGAGGTTCCAACGGGTTTTTCCACCTGATCGCTGGGCATGATCGAAGATCGTTCAGCATCCTCTTTGTTTTGGCTGATAGCACAACCTCCCATGGAGCTTCTTCAACGAGGGAGCACGTTGCCCCCGGCGTATTCACCTTTTTAGGGGTGTGAGGCTGCGGCGGATTCACCTTCCATCTGTCGGACAACGCGAACTTACCATGTTGGTACCGGTCCTTAATCCAATTTTTGAAGACGTAGCAATCCTCGATCGGATGACCCAGTACTCGATGATAGGGACAATAATTGAGATCATTGACGTCGTTTGGCTGCGACGGACGTCTTGGATCCGGCAGATTTATGAGTCGGTTGCGCAAGGCCAGCTCGATCAATCTTCTCGTTTTATCTCGGGGAAACGAGTAAGGACGTCCTAGCCTTTCCTCAAGGGGTACGCGCAGACGCATATTATTTTGACGGACAGCCGGCTTCAAGTTGCTCGGATGTTGTTGAGCATTGGCGACAACGATCGCTTTTCCCTTCCCCTTCTCGTTTCGAGAGTCCGGCTTTGGAGGGGGCGGTCTATGGCCCATCTGGTCCATTTGAGCTAGCTTGTCGATCAGGTCCTGGAAGGTAGTCGGCTTGAAGAACATCATGAATTGGGATATGGTCGCCTACGGATCGAGGGTTACCACAAACATGCCTACCGCCGGAGCCTCTTCTATGCGTTGCTCGCATTTTGACCATAAGTTTCGCCACCGTATCGCATACTGAACCCATGTCTCGCCTGGCTTCACCCTGGCATTAATTAATGCCGTTATCGGGGTGCGTTCGCTGGCGCTTACGAAATGCTGGGTAAACAGCAGCTCCATCTCCACAAATGTCTTGATAGAGTCATTTGGGAGCTCGGAGTACCACTCAAATGCTGTATCCGATAAGCTACCGACGAACTGGCGAAGCAATAATTTATCATCACCGCCGGTGTTGCCGCAAAGCGCTCTGAACTGGGCAACATGCTGGTGGGGATTGCCTGTCCCCTTATAGACATGGAATTTCGGTATTGTATAGCCCGGCGGGTACTTTATCTGATCGTACCAGCTCGGATATGGTCGTCCTGTTTTTACGACCTGACCGGCTGCCTCAGTCGCCTGATGAACCCGTATCTGTTGAGCTATACATTCGTCCAGGTCAGCTTTGGAGATTGTCTCCTCCTTGGCTGTTGACAGAGCCGGCGGAGGATTTGACGTTTCTCCCCTGTCATCTTCAAGGACGATCGTAGGATCTTCAGCAGGAGGATCTTGTTGGATCATCATTCCCACCATGTCCTGGAACAGGAGGGCCATTCGCTTTATATTGGCTGCTTGTTCCGCAGCCTCTTTATCCTTCTTTTCCAGTACCCTACGAAGGAATTCAGCGTCAGTTTCTTGCTCCTGGCGTTGATCCGAGGACGCTTCGGGGCTTTCTTTCGGCCCAGTGAGTACGGCCATCGCATTCATCATTTGCTGGAGCTTCTGCTGTTGCTCCTGAGCTTTGGTCATTGACCGTGTAAGCGGTCTATGACCTGTAGATGCACGGCTGTCCACCTTCCCCGACGCCATGTATACAGTATGGACTACAATGCCCCCGGACTTAGGGCGTTTGGGCTCGTCGCCTTTGACATTTGCCGCAGGCGTGGGAATTTTCTCCGGACTCCTTCTCTTGTGGGCCATTGAAGTTGAAGGGGCCGTTGCAGCGGGCACCCTGGCGGCTGTCGTCCTTTCCTGTTTAACAGGACGGTTCTTTTCTTCCTGCACTTTCGCCCTTTTCTGCCGGCGAGAGTGATCTTGGTCGATTACAGAATCTTGAACCCTCCACCAGACTTTATAAATTTTGGAGGACAGCCGTTGAGGGGGTTGTTCCAGCTTCGTTTCTGTAACCCTCTCCGCAGGTGGAGGAGATCTTTTTAGCGTAGCAGTCGGAGAGTTCTTACATACCCTCCTTAGTGGTTCAAAGATGTTCCCAGTTGGAACAGCAACATTAACTTCCACCACTGGAGCGGGTGGAGTTAGCCCTGAGGGGGAGTTGCCCCCGGCTTTCCTTACTCGGCGCCAGTGGCAACGTCGAGTGTGATGAGTCGTTGGGACTGGCTCGGCGATAGGGACAGCTTCGTCTTGCCCCCTGTCCGAATGAGGCGCTGTCGGTGCCAGCCTCTTAAAGACCGATGTTGTCTTTTGAGTGGCGATGTTCAGTCTGTCAAAGACAGACCCTCGAGTAGGAGCAGGAGCCGGAATGGTCAGCCTTGAAAAGACCGACTCTTTAACAGGAGAATCCGCCTTGATGACTTCAGGAGCATCGGTAGCTGTCTTCCTCGGGACGACTATTTCAGGGTTCATGGGCTTCTTGGCGGGCCCATCAGAGTTCTGGTTCAGCCTGGTAAAGACAGAAGCTGCCGGTTTGATATTGGACGACCCGTTGAAAGGGACCGTTGTAGCAGTGAGCCGATCGAAGACCGACTTCTTGTGCGCTTCTGGTGCGGGCACTGGAATAGTGAAGCTTGCAGGCGGGAACATGGTCCCGAAAAACAGACCGGTGGTGGCCTGGGTCACTTGTTCCACCGGCATGGCAAGGATTGAGTCCGCTCGAGGCCCATAAGCTACATCTCCAGGTGAGGTGCAGCGTCGGTTGCACTTGCATTTCGAGCAACTTGAGCAGTTGGAGGCCATTGATGCTTGATTTCTGCGCCAAGCAAAAGACCAAATCTTAGCAACTTGAAACCCAAAGGCAACCATTAACAAACCGCGATTCGTTCGCGAAAACGACACACGAAGTGTGGAGTGGAAAGAGGAAAAGGTCCCACCGGGCGTGCTAGAATATGTTCCCCTCCGAAAGACGGCGCACAAGACTGCGAAGTCCTGGCGCTGAGATTCGGGGCAAATGCTATTTGGTTTTATCCGTCCACCTCTCCGAAGATGCCAAGTTGATTTATGGCACCGTATATCGGAGGTTTAGACGGATGCGGCCGATGTAGCAGACTTCGTCAGATTCCACCTCGCTTGAGGGGTTTTTGATTGTGGGGACGCTCTTCCCTGCAGGCGCAAGCCCCTGCAGTTAATTACGCTACCGCATCGCGGTAACAACTTTCTCCTTCTACAGAATTTCACTTCGTGTCGTGGGTGTTTGTTTTGTTTGTGGTTGCCCGTGGATTGTATACGGAGACTAATTTATGTTGTCGCCCTTAGGACGTGGATTAGTCCAAATCCGTATTTTCTTAGATTTGGGTTTGGGGTTTTGGTTTGAGGATACGTTAGCCATATTTGAGGCTAAGATCAACTCAAACGTTTGTTAAGGATACGTTAGTCCGATTTGAGACTAAGATCGACTTAACGGGATCATTTAGATCCGACAAAAGAGCATCTGGGGGCTCTATTGTTCCAGTTTAGGGACATAGTGGTTCATCTCCAGTTTAGGGACATAGCGGTCCATGTTCCAGTTTAGGGACGTGGGGGTCCATTGTTCCCGTTTTGGGGACGGATATTAGTTTAAGGACGCATTAGTCTATGGGTTTAAGGACCCCATAGTCCATATTAATGTGTTTAAGGATGCATTGGTCCATTCGTTTAGGGACGCATAAGTCCATGGGTTTAAGGACCCCACAGTCCGTATTTTGGTTTAAGGACGCATAAGTCCATGAGTTTAAGGACCCCACAGTCTGTATGGATGTGTGGTTGTCGGGACCCGTCACCTATCTGACGTCGTTGAAGGATTACAACGATAAGTGTCAGAGGAGTTCGGAGATGTACCCTTGAACCAGATGTAAATTGATTTAAGAGAGCAGTCTTGCTCAGTCAATTTAATTTGATGACTTACGGCCATGATTGTGCTAAGTCCAGTTGAGAATATTCAACGTTTTTATCTTTGGCCTATTAGGCTTATGCTAGGGCTTTGCCCCTGTTTAATAATGCACTGCATTTTCTTTTGGCCTGCTAGGCCTTTTTGATTTGGGCTCTGTCCCTTTTAAATGATGCACAGCATCTGTTTTTGTTTAGGCTCTGCCCTTTTTTAAATAATGCATTGCGTTTTATTAGGCATGTTTGGCCTTTTTTAATTTGGCTTGGCCCTTCTGTAAATAATGCAGTGCATTAATCAAAACTGACAGTGGCCATGTGGCCTGTCAGGCGCTTTGCACCAATTATTGAGCGCAAGCGCATGTGGAGGTGACACGTGTCACGCTCGGGTGAGCGCAAGCGCAGTGCGCTGCGCTGTTGCGCTGCTGACACGTGGCGCGCTCTGATGAGTTGCGCCAATTTCAGAGAGCAATGCTCTATCTTAAAAGCGCATAGCGCAAGTTATTATGGTGCTGACACGTGGCGCTCTCCGGTGGCTTGCGCCAATTCATAGTGCGCAACAGTGCAGATTTGCAAGTGCAAGGCACTGTTTTAATTATCTTGATCCAATTTTGGATTCAAGAAAAGAATCTTTAAGATTCCAGAACCAATGGTTCATAAGAAAGGCAATGCCTTTGATATTATTTATTATTTTTATATTGAAGATCCTTGATCTTGTTCCTAGATCAATGATATTTTCAGAAGAAATTCTTCTCTCTTTTTTTATCCAAAGGTTTTACCTTTCTCTCTTTTTGAGTTCTTCTTAGAGTTCTTTTGAGGAGTTCTCTCTTTGTTTCTGTGTTTTTCTTTCCCTGTGTTGTTTTTTGAAATTGGGGTCTAGGGGCTTTTATATAGTGCCCATTAATTTGTTAAATTTGTTAAAGAGATCATTCTCTGAGTGATTTGGGGAATTTTCCCCACCGTCGGATCTTTGATCCAAGGGCTTCTGTTTTACAGAAGACAATCTTCTTGTTTTAATAAGAACAGAAGGATCTTACTGGAATTTTAATTCTGTTTGGCGCAAACGCATCCGCGCTTGACACGTGTCGCGCAGCGCAGAGCGCAGCGCATCTGAAGCGTTGCTTCTTTTAATTTTGTTTTTAAATAGAGCCTTGCTCTGATTGGGTGCGCTGCCCTGGGCGCAGCGCTCCCTGCGCTGGCGTGTCTGATTTTGACACATGGCGCGTTGCGCGCAGCGCAAGGAATCTGAAGCGTTGCTTCTTTATTTTAATTTTAATTTTCACTTTAATTTTCAAAACAGAGCCTTGCTCTGATTGGGGAAACAGAAGCGTTGCTTCGTTTCCCGCCTTGGAATTTGAACAGAGCTTTGCTCTGATTAGGGTAATACCTAGAGTTTCTTTCTTCTCTGACGAGATCTTCTTCTCTAATTTTCTCTTCCTTTCTCTTTACTTCTTGGCTCTTATTTATAGGAGAAAGAAAAGAATCAGTTTGTTCAGCCAATCCCTCATTGAGAGATTTTGATTGATTTTATAATCAACATGATCTTTTAGATCACTCGGTGAATTTTATTCACCATTGGATTTTTAATCCAAAAGATATTTTATTTGTTTTTCCCGGCAATTTTTAGAAAAATATTTCCTTGTATAGAATCTTTCTATAAATTGGTGATTTTTAATCACCATTGAATTTTAATCCGATGGTGTTCCCTTTTACAGAGGGCAATCTTTTCTGTTTGGAAAGATCTAGGGAAATATTTTTCCAATTAGGGTTTTTGATTCCTTTTAATTAGAATTTAATTCTATTAGTTCAGAGGGTTCGAGAGTCTATCACGTGTTGGCACGTGACCCAACTGATTAAGCATTTAATTAGAATTTAATTTTATTGGTTCAGAGGGCTGAGGAACCCATCACGTGTTGGCACGTGACCCCACTGATTAAGCGTTTAATTGTTTATTTCAGCGCCTATAGGCTTTGCCCATAAAAGGTCACGCGTCCTCACGTGAGGCCCGGTCACGTGTGGGCACGTGATGCCCCCTTTGGGTTTTTCCTCGCTACTTTATTTGTATTTTATTCATTTCCCATGAGTGAACAAATGCTTTTAATTTTTTTAATTAGAATTTAATTTTATTGATTCAGTGGGTTCAAGAGCCCATCACGTGTGGGCGCGTGACTTTAGCAATTAGGCATTCAGACGCAGATAGAATCTGCCCATAAAAGGTCACGTGTTTGCACGTGAGGCCCGGTCACGTGTGAGCACGTGATGCCCCATTTGGGGGTTTTCCTTGCTGCTTTATTTGTATTTTATTCAGTTCCCATGAAGGAACAGCCTTTAGACAGTTCTATCTCTCCTGTCTTGTATTGCTATTCGACCCAATCTTTGAAGACAAAGCAGTCCTCAATGGCATGACCTATCACTCTGTGATAGGGGCAATATTTGGGGTCGTCGGTCATATTCGCTTCTTGAGGTCTTTTTGATTCTGGAAATTGTAGACCGTTTCTTAGGGCATCCTTGAATATTTTACGGACTTTGTCCCTTCTGAAGGAATAGATCTTATCTAGCTTCTCTTTCAGTAGAGATTCTCCCCCCTCTCCGAACACTGGCTTTCGAGGCTGGTTGGCATTAAGCCCGCTCATCCCTCGCTTTTTTCAGTTAGTCGAAGTGTTAAAAGATTCAGTATCGTCGGAATTTCCGCCTTTGCGACTATCATCCTTTCGATTTCTCCAGAACCTATTGTTATTTTGGGAATCAGAGGAGGACTCTTGCTTTGAGCGTTCCAACATCTGAACTTTCCTGGTCAGCTCTTGGAATGTTTTGAAACCCGCGGTGCATAGAAACGAGGCCATCCAATTGTTGAGATTTCCGACGAGGAGGCTGACAGATTGGTCATGCTCTGTCGGCGGTTCACATTTGACGGAGAGATTATGCCATCGGGTTATACAATCCATGCTACTTTCGTTGTTCTTTGGCTTGGTCCTTACGAGGTCGGCAATGGTGATCTTATCGCTGACACTCATGAACCTTTGTCGGAACAGAGATTCCATTTGGACGAAAGTAGTAACGGAGCCATCCGGTATGCTCGCGTACCAGTCGAAAGCGACATCGGTTAAGCTATTAACGAACTGGCGGAGGAGAAGCACATCATTGCCCCCAGTATTCCCGCATGAGGCTTTAAAGTGGGCGATTTGCTGATTCGCATTTCCCGTCCCATCAAATCTTCCAAATTTGGGGATGACAAAGCCGCTAGGAAACTCTACCAGATCATACCGAGCAGGATACGGTCTCCCACTACTGCTGATATCTTTTTGCGCTTCGGCTTCGGCTACCAATTTTTTGACTTTGTTGGCAACCAAATCCATGATTTGATCTTGCGTTAGCGGGTTGCTTCCATCGGTAGCCAAGACATTTCCCGAGATAGGATGCGGCCGACTTTCATGCGGCTCGACCACCTTTAGATATGAAGGAATAGGCATCGGCTGTCTCGGGACACCATTTCCCGGTTCATGAGAAGAACCATGCGCTTGATTGGACGGCTGAAAGGCAACTTGGGCCGTGAGCTGCATCACGACATTCATCAAGTAGTCAATTTTAGAGTAAAGTTTGGCCATCTCTTTGTCTTTACTTTTGAGCTGTTTTCGGAGCTCTTGGAGAAGTTGCTGCTCTGCGTTCTTGGGACGGAAGATTGGCTCCTATTCACTTTCCGAGCCCGACTCCTCATGAACTGAGGGATCTCTCTTCTTATCAGCCTCACTGGAAGGGTCTTCATTACCTTCCAGAGGAGGCTGGTCTTAGAAAGTGGCAGCCACATTCACACCTGATTGGATTTGAGATGTGGTGGCTCCATTCTTGCTCTTGCTGCGCGTGTCCACCATGTAAACAGTGTGGACCATATATCCAGCCATCTTTTTATCTTTGGTGGCTGGTTTTTTGGACCATCGTAGTGGCCCTTCCTCTTCTGGAATGGACAGGCGACTGATGACGATTGGCCCGACTGGGTCCTTGGGTGGCGCTGCCCGGATCGCAGCTTTCTTGACCCTTGCAGTCATGGCATTCTTTTGAACCAATTTCAGCGGTCCAAAAGAGTTAGTGAGCTTCACAGCCGATTCGACTGCTGTTGTGAGGTAACCCTGTTCTTGGAACCCCACGAAGTTCAGATTAGCAGGAGCCTTAGCCCTTTTGTTGGCTCTGTATCTGAGCCTTTTCTGTCTTAACTTCTTTATTTTGAGGGCTTGGTGGGAATCCGTTACCCAGGAAGCCATTGTGATTCGATTAATGGGGAGCTTAGAGAAGATACCCTATTGAGAAGTTGTCAGGGACACCGGTGGAGCTTGCCCGAGATGCCTTGTTGCTTTGTTGGTGTTGATGGCCTTGCCCCCAGCTGGACGGAGAGTCGTTCGGAAACGGATTTGTGCTTGGGCTGAGGTGCCTTCGCGACCATGACATTCGGCTTTTTCCTTTTTGAGGTTAGTTTATCCATCACCGGGGCTTGAAGAGCAGGGACGACGTTAGCTGGCACGAACAAAATAAAACCAAATGGTAGCAACGGCTCCTCCCACTGTCGCCCGAGACTGGCCGGAAGGACCGTCCTGACGTCCATCTTCATCGTGTAGGAGATGGGAGCTGTGTCGAGAGCTGAACTTGTCCTTAGAGACATTTTGTTGCGTCCGAAGGTTGCAATTGGAAAGTGTTAACCTGCACAAAGAAGCATGATTTCAGTACAGGCAATCGATATATATGTTGATTGAGTTCGCATGAATGTTTAAACCGAAATATGGGAGGAGAGATCCGTCCCACCGGGCGTGCCAGAATCTGTAGGATGTTTTTCGTCACCCCATTGAGATGGGAATACGCGTCACTTGTCAAGCGTACTATAGATTCCTCATGTCTAGGGTAGGCGGGGGTTTATTGATCATGGGAATCCGAATCTCCGGCAGCCACGGACTAAGATGTCATTGATCATTAATTACCCCCCGCCTTTGGAGTGAGAGAACCTCCAATTGACGGGTCAAACTGATCATGCGAACTCAATGTGCAGTGTGCGTATTTGTGTCTTGTGGGGTTTTGGATATATCGGGGGCTTCGCAGAGTTTATAGGGGTCGCGCTATCGGGATAGTGGGATGTGGGTGAAGGGGCTAGCAGCCCCCTTGCGAGGTGCGGGGTAGCGCCCCGTAAGAAATTTTTTCTAACGGGGAAAGTGTTGTAGAGTGTGTATATGTATAAAAAAGAGAGGGGAAAATAGCTTCCAAAGGGCGCTGGGCGCCAGCGCCTCACGTGCCCGGCACGCGAGCGCTGGGTTCCAACGGGAAAAATGGGCTTAGCCCCTATACTAGGAGTTGTACTCCCAATTGAATTTTGGAGTTAAACTCCCCAAAAAAAAGGACAAAAGGGCTTAGCCCCTGCACTGGGATTTGTACTCCCGATTGACTTTTGGAGTTGAACTCCTAAAAAGAAGGATTTATTATTATTATTATTATTATTATTATTATTATTATTATATATATATTATATATTATTTTTTGTGGAGTTAAACTCCCAAGATATTTTTGAAGATGATGAAAAGGGGGCCCTTTCTTCTCTCTTAAGCCCTGGGTTTTCTCTTAAGCCTTAGATCTTCCCAAAATGGGATTTTTAGGGATGGATCTCCTTTTTCCTCCTCTCTATTGACTGGATCTTGGAGAAAAGAGGGTGATATTTAAAAATCTCCCATTTTGGAGATTTGATGGAAGATCCGCGTTCCCCTTCAAGGGTTTTGTGGTGAAAAACCATTTCTTTTTGGAAAAAGAAGAGTGAAACTCTTGATTTAATTCTAAAAAAGGGAGAAGGTTTAGAACCTTGAGGAAGGAGAAGGACGCACAAAAACCCTAGCTTTTGAGGGAATGAAAATCTTTTTTTCATTTCATTATCATGTTTTCTTATATAGGTTTACAAATTTACACATAGCCCTTTGAGCTTTACAAAATGGTATTTTGCCTATCCCATTGCCTCATGTGCTCATTTCTTTTGCACATGAGCCATGGGCTTTACAAAAATTTGGCTTTATGCCCATTTTTCTTACATTCATTCATAAAAATTACATCAAAATTATTTATTACATAATTTTCATATTGGCATGGGGGAGGCTGGCCGTGGAGCTCGACTTGGGCATAGGCCCACTTGACCTGGGCTTGGGCCCATTTACTTGGGGTTGACTTTGACTTAGTCAACCGGGTGTAATTTTTGACCCCAACAACGTCATTGAGAAATGTATAGAAAAAGAAAATTTTGAAAATTGCATTACAGACGTCTGCCATTGACGTCTGCAGTTCAAAACCTCTTGATATAGACGTCTGCTATAGACGTCTGTTTTCTGACATGGTGAAGGATTAGGTTTTGAACTTGGCAGAATTTGAATCCAATGGATAGATTAGACGTCTCTAAAAGAGAGGAAGACGTCTTGAATATTAGGAAAAGATTGGAATGAAGTTTCTAACATTATGAGATCATTTCTAATTACATGTGTATCACTCACAACTTTTTATTTTATCTTGATTCTTCGATTTGCTTCATTTCCTTGAGTTGTTACTTCGAGACATGATTGAATCTTGAAAGTTCTTGCATCCCTTTGTTGCTTGCATCAAGACTTCATGCCATAATACCGGTTTGAGTGCATATCCCATTGGTAGGCAACTGTACTCAAGATAACTTGGAAATGTCGTTAGTAACATATAAATTCATTTAAATAATGTTTTGAACTAAATCAATAAAATTGAGGATCGTGTGACACGGATGTCAACAATAGGTTTTGTTAAATATCAAAAAGGGGGAGATTGTTGACCTTGTTGAGTAAGATCTACTCACCTTGGTTATGATATTAGATAAAACACTATTTAAAGTATTTTTACACACTAACGATACTTGTAGTTGAGATATATGTTTTCAGTGTAAGAGACATAACATGTATAGCAATATCGAAGAAAAAGAACTAGTATAGCGATATTGAAGAGCAAAAGAATATGGTGATATGGATTCACAAAACGTACAGATGAAGAAATAAAAAAGAACGAGCTTGGAGATATCGAAGAATCAAAAGGACTTGGCGATATGGATTATTAAAACGGAGAGATAAAGAATCAAAAGAACATGGATTTAGAGATGGAGACTTAAAACGACTCAGAGAACATGCTACAAAAGTGGAAATCTTGTATTTTATATTTTATTGAGTCGTAAGTTATCTCATATGAGTCACTGTTCATACCATAATTTTGCATTATTTTATTCCCTATTCTTATTCAGTTTACAAATAAACATGTGCTTTTGACCCATGTCTACTACATAGTTGCAGGTAACAGGTTCTCGGAACAAAAACAGTGAAAAAGACAAAAGACGATACAAAAGTGAGACTACGACCAACAAGTGGAAGAATCTTGATCAAGCCTACATTTTGGAGAATAAACGAAGATCAATAAATAAGTTCACAGAGTACAAAGGCAGCGCAAGGTTCAAGACTTCGTTATGAAGCAACGGTAAAAGTCCACTACAGCTATTCACTGTGGAGATCTGGAAGAAATATAGAAGCCAATCCGAGAAAACAACTGAAGAAACAAGTATAAAAATGCATCAGGAAGATAACCAAGAAATTGCTGCTAAAGAAGCCTCTATTTGGCCGCGGAACCGCGGCCAAACCCTGGTTTTGGCCGCGGAACCGCGGCCGTACGTCGCCCGTGTCGGCGCAGAAAAAATATGTCGGTGCGTCGGTGCATTATTTAGGTTTCTTAGGGGGTAAAATTGTAAAAGCAGATATGACGCGATTATAAACCTAGGGTTTCTATGAATCTATAAATAGAGACCCTAAAACCTGTTTTAGGTTATGCCTCTTTTCATTGATCAAAAATTCAGAATTCTATGTATGGAGAGAGCCATCAAATAAAGGATGCCACTTTTTATTCATCTATTCAGATCTGAAAATTCATGTGTAAATGTTTGGAGAGAGCCATCAATAAATTAGGAGTAAGTTTTCTTTTCATCGCCCTAGTTAAATTTTATTTCCATGCCCTAGTATAATTTTCTTATCTGCCCTAGTTAGATCTTTAATTCTCTGCCCTAGATAGATAGTTTAGAAATGTTTTTCAATTCCCTAATGAGCGAGTAGTCTCCTCGCTTGTTAGGGTTAGATTTGGGGAAGGCTTGAGAGATGAAGATCTCTCATCTCTTTCTTGCCCATCACACGTTTTTATAGGACTACATGCATACATGCACACACCGCTCCCTACGGCACCCTATCCCACGAGGTAGCAGTGATACCGTAGTATAAAGGACCGGTTGAACGTGTCTTCCATGGAGATTAGGGTAAGAATTAAGAAAGGAAAGACAAGAACCTAGAGGAAGAAACATCGTTTCTTCCCGATGGTACTAATCCACTTTATTAATTGTTACCATAACACCTAATAGATCATAATTTGGGCATAGAAAACGGTGAGGAATATTGACTTTCCAAACCTAACCTAAACCTAACCCTAGCAAGATTTAGATCTAGATTAATTTAGTTTTTAGATTTAATCAAACCGACACCAATCGGAATTAACTCGTTAGAAAAATTAGGAAATACACAACATCCCTGTGGACCGACCCGTACTCACCGGCTAGCTACCAAGCGACGCCGTTCTTGATTGCGGTTATAAATATTCTTGTTCTAAAAATCCATTACAATCAAATGGCGCCGTTGCCGGGGATGGCGTGTTATTTTCTTTTTGCAATTTCGGGTTAATATAAAATTAAAAAAATCATAAAAACTTAAAAATATAAAAAAAATTATCATCTTTTATTTTGTGAAGGGTATTTTCGTGTGAATTTTGCAGGACCGAAGAACAAATTCAGATCTGGAAAAATCCAGAGATCAAAACAGAAAACGGTAGATCTTAACAACAGAGAAAAGTCAAACCAGAGGAGCAGAAATTTTTTCGGGAACCGAACCGTCGCCTCCACCGCGGAACCGCCGCGCATTGCCACTTCCGACCGCGGATCCGCCGCAGGTTGGTCGATTCAGTGCGTGGAATTTGCACTGTAAGCTCCCTTTATCTTTCCTCTGAACCCCTGATATCGCCTCTGTAAATTTGCCTGCAGGATTCTTTGCGCTAAAAAAATCCCCCTTCCAATAATTGATCTTGTGCAGGATTCTTTGCTCCGTGCTATAAAAAAAATTGTTTGCAAGTGTGTGATTGTGTTTACTGCTTTGCATAATTTAATTTGACTTTAAGGGGCTTTTACACCAATCAGATTGGGTGGGGATTTCATTACCCTTCTCAGGACCCTAAAAATCATATAAGGCATATTGCATTGACCTTCAATTAATTAAAAAAGATTAGACTCAGCCCTAAGGACTTCGCGCTCAATAGGACAAAGGACTAGTTGTAGGCATCGACCGTTGATCCTAACCTGAATTTGTGGTGCCTAGGCTAGACAGGTAGTGAAAGGTAACTTTAAAAGGCCCGTCTCACGGTGATTCGTGAGCGGATCCCTCCTTTCTCTACTTGTGCTTACCTGGCCACAATTGGCGGTGAAGAGGCGGTTTGAGGTCCTACTTCTTGCCCTTTGGAACAGTTAGGAGTTGTCTAGCTGATCTAGGTGACCCTAGATCTAGGCCTGATTATGCATTTGTGGTTGATTAAACGTGTGTCTAAGCCTTTTATCGAAAAATCTTTTTGCAAAAAGCTCCACATAAAAAAAACACAAAAAGAAAAAAAAAGAAAATTTTTTACAAAAAAACTTGCAACTTGTCGCTAAGAAATCCGTGGACCCCACATTCTTTTTCTTCTCCTTTCTTACATCATGGGTACCACACCTCCTAAAACTCTTGCCGAACTTTGGTACCCTCATCCAAACATTGCTTCTTACTCGAATTGTTTTGGTCGAGTTACGGACGACCCCTCCATGCCTAAAATTTCTTTGAAAGATCGAATAAAAGCGTCTAGGAGAAACAGTTCGACTCCGCAATCCACTTTGTATCAACCATTTCAACATTCACCACCTTCCTACGTTGATACTCCCTCTTCGAGTCCTGTTGTAACTCCTAAACCCATGTCTATCGCTCAACATATTAAACAATCTCGTAACCGATCTTTCACTCCTTTCAACACTCCTAGTTCTTGGGATCAACAAGTCCATTCACCTTTTATCTAAATGTTGATCCTACTCCTGTCCAACCATTCAATTCCTACCAGTCCTACCCGACTTCCGCACCGTCCCTAGACATTGCTTCTACACAACCATTTGGGAGTTTCCAAAATCCAAACAATTTTGAATCTTTTACTGAAACCCCTTCACAACCCATGTCTAGTCTAGAACAGTCGTTGGAAGCTTATATGGTAGCGACAAACCAAATGATGAGGAATGTGGATGCGTCCATGGCCGTCCTTAGACAACCTAGTGAACCGGTAGCTAGTTTCCAGCTAGCTCCAAATTTTCAAATGTATAATGAGGCGGTTGGACAGAGTGAGAATTTGAGTGGTGAGAGTGAGTTCTACACACTTCCAAATCAAACCTACCCATCTTCAATCGAATCCCACAACTCCGGTTTTCAAACAAGTGTCCCAAATGATTCACCAGTTGAAAATAAAACGTTTAATGAGTTGTGCGACTTTGTAGTGCTTGATTTGCCAGAATGTGAAGGGTCCCTTTCGGGTGAAACAATCACCAATCCTTTCGAACTTTACACCTCCAATCTAGAACCTGAATTGATAAATATCCATGCTTTTGATGAGGTGTCAGAAAAAATTGATTTTCATTTGATTGAGGATATTGACGCAGGGAATATTTTGGATGATGAACCCGTATATTTGACTGAAATTTTATCTCCAATTCATCATCCCGAGTCATTAAATGTTTCTCCCGAACCTCATATGCGTCTTGATGATAATTTCATAGATGGGATAACTTTTGAGAAGAATTATGAAGATAGTATTGAGGAGAGTATTGAGGATAGTATTGAGGATGAACCATTTTTGTGTGATGAGTCGGATTTTCCAATTCATCCTCCTGAACCTTTAACTGTTATACTTCCTAAATCACCCCCCATCCTTCCAATCGTTCTGACCATGCAAACGATCATGCAGGAGGACTGTGAGCTTGAAAAATTTATGTTCGATCACAGCAGTTTGGACGCCACTAGTGCGTTTCTCTTTGAATCTGACACAGTTCTCACAGCTGATAACGATTACGAGTGTTTCACTTTTTCGGACGATGTTGAAAACTCACCTCCCGAGTTTGAGTCCTTTAAATTTTCAGATGAGTTAGTTGAACCATCAGACTCGGTTGCTTACAGTCATTTCGAACCATTGATGGAATCCTTCAAGTTCGAGATAGATTACTTAGGTGAGAATAAGACTATCCCTAAATCACTCGCTTTCGTCCTTCCTATCATTTCGACCGAGCAAGAATTCGTCACGCTTCCACCTTCAATGGATGGTTTACCAAGTTCAAAGTACCCATGTTTTCTTGCGAATCTTGAGGGAATTGACCCCATTTCTCGACGGGTTGATAGATTAGCACAATCACTTTTAACACATCGGTCATCACAAATTGCGCTAATTTATTCACTCGATTTACACCCTCAAGATCGTACTACACTTCTTTCTCTTTTCCGCCATTCTTCTCTTCCACCGAGACCATATTCCACTCTTCTTCCCATTCGGTCTTGTGTGTTTCTCAACTCCTTTCTCTACACTCCATTCTTTCACCAACCCTACCATTACCACGATAAGATTTTTGAATGGTTGGTGCTAACTTTTGGTCTGTGTAAGGTCTTGTATAGTTTGATTTTTCTCCTCCCTAACTCTGAACTTTAACGCTTAAATAGTGGAAACACTGTTTCACTTAAGTTTGGGGGGGACCTTGTTGTATATATATTTTTGTTTTTTCTTTTAACAATAAAAAAAATTATAAATAAATAAAAAGGGGAGTGCCGACATTCTCAACCCTCTTGGTGTAGCATGACAGTGAGGACACTGTCAAGTTTAAGTTTGGGGGTATGCTCGGTAAGCCTTCTTCCTTCGCATTCATATGTACATTTTTGCATTTGCATATTTATTTTTAAAACCCATAAAAATTGAAAAAATTAAAAAATTAAAAAGTTCAATTTTGGCCATATTTGACTTAAATTTGACAAAAAGGTTAACTAGCTAGGAACAACTAGACATTAGACTTAGGAAATTAAAAACCCTAAAAATAACCTTTCTTAAAATTTAACGGTAGAAAGTATATCCCTTTGTAGTTTATTTAGAAATAGGCAAATTTCGAGTTGATTTCTTGGGCTAAGTTAAAACAAAGGAAGAGTATTGATATTTTTATTAAAGTATAAGTTTGAAAAATAATTCCTAAGCTTAAGTCTAAATTCTGAAAATATATACCCTACAAATTGCACAAACACGAACCTTGAAACTTGGAATAGTAGAAGAGACCTTGAAATGCTCTTCTCTAAAATCCTTAGTATGAAGGAAAATAAAATAAAAATACAAGTGTGAATAAAGAGATAAAAAAAAATGAACACTGGTTTTTGTAATTACTTAAGGCTGCATAAATAGAAAAAAAAAATTTAGCGAGGGTGCTTTATCACCTAGTGCCTTAGACCAACTGGTTTGGGAGTCACTGCTAAAGCCTTAGGTGTTACAAGACTAGGAATTACGCCTTAATGTGCAAACACATTTTGTAATCGGTCGTTAGTATTTCAAGAAGTATTAACGGTCGCATGAAGGATGTGTGAGCAATTTCATCTAAAAATTCACCAATTAAAAAGTACTTTGGACGATGGACAAGAGTATAATAGCTTGATTTGAATTTCCAAGTGTAGGGGTGATACACACACACACGTAGGGGTATGTGATTGGGGTTTAGATAAGAGATAGGAATGAAGAATATGACTTATATCTTTAATAGAAATGATAAAAATTCCTAAGTTGAAATAGAACCCTAGAAGGAAAACTTAAAAAATACTAAAAGCTAAGTAAATCTACAGAACATATATAATCTTAAGTTAAGTAATAAGGAAGCGTGAAAAATATGGGTGGATAATTTATGAGTCGAAGATAATAAAGTTTCTTGTTGGAAAACCTAATTTGGAGAATAAAAGTCAATGGGCCTAATTGATAGGATTTTGTGGGTAGTATCCGCTGAAAACCCTCAGGAGACAACACTCCTCCTACTAGGGACACCTAGAGGTTTAACGGCTTGTTGCACGAGCTCAGTGCAATCGCATTTCCCTGCGAAAGTGAGGTTAGGATTTTGTTGAGAATAAAACTAGGTTTGCTCGAAAACAAGCAAAAGATAAGTTTGGGGGTATTTGTTCATACCATAATTTTGCATTATTTTATTCCCCATTCTTATTCAGTTTACAAATAAACAGGTGCTTTTGACCCATGTCTTCTACATAGTTGCAGGTAACAGGTTCTCGGAACAAAAACAGTGAAAAAGACAAAAGACGATACAAAAGTGAGACTACAACCAACAAGTGGAAGAATCTTGATCAAGCCTATATTTTGGAGAATAAACGAAGATCAATAAATAAGTTCACAGAGTACAAAGGCAGCGCAAGGTTCAAGACTTCGTCACGGAGCAACGGTAAAAGTCCACTACAATTATTCACTGTGGAGATCTGGAAGAAATATAGAAGCCAATCCGAGAAAACAACTGAAGAAACAAGTATAAAAATGCATCAGGAAGATAACCAAGAAATTGCAGCTAAAGAAGCCTCTATTTGGCCGCGGAACCGCGGCCAAACCCTGCTTTTGGCCGCGGAACCGCGGCCGTGCGTCGCCCGTGTCGGCGCAGAAAAGATGTGACGGTGCGTCGGAGCATTATTTAGGTTTCTTAGGGGGTAAAATTGTAAAAGCAGATATGACGCGATTGTAAACCTAGGATTTCTATGAATCTATAAATAGAGACCCTAAAACCTGTTTTAGCTTATGCCTCTTTTCATTGATCAAAAATTCAGAATTCTATGTATGGAGAAAGCCATCAAATAAAGGATGCCTCTTTTTATTCATCTATTCAGATCTGAAAATTCATGTGTAAATGTTTGGAGAGAGCAATCGATAAATTAGGAGTAAGTTTTCTTTTCATCGCCCTAGTTAAATTTTATTTCCATGCCCTAGTATAATTTTCTTATCTGCCCTAGTTAGATCTTTAATTCTCTGCCCTAGATAGATAGTTTAGAAATGTTTTTCAATTCCCTAATGAGTGAGTAGTCTCCTCGCTTGTTAGGGTTAGATTTGGGGAAGGCTTAAGAGATGAAGATCTCTCATCCCTTTCTTGCTCATCACACGTTTTTATAGGACTACATGCATACATGCACACACCGCTCCCTACGGCACCCTATCCCACGAGGTAGCAGTGATACCGTAGTATAAAGGACCGGTTGTGTGTGTCTTCCATGGAGGTTAAGGTAAGAATTAAGAAAGGAAAGACAAGAACCTAGAGGAAGAAACATCGTTTCTTCCCGATGGTACTAATCCACTTTATTAATTGTTACCATAATACCTAATAGATCATAATTTGGGCATAGAAAACGGTGAGGAATATTGACTTTCCAAACCTAACCTAAACCTAACCCTAGCAAGATTTAGATCTAGATTAATTTAGTTTTTAGATTTAATCAAACCGACACTAATCGGAATTAACTCGTTAGAACAATTAGGAAATACACAACATCCCTGTGGACCGACCGGTACTCACCGGCTAGCTACCAAGCGACGCCGTTCTTGATTGCGGTTATAAATATTCTTGATCTAAAAATCCATTACAATCAGTCACACGGTTTTAAAGTCTTCAAAATCTCCAAAATATTTGATATATCGGTTCTTAAGCCAGCTCATGTTTCCCTGAGCCGTCTCATAGGTCCTTTGATCTCTTCTTACACTTTCTATCTCTGTAAGCCATCTCACCCATATTTTGAGCCATCTCATAATGATTTCCTGCACTTTGATTTTCATACTATTGCCTTGAGCCGGCTTACCCATGTCTTGAGTCATCTCACTGTGATTTTCTGCATAATGATTTTTACACTGTTGTCAAGAGACAACTCATACATTTCTTGAGCCGGCTCAATCTTTGACTGTTAGAAATCCTTGACTTTATCTCGACCAATTTGTTTCTAGATTTGTGGGATTTTGTCCTAACGTTTTAAATACTATCTTGGTCAAAATTATTCTCAATAATTTCACATATTATTTTTGATCATCTCTATTGCTCTAAGTTTATCATCTTCATCGCTCAAGTTTTTAAACCCTGGATTGTCACCAGGTTTAAATTTTCCTTTTGGGTTTTGAAAGCTTTCGATTTTACTCTTTGCAAAGGATTTTTCTAAACCGATTTAAATCATTTGCCTTTGCAAAATATTGATCTCTTGTTAAAAAATCTTTACAAATTATTTTTGAGATCAAATGGGGCTTATCTTATGAAATATCTAAAACCCTAATTCTCTCTCTTTTTAAATTGTATTGATTCAAATACGAGATTAGGAGTTCCTTTCACTTTACTTTTGTTGTATTGAGATCCGATAGAGATTGTCTACCAAAGTGATTTACCCGGTGGAGATTGTCTATCAAGCGTTGAGTTGTGAAGGTTTGATCTGTGTTTTGGAAAAAATTACTCGGTGGAGGTGGTCCATAAAATTGTAAAGGTTTTTTCAACTTAAGAAGAGTTGTTTAGTGAATGTTCCTAGAAGGAGACCTAGGCACAGACTAGATACTGCGGTATCGAACTTCGTTACCAATCACCGGTGTTCTACTGAGTTTGCTTCACTTAACTCATTTTATATCTATTGTTTGTGTGTTTGTTATTATTTATATTATATTTCCACAACTTGTATTGATTTGAGCAATAAAGTTTTAATTATTAGCCATTGTCTTATTCGCCCCCCCCCCTCTAGGACACTTTTCAAAAACTCCAACAAGAAGAACAACAAGACAATCGAACTTCGGGGCGTAGCCAACAACAAGCGACTTCATCATGGTTAATAGTTGTTAATGTGATCTTTTCTTATGCATAATATGATGAACTGCCATTTAAAATTATAACGCTGGTTTTTTGTTTCAAACATGTACAACTTGGTTTTAGTTTGTAGGTCTCTGTATTAAGGTACTTTTATTTTGGTCTGTAGCAAATTGGTGCATAGGTACATAAACAGATGCAATCATGGTAATGGAAACAATTATATATTTATACAAGGGTTTTACCAAAATATCTGATCCGATGGTGGGATTGTTATCCTCTCCCTCGTCACATTCTAGATCCAAATTCTCTCGCCTCCACGCAACGGCCGAAAAGAAACCATACTCTAATCGAGCGAGAATCCCCACGTAATCACCTCGCTAACCAATCATAGAAAAACAAGAATGATGGTAGAAGACGACGGCTCAAACCCTAGATCTCTCTTAGATCCCTCTAGTTTATTCTTAATTAATCTCTTAATTAAATTAACCCTAGCACTATATATCATATCTATATATAGGGGCCACTAAAAAAGGGTGGATATTGGGCTGGGTAAAGCCCAATAGCTAACATACTCCTACTCGCACCTTCGAGTGGGCGTCGTCCATTGCTCCTTGAGCCGGTTCCATGAACCATTGACTCCCTAAGTCAATTGTCTCCTTGAGAATCTCCTTTTCTGTCCTTATTCATACCCATACATGTTGGTGCGGCGTAGACCGTTGAAAACCTGCTAGCAGGTAACCTTGTAGCCATATCCGTTAGGACCGACACAAGGATCTCCCTAAAAGAAAAACAACATAAACCAAATATATGGTAGGCTCGCGAAATCTCGTACCCTAGATCTGAACAGGTATGTCTGCCCAAGTACCTTCGATCTCTCTCGGAAGCATATTTGAATACCGTGATAATTCTTTGATTCATTGCACTCTTAAACTTCGCCACCATGGCATCAATAAGAGTTGGCCATACAATGCAATCAGGATACATCCCAATGGATTTTCCTTCGGTTCTGAATAGCCAGGTTTTCTATTTACCTGCTTTCTTGACACTGCCCCATATGTGCGGTATATTGTCATCGCAGCAGGAAACAACAACAAAAGTAGAAGACGCTCATAACAAGCCTACCCAGACAGCCTAGTGTCGCTAAAGGTATATTGACTGTCCGTCTTTCCATGAAGGAGTTCGTCATAAAGGCTCACACAGTGAGGGAGATGGGATCCATCCCTCAACCTCCTTATGTGCATGGTCCTAACGCATGTCGTATGACAACATGTTACGTCATAAAATTCTCTCTCTGAGAGCATATGCCATTAAAGTTACCGTACGGCCCTAAGTGATGACTTATGGGTTTCCATAATACTATTATTTAGTTTTGATGATATTATACAATATTAATAGATATATATATACTTGTGTTTACTATTGCTTATTTCATAACACTGTATATGAGCTTGGTCGTGTTTGAGAAAGATTTCAGAATATCAAACGACACAAGCGTATGATTGAGGGTGGAGGAAATTGAGCTAAAATGGAAAATCTATTGGAGGTAGGATGTTAATGAACTAGAGCTCCTCAAAGTTCATATTCAAGCTTCAAGAAGCTAAGAAACCAAAAGTCCAAGTTTAAAGAATTCAAGATATCGAAGAAATTGAAGAATTCAAGAGTTCGAGCTACAGGTGTAATCTTTAGGAAATCGATGTAAGCACTCCATGGTTTATGAGACTAGCATATAAAGCTCAAGAACACACACTATTGCATGCATGAATTTATTGGCTAAAAGTTTGCAAAGGATTTCCTTCAAAATGATTTTCAAATTCAAAGTTCAAAGTTTTCTGAGAAATCCTTTTTTAGACGTCAGTCCTAGTGTTCTTCATACGTCAGTTTTTGTTTTCAAAACATGCACAATTTCTGATATACTTTAGAACAAACATCTGAAGTTCTTTTGTACAAACGTCTGAACGGAACAAACGTCTGTTATGGAAAACAGACGTCTAGGTGAATTCTCTGATTGAAAACAGTCATCAGTCTTGGTTTTCTTGAGACGTTAGTTGCTTTCTTGGACTTAATTTTTCTAATTTATAAATTCTAAGGCAAACGTATGAAGGTACTTTAAAAAAACGTCTGAAGGTAATTTTGGGTGAAAATATTTTCTTCTTCAGACATCGGTTTTGTTCTTCTTCAAACGTCTATTTTTCAATGTCTTCAAACTGACTTCTTTGATTTTCATCGACTAATGTCTGAACCTTATTTGACAAACGTCTGAAGCAATAATTATTTGAAAAATATGGCCGTTACAGTGCATTAAATGCTATAACGGCTAGTTTTTATTTGCCTTCAGACATCAGTCCCTTCCTTCTTTAGACGTCAGTTTAATAGCCCGGCTGTAATAAATGCTTGTTCTGTTTTGGTTTTTGATTTGGGATATTTAAGGGCTTTGCTCTTGCATTCATTGCATTTCAACTATTCTGAAAAATAGCATTCATTTCTTGAGTCCATCTCTACCAACCAAAACACAAAAGAAAATACTTGAGATTTAATATGCAAATCAAATACTCCATTTAAGTGTTCTAGAGCCTTGATTGTAAACTTTTGAAAGAGTTATTGGATTGTAATCTTTTGCTTTTTCTTTCTTTGTGTGGAATCTCTTGGGTGCAAGAGGATTCTTGTAAGAGAGGAGAAGGTTGTTGAAGAGAGTCCCTCATGTGTCGAGAGACGTGGTTGTTGTTGCTAGTGGGCAACGTGAAAATCTCATCGGAGACGTGTTAGTAGAACGGGCTCATACGCGTAAAGAAAATGGACCAGGGATCTCCCAAACCACTATAAAAATTCTTGTGTCTGCTTGTTTGATTATCTCGTGCCATCTCTTACTTGCTAATTATTTTGGGTTTATAATTATCTTGCAAGTAGATTTTTTAATTAGTGGTATTTGGTAGTATAATCCTATTCACCCCCTCTAGAAATACTTTCAATTGGTATCAGAGTAAGGTACTTTTTTTGTTAGGTTTAATACCCTACAGAGATCTTATGGCCTCTACCTCTTCACATAGTATGAGACATTCCCAATCCATCACTAAACCACCATACTTTGATGACATTAATTTTACCGTTTGGAAAGTTAAGATAGGGTCCTTCCTAGAATCCCAAGGGAGAGATGTTTATAGATACACCTTCTTGAAAGAATACTTACTAGCTGATCTTGATAAAGATAGTTGGACCATAGAACATAAAAAGGCATATGAAGCTAATTATAAGGCCAAGTTTCTTTTCTTTTCTTTTCTCAATGAAAATGATTTAGCTCGTGTTATTAAATGCAAAAATACATATTCTATGTGGAAAGCTTTATTAATTGCTCATGAAGGTAACTCCAATGTTAAGAGGGCAAAAATTAATCTTTTGAAAACGAAATACGAAAATTTTCAAATGTTGCCGATTGAAAACATTGATGACATGTTTAGTCATTTTATTTGCATTACTAATCTTCTTGACCCCTTGTTAGATGATCCTATGAAGAATGAGGAAAAAGTGAGGAAGATACTTCGATCACTCACCAAGAAATGGAAAATAAAGCCAATTATTCTCAAGGAGATAGCCGACATTGAGATCATATCTTTTGAAAAGCTCCAAGGGAATCTCAAGACCTATGAGATGGAACTCAAAGCTTACGAATTGGAATATGAAAAAGAGGCGAAGAAATATAAGCTAAAGAGCATCGCTCTCAAGGCTACTTCCAAGGATTTATCAAAAATCAAAGCTCTATCCAAACCTAGTGAAGATGATGAGCTTCGCGGAGATGGTGAGGATATCGCTCTTATGACAAGGTAATTCAAAAAATTTCTCAAGTTTCGAAGAAATTTCAAGAGAGGAAACTTCCCAAGAGATCGTCCCTACAACAACAACAAAAAAGTTAGCCCTTGTTTCAAGTGTAGAAAGCCCGATCATCTCGTTTCCGATTTTCCTCTCAATAACGAAAAGTAAGCTCCTCAAAGACCCAATCGAAAAGCGTTCAATGCTCGAATATGGGATGATTTGGAAGAAAGCGATAATGTAGATCGCCCATCCGATTAAGAAATAGCTAGTATGTGCTTCATGGCATATGAGGATAAGGTAATGGATGATCTAGACTCTTCTTCCTTTGAAGAATTACTTGACTCGTTTGATTCATTGCATGATACTTATTCTAGACTTAGAACTAAGTATTCTAACGCTAATAAGAAAATTGTCATTTTTTGATAAAGAAAGCCCATTTTTAAAATCTTGTAGCTGTGAAAGTTTGAAACTTTAGAACAAAAAACTTTCAAGTAAAATTATTTCTTTAACTAGTTCTCTCGATTATGTTAATTTCAAAAATGAGAGACTCACTTCCACATTTGCATCCCTCAAAACTAAGTATGACTCTTTGACTAATGCACACAATACTATATTAGTTGATATTGATAAGATGAAGGTTAAAATTAATAATCTTGATACCACTCTTTATAAGTTTTCCACTAGCAAGATTTCTCTTGATACCATGATAGGAAATTTAAATATTTCAAATAAAAAGAATGGCCTTGGTTTTCAAAATGCTTCTCTTTCTCATGCTAGTAGCTCCAAACCGACTTATAATAAGTCATCCTTTAAGACTAATTTTGTTAAAACTGCTTCTTTACATGCTCTTATCTCATATGATCATCATGTTAGAAATTCTCGTGCTCCTATTTTTAGAAAATTTTTGCTAGAACTACTTACGTGAAAACCCCATCTTCACATCATCATCATCATACCAAACATATGCATGCACATTCTCATTCTAGATTTACTCATGTTGTGTGCAATTATTGTAGTCATGTTGGGCATATCTCATATCATTGCAAAGCTAGATCTTCCAAGAATTTGATTTGGGTTCTGAACACTGTCATGCCCCGCTTCCCAGTGTACGGGTAAGGAGACGCGACTAGGCCCGCTACGTATTTACTCAGAAGTAAACACGTTAAGTGTAACTAAGCAATATAATATAAATATACACAAGAAAACATGAAATGTAAATGAATATCAACTTTTATTTATTAAATATTTCTTTACAATACAACTGAAAAGTAAATACAATACTGGAAAGCGATGCCTAAACAATGGTATGAACATGAAAGTAAAGTAAGTACAAGTGAAGCCTAGTGGTCGTGCTGCTCAGTGGTCTGCTCCAGTTGCTCCTGGCTAGTCTCGAACTCCTCAAAGTTGGGTCCTCCTGACAACATTCCAAAGAAAGAAGAGAAATATGAATGTCATCAGCGAACAATCGCTCGGTAAGTCCCAAAGAGAGATAGAAATAGAATAGACAGATAATATGATGTAACTGATATAATATTTTATTGTTATACCGGCGCAGTTATTTGTAGCTTGGTACAGAATATGCCAGTGTATACGAGAGGAGTCCAACTTACACCGTGGACTATGGTAATCCGTAGTACAAGGCTCCGTCGATAAAACCACGGAACAACGGCAATGGATGTATAGTTATGTCTTTTAATGATCATCTCGTGCCACTTTTAACACATTCCGTGCCAGTCTACCCCTTTAAAACCCCGTAATATATTATGTATGGATTTGTATTGTTTTGTTTAATAGATGTACGACTTGCCGAAACCATGATATCATGTAAACGGAATGGATATAAATGGATAGTCATGTAATCAGAGTATATCCATGGTTCGGTTCGGTCGAGTCATATTGATATAGATTGAATTCTGGTATAAACAGATTCATGTTGAATAGAAGTTATACTTGAATCATATTCAAGAATAGATTGATTGATTTATTTCAGATTAGACTGAGACTTTGTCTGAGTCAGACACTTTAAAACGAATTGAAGTCCTGAATTAGTTTTGGAGTTATCGGTAACTGCTGCACATGGACGACAGGATTTGTGTCTTTTTCCAAGACAATTACCGTATTGATAACATCATTTTTAGGTTGTCTACCTTAGATAGGCAAGCACCCATATTCTCCGGCTCCCTAAGGCTCAAGAGAACTGGTCCCGCTTGAACCTATATTTACCAGGGTCCTTATTGTAATTTAATATAACTTGAGGGGGATTTATGAAAAATAGTTTGATATATTTTCAAAATAAACCTTAAGTATTTATTTATCGTCTTTAGGATTTTCATAGTTGTAATTTTTATAAAATGAAATATTCTAGTTGATGTAAACCTAACTTTAAATAGTATATGGTATTTTCTTGTAATTTGACTTGTATTGAAATGTGATGGTATTTTCATGATTTTTTGTGATTCTTTTCTTTTGATTAGAAAACATGGAATATATATTATATTTAAAATATATATTTTGATAATATTTATATATATATATATATATAAATAGAATTTATTTATTAAATAGAAATCACGTTTTCTTAACAATTGTAATAAAAATTCCATCGAGATCGAATGCTCCGTGAGGAGGTCTGCATCTCGCTCTACGAGTTCTGCAGACGTGCGATAACCCGCACCATCCCGATCGGGTTCCCCAAAATGGGTTGTAGAGGCTTATTTGTAAGGAACTTTATTAAAACAATTTAAAGAATACAGGTTTTGATAGTTTAAGGTATTTTAATATAAATTGTGTTTTGTCCCTCAAAAATTGTTACAAAAGCCATCGTGCTATGTCAAGATGAGTGTTGTGATGAGGTAGGTCATTACCTCGTGCAATTTCTAAAGGTAATATGAGCCAAACTAAAAAGTAATGTCGTATGTAAACTAGATGGTATTTTACCGTAAAAGTTAAATAGAAGTTGTTTAATATTATATTTTGAATTGAAACTTATTCCAAATGTTATTTAATGGTTAATAAACAATATATAAGAAGATGGTAAATTTTTTATTAAGGAAAAGTGAGTTTTTAAAGAAATTAGAATCGGAAGTCGGATTAACACCGCTTCCGACGAGTTTTAATAGATTATTGTTTTAGACTAAAAATGAGGTGAGAAGTGAAAGGACTTACTGATTGAAAGAAGAGGGAGGAGGTAGATGGAACTTTCGAAGGTGTCGTGGAGTCGTTTCGTTGCCGGATTTGTCCCGAAACGTTGCCGGAACTTTGACTTGAGCTAACTCCACTTGTACAACTTTTGGACTTGGAAAATTTAGAGAGTTTTGGCAATGGATTTCTGAATGAGGAGGGCTATAGTGTAGGGTGATATTTATAGGAGAAATTAGGGTTTAGGGTATTGAAATGAGAATTAAAAATGTATTAAAATTTGGTTTTAAGGCTCATTTTAATTCTCTGAAAATGTGCAGGGAAATCAAACAGTACTGGGGTTAAGGGGGGAGGCCAAGAGACTAGGGTTCAAAATAGGGGTATTTGAGACGGGGGGGACCGACGGCGCCGGCCCATGGTGAAATCTCACTGGTCCATTTTGAGGCGAGGGGCTCTGGATATTTGACACGTGTCCTAGGCTGTATAAATACTATTTTGCACATGTTTGTTTTCTGTGTGACTTTTCATTTTACGTGTAGTGCACGTGCAAACTGTTGGGCTTCTAAAAGTTTAAAAGAAAAATCAATAAAAATAATATGCGGCTGATGGCATTCGAACACAGGGGGTATGTCACAGCAGTGCAAGGCTTTACCAATGAACTACAAGTGCTTTCTTGTTGTTCTAAAGCAATTTAAATTTATAACTTATACTCAGGCTAAGGTATTCCTTTCTGTATTTTGAAAAAATTATGTACAGAAAGTTTAGGGTTGTTACAAACACTAACCCCCGTGGACCCACTAAGGCTTGGGTACCAAAAGTTACATTTATTGCATTTTCTATAGGTTCCCCGCAGGTCACGACGTGAAGATCAATTGTAACACCCGGTCTTCATCTACGCCAATACCTGTATTCAAATAAAATATTTTTTACCCATTTTACATTTTATATTATATTCTAATTATTTTTGCTTTCCTATGAACCCAACCCTAGGCCCAAGTCTATATTTAAATCCCACACTTTTCCTTCAAAATTCTTGAGCCCAAGCTCAACAACCCAAGGCCTTATTTTAAAACAACAAATTATATTCAAATTATTTACCTTCTCCTCTCTTTTCAAAATTCAAAATTTTATTCCATCATTTAAACCCAAATCTTACCCAATTAAAATTTCATAAAAATCCTATTAAATTTTATTCCCGTTATCTCTCTCTCTCTTCTTTATTTTTTTTTAATTAAAACTCACATTTTATTTTCTCTCTTCCTCACATTATGTCTCTCTCTCTCCCACGTTACATTCTCTCTCTCCCTCGCATTCTCTCTCTCTTTCTCCCATTCTTCTCCCTTCCCGCTCCCTCCCTCGAACCCATGCCCACGCCCGCGCTCGTCTCGTCGTCGTCGTCGCCGACATCACCCTTGCCTTCCTCCCTCTCCCCCTCTCTCCAAAACCCCGAGCCCCTCCTAACCTCACCGCACACCCGACCTCAACCCAAACAACCGCTGCCCCCACAGCGTGCCAGCCACCACCTTCACCATCGGTGCTCACCAACCGACACCCCTCGCCATTGTGACCTCCCCGCCTCTAGCTGCTGCCCTCCGCATCCGCCAGCCGACCCCTGAGCTCCCCACTGCCTCCTTTCCCGTGCACCTCACCGTCTTCTCCTCTTCCGTCCACCACTACAGCCCAGGCCAACTCCTGCACCGGACCTTGTCGGCCACCTCCCTCCATCATCCGCATCAACCCCCACCTCCTCTCCCAAGCACCTCGTCGTTGCAACCCACCTTGCCGGCCCAACCTCCAAGCTTCGGCCACCCGTCGCTGTGCTCACCTCCTCGGAAGCTCGAGCAGCCGACCTTCAGACCGAGCCAATTCCAGCATCCAAGCCGGAGCCCATCATCGCTGCAGCACCATCACCATCATCATTTTCAGGCAAGTGATTTCCAATTGCTTTACATACTATTAGTTTTGTACACATAGTTATATTTTATATATAACAACCTAATTAATTGTTAAATCATAGATTCTAAATAATGTTTTACAATCCCTGTTTATATGTATAGTTTGACTTGGTATAGAAATCAGGTCTTTTATCCGGCTCTAACGACGTTAAGAATTCATGTGAACTAAATCTTGCTTTGACGGATTAAACGAAACCAAAACTTCGATTACCATACGTATAAACAAGCATTCGATGCTAAACTTTAAGTGAAAACCGATCTTTAAATGACTGAACTTGTGATCGTTAAACCCTTTTACTGTTCATAGAGGTACCACAGAAATCTGGTTGAAAATAAATATCGTTTCACCTATAAAATATTACCCCCGATAATCATTGCGAAATCAGAATTTTCCTGAACACGCTAGACCGTTAAATTCATATTAAATCTTTTACAAATCAAATTTTAGCATTCCATGGCTTGTAGTGAATCTAACAGATTAACCTGAAGTACTATAGTTGATCTCTAAATTTTAACAAGTTATGATAGAGAAAACTGAGGAGAATTACGATTCTGGACTGCAGTCCAGAGCAGTAATCCCAGTTAACCCCTGTTTTTAAATCACTGTATATCCTTGTTCAAATGCGAGAATGTGCGGAACCCTATATTTTTACATATAAAATTGAGTTATCTTTCTTACCCCACTGGTTTCATTGGATTCCAGTTCTGTATGATATTTTTAACACATTTTATAATGTCGATGTGTCCAGCTGAATTCTGCAGTGACAGATTTTACACATCGAACTTAACCTGACCATAACTCCCTGTTGATATAGGATATTACTTATCTTCCAATTGAGTTGGAAACCTAACTGACAACCCTAAATATTGTTCAACTATAGTGTTGCCTAATTTTGATCCCAACAGGGTGAAAACTGTGTTACGAAATAGACTTTTAGTTCAGGAACTGAATTTTCAGTAGCGAACACTTAAAATGAAACGACTGTAAATTATGAACCCGAAATCCGATTGACTTGAAACCAATTTCGTTGAACTTGCGACTGAGTTTAATTGCTATCTCTTTTATATCATTTAACTAAATTCTGAACGTATGATTTAATACGATTTTTATAAGTTCATAAGGCGCATAATAACGTGCATTGCACATGATTTGTTTAGCGGCATAAATGCACATATTATACCCGACTGTAATACCTCTAGTGATAGTGCGCGTCATTATTAAGTTTCAGTGTACCATGCATTGTCGAGTGTGAATGGTATCGGTTTAGGAGTGTCAAGTACGCCAGTGAAAAGTAAATGGTTCGTGATAGTGACAATACAGTGAACAGTGAATAAAAACCGTGTTATTGGTGCGTACTTGTACACAACTAGACCATACTCCTAAATAGTGAAACCTGGGGAAAAAGAGGAAATCGAGGTGGAAAGGAAATTTTATTTAGCGAGGTCAGTGATTTTTAGAGGATGATCATTCGAACAGCGACTCTTATATATTAGGTTGGACCTAGCGGTCCGGCTGACAGGGTTATATCCCGGGCATCGTGGGCCGTAGTCTCGAGTACGTACGAGACCCTCGTTAAACATGATCACTCTTCTCCACAACTCGATTTCAAAATGACTTAGAGACCGATAGGGACACAAATCATACATTGCATCAGTTAGTGACATATTGATTGCCTGCATTTACTATCTCCACCGTTATTACTTTTATTTTCTTGTCTATCATAATTATTATAATATTGCTATTGCGTCGTCCTGACGACCTGAGTATGCATGCTCAGAGTTTGAAGAGGACCGAATTTAGGAGTCAGACCTGCCCTTCGAGCTCGCAGAGATCTAGACGGTCGTGCCTTCAGTACTTTTACCGCTTTCCATAAATCAAGCTTGTATTCGCACTTGGTTAGTAGTTTCTTTTATTTCATTCTGTTGTAAACTGTGAACAAAGAAAGTTGGTATAATAAACTAGTAATGTGTTTCCTTTACTTCTGTGCTATAATTACTGATTACCATGCAATACTAGAAGCCGAAGTGTGACTACGGCGGGATCACCCTTGACAGTAGAGCACGGCTGGCCTAGTTGCATCCCGTATTCCGTATTTTGGGAAGCGGGGCGTGACATCAATAGTACCTTGATAGTGGTTACTCAAGTCATATGACAGGTAAATTTAAGAGCTTTGCAACCTGATCAAGAGAGAAAGATGGCATGGTCATCTTTGGAGATAATGGTAAAGGTAAAATTATCGGTAAAGACAATATCAAGTTTAACGCTACCATCTTAGATGATGTTCTTCTTGTTGATGGTTTAAAACATAATCTTCTAAGTATTAGTTAATTTTGTGATAAAGGCTTTAAAGTTATTTTTTTATGAAAAGTTTGGAAAAGTTCTTGATTCAAAAGATGAAATGATACTTTGTGGGAAAAGAAGTGGTAATATTTATTCTATTGAAGTATGTGATATTTCTAATAAGAATTTTGAGTGGTTGAGTGTTGTAGAGGATGAAAGTTGGGTATGACACCAACGACTTGGACATACTTCCATGGACCTACTCTCAAGCATCACAAACAAGGACTTGGTCATTGGTATCACAAAACCCAAATTTGCAAGAGACAAGTTATGTGATACATGCCAAATGTGTAAGCAAGTCAAGAGCTCTTTCAAACTGAAAGTTGTGGTATCGAGTTCCAACCCTTTAGAATTAATTCATATGGATTTATTTGGTCCTTCTTGGACTTTGATTTTTGGTGGTAAATCTTATGCATTTGTGATTGTTGATAATTTTTCAAGATTTACTTAGCTTTTTTTTCTTACCAACAAAAGTGATGCCCTTGTAGCTTTCAAAATTTTCTTTAACAAAGTGCAAAACGAAAAACAACTTTCTATTGTTAAAATCCATAGTGATAACGGAGGTGAATTTCAGAACGCTTTATATGATGATTTTTGTAATGATCACAGGGTTAAACATGAATTTTCTTGTTCTAGAACTCCACAACAAAATGGAGTCGTTGAACAGAAAAATCGGTCTCTTCAAGAAATGGCTAGGTTAACGCTAAATGAATATAGTTTAGCTCACTATTTTTGGGCCGAAATGGTCAATACCACATCGTATAGAATAAATAGGGTTGTTATTTGTAAAGGAACTGAGAAAAGTCCTTACGAATTGTATTATAAAAGAAAACCCAACATTGGATATTTTAAGGTTTTCAGGAGCAAGTGTTATAAATACTAAAGACACTCTTGGAAAATTTGATGCAAAATGTGTTTTGGGTATTTTTCTTGACAACTTGATTGAATGATTTAGCGTGCTTGCGCTTTCTAAAAGATAGATCAAAAATATTTGTAACCGCAATCAAGAACGGCATCGCTTTGCAGCTAGCCGGTGAGTACGGGTCGGTCCACAGGGATGTTGTGAATCTCCGATTCGCGCTAACGAGTTAATTCCGAAAGGTGTTCGGATTGATTATTAAATCTAAAAACCTAATTAACCTAGGGCAATTATCTAGATCTAATCTTGCTAGGGTTAGGTTTAGGGATGGTTTGGAAATGCAAGTAAATCTCAACGCTTTCTATACCCGAATGAAGATCTATGAGGAGTTATGGTAATTATCAATAAAGGGATTAGATCCATTCGAGAAGGTGTTTCTTCCTCTAGGTTCTTGTCCTTCCTTTAGAGATCCTTACCCTAACCTCCATGGAAATCGCGCGCAACCGGGCCTTTACACTACGGTGTCATTGTTACCTCGAGGGGTAGGATGCCGTAGGGAGCGGTGTGTGCGTGTATGCATGGAGTCCTATTGTAAATATTTGGTGGGCAAGAAAGGGATGAGAGATCTCATCTCTCAATATCCTTCCCCAAAGCTAAACCCTAAACAAGTTCTTAGGGCATGAAATTAAATCTACCTAGGGCAAAGAATTGAAATCTAAACTAGGGCGAGAAATTAAATCTACTTACAGATGCATCCCTCCAATCATCCATGCAGGTTTGTCAGATCTGAATTTCTGAATGGAAAAGAAACACCGATGCTCTCCAAAAGAGTTCTGGAATTTATTATTAAAAGGAGGCATAAAGAAATTACAATGTTTAGAGTTTCTATTTATAAAGAATAGGAAACCCTAGGGTTACATTTGTCTCGCATGTCTGAAATTACAAAAACAGCCCTTAGGTTGACTAGTCAGCACCGCCAACAAATTATGGTAAAAAGTTTAGCTTCTAATTGCTCTGTATGGCCGCGGAACCGCGGCCCAAGGCCCATTAGTGGCTTTGGAATATCAGCTTTCTTGGGCTAGCTCTTATTGACTTGGTCTTCCTGTTTCCATATGTCCTTTTCCATTTGGGCTTTTAGGTTGGTTCCAGATTTCCAGTGAACAATTTGCAATGGCTTTTTAACCGTTCGCTTGTAATCTTGGACCTTACGTTGCCTTGTACTTTGTGAATTTTATCTTTGATGTAGGCTTGATCAAGATCTTCTGTTCATTGGTTAAAGTCCACTTTTTCATCATCTTTATATCGTTTTCACTGTTTTCTGTCAAGAACCTGTAACATGTAGCAGACATGCGTCAAAAGCACCCGTTTATTTATAAAAAGAATAAGAATGGGGAATATAATAATGCAATAATATGGTGTGAACAAATACCCCCAAACTTATCTTTTGCTCGTCCTCGAGCAAACTTATTTTTTTATTCACTAAAATCCTAACCACACTTTCGCAGGGAGACGCGATTGCACTGAGCACGTGCAACAAGCCGTTAAACCTCTAGGTGTCCCTAGTAGGAGGAGTGTTGTCTCCTGAGGGTTTTCAGCGGATTACACCCACAAAATCCTATCAACTCGGCCCATTGACTTTTGTTCTCCAATTAGGTTTTCTAACAAAGAATTCTATTATCTTTTGACTCGCAAATTATCTACCCACATTCTTCACAATTCCTCATTATTTAACTTAAGATTATATATATCCTATAGACTTACTTAGCTTTCGGCATCTCTTAAGTTTTCCTTCTAGGATTCCATCTTCACTTAGGAATTTCTATCAACTCTATTAAAGATACAAGTTCTATTTTTCATTCCTTTCTCTTATCTAAACTCTAATCACATATCCCCACGTGTGTGTATAGATCACCCCTACACTTGGAAATTCAAATCAAGCAATCGTACTCTCGTCCATTGTCCAAAGCACTTATTAATTAGTGAATTTTTTTAAATGAAATTTGCTTACACATCCTTCATGCGACCGTTAATACTTCTTGACGTACCAACAACCAATTACAAGATATGTTTGCACTTTAAAGCGTAATTCCTAGTCTTGCAACACCCAAGGCTTTTAGCAGTGATTCCCAAACCAGTTGGTTTAAGGCACTAGGTGATGAAGCACCCTCGCTAAATATTTTTCTATTTTTACAGCCTTAAGTAATCACAAGAACCAGTGTCCATTTTTTTATTCTTTATTCACACTGATATATATTTTTTTATTTTCATTGCACTAAGAACTTTAGACAAGAGCATTTCAAGGTCTCCTCTACTATTCCAAGTTTCAAGGTGCGTGATTGTGCAAATTGTAGGGTATACATTTTCAGAATTTAGACTTAAGCTAGGAACTATTTTTCAAACTTATATTCTAATAAGAACATCAATACTCTTCCCTCATTTTGACTTAGCCCAAGAAGTGAACTCAAAATTTGCCTATTTCTAAATAAACTACAAAAACATATACTTTCTACCGCTAAACTTTAAGGAAGGTTATCTTTAGGGTTTTTAATTTACTAAGTCTAAGATCTAGTTGTTCCTAGCTAGTTGATCTATTTGTCAAACTCAAGTCAAATAAGCCAAAATTGAATACAATAAATTTTATAATTTTTGAGATTTTTCAATTTTTATGGGTTTTTCAAATAAGTATGCAAATGCAAAAAATATGTACAAATGAATGCGAAGGAAGAAGACTTACCGAGCATACCCCTAAACTTGAACTTGACAGTGTCCTCACTGTCATGCTAAACCAAGAGGGTCAAAATACCGGCACTCCCCTGTTTATTTATTTATAATTTTTATATTTTTAATGTTTTGAATTTTTTTTTATTTTTTTATAGAAAAGAAAACAAAAAATATATACATATATACAAAGATTCCCCCAAACTTAAGCTTGGCCTTGCACAAGCCAAAAGTTAGCACCAACCATTCAAAAATCTTATCATGGTAATGGTATAGTTGGTGAAATAATGGGGTGTAGAGGAAAGAAATGGGAAACACACGAGACCGAATGGGAAGAAGAGTGGAATATGGTCTCAGTGGAGGAGAAGAATGGCGGGAAGAAGAAAGAAGAGTAGCACGATCTTGAGGGTGTAAATCGAGAAAATAAATTAGCGCAATTTGGGATGACCGAAGTGTGAAAACTGATTGTGCTAATCTATCAACTCGTCGTGCAATGGGGTCAAATCCCTCAAGATTCGCAAGAACACATGGGTACGCCGAACTTGGTATAGGAGATGAAAGCGTAATGGTCATTTGTACGGTCAGGACAATAGGAGAGACGAAAGGGAGTGAATTAGGGATAGTATCTTTCTCACCGTAGTAAACTGTTTCGAACTTGAAAGATTCCATTAATGGTTCGAAACTACTATAATCAACCGAGTCTGATGGCTCATCTGAAAATGTAAAGGACTCAAACTCGGGCGGTGAGTCATCAGCATCGTTCGAAAAAGTGAAACACTCGTAGGTGTTATCGTCCGTGAGAATTGTGTCAGATTCAAAGGAAAAGGTTTCAAGCTCACAGTCTTCAAGCAGGGTCGGAACGATGGGAAGGAGGGAGGGTGATATAACAGTCAAAGATTCAGGAGGATGAATCGGAAAATCAGACACATCAAACAAAAATGATTTAACCTCAATATTATCCTCAAGACTCTCTTCAATACTATCCTCAATATTTAACTCATCCATGCCATTATCATCAAAATCTAGACGCATATGAGATTCGGGAGAAACATTTAATAACTCAGGATGATGATTTGAACATAAAATTTCAATTAAATCGACAGGTTCATCATCCGAAATATTCCCGGCGTCTATATCCTCAATCAAGTGAAAGTCAATTTCTTTAGACACCTCCTCAAAAGCATGGATGTTTATCAATGTAGGCTCTAAAGTGGAAGTGTAAAGGTCAAACGGATTAGGTGCGGTTTCACTCGAAAGGGGTTCTTCACAATTTGGCAAATCAAGCACTACAAAATCACACAACTCATTTTTATTTTCAACAGGTGAACTATTTAGGGCAATCGATGGAAAACAGGAGTTGTGGGCTTCAATTGGGTACGGGTAGGTTTGATTTGAAAATCCTCTCTCATTCTCATTCTGTCCAACTGCTGCCTCATACATTGAAAAATTTGGAGCTAGCAGGATACTAGCTACCGGTTCACTAGGTTGCATAAGGACGGCCATGGACGCTTCTACATTCCTCATCATTTTATTTGTTGCAGCAATATATGCCTCCAACGACTCTTCCAAACTAGACTTGGGTGGTGAGGGGGTTTCGGTAAAAGATTCAAAATTGTTTGGATATGTGAAACTCCAAAAAGACTGTGTAGAAACAGGGTCTAGTGACGGTGGGAAAGTCGTTGGTAGGAAGTGGGTGATTGGACAGGGGTAGGGTCAACATGTGGATAAAAAGGTGAATAATCATGCGGATCCCTAAAACTAGATGAGTGGAGAGGGGTGAAAGATCGACTGCGAGATTGAGCAATATGCTCAGCAATGGACATCGGCCTAGGAGTGACAGAAGGACTTGAAGAAGTGGTATCAACATATGTAGGTGGTAAAGATTGACTCGGTTGACACAAAGTGGGTTGAAAAGTCAAACTATTTCTTCTAGACGCCTCTATTTGATCTTTCAACGAAATTTTTGGCAAGGAAGGATCGTTTTTAAATTGACCGAACAAATTAACGTACGACGCAAAATTAGGTTCGGGATACCAAAGTTCGGTTAATGATTTATTGTGTGGGTTACCCATGTTAGAAGAAGAAAGGTGACAAGAAGGAAGGTTGGGTGGTGCAAGGATTTATTTGGGGCTAAAAATTTTTTGCAAGTTCTATAAAATATTTGTCCTTTTTATTTTCATTTTTCATTGATTTTTTCTTTCTCTTTATTTGGAAAAATTTTGTTGCAAAAAGATTTTAGAGAAAAGATATGCAACAGCAAAATATTTTATAGAAAAGATATGCAACAGCAAAATATTACTTGCAATCTATTTTATTTCAAGCGGGGCCCAAAAATCCTGCACAAGATCGTTATTTGGAAGGGAATATATTTCTAAAGTGCACAAAATCCTGCAGGCATTTCCAGAAAATATATTTCAAAATATACAGAAAAGAGACAGTGGGGCTTACAGAAAAATTTTCCTCAGATGAAGCCTCGAGATAGCCGCGTTTCCGCGGCAAATTGCTCTAACACCGCAGTTCCGCGGTCCCCTGAACGCTTTGGATCCCCAGAAAAATTTTGGTGCGACGATTCGACAAGAAGGCCGCGGTTCCGCGGACTAAGGTGGGTTTTGGCCACGGAATCGCGGCGGTTTGGGGGAGTTGGGTCTCCAGAAAAATTCTTCTATTCTGTTGATCAAAATCTCTTCTGTTCCGATATTTTATTTCCTGTTTTGCTTTCTGAAAATTTCCAGATCCGATTTTGTATATCCTGCAAAAATTCACACAACAAAGTATCCCTTCCAAAAATAACAGATTATATATTTTTTATATTTTTTGGATTTTTTAGATTTTTATGATATTTTTTTTAATTTTGATTAACCCGAAATTGCGAAAAGGAAAGTTCTACGCCATCCCCGGCAACGGCGCCATTTGATTGAGTGATTTAGCGTGCTTGCGCTTTCTAAAAGATAGATCAAAAATATTTGTAACCGCAATCAAGAACGGCGTCGCTTTGCAGCTAGCCGGTGAGCACGGGTCGGTCCACAGGGATGTTGTAAATCTCCGATTCGCGCTAACGAATTAATTCCGAAGGGTGTTCGGGTTGATTATTAAATCTAAAAACCTAATTAACCTAGGGCAATTATCTAGATCTATTCTTGCTAGAGTTAGGTTTAGGGATGGTTTGGAAATGCAAGTAAATCTCAATGCTTTCTATACCCGAATGAAGATCTATGAGGAGTTATGGTAATTATCAATAAAGGGGATTAGATCCATTCGGGAAGGTGTTCCTTCCTCTAGGTTCTTGTCCTTCCTTTAGAGATCCTTACCCTAACCTCTATGGAAATCACGCGCAACCGGACCTTTACACTACGGTGTCATCGTTACCTCGAGGGGTAGGATGCCGTAGGGAGCGGTGTGTGCGTGTATGCATGGAGTCCTATTGTAAATATTTGGTGGGCAAGAAAAGGATGAGAGATCTCATCTCTCAATATCCTTCCCCAAAGCTAAACCCTAAACAAGTTCCTAGGGAATAAAATTAAATCTACCTAGGGCAAAGAATTGAAATCTAAACTAGGGCGAGAAATTAAATCTACTTACAGATGCATCCCTCCAATCATCCATGCAGGTTTGTCAGATCTGAATTTCTGAATGGAAAAGAAACACCGATGCTCTCCAAAAAAGTTCTGGAATTTATTATTAAAAGGAGGCATAAAGAAATTACAATGTTTAGAGTTCCTATTTATAAAGAATAGGAAACCCTAGGGTTACATTTGTCTCGCATGTCTGAAATTACAAAAACAGCCCTTAGGTTGACTAGTCAGCACCGCCAACAAATTATGGTAAAAAGTTTAGCTTCTAATTGCTCTGTATGGCCGCGGAACCGCGGCCCAAGGCCCTGTTTGGCCGCGGTTCCGCGGCCCATTAGTGGCTTTGGAATATCAGTTTTCTTGGGCTAGCTCTTATTGACTTGGTCTTCCTGTTTCTATATGTCCTTTTCCATTTGGGCTTTTAGGTTGGTTCCAGATTTCCAGTGAACAATTTGCAATGGCTTTTTAACCGTTCGCTTGTAATCTTAGACCTTGCGTTGCCTTGTACTTTGTGAATTTTATCTTTGATGTAGGCTTGATCAAGATCTTCTGTTCATTGGTTAAAGTCCACTTTTTCATCATCTTTATATCGTTTTCACTGTTTTCTGTCCAAGAACCTGTAACCTGTAACATGTAGCAGACATGCGTCAAAAGCACCCGTTTATTTATAAAAAGAATAAGAATGGGGAATATAATAATGCAATAATATGGTGTGAACACTACTCTTCCACTAGTAAAGCTTTTCGTATTTTCAACAAAACCTCTAATACTATGGAAGAGAGTGTGTATATTAAGTTTGATGAAACTAATTCTTTTGCCAAAAATGTTGTAGTATTTGATGAAGAAGATGATGAAGTGGTTTGAACTCGCTTGGAGGAACATGATATCTCAAAAGAAGATTCTAAATAAGAGCTTCCTTCAAATGAAGTAGTAGAAGTGGATGATAAATCTGTGCCAACTATTCCCAAAGATTGGAGAGAGAACAAGAATCATCCAAGATGTATCAAAGGGGATAACCACTCGTTCTCATAATCCAAATTTCTTTGCTGACATAGCTTTCTTGTCTCATTTTGAACCTAAGAATACTAAGGAAGCTATCATGGATGAGAATTGGGATTGTGCTATGCAAGAGGAGTTTGTCTAATTTGAACGAAACAATGTGTGGATTTTGATTCCTAGACATATTATAGGTACATAATGGGTTTTCAAGAACAAACTTGATGAATTAGGTGTGATCAATAGAAACAAGGTAAGACTTATAGCACAAAATTATAATCAATAGGAAGATATCGATTTCGATGAAACTTTTGCTCCGATAGCTAGATTAGAAACTATTCGCATTTTAATCTCATATGCATGTTTTAAAGATTTCAAAGTTTATCAAATGGATGTTAAAAGTGCATTTTTGAATGGTGTACTTGAGGAGGAAGTTTTTGTGGAACAACTGCCTGGTTTTCAAGATTTTTAAAATCCTAATCATTTTTACAAGTTGCATAAAATTTTGTATAGTTTAAAATAAGCCCCTAGAGCTTGGTATATTAGATTGTGCTCTTTTCTTCTTGAAAAAGGTTTTTCAAAAGGCAAGATTGACACCACACTTTTTATTAAAAAGAAAAATGATGAGATTTTGTTTGTACAAATTTATGTTGATGATATTATCTTTGGATCTACTAATAAATCTCTATGCAAGGAATTTGCCCAAAGCATGCAAAAAGGGTTTGAGATGAGCATGATGGATGAACTCAATTATTTTCTTGGGTTACAAATTAAGCAACTCAAAAATGATATCTTCATCAATCAAGCCAAGTATACGAAGGAGCTTCTCAAGAAGTTTGATCTTGAGGATGCAAAATCAAGCAACACTTCTATGACCACTACAATAAAACTTTCAAAAGATGAATCCGGAAAGAATATGGACATCATTAAATATCGTGGAATGATTGATAGTTTACTTTACTTAACCGCTAGTAGACCCGATATAATATTTAGTATTTGCATGAGTGCTCGTTTCCAATCATTTCCTAAAGAATCGCATCTAAGTGTGGCGAAAAGAATTTTTAGATATCTTAAATGAACGATTGGTTTAGATTTGTGGTATCCGAAAAATAAAATTTTCAATTTTAAATTTTATTCGGATGCGGACTATGCGGGAAGCCAAATAGACCGTAAGAGCACGAGTGGAACATATCAATTTCTTGAAAATTGTTTAGTGTCTTGGTCATCCAAGAAACAAAACTCGATTGCTCTTTCCATGGCCAAAACAGAATATATTGCCACAGGTGTTTGTTGTGCTCAAATCCTTTGGATGAAACATACACTAAAATTTTTTAATGTGTTTGTAGATCATATTCCTATTCTTTGTGATAACACTAGCACGGTGCACATGACTATGAATGCAAATCAACATAGTCGCACCAAAAACATTGATGGCCGCTATCATTTTCTTCGTGATCATCATAAAAATAGGGACATCATTATTGAGCACATACCAACACAACACCAATTGGCCGATATTTTTACCAAACCCCTCGATACTATACATTTTGCTTATATTAGAGGAGAGCTTAATATGTGTTCAATTGATTATTATTGTGCTTAAATATCATCTTACCAAAATGTTCTTTGCAACCCTCTTTAGGGAAACCCAATTATGGATTTGTTGTTTATAACATATCATATGGTCTAGCGGAGAGTGTTTAGGGCCTTCATGTATTTGCCGATACTAAAAGATGAGAAAATCCTATTTTGGATATTCTTTTATCTCATCTTTGCAATCATATGATATTAGAATTTGAATATATCTTGCATATGGTTATTGTTGAATGTATTACTTGGTTTTGCTTATCTTTTATACATGCATATTCATATGAGCCAAATACTTATTTTGAAAGTTATTCAAACATTTAATTTTAACTCTTACTCATATCAACTTCTACTAGTTTTTTGTGCATACATTTAGGGAGAGTTATTCAAACGTTTAACTTACTTTTGGATGTAGGCATGTGTTTAGAGGGAGCTATTCAAACGTTTAATTTCTTATGACATCTTTTATATTATGTTAAAAGGGGGGAGAATAATAGATCATTATATTAATATATTGAAGTTTCAAATGTTTTTTTATCGATATATTTCATCTATTAAAATTTTGACATCATCAAAAAGGGGGAGATTGATAACTTATGAATTTCCATAATCCTATTATTTAGTTTTGATGATATTATACAATATTAATAGATATATACATGTGTTTCCTATTGCTTATTTCATAACACTGTATATGAGATTGGTCGTATTTGAGAAAGATTTCAGGATATCAAACGACACAAGCGTATGATGGAGGATGGGGGAAATTGAGCTAAAATGACAAATCTATTGAAGGTTGGAGGATAATGGACTAAAACTCTTCAAAGTTCATATTCAAGCTTTAAGGAGCGAAGGAGCCAAAAGTCCAAATTTAAAGAATTCAAGATATCGAAGAAATCGAAAAATTCAAGAGTTCGAGCAACAAGTGTAATCTCTAGGAAATCATTGTAAGTACTTCATGATTTACGAGACTAGCATATAAAGCTCAGGAAAACACACTATTGCATGCATGAATTTTTGGCCAAAAGTTTGCAAAGGATTTCATTCAAAACGATTTTCAAATTTAAAGTTCAAAGTTTTCTGAGAAATTCTTCTTTAGACGTCAGTCCTAGTGTTCTTCAGATGTTAGTTTTCGTTTTCAAAACATGCATAATTTCTGACATACTTCAGAACAAACGTCTGATATTCTTTTGTACAAATGTCTGAACAGAACAAACGTCTGTCATGAAAAACAAACGTCTAGAATTCTCTGATTGAAAACAGACGTCAGTGTTGGTCTTCTTCAGACGTTAGTTGTTTTCTTGGACTTTAGTTTTCTGACTTCTAAATTCTAAGGCAAACGTCTAAAGGTAGTTTTGACAAACGTCTGAAGGTCATTTTGGATGAAAATATTTTCTTTTTCAAACATCGGTTTTGTTCTTCTTCAAACGTTTGTTTTTCAATATTTTCAAACTGACTTCTTCGATTTTCATCGACCAACGTCCGAACCTTATTTGACAAACGTCTGAAACAATAATTATTTGAAAAATATGACCGTTACTGTGCATTAAATATTATAACGGTTAGTTTTTATTTGCCTTCAATCATCAATCCCTACCTTCTTCAGACGTCAGTTTAACAGCCTAGCCGTAATAAATGCATGTTCTATTTTGGTTTTTGGTTTGGGGTATTTAAGGGCTTTGCTCTTGCATTCATTGCATCTCAACTATTCTGAAAAATAGCATTCATTACTTGAGTTCATCTTTACCAATCAAAACGCAAAAGAAAATACTTGAGATTTAATTTGCAAATCAAATACTCCTTCGAACTATTTTAAAGCCTTGATTGTAAACTCTTGAAGGAGTTTTTGGATTGTAATCTTCTACCTTTTCTTTCTCTGTGTCGAATGTTTTGGATGCAAGAGGATTCTTGTGAGAGAAGAATGTTGTTGGAGAGAGTCTCTCGTATGTCAAGAGACATGGTTGCTGCTGCTAGTGGGCACGTCAAAGTCTCATCGGAGACGTGTCAGTGGAACGGGATCGTATGCCTGAAGAAAGTGAACCGGGGGTTTCCCAAACCACTATATAAACACTTGTGTTTGCTTGTTTGATTATCTCTTATCATCTCTTACTTGCGAATTATTTTGTGTTTATCATTATCTTGCAAGTAGATTTTTTAATTAGTGGTATTTGGTAGCATATACAATCCTATTCATCCCCCATCTAAGATTATTTCACCAAGTCCAATCACTCTGTGATTGACTTGCCCGGCCATATCGCCCTACGATATGTCTGGGATCTCCCGACAAGCTCGCACCATGTGGAACGAGTAAGACCTTTAGTCCGGCTATTATAAATGGTTCATAACTTCTTTCTTTTCTGTAATTTGGTGTGGGAGGCATATTTGTAAACAGAATATTGAACTCTCATGATATATATATATGTATATATATATATATATATTCTACTTGTGGATTGTACTTTACTTGGGTTACATGGTTGTGTAAATAAAAGCATGCTCAAAGCCCATGATCAAAGTCATCTTCCTAATTATGACCAATCACATTACTGTTATCCAAGCATCCAACCCACTACTGAGCACCATGAATAATTCAGCTGTAAATTCCAAAAACCGTATCAAATAAATTGGAGTAAGGTCAGTTAGATGGCCCCATTTGAAACAGGCACATCTTGTCAGGGACAATATTCCCCCTATTACCGCGCAACAATGCAAGATCTCTGTAGAATAGCATTTATCTAAGGTTTGTTTGTTTTGAATGAAAAGAGATCAGAAGGCATACCTGTAGCATGAAGGTGCTTTTCCGTTGATGAATAAAAGGTGGGTTAGGGAATTTGATTCGGTAAATGAATCATGATACTTAACAAGATTGAATCTTCATATGGAATGTCCATGAGGGATTAAGTTGATAAATATAGGCAACGCATGTAATCAGTAAGCCAAAAGGGATGGAGTGCACCAAATCAAGAGTAAAATTCACGATGCATGTCTTCTAGGAAGCAAGTAATTTAATTCGTGGACAAGGTTTGAAATCTTGATATCGGTATAGGACATTCACCTTTGGAATTGGAATCGGCCATCTCAGCCGTATTGGCTATCTTTGATTGGAATAACGGGTTTTATATCATTTGAAAGAACTTTAAAAAAAATTCCAAAAAAGAATAGTATTAGTGACCATAAACAATTTAGTAAATATTTTACCACTTAAGGATGTTTAAATTTGTTTGTTCTAATATTTGATAAAAGTATATATAAACTTTTAATGTATCATTCAGTAATTAATGGTGTCAAATAAGCCTGTAATAACCTAAAGATATTTTATTAACTTGATTAATGACATAGCAAATTTAAGAAATGGATCGTCGCCATCATCTTCCATGCCTTTTCCTATCCAAATGAGGTCGGCTATGACGCAAGGCTCTTGACGTGACCTGGATCACGCCAAGATATTACCTTCCGTTGATCTACTGATGGCGGCGATGGATGGCTGAGATTGGATCTGGAGGCAGGCTCCTGAAACGTGTGGATCTCAATGGGTTTGAGGTTGGTTGATGTCGAGCTACCTCCAAGGAAGTCCCGGGGTGGTTGTACCACCGAGGACCCTCCGACGATCAAGTTAGAGGGGAAATCCGAGCAGAGTAACGGCTTAGTGGAGTAAAAATGGCTTACTTGAATCGTCTGAAGAAGGGGTTTAAATAGCAGTGGCAGCAGGTAGAGCAGGCGCGAGAATCACGCCGGCCGTTACGCTTCCGACGTCACGCCCGCGTGATGAGCGGGATCTCCCGTTAATGGCGAGGCAGGCTCGTTAATGGGGGATCGTGATGGCGTGGAATGTGGGATGTGGCCGGCGGAAATCTCGCGCATGGCGAGATTCGCGGGATGGCGATTGCGCCTGTGAGCAGTGTCGTTGGTCGGTCGATGAGACCAAGGAAGATGACCTCGGCGGGAGAGCTTGCGGACGAGCGGGAAAGCCGAGGTATCTTGGTTCTGCGGTAGCCCGGAGACGAGCTGTGAGGCCGAGGAGGCCAATTATGCAGGGGGCTCAGAGGTGAGCCGGTGTTTGTTTGTAGGACGGGTATAGGAGTGGTCTGGTCGGCCACTGTTGGTCCTTTCGTGCATGCTTTGGGACACGTCATCTGCCATGTGTCATGATCTGGGAGATCACCGATATCGAGCATCATCATTAGCCCCCCACTCTCATCCCGACCAGCTGACGGATCGGGTCGAAAGTGGTCTGCCGGGTCACCCGAGGTGAGCTCATTTTCGAAGATATCGTCGGGCGTGTCCCCGGGCAATCAGTTGTATTTTCTGGATGATGCCAGCGAATCATGGCGAGATATTTTTCATTAAAGATGGTGTGCCGGATCGTGCGTACTTTCGCTGAAGCGACAGCCCACGTGTCGGACGCCGATTGGCTGATGTGACGAGTCGCAGACTTCTGGCGTCTGATGGGATCCGGCCAATGTGCGTGCAGCAGGTGGAGTGATCGTGACCGTTGAATGCGAAGAGTTGTTTTTGGCGGGAGCCGACCGTCGCCCTTGGATGAGGACGCCGGTGGCTATAAATAGAGGTGGGGTCCTCTTCAGGGCCCATCTCTCTTCATATCTTCCTCGTTCTTGAACTTGTAAGCTCGGCGCTCTCCTCTTTAGGTCGGATCTCTGCGTTCCCGAGGACTTCTCCATCAGGTTAGATGTCTTCTTCTGAGGAGTCTGTAGATGTCGTCGGGATAGATTCTAGGGATTCCTCCGCCGAGTCGAAGTCTTCTCGGGAAGCTAGGGTCATATCTTCTTCCCGGAGTCGCGCGTCAGGGGCGGATCCCCGAGTGGAGGTGGAGGACCCCCCTGGTGTGCCTTCCTTGGTGAGGCACGAGGGAGAGCTTGCCACCGCTCGGGCTCGCTTCCATATCCCTCCCGGCTATACTCTACGTTTGGCCGAGGAAGGGGAGAGGGCGGATCAGGTGCGGGGTAAAGAGATTGCCTTGTACCTGGAATCCTTTTAGGCCAGAATGCGCATGCCCTTCTCTCCCGAGGTCGTTAGAGTGCTAAATTATTTTGGGTTAGCCCCCGGCTAGCTGGTGCCGAACTAATGGAGGATTCTCCTTAGTTCCTGGTCCGTTTGAAGCTGCAGATGATCCCCTTCGGTCTGTCCATCCTCGCCTCCTCTCTTATTTACAAAGGTCGCCCCAGCACTCGCGCGGGCGGCCCGAGGTGGGTTTACCCTTCCTTTAGGAAACGACGGGGGAGTGCAGCCGGGTCGGGTGTCATCGTCTTGCCTTCTTCCATCCACGGTTGGAAGAAGAAGTTTTTCTTTGTTGGGCCGCCAGAAGGCGAGGATTGGCCCGTGCCCATCAAGTGGTCTAGGGATAGGTGCTGGAGGGGAAGCTCATCCAACGACCCCGACACGGTGAGAGTGGCGGAGTGGGAGCCCATTCCCCGGGCTGACGTGCTTCTTTCTGAGCGGGTCCTTAGTTGGGCCGGGCTCAGTCCCGCCCAGTTCATCGGTAAGTTAGGAGCTCGTAGGCATTCTGTTGGGCTTGCGCTTATTTTATTTTTATTTGTGTTGCTAACTTCATTGTATCTTGCCTTGTGCAGAACCCATGGACTTGAGCTACCTCCGAGTGGCCATGCGCAAGCCGAAGAAAAGGGTCGGAGGCTGGAGGGGCCAGCTCTTCTCGTCAGACGTCGATCTCGGCTCCCCCATCAGTCGTTCCGCCCCAGCGCTCGAGCGCGGATCATGCCCCGGGGCCCAGCAAGGCGCCGAGCCGAAGGCGGGTTCGGGGCAGGAGGCCCGGGCTTTGGAGGCAGAGACCGGCCCTCCGCCGTCGGCCCTCAAGAGGTTCCCCCGCGCATTCCAACGGACCCCGGCCTCCCCGATCTTGGTGGACGAGGGGGCTCCACTTTGAGGTGCCCTCGAGGCTCTCCGTCGCTGACAGCATGCTGTCCGACATGGAGAGGTCGGCTGGGGGCAAGGTCCCTGGGGGGACTCTGAAGGCGCAAATGGCGTCCATCGCCCAAGTGGCCGTGCAGGTTTGTGCTCGTACCTCACTCGATTTTTCACTCAGCGTCTCACCGTTCGCGAGACTTGGCCCTCCTCTTTCTTTCTGACCCCCCCTCTGATCTCTGCAGGTCCTCCAGCACGTCGCTCTCGTTGTCCGGATGGAGGAGGATGAAATAGCCCCGGCGATGCGAGCCGCGGGCGAGCTCTCCTCGCTGGGGGAGAGCTCAAAGCGGGAGCTGGAGGCGGCGATGGCGAGGGTCGTGGCCCTTAAGCGCGAGGTGGAGGCCGGGAAGCAGGAGGCCGCGGCTGCGAAGCAAGAGGTGGCGGCCGGGAAGTAGGAGGCTGCCAGGTTCCGCAAGGTCGCCCAGATCGTCGAGGGAAAGCTTCAGGATTCCAAGATGCTCATCGGTGCCATGAAGAAGTCGGCGAGTACTCTCCGGAAGGAGCTGGAGGTGGCGGTAGAGGCGGCGAAGCGAGCCGACCTCAGAGCGGCGAAGGCGGTGAAGAACTTCCAGAAGTCGGAACATTTTTACACCGTCCTAGCCTCGGCCACTACCGCCATCTGGCATGAGGCCCTCGACGCCATCAAGGCTCGGATGCCGGAGTTTGCTGAAGAGCTCCGAGCCGAATATCCTCGCGAGGATGACGAGCAGGGGGACGACCCTGGTGGCGATGCCGTGGAAGAAATTCCCGGCGAGGGCGACGCCGAGGGCGATGTGATGGGTGATGAGCCCCCGGACGCCGCCCGAGCCGTAATAGGCGTTGAGTTTCTTGGGGTTGCGCCTGGCCCTGAAGCCTGAAGCCCCTTGTCTTCTTGTTTCTTCTCTTTTTTTGTTGCATCAGGAATTCTGTAGGCCTCCGGGCATTTTGTAAGGCTGGGGAGCCCACAATACCCTTGTAAAGACTTTTATTTTGTGAATAAAGGTTTTTTTTTCTTGCAGTCTTGTTTGCACGCGTATTTTTGTTTTGTCGGTAAACGCTTGTATTTGCACAGTACTGCCTTTGTGTAATGTTGGTTCTCCGTCTAGCGATTACGCGTCGAGTTGAATATGTTCGTTTGCCGAGTGTGCAAAGATCGGCGGGAAGACGGTATCTCCATGGCCCCGAAGTCGAGGTGGAGATCGCGCAGACGTAGATAGCCCGGATGCCTCTTGGAGAGGTCATGTTCCTTAGTGTGGGATGGGTCGTGCAAGGCCTGGTAAGGATGGACCGAGCAGTGAAGCTGCTCGATTGCCTCTTGGCGAGGGCTTTGATCCCTGGTGCGTTGGGGTAGGGAGCTACCAGCCAGGGATAGCCGTTCGGCTGCCTCTTAGTGAGGGCTTAGATCCTTAACATTGCGGTGTAGGGAGCTACCAGCCAGGGATGACCGAGCAAGGGCGGGCCCGGTTGCCTCTTGCGAGCGCTTTTGATCCTTAGCACGGGAGGGGTCGTAAAGGGCCTACTGAGGATAGACCGAGCAGTGAAGCTGCTAGATGCCTCTTGGCGAGGGCTTTGATTCCTGGTGTGTTGGGGTAGGGAGCTACCAGCCAGGAATAACCGAGCAAGGGTGGGCCCGGTTGCCTCTTGCGAGGGCTTTTGATCCTTAGCATGAGAAGGGGCGTAAGGGTCCTACTGAGGATGGGCCGAGCAGGGTTACTGCCCGGTGCCTCTTGGCGAGGGCTTTGATCCCTGATGTGTTGGGGTAGGGGGATACCAGCCAGGGATAACCGAGCAAGGGTGGGCCCGGTTGCCTCTTGCGGGAGCTTTTGAAACTTAAGGATGGGCCGGGCAAGGTTGCTACCCGGTGCCTCTTGGCGAGGGCTCTTGATCCTTAGCGCGGGAGGGGCCGTAAGGGCCTACTAAGGATTGGCCGAGCAGGGTTACTGCCCGGTGCCTCTTGGTGAGGGCTTTGATCCTTAAGGATGGCCGAGCAGGGTTGCTGCCCGGTGCCTTTTGGCGAGGGCTTAGATCCCTGGCGTTGTGGGGTAGGGAAGCTACCAGCCAGGGATAACCGAGCAGGGTAGCCGCTCGGCTGCCTCTTAGTGAGGGCTTAGATCCTTAGCACGAGAGGGGCCGTAAGAGGCCTGCTAAGGACGGACCAAGCAGTGAAGCTTCTCGGTTGCCTCTTGGTGAGGGCTTTGATCCCTGGCATTGTGGGGTAGGGATTTGTTCAGTTGATAAAACTACACATTTAATATGACATTTTTCCTACTATTTCTATATAATAAAAGGTGTTTATTATAAATATGACACATATGAAGGTTTATCTGCTAAAATACTATTTTCATGTGTTTATATATTATAATTAATATTATGTAGGAAAAAGTAAGCATATAATGTCCATGTAACATTTGGCTCATTTAAATATGCTTATCTTATTAAATACCTTTGACCAATTCTTAAAACTAAAATATCATGACAAATAGTTAAAGATAATATCTCAATAAAAACAAATTCTACTAACATCATTTATTGAGATAATTGTGCAGGAATTATATCATGACTAAAATAAGGAAATCCGAGTTGGCAAGATCAAATCTTCCGAAGATATTCAAGTAAATTGAAGAAACTAATTCTGGCAGAAATGTAGAAAAGATTTTCAAAGTCTAGACTCTCAAAAGATTACCAAGTGTTACAGATATGAAGCTACAAAAATTAGAGGCCATGATCTCACCAAAAGGGGACGGATCCGCGGCCAAATCTATCCAATGGACACGGTTCCGCCGCGGATTTGAGGAGTTGAGATATGGGATTTTGGTAGTTAGGATCCTAACAACTAGTTTCCATATTAGAAAACTAGGGTTCTGGCTCTGTGACTATAAATAAGGACCGAGAGCCTCTTGGAAAAAGCATCACACCGACGAGATCACGAAGTCCAAGACGGCTCACGCATCCAGGCTGATCATCAACTGTTCATCTACCTCCTTAGAAGATATCGAGAAGAAAACTAGGGTTTTGTAATCATTTTCTAAAGTAACAAAGTGTACTTGATCTTGTTGATTAATAAAGGTAGTTTTATTCTATTGCATTTTATTTTCTTCATGATTTCTATCTTTTCTTTTCCCAACATGCGCGAGTAATTCTCCGCTTGTTAGGGTTCGTAGAATTATGGTAGATTAATGGATGATGAAGATCCTTAAACTCTTTTTACGTCTTATAAAGTTTATAAACTTTACCAAAAGAATCATTAACATCCTAATCGGGTGCGCTACCAATTTATTGCTAGCCTCGACCGCGATTAGAGATTAGATTAATGATTGTTTTGGTAAAGGCTAGACATGAACGGAGATCCATGTCAAGATAGGGGGTAAGAGTGGGAACCCTTTTCTCTCCAGAAACCCTAATCTACATGCATCACTGTCGATCTAGTTTTAAATCTATTAAAGGATAAAAGGAGTAATCTTTAATTAATCATCCATGACTACTAAATCTTAACGAACCCTACAAGCCCCCTTCTACTATTAAACCTACATCCGTAGCTAATCTAGATCTATATTTTGCATCCGTGTTTAACGTAGATCTAGAACCTACAACCATTCTTCCCCATTCTTTATTCTCTCTTCCTAATCAACACGTCGAAAGTAAGATTAAAAGATTCAACGTTTTCCTGAGGACGACCCGTACTCATCTCGGTCTAGCTACACGCGATACCATTATTGATTGCGGGTAACTACTACACACAAAATATAGATAATCAAATGGCGCCGTTGCCGGGGATACGTGCATAATTTTTTTATTCTTACTATTTGTGTTGAATTCTTATTAGATCTATATCATAATTAAAATAAAACTGCAAATTGTATATTTAACAATTTGTGTGTGAATTTTGCAAGTAGATCTGGAGTCACAGACTTGAGGAAACAGAGAGCCAGAGACATTCATCAAGATCCAGAGAAGTACAGGACGCCACGTAGCAAAATTCTCAAACCGATCTCTCTTCCTTGCGGCGGAACCGCAGCAAATAAGCCACACTCGCGGCGGAAGCGCGGCTAAAGAGAGGAGTTAGGGTTCCAAACTTCTCTGGTAAATTTCTTAACTCTTCTCTCTCCTCTGAAATCCAATAAAATATCTTTTCTGCAGGATTCTTTGCAAAATATTGCCGCTCAAAAATCTTTTTGCAAAGTTTTGTAATTGGTTTGTTTATTCATATTTTAATACGGATTTTTAAGGGGCAAAGACCAAATTCAGATTAGGTAGGGATTTTATCACCCTTCCTAGGCCCCACAAATCACAAAACGAGCATCCGCATCAACCCTACATTCATTAAAAAATATCTAGACAAGACTCTAAGGACTGTCGCACTCAATAAGGACAGAGGAAGGTCGTGGGTAATTTATCACTTATCCGCATTACTTTTGTAGTGTCTAGGCAAGTGTGTCTAAAGCAAGTGGTTACTTAATTAGGCTATTTTCGGTGATTCGTATAGCGGATACCTCCCACTTACCTGGCACTTACCTGGCCACAAGAGTAGTAAAGAGGTGGTAGAGGATTGATCCTACGGCTTGTCATTTGGAAGTCTAGGAGCGGTCTAGAGACTTGACCTAGGTAACCTTAGTTTCAGGCTTGTTTGTGCATTTTTGTGTGATTTGTTTAAGTCCGACACACTTTTTCAAAAACAAACCAATTTTTAAATAACACACACGCTTCCACTTGTGCTAAACCGCTTAGTGCATGCTTGGCTGGACACGGGATTATAGTGCCCGTCTTGTCCGCGTTCCTGCTATCGACTCCGAAGTCGGTGCTTCTTCATCTTCTTTTTTCCCACCACCCACCACATCGATCGAGATGGACGGTACTCCATCAAATTATAATACCACCCAGCCACCGCCCGTAGGTGAGCAGAATACACCGCGCATCTCTCTTCAAGAAAGATATTATCCTATACGTGGTCCACTTCCTACCTGCTTATCTATTCCACCAGCCAACAGGGATAATTTTGAAATTAAACCCCACTACATCAATATTTTACCAAAATATCACGGTCTCGAGTCTGAAGACGGATACGTCTTTATTACCAAATTTGAAAATGTATGCGCTATGATGGGTACTTCACAGATTTCTGTGGATGCTATGAGGTTACGTCTTCTCCCATTCACTTTATGTGATATAGATGAGAAGTGGCTTTATAACACAGCCGCACATTCTATTTCAAACTAGGAAGAATTCGTCACAGCTTTCCTAAAGAAATTCTACCCTAATCATAAGACAGCTCGAGTCCGTAGCGAAATAAATCAATTTACCCAGCTTCCCAATGAACCATTTTCGAAGTGTTTTAAACGCTTCAAGGATCTGTTAGTTCAATGTCCTCGTCATGGAATCCCTAGATGGGATCTGTGCAGAATCGTATATGAGGGCATTAATCCTACAACAAAATAGATACTTGAATCCATGTGTCAAGGCACCTTCATGATAAAGATGATGATGAAGTCTGGAGATTTTTAGAAGATTTCGCTGAAAAACTTTACAGTAGGAGAGTGTAAACCAACCATCGTCTAGGGGTGGTATTCACCAATCTGATGTTTCCATAGGAGTTAGAGCTGAAATGGCAGCAATGCAAAAGAAACTCGAAGCTATGGAACATAAATTTTTAGTAGCCTCCCTAAATCAGATGACACTCCCTAAAACTGTCTGTGGATGTTGTTCTGATCCATCACATCTTACGGAAGAATGTCCTTTGAATTCTCCGTTTCAAGGTCAAGAGCATACCAATGCTTCTTTTCAACAAAGACCTAGAAACGATCCGTATTCTTCCACTTATAATCAGGGTTGGAGGAATCACTCTAACTTTTCTTGGAACCAACAACAAACTCAAAACATGGTTCCCAACCAAAATAACTTTCAAAGGGTCCCTCCACCACAACAGCAACCACTACAATTGAGTCAGCACCCTGTTTCACCCAATCAGAGCAAAGCTCTGTTGAAATTCAAAATTCAAAATTTTGAAGCAACGCTTCAAATCTCGGGCGCAATGCGCCACATGTCAAGTGCTGATACGTCAGCGCAGCGCCCAAGAAGGCGCGCCCAATCAGAGCAAAGCTCTATTTTAATGAAGCAACGCTTCAGCTGCGCAAGCACTGCACTGCGCGACACGTGTCGTGCGCTGGGGCATCTGCGCCAAACAGAATTAAATTTCTAAGAAATCTTTTCTGTTCTTGTTAAAACAAGAAGATTTTCTTCTGCAAAACAGAAGCCCTTGGATCAAAGATCCAACGGTGAGGAAAATTCCCCAAATCACTCAGAGAATGATCTCTTTAACAAACTTTAACTAATTTATGGGCACTATAAAAAGGACCCTAGACCTCAATTCAAAATCATGAACATTTTCTTGAAAAAAAGGTCAAGAGCTTCAAACAGAGAGAACTCTGAGAAAATTTCAAGAAAAAGGTAAAGAATCTTCATGAAATAGAAGAAATTCCTTCTAATAGATCAATGATCTAAAAACAAGATCAATGATCTTTACATAATAAACAGTGCTTTGCACTTCTTATGAACTTCTGGTTCTTTAAAACAAGAAAACAAGAAAATAAAAAAAATAGTGCTTTGCACTTTTATGAACCTCTGGTTCTTCAAACAAAAGAAAAATTTATTTTTTCTTTGATCTAATTTAGATCAAGAAATTAAATAGTGCTTTGCACTTCTGTTCTTGAATCTAAAAGATTCTTAGTGCTCTGCACTTACGAACTGCGCTGTTGCGCTATTAAGAAAGCGCCACGTGTCAGCCATAGAACCACTTGCGATACGCGCTCTTGAAATAGAGCTTTGCTCTCTGGAATTGGCGCAACTCACCAGAGCGCGCCACGTGTCAGCAACGCAACAGCCCAGCGCACTAGCGCAGCGCACTGCGCTACTGCGCTCGCGCTCATCAGAGAGCGACACGTGTCACCACCATATGAGTTTGCGCTCATTACTTAGCGCAAAGCGCCTGACAAGCCATGTGGGGCACTGTCAGAGTATTTAATGCTCTGCATTATTAAAGAAAAGGGACAGAGCCTAATTAAAAGGCCTAACAGGCCTAATAAAAAATGCTATGCATTTTAAAAAGGGGGAGGCAAAGCCCAAACAAAAAAATAGATGCTCTGTATCATTTATAAAAGGGCAAAGCCCAACCAAAATAAGAATAATGCAGTGCATTACTAAAAAGGGGCAAAGCCCTAGCACAGGCCAAAGACAAAAGATGTTGAAATTGGACTTAGCCCAATCATGGCCATAAGTCCTCAAACTAAATTGACTGAGCACAGCTGCTCTCCTAAATCAATTTACATCCGGTTCGAGGGTACATCTCTGAACTCCTCTGACACCCATCGTTGTAATCCTTCAACGATGTCAGAGAGGTGACGGGTCCCGACGACTAAACATTCAAATGGACTGCGGGGTCCATAAACTCATGGACCGAAACGTCCTTAAACTAATATCGGACCGAGACGTTCCTAAACTAATATCGGACCGAGACGTCCCTAAACTAATATTAGACCGAAACATCCTTAAACTAATATTGGACCGAGACGTCCTTAAACTAATATCGGACCGAGGCGTCCTTAAACTAATATCGGACCGAGACGTCCCTAAACTAATATCGGACCGAGACGTCCCTAAACTGGAATATGGACCACCACGTCCCTAAACTGGCGATGGACCACCACGTCCCTAAACTGGGAAATGGACCACTACGTCCCTAAACTGGAATAATAGAGCCTCCAAATGCTCTTTTGCCGGATCTAAACGGTCCCGTTAAAGTTGATCTTAGCCCCAAATACGGCTAACGTATCCTTAGACATTTAAATGAATGATAAAACTCCAAATCAACTTTGGTTCAAGGGTACATCTTTGAACTCCTCTGACACCTGTCGTTGTAATCCTTCAACGACGTCAGAGAGGTGACGAGTCCTGACGGCCATATATTAATCACTACGTTAAGTTGATCTTAGTCTAAAACAGGACTAACGTATCCTTAACGAACGTTTAAGTTGATCTTAGCCGCAACGCGACTAATGCATCCTTAAACTAAAAACACCAAACCCAAATCTAAGTAAATACGGATTTGGACTAATCCACGTCCTACGGACGACAGCATTACTCAGTCTCCGTATACAATCCACGGACAACCACAAACAAAATAAACACACACGACACGAAGTGAAATTCTGGAGAAGGAGAAAGTTGTTACCGCGATGCGGTAGCGTAATTAACTGCAGGGGCTTGCGCCTGTAGGGAGGAGCGTCCCCACAATCAAAAACCCCTCACCCTGAGGGGGAATCTGACGAAGTCTGCTACATCGGCCGCATCCGTCTAAACCTCCGATACACGGTGCCATAAATCAACTTGACATCTTCGGAGAGGTAGACGGATAAAACCATATAGCATCTGCCCCGAATCTCAGGCAAGACCCAAAGTCTGCGCCGCCGTTCGGAGGGGAACAGATTCTGGCACGCCCGGTGGGACCTTTTCCTCTTTCCACTCCACACTTCGTGTGTCGTCTTCGCGAACCAATCGCGGTTTGTTAAATGGTTGCCTTTGGATTTCCAAGTTACTAAGATTTGGTCTTTTGTCTGGCGCAGAACTCAAGCATCCATGGATTCTAACTGCACCAACTGCGCGAAGTGCCACTGCAACGGACGCTCCACCTCACCTAGAGGTGTAGCATATGGGCCCCAAGCGACTTCCTTCCTCGCTCTGCCGGTAGACCAGGTGACCCAAGCCACCACTGGCCTGTTCTTCGGGACCATGATCCCACCTACAAGCTTTTCTGCGTCAATACCTGCACCGGAAGTGAACAAAAAGTCGGTCTTCGACCGGCTCACTGCTACGACGGCCCCTGTCAACGGGTCGCCCACTGCCGAACCAACAGCCTCTGTTTTCACCAGACTAAATCAAAACTCTAAACTAGTTGTCCTAAGGAAGGCAATGGCTGCTGCTTCAGAAGTCGTTAAGGCGGCTTCCCCTGTCAAAGAGTCAGTCTTTTCAAGACTGACGATTCCTGCTCCTGTCCCTGCTCGAAGATCTGTCTTCGATAGGTTGGATATCACACCTCAGAAGACAACCTCAGTCTTTAAGAGGTTAACACCAGCGGTGCCTCATTCAGACAGGGGGCAAAAAGAAGCTATCTCTATCTCTGAGCCAGTCCCAACGGCTCGTCATGATCGACGTCGCCATTGGCGACGAGTGAAGAAAGCAGGGTGCAACTCTCTTTCAGGGCTAACTCCACCAGCTCCAATGGTGGAGGTCAACGCTGCTGTTCCAACTGGGAACAGCTTTGAATTGCTGAGGAGGGTACGAAAGAACTCTCCAACCGTTACATTGAAAAGATCTCCTCCGCCTGCGGAGAGAGTTCTAGAAACAAAGCAAGAACAGCCCCCTCAACGGCTGTCCTCAACAATTTATAAAGTTTGGAGGAGGGTTCAAGACTCCGTGATCGACACGGATCACTCCCGTCAATGAAAGAAGATGAAGGTGCAGAAAGAAAAAGACCGTCCAATTAAACAGCAGAGGACAACGATCGCTAGGGTGCCCACTGCAATGGCCCCTTCCACTTCAACGGCCCACCAAAGAAGAAGGCCGGAGGAAACCCCCGCACTGGCGACAAACACCAGAGGTGATGAACTTAAACGCCCTAAGTCAGGGGGCATAACAGTTCATACGGTTTACATGGCATCGGGAAAAGAAGATAGCCGCATTTCAACAGGTCATAGACCGCACACGAAGTCAGTGACCAAGGCTCAGGAGCAGCAGCAGAAGCTCCAAGAAATGATGAACGCTATGGCCGCACTTACAGGGCCAAAAGAAACCCCGGAAACATCCTCAGACGAGCGTCAAGAACAAGAAACGGACGCCGAATTCCTTCGGCGCGTACTAGAGAAGAAAGACAAAGAAGCTGCGGAGCAGGCAGCCAACATAAAGAAAATGGCCCTCCTGTTCCAGGATATGGTGGGTATGATGATTCAACAAGATCCACCTGCTGAAGATCCCCCGATCATTCTTGAAGATGATAGGGGAGAGACGCCGAATCCCCCACCGGCTCTATCCACAGCTAAAGAGGATACCATCTCAAAAGCTGATTTGGATGAATACATCGCCCAGCAAATACGGGTGCATCATGCAACCGAAGCGGCCGGTCAGGTCATAAAAACGGGGCGGCCATACCCAAGTTGGTATGATCAAATCAAGTACCCGCCAGGTTATACAATTCCTAAGTTCCATGTCTACAAGGGGACGGGCAATCCTCATCAGCATGTTGCCCAGTTCAGGGTACTCTGCGGCAATACCGGTGGTGATGACAAGCTTTTACTGCGCCAGTTTGTTGGAAGTTTATCGGATACGGCGTTTGAGTGGTACTCTGAACTCCCGAATGACTCTATCAAAACCTTCGCGGAGATGGAGCTACTGTTTACTCAGCGTTTTGCAAGTGCTAGCGAGCGTACCCCGATGACGGCCCTGATTAATGCCAGGGTAAAACCCGGCGCGACGTGGGTTCAGTACGCTATACGATGGCGGAATTTATGGTCAAAATGCGAGCAACGCATTGAAGAAGCTCCCGCAGTGGGTATGTTTATGGGAACCCTCGATCCACAAGAAACCATCTCGCAGTTTATGATGTTTTTCAAGCCGACTACCTTCCAAGCCTTGATCGAAAAACTAGCACAGATGGATCAGATGGGCCATAAAACTCCTCTTCCAAGGCCGGACTCCCGGAATGACAAAGGGAAGGGAAAAGCGATCGTCGTCGCTAATGCTCAACAACAACCAAGCGACCCGAAACCAGTAGCTCGTCAAAATAATATGCGCCCGTACGTACCCCTTGAGGATAGGATGGGACGTCCTTATTCTTTTCCCCGCGATAAAACGAGGAGGTTATTCGAGCTGGCGTTGCGCAACAGACTCATAAATCTGCCCGATCCAAAACGTCTGTTGCAACCAAGTGACGTCAACGAGCCCAACTACTATCCTTATCATCGAGTACTAGGACATCCGATCGAAGATTGCTACGTTTTCAAGAATTGGCTTGAAAACCAATACCGATAGGGCAAGTTCGAGTTATCTGACAAATGGAAGGTGAATCCCCCGCAGCCCCACGCCTCTAAAGGGATGAATACGCCGGGGGCAATATGCTCCGTCATTGAAGAAGCTCCTTGGGAGGTTGTATTATCATCCAAGACGAAGAGGATGCTAAACGATCTTCAGACATGTCCAGCGATCAAGTGAAAGAACCCGTTGGAACCGCAGGTCATTGAAGGGATGTTGAAACTGCGTACAACTCCAAAGACCGATGGTGGTGGCTCAAACACTCGCAGCCAGCCGTCAAAATCTGCAAAAAAGAAGAAGAAGAAATCTAAGAAGCCCGTGAAGCCTGGCGACAAGCGCACGGACTTACAAAAGCAAATTGACGCGCTGGATGAATACAACCAAAAGGCACGGACTCCCATTACGCTCCAAGAGTTCCTCAATCACGTCTTTCAAGAAGAAGATGAGGGAGAAAGTTCATCGGATGAATCCGAGGAATATATAGCGAGCTGTCATATGATCTCCCATTCGATCACGAACGATGAGGAGACTTCTGGCACTAAAACGCTGGGGGCAGATACCGAATCAAAAATTCCGGAGCTATCAGTCGAAATGATTGACGCGTTCCTTAACGAAGCTCGACTGAAAAGTAAAGCTGATCGAGAACGCGAGATGGCTATATTTGAAGAGGCCAAGCGCCAGCGACTTGATGAAAGAGCTGAGACGATCCCGCTGGAGAAAAATACCTTCGCTACCGACAAAAGCCAATTCAAGATAAAGAAAAGGTTTGCTAAGGCCACATCAATGGGCATGAAACTACCATCCTCTGAAGGAAGCATCACCAATGAAATAGAAATGCACCCGTCCTATTGCTTATATCATCAGAAGGTTTCGCACCCTACTCAAGAATGCAAAGCTTTCGATAAATGGTGGCAAGGATATGTTGCTCGTCGACAACGCTTCAAGCGGGAAAAGCGTAAAACTCGTCGAGAGCAAAGAAATACGACCGAAGGGCTTGAAAGAACTACCGGCGATTGTTGCATGGTTAACACTGGCGGGTCACAAGTGCCTACATTCGGGAGCGATTCTGATGAGGAGCTAGAACTTGCCCCTCTCTTTAAAGAATCCACTTCGGGAAAAGAAGAAGGGCCGAAGGTTTGCGAAAATATTCGACTGCGGAATCGGACGCTGCCTGAAAAGAACCTCGGACCCTCAAACAGAAAAGATAAAGGGAAAGAAAAGGTCTCTGAGGACATTGCCCTAGATGACCAAGTCATGGAAGAGCTAGCTGCCAAAGACCCACCAAAGAAGAATAAGTTGGATTACAACGTCTTAGCACATCTGAGGAAGCTGCCCTCACAGCTCAGCATTCTTAATGCCCTTTTGCTATCAAAAGATGCGAGGGATTCGTTGATTAAGGCGCCCCAAGATCCGGATCAATTCCAAGCATGCCTGGCCGAGGAAAAGATGAAGGATGAATTGGAGGAAGTGCACACGGCCGATGTTACTTTTGGCGATGAAGACCTTCTACTTGGGACGTGCGAACACAATCGCCCTCTCTATGTCTCAGGATACTGCCATGATATAAAGATAGGCAAAATCCTGATCGATAACGGATCGTCTGTTAATCTCCTCAACGTACGGGTGTTAAAAGAAATCTGCATGAGCGTCCAGCACCTTGCTCGTGACAAGATCACCATCTCCGGGTTCGACTCCCAATCATCAAAAACTCTTGGATCTGTGATATTGACGTTACGCTTCGGGTTGCTCGTCACAGATATTAAATTCCATGTCATAGATGACAAAACATGCTACAATGCTCTGCTCGGTCGACCATGGTTACACGAGTACAATATCATCCCTTCTACACAGCATCAGTGTATGAAATATTGCAAGGATGGTCTCGAGTACACTGTGGCAGGAGAATTGAATCCGTTTTCCGTGAATGAAGTTCGTAAGTATGAAGATGCCAAATACTTCTTGCCGAGTTTCGAAGACACGGAAAGGTGTCACAAGCCTGAGAACAAAACTAACGCCACCATCCACCATCCCTGTCTTCGGCAGCGATACCGAGAAGGAAGAGGATATAACTTATTCGGGTCCGCCCCAATACACCAAGCCGGGACCATCCGTTCCTTCATTGATCTTCGGTAGTGATTCGGAGGATGAAGTTCATGCTGTATTCCCTGCTCGGCTTTCAATACGAGCTTCTGCTGATGAAGAGCGAAGTCTGCAGATAGCCATGGTGCCGCTTAGACACCATAAAGAACTGGATGCACTTAATATCTACAGTGTAGAAGAGTTGCGGATATTCTATATCCCTCCCAGGAGAAAGAGAGAGAAAGCAATTCTGCTTTACCGCTCTGAAGAAAATAAAGTGGAGAAAGAAATCTGGTATGGAGCAGATCCAACGCTGGACAGGCTTCAACCCATTCGTCTACCCAGATATTATACAGAAGGCTTGAAACGACTGTTAAAGCGCCAAGGGATACCCTTCGAACAGACTGTTAGGAAGGCCAAATTCTATGACAGGGTTTGGAACGTCCCCGGAACTCAACACAAGCTACCTAATGGGAGGATAGAGACGATCGGGCTCGGATACATCCGGTCAAAGAAACGAGCTATTAAACAGCTGCTATGTCATATATGACTTCGATGAAGAAGCGGATGCTCAATGGGAGGACGCTAATCCTGAGCCAATAAAAGTGCCAGATGCAAAGGAGCCCAGTCCGTCGTTCGAAGAATAAATGGACAAGCTTATAAGGGAAGCGGATCAAAAAGTCCGAGACGACCATAACCGCGAAATGGTCATCTACGAGAAAGCCAGAACGCAGCGCCTTCTCCGATAAGCCGTGAAAGATGAAAAGGCCGCTCCATGTCAACCTGTTATAAAGAAGACTCGGAGAAAAAGCAGAAATAAGTCGAAAGGCCAAAAAGGCGCTCAACAACAACAAAGCAGGGCTAAGAAGCCACGCAAACGAGAGTCGAGCGTTATTGATCTATCCCTTATGAAGAAAATGGGTCGAGCGTACTCGTTTCCTCAGGACAAGACGAAGAAGATACTTGACCTTGCTCTAAAACATCAGATACTTACACTGCTGGAGTCTAAGCACCCCGAACAAGCAGGTGAAGTCTCTGACCCAAACTATTGCTCTTACCATCGAGTAATAGGGCACCCTCTCGAGGATTGCTTCACCTTCAAGAATTGGGTCGAAGATCAGTATCAGCTTGGCAAGTTCACTCTGTCCGACAACTGGAGGGTAACGCCACCACAAAAGCACGAGCCCAAGGCCACGAAAGAAGAACCAGTTCCACATTGGGATTGGAAGCGAATTCGTACCTGTCATATGATTACAATCTTAAAAGAAGAGCCCGAAGATATAGATGAGCTCCCTTGGTGCTTCGAAAACAGCAGTGACGAGATAATCTCAGAATTCCCACCAGCGCCAAAAGAACTGGAAGATGGAATCCATACCACTGCGGATAACCTCAAGAAGATTGAGTTGGGGACGGCAAACGATCCACGACCGACATTCATCAGCAAGTTACTATCTGAAGAAAGGGTGACCGCGTTGAAAGACGTGCTTCTACAGCATAGAGATTGCTTTGCGTGGAATTATTCCGAAATGCCGGGACTAGATCTAGAAATCGCTGTACAAAAATTGGCGATATCCTCGGACATCAAGCCAGTCAAACAGACGCCGAGGAGAATGCGACTCGAGCTTGAAATGAGTATCAACGCCGAGGTCAAGAAGCTGATCGACTCCGGTTTTATCCAGGAGGTCCAATATCCTGAATGGATCGCTAACATCGTTCCGGTGATGAAGAAAAATGGGACGGTGCGCATATGTGTAGACTTCCGGGATCTTAATAAAGCTTGCCCGAAGGACGATTTCCCAGTGCCAGTCACCGAACTGATGATAGACAATACGTCCACTCACGAGGTTTTCTCCTTCATGTACGGCTCATCAGGGTATAACCAGATAAAGATGCATCCCGAAGACCAGAAGCATACCGCTTTCAGGACTCCTCTGGGTATATTCTGCTACAAAGTAATGCCCTTCGGTTTAAAGAATGCCGGTGCCACTTATCAAAGGGCCATGACGAAGATCTTCGATGACCTTATACATGAAATCGTCGAATGCTATATCGACGACCTCGTTGTTAAAAGCAAATCATATGAGGAACATCTCGAGCATCTGAAGACCGTATTTCAACGCCTTCGGAAATACAACTTGAAGATGAACCCGCTCAAGTGTGCATTTGGAGTTTCCTCAGGTAAATTCCTGGGATTCATTGTTCGACACCGAGGTATTGAAATAGATCCGTCAAAGATTGAAGCGATCATGGAAATGCCTCCGCCGAGAACTCTCAAACAGTTGCGGTCTCTCCAAGGGAAGCTCGCATACATACGGCGATTTATAGCCAATCTTTCAGGCAAGTGTCGTCCCTATAGCCACCTGATGAAGAAAGGAACCCCATTCGTTTGGGATCACAAATGCCAAGGCGCACTGGACGAGATCAAGCAGTACCTGCAGAACCCTCCAGTGTTGGCTGCTCCAATAAGAAAGACTGGCATGAAAGACTGCAAGAAGCTCTTTGGGCATATCGAACTACGTTCAAGACGGCCACGAACACAACGCCGTACGCGTTGGTGTTCGGTACAGAAGCAGTACTCCCTCTCGAGATAGAGTTACCCTCTCTACAAGTGGCAGTCCACTACGAGCTGACGGACGAAGAAAATGCTCACCTTCGGCTTGAGGAGCTTGACGCCCTTGATGAAACCCGGCTCATAGCACAGCAAAATCTGGAAGCTTATAAAGCAAAGATGACGCGCTCATATGAAAGATTGATCCGTCCGAGGACATTCCGCCAAGGCGAACTTGTGTTAGTGGTCAAAAGGCCTATGATCCCCAATCGCGCCAAGCGGGGAAAATTCGAGCCGAACTATGAAGGCCCGTACATCATAGACAAAGTCTACCATGGTGGAGCCTATCTACTCATGGATATGCACGGTGAAAGGCCTTTCAGGCCAATATACGGTCGCTTCCTAAAGAAATACTACGCTTAATGAGCCACAGCCTAAGTCAACGATAGATGACGACGACTATGTCCGCTCGCTATCTTCCTAAGCTTAAGCTTTCTAAGCAGTGGCCAGCCTTCTCCATGACGGACCGAGACGTCCTTAAACTAGTGATGGACCGAAACGTCCTTAAACTAATAGCAGACCGAAACGTCTTTAAACTAATACCGCAGCATCCTTAGGCTGACGAGATGAATAAAAAAATATATAAATAAAGAAAAAATATAATAAAAAAATGGTATGTCCATAAGCAAAATGGGCACGGATGAAAACCCGAAAGGGCTCCATGAGTAAAAACAGCAGGGCTACCGGCGAGTGTTTGTGAAAACCCGAAAGGGCGCAACCTCGTTAAAAGACACTTATAGGGTCCTCTCGACCTTGTAAGGAGAAACCACCCGCGTGAGATCCTTACGACTCACAAGGGAGCAACACACTTAAGGATCCTCACGATTCCTAGGGAGAAAATACACTCGCGAGATCCTCACGACTCGTGAGGAGAACTCTCTTATGGGACCCTCACGGCTCATAAGATTTGAAAGTCTTAAGTTACAGAGACCTAAACCTGTGCTTAAGCAACCCCCACAACTTCTGAGATTGCCCTACAAGTGGTCCAATACTGACCCTTGTATACAATCCACGGGCGCGAATAAACATTTCTTTTATCAAGTCTCATCCGAGACTGAGGATATGTTCGCATGATGAACAACACTTGTAAGTCCTCTCGATTTACAAGGAGAAAACCCTCTTATAGGATCCTTACGACTTACCGAGGAACATACACTTAGGAATCCTCACGACTCCTAAGGAGAAAATACACCTACAAGATCCTCACGACTTGTAGGGAGAAATACCTTTGTGAAACCCTTACGGCTCATGAAGTCAAAAACCTTAGTCGACAGGACCTTAACCCTGGTCGCTAAGCCACCTTTGTTCGACATCGACAAAGGCAAATGATGATTCGCTCCTGGCAATATCCCAGCTGTAGCAGTGCTGATGCCGAAATCGGTGTTTAATTTCAGGCTTACGGCGAAAAGCCAGTAGGCCGCACATGCATATGAAATAGCCGAAATGATGGGGCAACTTGCAATAAAAAGCAGCAAGTAAACATGTATGCATGAAAAATGGCCGAAATGATTGGGTAACTCGCAATAAAAAGCAGCGAGTGAAAATAAAATAAATAGCCGAAATGACTGGGCACCGCGAAAAATAGCCGAAATGATTGGGCAGTCGCGACCTTCGCGATATAAAAGCTGAAATGATAGAGCATCGCGGAAATAAAATAAAATAAAAAGAAGAAATGATAAAACTTTGGCCCTACAGTTAAGATCACATCAATCCCTGTATACAGTTCAAGGGCGTAAACAAAGAGGGAACCATACTTTCCCAGCAGGCTCCGCTAGAAGACGAAGCTAAATCTCGACGGTTCAGTCCAACTCCGAAGAAACCAATATCTTCATCAAACTCCTCGACTCACGGATACAAACACTCCTTGACGAGAGCCTCCTGATCCGCGTCGACTCGCAGAGCCACCAGTGCCTCCGTGGGAATCCTCGACTCGTTTCAAACCCCAAGGAAACAAATAATCCTTGGCGCTTGGGAAACAAATAATCCCTAGCAAACTCCTCGACTCACGGATACAAACACTCTTTGACGAGAGCCTCCTGATCCGCGTCGACTCGCAGAGCCACCAGTGCCTCCGTGGGAATCCTCGACTCGTTTCAAACCCCAAGGAAACAAATAATCCTTGGCGCTTGGGAAACAAATAATCCCTAGCAAACTCCTCGACTCACGGATACAAACACTCCTTGACGAGAGCCTCCTAATCCGCGTCAACTCGCAGAGCCACCAGCGCCTCCGTGGGAATCCTCGACTCGTTTCAAACCCCAAGGAAACAAATAATCCTTGGCGCTTGGGAAACAAATAATCCCTAGCAAACTCCTCGACTCACGGATACAAACACTCCTTGACGAGAGCCTCCTGATCCGCGTCGACTCACAGAGCCACCAGTGCCTCCGTGGGAATCCTCGACTCGTTTCAAACCCCAAGGAAACAAATAATCCTTGGCGCTTGGGAAACAAATAATCCCTAGCAAACTCCTCGACTCACGGATACAAACACTCCTTGACGAGAGCCTCCTGATTCGCGTCGACTCGCAGAGCCACCAGTGCCTCCGTGGGGAATCCTCGACTCGTTTCAAACCCCAAGGAAACAAATAATCCTTGGCGCTTGGGAAACAAATAATCCCTAGCAAACTCCTCGACTCACGGATACAAACACTCCTTGACGAGAGCCTCCTGTTTCGCGTCGACTCGCAGAGCTACCAGTGCCTCCGTGGGGAATCCTCGACTCGTTTCAAACCCCAAGGAAACAAATAATCCTTGGTGCTTGGGAAACAAATAATCCCTAGCAAACTCCTCGACTCACGGATACAAACACTCCTTGACGAGAGCCTCCTATTTCGCGTCGACTCGCAGAGCCACCAGTGCCTCCGTGGGGAATCCTCGACTCGTTTCAAACCCCAAGGAAACAAATAATCCTTGGCGCTTGGGAAACAAATAATCCCTAGCAAACTCCTCGACTCACGGATACAAACACTCCTTGACGAGAGCCTCCTGTTTCGCGTCGACTCGCAGAGCCACCAGTGCCTCTGTGGGGAATCCTCGACTCGTTTCAAACCCCAAGGAAACAAATAATCCTTGGTGCTTGGGAAACAAATAATCCCTAGCAAACTCCTCGACTCACGGATACAAACACTCCTTGACGAGAGCCTCCTGTTTCGCGTCGACTCGCAGAGCCACCAGTGCCTCCGTGGGGAATCCTCGACTCGTTTCAAACCCCAAGGAAACAAATAATCCTTGGTGCTTGGGAAACAAATAATCCCTAGCAAACTCCTCGACTCACGGATACAAACACTCCTTGACGAGAGCCTCCTGATTCGCGTCGGCTCACAGAGAAACTAGTGTCTCTGCGGGAAATTCCCGATTCGTCTCAACATGTAAATGAAGCCTCAGGCAGCAGGGACTAAAAAAAACTTGCTTCCTGAACCATGGGACCCTGCAAGTTAATCCAAAATGTTCTCTTGCATACTATTCACGGGTCTCACTCTCCAAAGTCGAATTTCGACGAGGAGGGAAACAACCGCTTGTGGGTCCTCTCGACTCGTAAGAGGGAAAAATTCTCTTATAGGATCCTTACGACTTATAAGAGAAAACCACACTTAGGAATTCTCACGATTCCTAAGGAGAAAACCCACCTACGAGATCCTCTCGATCCGTAGGGAGAAAAGTCTCTATGAGACCCTCACGGCTTATAGAGTTGAAAAGTCTTAGGCAGCAGATCTGAACCTGCGGCCTAAGCCATCGCTATTTCTTAAGAAAGTCAAGATGCGTGCTCTATTATCCGTCAACCATGTTTATTAAGATAGCATGCCGATAATAAGAGAAAGAAGAAAGCTACAGAAAGAACATCCGATTTACATTTTATCAGGCGTTCGAGACGCATTCATTTATGCATGGGCAGAAGACTCAGGACGAGAAATAAGACAAGCCGAAATAAAAAAAAGGAGGGTTTCCATTCATATTGCTAAAAATTCTTACAATCACAAGAGCAATAAATAAGAAACATTATTCAAATTTTTACAACGGTATAACCTCAGATCCAGGGCACGGATTGAGGAATTCAAAAGTAAGGCCATCCAGAGTTCTTCTGGCCTTTCTAATTATTCTTATGCGCAGCCTCTCGCGCTCCTCTGTGTCAAGATTCTCGGCAAGCCCTTCCGGCCTTCGATAAGCAGCAACTATCATCGTCTGCTGGAAGATTTGGTGTAGGATGTCAATGAGGATGTCCCGCCGTTTCTTCGAGATCAGTCCCGTCAGGTATACTGAATGCACCTTGTCCTCGGCATCATCCAGCGCATTGAGCGGTAGGGCCTCGTGAAGACCCGGAAGTGCTCTCCATATTGCTCCCAGCACGACTTTCAAAAGAGCCGAACGACGGGGTAGCAGCCAACCACCGCTTACGTTCAGACGACCCATGACCTCTGCACATTGAGCGTCTGTAAACTCCTGGTTTTGTTGACGACCCTGTGCGCGGATATCGTCATAGGTGATGAACTCGTGCAAACTGTATAGATGCACCGCCATTATGCCTGGAGGAAATACCACAGGAAGATTAGCGATGGAAGAAAAATAATATACATAGAGGGCTAAATTCCTAGAGAGCAAAGCTCTGCTCATGGATTAAAACCCATGAACAAAAGCTCAATGAAACCCCAGTGGGGATCTCTTTAGATCAAAAGATCTGTGAGAGAAAAGCTCTTTGGTTAAGGTTAATTAATTTGATTTGAATTAATTTTTACCTAAAGTTTTCTAACTTGGAAAATGAGAGCAAAGCTCTAAAGTTCTGGAAACAAGAGCAAAGCTCTGAAGTTCTAAGCAAGAGCAAAGCTCTGGAATCAAAATCTAGAAAATGGTGAAGTTTTCTAAAGGGCCATAGTTCCTATTTATAAGGCGCTTGCGCCCCTTGAGCTCACCCCTTGATCCAACGATCAGGATTTTGCCACCGCTCCACTCACGTGTGCGCCACGTGAGCGCAACGGTGGGGGGGCATTTGTTTCGCCCAATCAGAGCAAAGCTCTGTTGAAATTCAAAATTCAAAATTTTGAAGCAATGCTTTAAATCTCGGGCGCAATGCGCCACATGTCAAGCGCTGATACGTCAGCGCAGCGCCCAAGAAGGCGCGCCCAATCAGAGCAAAGCTCTATTTTAATGAAGCAACGCTTCAGCTGCGCAAGCACTGCGCTGCGCGACACGTGTCAGCGCAGATGCGCTAGCGCAGTTGCGCTGCGCGACACGTGTCAGCGCAGTTGCGCTGCGCTTTGCGCTGCGCTTTGCGCTGCCCGACACGTGTCAGCGCAGTTGCGCTGCGCTGTGCGCTGCGCGACACGTGTCGCGCGCTGGGGTATCTGCGCCAAACAGAATTAAATTTCTAAGAAATCTTTTCTGTTCTTGTTAAAACAAGAAGATTTTCTTCTACAAAGCAGAAGCCCTTGGATCAAAGATCCAACGGTGGGGAAAATTCCCCAAATCACTCAGAGAATAATCTTTTTAACAAACTTTAACTAATTTATGGGCACCATAAAAAGGACCCTAGACCTCAATTCAAAATCATGAACATTTTCTTGAAAAAAAGGTCAAGAGCTTCAAACAGAGAGAACTCTGAGAAAATTTCAAGAAAAAGGTAAAGAATCTTCATGAAATAGAAGAAATTCCTTCTAATAGATCATTGATCTAAAAACAAGATCAATGATCTTTACATAATAAACAGTGTTTTGCACTTCTTATGAACCTCTGGTTCTTTAAAACAAGAAAACAATAAAATAAAAAAAATAGTGCTCTGCACTTTTATGAACCTCTGGTTGTTCAAACAAAAGAAAAATTTATTTTTTCTTTGATCTAATTTAGATCAAGAAATTAAATAGTGCTTTGCACTTCTGTTCTTGAATCTAAAAGATTCCTAGTGCTCTGCACTTACGAACTGCGCTGTTGCGCTATTAAGAAAGCGCCACGTGTCAGCCATAGAACCATTTGCGCTACGCGCTCTTGAAATAGAGCTTTGCTCTCTGGAATTGGCGCAACTCACCAGAGCGCGCCACGTGTCAGCAGCGCAACAGCCCAGCGCACTAGCGCAGCGCACTGTGCTACTGCGCTCGCGCTCATCAGAGCGCGACACGTGTCACCACCATATGAGTTTGCGCTCATTACTTAGCGCAAAGCGCCTGACAAGCCATGTGGGGCACTGTCAGAGTATTTAATGCTCTGCATTATTAAAGAAAAGGGACAGAGCCCAATTAAAAGACCTAACAGGCCTAATAAAAAATGCTATGCATTTTAAAAAGGGGGAGGCAAAGCCCAAACAAAAAAAATAGATGCTCTGTATCATTTATAAAAGGGCAAAGCCCAACCAAAATAAGAATAATGCAGTGCATTACTAAAAAGGGGCAAAGCCCTAGCACAGGCCAAAGACAAAAGATGTTGAAATTGGACTTAGCCCAATCATGGCCGTAAGTCCTCAAACTAAATTGACTGAGCACAGCTGCTCTCCTAAATCAATTTACATCCGGTTCGAGGGTACATCTCTGAACTCCTCTGACACCCATCGTTGTAATCCTTCAACGACGTCGAGAGGTGACGGGTCCCGACGACTAAACATTCAAATGGACTGCGGGGTCCTTAAACTCGTGGACCGAAACGTCCTTAAACTAATATCGGACCGAGACGTCCCTAAACTAATATCGGACCGAAACGTCCTTAAACTAATATCGGACCGAGACGTCCCTAAACTAATATCGGACCGAGACGTCCCTAAACTAATATGGGACCGAAACGTCCTTAAACTAATATTGGACCGAGACGTCCCTAAACTAATATCGGACCGAGACGTCCCTAAACTAATATCGGACCGAGACGTCCCTAAACTGGAATATGGACCACCACGTCCCTAAACTGGCGATGGACTACCACGTCCCTAAACTGGCGATGGACCACTACGTCCCTAAACTGGAATAATAGAGCCTCCAAATGCTCTTTTGCCGGATCTAAACGGTCCCGTTAAAGTTGATCTTAGCCCCAAATACGGCTAACGTATCCTTAGACATTTAAATGAATGATAAAACTCCAAATCAACTTTGGTTCAAGGGTACATCTCTGAACTCCTCTGACACCTGTCGTTGTAATCCTTCAACGACGTCAGAGAGGTGACGAGTCCTGACGGCCATATATTAATCACTACGTTAAGTTGATCTTAGTCTAAAACAGGACTAACGTATCCTTAACGAACGTTTAAGTTGATCTTAGCCGCAACGCGACTAATGCATCCTTAAACTAAAAACACCAAACCCAAATCTAAGTAAATACGGATTTGGACTAATCCACGTCCTACGGGCAACGGCATTACTCAGTCTCCGTATACAATCCACGGGCAACCACAAACAAAACAAACACACACGACACGAAGTGAAATTCTGGAGAAGGAGAAAGTTGTTACCGCGATGCGGTAGCGTAATTAACTGCAGGGGCTTGCGCCTGCAGGGAGGAGCGTCCCCACAATCAAAAACCCCTCACCCTGAGGGGGAATCTGACGAAGTCTGCTACATCGGCCGCATCTGTCTAAACCTCCGATACACGGTGCCATAAATCAACTTGGCATCTTCGGAGAGGTAGACGGATAAAACCACATAGCATCTGCCCCGAATCTCAAGCAAGACCCAAAGTCTGCGCCGCCGTTCGGAGGGGAACACACCCCTATCAATCAGAAAACTTTCAAAATCCGGTCAACAATTCTTTGTAATTGACCGGTACTGATAACTCCTCTTCACTCGAACAAACCATGAATTTGCTTCTGACAAAATTCATGCAAGTTTCGGCTGAGATGAATTCTTCCGTCGATGACATAAAAAAGAACTCTGCCTTCCAAGGTGAGAGTATTAAATCGATGGAAGCACAAATTGCACAATTAAAAGCCGAAATAAGTGCTAGAGAGAGGGAAACTTCCAGCTCAACCTGTACCGAATCCTAGCTACTCACATCATATGAATGCTATTACCACATTGAGATCTGGAAGAGTGCTTGACAACCATGTCGATGAAGAGATTGACACTACTAATGATGAATCAATTGATGATACCCCGGCTGAGACTTTTCCTTCCACTTCTACTTCTACTTCTGACCCCAGTTCGTCTACCCCACCATTTTCTTCCGAGCCTATTCTCCGTTTTTCCCAAGGCTCGAACCCTCAGCACACTTCTTCTAGTCCACCAAAGACGATCCCCACTCCTATTCTGGGATCTTTCTTACCCACACCACCTTCTCCACTGTCGGACCCAGCTATTATTGCTAAAGCTCCTTATCCGAATCGGTTAAGGGGAAACAAACCGAGTCCGCAGATGGAGAATATTATTGACATCTTTAAGCAGGTTAACATCAATATCCCTCTTCTAGATGCTATACAACAAGTTCCGGCTTATGCGAAAATTCTCAAGGACTTGTGCACTAGGAAGAGGAAGACTCATGTGCCAAAAAAGATGTTCATGTCGAGTACTGTAAACACAGCTTTTCCCCAACAATTACCAAAGAAACGTAAGGACCCCGTCTGTCCTACAATTTCTATTTCTATTAGGGGTAAAAATATTAACCGTGCTCTACTTGACCTTGGCGCAAGTGTTAACCTGCTTCCTTACTCAGTTTATGAGCAGTTAGGGATCGGAGAGTTAAAGCCCTCGAACACAACTCTCCAGATGGCCGACCGATCAATCACCGAACCTAAGGGTGAGCTTGAGGATGTGTTAATAAAATTCGGGGAATTTTTATTCCCTGTGGACTTTATTGTTCTCAATACACGGCCTGTAGCGAACCCACGGAACCAAATTCCGGTGATTCTCGGTCGCCCCTTTTTGGCCACTTCCAATGCTGTAATCAACTGTCGTAATAGCTCTATGACCCTATCCTTCGGGAAGATGCCAATAGAGCTTAACATTTACAAGTTGGGGAGTGTACCCTCCGAACCTTCTGCTCAAGCATGTTCTGTAGAATTAATGGATGTCGACAGCAGCGAATTTGATCAGCTTCATGATACTGATCTAGACTCTTTTCATATGTTGTTGTTTGACCCAACCATGTATTATACACATACGGACTCTTCCATTGAGTTGTCCGGGTCAACATCTAACACTGATTATGAACCTTTCATGGAGTCTGACGATCACCCCATTTTTTCTGATGAGATTATTCTTCAAGGTATCGATGAAAGCTTTGAGGAAATTTTCGCTTATGAACTCTCATTTTTAAAAGACACGGGTGTTGAGATGAATCAACTCCAAGATAAAGAAATTGAACCTCCACCCCTTCTTCTGGACAATCACGAGAATGCGAGTAATCCATCATCACTATCACTGTGCCGTCTCTCCAAATTAAGACGCAATCATTTTCTTTTACACCACTTATCTCTTCCCCACTTCTTCCTGACTCTATACAACATGTTCTTCCACTAACCGGTGCGTTTCACTGATAAATTCTTCGAATAGTTGGTGTTGACTTTTGGTCTTTGTAAGGCTTTACTTTGACCAATAACTTTAACCCCCCCCCAATGATTTTAATTGCTTAAAACTATTTTACTCAAGTTTGGGGGGGATATTTTGGCTCTTGAAAGAAAAATTTTACAAAATTGTGAGCTAAAAATAAGTTTGGGGGAGGATTTCACTTTCATTATTTCTTGTCCCCTTTACTTTTCCTCCCAAGTTTACAGTTTTTTTTAAGCTTAACATGTGACATCAGTGAGGACACTGCTGTAAACAGGTTTGGGGGAGGTTTGTGCTTATTTACGCATTACTTTGCATTATACTATATATTTGCACAAAAAAAATTTGATAATGAAAATTTGAAAGTGAAAAATTATATATGAAAGATATGAATAGTTTGAGAAAAACAAGAAAGTTAGAGGTTCTCTTAAATAAAACTAGTAATAAGTAGTTATGAGTTGTTGTCCCAAGGGTTAGTAAGATGAAGGAAATTGCTAATCTGAGGATAAAAATAAGTCTGAAAAATAGTCCATATTCTAGAAGCCAAACATCTGAATGTCGATACTCTACTATGCGCACTTACACACATCTTGAAACTTGGGATAGTAGAGGATACCTTGAAATTCTCTTGTCTAAAAGCCTTAGTATGAAGGAAAATAAAATAAAATATATGAGGTGAAGAAAAAAAAATGAACACTGGTTTTATAATTGCTTAAGGCAGCATAGAAAAAATATAGCGAGAGTGCTTTATCACCTAGTGCCTTAGACCAACTGGTTTGGGAGACACTGCTAAGCCTTAGGTGTTGCGAAACGAGGAATTACGCCTAAATACGCAAGCACAGTTTGTAATCGGTCGGTTAGTACCTCAAGAAGTATTAACGGTCGCATGAAGAATGTGTGAGCAATTTTATCGAAAATATTCACCAACTATAAAGTACTTTGGAAGATGGACAAGAGTATGATAGCTTGAATTAAATTCTCTAAGTGTAAGGATGTCTTTTACACACACGTAGGGGTATATGATCAATGTTTGGAAGAAAGATAGGGAGGAAGACTAAAGGCTATGTTTTATTGAGGGATGATGTGATTTCTAACATTTTTTCATGATCATTAAGATAGGGCTCATAGCAACTGAAAAACTGGTGTAGTTGAAAACTCTTATTTTCAAGTTCTTTCATTCATAATTCTTATCTTTGTATGTAACTTTCACTATCTTTCTTTTATTATAGGATTTTGTGGGTGTAATCCACTGAAAACCCTCAGGAGACAACACTCCTCCTACTAGGAACACCTAGGGGTTTAACGGCTTGTTGCACGTGCTCAGTGCAATCGTGTTGCCTACGAAAATGTGCTCAGCTTCTTCTTTTTCTCCTTCTCTTGAATAACTAGTTTGCTCGGGACGATCAAAGATAAGTTTGGGGGTATTTGTTCAGTTGATAAAACTGCACATTTAATATGACATTTTTCCTACTATTTCTATATAATAAAAGGTGTTTATTATAAATATGACATATATGAAGGTTTATCTGCTAAAATACTATTTTCATGTGTTTATATATTATAATTAACATTATGTAGGAAAAAGTAAGCATATAATGTCCATGTAACATTTAGCCCATTTAAATATGCTTACCTTATTAAATACCTTTGACCAATTCTTAAAACTAAAATATCATGACAAATGGTTAAAGATAATATCTCAATAAAAACAAATTCTACTAACATCATTTATTGAGATAATTGTGCAGGAATTATATCATGACTAAAATAATGAAATCCGAGTTGGCAAGATCAAATCTTCCGAAGATATTCAAGTAAATTGAAGAAACTAATTCTAGCAGAAATGTAGAAAAGATTTTCAAAGTCTAGACTCTCAAAAGATTACCAAGTGTTACAGATATGAAGCTATAAAAATTAGAGGCCATGATCTCACCAAAAGGGGGCGGATCCGCGGCCAAACCTATCCAATGGCCGCAGTTCCGCCGCGGATTTGAGGAGTTGAGATATGGGATTTTGGTGGTTAGGATCCTAACAACTAGTTTCCATATTAGGAAACTAGGGTTCTGGCTCTGTGACTATAAATAAGGACCGAGAGCCTCTTGGAAAAAGCATCACACCGACGAGATCTCGAAGTCTAAGATGGCTCACGCAACCAGGCTGATCATCAACTGTTCATCTACCTCCTTAGAAGAGATCGAGAAGCAAACTAGGGTTTTGTAATCATTTTCTAAAGGAACAAAGTGTACTTGATCTTGTTGATTGAAAAAGGTAGTTTTATTCTATTGCATTTTATTTTCTTCATGATTTCTCTCTTTTCTTTTCCCAACATGCGCGAGTAATTCTCCGCTTGTTAGGGTTCGTAGGATTATGGTAGATTAATGGATGATGAAGATCTTTAAACTCTTTTTACGTCCTATAAAGTTTATAAACTTTACCAAAAGAATCATTAACATCCTAATCGGGCGCGGTACCAATTTATTGCTAGCCTCGACCACGATTAGAGATTAGATTAATGATTGTTTTGGTAAAGGCTAGACATGAACGGAGATCCATGTCAAGATAGGGGGTTAAGAGTAGGAACCCTTTTTCCTCCAGAAACCGTAATCTACATGCATCATTGTCGATCTAGTTTTAAATCTATTAAAGGATAAAAGGAGTAATCTTTAATTAATCATCCATGACTACTAAATCTTAACGAACCCTACAAGCCCCCTTCTACTATTAAACCTACATCCGTAGCTAATCTAGATCTATATTTTGCATCCGTGTTTAACGTAGATCTAGAACCTATAACCATTCTTCACCATTCTTTATTCTCCCTTCCTAATCAACACGTCTAAAGTAAGATTAAAAGATTCAACGTTTCCCTGAGGACGACCAGTACTCATCTCGGTCTAGCTACACGCGATACCGTTATTGATTGCGGGTAACTACTACACACAAAATATAGACAACCAGGGACCTACCGGCCAGGGATAGCCGAGCAGGCTAGCCGCTCGGCTGCCTCTTAGTGAGGGCTTAGATCCCTGGCATTGTGGGGTAGGGGAGCTACCAGCCAGGGATAGCCGAGCAGGGTAGCCGTTCGGCTGCCTCTTAGTGAGGGCTTAGATCTCTAAAGACGGCCGAGCAGGGTAGCTGCTGGGCCGGCCCTTGTGCGAGGTTCTGTCAGTCCTTTCTGGTGTGAGTACCGGGAAGAGGGACAGTCGGTGGCGACACGTGTCGTGATCGTGTGTGGAACGCGAAGCAGCGGAGGGGCGCCGTTTTGATTGCACATCGAGCGAAGGAGATGGACGGTCGCTGGCGACACGTGTCGTATTCGCGTAGGGGACGCGAAGCGTCGGAGTAGTGTTGTTTCGGTTACGCATCGAGCGGTAAGATGTCTGCCGCATAGCGGCCCCTTGGCCCCTTGGCGGGTGAAACGGGTGACCGTTGAATTCCGGGGACGTTGTGGGCTATAAAATGAAGGGAGTGTTGATTATTCCCTTCCTCACCCCAAAACGTGAGAATGGAAGACTTCCCTTTCACTATCCCCGAGATCATAAACTTCGAAGACGTGTATCTTTACGACCAGTACTGCACTGATGACACGGTACAATTGGTGATAGGCCGCATCGAGGATCACTTCGGCCGATTGCTCCCCCGGTGCTCCCCCCTTCTTCAGCTGTTGATGTACTCCATCTGGAGGGCGTCGCCAGGGCTCTACAACCCCTTGTCCGAACAGCTGAAAGACGAGGCCGTTGGAAAGCTGAGGTCTCTGAGGTGTTTCGGCCTGATCTCTGCGAGTCGGCTAAACCGCTCGGAGGCGCTCGTCCTTGAGTGCTACCAGTTGAGGCACGAACAGCTGAGGTAGAGGTTAAACGCCGCGAGGGCTCGGCTGGAGAAAATATGCTTAGAGTACCACGAACAGTGCTCTCTGCACCCCATTCCCCCGCTGTTGTAATTTTTTTTGTACGGCTGAGGAGCCTATAGTACCCTTTAAATGAATAAGATTCTTTTTCTTTCGTTGCAATGCTTTATTGATCCCTTTTATTATATAAACAAAAAGATCTCAAGAAAGGCGTACATCGCTTTGGAAAGAAAATACATGCTAGTAGATGATCTTATTCACGCAGCTTGAGCCCCTCGGATGTCCGTTGGCATCTATGCCCGGCATAGGGCACCGAGCTTCGTGTGTACTAGACGTATCCTCAACTGACACGACCATGATTTGGCCGATGGTCAGCTCGGCGGGAGGAGGACGCTGCTCCTGCTCGCGATCAGCTTGCCGCTTGTCCCTAAAGTACGCTGCGAGGTGTCCCGAACGGATGAGCTTCTCGATGTAGTCTCGGAGTTGTTTACAGCTCTCTGTGGAGTGGCCTAGCGACCTGTAGAAGCCGCAGTAGGGGCCCCGGGTTCGCTTTGAGGCCATGCGCGAGATTGGGGGAAGCTAGAAGAACCCCTCGCCCTTAACCTCTTCTAGTAGCACTGTCTGGAAGACGTTGAGCGGGGTGTACTCCTGAAACTTCAGGAGATAAGGCTTTGGCCGTTCTGCCCCCCTTCTCTCTTATCTTGCCCTTTTCTTTTGGTCGGCTTGCTCTGCCCGGGGGAGATTTGCGTTCTCCTCGGATTCGAGATGAACCTCACGCTCGGCCCAGGCCTTTACCTCGACCATGGTCTTAGGTTGCGCTAATGCAAAGGAGCGTAACCACTCCTTTTGCTTAAGACCAGACCTTAGTGCTGTGATGAACGTTGTTCCCCTCCAAAAGACGCGGCGGACATCTTGCCTGAATTTCGGGGCAGATGCTAATTGGTGCTATCCGTCCACCTCTCCGAAGATACCAAGTTGATTTATGGCACCATATATCGAAGGTTTAAGCGGATGCGGCCGATGTAGCAGACTTCGTCAGATTCCCCCTCATTTGAGGGGTTTTTGATTGTGGGGACGCTCTTCCCTGCAGGCGCAAGCCCCTGCAATTAATTACGCTACCACATCGCGGTAACAACTTTCTCCTTCTCCAGATGGTCATTTCGTGTTGTGGGTGTTTGTTTTGTGTTTGGTTGCTCATGGATTGTATACGGAGACTAAGTTATGTTGTCGCCCGTAGGGCGTGGACTAGTCCAAATCCGTATCTTTCTTAGATTTGGGTTTTGGGGTTTGGGTTTAAGGATACGTTAGCCTCATTTAAGACTAAGATCAACTTAAACGTTTGTTAAGGATACGTTAGTCTAATTTTAGACTAAGATCGACTTAACGGGACCGTTTAGATCCGACAAGAGAGCGATTGGGCTCTATTGTTTAGTTTAATGACGTTGCGGTCGATGATTAGTTTAAGTACATTACGGTCTGTTGTTAGTTTAAGGACATCTCGGTCCAATGTTAGTTTAAAGACATCACAGTCGAGGTTAAGGACATCATAGTCCGTGGATTTAAGGACTCCACAGTCCAATGTTAGTTTAAAGACATCACGGTCGAGGTTAAGGACATCATAGTCCGTGGATTTAAGGACTCCACAGTCCGGTGTTAGTTTAAAGACATCACGGTCGAGGTTAAGGACATCATAGTCCGTAGATTTAAGGACTCTACAGTCCGGTGTTAGTTTAAAGACATCACGGTCGAGGTTAAGGACATCATAGTCTATGAGTTTAAGGACCCCACAGTCCGTGAAATGTATGATTGTCGGGACCCGTCACCTCTTTGAAGACGTTGAGGAATTACAACGATAAATATCAAAGGAGTGAAGAGATGCACCCTTGAACCAAGGTGGATTAAATGATCTGTAGCCCAGTTTGGAACTAAGACCAATTGATTATATTATGAGCACAATAGCTCAGTTAAGTATGAATTGAGGACTTATGGCCAACTTGGGCTAAGTCCAATCAAGTTAAAATGTTTAACATTCGTTTTGGGCTGTTAAGCATTTGTTTGGGCTTGGCCCTTTTAACAATGCGGAGTATTGAATTAAATTCTGACAATGTTTGTCTTTTATTGAATGCTAAGCATTCATCATAGCTCTGTGGCTTATCCAAAGAACAATTTATGTTTTGCCCAAGCGCACATAAAAATATATAGCATGTTTGGCACTAGCGCCACTCGATGAGCGCAGTGCGCTATGGTTAAAGCGCTAGTGCGCTTAGCGCTTTGCGCCAGATGTTAAGCGCTGATGCGTTTATCGCTTTGCGCTAAGTGAAGAGCGCAAATGCGCTTAGCGCTTGCGCTAGATGTAGAGTGCTGATGCCCTTAGCACTTTCCGCTAAATGAAGAGCGCTGATGCGCTATAATTAAAGCGTTGAGGCGCTTGGTGCTGGTGCCATATAATGAGCACAAAGCGCTTTTAGTAATGCAGCGCACACGTGAGGAGCACGTGGCGCACTTAGCGCTAGCCAATGAGCGCGGTGCGCTGTGTTTGAAGTACTATTGCACTGCAGCGCTTTGCGCTAGATGAAGAGCACTAAGGCACTTTTAAATTAGGAGCGCTAAGGCTCTTCTTAGGTTAACTTTGCGCTCTGAAGATTATCTTCTTTGATAAGAGACTTTGTCTCAAGATTCCAAGAACAAAGTTCTTAACTTATAGGAGATACTTCAATCTCTTTTTGATGAAAGGCTTTGCCTTTATGGATCTTTGATCCTAAGAGAATTGAATAATTCTCCCCCCCCCCCTCTTTATAATGAGATGTTCATGATCTCAGAAAGACAATTTGTCTTATAGATCTATGATCTGTGAAGTAAGTACTTCTTTATTTTTATGATGAGATCTTTTTTTTTATCTCTTTATAAAAGACATTGGTCTTTGTAGATCTATGATCTTTTAAGAAGAGAATTCTTCTCTTTAATTATGAGATGATTTCATCTCTTTGTTTATCACCATTCTTTTTACCTTGAAGAAAAATCTTCTTTTGCCGAGAGCTACTTCTTCTTCTTGAGATTTTCTCAAAGTTTATGGGGGGGTTCCTCTTTTTCAGACTTGAAGTCTTGGGTCCTTTATATAGGGGAAGCTGATTTGTTGAATCAGTTAAAGAGATTTATTCTCCAATTGATTTGGGAATTTCCCCACCGTTGGATTCTTGATCCAATGGCTTCTGATTTACAGAAGATAATCTTCTTGTTTTAACAAGATTGAGAAATCTTTCCTTCTTTACAGAATTTGTTCTGTATTTTAGTGATTTTTAATCACCATTGGATCATTGATCCAACGGTGTTCCAAATTCAGGGCACAATCTTTTCTGTTTGGAAAGATTCAACAGAATTTTATTCTTGTTAACTGATGATTTAATCATATCCGTTGGATATTTGATCTAACGGTGAGGAACATTTAGTTCCAGCGCTAGCGCTTATGCGCTCTGCCCATGGTGTGCTTTGCCCATGGTGCGCTAATTGGAGCGCAGCACTCTTAACGCTAGCGCACACGTACTTTGCACGTGGTGCGCTACTTGGAGCGCAGCGCACCTAGAGCTAGCGCCTATGTGCTTTGCACAGGGTGCGCTAGTTATAGCGAAGCGCTTTTATAAAAGCGCAGCTTTAATTCAAATTTTGAATTCTGAACAGAGCTTTGCTCTAATTGGGGAAACAAATGCCCCCCACCGTTGCGCTCACGGGGCCCACATGTGGATGCAGCGGTGGCAACATCTCGACTCTTGGATCACCCAAGGAACTGAAACGGCGCTTAGTGCCTATAAATAGGACCCTTGGCCCTTGAAATGACTTCTGTTCATCTTCAATCCTTCTTGAAAATTTATTTTCTTCTTCAGAGCGCAGCTCTTCTTCTTAAGAATTTTTAAGGACAGAACTTTGTCGGATTAGGTAAAAGATTAAATCTTTTTGAGACATCTTTTAGGGTTTCACCCATTAACAGAGTTTTGCTCTTCATAGATCTTTGATCTAAAGAAAATCCTTTTTAGGGTTTTATTAATAGAGCTTTGCTCCCTTGGAATCATAGATCTAAAAGGATCTTGCTTATGATTTCTTAATCCATTAATGGAGTTTTGCTCCTTTCAGATCATATAGAAGAACTCTTAAGAGTTTGTTCATGGATCTTGAAGATCAAATTGAAATTTTATTTTTGATAGATTATTCTACCGTCTTTTCATAGCAAGGCTCTTCTTGAGGAATTTTATTCCTTCATCATTAGACTTTGACAGATGTCTGTCTAGTGAAGAGCGTTGCTCTCAATGGGAGTTTTACTCCTCTGCCCGAGGGATTTCTCATTTAATGAGAATCTCTTGAGGATTTCCTCATTTAATGTGAGCCTCATCCAATGATGATGCTATTTTATTAATGATGAACTGTCATCTAGATTTTGTGGGTCCCCTTTGGTCCCCTTTAACTGCATTGCAATGTGGTACGGATTTATAGTACCTTGTAATAGAATTTAATTTATAGCATTGGTGGCTGAAAAATTCGTTCTTTTCTGCGTAGGCATTATGTCTTCCGACACCTCCTTCCCATTCATTCGTTCAGAAGGCGGATTTCCTGAAACACCCGTTGACCGAGAGGTTTTCGCGCTGATAAAAGACCATGACCCGGAGCATAAGAGTCTTCATCTATGGGGTAAATGGTATGATTAAATTATCATGGGCCGACGGAGCTTTTCCTATGCGACACCCTCGGAGCCTATTTCAGCGATTGCTTATGCAGATGCGCCTCCGATAAATTACACTGTGGAGGAGGTCAACTGGACTTCAGAAGGTCTCCTTCGGCCTTCTATTGCCGCAATACCCGTGCAGCCGCCGGTGGCTTTGGACATCCTAGGGCGACGCATATGTCAGGGCGAGTCACGCCCCTGGGGACAGCCGTACAATGTAGGACTAACTCCCCGTCACCCAGCCGGGTATTTACAGTGGGCCCGGTATATTCTATCGGCGAGGAAGCCACAATTGATGAAGCTCGGATTGTATCCCGCCATTTATGCTTCTTTGTTTCAATATTCCACACCCCCTACATGGTGGGTCAAGGCATTTCTGGAACAGTGGAACATCCCAACACACACCTTCCTTCTATCAGATCGAGAAGTCTCCATTTCTTTGGAGGAGTTTGCAGAGGTCTCAGGTTTACCTGTTAGGGGGACCATTATGAGGAATTGCTTCCCCCGGATGAGTATGTTTTCGTTACCAAATCAGTGGTAATGGGTATTACTCCCGAGAATGCTATTCAACACAAATTTCCGAGCTTAATAAAGGTGTTGAATATGTACGAGAACCTCTCTCTTGCATCCGAAGGTCGTGGAGTTAGTTTTACGGCTTTTATCGCTGATTTTCTTCGCCCGGAAATATTGAAGGAAGAAGTCAAGAAATTTGCCAGTCTTGACGACCCCTTCTGCTTGGGTTTAGGCAATCTGCCAGCGGTGGAGGCGGATCAGAAGAGCTTCTTTCTACCTGATACCCCGGTCATCCCTTTTGCAGAACTGGTGGCTCCTGGGATCGACAAAGAAGCGTTCTTTTTAGGGTTCCTCAGGCTGTGGATGAGTTGATTCGCGCTTCCCATGTACCCTCGCCGTATGAGGCAGGCCTTCTTCTATCCTACGCATCGGATGGTTGCTGGGATACAATTGGTTATGGGGATTGCTGGGTTAGCCCATATGTATCACGGCCTCAGCTTGGCGGCTGATACCACTGAGCCAGGGGTACAGTTGGTAAACTTCCCGATGCATTATTTCACGTCATGATTCGAGTTACACGTGCTAGGTGTCTTTGGCATCCATAAGAGGCCGAGTTTTTATGACAGGTGCAGGTTCCCTCGGATCATGCGACTGGTTGGCGCTTCTATCGTGACTCCGACGCAACGGGAAGCTAGAGGCTTGCTTCTTTGCCCGCACACGGTTGGGGCTGGCATGTCCTTTACTGATAAAGTTCTGACCGTCGGCCAAGAGTCGGGGAAGATGGTGCTGCCACTGCAGGACATATATAAAGATGGGGCATCTGTGTTGAAAGCTTGGGAGATCCTTCATTTATACTCCATCAGACCGGGTTTCTTAGTGTTCAGGCAAAATGATGCGACGTTATTCATGAGATACAATATGCACCGTTTCGCCCAGCAGCTAAGTTACAATCAGGGCGTCCCACTTGAAGCCTTCTTGGCCGAACCTGCTGCTACCGAAGAGGGAATGCGGAGCGCACTGCATCATTTCATGCGCTTGAACACAGGGTCCAACTTCTTTATCACCGAACCGAGTTGCGTCCTAAAGGCTCTTAATGCGTACGTGGCGTGGTATCAGCATTCAATGGGCTCCGTCATCAGGGAAGAGAAGCAATTGTTGCTCGATCACAAGGGTGTAGTGCCGGCTGATGATCGAAATGTTCCTCTGAAGCGACGGAACATTGTTCATCCTCCCCTGAGAGAGGTCATTGTAGTTGAGCCTCCACATGTGTTAAGCCTTACGCATGGGTTGCCCCCACCCAGCGTGCCTGAAAAAGAGGTGGCTGCCATGTCCCCCGAGTCGGACGTAGGAAAAGAAATTGGGACTCGTCATCCAAAGGCGTCTACCAAACGCAAACTCGTGTTATCAGCCACCGGCGCCCGTCCTCAGAAGAAAAAGAAACAAGTACTTTCTTTGGACACCATATTAGGCTCGACGCCCCCCTGACCCGTCTAGCGAAGGCTTGAGCGAATATGGGACTAATGAGGGCTTATTCGGGACGCTTGATGATACCGATTTGGAGGCTGCCATCGAAGCTTCCAAACAGTCAGCCATCCTTGAAAAAGAACTGGTTGCCCTTGCGCAGTCAGGTATACTTTACCCTTATCTCTCCGTTGTTCATTCTTTTATCATGCTTTGACTGACGCTTGCTATTTTAACAGGTGCCTCTACAAAAGAAGCTATTGCTGCTTCGCTTAAAACCTTTGGAGAGGAGGAAAGGCTTCGCGTCTCATTGCCAACAGATGCTTCACTTGAACGACCGATGACGGATACCGTACCGGTTCTGGATGTAAAACCCAACTCTGATGATAATATCCCCTTGGCGAAGGTCCTGAAGAAGTCTCCTCTCTCTGTCAAAATCGAGAAGCAGCCCAAAAAGCAGACGGCAAGGGGAAAGAAGCGACCTTCTAGAGCCATTAGCTCTGGGCCAAAACGGGGGAAGAAGACCGTTGCTAGTCCACCAGACGACAGTCTTCTTTTTCCTGGTTCATCTGCCGAGGAAGCTGCACAACTGGCTGAGGCCATAAGACGCTTAAAGGATGAATCCCAGAATGTAAGGATCCCGAAGAGGCCTTATCCTGTCGTCATCTTTTATGAAGATCCTCCATCGATACGGCGGATATTCATAGGTCCTTTAGAAGAAGGAGGCGAGAGAGCCCTTAAGTAGGCTGTCTCAGCCGACGCTGCGGATGCACTTTCATTGTGGACCGGTAGACACGAGTCTACCCTCGAACCTCGGCGGGCATACCTCCTCAGGAAGGAGCGCCGGCTTGAACAAGCCATACGAGAAGCTCCTTTGCGCATTGGTACACTTATATAGCTTTTTGGAGTATTTTGCACTGCATATATATATATATATATATATACATATCCTTATCCTCATGTAAACTTTGCAGGGACTTCGCTGATGGCAGAGGAGCTGAGTCCAAGTCGCGCCCTGACTATGGACTCTGCAAATATCCCCGATGAGACGCTAATCAGTGTGGAGGGGGTTGATGCAATTGTTGTTCCTGCGATGGAGCTTCCCTTAGTGATTCCTGCTCCCCAGGTGATTGCTCCTCCGGAAGAGGCATCTTCATTGGCCGCGGGTTCAATGGATATCCCTGGGGACAGCCCGGAGACTGCGGGACAGGTAGTCAAGGCCACCATCCTTCCATTGGAGCCCGTAGCGATGGTCACTGCTCCTCCACCGGAAGTTACTATACCGGTCCACCTCCCTGACGATGTGTCTGGGGGCACGGAGGAGGCCGCCGAAGTTGCTATCCCTCCAACCCAAAGTGGGAGGAGCATCGAAGGTATTGTTCCATCTTTTATTTTAACAATCTCTTCATTATTTAAACTTTTCTGTCTTTTCAGAGCTACGGGAATTGGCGGCGTCCATCGCTGGCTTGTCTCCCAGGAAGTCTTTTCAGCGTCTGCTGGAACTGGCTGCTCCACAGGCGATATCCCCTCAGCGCATCATTCTATCTTCCGGACAAGGTTAGCATTGTTCGCTCCTTTCTCGATATTGTTACTTCTTTATGTAACAATGTTCATGTCTTCTGTAGTTCTGGAGGCTGATGATGAGTTTGAGGTCCTCGATGGGCCCGGAGATCTTCCAGACTCTTCTCGTATAAACGTGGGTAAGTAAAGTTTCGACGCCTTTGCATCTGTCCTCTGTTTGCAACCTTCACTGATCATTTATCAATCTTTAACAGCTCTGCCTACTTTTACCGTATTGGAGACTCGCATTCTCATGCCGTCTGGCCCTTATGCGCTGCGTGCATCCGAACGTATGACCAAGTCAAGCCTTCACTCTTTGTTAGAGTTAATCGAAGACCTTCGTGTTGGTAGCTCGCTCACAGCCGAAGAATTTGCCGCTGAAGCCAACGGTTCTCTCCCCTTTCTTGCCACTTATCACAGTGAAGCATTTGTGCAAGTTTGGGTCGAATTCTGTCGTCGAGTGGAGGCTTTCTTGCATAGTCTTGAATGCGCATGCCTTCCTTCAGAGGTGGTGGCTGCGTAGACAAGTTTGCAGGAGTTGATTAAGCGGTACGCCGCTAATACGCTTTCCTGTGAAAAGAGGATCCGCCGAAAGTTCTCAGAGAGGAAGCTGGCTTCAACCGTGCTAGGGGAGCTTCAAGCCGAACTTACATCTAAGACCACCCGCGCATATAAACTTTGGCAAGAGCTTCAAGACGTAATCAAGGACATGGTGGCTGTTGATAAAGCTGTTATCGTTACCCGGACGATGGTTGATGCTCATAAAGCTACTGAGCATGAACTTGAAGGCCGGCTTGCCTCGCATCAGGCCCAACAGTCAGAAGCGGAGGCCCGTCTCGCAACCATAGTCAATTTTGAAGCCAAGACCCAAGAAAGGAAGGATGAACTGATGAACCTTTTGAATCATCCGCCAGCTTGAAGAATTGTATATTTTTTATTCTTCTTTTGTACATACTCCTGAATGAGAGTATTTTTGGTTCTTTCATAAATTGTACTTTGTATTCATTTGGATTCATGAATAAAAGGCATATTTTGCTTCATGATGGTGTGTCCCTTTTAATAAGTACATTTTATGGATAATCTATTTTGATTTCCTTGTAGGACAGCGATGGCTTAGGAGTCAGGTTAAGATCTGCTTCCTAAGGCTTTTCAATTTTATGAGCCGTGAGGGTCTCATAAAGAATTTCTCCCTACAGGTCGAGAGGATCCCGTAGGTGTATTTTCTCCTTAAGAATCGTGAGGATTCCTAAGTGTGTTTTCTCTTGAAAGTCGTAAGGATCTCACAAGAGAATTTACTCCCTTACGAGTCGTGAGGACCTGCAAGTGATGGGTGAAGTTGCCCTTATCCGCATTTCACGGAGTCAGGGGTTGCTCTGGATGCTTCTCACAGGTTCACTGTCGTGTTCTGCGAGGACCAGGATCCGCTCTGGACGTTTTCCACGGGGTCAGGAGTGACATAATCCGCATTCCACGTAGCCAGGAATTTTTCTCTAGATGCTTCCTACGGGTTCACTGCCGTGTTCGGCGAGGACTAGGCTCCGCTCTGGATGCTTCACACGGGGTCAGGAGTGATATAATCCATGTTCCACGAAGCCAGGAATTTTGCTCTAGATGCTTCCCACGGGTTTACTGCCGTGTTCGGCGAGGACTAGGCTCCGCTCTGGATACTTTCCCGGATACCGTAGTTTAAAGACATCGCGGTCGAGGTTAAGGACATCATAGTCCGTGGATTTAAGGACTCCACAGTCCGTTGTTAGTTTTAAGACATCACGGTCGAGGTTAAGGACATCATAGTCCGTGAGTTTAAAGACCTCACAGTCCAATGTTATTTTAAAGACATTTCGGTCGAGGTTAAGGACATCACAGTCCATGAGTTTAAGGACCTCACAGTCCGATGTTAGTTTAAAGACACCACGGTCGAGATTAAGGACATCATAGTCCGTGAGTTTAAGGACCTCACAGTCCAATGTTAGTTTTAAGACACCACGGTCGAGGTTAAGGACATCATAGTCCATGAGTTTAAGGACCTCACAGTCCAATTTTTTCTCTGGATGCTTCCCACGGGTTCACTGCCGTGTTCGGCGAGGACTAGGCTCCACTCTGGATGCTTCACACGGGTTCACTGCCGTGCTCTGCGAGGACCAGGATGACATAATACGCGTTCCACGTAGCCAGGAATTTTGCTCTGGATGCTTCCTACGGGTTCACTGCCGTGTTCGGCGAAGACCAGGCTCCGCTCTGGATGCTTCACACGGGTTCACTGTCGTGCTCTGCGAGGACCAGGATCCGCTCTGGACGTTTTCCACGGGGTCAAAAGTGACATAATCCGCGTTCCACGTAGCCAGGAATTTTGCACTAGATGCTTCCCACGGGTTCACTGCCGTGTTCGGCGAGGACTAGGCTCCGCTCTGGATGCTTCCCACGGGGTCAGGAGTGACATAATCCGCGTTCCACGTAGCCAGGAATTTTGCTCTGGATGCTTCCCACGGGTTCACTGCCGTGTTCGGCGAGGACCAGGCTCCGCTCTGGATGCTTCACACGGGTTCACTTCCGTGCTCTGCGAGGACCATGATCCGCTCTGGACGTTTTCCACGGGGTCAGAAGTGACATAATCCGCATTCCACGTAGCCAGGAATTTTGCTCTGGATGCTTCCCACGGGTTCACTGCCGTGTTCGGCGAGGACCAGGCTCCGCTCTGGATGCTTCACACGGGTTCACTGCCGTGCTCTGCGAGGACCAGGATCCGCTCTGGATGTTTTCCGCGGGGTCAGAAGTGACATAATCCGCATTCCACGTAGCCAGGAATTTTGCTCTAGATGCTTCCTACGGGTTCACTGCCGTGTTCGGCGAGGACTAGGCTCCGCTCTGGATGCTTTCCAGGATACCGTAGTTTAAAGACATCACGGTCGAGGTTAAGGACATCATAGTCCATGGATTTAAGGACTCCACAGTCCGTTGTTAATTTTAAGACATCACGGTCGAGGTTAAGGACATCATAGTCCGTGAGTTTAAAGACCTCACAGTCCAATGTTATTTTAAAGACATTGCGGTCAAGGTTAAGGACATCACAGTCCATGAGTTTAAGGACCTCACAGTCCGATGTTAGTTTAAAGACATCACGGTCGAGGTTAAGGAAATCATAGTCCGTGAGTGTAAGGACCTCATAGTCCAATGTTAGTTTTAAGACATCACGGTCGAGGTTAAGGACATCATAGTCCATGAGTTTAAGGACCTCACAGCCCAATTTTTGCTCTGGATGCTTCCCACGGGTTCACTGCCGTGTTCTGCGAGGACCAAGCTCCGCTCTGGATGCTTCACACGGGGTCAGGAGTAACATAATCCGCGTTCCACGTAGCCAGTAAAGGTTGACTTTATCCGCATTTCACGGAGTCGGAGTTTGACTCTCGGTCTTCTGTACACCGCCGAGTCATGAAACTGGGAGTTGCCGTTGTTCCGCTTTGCTTGATATTATGTCCGTTGTAATAAGACGAACGTTGAGATGATCTCTAGGCTGTCTATGAACCATTGAGATTTGGCCTCTCCTTCTGATGAAGCTTGGGGAGGAAGGGTGTGATTCCCTCTTTGTTTGCGCCCCTGGATTACATACAGGGATTGACGTGATATCACCTGTAGGGCATAAATTTCATTCATTTTTTTTATTTCTTTCCGCGATGCTCTATCATTTCAGCTTTTATATCGCGAAGGTCGCGATTGCCCAATCATTTCGGCTATTTATTTTATTTTTACTCGCTATTTTTTTGTGCGAGTTGCCCAATTATTTCGGCTATTTTGCATGCATACATTTTTACTTGCTGATTTTGTTGCAAGTTGCCCCATCATTTCAGCTATTTCGTATGCATGTGTGGCCCGCAAGCTTTTTGCCGCAAGCTTGGGATTAGACACCGATTTCGGCATCAGCACCGCTACAACTGGGATATTTCCAAGAGAGAACCATCATTTGCCTCTGTCGATATCGAACAAGGGTGGCTTAGCGAATAGGGTTAGGATCCTGTCGACTAAGGCTTTTGATTTCATGTGCCATAAGGGTCTCATAAAGGTATTTCTCCCTACGAGTCGTGAGGATCTCGTAGGCGCGCTTTCTCCTTAGGAATCGTGAGGACTCCTAAGTGTATGTTCTCTTATAAGTCGTAAGGATCTTACAAGAGTGTTTTCTCCTTATAAGTCGAGAGGACTCACAAGGATTTTTCACTGTGCGAACATATCCCTAGTCACGAGTGGGACTTTGTTAGGGAAATGTTTATTCGCGCCCGTAGATTGTATACAAGGGTCAACATTGAGCCGCTTGTAGGGCATTAGTGGAGGTTGTGGGGGCTGCTTAAGAACAGGTTCAGATCCCTGTAGCTTAAGACTTTCAAATTTTATGAGCCGTGAGGGTCTCATAAGAAGGTTCTCCTTACGAGTCGTGAGGATCTCGCAAGTATAATTTCTCCTTAGGAATCGTGAGGATTCCTAAGTGTGTTGCTCCCTTGTGAGTCGTAAGGATCTCACGCAAGTGGTTTCTCCTTACAACGTCGAGAGGACCTTGCAAGTGTCTTTTAACGAGGTTGCGCCCTTTCGGGTTTTCACAAACACTCGCCGGTAGCGCTGCTATTTTTACTCACGGAGCCATTTCGGGTTTTCATCCGTGCCCTTTCTACTTATGGACATACCATTTTTTCTTCCCTTTTTTTTCTAACGAGGTTGCGCCCTTTCGGGGTTTCACAAAACTCGCTGGTAGCCCAGCTGTTTTTACTCACGGAGCCCTTTCGGGTTTTCATCCGTGCCCATTTTGCTTATAGACATACCGTTTTTCTTTCTTTTTTTTATTCCTTTTTTTTGTATCAGCTTTGGGATGCTGTAATCCACCGTAGTTTATCGACATCTCGGTCAACAGCTAGTTTTAGGACATAGTGGTCCGTTGTTAGTTTAAGGACGTTCCAGTCCATCGTTAGTTTAAGGACGTTTTGGTCCGCTGTTAAGGAAACCGGTTACTACTTATAGAGTTTAGGCTTAGGAAGATAGCGAACGGACATAGTCGTCGTCATCTATCATTGACCTAGGCCGTGACTCGTTAGGCGTAGTATTTCTTCAGGAAGCGACCATTTATTGGCCTGAAGGGCCTTTCACCGTGCATGTCCCTGAGTAGATAGGCTCCACCCTGGTAGACCTTGTCTATGATATATGGGCCTTCATAGTTCGGCTCGAATTTCCCCCGCTTAACGCGATTAGGGATCATAGGTCTTTTAACCACTAGCACGAGTTCGCCTTGGCGGAATGTTCTCGGCCTAGTCAATCTCTCGTATGAGCGCGTCATCTTTGCTTTATAAGCCTCCAGATTTTGTTGCGCCATGAGCCGGGTTTCGTCAAGGGCATCGAGCTCCTCAAGCCGAAGGTGAGCGTTTTCTTCGTCCGTTAGATCGTAGTGAACTGCCACCGTAGGGAGGGTAGCTCTATCTCGAGGGGGAGTATCGCTTCTGTACCAAATACCAACGTGTACGGCGTTGTGTTCGTGGCTGTTTTGAACGTCGTTCGGTACGCCCAGAGAGCTTTGTGTAGTCTCTCGTGCCAGTCCTTTTTATTTCAAGTCACCGTCTTCTTTACAATCTTCGTCAATGTCTTGTTAAAAGCCTCAGCCAGACCGTTAGCTCAAGGATTATAGACTGAGGAGTATCTCCAGTCTATGTTGTGCTGTTGTGCGAAGCGGCTGATCTTGTGGCTTCTGTAGGCTGGCCCATTATCGGAGATGATCCGTCACGGAGTGCCGAACCGATAAATGACGTATGTCTTGAAGAAATGGAGGATATTCTCCATCTTCACTTCCCTCAGCGGTACTGCTTCTGCCCATTTGGAGAAGTAATCGGTTGTCGCCAAAATGGACCGATGTCCTCTGGACGATGCTAGTTCGATGGGGCCGATTATGTCAGTCCCCCACATTTCGAACGGCCAGCTAGCCACCGTTGGATGTAGAGGATTTAGATGCTGATGGATAAAGTCTCCATGGATCTGGCATAAGTAGCATTGCCTCGCATACTCAAGGCAGTCCTGGATCATCGTGGGACAGTAATAACCCATCCGTTTGATCTTCAACTTCATCTTCGGCCCGGCTTGGTGAGAACCGCAGAGTCCGTCATGAGTTTCTTGGACGACTCTTGTTGCTTCTTCAGGTCTCAGGCATCTCAGCCATAAAGAATCAAATGACCTCTTGTACAGAGTATCATTGACGAAAGCGAAAGACAGAGCTCGTTTCATAAGCTGATGTCTTGAGGACGCATCTTCAGGTGTTCGACGGGATTTGAAATAGTCTATAAAGACTTCTCTCCAATCTTCGACCTTTTCTTGGCCTTTCACTTGTAGAGCCATTTGCTCGGTCGCTCCCTTTTCCTCGGACGACTCCGGAGATATTTCTACCGGTGCAAGAACCCGATGGCTTTGTACCACGATTCTTACGTCATCGAGGTTCTCATCGGCTAATTCTTTAGCAAGCTTGGCTAATGCATCCGCTTTGCTATTTTCCGCACGCGGTATGCTTTCCAAGGTGTAGCAAGGAATTTGGGTCAGCAGTTGTTGTACTTTCTCGCCGTACTTCACCAACTCTGGTTTGCACGTTTGATAGTCGTCGTTTACTTGACTAACGACCAATTGGGAGTCTCCGTATATGAGGAGGTTTTCAATTCCCATGTCGATGGCGATCTCGATACCTGCTATCAAGGCTTCATACTCGGCTTCGTTGTTCTTCCTTGGCTCTGTTAAGAAGAAGGCAAGGAAACCTCCTTCCTTTCGTGGAGACTCCTTCCCTTGGTCGTTCTCTTGTGCCCATAATGCGCCTAAGGAACCTTCGAGGGCTGTTGTATAAAGAATGAGAGACTTTCCCTTGACCGGAGCGGCCAGTACTGGCGGATTCTGCAAGTATTGCTTGATTTCGTCCAGCGCGCTTTGGCATTTGTGATCCCAGACGAACGGGGTCCCCTTTTTCATCAGGTGACTGTAAGGACGGCACTTGCCTGAAAGATTGGCTATAAATCGTCGGATATACGCGAGCTTTCATTGGAGAGACCGCAATTGCTTGAGAGTCCTTGGCGGGGGCATCTCCATAATCGCCTTGATCTTTGACGGATCTATCTCGATACCTCGGTGTCGGATGATGAATCCTAGGAATTTGCCCGAGGAAACTCCAAATGTGCATTTGAAAGGGTTCATCTTCAAGTTGTATTGCCGAAAGCGTTGAAATACGATCATCAGATGCTCGAGATGTTCTTCGTATGATTTGCTTTTAACCACGAGGTCGTCGATGTAGCATTCGACGATTTCATGTATGAGGTCATCGAAGATCTTCGTCATGGCCCTCTGATAGGTGGCACCGGCGTTCTTTAGACCGAAGGGCATCACCTTGTAGCAGAATATACCCAAAGGGGTCCGGAAAGCGGTGTGCCTCTGGTCCTCGGGATGCATCTTTATCTGGTTATATCCCGACGATCCGTCCATGAAGGAGAAAACTTCGTGAGTGGATGTGTTATCTATCATCAGCTCAGTGACTGGTACTGGGAAGTCGTCTTTTGGGCAGGCTTTATTTAGATCCCGAAAGTCCACACATATGTGCAATGTCCCATTTTTCGTCATCACCGGGACGATGTTGGCAATCCAATCAGGATACTGAACTTCTTGGATGAAGCCGGGGTCGATTAACTTCTTGACCTCGGCGTTGATACTCATCTCAAGCTCAAGCCGCATTCTCCTTGGTGCTTATTTGATTGGCTTAACGTCCGGGGATATTGCCAGTTTGTGGACAACAATTTCTGGATCTAGTCCTGGCATCTCGGAATAGTTCCATGCGAAGCAATCCCTATGCTGCATAAGCACGTCTTTTAGTGTAGCCATCCTTTATTCAGACAGCAACTCACTAACGAATGTCAGCCGCGGGTCACTTGCCGTCCCCAAATCGATTTTCTTGAGGTTATCTGCAGTAGTATGTATTCCATCCTCTAGCTCTTTCGGTGCCGGTGGAAATTCTGAGATTACCTTGTCAGCATTGTTTTCGAAGCACCAGGGGATGTCATCCATATCCTCGGGCTCTTCTTTTGATAGCGTTATCATATGACAAGTACGAGCTCGCTTCCAAGACCGATGTTGGTCTGGTTCTATTCTCGCTGTATGCGCTGCTTTTGGTTCGTGCTTCTGCGGCGGAGTTATCCTCCAACTGTTGGATAGAGCGAACTTGCCGAGCTGATATTGGTCTTCGACCCAGTTCTCGAAGGTGAAGCAGTCTTCGAGAGGATGTCCTATTGCTCGGTGATAAGAGCAATAGTCTGGGTGAGAGATCTCATTAGCTTGCTCGGGGTGTTTAGACTCCGAAAGTGTAATCATTTGATGTCTTATGGCGAGATCAAGTATTTTCCATGTTTTGTTCTGAGGAAAAGAGTATGCTCAACTCATCTTCTTTATAAGGGACGAATCTGGATTGCTTGGCTCCTGATCACGTGGCTTCTTGGTCCCACTTTGTCGCTCTCAAACACTTTTCCCGCTCTTTGATTTATTTTTGCCTCTGCGTCGGGCCTTTTGTATGACGGGTTGACAGGGAGGAGCATTTTCTACTTTCGCGGCCTGTTGAAGAAGGCGTTGCGTCCTGGATATCTCGTAGATGGCCATTTCGCGATTGTGGTCGTCTCGAACCTTTTGACCAGCTTCTCTTATAAGCTTGTACATTTGTTTTTCGAACGACGGAATGGGCATTTTCACGTCGGGGGCTCTTTCTGGTTCAGGGTTAGCATTCTCCCACTGAGCATCTCCTTCTTCATCAAAGTCATGTACGACGTAGCAGTCGCGGGATTGCTCCCGTTTCTTGGACCGAACATATCCAGGTCCGATCGTTTCCATTCTTCCATTAGGCAACTTGCGCTGAGTTCCGGGAACGTTCCAGATCCTGTCATAGAACTTAGCTTTTCGAGCGGTCTATTTGAAAGGTACGCCTTGGCACCTTAACAGCCTTTTTAGTCCGCTCGTGTAATATCTGGGCAAACGGATAGGCTGGAGCCTGTCAAGTGTAGAATCCGCGTCGTGCCAGATTTCTTTCTCCCCTTTGGTTTTCCCGGATCGGTAGAATAGGATCGCATTTTCACCTTCTCGCCTAGGAGGGACATAGAACGTTTGCAGCTCTTCCATACTGTAGGTATCAAGCGCGTCTAGTTCTTTATGATGTTTGGGCGGAACCATGGCAACTTGCAAACTTTTCTCTTCATCAGCGAATATTTGTATTGAAGGCTGAGCCGAGAATATAGCATGGACCTCATCTTCCGAGTCGTTGCTAAAGATCAACATAGGAGCGGATGGTCCCGGCTTGTTGTACTGGGGTGGACCTGAATAAACTATCCTTCCTCTTCCTCAGTATCACTCCCGAAGACCGGAATAGTGGTGATAGCTTTGTTCTCCGGTTTGTGACATCTTTCTGTGTCCTCAAAATCTGGTAAGAAGTATTTTGCATCTTCGTACTTTCGGACTTCGTTCATGGAGAATGGGTTCAACTCTCCCGTCACAGTGTACTCGAGGCCATCTTTAAAATACTTCATATACTGGTGCTGTGTAGAAGGAATAATGTTGTACTCATGTAACCAAGGCCTACCGAGCAAAGCATTGTAGCATGTCTTAGCGTCAATGACGTGAAATTTAATGTCTGTGACAAGCAGCCCGAAGCGCAGCGTCAGTATTACAGACCCGAGAGTCCGTGATGACTGGGAGTCAAACCCGGAGATGGTGATCTTATCACGAGCGAGGTGTTGAACGCTCATGCAGATTTCCTTCAACACTCGCACGTTGAGGAGATTGACGGAAGACCCATTGTCGACCAGGATTTTTCCTATCTTTATACCATGGCAGTATCCTGAGACATAGAGGGGACGGTTGTGCTCACACGTCCCAAGGAGGAGGTCTTCATCGCCGAAGGTGATATCGGCTGTGTGTACTTCCTCCAACTCGTCCTTCATCTTTTCTTCGGCGAGAAAAGCTTGGAATTGCTCTGGCTCTCGTAGCGCCTTGATCAATGAATCTCTTGCTTCTTTTGATAGTAAAAGGGCGTCAAGAATGCTGAGCTGTGAGGGTAACTTCCTCAAGTGCGCCAGAACGTTATAGTCCACCTTACTCTTCTTTGGAGGGTCCTTGGCGGTCAGTTCTTCTATGACTTGGTCATCTAGAGCGATATCCTCAGAGACCTTTTCTTTTCCCTTATCTTTTCTATTCGACCCAATGTTCGAGGGCTCAAGATTCTTTTCGGGCAGCGTACGATTGCGTAGCTGAATGTTTTCACAGGTCTTTGGTTCCTCCATTTTTCCCAAGGTGGACTCATTGAAGAGAGGGCCAAGAGTCATTTCTTCGTCAGAGTCGCTTCCGAAGGTGAGAACCTGCGATCCCCCGGCATTAACCATGCGACAGTTGCCGGTAGTTCTTTTACGCTCCTCGGTCGTATTTCTTTGCTCCCGACGAGTTTTGCGTTTCATCCGCTTAAAATGTTGCCGGTGAGCAACATATCCCTGCCACCATCTTTTAAAAGCGTTGCACTCTTCGGTGGGGTGCGTAATCTTCCGATGATATAAGCAGTAGCTAGGATACATTTCTGCTTCATCAAGAATGTTTTCTTCAGAAGGTGGTAGCTTCATTCTCATTGATATGGCTTTAGCAAACCTTTTCCTCGTCTTGAACTTGTTTTTATTCACGACGGATGTCCTTTGATTCGGCGGGAGTGTCTCGACTCTTTCGTCCAGTCGCCGGCATTTGGCATTTTCAAATATGGCCATCTCACGCTCCCGATCAGCTTTACTTTTCAGAAGAGCTTTGTTTAGGAATGCGTCGATCATCTCGTCTGATGGCCCTGGAAGTTCCGGTTCAGGCCCTGCCCCCAGTCTCTTGGTTCCAATGGCTTCTTCATCGTTTATTGATGAGTGAGAGATCACATGGCAACTTGCTACGCAATCCTCAGATTCATCCGACGAGTCTTCTCCATCATCTCCATCTTCAAGGACGTGGCCGAGAAACTCTTGGAGCATGATTGGAGTCTGCGCCTTCTGGTTATACTCTTCCAGCGCGTCGATTTGTTTCTGCAGGTCCGTGCGCTTGTCGCCAGGCTTCACGGGCTTTTTGGATTTCTTCTTGTTTTTTGAAGATTTTGGCGGCTGGATGCAAGTGCTTTGGCTATCAGTACCAATTTTTAGAGTTGGGCGCGGCTTCAGTATCCCATCGATGATCTAGGGTTCCAGCGGATTCTTCCACCTGATCGCCGGGCATGTCTGGAGATCATTCAGCATTCTTTTGGTTTTCACTGAAAGAGCGACCTCCCATAGAGCTTCTTCAACAAAAGAGCACGTTGCCCCCGGTGTGTCTATCTTCTTAGGAGTTTGCGGTTGTGGTGGGCTCACTTTCCACTTCTTAGACAACGCAAACTTGCCTTGTTGGTACTGATCCTCGATCCATCCCTTAAAGACGAAGCAATCTTCGATTGGATGGCTTACCGTTTGGTGGTAAGGGCAATAATTGGGATTATTCACTTCGCTGGGTTGCGATGGTCGTCTTGGATTCGGCAAATTGATAAGCCTGTTGCGCATCGCCAGCTCGAACAGCCTCTTCGTTTTATCCCGCGGGAATGAGTAAGGGCACTTCATTTTCTCATTGTAATAGCATCGTCTCTCCTCCAATTGATCCGTTAGTCTAGGAGCACTGGGCTGCTGTTGGGTATTCGCAACGAAGGTCGCCTTCCCTTTACCTTTTTCATTCCGCGGCTCCGTCTTCGGAGGAGACGGTCTATGACCCATTTGATCCATCTGGGCTAGCTTGTCGATTAGAGCCTGGAATGTGGTCGGTTTGAAGAACATCATGAACTGTGAAATAGTTGCATGAGGGTCTAGAGTGCCCACGAACATGCCCACCGCTGGTGCTTCTTCGATGCGTTGTTCGCACTTCAACCACAGATTCCGCCATCTGATTGCGTACTGAACCCACATCTCGCCTGTCTTCACCCTGGCATTGATCAATGCCGTTATCGAGGTGCGTTCACTAGCACTTGCGAATCGCTGGGTGAACAACAACTCCATTTCTGCGAAAGTTTTGACGGAGTCGTTTGGAAGTTCGGAGTACCACTCAAACGCCGTCTCCGACAAGCTGCCGATGAATTGACGGAGCAAAAGCTTATCATCGCCCCCGATGTTGCCGCACAGAGCTCTAAACTAGGCGACGTGCTGGTGGGGATTGCCTGTCCCCTTGTATACATGGAATTTGGGGATCGTGTATCCCGGCGGGTACTTTATCTGATCATACCAGCCTGGATACGGTCGCCCAGTTTTGAAAACTTGGCCGGCTGCTTCATTTGCCTGGTGAACTCTTATTTGCTGGGCAATATAGTCATCCAGGACAGCTTTAGAGATTGTCTCCTCCTTGGCTGCTGACAGAGCCGGCAGAGGATTCGATGTTTCTCCTCTGTCATCTTCAATTCTTACTGGAGGATCTTCGGCTGGAGGGTCCGGCTGGATCATCATGCCCACCATATCCTGGAATAGAAGGGCCATTTGCTTTATATTGGCCGCTTGTTCTGCAGCCTCCTTGTCCTTCTTTTCGAGCATTCTCCGAAGAAATTCAGCATCAGTCTCGTGTTCGTGACGTTGTTCCGATGACGCCTCCGGGCTTTCTTTTGGCCTGGTAAGTGCGGCCATTGAAGTCGGCATCTCTTGAAGCTTCTGCTGTTGTTGTTCCTGAGCCCTTGTTATTGATCGGGTGAGCGGTCGGTGGCCCGTCGAAGTGCGGCTTTCCTCTTTTCCGGAAGCCATGTAAACAGTATGTACCACCATGCCCCCAGACTTAAGGCGTTTTGGCTCGGTGTTTTTGTGGTCTGCCACGTTTACAGGGGCTTTCTCTGGCTTCCTTTTCTTTTGAGCAGTCGACGTGGAGGGGGCCGTTGTAGCGGGCACCCAAGTGGTTGTCGCCTTTTGCGGCTTACTGGGACGGTTCCCTTCCGGCTGAACCTTCAGCTTCTTCTGTTGGCGGAGGTAGTCTTAATCGATCACTGACTCTTGGACACGTCGTCAGACTTTGTAAACTTTGGAGGACAGACACTGAGGGGGCTGTTCCGGTTTTGCTTCTGCGACAATCTCTACCGGTGGAAGAGATCTTTTTAATACGGTGGTAGGCGAATTCCTGCGCACCTTGTTCAGCAGCTCAAAGTTGTTCCCGGTTGGAACAGCAGCATTAATTTCCACCGTTGGAGCCGGTGGAGTTAGCCCAGAGGGGGAGTTGCCCCCGGCCTTCCTTACTCGGCGCCAGTGGCGACGTCGAGCGTGTCGAGCTGTTGGGGCTGGTTCGGCGATGGGGATGGCTTTGTCTTGCCCCTTGTCCAGATGAGGCGCCGCTGGTGCCAGCCTCTTGAAGACTGACGTCTTTTGAGTAGCGGTATCCAATCTGTCAAAGACAGACCTTCGAGCAGGAACGGGAGCCGGAATAGTCAGTCTTGTAAAGACCGACTCTTTGGCAGGAGAAGCCGCCTTGACGACTTCAGGAGCAGAGATGGCTATCTTCTTTAGGATGGCTACTTCAGGTGTCATGGGCTTCTTGGCAGGCCCATCGGAGTTCAGGCTCAGTCTGGCGAAGACCGAGGAGTTGGAGCTGGATGACCCGTTGAGAGGGGTCGTGGTAGTAGAAAACCGACCGAAGACCGACTTCTTGGGAGCTTCCGGTGCTGGCATAAGAGCGCTGAAGATCGTTGGCGGGAGAATGGTCCCGAAAAACAATCCTGTGGTGGCTTGGGTGACCTGTTCCACCGGCATCGTGAAAAGGAAAGCCGCCTGGGGCCCGTAAGCTATGCCCCCAGTTGAGGCAGAACGTGGGTTGCAGTTGCATGTGGAACACTTCGAGCAGGTGAACGCCATTGATCTTTGCTTTTTGCACCAAGAAAAACGCCAAATCTCAGTATCTCGAACCCAAGGGCAACCATTAGCAAACCGCGATTCGTTCGCGAACACGACACACGAAGTATGGAGTGGAAAGACGAAAGGGTCCCACCGGGCGTGGCAGAATCTGTTCCCCTTGAAAGACGCGGCGGACGTCTTTCCTGAATTTCGGGGCAAATGCTAATTGGTGCTATCCGTCCACCTCTCCGAAAATGCCAAGTTGATTTATGGCACCATATATCGAAGGTTTAAGCGGACGCAGCCGATGTAGCAGACTTCATCAGATTCCCCCTTGTTTGAGGGGTTTTTGATTGTGGAGACGCTCTTCCCTGCAGGCGCAAGCCCCTGCAGTTAATTACGCTACCGCATCGCGGTAACAACTTTCTCCTTCTCCAGATGGTCACTTAGTGTCGTGGGTGTTTGTTTTGTGTTTGGTTGCCCGTGGATTGTATACGGATACTAAGTTATGTTGTCTCCCGTAGGGCATGGACTAGTCCAAATCCGTATCTTTCTTAGATTTGGGTTTTGGGGTTTGGGTTTAAGGATACGTTAGCCTCATTTAAGACTAAAATCAACTTAAACGTTTGTTAAGAATACGTTAGTCTAATTTTAGACTAAGATCGACTTAACGGGACCGTTTAGATCCGACAAGAGAGCGATTGGGCTCTATTGTTTAGTTTAATGATGTTGCGGTCGATGATTAGTTTAAGGACATTACGGTCTGTTGTTAGTTTAAGGACATGTCGGTCCAATGTTAGTTTAAAGACATCACAGTCGAGGTTAAGGACATCATAGTCCGTGGATTTAAGGACTCCACAGTCCAATGTTAGTTTAAAGACATCACGGTCGAGGTTAAGGACATCATAGTCCGTGGATTTAAGGACTCCACAGTCCGGTGTTAGTTTAAAGACATCACGGTCGAGGTTAAGGACATCATAGTCCGTGGATTTAAGGACTCCACAGTCCGGTGTTAGTTTAAAGACATCACGGTCGAGGTTAAGGACATCATAGTCCGTGGATTTAAGGACTCCACAGTCCGGTGTTAGTTTAAAGACATCACGGTCGAGGTTAAGGACATCATAGTCCATGAGTTTAAGGACCCCACAGTCCGTGAGATGTATGGTTGTCGGGACCCGTCACCTCTTTGAAGACGTTGAGGAATTACAACGACAAATATCAAAGGAGTGAAGAGATGTACCCTTGAACCAAGGTGGATTAAATGATATGTAGCCCAGTTTGGAACTAAGACCAATTAATTATATTATGAGCACAATAGCTCAGTTAGGTATGAATTGAGGACTTATGGCCAACTTGGGCTAAGTCCAATCAAGTTAAAATGTTTAACATTCGTTTTGGGCTGTTAAACATTTGTTTGGGCTTGGCCCTTTTAACAATGCGGAGCATTGATTTAAATTCTGACAATGTTTGTCTTTTATTGAATGCTAAGTATTCATCATAGCTCTGGGGCTTATCCAAAGAACAATTTATGTTCTGCCCAAGCGCACATAAAAGTATATAGCGCGCTTGGCACTAGCGCCAATCGATGAGCGCAGTGCGCTATGGTTAAAGCGCTAGTGCACTTGGCGCTTTGCGCCGGATGTTAAGCGCTGATGCGTTTAGCGCTTTGCGCTAAGTGAAGAGCGCAGATGCGTTTAGCGCTTTGTGCTAGATGTAGAGCGCTGATGCGCTTAGCACTTTGCGCTAAATGAAGAGCGCTGATGCGCTATAATTGAAGCGTTGAGGCGCTTGGTGCTAGTGCCATATAATGAGCGCAAAGTGCTTTTAGTAATGCAGCGCACACGTAGGGAGCATATGGCGCGCTTAGCGTGGTGCGCTGTGTTTGAAGTACTATTGCACTGCAGCGCTTTGCACTAGATGAAGAACACTAAGGCACTTTTAAATTATGAGCGCTAAGGCTCTTCTTAGGTTAATTTTGCGCTCTGAAGATTATCTTCTTTGATAAGAGACTTTGTCTCAAGATTCCAAGAACAAAGTTCTTAACTTATAGGAGATACTTCAATATCTTTTTGATGAAAGGCTTTGCCTTTATGGATCTGTGATCCTAAGAGAATTGAAAAATTCTCCCCCCCCCCTTTATAATGAGATGTTCATGATCTCAGAAAGACAATTTGTCTTATACATCTATGATCTGTGAAGTAAGTACTTCTTTATTTTTATGATGAGTGTTCCCCTCCGAAAGGCGGCGTACAGGACTGCGAGGTCCTGACGCTGAGATTCGGGACAGATGCTATTTGGTTTTATCCGTCCACCTCTCCGAAGATGCCCAGTTGATTTATGGCACCGTGTATCGGAGGTTTAGACGGATGCGGCCGATGTAGCAGACTTCGTCAGATTCCCCCTCGCTTGAGGGGTTTTTGATTGTGGGGATGCTCTTCCGTGTAGGCGCAAGCCCCTGCAGTTAATTACGCCACCGCATCGCGGTAACAACTTTCTCCTTCTCCAGAATTTCACTCCGTGTCGTGTGTGTTTGTTTTGTTTGTGGTTGCCCATGGATTATATACGGAGACTAAGTGATGCCGTCACCCGTAGGACGTGGATTAGTCCAAATCCGTATTTACTTAGATTTGGGTTTGGTGTTTTGGTTTAAGGATACGTTAGCCGTATTTGGGCTAAGATCGACTTAAACGTTCGTTAAGGATACGTTAGTCTGATTTGAGACTAAGATCAACTTAACGGGATCGTTTGGATCCGACAAAAGAGCGTTCGGGGACTCTATTGTTCCAGTTTAGGGACGTGGTGGTCCATATTCCAGTTTAGGGACGTGGGGGTCCATGTTCCAGTTTAGGGACGTGGTGGTCCATCGTCAGTTTAGCGACGTAGTGGTCCATGTTCCAGTTTAGGGACGTGGTGGTCCATCATTAGTTTAAGGACGTTTCGGTCCGTGTTCCAGTTTAGGGACGTGGTGGTCCATCATTAGTTTAAGGACGTTTCGGTCCATCATTAGTTTAAGGACGTTTCGGTCTACGATTTTAAGGACCCCGCAGTCCGTATTGATGTGTGGTCGTCGGGACCCGTCACCTCTCTGGCGACGTTGAATGATTACAACGACATATGTCAGAGGAGTTCGGAGATGTACCCTTGAACCGGATATAAATTGATTTAGGGAGCAGCCGTGCTCAGTCAATTTAATTTAAGGACTTATGACCATGATTGGGCTCGGTCAAATTGAAAAAGTTCAATATTTTTATTTATTTTTGGTCTATTAGACCCATGTTAGGGCTTTGCCCACATTTTTTAGTAATGCACTGCATTATTTTTCTTTGTTTTAGTTGGGCTCTGCCCCTTTTTCAAATGATGCAAAACATCTACTTTGTTTGGGCTCTGCCCTTTTTAAAATGCATAGCGTTTTTTATTATTTTGTTTGGGCTCTACCCATTTATAAATGATGCAGAGCATCAATTCTGTTTGGGCTCTCCCCTTTTTATTGCATTATAATTTAATTAGGCCTGCTTGGTCTTTTTGATTTGGGCCTGGCCCTTTAGGAAATGCATTGCATTTGTCAGGCGCTTTGCGCCAATCAGAGAGCGCAAGCACTTGTGGTGTTGACACGTGTCCCGCAAGTGTAGTGCGCTGCGCTAATGCGCTGCGCCTGCGCTGCTGACACGTGGCGCGCTCTGGTGGCTTGCGCCAATCTAGGAGCACAACAGCGCAGTTTGCAAGTGCAAGGCACTATGATTTGAGAATCTTTTAGAACCAATGGTTCATGATAAAGTGCATAGCACTGTTTGTTTTCTTCGATCTAATGAGAATCAAAGAAAACAAGTATTTCTTGTTTTTTTCTTGTTTTAAAGAACCAGTGGTTCATAAGAAGTGCAAAGCACTGTTTATTATGTGAAGATCATTGATCTTGTTCTTAGATCAATGATCTATTAGAAAAAATTTCTTCTATTTTATGAAGGTTTTTTACCTTTTTCTTGAAACTTTTTCAGAGTTCTCTTTGTTTGAAGTTCTTGATTTCTCAAAAATGTTGATCCCTTTGAATTGAGATCTAGGGTCCTTTTTATAGTGCCCATAAATTAGTTTGATTTGGGGAATTTTTCCCACCGTTGGATCTTTGATCCAAGGACTTCTGTTTTACAGAAGAAAATCTTCTTGTTTTAACAAGAACAGAAAGATTTCTTTAGAATCTTGATTCTGTTTGGCGCAAATGCCCCAACGCGTGACACGTGTCAAGCAGCGCACCGCGTAGCGCAACTGCGCTAGCACATCTGCGCTGACGTGTCGCGCAGCGCAATTGCGCTAGCGCATCTGCGCTGACACGTGTCGCGCAGCGCAGAGCGCGGCGCAACTGCGCTAGCGCATCTGCGCTGACACGTGTCGCGCAGCGCAGTGCTTGTGCAACTGAAGCGTTGCTTCCTTTAATTTTGCTTTAAATAGAGCTTTGCTCTGATTGGGTGCGCCGCTTTGGGCGCTGCGCTGATGTATCTGCACCTGACACGTGTCGCGTTGCGCCCGGAATTTGAAGCGTTGCTTCAAAATTTGAATTTTGAATTTCCAGCAGAGCTTTGCTCTGATTGGGGGAAACAAATGCCCCCCCCCACCGTTGCGCTCACGTGGCGCGCACGTGAGTGCAGCGGTGGCAAGCTTCTGACCGTTGGATCAAGAGGTGAGCTGAAGGGACGGAAGCGCCTTATAAATAGGACTTTTGGTCCGTAAAAAAAATCTTCACCCTTTTTCAAGATTCTTGATTTCAACAGAGCTTTGCTCTTGCTTAAGAACTTCAGAGCTTTGCTCATTTCCAAAGTTAGAAACTTTAGGTAAAACTTAATTTAAATCAAATTAATTTAAATTAATCTTAACCAAAGAGCTTTGCTCTCACAGATCTTTTGATCTAAAGAGATTCCCATTGGGGTTTCATACATAGAGCTTTGCTCTCAAAAACTTATAGATCTGCAGAGATCTTGTTCATGGGTTCTAACCCATGAGCAGAGCTTTGCTCTTGAATCAACTGTAGATCTTTTAGATCTGAAAAATGAAGAATTTTTTATAAGTTTTTCATGAATTTTTCAAGATTCCAAAAAATTTTAATTTTTTTAAGTGTAAAAATTTTCTGATGGACCTTTCCATTATTACCACAGAGCTATGCTCTTTTAAGGAATTTTATTCCTTTGAGACCAGAATTTGACAAGTGTCATTCTGTGACAGAGATTTGCTATGAGAGAGGAGATTTTCTCCTTGTCTCTAGGGATTCCCCATTGATGAGAATATTCTCTTGGGGATTTTTTTCTTTAACTGACAGTCTCACCCAATGATGAGGCTGTCTTATTAAATGAGGCATTTTCATCCAGATTTTGTGGGTCCCCACTTGGTCCCCCACCTATTGCACTGCAGTGTGGTGTAATTAATTTTAATTTAATTAATTTTTAAATTCAGTTAATTGGAAATTTTTAAACGCCAAGCGTTGAAATTGCAGCACTAACGACTATTTCTTGTTCCTTTGCAGTGACCATGTCTCTCGATACCTCGTTCCCGTTCGCCCGCTCGGAGGAAGGGTTTCCTGAAGCGCCCTTGGACCGAGACGTCTTGGCTATGATTAGGGACTACGACCCGGAATATAAGAGTCTCCACCTTTGAGGGTCGTGGTATAACCAGATCATCATGGATCGACGGAGCTTCACGTGCGCCGTACCGTCAGAACCCATCACGGCGATTCACTATGCTTCCCCATCCTCGGTGCAGTATGCCGTGGAGATGGTTGATTGGACCTCAAAGGGCTTTCTTCATCCTGCTATGGATGCGATTCCGGTCCAGCGTCCTATGGTTTTGGATATCCTAGGACGCCGTATTTGTCAGGGCGAGGCGCGACCTTGGGGGCAATCATATAACATTGGTCTGATCCCCCGCCACCCGATCGGTTATCTGCCGTGGGCCCGGTACATCCTGTCGACGAAGAAGTCGCAGTTGATAAAGTTAGGATTGTATACCGCGGTGTACGTCTCTCTGTTCCAATATCTCACGCTCCCCACCTGGTGGTTCAAGGCCTTCCTGGAGCAGTGGAACATTCATACCCACACTTTCCTCGCCATGGATCGGGAAGTGTCAATCTCTTTGGAAGAGTTTACGGAGGTATCCGGTTTACCGGTTATAGGGGAACACTATGAGGAGTTGTTCCCGACAGACGAGTACATCTTCGGTGCTAAGCCGGTGGTAAGGGGGCTCACGCCGGAGAATGCTGTTCAACACCAATTCCCAAGCTTGATTAAAGTGTTGAACATCTATAAGTCCCTTTTTATCGAACATGGGAGTCGGGGAGTTAACTTTGAGGATTTCATCGCTCGGTTCCTTCGCCCAAGCGTCCTCTCATCAGAAGCTGCCAAGTTCGCTACCCTGGATGACCCTTTCGGTCTAGGTGTGGACAACCTGCCGGAGAAGGAGATAGACCAAAAGGGTTTTTTCCTTCCGGACTTCCCGACTATGTCTTTTGCAGAAATTGCGGCCCCCGGGATGGACGAGGAGGCCTTTTTCTTAGGATTTCTCGGGTTGTGGCTGAGTTGGTTTGCAATCCCAATGCACTCTCACCGTATGCGGCCTTCTGTCTTTTACCCAGCCTACCGGATGGCCATCGGGGTAAAGGTGGCCGTTGGGATCGCTGGCTTGGCACACCTATAGCATGGCCTCAGTCAAGCAGCGGATGCTAATGAGCCCGGAGTACTGCACGTGGTCTTCCCGATGCACTACTTTGTATCGTGGTTCGAGCTACACACGGCGGGTGTCTTCGGTATGCACAAAAGGCCCTCGTTCTTCGACAAGTGCGGTTTCCCTCGTATTATACAGCTGATCGGCGTATCAATTGTGACCCCATCACCACGGAACGCCAGGGGTTTACTCCTTCGCTCTCACACCGTTGGAGCCGGATGTCCTTTATTGACAAGGTGTTGACTATTGGAAAGGCGTCCACCACTGCGGTGCGACCATTATAAGACTCCTTTAAGGATGGAGCCTCAGTTTTGACGGCCCGGGAGACCCTTCACTTATACTCTATTAGACCGGGCTTCCTAGTCTTCAGGCAGAATGGTGCGGCGATTTTCATGAGATATAACCCGCATCGTTTTGCCCAACAACTGGGCTACGATCAAGGGGTCCCCTTGGAAGCTTTCCTACTGGAACCCGCTGCCACTGAAGAAGGGATGGAGAACGCGCTGCATCATTTCATGCGCCTGAATACGGGTTCTCATTTTTTTATCAGTGCGCCGGCTTGCGCTCCACGACTCCTCAACGTATACAAAGACTGGTACAATCATGCAACAGGAGCCGTTATAAAGGAGGAAAGGCGATTGCTGGTCGACCGTAAGGGTGCGCCTCCAGGCAGTGACCGCAACGCTCCTTTGGTTCCTAGGACTCCAGTAGTTGCCCCTCTAAAAGAGGTTAGAACCGGGCCATCGCGTGCGCAAAGTCCTCCTCACGGATTGTCGCTCCCCGATACTACAGATGCAGCTCCAGCGCCCTGTGCTCCAGTGGAGACAGTGGTTGTAGCCTCGCCGGAGTCTGGCATAGGTGCAGACATCAGGACCCGCCGTCCTAAGGTGGCTGCTAAGCGTAAGTCGATCCCACGTGCACCTAGGGTCGGAGGGCAGAAGAAAAAGAAGTCGCTCTTCGCTGCAGACGTCGCGTTCGGTCAGGAACCCCACGCTCCCTATGCCGAGGGCCTGAGTGAATATGGGACTAAGGAGGGATTAGTCATGCCGCCGCCAGATGATACAGACTTGGAGGCCGCTCTCGAAACTTCAGCGTCGTTGGCAAGGCGTGACGCATGGCTGGCTAAGCTTGCGGATTCAGGTAATCATTAGTCGCATTTCCTATTACATCATATCTTTATTATTGCCTTTGACTAATATTTTTCCTTCTTTTCTTCCAACAGGCATCACCACTGAAGAAGCCATTGCCGCTTCACTCAAGACCTTCCAAGAGGAGGAGCGCCTTAGAGCGTCTTCAGGCCTCAGTAAGTTTCGATTCATCAAGTTTTTACTCTCCTTGTGTTATGGTCAATCTAATCTCTCCCTATTTTATTGCAGAAACCTTAATGTCGTTCCCGCCAAGTGACGCAAATGTTTTGCCAGCTGCTGATGTTCCTGTTTCTTCTGGGCTACTGCAGGAGGTTCGTCTTGAAGAGCCGATGAGAGACGCCTTAAAGGCTCTGGAGGCATCTTTAAATGAGGACGACAACTATTCGATGAAGGAAGCGTCAAGGAGGTCCATCGTGACAGCCCGGGAGGAACGGAAGCGGTCGAGGCGCGAAGCAAAGGCACGCAGGGCTGCCTTGGCCATTGGAGCGGGCCCAAGCACCATCCCTCGTGCCGACACCCCGTCAGAAGAGCCCCCGGTCGCCCTGTCTATAGCTGATAGACAGGCGATTCGCGCCAATAAAGAGGCTAACGATAAGTCTACCTCAGGTAATACTTCTTTCAGAATTTTGCTATAAGACTTATAAAGCTGTCGGTTCTTATATGTTCTACCCCGCAGGGCCAAGCCCAACCGAAGGGGAGGCGGAGACTGTCGAACCTTAGGGGCTGAGGGGAGAGACATTGGTCGAGCCCGAGTTGGTGGCGGATGACACAGCTGAGATTGCTGGGCCCGAGGTAGTGGCTGACGAACTGGTCATGTCCACTATGCCTGAGCAAGCGATTATTGCTGAGCCCGAGGTAGCAGCGGACGGAGTGCCTGAGGCTGATAACCTTGTGGTGACGGTGGACGAGATAACCGTGACTGCTGAACCCGAGGGAGTAGCGAGTGAGGTAGCCATGATTTCTGAGGACGAGCCAACCGCTCCTTCTCAGGAATCTGGCAATGCTCCAGTTATAGCCCTCCCCGCCTATGGTCCCCCACCGTCTCCAGGTCTTGCGAGCACGACAACAGTCCCCATTGAGTCGGGTGACGAGGCCATGGGTGGTGGCCTCGTGTCGATGGAGGAGGGAGTCGCCTCCGTTTCGGCCGGCAGCTCATCAGGTAAATCCCAAGTTGCTGTCATCTTTATCTTACAATCTTTTCTGACAAGTTCACATTTGTTCGTAACGCAGGTGCAGCCAGTGCCGATGCGCCATTGCTCGAAGGAGCGCCTTCAACTACTGCCTTGGCGGTGGTCACCTCTCAGCCCTCTCTCATACCATCAAAGATGTTGGAAGGTATGGGTTTGCAACTTATTAATCTTACTTTTCAGACGTATAATTTGTGTACTAAAGTCATACTGTTGTGTCTTTCAGGAGTGCTTTTTGACCATCTTTATCAGGTGTTGCTCCCACACTTCTCCTTCCCATCCGAACTCGCTTCTTCCTCTGGTAGCGCTGGTGAGTATGATTTCCATTGATATCTTTCTTTTTCATTGATGGAATTACTTCTAACCCTTTTTCTCATCTCGACTGCAGTGCTACAGATTGAAGGAGGGGATAAAAGATCGGCTGTGCCACCGGCCCTTCGGGCCTTGCCACCTGTCTCAGCTGGTACGGCGACTATCACATTGATAACTCCCCCCTTTTTATTTTCTGTACTGTTATCTGATCACATCTTGTTTCTTTTCAGCTGTCGTTCCGGTCTCGGCGCCCTTCGAGCCTCGCATTATAATGCCGGCGGGTCCTTATCTGAGACGTCCATCTTCGAAAGGCGCCGCGAATAGTCTGCGCATATTGAGCAACTACGTCGAGGAACTCGACGTTGAAACTCCTACATCTGCCGCAGACTTCGCTACGGCGGTTAACCCGATGCTGGTGATACTCGTGAACTTTCATGACGAGGGTATCATCGCATCTTGGGTTAACCATTGCAGGGAGATCGAGGCCCGCCTGCATCAGTTGGAGTCGATGCGTCCCGCTCCCGAGACCTTAGCCGCCAGTAATCAAAGAGCAGCGTGGATTGAGCAGAGCGCTTCTTACTTCCGCCATCTCGAACAAGAAGTCATTTCAAGGCGTAAGGAGCGCGGTGAGACTTCGAGCAAGTCTGCCTAACTGCATGCTCGGGTGGAGGCCAATGCTGCACGGCTGAAGGTTGTCTTTGAGGGCCTTCTGCAATGTCTTTCCGAAGGGTTATCATTGAGGCAACAGCTTGACGTTGTCGAGCGGGATGCACCCAGCCAAGAAGCAGCCCAGAAGGCGGCCGAGGAACAACTTTCATCTTTTTTACAGCAGCGGGACCAGGTGGAAGCGGAGGTGGCCGCGGCAGCCACTCAGGAGGAGGCACTGAAGGAAGTGCGGGAGCAGCTTGCGGATTTGCTAAAGACACTTCTTCCTCAGTAGCTATCCCTCTTTGTATCGTTTGTACTCGTAAATAAAAAATGTATATATATATTTTTTTATTCTTTAACACAATATATCCTGTACCCAATCAAGTTTATGAATAAAAGATACACATTTTTTTTTGTAATGTCTTGTGTCATTTCTCCGCCTTTTCTTTCTTTTATTATCAGCATGCCACCTTAGTAAACATGGTTGACAGATGATTAGAGCAAGCATCTTGACTTCCTCAAGAAATAGCGATGGCTTAGGCCGCAGGTTCAGATCTGTTGCCTAAGACTTTTCAACTTTATGAGCCGTGAGGGTCTCGTAGAGATTTTTCTCCCTACGGATCGAGAGAATCTCGTAGGTGGGTTTTTCTCCTTAGGAGTCGTGAGAATTCCTAAGTGTGTTTTCTCTTATAGGTCGTAAGGATCCTGTAAGAGAATTTTTCCCTCTTACGAGTCGAGAGGACTCGTAAGCGGTTGTTTCCCTCCTTGTCGACACTCGACTTCGGAAAGTGAGACCCGTGAATAGTATGCAAGAGACCGTTTTAGATCGACTTGCAGGGTCCCATTGTTCAGGAAGCAAGTTTTTTAGTCGCTGCTGCCTGAGGCTTCATCTTGCAAGTTGAGACGAATCGGGAATTTTCCCGCGGAGACACTGGTTTCTCTGTGAGCCGACGCGAATCAGGAGGCTCTCGTTAAGGATTGTTTGTTTCCCTGAGTTGAAGTATTTGCCAGGGATTATTTGTTTCCCTGGTGTTGAAACGAGTCGAGAATTTCCCATGGAGGCACTGGTTGCTCTGCGAGTCGACGCGAATCAGGAGGCTCTCGTCAAGGATTGTTTGTTTCCCTGAGTTAAGGTATTTGCCAAGGATTATTTGTTTCCCTGGTGTTGAAACGAATCGAGAATTTCCCGCGGAGGCACTGGTTGCTCTGCGAGTCGACGCGAATCAGGAGGCTCTCATCAAGGATTGTTTGTTTCCCTGAGTTGAGGTATTTGCCAAGGATTATTTGTTTCCCTGGTGTTGAAACGAATCGAGAATTTCCCACGGAGGCACTGGTTGCTCTGCGAGTCGATGAGAATCAGGAGGCTCTCGTCAAGGATTGTTTGTTTCCCTGAGTTGAGGTATTTGCCAAGGATTATTTGTTTCCCTGGTGTTGAAACGAATCGAGAATTTCCCACGGAGGCATTGGTTGCTCTGCGAGTCGATGCGAATCAGGAGGCTCTCGTCAAGAATTGTTTGTTTCCCTGAGTTGAGGTATTTGCCAAGGATTATTTGTTTCCCTGGTGTTGAAACGAATCGAGAATTTCCCACGGAGGCACTGGTTGCTCTGCGAGTCAATGCGAATCAGGAGGCTCTCATCAAGGATTGTTTGTTTCCCTGAGTTGAGGTATTTGCCAAGGATTATTTGTTTCCCTGGTGTTGAAACGAATCGAGAATTTCCTACAGAGGCACTGGTTGCTCTGCGAGTCGATGCGAATCAGGAGGCTCTCGTCAAGGATTATTTGTTTCCCTGAGTTGAGGTATTTGCCAAAGACACTGGTTTCTTCGGAGTTGGGATGAACCGTCGAGATTTGGCTTCGTTTTCTGGCGGAGCCTGTTGGGAGAGCATGGTTCCCTCTTTGTTTGTGCCCTTGGATTGTATACAGGGATCGATGTGATCTCAACTGTAGGGCCAAAGTTTTTATCATCATTTTTTTGTTTTATTTCCGCGATACTCTATCATTTCAGCTTTTATATCGCGAAGGTCGCGATTGCCCAATCATTTCGGCTATTTCTCGCGGTGCCCAATCATTTCGGCTGTTTATTTTGTTTTCACTCGCTGCTTTTTATTGCGAGTTGCCCAATCATTTCGGCTATTTTTCATGTGTACATTTTTACTTGCTGTTTTTTTATTGCAAGTTGCCCTATCATTTCGGCTATTTCGTATGCATGTGCGGCCTATCGGCTTTTTACCGTAAACCTGAAATTAGACACCGATTTCGGTATCAGCACCGCTGCAACTGGGATATTGCCAGTAGCGAATCATCATTTGCCTCTGTCGATGTCAAACAAAGGTGGCTTAATAAACAGGGTTAGGATCCTGTCGACTAAGGCTTTTGACTTCATGAGCCGTAAGGGTCTCACAAAGGTATTTCTCCCTACAAGTCGTGAGGATCTCGTAGGTGTGTTTTCTCCTTAGGAATCGTGGGGATTTCTAAGTGTATGTTCTTATATAAGTCGTAAGGATCCTACAAGAGTGCTTTCTCCTTATAAGTCGAGAGGACTTACAAGGGTTGTTCACCGTGCGAACATATCCCCAGTCATGGATGGGACTTGGTTAGGGAAATGTTTATTCGCGCCCGTGGATTGTATACAAGGGTCAGTATTGAACCACTTGTAGGGAAATAACGAAAGTTGTGGGGGTTGCTTAAGCACAGGTTTAGATCTCTGTAACTTAAGGCTTTCAAATCTTATGAGCCGTGAGGGTCCTATAAGAGAGTTCTCCTTACGAGTCGTAAGGATCTCGCAAGTGTATTTTCTCCTTAGGAATCGTGGGGATCCCTAAGTGTGCTGCTCCCTTGTGAGTCGTAAGGATCTCACGCGGGTGGTTTCTCCTTATAAGGTCGAGGGGACCCTGTAAGTGTCTTTTAACGAGGTTGCGCCCTTTCGGGTTTTCACAAACACTCGCCGGTAGTCCTGCTGTTTTTACTCACGGAGCCCTTTCGGGTTTTCATCCGTGCCCATTTTGCTTATGGACATATCGTTTTTTTTATTCTTTTTATTTTTATATATTTTTTTACGAGGTCGCGCCCTTTCGGGTTTTCACGAACACTCACCGGTAGCCCTGCTGTTTTTACTCACGGAGCCCTTTCGGGTTTTCATCCGTGCCCTTTTTGCTTATGGACATACCGTTTATTATATATATATATATATATATATTTATATATATATTTTTTTTATTCATCTCGTCAGCCTGAAGATGCTGCGGTAGTATTTTAAGGACGTTTCGGTCCGGCATTGAGAAAGCTGGCTACTGCTTATAAAGCTTGAGCTGAGGAAGATAGCGAGCGGACATAGTCGTCGTCGTCTATCATTGACCTAGGCTATGGCTTATTAAGCGTAGTATTTCTTTAGGAAGCGACCGTTTATTGGCCTGTAAGGCCTTTCACCGTGCATATCCATGAGTAGATAGGCTCCACCCTGGTAAACCTTGTCTATGATGTACGGGCCTTCATAGTTTGGCTCGAATTTTCCCCGCTTGGCGCGATTGGGGATCATAGGCCTTTTGACCACTAGCACAAGTTCGCCTTGGCGGAATGTCCTTGGTCGAGTTAATCTTTCATATGAGCGCGTCATCTTTGCTTTATAGGCCTCTAGATTTTGTTGCGCTATGAGCCGGGTCTCATCGAGGGCATCGAGCTCCTCAAGCCGAAGGTGAGCATTTTCTTCATCTGCTAGCTCGTAGTGGGCTGCCACTCGTAGAGAGGGTAACTCTATCTCGAGGGGGAGTACTGCTTCTGTACCGAATACCAACGCGTATGGCGTTGTGTTTGTGGTTGTCTTGAACGTAGTTCGATATGCCCAAAGAGCTTCTTGCGGTCTTTCATGCTAGTCCTTCTTATTTCGGGACACTGTCTTCTTCATAATCTTTGTCAAGGTCTTGTTGAAGGCCTCAGCTAGACCGTTAGCTCGCTGATTATAAACCGAGGAATATCTTCAGTCTATATTGTGCTGTTGCGCCAAGCGACTAATCTTGTGGCTTCTGTAAGCTGGCCCGTTATCGGATATAATCCGGCGCGGAGTTCCAAACCGATATATGTCATGCGTCTTGAAGAAGTGGAGGATATTCTCCGTCTTCACTTCCCTCAACGGTACTGCCTCTGCCCATTTGAAGAAGTAGTCAGTTGTCGTCAGGATGAAACGATGCCCTCTAGACGATGCTGGTTCGATGGGGCCGACTATGTCAGTTCCCCACATTTCGAACGGCCAGCTAGCCACCGTTGGATGTAGTGGATTTGGATGCTGGTGGATGAAGTCCCCATGAATTTGGCATGAGTGGCATTGCTTCGCATATTCGAGGCAGTCCTGGATCATCGTGGGCCAGTAGTAGCCCATTCGTTTGATCTTCAACTTCATCTTCGGGCCCGCTTGGTGAGAACCGCAGAGTCCGTCATGAACTTCCTGGACGACTCTTTTCGCTTCGTTAGGTCCCAGGCATCTTAACCATAAAGAATCAAATGACCTCTTGTACAGGGTATCATTGACGAAGGCGAAAGATAGAGCTCGTTTCATAAGCTGATGTCTTGAGGACGCATCTTCGGGCATTTGGCGGTATTTGAAGTAGTCTATAAAGACTTCTCTCCAATCCTCGGTATTTTCCCGATCTTTTATTTGCATAGACATTTGCTCAGTCGCTCTCTTTTCTTCGGATGATTCCGGAGATATTTCTGCCGGAGCAAGCACCCAACGGCTTTGTACCACGATTCTTACGTCATCGAGGTTCTCATTAGCCAGTTCTTTGGCGAGCTTGGCCAACGCGTCCGCTTTGCTGTTTTCCGCACGCGGTATATTTTCCAAAGTATAGGAAGGAATTTGGGTCAACAATTGTTGCACTCTTTCGCCGTACTTCACCAATTCTGGTTTGCATGTCTGGTAGTCGCCGTTTACTTGACTAACGACCAGTTGGGAATCTCCGTATATAAGGAGGTTTTCAATTCCCATATCGATGGCGATCTCGAGGCCTGCTATCAGAGCTTCGTATTCGGCTTCATTGTTTGTCCTTGGCTCCGTTAGGGAGAAAGCAAAACGCATTATCCCTCCTTGTGGAGTTACAAAGATGAGTCCTACCCCCGATTTGATTATAGGGCTACTTTGTTTGCGCTTCTTCACGGAAGATGCTCCATCGAAATAAAGCTCCCATCGGGTATCATTACCGTCGATCGCATCAAACGCATGTTCATCTGGAAGATCGCAATTTAGAGGAGAGTCGGCGGGTATCGGATGCTCAGAGAGGAAGTCAGCGATGGCCTGGCCTTTCACTGCCTTGAGAGGTTGATATGTTATCGAAAACTCCATCAAGAGCAGGGCCCATTTAGCGAGTCGTCCCGTCAATATGGCCTTCGACATCAAATATTTAAGGGGGTCCACCTTTGAAATGAGATGGACCTCATGCGCCAACGCATAGTGCCTGAGCTTTGTTATCGCGAAGATCAACGCCAGGCAGTATTTTTCAATGGGGGGGTAGTTGCTTTCTGCCCCCAGTAGAACTCGACTTAAGTAGTAGAGTGCTCTTTCCTTCCCTTGGTCGTTCTCTTGTGCCCATAATGCGCCTAAGGAACCTTCGAGGGCGGTTGTATAAAGAATGAGGGGCTTTCCCTTGACCGAAGCAGCCAGCACTGGCGGGTTTTGCAGGTATTGTTTGATCTCGTCCAGCACGCTTTGGCATTTTTGGTCCCAGACGAACGGGGTTCCCTTCTTCATCAGGTGGCTGTAAGGACGGCACTTTCCTGAAAGGTTGGCTATAAATCGCCGTATATACGCGAGCTTCCCTTGGAGAGACCGCAATTGTTTGAGAGTCCTTGGCGGTGGCATTTCCATGATCGCCTTGATCTTTGACGGATCTATCTCAATGCCTCGATGTCGGACGATGAATCCCAGGAATTTGCCCGAGGAAACTCCGAATGCACATTTGAGGGGGTTCATTTTCAAGTTGTATTGTCGAAGACGTTGAAATACGGTCTTCAGATGCTCGAGATGTTCTTCATATGATTTGCTTTTAACCACGAGATCGTCGATATAACATTCGACGATTTCGTGTATAAGGTCATCAAAGATCTGCGTCATGGCTCTCTGGTAAGTAGCACCGGCGTTCTTTAAACCGAAGGGCATCACCTTGTAGCAGAATATACCCAAAGAAGTCCGAAAAGTGGTGTGCTTCTGGTCTTCGGGATGCATCTTGATCTGATTATACCCTGATGAGCCGTCCATGAAGGAGAAAACCTCATGAGTGAACGTATTGTCTATCATTAGTTCGGTGACTGGCACTGGGAAATCGTCTTTCGGGCAGGCTTTATTGAGATCCCGGAAGTCTACGCATATGCGCACTGTCCCATTTTTCTTCATCACCGGGACGATGTTGGCGATCCATTCAGGGTATTGAACTTCCTGGATGAAGCCAGAGTCGATCAGCTTCTTGACCTCGGCATTGATACTCATCTCAAGCTCGAGCCGCATTCTTCTCGGCGCCTGTTTCACTGGCTTGACGTCCGGAGATATCGCCAATCTGTGCATAGCAATTTCTGGATCTAGTCCCGGCATTTCAGAATAGTTCCACGCGAAGCAATCTTTGTGCTGCAGAAGCACGTCCTTTAACGCAGCCACCCTTTCTTCAGATAGCAACTCGCAGATGAATGTTGGTCGCGGGTCATTCGCCGTTCCCAACTCAATTTTCTTAAGATTATCTGCAGTGGTATGGATTCCATCTTCCAGCTCTTTTGGCGCTGGTGGAAATTCTGAGATTACCTTGTCGTTGCTGTTTTCGAAGCACCAGGGAAGGTCATCCATGTTTTCGAAGCACCAGGGACGTTCGTTTTGAAGGTCGAGCAGAGAATACAGCATGGACTTCATCTTCCGAGTTGCTACCAAAGATCAACGTAGGAGTGGACGGTCCTGGCTTGTTGTGTTGGGGTGGACCCGAATACACTATCTCTTCTTCCTCCTTGGTATCTCTCCCGAAAACAGGGATGGTGGCGTTAGCTTTGTTGTCCGGCTTGTGACACCTTTCCGTGTCTTCGAAATCCGGTAAGAAGTATTTAGCATCTTCATATTTGCGGACTTCGTTCACGGAAAATGGATTCAGTTCTCCCGCCACGGTATACTCGAGACCATCCTTAGCATACTTCATACACTGATGTTGTGTAGAAGGGATGACGTTGTATTCGTGTAACCATGGTCGGCCGAGCAAAGCATTGTAGCATGTCTTGGCATCTATGACGTGGAACTTAATGTCCGTGACGAGTAGCCCAAAGCATAGCATCAGTCTCACAGACCCAAGAGTTCTTGATGACTGGGAGTCGAACCCGGAGATGGTGATCTTGTCCCGAGCAAGGTGCTGGACGCTCATGCAGATTTCTTTTAACACCCGCACATTGAGGAGGTTAACGGATGATCCATTGTCGATCAGGATTTTGCCTATCTTTATGTCGTGGCAGTATCCTGAGACATAGAGGGGGCGATTGTGTTCGCACGTCCCAAGGAGAAGGTCTTCATCACCAAAAGCGACATCGGCCGTGTGCACTTCCTCCAATTCATCCTTCATCTTTTCTTCAGCCAAGAAAGCTTGGAATTGTTCCGGATCTTGTAATGCCTTGATTAATGTATCTCTCGCCTCCTTTGATAGCAAAAGGGCGTCAAGAATGCTGAGCTGTGAGGGTAGCTTCCTCAGATGCGCTAAGATGTTGTAATCCACCTTATTTCTCTTCAGCGGGTCTTTGGCACTTAGCTCCTCCACCACTTGGTCATCTAAGATGATATCTTCAGAGACTTTTTCTTTCCCTTTATCTTTTCTGTTCGAGGGCCCGAGATTCTTTTCGAGGAGCGTGCGATTACGTAACCGGATATTTTCGCAGACCTTCGGCTCTTCTTCTTTTCCCGAGGTGGACTCTTTAAAGAGAGGGCCAAGCTCCAGCTTCCCATCAGAATCGCTCCCGAATGTAGGCACTTGTGACCCGCCGGTGCTAACCATGCGACAATCGCCGGTAGTTCTTTTAAGTCCTTCAGTTGTATTTCTTCGCTCCCGACGAGTTTTACGCTTTTCCCGCTTAAAGCGTTGCCGATGAGCAACATATCCTTGCCACCATCTATCGAAAGCTTTGCACTCTTGAGTGGGGTGCAAAACCTTCTGATGATATAAGCAATAGGAGGGATGCATTTCTATTTCACCGGTAATTTTTCCTTCAGAGGATGGTAGCTTCATGCCCATTGACATGGCCTTAGCAAACCTTTTCCTCATCTTGAATTTGCCTTTGTCGGTAGTGGAGGTATTTTGCTCCAGCGGGATCGTCTCAGCTCTTTCATCAAGTCGCTGACGCTTGGCCCTTTCAAATATGACCGCCTCGCGTTCTCGATCAGCTTTACTTTTCAACCGAGCTTCATTAAGGAATGCGTCAATTACTTCATCTGATGGCCCCAGAATTTTTGGTTCAGGATCTGCCCCCAGCGTTTCAGTATAAGGAGTTTCCTCATCATCCATGAACGAATGGGAAATCACATGACAGCTCGCCACGCATTCTTCAGATTCATCAGATGAACTTTCTCCCTCATATTCCTCTCGAAAGACATGATTGAGGAACTCTTGGAGTGTAATGGGAGTCTGTGCCTTCTGGTTGTATTCTTCCAGCGCGTCAATTTGTTTTTGCAAGTCCGAGCGCTTGTCGCCAGGCTTCACGGGCTTTTTAGATTTCTTTTTCTTCTTCTTCGAAGATTTTGACAGCTGGTTGCGAGTGCTTGAGTCACCACCATCGATCTCTGGAGTTGGATGTAGCTTCAACATCCTCTCAATGATCTGCGGTTCCAACGGGTTCTTCCACCTAATCGCCGGACATGTCTGAAGATCGTTTAGCATCCTCTTTGTCTTGGCTGATAATGCAACCTCCCAAGGAGCTTCTTCAACTATGGAGCATGTAGCCCCCGGCGTATTCGTCCCCTTAGAGGTGTGGGGCTGCGGGGGATCCACCTTCCATTTGTCAGATAACGCGAATTTGCCCTGTCAGTACTGGTTTTCAAGCCAATTTTTGAAAACGTAGCAATCTTCGATCGGATGGCCCAGTACTCGATGATAAGGACAGTAGCTGGGCTCATTGACATCACTTGGTTGCAACGGACGTTTTGGATCCGGCAGATTTATGAGTCGGTTGCGCAACGCCAGCTCGAATAACCTTCTCGTTTTATCGCGGGGAAAAGAGTAAGAACGTCCTAGCCTTTCCTCAAGGGCTATGTACGGACGCATATTATTTTGACGAACAACCGGCTTCGAGTCGCTCGGTTGTTGTTGAGCATTAGCGACAACGATCGCTTTTCCCTTTCCTTTGTCATTTCGGAAGTCCGTCTTTGGAAGAGGGGGTTTATGGCCCATCTGATCCATTTGCGCTAGCTTGTCAATCAAGGCTTGGAAGGTAGTCGGCTTGAAAAACATCATAAATTGCGAGATGGTTGCTTGCGGATCAAGGGTTCCCACAAACATACCCACTGCTGAAGCTTCTTCAATGCGCTGCTCGCATTTCGACCATAAGTTCTGCCACCGTATAGCATATTGAACCCACGTCTCGCCTGGATTTACCCTGGCGTTAATCAGTGTCGTCATCGGGGTGCGTTCACTGGCGCTTGCAAAACGCTGAGTAAACAACAGCTCTATCTCCGAGAAGGTCTTGATAGAGTCATTCGGGAGCTCAGAGTACCACTCAAACGCCGTATCTGATAAACTTCCAACAAACTGGCGAAGCAAAAGCTTGTCATCACCGCCGGTGTTGCTGCAGAGCGCCCTGAACTGGGCAATATGCTGGTGAGGATTGCCCGTCCCCTTGTAGACATGGAACTTGGGAATTGTGTAACCTGGCGGGTACTTGATTTGATCGTACCAACTTAGATATGGCCGCCCTGTTTTTACGACCTGGCCGGCTGCTTCGGTCGCATGATGAACCCGTATTTGTTGGGCTATGTACTCGTCCAAATCAGCTTTGGAGATTGTATCCTCCTTAGCTGTTGATAGAGCTGGCGGAGGATTCGACGTTTCTCCCCTATCGTCACCAAGGACGATCGGGGGATCTTCAGCCGGAGGATCTTGTTGTATCATCATCCCCACCATGTCATGGAACAGGAGGCCCATACGCTGTATGTTGGTTGCTTGTTCAGCAGCCTCTTTATCCTTCTTTTCCAATATTCGACGAAGGAATTCAGTGTCGGTTTCTTGCTCCTGGCGTTCATCTGAGGACGTTTCAGGGTTTTCTTTTGGCCCAGTAAGTGCGGCCATAGCGTTCATCATCTCTTGGAGCTTCTGCTGCTGCTCCTGCGTTTTGGTCACTGATCGCGTAAGCGGTCGATGACCCGTAGATATGCGACTGTCTTCTTTACCAGACGCCACGTAGACGGTATGAACCACAATGCCCCCTGACTTAGGGCGTTTGGGTTCACCACCTTTGATATTCATCGTTGGCGTAGGGACTTTTTCTGGCCTTCTTCTCTTATGGGCCGTAGAAGTTGAAGGGGCCGTTGCTTTGGGCACCCAAGTGACTGTCATCCTTTCCTGTTTGATCGGACGGTCTTTTTCTTTTTCCACTTTCGCCTTTTTCTGTTGACGAGAGCGATCTGGGTCAATTACGGAGTCTTGAACTCTCCGCCAAACTTTATAAATTTTTAAGGACAGCCGTTGAGGGGGTTGTTCCTATTTTGTTTCCGAAACTCTCTTCGCAGGTGGAGGAGATCTTTTCAGTGTAGCGGTTGGAGAGTTCTTACGTACCCTCCTCAGCAGTTCAAAGCCGTTCCCAGTTAGAACAGCAACGTTGACTTCCACCACTGGAGCCGGTGGAGTTAGCCCTGAGGGGGAGTTGCCCCCTGCCTTCCTTACTCGTCGCCAAAATACGACGTCGAGCATGACGAGCCGTTGGGACTGGCTCGGAGATTAAGACAGCTTCTTTTTGCCCCCTGTCTGAATGAGGCGCCGCTGGTGTTAACCTCTTAAAGACTGAAGTTGTCTTTTGAGGGATGATATTCAACCTGTCGAAGACAGATCCTCGAGCAGGGGCAGGAGCAGGAATCGTCAGTCTTGAAAGACTGACTCTTTGACAGGGGAAGCCGCCTTGACGACTTCTGGAGCAGCAGTTACTGCTTTCCTTGGGACAGCCAATTTAGAGTTCTAATCCAGCCTGGCGAAAACAGAGGTTGTTGGTTTGGTAGTGGGCGACCTGTTGACAGGGGCCGTCGTAGCAGTGCTTCTTGTTCACTTCCAGTGCAGGTATTGGCATAGAGAAGCTTGTAGGTAGGATCATGGTCCCGAAAAACAGGCTGGTGGTGGCCTGGGTCGCCTATTCTACCTGCAGAGCGAGGAAGGAAGCCGCTTAGGGCCCATATGCTACACTTCCAGGGGAGGTGGAGCGTCCGTTGCAGTGGCACTTCGAGCAGTAGGTGCAGTTAGAGGCCATTGATGCTTGAGTTCTGCGCCAGGCAAAAGACCAAATCTTAGTAACTTAAAATCCAAAGGCAACCATTTAACAAACCACGATTGGTTCACGAAGACGACACACGAAGTGTGGAGTGTAAAGAGGAAAAGGTCCCACCGGGAGTGCCAGAATCTGTTCCCCTCCGAAAGGCGGCGCACAGGACTGCGAGGTCCTGACGCTGAGATTCGGGGCAGATGCTATTTGGTTTTATCCGTCCACCTCTCCGAAGATGCCAAGTTGATTTATGGCACCGTGTATCGGAGGTTTAGACGGATGCGGCCGATGTAGCAGACTTCGTCAGATTTCCCCTCGCTTGAGGGGTTTTTGATTGTAGGGATGCTCTTCCCTGCAGGTGCAAGCCCCTGCAGTTAATTACGCTACCGCATCGCGGTAACAACTTTCTCCTTCTACAGAATTTCACTTCGTGTCGTGTGTGTTTATTTTGTTTGTGGTTGCCCGTGGATTATATACGGAGACTAAGTGATGCCGTCACCCGTAGGACGTGGATTAGTCCAAATCCGTATTTACTTAGATTTGGGTTTGGTGTTTTGGTTTAAGGATACGTTAGCCGTATTTGGGCTAAGATCGACTTAAACGTTCGTTAAGGATACGTTAGTCTGATTTGAGACTAAGATCAACTTAACGGGATCGTTTGGATCCGACAAAAGAGCGTTCGGGGACTCTATTGTTCCAGTTTAGGGACGTGGGGGTCCATGTTCCAGTTTAGGGACGTGGTGGTCCATCGCCAGTTTAGGGACGTGGTGGTCCATATTCCAGTTTAGGGACGTGGTGGTCCATCGCCAGTTTAGGGACATGGTGGTCCATATTCCAGTTTAGGGACGTGGTGGTCCATCATTAGTTTAAGGACATTTCGGTCCGTGTTCCAGTTTAGGGACGTGGTGGTCCATCATTAGTTTAAGGACGTTTCGGTCCATCATTAGTTTAAGGACGTTTCGGTCCACGAGTTTAAGGACCCCGCAGTCCGTATTGATGTGTGGTCGTCGGGACCCGTCACCTCTCTGGCGACGTTGAATGATTACAACGACATGTGTCAGAGGAGTTCGGAGATGTACCCTCGAACCGGATATAAATTGATTTAGGGAGCAGCCGTGCTCAGTCAATTTAATTTAAAGACTTACGGCCATGATTGGGCTAGGTCCAATTGAAAAAGTTTAATATTTTTATTTATTTTTAGTCTATTAGACCCATGCTAGGGCTTTGCCCACATTTTTTAGTAATGTACTGCATTATTTTTCTTTGTTTTAGTTGGGCTCTGCCTCCTTTTCAAATGATGCAAAACATCTACTTTGTTTGGGCTCTGCCCTTTTTAAAATGCATAGCGTTTTTTATTATTTTGTTTGGGCTCTGCCCATTTATAAATGATGGAGAGCATCAATTCTGTTTGGGCTCTCCCCTTTTTATTGCATTATAATTTAATTAGGCATGCTTGGTCTTTTTGATTTGGGCCTGGCCCTTTAGGAAATGCATTGCATTTGTCAGGCGCTTTGCGCCAATCAGAGCGATCAAGCGCTTGTAGTGTTGACACGTGTCACGCAAGCGCAGTGCGCTGCGCTAATGCGCTGCGCTAATGCGCTGCGCCTGCGCTGCTGACACGTGGCGCGCTCTGGTGGCTTGCGCCAATTCAGGAGCGCAACAGCGCAGTTTGCAAGTGCAAGGCACTATGATTTGAGAATCTTTTAGAACCAATGGTTCATGATAAAGTGCAAAGCACTGTTTGTTTTCGTCGATCTAATGAGAATCAAAGAAAACAAGTATTTCTTGTTTTTTCTTGTTTTAAAGAACCAGTGGTTCATAAGAAGTGCAAAGCACTGTTTATTATGTGAAGATCATTGATCTTGTTCTTAGATCAATGATCTATTAGAAGAAATTTCTTCTATTTTATGAAGGTTTTTTACCTTTTTCTTGAAACTTTTTCAGAGTTCTCTCTGTTTGAAGTTCTTGATTTCTCAAAAATGTTGATCCCTTTGAATTGAGGTCTAGGGTCCTTTTTATAGTGCCCATAAATTAGTTAAAGAGATCTTTCTCTAAGTGATTTGGGGAATTTTTCCCACCGTTGGATCTTTGATCCAAGGGCTTCTGTTTTACAGAAGAAAATCTTCTTGTTTTAACAAGAACAGAAAGATTTCTTTAGAATCTTGATTCTGTTTGGCGCAAATGCCCCAGCGCGTGACACGTGTCAAGCAGCGCACCGCGTAGCGCAACTGCGCTAGCGCATCTGCGCTGACACGTGTCGCGCGGCGCAACTGCGCTAGCGCATCTGCGCTGACACGTGTCGCGCGGCGCAGTGCTTGCGCAACTGAAGCGTTGCTTCCTTTAATTTTGCTTTAAATAGAGCTTTGCTCTGATTGGTTGCGCCGCTTTGGATGATGCGCTGATGTATCTGCGCCTGACACGTGGCGCGTTGCGCCCGGGATTTGAAGCGTTGCTTCAAAATTTGAATTTTGAATTTTCAGCAGAGCTTTGCTCTGATTGGGGGAAACAATGAGATCTTTTTTTTATCTCTTTATAAAAGACCTTGATCTTTGTAGATCTATGATCTTTTAAGAAGAGAATTCTTCTCTTTAATTATGAGATGATTTCATCTCTTTGTTCATCACCATTCTTTTTACCTTGAAGAAAAATCTTCTTTTGCCCAGAGCTACTTCTTCTTCTTGAGATTTTCTCAAAGTTTATGGGAGGGTTCCTCTTTTTCAGACTTGAATTCTTGGGTCCTTTATATAGGGAAAACTGATTTGTTGAATCAGTTAAAGAGATTTATTCTCCAGTTGATTTGGGAATTTCCCCACCGTTGGATCCTTGATCCAAGAGCTTCTGATTTACAGAAGATAATCTTCTTGTTTTAACAAGATTGAGAAATCTTTTCTTCTTTACAGAATTTGTTCTGTATTTTAGTGATTTTTAATCACCATTGGATCATTGATCCAACGGTGTTCCAAATTCAGGGCACAATCTTTTCTGTTTGGAAAGATTCAACAGAATTTTATTATTGTTAACTGATGATTTAATCATATCCGTTGGATATTTGATCCAACGGTGAGGAACATTTAGTTCCAGCGCTAGCGCTTATGCGCTCTGCCCATGGTGCGATTTTCCCATGGTGCACGTGGTGCGCTACTTGGAGCGCAGCGCACCTAGAGCCTATGTGCTTTGCACGGGGTGCGCTAGTTGTAGAGAAGCGCTTTTATAAAAGCGCATCTTTAATTCAAATTTTGAATTCTGAACAGAGCTTTGCTCTAATTGGGGAAACAACCGTTTCATCCCGGTGCTCTGGGACCTCGAGAAGGGCATTGTAGAAGCGGGTGACGTATGCTTTGAACGTCTCTTTGTCCCCGCTCTTGATCGTGAAGAGATGGTCAACTGTGCGTTTTTGCCACCTGTTCCCGACGAAGTGGCCGAGGAATTGAGTGGCTAGCTCGTCAAAAGTTGAGATCGAGCGTGGCTCGAGTCCTTAGAACCAGTCTCGTCCGGAGCGGATGAGAGTGGCCGGGAAAGCTCGGCACTGGGCGGCGTCGGAGTTGTCTTGGAAGCTCATTCCCGCGGTGAATGCATCCAAATGGTCCTTCGGGTCAGATTTGTCGTCGAAGAGGGAGACCTTCGGGGGCTTGTTGCGAGAGGAGACGTGGACGGCGAGCAGCTCCTCGGTGAACGGTTTGGTGAGCGAGTCGGCGGCGTACTTAGCCCCGTCGCTCGGGCGGTGACCTTCCCGATGCATACCCTCGATCTTCTTCTCGAGGACGTCGAGTCTGTCGCGGTACCCCGACGATTCGGCACATTCTGACCTCCGGTGTTGGAGACCTGTGTTTGGGTGCGGCCCCAGTTCCTCTCAATGAGGTTCCTTAGATCCCCTGGCGAGGTCGCCTTCGAGACGCCGTGACGAGTCCCGTCTGCGCGTCCCCGCATCGAGGGGGGTGGTGTTGGTCATGCCTGGCCGCAGGCGAGCTGACCGACATCTCCTCGGGAGGGACAAGGGCGTGAAGAGGCTCGGGGAGAGGCGCGAAGAGGCTCGGGGTGAGGCGCTCTGGCGACGGACCTAGGTGTTGAGATTTGGGGTGCCCAGCGGGCCACAGAATACGTTGGCCCGGGGGATCTGCGGCCATGAGAGGTAGCGAGGCGGTGGTCGGCGGTGCCGACACGAGCAGAGTCTTCCCGAAGTGGAGGAGCAGCGACCTGGGGATCTTGCCATGCCGTCTGGACGTGGATGAGCGCCTCCATGAAGGACGTGAGTCGGTCTATTCGACCGGCAAGGGCGTTGATGGCGTTCAATAGAGGAAGTTCGTCCGCGCCTCCGTTGAGGGGGAGGCGGCGGCTAGTGCTTGGATCGTCATGATGATCGCTTGCCATCGGATTGGGATCGGAAGATGAACTTTTATTTTTGTGGAATCAAGGAGTTCCCACAGACGGCGCCAGCTGACGCGACCTGGATCGGGCCAAGATGTTACCTTCCGTTGATCTGCTGATGGCGGCGATGGATGGCTGAGATTGGATTTAGAGGCAGGCTCCTGAAGCGTGTGGATCTCAATGGGTTTGATGTTGGTTGACACCGGGCTACCTGCAAGGAAGTCCTATGGTGGTTGTACCACAGAGGACCCTCCGACGATCAAGTTAGAGGGGAAATCCGAGCAGAGTAACGGCTTAGTGGAGTAAAAATGGCTTACTTGAACCGTCTGAAGAAGGGGTTTAAATAGCGGTGGCAGCAGGCAGGGCAGGCGTGAGAATCACGCCGGCCATTACACTCCCGACGTCACGCCCGCGTGATGAGCGGGATCTCCCATTAATGGCAAGGCAGGCTCGTTAATGAGGGATTGTGATGGCGTGGAACGTGGGATGTGGCCGGCGGAAATCTCGCGCATGGCGAGATTCGCGGGATGGCGGTTGCGCCTGTGAGCGGTGTCGTTGGTCGGTCGATAAGACCGAGGAAGATGACCTTGGCGAGAGAGCTCGCAAACAAGCGGGAGAGCCGAGGTATCTTGGTTTTGCGGTAGCCCGGAGACGAGCTGTGAGGCCGAGGAGGCCAATTGTGCAGGGGACTCGGAGGTGAGCCAGTGTTTGTTTGTAGGACGGACATAGGACTGGTCTGGTCGGCCACTGTAGGTCCTTTCATGCATGCTTTGGGACACGTCATCTGCCACATGTCATGATCTGGGAGATCACCGATATCGAGCATCATCAGCTCTAGTAAAACGTGACAAAGTCTATGGTATAAGCCATTATACCAACTGAGCCGAGTGATTAAGCATAAGTAGGTGATCTACATTGTTTATATTTATTTAAATAAATAAAACCCTTCAAGGATCGAATTTGCAACCTTTCAAATTGGAGAGGAAATTGGTACCAACTGAGCTAAGCCCAATTGGTGGCGATCTACATTGTTGATGACACTTAAAAGAAGGATAGTGATATGACAATTGATCAATATCTTGTATTCATGTGAAAGTATTTGTAAGGCTGTAGAATTGATGAAGTCCTCCATATCATGTCGGGTGAGTAATAATGAATAGAATCTAAGCATTGTCACTGTGGCCAGAATTGATGGACGGTGAGAGTAAATAAAGATTTAAAGTGCAAATGGCTTAACTATGATGGAGTAAATAAACGAAGTCTATGGTCCAATGAACAATGATATGTAAAGGACACATTGTTGGTAAAAGAAATGGAATATGATAATCATTATATAAATTTCAAATGGCATATTTTTGAGGGAGTAAATTTATGAACATTGGAAATGTATGAAACTAGGAAGCCAGAAGAGACCAAGGATCACACCAACCGAGAATAACAATACACATAGTAATATAGTATATTCCTTGCAATAATTAAACAAGCAAGCTAGCTAGAAATAAAATACTCACACCGCTTTCAATGTTTGAGTTCTTAAGCCTAGATCCGATATCGGCAAAACATGCATAGCTTCCCTCATGATTTGATCTATGTGATCTGTGAATTCTCTTAGAACCTTATCTATGAAATATATGTCCATACCAAAACCTATTTTGATGGTCTGAAGATGTTGATGTCATTAATGATAAAGATACTTCTAGATAATTCTAAGAATATACGACTGACCTAAAAGCTTAAATACAGGGATGTGGCGTTTAGATCCTAATTCCACCTCCTTATTCATCAATACACAACGACGAGAGTAGTACCCCAATGCGTGTGTTGAAGGACAACTGAGCAGGTCCGTTAATGTTAAGGTGCATGTGCATATGTTATGATCGAAACCATATAATTTGCCTATTTTTATAAACCAGCCCATTTTGGGGATCGAACTTGCAGTCTCATATTGGAGAGGAAATTGATAGCAACCGAGCTAAGTCCAGTTGGTATATAATTTGTCTATCGATTTAAGGGTGTAATTTTCGCTCACTTGTTTAGATGATAGGAATATATTTTGATCTCCATTGCATAAATTATGGATAAATTAGTTAAAGTTTTCATAGTATCTAATATGATATTGATACTTCTTGTTAGGGCCCGTTTGGTTGCAAGTTATGAAATTTGGATTCCAAAATATTACGGTTGAAATTTCTGAATTTGGTAATTTGTTGTTTGGTTAGTTTTGGATTTTTAGTATTGGATTCGTAGATTCTTGTAATATTTGTTTGGTTGGTGAAAATAAAGTGGGATTTGGATTTAAGAATTTTAAAGAGATAGAGAGAGAGAGAGGATTATTAAATAAATAAAGTACACGGGTCCCGTCTAAAAGTACAATGAATAGTGCCAAATCTTTGAAAATCCTTAAAAAAATTAGGATTCGGGAATCCATGTTTTGTGGTGAGCCCCCCATAAACAAAAGGAATTCTAGAAATCTAAATTCCCCAACCAAACACAAAATTATGGAATCCTAGAATTCCACAATCCAGATCCAAAGAAATCCTGGGGATTTAGAAATTTAGATTCCAAAATAGTACGGTTGAAAATTTCTGGATTTGGTAATTTGTTTGTTGGTTGGTTTTGGAGTCCTAGTATTAAATTTGTAGATCTTTGTAATCTTTGTTTGGTTGGTGAAAAGAAAGTGGGATTTGGATTTGAGAATTTTAGAAAGAGATAGAAAGAGAATTATTAAATAAATAAAATATACGGGTCCCATCTAAAAATACAATGAATAATGCCAAATCCTTGCAAATCCTTAAAAAATTATAGGATTCAAAAATCCTTGTTTTATGAAGGGTCCCATAAAAAACAAAGGAATCTAAAAATCCAAATCTCCAAACCAAACAAAAAATTAAGGAATCCAAGGATTTCACCACCCAAGTCCACGATAATCCCACAACCAAACGGGCACCAATGAGAGTGTTCTGTAAATGGATTGATTTGTGTGAGTATGGAAAAGTCAGAGGCATTGACGTGAAAATTAGAATACTCCAAGGGGCTTGGAAGCCGACACATGAAGAAGGATTCAAAAGATGAAGAAGGATTCAAAAGGGGACACACCAAAATTTCAGTCTAGGAAAAGTGTTTTTAGAAAACTTATTTTAATGATGATAAAGGTATTAATTTTGATATATCCGTATTCGTATAAATACCGTATTTATATCAAAATACAAATACCAAAAGAGAGATAATGAGAGATATAATACTAGCTCACAATGATCCGGCTATTTTTCAAACCTGTTAGTATTATCAAAACGTCCGATTAAAATACGTGTATCAAGTGCAAGTATTTAATCGAACCCCAATACGTATCAAAATACGCACACTATATCATTTCGCTTGAACCGAGAAACCCGCTGCCCGGGACTCTAAAAACTCGACAATACATTGTCAGTGGATTTAACCACAAGCTCGTCAGCGACACTAGCTGTATGTAACGGCTACACAACTTTGGATCATAATTTTGTTGAGAAGAGACAGAAAAAGGGTTTAGAAATTCTATGGCTTAGAGGAATGAGGATATAACTACTTTTTTTAAATGAATATCAGGATTCATCACTGATGGAGGTCCTTTTCGGGTCTCCGTCAGATGTTGTCTTCCGCTAATCTCCTGGTGGACTTAGGTGGTTACCTTCCGTTGCGTGTGGGTCTCAATGGGTTTTGGTGGAAGAGGTGATATGAGGAGTTCGGTGCCAAGTACCTGCAAAGAAGTCCCGGGGTGGTTTGGTACCACCAAGGACCCTTCGACGATCAAGTTAGTGATGAGATCCGAGCAGAGTGACGGCTCAAAATAGTCAAAAATGGCTTACTTGACCCCTCTGTGATGGGGGTTTATATAGCGATGATGGCACGCAGCAGCGGGCGCGAGGATCTCGCCGGCAGTTACGCCCCCGACGTCACGCCCGCGTAGAAAGCGGATCGCCCATCAATGAGGATTGATGGCGTAGAACGTGGGATGTTGCTGGCATTGAATCTGCGCATGGCGAGATTCGTGGAGCGGCGGTTACACCTGTGAGCGGTGACTTTGGTCGGAGGGCCGAGGAAGACGGCCACGGCCTGGAGCTCGGGACGAGCGAGGATGCCGAGGAGTCTTGGTCTCCTAGCAGCCCGGCGCAAGCTACAAGGCCGAGGAAGCCAATTTGTAGGGGGCCCTGAGGGGGGCCAGCTTGTGCTTGCAGGTCGGGCGTAGGGTGGCCTGGTCGGCCCCCGTGGGCCCTTTCTTCCTAGTCCTGGGATACGTCATCTACCACGTGCCTTGATCCCGGAGATTGCCGATCTTGAGCATCATCAATAGCCCCCCAGTCTTGCCCCGACCAGCTAGCGGGTCGGGGCAGGGTTGGACTGCCATGCCTCCCGGGGTGAGGTCCTTTCCCGAGCTCGGTCGGGACGAGTCCTCGGGCCGTCGGTTGTGTTTTTCCGCTAGTGAATCAAGGCGAGGTCTCTGCATCTAAAGAAGGTGCGCCGGTTCGTGCACCCTATAATTGAAGCGACGGTCCACGCGTCAAGCGTCGATTGGCCGACGCGACGTATGCAGGCCTGCGGCGTCAGATGGGATGCGGTCCAACGCAGGGTCGACACGTGGAGCGATCAGGGCCGCTGGTCTAGGGGGGTTTCGGCGGGAGGCGACGGTCGCCGTTGGATGAGGCCGTACGCAGCAATAAACAGGGGTGGGGCCAGCCTCAGGGCCCCCAATCTTTCATTTTCCCCTCTTCTTTGAGGCGTTGCTGCTCGGCGTTCTTCTTTCTTTCGAATACATGGTTCGCTCTTACTTTTCGGGTTGCTCACGCCAGAAGGAGGCTGGTGGCGCAGCCGAGCCCCCGGTAGGGCCGTTTGCTTCGTCGACGGCATCCGGTGGTTTCTCCGGCGGCGACCAGGGTCATCCACAGTTACCCGAGCTCCAGACGGGGGACAGAAGGAAGGGCAAGGGCAGGCCCTCTCTCAAGAGGAAGAGGACGGTCTCTCGCGCATCGTCGTCGAGGGCCCCTGAGGGAATTTCGGTGCAGGAGAGGGGCACCGTCTTCACGGTTCCGTCTGGACTTTCCATTGCCGCTGGCCTGCTCGCCGGGATGGAGGAGTTAGCCGGGGGAAAGCTTCCGCACGGCTCCCTGAGGGATCAATTGGAGGCCATGGCCCAGGGGGCGGTCCAGGTACGAACCCCTTTGCGTGTATTCCTCTTGGTATACCTTCCCCTGGCTCGGGGGCCTCCTAGTTTCTCATCGGCTTTCTGTCAGGTCCTTCAGCATTGTGCCTTTACCACTCGTATGGAGGCCGAGGGGGCATTCCACGCCCCGAGGCCAGTTGAAGCGTTCCCTTCAGAGGTCGAGGTTTTACGACGTGACCTGCGCTCAGAGAGGGCAAGGGCCGACGTCTCGGAGGGCCGGGCGGAGGCTACGGAACTTGCCAATTCGGCAAATCGGGGTGTCTTTCGTCGTCTGAACGCATCCCTCAGGGTCGCCGATAGGAAGCTGGCAGATTTGGCCGGACGCTTCGCGGACATGGAAAAAGATAGGGACGCCAGCAGGGGAGATGCTGAGGCGGCGCTGCTGAAGGCCCAAGTTGCCGAGGCTCGGACTAAGAAAGCTGTGGCCGAGTATAAGGCATCAAAGCAGTTTTACGCCGAGCTCGGGGAGTATTCTGCCGTCACGTGGAACAAGGCCCTGGACACCGTGAAGGAACAGCTTCCTGAGTTCGACGATGGTGAACTCCGCACTCGGGTTCCGCTTCCGGCGGCGAGGCCTCCGGCGGGAGATGGCGGGGGGAGTAGGGCGCGCCCTTGGTAGCAGAGTCTCCGGTGGTAGAGCCCCGGGTCATGACGCCAGCTATGAAGGGGCCGAAGTAAGCCTTCGGGCAGTTTGTAGGGCTGGAGGGCCCCAGAATACCCTTTGTAAAAACCTTGATCTTGGCAATAAAAGAAAATCCTTGATTCGTCGGTTTGCATTTTGTCTTCTGTGTGTGAAGGATGTTCGTAGGATATCTTTGCTTGTACCGTCGTATTCTCGTGTCAGGTTGGCCATATGTCTGGCGAGCTTCCGTCGAGTTGACTTCAATTGCTAGCTGACGAGCATGATAATCGCTGCCGAGGAGGTATCCCCATGGGCCCCGGAGTCGGGGGGGAGATCGTCTAGATTTGGATAACCTGACTACCCTCTATGGTGTATAGGATCTTCTGCTAGCCACAAGGCATATTTGACTTCGAGCGTCGACCACCAGCCGGGGGTGATTGGGCAGTGTAGCTGCGCAGTTGCCTCCTGGCGAGGGCTTTGATTCCTGTCGGTTGTGTTACGAAGCTACCAGTCGAGGACAGCCGAGCAAGGACTCGACTTTTTCTTGGAGGGCTTTGGTCCTTAGCACTGGAGTGGCTGTAAGAAGCTTGCTGTGGATGACCGGGCAGTGAAGCTGCACGGTTGCCTCTTGGCGAGGGCTTTGACTCTAGCGTCGGGGGTAGGCAACTACCAGCCTGGGATGGACGAGCGGGGTAGTCGCTATGGTGCCCCTTCTAGGGCATTCTGATCCCTGGCGTCGTAGGTAGGGAGCTACCAGCCGGAGTAGACCGAGCAGGGTAGATGCTCGGTTGCCTCTTGTGAGGGCTTTTGATCCTTCAGGACGGGAACAGAGCAGGGTTACTGCCTAGTGCCTTTTGGCGAGGACTTTGATCCCTGACGGTTGTGGTAGGAAGTTACCAGCCGGGGATAGCCGAGCAAGGACTCAACCGCCTCTGGGAGGACTTTGGTCCTTAGCGCGGGAGGGGCTGTAGAAGCCTACCAAGGACCCTTGGCCGGGCAGGGTTACTGCCCGGTGCCTCTTGGCGAGGGCTTTTGTCCTGAAGGATAGCCGAGCGAGGGATCCTCGGGCTCGACTGCCTTTGGGAGGGCTTTTTGATCCCCGGCGTTGTGGCAGGGAAGTTGCCCGTTGGGGATAGCCGAGCGAGGGATCCTTGGGCTCGACTGTCTCTGTGAGGGCTTTTGATCCCCGGCGTTGTGGCAGGGAAGCTGCCTGCTGGGAATAGCCGAGCGAAGGATCCTCGGACTCAACTGCCTCTGGGAGGGCTTTTTGTAAAGGGGGAACTCTCCTGGGGTAAAAAGATTCGACGTTCTTATTCGTATAGACATGAATTTCAGAGAACGCTTTACACCATCTTTGTGAAAAGGAAATTTCGAGGGGGTTTGGGGCAGCACTCGCTGGCTTTGACCTCATTGGTATAGCTTGAGCTTCTCGGCGTTGTAAGGCCGCGGCAGCTTTCGTCCGTCCGCGTCTTATAGGCGGTAGGCTCCGTCGGGGAGCACTTCAGAGGCGAGGAAAGGACCCTCCCATTTTGGGGAGAACTTGTGAAGCTTGCCTTGGTCGATGAACTCGTTCCTCCGTAGGACCAGGTCTCCGATCTTGAAGGAGCGGCGTTTAACCCGAGCGTTGTAGTATCGGGTCGTCTGTTGCTGATAGGCGACGGCTCTGATCTGGGCCCGATCCCTTCTTTCCAACAATATGTCGAGGTTGGTCAGCAGCGCCATGGTGTTTGCGTCATCGTCGAAGTGCTCGACCCGGTGACTGGGCAGCCCAATCTCCGCTGGGACCATCGCCTCGGTCCCGTAGAAGAGGCTGAAGGGGGTCTCCCCGGTGGGAGTCTTCTTTGACGTCCGCAGGGCCCATAAGACCCAGGGCAGCTCTTCGACCCAACTGCCTTGCCTCCCTTCTAGGCGGGTCCGGAGACCCCGAAGGACGTCTCGGTTAGCGACCTCGGCCTGCCCGTTACATTGGGGGTGCGCAACCGCGGCGAACTTCATGAGGATATGGTACTCTTTGCATAAGTCCTTTACTTTCTCGTTCTCGAAGTTCGTCCCGTGGTCGGTGATGATGCACCTCGGGATGCCAAACCGGAGTATCAGGTTGTTTTGCAGGAACTTGATAGTCGTGGCGGCGTCTGGTTTTCTGATGGGGACGACCTCGATCCACTTGGTGAAGTAGTCCACCGCAACGAGGATGTATTTGTGCCCGCCTGTTCCAGTAGGGAACTGGCCGATCATATCCAGCCCCCACTGGGCGAACGGCCATGGGGAAGTCAGGGCGGTTAGCTCGGTAGCCGGGAGGCGTGGAATGCTGCAGTGGAGCTGGCAGCTTTTGCATCTCCTGACCAGCTTCAGGGCTGGTGGGCCAGTAGTACCTTTGGAGCAACGCTTTTTGGATCAAGGTTCGAGCCCCCTGGTGCACGTCGCTCACCCCTTCATGGATTTCCCGAAGGACGTAGTCGGCCTCTTGGGGGTCAACGCATCGGAGCAGGGGCTGAGTGAAGGCCTTCTTGTAGAGGTTCCCGTTGCTCCAGACGAAGTGGCGGGCTTTGGCCCGGAGAAGGCGGGCGGCCGCCCAGTCCTCCAGGAGCGCACCGTCCTTCAAGAACTCCACAAGGGGCTTCCTCCAATCCTGGTCGTTCTCCTGCGCCGCGTACACATGGAGTGCCATCGCTTCGTCTCCCACGCTGGGTTGAGCCAAGGTTTCGAAGAGGATTGACCGCCTATTACTGGCCGAGTACGACAAAGCTAGCTTGCTCAGGGCGTTTGCTTGGGCATTCAGCTGTCTGGGTATTTGTTCTACCTGGACCTCGTCGAAGTTTTTCCGGAGCTTCCTTACCTCGTCCAGGTACTTCATCATTAGAGGCTCTCGAGCTTCGAAGCGGCCGGTCACCTGGCCGACAACGAGGGCCGAGTCGCTGCGGATTCGAATTATCTTCAGCCCCAGACCGACGGCCATGCGCAGTCCGGCCAGGAGGGCCTCGTATTCCGCCGCGTTGTTCGAAGCTTTGAAGCCGAGCCTCAAGGAGTACTCCATCTCGGCTTCGTTCGGGCCCCGGATGATGAGGCCGGCACCGCAGCCTTCCTCGGTAGAAGACCCGTCTACGTAGATGACCCACTCCGGAACTGAGCTAGGGCCTTCCGGGACGGGACACTAGGTTGCGAGGGGCGGCGCGGACTCCGGCTTCCTGCTAGGGATGGTGCATTCGACGATGAAATCAGCCAGGGCTTGCGCCTTGATGGCTTGCCTCGGGCGATACCTTATGTCGAATTGAGATAGCTCCCACCTCCATTTTTCCAGGCGGCCTGAGGATTCTGGTGATGCCAGGATAGCCCCCAACGGGCGCTCGGTGAGGACGATGATGGTGTGTGCTTGGAAGTAGTGCCGCAGCTTCCGCGAGATTACCATAAGGGCCAAGACAATCTTCTCTATGGCGGGGTACCTCGTCTCTGCGTCCTTAAACACGTGGCTCACATAGTACACAGGCTTCTGCGCCCCTTCGGCCTCTCGGAAGAGCACCGAGCCTGCTGCTTGGTCAGATACTGCCAGATACAGCGACAGCTCGTCCCCCTCCACTGGCCGGGTGAGCAGCGGCGGTGTAGCGAGGTGCTTCTTCAATTGGTCGAAGGCGGCTTGGCATTCCTCCGACCACTCGAACCTCGGAATTTTCCTTAGCGCCTTAAAGAACGGAAGGCACTTCTCCCCCGACCTGGACATAAAACGGCTCAGAGCAGCGACCCACCCCGTGAGCCGCATGATCTCGACGTTGGTCTTGGGTGCGGCCATGCTCAGGATTGCGTCAATCTTCTCCGGGTTAGCTTCGATTCCGCGGTGAGTGACCATGAATCCGAGGAACTTTCCACCGGTGACTCCGAATGCGCACTTGGCGGGGTTCAATTTCATGTTGAATTTGCGGAGCACTCTGAATGCCTCGCCCAGGTCCTTGGCATGGTCGGCCGACGAGGTGGACTTGATGAGCATGTTGTCGACGTAGACTTCCATGTTCCTGCCGATCTGCGGGTTGAACATGCGATTGACCAGCCTTTGGTATGTGGCCCCGGCGTTCTTGAGGCCGAAGGGCATCACCTTGTAGCAGTACACCCCTCGGTCCGTTGTGAATGCGGTCAGGTCATCGTCTTCGAGGTTCATACGGATTTGGTTGTAGCCGGAGAAGGCGTCCATGAAGCTCAATAGCTCGTGACCAGCCGAGCTGGTCTATGCGGGGGAGCGGGAAGCTGTCCTTGGGGCAGGCCTTATTAAGGTCGGTGAAATCGATGCACATACGCCATTTCCCGCTTGACTTCTTGACTAGGACTACGTTCGCTAGCCACTCTGAGTAGGGCACATTCCTGATGAAGTTGGCGGCGAGGAGCCGATCGACCTCCCCTTCGATCGCCTTCTGCTTGACCGGGGCGAAGCTTCTTTTCTTTTGTCTGACGGGTCGGGCCGTAGGATCAACTCCGAGCTTGTGGGAGATGATTTTGGGGTCGATCCCAGGCATGTCAGCGGGCGTCCAGGCGAAAACGTCGGAGTTGCTTCTGAGGAACTTGATCAGGTCATCCCGCTGGGCCCCTGCTAGGAACGACCCGACCTTGACGGTCTTTCCTTGGTCTCCTTCTGCTAGGGGAACCTCGGTAAGAGGTTCGACCGGCGCCCCACGGACCTCCTTCCGCTCGTCCCGGGTGTCCAGGGATCCTTTGATGTCGCTGCACGCATTGGCGTCGTCAGCGTGCTGCTCGGGCGAAGACGTCTCTGTGAGGCCTATCCTCGCGCCCGGCTGGCTCCCGTATGTCCGACCTATCCCGCCCCGGTCGAGGGGGAATTTTATCGCCAGGTGGTATGTCGAGATCTGGGCCTGGAGGGAGTTCAGCGTCGGGCGGCCGAGAAGGACGTTGTAGGCCGACGGAACCTTCGCTACGATGAAGTCCACTGGCAGCGTGCGTGTGCGGCCGGGTTCCCCGATCGTGAACTGCAGGGTGACCACCCCTTGTGCCGGGATAGAGTGGTTGGTGAACCCCGAGAGGACGTGGGGGGTCGGTCTCAGGTCTGCGGGGGCGAGCCCCATACGTAGGAAACAGTCGTGGAAGAGGATGTCCGCCAAGCTGCCCGAATCGATGAGTATTCTGTGGACCTTGTACCGGTGAATTTGGGCTATGATCACCAGCGGGTCACTATGGGGCACAGATATGTCGTGGAGATTCTCGTCGTCAAAGGTGATGGGCTCTCGACTCCTAGCCCTTTTGCTCGGGCGGTCGCCGGGTCCTATAAGGTAGCAGCCAGCGGGGAGGCCGACGATGTTGGGTGAGGGCCCGTCTGCGTCTCCATTGTGAGGGAGGCGACAGCGGGCGTTTGGATCTTCAAGGGGATTGATTGCCATGTGGGCGGAGATCGGAAGGCCAACTTTTGTTTTTTTGGAGTTTTCTTATTTCCCACAGATGGCGTCAACTGATGGAGGTCCTTTTCGGGTCTCCGTCAGATGTTGTCTTCCGCTGATCTCCTGGTGGACTTAGGTGGTTACCTTCCGTTGCGTGTGGGTCTCAATGGGTTTTGGTGGAAGATGTGATATGAGGAGTTCGGTGCCAAGTACCTGCAAAGAAGTCCCGGGGTGGTTTGGTACCACCAAGGACCCTCCGACGATTAAGTTAGTGTTGAGATCCGAGTAGAGTAACGGCTCAAAAGGGTCAAAAATGGCTTACTTGACTCTTCTGTGATGGGGGTTTATATAGCGGTGGTGGCACGCAGTAGCGGGCGCGAGGATCTCGCCGGCAGTTACGCCCCCGACGTCACGCCCGCGTAGAAATCAGATCGCCCATTAATGAGGATTGATGGCGTGGAACGTGGGATGTTGCTGGCGTTGAATCTGCGCATGGCGAGATTCGCGGAGCGGCGGTTACGCCTGTGAGCGGTGACTTTGATCGGAGGGCTGAGGAAGACGGCCACGGCTTGGAGCTCGGGACGAGCGAGGAGGCCGAGGAGTCCTGGTCTCGTGGCAGCCCGGCGCAAGCTATGGGGCCGAGGAAGCCAATTTGTATGGGGCCCTGAGGGGGGTCAGCTTGTGCTTGCAGGTCGGGCGTAGGGTGGCCTGGTCGGCCCCGTGGGCCCTTTCTTCTGAGTCCCCTGAGACACGTCATCTACCACGTGCCTTGATTCTGGAGATTGCCGATCTTGAGCATCATCAATCACTAAAATAGGTTAAGCGTTATTTTTGAAAGTATTTTGGTGAAAAAACAACTCCCATATAAAAAAGATAATTCATCCAAAAACCGTGGCAATTGAGGGTATTTTAGTGTAATTCGAGTCTAATAAAACGTCTGGAGCTTTGCCCACATAATATAGCACTATAAATAAAAGGCTTCCAGAGAGAAAAATAGGTGAAAGGTTGGAAAATTTTCCGGAAAATAATGTAATAAAGTTATTTTCCTAATCAAACTCTCAACTTTAGTTATTAAACTCTCCCCAATTTCCCTTCAAAATTCGATTTTTCTAACGTATATCTTGGTGTTTATCCTTTGATTTTGATTGTTGGAAAAAAAAGGAGGGCTTCGATCAATCGGCCCCCGACTCCAGATGCAGAGGAAGATGGGCCGCAGCAAGAGCAGACGCTTCAAGAGATCATCAACATCAAGGTATAACCAATTTCGTAGCTAGGGTTTTGGTCTTCAGCTGAAATTAGGGGTTTTATCTGGCAATCTTGAGTCTTTCTTTTGATTTGTAAGATCCCTAATGTTGTTATATTATTTGATCTGTGATTAAAAGGGGCAAGTTTTGCCTCAAATATTTGCGTGTGAGAGGTAGATTTTGCATTTACCACAAACTATTAGTTGCATCGGTACATAATCACAATGGAAAAATGTAGATATTGGCTGATTTTGTGATAACCAATGTTAGTTGTATTCTTATTGCTAAGCATGTTTGATTATTTTGGGTTTTACCGTATTTGGTGCTGAAGATGATCGAGAGTGGGGAGAAGGAGAAACTGATGGAGCTTTTGAGGGAACGGCTCGTGGAATGCGGATGGAAGGATGAAATGAAAACCCTTTGCAGGTATGAAATTGTATATTTTATTTCTCATCTCTTTGTTGTTTGAGTAGGACTACGAGCTAGCGAATTTTCTAGGAAGGGTTGAAAAATCAATCCACACAAATACTTATTGGTTGTAATTAATTTATTTATAGCATGTCGATTAAATATCACCCATAAAGTAGTGCTCAGTGTCCGTCTGATACTCATGGGAACCAGCTGAAACTGACGAAGAACATGAGAAGATTCAGGTTTGAAGTGGAAATTGTTATGCTAACGATATTCAAAATAAAAAAAATAAAGGAATATGATGTGTGTTATTAAACATTGAATTTTTCCATGTAATAATTCATCTTTTGAGATCCAGGGTTGAAATAAATTATATGAGAAAAACATATAGTACAGACCAGGGTTTAATTTAGTTAACCTTTTGTTTTTTAAAAATAAAACCTCTCTTTATTGCATTTGCTTTAAAATTCAATATCATTAATCAAATCCTATTAGGTTGGCAAATTTATTTTAATCAATATCCATATTGGTTACTTACTGAATAATTAATTTGGATTAACTCAATCACAGGCCTTTAAATATTTAAATACTTGCTGCCTAGCAAATGACAAAGTTCTAAATTCTCTTAAGTCTTAAGTCAATCCCATTTCCTTTTTCCATACTGCATACACACATATACATGATAACATTTCTATTAAGCATTGCTTTTTCTATGCTGCCAACAAATGGCAACATTTCTGAACTTTCAATGAAATCATAGGCATATGCCAAGTCAAATCCAAAAGCTGTTATGAAGCTGTGGCCAATTGATTATGCACAGCGATAATCTCGTCCTGGTTGTGTGTGGGGTATTATCACATCTTAGTAAGAGATGGAAGACCTACTGTCGGCAGGGCAAGTCTACGACTTTGGTGGTTTTGCCGGGGACTGTGTAAAGAAGATAACTTGTTAGTTGTCATCACTCTTTGTCACATCATAATACAATGTATCACACGACCAGGAAAGTTTTCTTTTATGACATAAAATTGGCGTTATAACATTTTTATAAGTAGGAGAGGTACATTGTAGAGGCACTATGGTCAATGGTAGTATGACAACTTCTTAAAGAAACAACGCTAAAGTGAAAACACCAACATAGGAAATAAAATAAGGTTCAGAAAACATAATGGGTACAGGGCCTCAAGAATGGGTGTTGACGTGCTAATTGATTAACGCGTGTTTTTTTTAAGTCCAGGTTGATATGTTATAGTCTTTAAATTTATTTGGTCATATGTCTGCGTTAAGCATATATATTTAACATTGGTGTTGTTTGGGTCGATATTGGACTCTAATACAACTCATGATCTGAGATGGTTGATTCTGATTTATAAATGAACATCCAAGTTTTGATACCGATATTGGCCGATACCAAGTTATATTGGATTTACCATTTGATTAGTAGGGTTCGCATTAATCAATGGTTGAGTAGATTTATTGATAGGTTGTTAGTTTTATTAATAGTTTATGGGGTTGTGGTTTATTATTGGGTTATGGCTTATTTAACATCATTACTTAATATATTTAAAAAAATATCATAGAAATATTTACCAGGTGTTAAATTAGCCATTTTAGATATCATTAATTGCCGAAGAATTCACCAAATTGTTTATAATTGCTTTTACTATTTATTTAAAGAATTACATGATTTTTCTTTCTTTTTTCCTTGTCGAACAATGCAAGACGGCTGATTCTGATCCCAAGTGACCTCCTGGTATCCGATACCAATACCGAGAATTACAACCTTAATGAAATGCTTTGATAATAACTTCGGTATTAGTTTGTAGTTTTGTACAACTTTTGGAAATATCGAGTGATTGATCTTATGCCTTTACCATCTGAACTTCATCTTATTAAAATGGACCTGCATATAAATTGTAGAGGCCCGACTGGAAAATTGTTTACAATTTTACAACCGATTCTTGACTCAAGGGTTATCTTGATATGCATTCTTGTTCTTGGTTAAAGGTAATAAGAGTTGGGCTTTCACAACAAACGATAAGGGATTCAATGAACCATGGCCTAAGTGTGTACAAAAGCAATGTTTAGTACAAAATATTGAGAAAACTAGGTTTTAGCCTTTTCAAAGGCTAAACAAGATGTAGAGTGTTTTTCGACACCCTATTGAAATAGGAATGAGCTTGCTTGTCAGGATTGTACAAATTCTCTCTGTCTAGGGTAGGCTAGGGTTTGTTGATTGTGGAGATACTTTTCTCCGGCAGCCGCGGACAAAACTGTCGTTAATTTCCCCTCGCTCCAAAACAAGGGAACCTCCGATTAACGGATCATGTGGGTCATGTGAACTCAATACGGAACGTTTGTGCTGGAAAATAAATGTAAATACTTGTTCACTTCATTTTTATTTTTATTTGTTTGTATTCTATTCTTATTTATTTTTATTTTTGGTTTTATTATTTTTTAATAATAATTTTTTTATTGGGGGTTTCTCCCAAAGGGGGGAAACCCCATAAAAGGGTCGGGGACCCCCCTGGGAGGGATCCCCACTAATTGGGGGCCTCCTCCCTTTAGGGAGGTCCTCGAATACTCGGAGGGCTCCCAAAAGGGAGCAAGTCCCCAAAGTTTCGGGGACCTCCCCCTTTGGGGGAAGGATCCCCGAAGTTTTGGGGACCCCCCGGTGGGGGAGTAGGTCCCCGAAGTTTTGGGGGAGGGACCCGAGACTTCGATCCCCCAAATTTATTATTATTATTATTATATTGATCTTTTAGTTTTAAAATATTTTTATCTATCTATTTATTTATTATATCGTTTAATTTGGTAAATGGGACTAGGCGCATGGATTTCGACAAAATTTTGGCAGCATAACTGCTAAATTCGTCGATTTATCGTACGAAAAGGTGAACTACGGAAAACTATGCACCCACCAAAAAGAAAATACGGACCGAAATCCGCATTCTAAAGAGGAATACGGACCGAAGTCCACATTCCCAAACCACCGAAAAGGAAATACGGATTAAAATCCGTATTCCCAAGGGTTTCCCCAAAGGAAAGCCCGAAGGCTTTCCCTTTGATGGGGTCACCGCAACTTTTTCATGTTTGGTATAAAAGTGCCTTCTTGGATCTTCACGTCTTCAAAGTTAGGTCTTGAATAATAATAAAAAAAATGTCCCATTTCTCTTTTCCGATCTCTGGTTATTGATGAGAGGAAAATCTCTTTTTATCTGTTGGGATGTGAGAGGATCGACTCCGCTCTCTTTATTTTTTTAATAGGGCTTAGGATCAAATAAAATTTTTTTTGAAGGAGAGGAGGAAGAGAGAAGAATCTGCGAGGTGAAAAGAGTAAGCGAGAGGCGGCTGAAAACCTTAGAAATTTTAGGGAACCAAAATTGTTGTTATTTCTTCACTTGGATGGTGTTTAAATACCCGTTGAGCTTTACAAATTGTCTTTTTGCCTACTCCTTGCAAGCATATGCACACTTTTGTACTTTTAGCATCATGTCCTACAATTTTGGCTTTTTACCCATATTTTTTTACATTTATTTCTAAAAATTACATCTAAATTTATTTATTGCATAATTCTTTTTTTTTCTTCGATGGCCGGCTGGTTTCGCTTGGGTTTGAGGCAGTGTGGGCATGGGCCCACTTGCTTCGGCCCAAATTGGTTGGACTTGGACCCATTTGTTTGGACGTTGACTTTGACTTGTTGACTTTTTTTTACTTTGACTGTAGGGTGTAATTTTTGATCCCAACACGAGAATAAAGGTTGTAGGGAAATTTAAAGAGTGGGGGTTAATTGTGCGCTGCTTTGAAAGTAGTGGATGATAACTCTTAAAGTCCTAAAAATGCAAACAAGCAACTGAAAAGGAAGAGATTATATGATAATTGCACGGTAGAAGTCCACTTCAAAAAATAGTGGTCTAAATTTTCTAGAACAGGAAAAGACATTGTATTCTGGGAGCATTTAGCAATTAATTCCTCAAGAGTGAAAAGCATGTCTGTAATGGGATTTGGCACTAACCGACGTATTTAGGAGCCTGTAGGAAAACATTCATGTCTGGAGCCATATTAGGAGCTGAGATCTAGTAATACTTTATTGAATTTGTTTAAGAAAGCCTCAAAATGATTGCATGAAGAAAAACAAAAGTCTCTTTTGATGTTTATCATCTTGGCCCTAGATCAGGGTGCTAGGACTCTAATTTTTACTGCTTGCATAATTACTAACTTCTGCTTGAAGCGAAATGACTAGCAGGTGATCCCTCCCCCCTTCTGATCCTGAAACCCTTGTCTGACATTCTTGTGTGTGTTGTCCTGTTGGTTACCTAGGCCCTTGTTCAACTAGCTATTATTGGACTTGTGGGCCAATATGGAAGCATCGTGTAGCCAATTATCTTGATTGTTAATTTGTAAGAGGATCTTGAATTTTCTCTTTTTAGGTATCATTTTGCTTTCCATCATTGTAGTATGTAAGACACCGCGAAATTATTCGTGCACTAGCCCCTGCAAACCTGGAGACATACTTATTGGCACAACCATGCGTATCAAAGCATTTTGATTTCATATTGACTCTCTGTTGAGTGTTAGCGTAGTTCTGCTTTCTTCTGAAGCTCGGTGCGGTTGGTAAGTTCCTGTAGTCTGGTGCGTCATTGGCTAGTAGGCTGAAATCGTGCGGTGTGTAAGAGATTTAACTGTAGTGATTAGAAAAATTCTCACTTCCCCCTATTAAATCTGACGGTACCCTATTGTAAATTAACTGTAGATTATTTTCGTTTCATGAAGGTTGAGTTCTTATTGTGCTTTTTGTGCATTTCTAAGCGATGTTTTTTCCTTGTAAAATTATGTTGTAGAGCTTATGCTAGGAAGAAAGGAAGAAATAATGTCACGGTTGACGATCTTATAGATGTTATTACTCCGAAAGGCAGAGGTAAGAACGACCACCCCTTTATGTTTGCTGGCTCTCATGAATCTCATGATACAGGTTCAACATTATATTCATCGTAGGGTCTTTGCAAATATTCTGTTTCTGATGTGTGTGCGTGTTTACATGCACTTGCACATGTGTAGGACAGCCTATTATTTTGTTCTTTTTTCTTTTGAAGAAACCTGATTACAATACATTTTTCTAAATTGCAATTAGTTTTACATCGTATATTTCTGATGCTTTTCTATATTTTTTCTTGCTTGATTTTGTGCAGCTTCAGTACCTGATTCCGTGAAGGCTGAGTTGTTGCAACGCATTAGGTCATTCCTTATGTCAGCTGTGCAGTAAGACTGTGCCTTGAGTGCCATATAACAGGAAGCAACAGTATTTTCTCTTGCAATTTAAAATGCTAAGCTATATGAGAATATATTTATTCCTTAATCAGTTGTATTGAAATCTTTATCAGTACAGTATTGCATGACGAGTTCTGCCATATTTATGATCTTAAATGCTTACGGTTGAAATCTTGTTTCAAGGGAAGAAAATTGCGACCGCCATAATTTTCAGTTATAGAAAATAAGATTTGAATGCCATGCATGAATAAATTTGATTCTCATTAAATAGTTATTATTACCCATTATTATCCATTGAGAGAATGGTAATTGATAAAATGCAGACACTGGTAACAATAACGTTTTCTGTTAATATTTTTGGGCATCCAAAACCATAAATGGAAAATACCGGTGCATTAGATACAAGATTAAAGACAAACAGTTGCACGGTTTTAACGATTAACTGTCAAAAAGCTCTTGGCCTGTTCAGAACTTGTGTAAAATCTGTTCAGAACTTGTGTTAAATACTCCTGGGCATTTTGGCCTTGTCAAAAACCCAGGGCCTATATTAAACCCTTGTGAAGCCAGTTGCCTAAAATATCTAAGTATAATATCTAAGGAGCTGCATGTAATATCTATACACACTACTACAATGAAGAGTTGTCCCTACGGATAGAGGAATTTGTGCGAGCAACTTTTTATTGCCCCTACGGTTTACTCCGTAGGGACATTGTTTGCTTCTACAGTGCCTACCGTAGGGGTATAAATAAATTAAAAAATATTAAAATGCAATGTTTTTATTTGGTTCTACGGTGCCGCAAAACAGAGTCTTACAGATTAATCCGTAGGGGGAAAAATGGTTATTTAAAAAAATTAAAGCTAAGAATTTTCCCACCGTCTCCTAAAATTTCCCACAAACACCCGTGTCAAAATTCCTCGTCCGTCTTCGCCGTCCCATTCTCGTCGCCGAGTTCCTCCTCCATCGCCGTCGATCGAGCTCGTCGTGGAGTTTCTCGTCGCCGCCAATCGTCCACCACTTTGAGCTCCATCTTCCCGGCCTTCTCCACCTCGTCGAAGCCTTGCTCTCCACCTCTTCGAGGAACTTTAATCATCGGCTTAGGCAGAGGTGAGTTAATTTTAATATATAATTTTGTTGTTTTTACTTTGTGTTATTGTTGTTGATTTTAGGTTAGTGTTATAAGGCCGGGATAATTGGGGGTTAATTTGGGTTAGGGTTGGGTGATGATTAGGGTTAGGGTTAATTAGGTAAAATACGGGTAGGATTAAGGTTAGGGTTATAGGGCCGGATTAATTGGGGGTTAATTTGGGTTAGGGTTAGGTTTTGGGTGATGATTAGAGTCAATTAGGTAAAATAGGGTTAGGGTTAGGGTTTGGGGGGTTAATTAGGTAAAATAGGGTTAATTTGGGTTTGGATGATGATTAGGGTTTGGGTTAATTTGGGTTAATTAGATAAAATAGGATTAATTTGAGTTGGGGTGTTAATAGGGTTAATTTGGTTTAATTAGTTTAATTTTGAGTTAATTAGGGATAATTTGAGTTAGGGTGATGATTAGGGTTATGGTTTAAAGTGCACTAGTTTCTTCAGTAGGATACTCGCTGATAACGTAAACGTAAAACTTTACCGTAAACGTAAAAAAAATATTAGCCTAATCTAAAAACTTCAAACCCTTAAAAAACGAAACATAAACATAAACATAAAATCTATTCACGTCAAATGTTCAAGTTAAAACCAATATATGATACTCGATAATAATATGAAACTTTCATATTCTTATCGATATTTATATGTGAAAATCAAAGCGCGACTTAGTCCCCGTCTATCGGTTAACATACATTCGATATTCATCGTGACATAGAACTATACGAAGGTTGTTAAATATCGGATGGTATAGTTTGGTGTTAACAACCGTCGTGTAGTCTATATGACGAGAAGATTCAATCGTATGATAACCGATAGATTTGTCCAGTGTGGACAAGTTAGGAATGTATAAAGCAAGCACCTGCATTCACTTGTGTTTTCATTCGTTTCGAGTTATTTCGTCGGTACTTTTCCACTGGTTCTCTGTATATAAAGATAGATTAGATGTTCATTTCAACGTTGTTTCACAACCTTGAAATAATTATCTATTCTATTACAGTGTACTCGGAGAACAGCAGGGAGGTACTGCCAAAATTTACTCGAAACGGATGAAAGCACAAGCGAATAGGTGTATGCTCTATACATTCTTAATGGGATAGAAGCCTTACCCCGACAGCCGAAACACACACATACAACACGAATACACAATAAACGCACACACAAAGCATATACATACTAGCAACCCTACACTCAAGCGAAATCATAAATTGAAACACACATACACAGAATACAACTCATACTTGGGTGTCTTCAAATCTTACTTTGTTAATCAATAATTTATTTTTTTCAACGACAAACTTGCCTCTACGGATTTTCTTTTTTGTCAGTAACCATCTCGTTCTTGGATTTCTCAATATAGTCACTATAACCTACAATTTATATGTTATACAGTCAAACAAGGCCCATGAGTACATCAGAGTTAAAGATTGGATGTACGTGGATTGTCAACAATGCATGCAATCTAAGTTTGTCGCAAGAGTTGCTGCTTTCATTGAATTTGCACGCACACGTAATAAGATCGTGTCAGAGAAGATTCTCTGTCCGTGCGATACATGTGGTAATAAGTTTTGGCAGAAGATAGAAATCATAGAGCTTAACATCGTTAAATATGGTTTTACTAGACTTTATACAACTTGGCTATATCACGGGGAAGGACAGAAGAAAACGGTAATGCGGCAGAAGAAGAAAAAGAAGACAGTAATGCGGCAGAAGGCAAAGAAGACGATAACTTCTTTCCAGGAGAAGAAATGGAGGATATGCTAGAGGCTGGCCTAGCTGATAGTATTCCTACCGAAGATGACATTCCTTCCGGTCAAGGACCGCGTGCGGATAAGTATGAAAAGTTCATGAATGGTGCTAGAAGACCAATTTATGAGAATGCAAAGTATTCCACCCTATCATAGTTCGTCCAACTTTTTCAGATTAAGTGCCTAAATGGATGGAGCAACAAGTCATTCACGATACTTCTGAAGTTCCTGAAAGATTCTATGCCTCCGGAAAATAACGTGCCCGACAGCTGGTACGAAGCCCAGAAGATGATGTCTGATTTAGGTCTGAAATATGAGAGGATTCATGCATGTCCCAAAAATTGCGTGTTGTACCGGAAAGAGAATTCAGATTTGAAAGAGTGTCTAACATGCGGAGAGGCCAGGTATAATCCGAAAGAATCTGATAAGAAGCCCGATATATCTGTCAAGATAGCACGATACTTTTCCATAACACAGAGCTTGCAGAAGCTATTCAGGTGCAAGAAAACAGCCGAGGCAATAATTTGGCATCACCGTGCTGCTCCAAGCGAAGATGGAAAAATGAGTCATCCAAGAGATTCACCGGTATGGAAGGATTTCGATTGGAGACACGAAATATTCAGTAGTGATTCTCGCAATGGCAGGCTCGGACTCGCTAGTGATGGTTTCTGCCCATTCAACTATATGGCTGTAAGCCACAACACATGGTCTGTTGTAATGATAGTTTATAATCTGTTGCCTTGGTTGGGTATGGATCAATCTTACTTTATGATACCTCTTTTTATTGACGGACCAAACTCACCGGGAAACAATATCGACGTCTATCTCTGACCTTTGATCGATAGGTTAAAATTTTTATTCATTGATGGTGTAGAGACTTACGATGCAAACACAGATACAACCTTCACAATGCGTGCGGCTTTAATATGGACAATTAATGACTTTCCTGCGTATGGAATGCTATCAGGTTGGTCCGTACATGGTCACAAAGCATACCCTTATTGCTATCAATATATAATATCGAAATGGTTGAATTTTAGCAGGAAGGTTTCTTATTGCGGTCATCGGCATTTCCTGCCACTAGACCATCCCTACAAGTTAGATGCTGCTCACTTTAATGGTCATCAAGAGTTTCTTGGGTCTTCAGCCTCATTGTCCGAAGAGAACGTGATTGCTCAGTGGGATGACTACAATAATATGACTTTCGGGATAGATCCGGCAAAACAGGTCAAACCACCCTATTGGAACTGTTAAGGGTGTACACAATGTCTTCCACATCTTTCAACTACGCCGATATGTGAGTGATCCTAGTCATGTGCTTAACCACTTAGAACTAACCTTAGGAACCGATCTAATGATCGAACGACAGCTGGATGAGATTTTAGATCGGAAGGAGAAAGCCATACGGAATAAAGTGGTCCTACTAGTCCGGGTAATATGGCAGAAAGACTCCCCAAGAAAGTCACCATGGGAGCGTGAAAATTGTTAGGAATATGTATGCCCTAAAGGCCATTATTGTATATTATAGTGGATGCTTGAACATATATAGAAATGACTTTCTTGCTTGACATAATAGTAAGCTATTTGCTTGCTCTTTATCTCAACGTGTGCACTTATTTTAGTTTACTATCTCATTGAAACATGTTGATAAAGCCCTTAGAATGTTGTCTTGACTACCAGGACTATGATTCAGATCATACTAGTGGGGCTTGTGTAGTCCACAAGCACATCTTTAACAGTTCCTAGTCGAGGGAGTATCAAGACAGGGCATCAATATTCCAGAGTAGACTGGTGTGTACGTTTCTTGACCCTGTATGGGGCGATGATTGATCCCATAACCTTTAGTGTTTGACATCAAAATTTTTACATAGGTGCTCATTGGAGAATGGGTACACAGAACGGACTCGCCGAGAACTCCTAGATGGTACCATACCTATCGTCAGATAGCAGTTCTCTGGTGACACTTGTACAGGTTAGTCTGTAGACCCAAGATCGTTATAGTGTCTTGTATGGTTCCTACTGTGCTTTGATTTCCTTTCTACCACGGCTCAAATGAGTCGTGCAAATAGGTGGTTTTTGGGTACAGTCTCGAGTCATATAGAGGCAGTGAGCGATAGGAGGGGTTTCATCTCCCGGTATTGGGAGTTGATGTTGCGCTATGCTCGATTGGCTATAACAGCATGTTCCTGACCAAGGCTGATGAGATTTACTGATAAGTGTTATCAGTAGTTTCTTGAAAAGTTATAGGCCACATATCGACATGACTTGTCGAGTTATTGGGGTCTAACGATTCCACCCCCCAGACTCGATATGTGACATATCATACGAAGAGACCGGACTATACGGTAAGTGTTGCTTATAGGCTCTACGGGAGTTTGGACAAGTTTGCTTGTTGATCTTCTATTCGCTCAATACCTGGGTAGCCGTTACGCCCAGCTAGTAACGCTGACGGCTTGTGGGTATCTGATGTGATCATTACCTACTGCCGGCGTATTGACGAGTCTTTAGAGCCCCACATAGAGGTTTCCTAGCTCAAGCGAAACGAAGTAGGGCACGTATGGAGATATGTGCGGGAGCTTGATTAAATACGAGTATATGATACCGTATTCTAATCTAGCATATTTGATATCAGCAGGGTTATATATGATATAACCGGATTATTGAATCAAGTGTTGATTTAATGATATATATATGAAATTAGCCGGGTTATATATGATATAACCGTATTATTGAATCAAGTGTTGATTTAATAATTTGATATATATATATATATATTAACTAATATTAAATATCAGTCGGTTATATGAGATATAACCGGATTATTGAAACAAGTGTTGATTTAATGTTTTGATACACACACATATATATTTGATATTAGCCGGGTTATATATGATCTAACCGAATTATTGAATCAAGTGTTGATTTAATAATTTGATATATATATATATATATATATATATATATATATATATATTCATTTGTATCATGGTTGATGATACACAGAACCAAGATGTGTGAGAATCACATTAGAGATATAGATGACAAGATAATGATTTATATTTGTGAATCAAAGAAAAGAAGAATGAGTCATATTTCTATGGTTGCTTTGAGAAGTATTGAGAAGCCATGACTCACTCTCTTTTCTTTGTTTTATTCACAAATATTTCATGATTTTCTTGAGCCCATCCTTATCCTAATGGTTCACTTTACTTCCAAGTTCATCTTCATCTCCTCACTAGTTTTTCTAAGGTGAGAAAAAGAAATATTTTTAGTGAGAAAAATTCTTACTTCATCAACCTACACTACTTTACTAAATTAGTATAGGTTGTTATCTTCACTAATACAATGATTAGTGAAGTGTGAGCTTGAGTGTGAGTTGCCTCAAGGTGGATCATCTTCGACGACGAAAACTATAAGCAAGCTCGTTCCATCCTTCAAGTGGAGTCAAAGAAGAGTTTTAAGGACTACTACTTGGAGCTTTAGAAGTGAAGGAATAGACTATAAAAGTTGTAGACTCTCTTTACTTAGTTTAGAACTTGTTTGCTTAACTTTGAAACCCTAGTTCTCTAGTTTGATTCTTGTTTAGTATACTTAGCCTTCTAAAATTTTAAAATTGCATACTTGATGCTCATTGAAACTTAGTAGAGGTGCTAAGACATACTTTCATGGTATCAGAGCTAAGCTAGAAGCTAAGGAGTAGCTTAGACGAAGTTAAAATGTTCGATCGACGTTTTAAACATGGAATTTTGCATGTTTCTGTCCAATTTTTCAAACTTCATTTTTCACGATTAAAAATGCTCAGAAAATCGTGCAGGTAATTTTATGAAGGCACAAGAAACACGAGCACGTAACTCCACCACTTGGCCGCTGTAGGGTGTTTTCGTCATCCCATTGAGATGGGAATACGCGCCGCTTGTCAGGCGTATACAGATTCCCTCTGCTTAGGGTAGGCTGGGGTTTATTGATTGTAGGGATCTGAATCTCCGGCAGCCGCGGACTAAGCTGCCGTTAATTATCTCTCTCCTTTGAATCGAAGGAACCTCCGATTGACAGGTCAACTAGTCATGCGAACTTAATGTGCGGTGCTTTTGTGTATGTTTTTAGACGTGTCGGGGGCCCCGCAGAGTTTACGGGGGTCCCGCTACCCGGATAGCGGGATGGGGGTCAAAAGGGCTAGCAGCCCACTTGCGGGGTGCGGGACAGCGCCCCGTTAGAATTTTTTTTCTAGCGGGGACGTGTTTTTAGTGTGGAGAATATGAAAATAAGAATGAAGAAAAGAGAAAAAAAGAAAAGAAAAGAAAAGTAGCGTCCTAAGGACGTGTGGACGTTGGGCATCGGCGCCTTATGTGCCCGACACGTGGGCGCTGGGTGCCAGCGCCTCATGTGCTCGGCATGTGGACGCTGGGCGCCCGCAGAAAGAAGGGGCTCACCCCCAAATTAAGGAGTTGAATTCCCGAAAAGGATTTTTATTTATGAAGTTAAATTCCAAAAGATTTTGAATGGAGTTAAACTCCTAAAAGGGTTTTATTTGTGGAGTTAAACTCTAAAAGATTTTGAATGGAGTTAAACTCCTAAAAAAGGGTTTTATTTGTGGAGTTAAACTCCAAAAGATCTTGACAAATGGAATTGAACTCCCAGAAATCTTTGGAGATGATCAAAGGGGAGCTCTTTCTTCTCCCCTTTTGTTCTGGATCTTATTTTGAGCCTTGAATTTTCCCGAAGTGGGGTTTTTGGAGTTGGGTTTTTTTCTTCCTCCTCTCTGTTTGCTGGATCTTGGAGAAAAGGGAGCGAGACTTAAAAATCTCCCCTTTTAGGGATTTGATGGAAGATCCGAGCTCCCCTTCAAGGGTTTTATGGTGAAAAACTGTTTTTTTGGAAAAAAAGAGAGTTAAACTCTTGATTTAATTCAAAAAAAGAAGAAGGTTTAGAACCTTGAGGAAGGAGAAGGAGGTACAGAAACCCTAGCTTTTGAGAGGAATGAATTATTGTGCTTCATTTCATCATCATGTTGCCTTATATAGGATTACCAATTTACATATAACCCCTTGGGCTTTACAAAATGGTATTTTGCCCCTCCCATGCCTCATGTGCTCATTTCTTTTGCACATGAACCATGAGCTTTACAAAAATTTGGTTTTATGCCCATTCTTTTTACATTTATTCATAAAAATTATATCAAAATTATTTATTACATAATCTTCATTTTGGCATGGGACAGGCTGGCCGCGAGACTCGACATGGGCATGGGCTTACTTGACCTGGGCTTGAGCCTGCTTACTTGGGGTTGACTTTGATTTTGACTTGGTCAACCGCGGTGTAATTTTTGACCCCAACAAAATGCCCCCTATCAATAAATGCACACCGCGTATATGAGTTGTGCACATGAAATTGATGGATCTTGGAGTTGGATTTCGAGGTGGAACATCATTCCGGGGGCGGGGCATAATTCCGGGAGAATAATTTCGGGGATCGGAGCATAATTCCAGGATCAGAGCATCATTCTGAAGAGCGGAGCATAATTCTAGGGAGTGGAGCATGATTCCGGGGATCAGAGTATAATTCCGAGGAGCGGAGCATAATTCCGACGATCGAAGCATAATTCCGACGAGCGGAGCATGATTCCAAGGGGGGAAATATTCTGAGACGAAACATAGTTTCGGCGCAAAGTTCTGAGGCGAAGCATAATTTCGACACAGGACAGGTGTATCCTGATACGAAACTTAGTTCCGGCACAGGGTAGACATTCTGAACGAAAGATAGCTCCGATGCAGCGGTTGATTCCGATTCGAAACATAATTCTGACAGGGAAGGAAGATACTTCGAGGCGAAGCATGATTTCGACACGGGGTACATTCTGAGACGAAGCATGATTTCGCCGCAGAGCTTGTTGGTTGACTTGATTCCGAGACGGAGCATAATTCCGACGGGGAGGTCATTGGTTGACTTGATTCCGAGTCGAAGCATAATTCCGACGGGGAGGTCGTTGCTGCCCTTTTTGAGACTTGGATGGTCGGTGCTGCCCTTTTAGCGACGTGGACGATCGTTGCTGCCCTTTTAGCGACGTGGACGGTCATTGCTTAATTTGAATTGCTCCATTTCTTGCGGTGTTAGGGATTAGATTTGAATTGCTCCGCTTTCTGCGGTGTCAGGGTTGAAGTTGACTTGCGATTCGACTTGTTTCCGAGGTGGAGCTTGATTCCGCTATGGAGGTCGTTGGTTGTCTTGCTGATTTGATGTGATTTGGGTTGACATTAGCATCGCTACACCGGAATATGGTACCAGGAGTGAATCATCACTTGCCATGAGAGGATTTGGGGATTTTGGTTTTGTTTTGGCATCAGCACCGCTACATTGGAATATGGTACCAGGAGCGAATCATCATTTTTCGTGAGGGGGTTCGGGGATTTTGGTTTTGGTTTGGCATCAGCACCGCTACACTGGAATATGGTACCAGGAGCGAATCATCATTTGCCTTGAGGGGGTTTCCCTCATTCCCAGTTTAATGACTTAGGGATCATTTTTTCTCAGTTTAAAAACTTAGGGGTCTATTGGATCGAAAGTTTGGAATTTTGGGGTTGGGGTCGGCATCAGCGTTGCTAACACTGGAGCACAACTGCCAGGAGCAATTCATCATTTTTCTTTGCCTGTTGGGGAGCGATGGCTCAGAAGACAGGTTTAGATCCCTATCACCTAAATCTTTTTAATTTTATGAGCCGTAAGGGTTCCATACAAGCATTTTCTCCCTACGAGTCGAAAGGATATCGTATGTGTACTTTCTCCTTAGATGTCGTGAGGACTCCCAAGTGTGTTTTTCCTCTGTGAGTTGTAAGGATCTCACAAAGGTGTTTTCTTATGAGTCGAGAGGATATCACAAGCTTTGTTCTCCTCAAGCATTGTGATGACACATGAGTGGGTCTTCCCAAATGGAGCATAATTCCAAGGGCGGAGACCAGCCGCTGGATTGGTGATTGCGGTGGGGTATGGATGTGATGAGAATTATTCGAGCCTGTGAATTGTATACGGTAGTTAATTTGGGGACCAACCATAGGGTTAGGAGAATTTTGGAAAATTGGATTTTGGTTGGTGTCTGCATCGCTGCACTGGAATATGGTATCAGGAGCGACTCATCATTCGCCATATGGGGATTTGGATTTTGGTTGGCGTCTGCATCGCTGCATTGGAATATAGTACCAGGAGCGACTTATCATTCGCCATTTGGAGAGTTTTTTTTACCGCGATTGCTCTATCATTTCAGCTTTTCTTATCGTGAAGGTCGCGTTTGCCTTATCATTTTCGGCTATTTATTCTCGGTTGTCCCATCATTTCGGCTTTATTTTCATCTTTATTTTACTCGCTGATTTTTATTGCGGGTTGCCCCATCATTTTGGCTTATTATTATTATTATTTATTTATTATTTACACATTTTTTTATATCCCCAGTTTAAAGACTCAGGGGTCGAATGTTCCCAGTTTAATGACGTGGCGGTCCTGTGTGTTAGCTTATCCTAGCTCCTCGAACTTTGATCTTGGCGGAGCTGTGTTGATGACCGTAGCTTTGTAGCTTGCCGGTACATCCGAGGAATGTGAGGTTTTCCCAAGCTTGTATTGGTTCTCCATCCAATCTTTGAAAACATAGCAGTCTTCAATGGTATGACTCACCATTCTATGATATGGGTAGTATATGAGATTGCCGGTCATGTTCATTTTATATGGCCTCTTTGGAATAGGTAGTTGCAGACCGTTGTTCAAGGCGTCCTCGAATATTTTGTGGACTTCATCCCTCCTGAAGGAGTATACTTTCTTCTTTCTCTCTATTAGAGTAGGTGCCTTTCTTGATGTCGTTCCTCGAGGCCGATTAGTTTTTTGTTCGCCTGCTGTCCGCTTAGCCCATTCAGTGTACGTATCGGAGAAACTGGAAGCTGATCGCGGCCGTTTTTCTCAAAAGTGTCCCGCTCTTGGGCTGGAGGGAGTATCGGTTGGCTGTTTTAGGATATCAACCCCTGGCTCATGAACCAAAATTTGATTTTGCTGTAATTGCAATCGGGCGACTTGGGTCGTGAGATCTGCCATGACGTTTGCCAGCTCGTCGACTTTGGAATAGACCTTGGCCATCTTCTCGTCCCTTTCCTGAAGCTGCCTTTGAAGCCATTGGAATAATTCTTGTTCTATTGTTTCGGGTATGACAACGGGGTCATCCTTACCGTCTGAGCTTGATTCAGCAAGAACCACGGGTACCTTTGGCTTAATGGCCTGAGCGGGCTCTTCATCGTCTAGACCAAGCCGGGGTTGGGTATCAACAACCACGTCATTGTCATGGGTATGAGGCGTCGGAGGACTTGTTCTTCTGGGCTCCACCATGTAAATCGTATGGATTGTGTATCCGTCTACTGCCTCTTCATTGGTAATGTTGCTCGTTAGGCTTTTGGCTTGTTGCCTTGGCCCGTTCCTTTCAGAAAAGGGCAGATGACTAAGAGAAGCAGGTTCCCGAAGGGTTTCGGTCTCCATTTGTATGAAATTGGTAGTCGCAACTTTATTGTTTGCTAACACCCCTTTAGACAGTTCTATCTCTCCTGTCTTGTATTGCTTTTCGACCCAATCTTTAAAGACAAAGTAGTCTTCAGTAGTATGACGTATCACTCTGTGATAGGGGCAATATTTGGGGTCATTGGTCATATTCTCTTCTTGAGATCTTTTTGATTCTGGCAATTGTAGATCGTTTCTTAGAGCATCTTTGAATATTTTATGGACTTTGTCCCTTATGAAGGAATAGACCTTGTCCAGCTTCTCTTTCAGTGGAGAATCTCCTCCCTCTCCAAACACTGGCTTCCGAGGCTGGTTGACATTAGGCCTGCTCATCCCTCGCTTAGTTCGGTTAGCCGAAGAGTTAAAAGAACCAGCATCGTCGGAATTTCTGCCTTTGTGATTATCGTCCTTTCGGTTTCTCTAGGACCTATTGTTATTTTGGGAATCAGAGGAGAACTCCTACTTTGAGCGCTCCAACATCTGAACTTTCCTGGTCAGCTCTTGGAATGTTTTGACCCGCGGTGCATAGAAACGGGGCCATCCAATTATTGAGATTCCCGACGAGGAGGCTGACAGATTGGTCCTGCTCTATCGGCGGTTCACATTAGACGGAAAGATTACGCCATCGGGTTATAAAATCCGTGCTGCTTTCGTTGTTCTTTAGCTTGGTCCTTACGAGGCCGGCAATGGTGATCTTATCGCTGAAACTCATGAACCTTTGTCGAAACAGAGATTCCATTTGAACAAAAGTAGTAACGGAACCATCTGGTACGCTTGCGTACCAGTCGAAAGCGACATCGGTCAAGTTATTAACGAACTGGCGGAGGAGAAACACATCATTGCCCCCGGTATTCCCACATGAGGCTTTAAAGTAGGCGATGTGCTGATTCACATTTCCCGTCCCATCAAATCTTCTGAATTTGGGGATGACATGGCCGCTAGGAAACTTTACCAGATCATACTGAGTAGGATATGGTCTCCCACTACTGCTAACATCTTTTTGTGCTTCGATTTCGGCTACCAATATTTTAACTTTGTTGGCAACCAAATCCATGATTTGATGTTGAGTTAGCAGGTTGTTGTCATTGGTAGCCAAGACATTTCCCGAGATAGGATGTGACCGACTTTCATGCGGTCCGCTCACCTTTGGATTTAAGGGAATAGGCGTCGGCTGCTTTGGGATACCGTTTTCCGGTTCATGAGCAGAGCCTTATGCTTGATTGGGCGGTTGAGAGACAACTTGGGTCATGAGCTGTAAGACGACGTTTGTCAAGTCATTGATCTTCGAGTAGAGCCTGGCCATCTCCTTGTCCTTGTTTCTGAGCTACTTCTGAAGCTCTTGGAGAAATTGCTGCTCTGCTGTCTTAGGACGGAAGATTGGCTCATCTTCTCTTTCCGAGCCTGACTCCTCATGAACCGATAGATCTCTCTGCTTATCAACCTCATTGGAAGGGTTTTCATTACCTTCCAGAGAAGGCTGGTCTTGGGACGTGGTAGCCACATTCACACCAGATTGGATTTGAGACGTGATGTCCCCGTCCTTACTCTTGCTGCGCGTGTCCACCATGTAGATAGTGTGGACCACATATCCAGCCATCTCTTTATCTTTGGCGGCTGATTTTTCGGACCATCATCATGGCCTTTCCTCTTCTGGAAAGGATAGGCGACTGAAGTCGGTTGGCTTGATTGGGTCCTTGGGTGGCGCTGTCTGAATCACAGCTTTCTTGACTCTTGCGGTCATGGCATTCTTCTGAACCAATTTCAGCGGTTCAAAAGAGTTAACGAGGTTCACAGTCGATTCAGCTATTGTTGCGGGGTAACCCTGTTCTTAGAACCTCATGAAGTTCAGCCTAGCAGGAGCCCTAGCGCTTTTGTTGACTCTGTATCTGAGCCTTTTCTGTCTTAGCTTCTCGATATTGAGGGCTTGACGAGCATCCATCATCTAGGAAGCCATTGTGAGTCGATTGACGGGGAGTTTAGAGAAGATACCCGATCGAGCAGTTGTCAGGGGCACCGCTGGAGTTTGCTCGAGACGCCTTATTGTTTTATTGGTGTTGATGACCTTGCCCCCAGCTGGTGCAAAGGAAAGTCGTTCAAACACCGACTTGCGTTTGGGTAGTGGTGCCCTCGAGATCACTACATTTGGCCTCCTACGTTTCGAGGCCGGTCTGTCTGTTACCGGAGCTTGAGGAGCTGGGATGGCGTTAGCTGGCACGAACAGAATAGAACCAAATGGTAGCAGCGGCTCCTTCCATTGTTGCCCGAGACTGGTCGGGAGGATCGTCCTGGCGTGCATCTTCATCGTGTAGGAGACGGGAGCCATTTTGAGAGCTGAGCTTGTCCTTGGCGACATTTTTGAGGCTTGATCGCTTGAAATCCTGTATGAAAGAGTATTATTTTAGTATAAATATCGATATGTATGTTGATTGAGTTCGCATGAATGTTTAACCCGAAATATGTAAGGAGAGAAAAGGTCCCACCGGACGTGCCAGAATCTGTAGGCTGTTTTTCGTCACCCCATTAAGATAAGAATACGCGCCTCTTGTCCGGCGTATATAAATCCCCCCTGCTTAGGGTAGGCCGGGCTTTATTGATTGTGGGGATCCGAATCTCTGGCAGCCGCGGACTAAGCTGTCGTTAATTACCCCTCGCCTTTGAAGCGAAGGAACTTCCGATTGACAGGTCAACTAGTCATGCAAACTCAATGTGCAGTGCTTGTGTGTATGTTTTTAGACGTATCGGGGCCCCCGCAGAGTAGCATCCTAAGGACGTGTGGGCGCCGGGTGCTGGTGCCTCACACGCTGGGCGCATGGGCGCCGGGCGCCGGTGCCTCACGTGCCCGGCACGTCGGCACTGGGCGTCCGCAGAAAGAAGGGGTTTGGCTCCAAATTGAGGAGTTGAACTCCCGAAAAGGATTTTTATTTATAGAGTTAAACTCTGAAAGATTTTGAATGGAGTTAAACTCCCAAAAGAGTTTTATTTGTGGAGTTAAACTCCAAAAGATTTTGAATAGAGTTAAACTCCTAAAAAAGGTTTTATTTGTGGAGTTAAACTCCAAAAGATCTTGACAAATGGAGTTGAACTCCCAGAAATCTTTGGAGATGATCAAAGTGGACCCCTTTCTTCTCCCCTTTTGCCCTGGATCTTCTTTTGAGCCTTGGATCTTCCTGAAGTGGGGTTTTTGGAGTTGGGTTTTCTTCTTCCTCCTCTCTGTTGGCTAGATCTTGGAGAAAAGGGGGTGGGACTTAAAAATCTCCCATTTTAGGGATTTGATGGAAGATCCGAGCTCCTCTTCAAGGGTTTTATGGTGAAAACTGTTTCTTTTTGGAAAAAGAAGAGTTAAACTCTTGATCTAATTCAAAAAAAGAAAGAAGGTTTAGAACCTTGAAGAAGATTTAGAACCTTGAAGAAGGAGAATCAGGCACAAAAACTCTAGCTTTTGAGATGAATGAATTATTGTGCTTCATTTCATCATCATGTTGTCTTATATAGGCTTATCAATTTACACATAGCCCCTTGGGCTTTACAAAATGACATTTTGCCCATCACATGCCTCATGTGCTCATTTCTTTTGCACACGAGTCATGTGCTTTACAAAAATTTGGCTTTATGCTCATTCTTCTTACATTTATTCATAAAAATTATATCAAAATTATTTATTACATAATCTTCATTTTGGCATGGGGCAGGCCGGCCGCGGGGCACAACTTGGGCATGGGCCCACTTGAACTGGGTTTGGGCCCGCTTACTTGGGTTTGACTTTGATTTTGACTTGGTCAACCGGGGTGTAATTTTTTACCCCAACAGCTGCGAAACCGCCTCCTATATCATGTATTGGCCGCGGTTCCGCCATGAAAATGTGGAGTTAGGAGCTCATTTTTCTTGTGCTGCTTCATTTTCATATTTTGGATTTTCGGGGTATTTTTAATGAGGCTCAAATGGTTGAGTTCTCTGTGAATTGTTGTTGTTTGAAATATCGATCGAAATGTTTAACATCGTCTATATTTCTTTGGTTATGTGATACAATTTTGGGAATCCACATTGATTAGTCTTGCGAAAACTAGTTATCGATTTGTAAATCTCGCATTTTAGTCTCAAATGATGGATTACCACGGAGTTTGGATTTGGATCGAAACTCTGTCGTAATTTCGTATCGTATGCGAATACTAGCCGGGAGATACTAGTAGACAACCACGTCCCTTTGTCCCAACCAAGTGACTATAGAAAAACCCCATGGCCAAAAGCATCCACTCGGGTGCTCGCGGCCACGATGTTCCGCCCAAGTCCACTTCGTTGACGGCCTCGGGGGTGTGGTCATCCACTAAAGTTCCCGACGAGCATTCGATCTTTTAATCGGGAATCTTGTTGAATTTCCCGGCTTAAATTTTGAAAAGGGTTTTCAATTTGAGACTTATTGTAAGGTTTATAATATTAGGCATGAAATTCGGAATATGTGATAATCCGAGTTTATGATGTTTATAGATGCGGATTCTAATTATTGTAGTTTTCATTTCTTTTCTGCAACCGTAAGTGTAATATGTGGCAGTATCTCCGATCTCGTTGCTATATGACAACGACATTAGGGATATGCATATTTACTTACGTTGATAACATGTGATGTTATTGTGTTGCTATCGATTTGTTATATTGGATCGTCGTGATTAAATAGCTGGGAGTTTTATGTGAGATGAGAGTTTTTCAATTTTCATTCATGTAAATAATTGTATATAATATTCTTTTATTGGGACACTTCCGGGTTGAAGTTGTTGTCTCTATTCTATGTATATTATTTACTTTTACGCATTAGGATAGACCCAAAACGGAGAGCACAAGTAACCGGGTTCTATAGTTCAGTGGGATGCCATCTCTAGGAGTCGAGACCGGTTGCCTAACTCTAGAATTGGAAGGGTTGCTTGCCGCTCTCATAGTGGTCTAGAGGTGTGGGCTTGGCTATTCATCACGATCGTGAAATCCGTGTTTTTCGTTACTGGTTTAATCTAAAACACGGACTTCCTAATATATCCTTTATTTCATATATATGCTTCTGATGTTCTATGATGTGATGTGATCATATAACTTCTTAAGACGAATGCTACTTATATATAAAATATATTAGTAGACACTGTATATGTTTTGCATCCGCGCTAGTCCTGACCCCGCCCTGCTATAAGTTAAGTAACCTTATGGTGAAGACCCGGGTCCCTGTAGCGAATTCGGATGGTATATATGTGTGTTTTATTTTCGTTTCTTCTGTGATGTTTAGGAAACATAATTGATAGGATGTCATTAATAAGATTAATGAAAAGAAAAGAAAAGAAACCTAAAATATATTGTAGAATCAAATTTTTCAAAAAGTTAGCTCTAGTTCTTGCTTTGCATAGCGGTATTCCATTATGAATATCCAAAACCTCATTCGATAAGGAAAGAGCCTAGATTATTTCACCGGGAATGATCTCTTTAGCAAAAACTAGCATATGCTACAACCCACTCGGTTTGTTTTGAAAACTACTCGATTTTTAAAGCGGAGCTTAAACCACTCCTTTTCAAATCGCTATGTTCAACAACGATATCAAGTTTATTACATTAAAGGTTTTCTTCAAAACCAGTCAAGAGTCGTACGGGTGGGTCTAAATCAGTCACGAAATGATGGGTTGAACTTGACGTGCGGTTTATAGTTTGTTGACCTTGTCAAGGTCATAAACCGCATGGGGTAAAAACAATTATCGGGAATTTAAGTGTAGAAATTTGCAATGATATTGCATACCTTCTATATGATAGTTGGATCCCGATACCTACTGCGAGTAAGCGTTACACCTGGAAGAGTTTTCCACTTTACAATTAGCTAATCCAGTAGGTGTCTAAGAAATGTGTTAACGGGGTTATGCCCCTGCGGAAATGAGATTATTTAATTAGTTCCATGCGAAAGGATGGGGAGACTCCCTCGGAGTACCAACACCAGCCTGGCTAACCGATTAGCGAACTTATAGGGTGTAATTAGTCCCGGCTAATCTTATCTTTTAGGGTTTGAAGGAAGATTTGATAAAAACAGTGGGAGCCATCCTGATTAGATAAGATAATAACTAGTCTAATCTTGCAAGATCGCACACTAAAGTGTTTTCTTCTCTCTCTCTCCAGGTAGCGACCATATCACATCTTAATTAAGATAATAACATGTATGTATTAAACGAACCCCCTTATTATACTGGGCCGGAGAACGTTGGTTCCGCTCTATCTTATGACAACTGTCATAAGTCTGAGCAAGAGATATGGGAATGTAAGGATTTCCACGCAACACTAATGAAGAAAGAGAATTCTGATGTATCTTCTTCGGGTGTGTTAATTATTGAGAACTGTTTCTCAGTCTACTATACGTTCTGGGTATTTCATACCGGATCAGGATTCCACATTTGTAACCTGTTATAAGGGTTAAATAAAAGTAGAGAACTGAGAAATGGTGATATGTCTCTCAGATTAGGGAATGGAGCAATTGTGCTGCCGACGCCGTCGGCGAATATTACCTAGTATTGCTAAATGGTAATACATTGATTTTGAACGAATGTTATCTCGTACCGTCGATGTATAATATCCGTTTTTTATTAGATAAAGAAGGATATAACCTTGCATTAGAAAAAAACGTTATGAACATTTTCCTAAATCAAGTGTTGATTATGTAATGGTTTATACGTTCTAAATCAAAATACAGTTCAAAATATACAGAACACTCACAAGAGGAAAAGTTCAGAAATGAACGAAGCCTTCTTGTGGCATTGTAGACTTGGTCATATCAATACGACCAGACTAGCTAAGTTGTATAAAGATAGATATTTGAATCCATTCGAATTTACATCTTATGAAACTTGTTGGTCATGTCTCAAAGGAAAGATGACCAAAACTCCGTTTACGGAACACGGAGCAAGAGCTACTGAACTCTTGGAACTGATACAGAGTGATGTATGCGGTCTTATGTCTACACATGCCAGAAATGGTTTCTCGTACTTTATTACATTCACCGATGATCTCTCAAGATTTGGACACATGTTCCTGTTGAAACACAAATCTGAACTTTTTGAGAAATTCAAGGAATAAAAGAGCAAAGTAGAGAACCAGACGGGTAAAAGTATTAAAATCCTTCAATCCGATCGAGAAAGTGAATACTTAAGCACGGAATTCCGAGATTATCTAAAAGAGAATAGGATTCTCTTCAGCTTACTCCTCCATATACACCACAACACAACGGTGTATCGGAGCAGAGGAATCACACCCTATTAGATATGGTGCGCTCTATGATGAATACCGCTGAGTTACCTATTTCCTTTTAGAGTTGTGCACTTGAGACAGCTGCATACCTATTGAATCAAGTTCCATCAATCTGTGCCTAAAACACCATATGAGATATGGAGTGGAAAGATACCATATCTTAAACAAGTTAAGATATGGAGTTGTCCGGCCTATGTAAAAAAACAGAATCCGGACAAACTCGAACCACGATCGGTTCTTTGCATGTTTGTGGGATATCCAAATAATTCACATGGATATCTATTCCACCATATTGAGGAACAAAAGGTGTTTGTTGCTCAACATGCCACCTTTTTAGAAAAATAATTTCTTGTAAAAGAAATTAGTGGTAATGAGGTAGAACTGGAAGAAGTTCCAGATACACAAACTACAACTGAAGATTTGGTAGAACCGGAGGATTCAATAGTCCCCGACGAACTTCAGCCACTCCGCAGATCTAGTAGGGTTTCTCACCCACCTGAGAGATACTACGGTTTTCTCATAGACGGTGGGAGCCAGAATTGCATTATGGAAGATGATGACCCAACTAGTTTCGAGCAGGCCATCACAAGTGGGGACTCTGTGAAATGACTGGATGCTATGCAATCTGAGATGGAATCCATATACACCAACAAAGTATGGACTTTTGAAGTTGCTCCTGAAGGGGTAAAACCCATTGGGAGCAAATGGATATTCAAGAAGAAAATTGGTGTAGATGGAAAGGTTGAGACCTTCAAAGCTAGACTTGTAGCAAAAGGTTTCGTCAACGACCAGGTATCGATTATGATGAGACCTTTTCTAGTAGCTATACTTAAGTCCATCAGGATCCTACTTGCCATTGCTGCATACCATGACTATGAAATCTGGCAGATGGATATCAAGACCATTTTTCGAAATGGTGATTTAGAAGAGAGCGTGCATATGACACAACCAGAGGGTTTCGTAGACAGTGAGAGCAGCGGAAAAATGTGCAAGCTTCTTAAATCAATCTACTGATTAAAACATGCGTCGCAGAACTGGAACATATGTTTTGATATAGCAGTCAAAGAGTTTGACTTCATCAAAAATATAGATGAACCATGTATATATAAAAATGTTGTAGAGAGTAAGGTCGTATTCCTTGTATTGTACATGAATGACATACTCTTGATAAAAATGATGTTCTTATGCTGCACTCGGTCAAACTCTTCCTATCACAAAAGTTCTCTATGAAAGATCTGGGTGATGCCTCCTACATCCTGAAGATAAAGATCTATAGGGATAGATCAAAAAGGATGTTGGGATTATCCCAATACAACTACATAAACACCATACTAAAGAGATTTAGTATGGAAGATTCTAATCGTGGTAATTTACCCGCTTGTTCAGGAATCACTCTCTCCAAAGAGATGTCTCTCAAGATTGATTTGGAGAGGGCTCGCATGAACGTGATACCTTATACTTCTGCAGTTGGGTCTATCATTTACGCGATGTTATGCACCAGACCGGATATAGCTTACGCACTTAGTATGGTATGCAGGTATCAATCAGACCCAGGGAAGAAGCGCTGGATAGCTGTGAAGAACATTCTTAAGTACTTGAGAATGACTAAAGAAATGTTCTTGGTGTAACGGAGAACTCCAAGTGGAGTCTTTTACTGATTCGAGTTTCCAGAGTGATAAGGATGACAGCAAGTCTGTCCCGGGCTTTGTCTTCACCCTCAATGGAGGGACGGTATGTTGGAAGAGTTCCAAGCAATATACTGTTGCAGACTCCATGATGGAGGCTGAATACATCGCTGCTAACGTGCTGCTAAAGATGCTGTCTCGATGAAGAAGTTCATTATTGAACTTGATGTGGTTCCATCCATTGTAGATCCAATACCTTTGTATTGTGATAACAATGGAGCTGTGGTTTTAGCCAAGGAACCCAGGTCCTATCAGCGATCCAGACATATTTTGAGGCGGTATCACCTGATCCGGGAGATAGTTGATCGCCGCGAGATTGAGGTCAGGAGAGTAGACACGAAGGACAATACGGCGGATCCACTCACGAAGGCCCTCCATCAGACACAGGTCGAGAGACATTTTGGGATGTTGGGTATGCGATACTATAACAACTGGCCTTAGTGCAAGCGGAAGATTGTTAGAAATATGTATGCCCTAGAGGCCATTATTGTATATTATAGTGGATGCTTGGACATATATATAGAGGACTTTCTTTCTCGACATAATAGTATGCTATATGGTTGCTCTTTATCTTAACATGTATACTTATTTTAGTTTACTATCTCATTGATACATGTTGATAAATCCCTTAGCATGTTGGCTTGACTACCAGGACTATGATGCAGATCATACTAGTCTGGCTTGTGTAGTCCACAAGCACATCCTTAACAGTTCCTAGCCTAGAGAGTATCAAGACAGGGCATCGATATTCCAGAGTAGACTAGTGTGTACATTTCTTAACCCTGTATGGGGTGATGGTTGATCCTATAACCATTGGTGTTTGACATTAAAGATTGTACACAGATACTCATTGGAGAATGGGTACACCGAACGGACTCGCCGAGAACTCCTAGATGTTACCGTATCTATCATAAGATAGCAGTTCTCTGGTGACACTTGTACATGCTATTCTGTTGACTCGAGATCGTCATAGTGTCTTGAGTGGTTCCCACCGTGCTTTGATTTCCTCCCTACCACGGCTCAAATGAGTCATGCAAATAGGTGGTTTTTGGATACAGTCCCGAGTCTCATGGAAACAGTGAGCGATAGGAGGGGTTTCGTCTCTCCCGATATTGGGAGTTGATGTTGCGCTATGCTCGATGGGCTATAACAGCAAGTCCCTAACCATGGCTGATAAGATTTACTGATAAGTGTTATCAGTAGTTTCTCGAAAGGTTATAGGCCACACATTGGCATCATTTGTCGAGTTATTGGGATTTGACGATTCCACCCCCAGATTCGATATGCGACATATCAGACGAATAGACCGGACTGTACGGTAAGTGTTGCTTATAGGCTCTACGGGAGTTTGGACAAGTTTGCTTATTGATCTTCTATTCGTTCAATACCTGAATAGCCGTTACATCCAGCTAGTACCACTGACGGCTTGTAGGTATCTGATGTGATTATTACCTACTGCTGGCGTATTGACAAGTCTTTAGAGTCCCACATAGAGATTTTCTAGCTCAAGCGAAACGAAGTAGGGCACATATGGAGATATGTGCGGGAGCTTGATTAAATACGAGTATATGATACTGTATTCTAATCTAGCGTTTTTTATATCAGCCGGGTTATATATGATATAACCGGATTATTGAATCAAGTGTTGATTTAATGATTATATATATATTCATATATTTGATATTAGCCGGGTTATATATGATATAACCGGATTATTGAATCAAGTATTGATTTAATAATTTGATATATATATATATACATATTAAATAATATTAAATATTAGCCGGTTATATATGATATAACCGGATTATTGAATCAAGTGTTGATTTAATAATTATATATATATATATATATCTATCTATCTATCTATCTATCTATATATATATATATATAGAGAGAGAGAGAGAGAATAATGGAGGAAAGATGCCACAGGAGGGAATTTCCTCCTATGACGTCGAAAAAACACACCCTCCATCGTATTTTCCGACGATCGGAATGCATCATCTTCATCGTTATCATCTAAGATATGGATACACCAAATTTCATGTGATTCTACAACTTTTTCACTATTGAATTAGCGGGTTAAAAATTAACGGTTTACCGACAATAGAACATTTTACATTGCTAAATCAATGGTGAAAAAGTTGTAGAATCACATGAAATTTGGTGTACCCACATCTTAGATGATAACGATGAATATGATGCATTCCGATCGTCGGAAAACACGATGGAGGGTGTGTTTTTTCGACGCCATGGGAGGAAATTCCCTCCTATGGCCTCTTTCCTCCATTATTCTCTTATATATATATATATTTGATATTAGCCGGGTTATATATGATATAACCGGATTATTGAATCAAGTGTTTTCAAGTTTGAATGTAATTAAAGAAGTTTGTTAAAAATTTTACAGTCTCCATTTATTCTTGCATTGTGTATTTTTGTTTCAATACACTTAATATATTATTTAGGGAATGACCTTCTCTGGATAAATATACCGCAAGCTTGCCACGTCACCGTTTCTGTCTACTCGGAAGCGGGGCGTGACAGGTTTTATTGGTGGCCAATGCAGGTCAGTTCTGCATAAAGTCTTAAACAAAATACCTCAAGAATTAATGAATTCAACAAACATTTGCATTCCTTCCATTTCAAATTCCTTGAATTTATCATAATCTGTCTTTTATATCAAAGTGATGGACTCCCCGAACAATACCAGCACCAATGTCAACAACAACACTCCACCGCCTATACTAATACCACCACCTACCGTTGTAGTGCCTATCAATGAGCAAACGGTACTTCTTGAGGTGATCAGGAGCCTATTGAAGGGACAGTAGGAGTAGACAACTCGCATGCACCAAGGACTTGCTCGCCCTGAGGCGGAGGCACCCGGAACTAAGCAGTTTCGGGCACTGCACCCAAAGAACTTCTCAGATAAAGAGAACCCACTTGAAGCGGAGGAATGGGCCCAAGCGATTGCGGATGATCCGGCAGCAGCTCAAGTGCCAAATATAGCTTGGGTAAGAGTTGCTAAGTTGTAATTAATGGATAATGCCAAGGTATGGTAGAAGGTAGAGGAGAATTGTCTCGAGCAACCAACAGAGTGGAAAATATTCTGAGACCTCTTCGATGCGAAGTACTTTCCGGAGACTGCCCATTTTGACATGGAGTAGCAATTCATCCATCTACAGTAAGGCTCGACGTGGGTCAAGTCTGTAGATGAATATGGTGCTGAGTTTACCATGCTCGGCAGGTAAGCTATAGTCTCAAGTTAAATTTTCCTATCTCACTTAAACTGTCATGCCCCGCTTCCCAGAGTGCGCTAAGATAGGCACATGACAGAGCCAACTATGCTACCTGTGGATAGGAAACATCCCTCCACAGTCACATTACGTCCGTCTATAAGATATCAAGAACAGTAGAAATAAAATAAACTATCTAGTACATGTGTAACAACTCCATTTTTAATGTACAAAGAATTGATTTAAATTCAATGTATACTTGAAGTATTTATTGTTGCTGATATCTCTTTAAGTATTTATTTCACTCCATAATTACAAGAAGGAGCTTGTAGCTCATTGGTAATACCTTGCACCGCTGAACCAAGCCACCAGAGTTCAAATCCCATGCCCCACATTATTTTTAATATTATTTTGTTTTTGATTTTTTTAGAATACCAACCGTTACACGTGCGTTTCTCACAAATTTCCTTCTACACATAAAAAGTTAGATACACCATTAATCACCCCAGGAGACCCCCCACCCCCCGACATAGAAGATGAGCATCTTTGCTTGGTCAACCCCCCTGCACACACTAAATTTTTAGATCGGTTACAGAGAGCACATTAAATCTCTTTTACTTCAAATTTTAATGATTTTTATATAATTTTTACATTTTTTTAAATTAAAAACCCTAACCCTAGCCTAACCCTATAAATACACCCCCTACCCTCTACCCTCTCATCCTAAATTTCTGAGTCCACTCTCTCAAAATTCCAAGAGAACTTTGGTACTTTGGAAAACGAGCGAAAGGCAAAGCGCTGACGAAATCGACGGCGAAATTCCGGTGATCGTGCTAGGAACTCTCAACGACGATTCGACACACCGGCAAACCCTTTACTTCCCTCTCACTCTCTAGTGTTGTCCAAACCCGTAAGTCCCCCTTTCTATCTTTCTTTTCTCTCATAAAAATACGAATTTACAAACCCGACGGAATCGAAAGAAATCCGATTTCCGGTTCGGTTTTTTATAAAATCTCACTTATCACCAATTCCATTATGCTTAAACATCTTTATGTTGACTATTAATCATTTAACAAAAAATTTGAACAAGTTTTATCACATGAAATGATAACGTTTCCATTTTTCGTATTTTTTTCACTTAAATACCACAACGTTTCGTTTTCACATTTAACCCCCTTAACATTGCTATACCTTAAAGTAGATCACGAGGTAATTGTTAGTTATGTATATGCCCTAGAGGCCATTGTTGTACATATGATGTATATTATAATGGATGCTTGGTTATATATAGAGATGACTTTCTTGCTCGTCATGATAGTATGCTATTTGGTTTCACTTTATCTTAACATGTTGACTTGTATTGGTTTACTGTTTTACTCTCACATGTTGATAAAGCCCTTAGGACTTATACTCGACTACTGGGACTATGATGAGATCATACTAGTGGGGCCGCGGTAGTCGATGAGTACATCCTATAACTGTTCCTAGTCGAGGGTATATCGAGACAGGGCATCGATACACCAGAGTAGACTAGCGTATACTCATCTTGACCCATATGATGGGCGATGGATGATCCCATATCCATCGATGTTAGACATCAGAGATGGTGTACGGGTGCTCAGTGGAGACTGGATACACTGGACGGACTCGCCGAGAACTCCCAGATGGTGATATACCACACGTCAGATGGCAGTTCTCCGGTGACACTGGTACAGGGTAGTCTGTAGACCCGAGATCGTCATGGAGTCTTGTGTGATTCCCACTGTGCTTTGATTTCCACCTTACCACGTCCAAGAGGGCGTGCAAAACGGTGGCTATTGGGTACAGTCCCGAATCACATGGAGGCAATGAGCGATAGGAGGGGATTCGTCTCTCCCGGTATAGGGAGTTGATGTTGTGCTGTGTTCGATTGGCTATAACTGGAAGTCCCTGGCCAGGGCTGATATAGAGATTTACTGGTAAGTGTTACTAGTAGTTTCTCGACCCGTTATGAGCCACACATCGACACGACTTATCGGTTACTGGGGTCTGACGTATACCACCCCTAGACTTGATATGCGACATATCAGACGAACAGACCGGACTGTACGGGAGTGTTACTGATCGGATTCACAGGAGAACGCACAGGCTAGCTTGTTGATCTTCTGATCGCTCAATACCTGGGTGGCTGTTACGTTTAGCTGACCGCTTGCAGCTTGTGGGTGTTTGATATGATCATCACCTGCTACCGGCGTATTGACGATTCTTTAGAGTCCTACACAGAGGTTTCTTGGCTCAGGAGAAACGGAGTAGTGGCGCATATGTGATATGCGCAGGAACGAGAATAATGCGATATGGGATACCGTATTATATTCTCGCGATATATGGATATGAACCGGGTCATCGGATCAAGTGTTGATTCGATGAATCGGTACATGATATATTAGTCGGTAATATTCGATATAGCCGGATCGTCGAATCAAGTGTTGATTCGATGATTTAATGTATAATAATATATATGATATATTGTATTACATTATCTAATATTGGCTCGCTTTATTATTTCATTTTCTCAGTGGATGATACATTGATATATATGCGATATATGTTAATTGTATTATTTTCTTTTGTTGCAAATATATAATATATATGTGATATATATTATTGTGACATGTTATGATTAATTGTTAAACTTGTTTAAGGATGATTAATTGAGATTAGGGTTTAATTTGGGTTAGATGTTTCATGCATCTTCTAGAAGGTTTCTTCTTTTGTCATTCTTAAGATATTTTCTTTAACTCAACTAAACCCTAACTCTAGTTATTTCTCTACAAAATCCTAGCCACTCATCCTTGACCATGGTTTACAATTCAATCATATGATTATATTCTATTCATCACAAAAGAAAAAGGATTATTTTTTTTCCATTATCTTCTTCTTCTCTCTTGAAAGAAAAGCTTGCTAGATTTTCTTAAGTGATGAAATAATATGAGAAAATGATATAAAAAGAAAGCAAAATTACTACTCTCTCATCCTCATCTCATCTAGCCCATGGGATTAGTGTGTTCTCTTCTTTAAGAGTGAGAAAGCTTGAGTCGTAGCAACTTCAAGGTAGATCATCGGAGATTTGGAATACGACAAGCTAGAATGGATCGTTCGAGTCGTGGAGCCTCTCATGAGTCCGGGAGATCGTGGATCGCGGCAAAGGGACTTCTACTCGGAGCTTGTGAAGTGAAGGAGCGGACTACAAAGGTTGTAATCCCTCACACTTAGATAAAAGTTATCATCTTGCATGTTTAAACCTAATAATCTAGCAAAGATCCCGGCTTTGGGTTGTTCGGCACGTCTAAATTTTAATCCGGGCATGTTTGATGCCTTTTGAACCTTCACAAAAGTGCCTAGGAACCCTACAGTAATGACCTACCTCCTCACACACTCATATGCAAACATAACACGCTACCTTGAAAACTTAGAATACGATAAAACAAGATTTTACATTTAAATACCATTTTCTTAATAGAACCTTCTCTAAAAATTTTAGGTTTGATACACTTTTAAAACAAATATCTTTTAATAGGAAAATACGATAAGTTGTGGACATCGATCATTTATCTAAACCTGACTTTATGGTGTCTAGGCTAGGCAAGTGAGCAAAGGTAACTTTAAAAGGCCCGTCTCACGATTCGTGAGCGGATCCCTCCTTCCTCACTTGTACTTACATGGCCACAATTGGCGGTGAAGAGGCGATTTGAGGCTTCTAACAACTTATTGTTTAGATCATTTAGAAATAGTCTAGTTGAAATAGAAAACCCTAAAATCTAAAATACGGAAAATCGACTTTTGCAAATAAATACCTTTTACTTTAATAAAACCGTTTTCTAAAGGATTAGTATTTATAAAATCTTTGCAAAGCGCCACTACAACCCACATTTGGGGAACCCGTTAGGGATAGGACGGTTTATCGTGCACCCTCGGGCTTAGTAGTGCGAGATTCAGACCTCCGCAAGGAGCATTCGGTCTCGAAAGGTTTAAAATACGACATCTTAAGAAAATGAGACTTTTAAAATATAAAATATTTATTGAAATTATTTCTGTATAAATATATGTATATTATGATTAAAAGATCTATTTTTTATAATATAAATATTCCACTTTTTCTAAAAATTACAAGAATAAATTTTACATTAAAATACCATGAATTTCAAATAAATCAATATTACAGATAAATACCTTTATTTATGTAATTAGGATATTTTCACTAGAAATATCACAAAATAAAATTACACTCATTATAACTATAAAGACAAATAATAAATACTTGGGGTGTGTCTTGAAAACTATACAAAAGTATTTTTACATAAAACCCCCTCAAGTTTTATAAATTACAATAAAGACCCTAGTAAAAATAGGACTTCGAGTTACATTTCTTCTGTCCGACTCGGGTTTGAGTCTGATCATAATCCAACTTGAATATGATTCAAGTACTATATAAATTTATAATATTCCAACTCAATATGAACACATGAATCCCAGAATCCAGTTATCAATCTATACAACTTGACTGAATCAAGCCATGGATATACATCCATTATTCCGTTATTCCATTTACCTGATTATACAGTTACAATCTGGTTACTGATATCATGGTTTTGGTCAGTCATCCAACTAATACAATACAATACAACAATACAATCAAAACACTGCGGGGTTTAAGGGGTAGATTGGTGCGGAAGGTGTTAGAAGTGGCACGAGACGGTAAGATTAAGACACCTAACCTATATTCCGTTGCTGTTGTACCGTGGCTTAACGGTTTCCTGTACATTCCGTTTGCCCTGGTCTCTAGCATACTGAGACCCCTCTCGTATACACTGGCATCCTTCCATACCAAGCTACAAACAACAGCGTAAACACAATATTCTACAATATTATACAACTTAAGAAGATACTTCTTATTTTGTCTTTTTCTAATCTTTGGGACTTACCGAGCGACCTGTTCGCTGACGACATTCTATTTCTTTTTTCTTTGAATGTCGTCAGGTGTTTTGGACCCGTCAGAGATCGAGCCCACCGGTGAAGACTTGGATCAGTTCCATGACGACCCTAAGCTCTAGACATTGTACCTTGTTCTATTCAGTATTTTTCATTTCCTGTTATGCCATTGTTTAGGCATCGCTTTTATTTCAGATGTATTTACTTTTCATGCATTGTACAAAAGAATGTTATTAATAAAGTTGATGTTATTTTTATATCCCGTCTTTTGTGAATTACCTTTATATTGCTTAGATACGCTTAGCGTATTTACTTCACAGTAAATACGTAGCGGACCTCGTCGCATCCCCTTCGCCGTACACCGGAAAGCGGGGGGTGACAGGTTTTGTTGGTGGCCCATGCAGGTCAGAGATGTATAGAACCATACTATGCAGTTCTGTTCTGCGTGAACAACCTAAGCAATATAACACAAGAACCAGCAACTAAAACATTCTTTACAATTCATGTTTCTTGAATCTTACAAATTTCTATTCCTTGAAGCTTATCATTTCATGTATTTGAATCTATCCTAACCCAAATTTTTTTCTTCATGGTTATGGATTCCCCGAACAATACCAGCACCAATGTCAACAACACACCTCCAGCACTACCTCTCACACCAGCTGTTCCTGCGCCACCCACCGAACAAACAGTGCTACTTGAGGCGATCCGCAGCCTTCTTGAGGGACAGCAACAACTTATGAACCGTCCTGAGACCGACGCACCGGGGGTAAAGCAATTCAGGGCTTTACATCCTAAGCAGTTCTCCGGAAAAGGAAGCCCTCTTGAAGCTGAAGAATGGGCACAAAGCATAGAAGACGATCTGGCAGCAGCTCAAGTGCCGGACATAGCTTGGGTCAGTATGGCGAAACTACAGCTCACGGACAATGCTCGCAACTGGTGGAAGACGGAAGAAAGCCGTCTGGTACAGCCTATTGAATGGAAGACTTTTCATGAGAAGTTCAACGCGAAATACTTCCCTGTGACTGCCAGGTTTGCCATGGAGCAGCAGTTCATTCATCTACAACAGGGTTCGATGTGGGACAAATCAGTAGATGAGTACGACGCTGAATTCACCATGCTAAGCCGGTAAGATATGTCACAACAGTTCAATTTTTAAATCTCATATACTACACAGCTAACACAATCCTTAAACAGATTCGCGGCACACTTGATACCGACAGACGAGATCAGAACCCGTCGCTTTCAACAAGGTTTGGACACGGAGATTCAGGCTGCTCTAGCCACGGGAAAATTTCTGACTCATGAGGATGCTCTGGAAGCTTCCCGCAGTTATGAGGCAGTGATAAAAGCAAGGGGCAGACCTCAGTCTGCAGGAGTCAAGCGCCCTGTCAACCAGATAGCAGGTGGAGCTTCGACCAGGCCACCTTTCGTGCCAAGACGACCCGGAGTACCGAACCATCGTCCCAGCCCAGCCTTTTGCACCTACTGCAAGAGAACTGGACATATGATGAAAGACTTCCGTCGAGCCAACCGTCTTTTCTTAGTCTGCGGCTCAGCTACTCATGATATTGGGTCTTGTCCCCAAAGACAAAACCCAGTTGCTGCACCCAGGCCAGCAATTACCTATCCGCAGCGGCCAGCTCTTTAGGCACCTGCTCCAAGACCTGCACTACCTGCACCACCCAGAGGACCACAAGCTGCACCACCTCCTCGTCAGTTCCATCAAGCTCAAAGGAACGTTTCGAGGAATGCTCCTCAGGCCAGGAGGAATGTACCAAGGCGCCAGGCTTTCACTATGTCAGTGGAAGAAGCTGAGGCCACTGGCCAAGTCATCACTGGTAAACATTTCTTTTCTATCCTTCTACTTAGCTACATATTTTCTATACCTAAAATATATCCCACATATCTTAGGTACAATCTTAGTATCCTCAATCCCTGCACTAGCACTGTTTGATATTGGAGCATCACACTGCTTTATGTCGCAACGGTTTGTCTGAACCCATGCGATTCTAGTCTCACCGCTTGTATCCAGCTGGAATGTTAGTTCAGGAAATGGCGTTCTAAAGGAAACTATGGGATACAGCTTGTGTCCAGTCGTTGTCTGCAGTAAAATGGCGATAATAACCAGCTAAGCCCAAAAAGCTGCGGACCTCAGTCACCGATACAGGTCTGGGCCAAAGCTGTACAGCCTCGATCTTCCTCGGGTCCACAAGAATACCATCACCAGTCACCACATGACCAAGGAAGTCAACTCTATCAAGCCAAAACGCGCACTTTGAGAATTTAGCATACAGCTGGTGCTCTCTCAATATCTGCAAAGTAATCCTCAAGTGCTGCTCATGCTCCTCACGACTCCTAGAGTAGACCAGTATGTCATCAATAAACACTATAATAAACTGGTCGAGGAACGGCCTGAAAATCCGGTTCATCAGATCCATGAACGCTGCTGGCGCATTGGTGAGTCCGAACGACATCACCAAAAACTCATAGTGCCCATAGCGCGAACGAAAAGTAGTCTTCGGAATGTCATCATATGACATTCCGAACCCGCAACTGATGATAACCTGAACGTAAATCAATCTTAGAAAAATGTCTCGCACCCTGGAGCTGATCAAATAAATCGTCAATGAGAGGTAAAGGATACCTGTTACGCACCGTAACTCGGTTCAACTGACGATAATCCACACACAGCCTCAAACTGCCGTCCTTCTTCTTGATGAACTGAACAGGAGCTTCCCACGGCGAAACACTCGGACGCACAAGTCCCAAATCAAGCAACTCTTGCAATTGATCTTTAAGCTTTCTAAGCTCTGCCGGAGCCATCCGATAAGGCGGTATAAAAATAGGCTCCGTGCCAGGAAACAGATCAATGCAAAACTCAATATCGCGCTCTGGCGGCAACCCAGGTAACTCATCGGGAAAGACATCGGGAAACTCTCGAACGGTAGAAACCCGGTCCAACGACTCCACTGCGGCTCCAGTATCATGAATGGAAGCCAAGAATCCCCAACATCCCCTCCTAAAAAGCCGACTAGCGCACAGAACAGAAATCAAACTGTGAGGGGCGGCACCACGGTCCCCCTGCACAATAAACACTGACTCGCCGGGAAAAAAAATCTAACTGTCTTCTCGCGGCAGTCCACGGACGCGTAGCAAGTAGCTAGCCAGTCCATGCCCAACAGAACGTCGAAGTCCAACATCTCAAGAAGGATCAAGTCGACGGGCAAATCTCTGTCTCCTAAACGGACAGCACACGACTGAAACACGTGTCGTGCAACAAACGACTCTCCCACAGGAGTAGCCACAACCAGCGGCTGATCTAGCCAACAAGACTCTCGGCCTAACCTCGGCACGAAGTGCGTAGAAACATACGAATGTGTAGATCCCGGATCAAAAAGAACATGTGCATCATAAGAACATACAGAAAGGGTACCTGAAACCACAGCATTGGACGCCTGAGCGTCCTGGTGAGTCAAGGCAAACACCCAAGCTTGCCTTCTACCGGCAACTGGCTGACCTCCGCCTCTACCACCCCGCCCTCTCGGTATAAAACCACCGCGACCCCGACCTCTCTGCACAAGAGTCTGACGCGGAGCAACAACAGGCATAAGGGGCAACGCCCTCTCAGGTGGAGAAGGGGGTAAGGTAACCTGCGGTACAGCTGCCTCGCTCACACGTGGCTCAGCACAATCTCGAACCCGATGACCCATACTCCCGCACCGGTAACATCCAGATACAAACTGCCGACCCTCCTGAGGGTAAAAGCTAAAAATCCGACCTCTTCCCGAACCTCCACTATCTGAACGGGAACTGTCACGACGTCTAAACGCCCGCCTCGCTACCGGATCACCAGTACGAACCCTCTTCGGTTCCGGAGCAACTGGCGACTCAGAAAGACGCTCCTCAACCAATAGGGCTGCATCTACCGCTGCCGCATATGTGTTGCAATGCTGAATGCTGATGGCTAGGAACAACTGGATAAGCAGGCCTCGAACAAACCTCTTCACCCTCATCTCCTCTGTCGCCACCAAGTACGGAGCATATATTGACAGCTCGGTAAACAAAACATCATACTCCGACACCGTCATCCCTGGCGTCTTGCGTAACGACTCAAATCTACGCGCTCGCGCATCCCTGACGCTCGGTGGAAGAAAACGGGCAAGAAACGACGTCACAAACTCAGCCCAGGTCATAGGAGCAAGACCCGCGGCTCTGCCCCTCTCCAAAGACTTACACCACTTCTGGGCCAGACCCTCCAGACGAAAACTGGCAAACTCCACCCATCTCTCATCGGAACATCGGAGTGAACGACAAATCCTGGCCATCCGGTCGATGAACGACGGCGGATCCTCAGTAACATCTGTGCCCGTGAACACCGGAGGCCTCAGCCTCATAAAATCTATCAGTGACACCGCAATAACCTCCGGAGCCGTAACTGCGACTACCGGAACTGTAGGTACCATCGTGGTCCTCGCAACGGGTGGAACAACTGCCTGCCCCTGCGCTCGGATGGTCTTTACCAAAGTCCCCACTATCTAGCGCAGATCCTGCATACCGGCTCCAATTATAGCAATGTGCTCCGGTACAACAGGCGTACTACCCTGGTCAGTTCTCGCCTCACGCGAGTCAACTCTGACCTCGGCCCTCGCGGCCGCTCTCTGTGCCCTCTGTTCCCCCAATCAGAGCAAGGCTCTGTTTGAATTTTGAAAATTCAAATTTTGAAGCAACGCTTCGGTTCCCGTACGCTGCGGGCAATGCGCCACGTGTCAGAAGTTGACACGGCAGCACAACGCCCAAGGCGGTACGTCCGATCAGAGTAAGGCTCTTTTAAAACATAAGTAACACTTAACTGCGCTGCCGCAAATCGCAACTGCGCAAGCGCACGGCTGCGCGACACGTGTCTGCGCAGTTGCGCAATCGCAACTGCGCAAGCGCCTTACTGCGCGACACGTGTCACGCGTTGGTGAGTTGCGCAACAACAGAATGAAAATTTAAGGAAATCTTTTCTGTTCTTGTTAAAACAAGAAGATTTCTTCTGTAAAAAAGGGGCCTTTGGATCAAAGATCCAACGGTGGGGAAAATTCCCCGAATCATTCAGAAAAGATCTTTTTAACAAATTTAACTGATCTTTGAGCACTATAAAAAGGACCCCTTCAAAGATATAGACAATTGGATAAAAAAAGAGGAGAGAACTCTTGAGAATTTTTGAAGAACACAAAAAGAAAGGTAAAAACCTTTGAGAAAATTCTCTTAAAGAATAGATCATTGATCTAGAAAACAAGATCAGTGATCTTCAATAGATAAATAAATAAATAAAAATAATAAAAATAGTGTCTTGCACTTGCTATAAACCTCTGGTTCTCAGATAAATAAATAAATAAAAATAATAAAAATAGTGCCTTGCACTTGCTATGAACCTCTGGTTCTCTGAAACAGAAAGAAAGAAAAGATTTCTTTCTTTTCTTTTCTTTGATCTAAATTTAGATCAAGAAATTAAAAAGTGCCCTGCACTTCTTTTCCTGAAACTAAAAGATTCTTGGTGCTTTGCACAAATGCAATGCATTATTTGAAGGGCTAGGCCCAAGTCAAAAAGACCTAGCAGGCCAAAGTAAATTGCAAAACAATAAAAAGGGCAGAGCCCAAATGAAATTGATGCTCTGCATCATTTATAAAGGGCAGAGCCCAAAATAAATTGGTGCCCTGCATCTTTTCTGGGCAAAGCCCAAATAAAAATAAAAACAAACGCAAATAAATTATTGGACATTTTTAACTGGACTTAGCCCAATCGTGGCCATAAGTCCTTAAATTAAATTGACTGAGCAAAATGGCTCTCCTAAATCAATCTACATCTGGTCCGAGGGTACATCTCCGAACTCCTTTGGCATCCATCGTTGTAATTCCTCAACGACGTCAAAGAGGTGACGGGTCCCAACGACCACACATCAATATGGACTGCGGGGTCCTTAAACTCGTGGACCGAAACGTCCTTAAACTAATATTGGACCGAAACGTCCTTAAACTAATATCGGACCGAAACGTCCTTAAACTAATATCGGACCGAAACGTCCCTAAACTAATATCGGACCGAAACGTCCCTAAACTAATAATGGACTGAGATGTCCCTAAACTAATATCGGACCACCACGTCCCTAAACTGGCACGATAGGGCCCTAACGCTCTTTTGTCGAATCTAAACGGTCCCGTCTAAGTTGATCTTAGCCCCAAATACGGTTAATGTGTCCTTAGATATTTAAATAAAACTCCAAATCAACTTTGGTTCAAGGGTACATCTCTGAACTCCTCTGACGCCTGTCGTTGTAATCCCTCAACGACGTCAGAGAGGTGACGAGTCCCGACGGCCAGATATTAAATCAATCACTATGTTAAGTCGATCTTAGTCCAAAACAGGACTAACGTATCCTTGACTAACGTTTAAGTCGATCTTAGCCGCAACGCGACTAATGCATCCTTAAACTAAAACACCGAACCCAAATCTAAGAAAACACGGATTTGGACTAATCCACGTCCTACGGGCGACGGTATTATTCAGTCTCCGTATACAATCCACGGGCAACCACAAACAAAACAAACACACACGACACGAAGTGAAATTCTGGAGAAGGAGAAAGTTGTTACCGCAATGCGGTAGCGTAATTAACTGCAGGGGCTTGCGCCTGCAGGGAAGAGCGTCCCCACAATAAAAAACCCCTCATCCTGAGGGGGAATCTGACGAAAGGGGGAATCTGACGAAGTCTGCTACATCGGCCGCATCCGTCTAAACCTCCGATACACGGTGCCATAAATCAACTTGGCATCTTCGGAGAGATAAAAGGATAAAACCAAATAGCTTCTGCCCCGAACCTCAGGCACGGACGCCCTAACGTCTCGGCCGCCGTTCGGAGGGGAACAGATTCTGGCACGCCCGGTGGGACCTCTTCCTCTTTCCACTCCACACTTCGTGTGTCGTCTTCGCGAACCAATCACGGTTTGTTAAATGGTTGTCTTCGGATTTCAAGGTACTAAGATTTGGTCTTTTGCCTGGCGCAGAATTCAAGATCCAATGGCCACCAACTGCACCAACTGCTCGAAATGCCACTGCAACAGACGCTCTACTTCACCAGGAGGTGTGACGTATGGGCCCCAAGCGGCTTCCTTCCTTACTCTGCCGGTAGACCAGGTGACCCAAGCCACCACCGGCTTGTTCTTCGGGACTATGATCCCACCTGCAAGCTTTTCTGCACCAATACCTGCACCGGAGGTGGGTAAAAAGTCGGTCTTCAACCGGCTCACTGTTTCGACAGCCCCTGTCAACGGGTCGCCCGCTACTAAACCGACAGCCTCCGTTTTCACCAGGCTAGGTCAGAACTATAAAGTGGCCGTCCCAAAGAGGGCAACGGCCGCTGCTTTGGAAGTCGTTAAAGCGGCTTCTCCCATCAGAGAGTCGGTCTTCACAAGATTGACGGTTCCCACTCCTCCCCCAGCTGGTCAAAAGGCATCAGTCTTCGATAGGCTGACATCGGCAGTTACCCCACACTCAAACAGGGGGCAACAAGAAACCATATCGACTTCCGAGCCAGTCCCAACGGCTCGTCGTGCGCGATGTCGCCATTGGCAACGGGTAAGGAAAGCAGGGGGCAACTCCCCCTCAGGGCTAACCCCACCTGCTCCAGTGGTGGAGGTCAACGCTGCTGTTCCAACTGGGAACAGCTTTGAATTGCTGAGGAAGGTGAGAAAGAACTCTCCAATTGCTACATTGAAAAGATCTCCTCCGCCTATGGAAAAAGCTCCGGAGACAAAGCAGGAACAGCCCTCTCAGCGGCTGTCGTCAAAAATTTATAAAGTTTGGCGGAGGGTTCAAGACTCCGTGATTGACTCAGACCACTTCCGTCGCCAGAAAAGGGCAAAGGTGGAAAAGGACAAAAACCGCCCCATTAAACAGCAGGGGGCAACAAATGCTAGGATGCCCACTTCAACGGCTCCTTCAACCTCAATGGTCCACAAAAGAAAAAGGCCAGAGAAAGCTCCTGTGACACTGATAAAGTTTAAAAGCGGTGAACCTAAACGCCCCAAGTCAGGGGGCATAACAGTTCATACGGTTTATATGGCTTCTGGAAAGGAAGAAAGTCGTGCTTCTACGGGTCACCGACCGCTTACCCGATCAGTGACCAAGGCTCAGGAGAAGCAACAAAAGCTCCAGGAGATGATGACTACAATGGCTGCACTCACGGAGCCAAAAGAGAACCCTGGGACGTCCTTAGACGAACGCCAAGAGGAAGAGACCGACGCCGAGTTCCTCCGCTGAGTGCTGGAAAAGTGAGACAAAGAGGCTGCTGAACAAGCAGCCAATATACAGCGTATGGGCCTCCTCTTCCAGGACATGATAGGGATGATGATACAACAAGATCCCCCGACTGAAGAACCCCCGATTGTCCTTGGGGATGATAGGGGAGAGACATCAAACCCTCAGCCCGTTCTATCAATGGCTAAAGAGGATACAATCTCTAAAACTGATCTGGACGAATATATAGCCCAGCAAATAAAGGTTCATCATGCGGCCGAAGCAGCCGGCCACGTCGTAAAAACAGGGCGACCGTATCCAGGCTGGTATGACCAAATCAAATACCCGCCGGGTTACACAATTCCCAAGTTTCATGTCTACAAAGGGACCGGCAATCCCCATCAACATGTTGCCCAGTTCAGGGCGCTTTGCGGTAACACCGGCGGCGACGATAAGCTTTTGCTTCGCCAGTTCGTTGGAAGCCTATCAGATACGGTGTTCGAATGGTATTCTGAGCTCTCCAACGACTCTATTAAAACCTTTACGGAGATGGAGCTACTCTTTACCCAACGTTTTGCAAGTGCCAGTAAGCGTACCCCGATGACGGCACTGATTAATGCCAGGGTAAAACCCGGCAAGACATGGGTTCAGTACGCTATACGGTGGCGTAATCTGTGGTCTAAGTGTGAACAGCGCATAGAAGAAGCCCCTGCGGTGGGAATGTTTGTTGGAACCCTTGATCCACAAGCAACCATTTCACAGTTTATGATGTTCTTCAAGCCGACTTCCTTCCAGGCTTTGATCGACAAATTAGCGCAGATGGACCAGATGGGCCATAAACCCCCTCTCCCGAAGCCGGACTCCCGAAACGATAAAGGAAAGGGAAAAGTGATCATTGTCGCTAATGCCCAACAACAACCGAGCGACTCGAAGCCGGTTGCTCGTCCAAACAATACACGCCCATACGTACCCCTTGAGGACAGGATGGGACGTCCTTACTCCTTCCCCCGCGATAAAACGAGGAGGCTATTCGAGCTGGCGTTGCGCAACAGACTCATAAATCTGCCAGATCCAAAACGCCCGTTGCAACCAAGTGACGTCAACGAGCCCAATTACTGCCCTTACCATCGAGTGCTAGGACATCCGATCGAAGACTGTTACGTTTTCAAAAATTGGCTTGAAAACCAGTACCGCCAGGGCAAATTTGCGCTATCCGACAAATGGAAGGTGAATCCCCCGCAGCCCCACACCTCTAAAGGGACGAATACGCCGGGGGCAACATGCTCCGTCATTGAAGAAGCTCTTTGGGAGGTTGTATTATCAGCCAAAATGAGGAGAATGCTAAATGATCTTCAGACCTGTCCAGCGGTCAAGTGGAAGAACCCCTTGGAGCCGCAGATTATTGAGGGGATGTTGAAGCCACGACCGACTCCGAAGACCGATGGTGGTAGTTCAAGCGTTCATAGCCGGCCGTCAAAATCTTCGAAAAAGAAGAAGAAGAAATCTAAGAAGCCCGTGAAGCCTGGCGACAAGCGCACGGACTTACAAAAGCAAATCGACGCACTGGATGAGTACAACCAAAAGGCGCGGACTCCCATTACGCTCCAAGATTTTCTTGATCGCGTCTTTCAAAAAGAAGATGAGGGGGAAAGTTCATCGGATGAATCCGAGGAATATGTGGCGAGCTGTCATATGATCTCCCATTTGACCACGAACGATGAAGGGACTTCTGGCACTAAAACGCCGGGGGCAAATACTGAGTCAAGGGTTCCGGAGTTATCAATCGAAATGATTGACGCGTTTCTTAGTGAAGCTCGATTGAAAAGTAAAGCTGATCGAGAACGCGAGACGGCTATATTCGAAAGGACCAAGCGCCAGCGACTTGAGGGAAGAGCTGAGATGACCCCGCTGGAGCAAAATGCCTCCACCGCTGACAAAAGCCAATTCAAGATAAAAAAGAGGTTTGCTAAGGCCATATCAATGGGCATGAAGCTACCATCCTCTGAAGGAAAAATGACTGGTGTGGTGGAAATGCACCCCTCTTATTGCTTATATCATCAGAAGATCTCGCATCCCACTCAAGAGTGCAAGGCTTTCGATAGATGGTGGCAAGGATACGTCGCTAATCAACAACGCTTTAAACGGGAAAAGCGTGAGATTCGTCGGGAGCAAAGAAACACGACCAAAGAGCTTGAAAGAACTGCCGGCAATTGTCACACGGTTAACACTACCGGGTCACAAGTGCCTACATTTGGGAGCGGCTCTGATGAGGAGCTAGAACTTGCCCCTCTCTTTAAAGAGTCAACTTCGGGAAAAGAAGAGGAGCCAGTGGTTTGCGAAAATATTCGGCTGCGGAATCGGACACTGCCTGAAAAGAACCTCGGACCCTCGAATAGAAAAGATAAAGGGAAAGAAAAGGTCTCTGAAGACATCGTATTAGATGACCAAGTTCTGGAAGAGCTAAACGCTGAGAACCCGCCAAAAAGGAATAAAGTGGATTACAATGTCTTGGCGCATCTGAGAAAGCTACCCTCACAACTCAGCATTCTCGATGCCCTATTACTATCAAAAGAGGCGAGGGATTCTTTGATTAAGGCCCTACAAGATCCGGACCAGTTCCAAGCCTTCCTAGCCGAAGAAAAGATGAAGGACGAATTAGAAGAAGTGCACACAGCCGACGTTGCTTTTGGTGATGAAGACCTTCTCCTCGGGACGTGTGAACACAATCGTCCCCTTTATGTCTCAGGGTACTGCCATGACATAAAGATAGGTAAAATCTTGGTCGATAACGGATCGTCTGTTAATTTACTCAATGTGCGAGTGTTAAAGGAGATTTGCATGAGTGTCCAACACCTCGCCCGAGACAAAATCACCATCTCCGGATTCGACTCCCAATCGTCAAAAACTCTTGGATCTGTGATATTGACGCTACGCTTCGGGTTGCTCGTCACAGACATCAAATTCCATGTTATAGACGCCAAGACGTGCTACAATGCTCTGCTCGGCCGACCATGGCTACACGAGTACAATATCATCCCTTCTACACAGCATCAGTGCATGAAGTATTCTAGGGATGGCCTCGAGTACACAGTGGAGGGAGAGTTGAATCCGTTTTCCGTAAACGAAATTCGTAAGTATGAAGATGCCAAATACTTCTTATCGAGTTTCGAAGACATGGAAAGGTGTCACAAACCGGAGAACAAAACTAACGCCACCATCCCTGTCTTCGGCAGTGACACCGAGGAGGAGGAGGATATAATTTATTCAGGCCCATCCCAAGCCACCAGGCCAGGACCATCCGTTCCTTCATTGATCTTCGGCAGTGATTCAGAGGATGAAGTTCATGCTGTATTCCCTGCTCGGCCTTCAATATGGGTTTCCGCTGATGAAGAGCGAAGTCTGCAGATGACCATGGTGCCGCTTGAACATTACAAAGAACTGGATGCACTCGACACCAACAACGTAGAAGAATTGCAGACATTCTATATCCCTCCCGGACGAAAAGGCGAGAAGGCAATCCTATTCTACCGTTCTGAAGAAAACAAGGTGGAAAAAGAAATTTGGCATGGCGTGGATCCCACGCTCGACAGGCTTCAGCCTATCCGTCTTCCCAGACATTATACTGAAGGTTTGAAGAAACTGCTGAAACGCCAGGGGATGTCCTTCACACAGACCGTTAGAAAAGCCAAATTCTATGACAAGGTCTGGAATGTTCCCGGGACTCAATGCAAACTGCCTAACGGGAGAATAGAAACAAAAGGGCTTGGGTACATCCGGTCAAAGAAACGGGAGCTAGTAAACAGCTGTTATGTCATGTATGACTTCGATGAAGAGGCAGACGCTCAATGGGAGGACGCTAATCCTGAGCCAGCAAAAGTTCCTGATGCAAAACCGCTCAGTCCATCATTTGAAGACCAGATGAGCAAACTTATAAGAAATGCGGGTCAAAAAGCCCAAGATGATCACAATCGTGAAATGGCAATCTATGAGAAAGCCAAGACACAGCGCCTCCTTCAACAGGCGGTGAAGGATGAAAATGCCGTTCCTTGTCAACCTACTACAAAAAAGGTTCGACGCGAAAGCAAAGACAAGTCGAAAGGCAAGAAAGACGCTCGACAACCACAAAGCAGAGCTAAGAAGCCACGCATCCGAGAGTCGAGCGTTATTGACCTAGCCCTCATGAAGAAAATGGGTCGAGCATACTCATTTCCTCGGAACAAAACAAGGAAAATACTTGATCTTGCTCTAAAACATCAAATGCTTACACTGCCAGAGTCTAAACACCCTGAGCAAGCGGGCGAAGTCTCCAACCCAAATTATTGCTCTTACCATAGAGTAGTAGGGCATCCGCTTGAAGATTGCTTCACCTTTAAGAATTGGATTGAGGACCAATATCAGCTTGGCAAATTCGCGTTGTCTGACAACTGGAGGGTAGCGCCGCCACAAAAACACGAGCCCGAGGCCGCGAAAGAAAAACCAACTCCGCATTGGGATTGGCAGAAAATTCGCACCTGCCATGTGATAACAATATTAAAAGAAGAGTCCGAGGACATGAACAGCCTTCCTTGGTGCTTTGAAAACAGCAGCGATGAGGTAATCTCAGAATTTCCACCAGCGCCAAAAGAACTGGAGGATGGAATCCATACTACTGCAGATAACCTCAAGAAAATTGAGTCGGGGACGGTAAACGATCCGCGACCGACATTTGTCAGCGAGCTGCTGTCTGAAGAGAGGGTGGCTGCGTTAAAAGACGTCCTTGTGCAGCATAAAGATTGCTTCGCATGGAACTATTCCGAGATGCCGGGACTAGATCCAGAAATTGCTGTACATAGACTAGCAATATCCCCGAACATCAAGCCAGTCAAACAGGCGCCGAGAAGAATGCGACTCGAGCTTGAGATGAGCATAAATACCGAAGTCAAAAAGTTAATCGACTCTGGCTTCATCCAGGAAGTTCAATACCCTGAATGGATCGCCAACATCGTCCCAGTGATGAAGAAGAATGGGACAGTGCGCATATGCGTAGACTTCCGGTATCTTAATAAAGCTTGCCTGAAGGATGATTTCCCAGTGCCAGTCACTGAACTGATGATAGACAATACATCTACTCATGAAGTTTTCTCCTTCATGGACGGCTCATCGGGGTATAACCAGATAAAAATGCATCCAGAAGACCAGAAGCACACAGCCTTCAGGACTCCTCTTGGTATATTTTGTTATAAAGTGATGCCCTTCGGTTTAAAGAACGCCGGTGCTACTTATCAGAGGGCCATGACAAAGATCTTCGACGACCTTATACACGAAATCGTTGAATGCTATATCGACGATCTCGTGGTTAAAAGCAAATCATACGAGGAACATCTCGAGCATCTGAAGACTGTATTTCAACGCCTTTGGCAATACAACTTGAAGATGAATCCTCTTAAATGTGCGTTCGGGGTTTCCTCGGGCAAATTCCTGGGATTCGTTGTTCGACACCGAGGTATTGAAATAGATCCGTCAAAGATTAAAGCGATCATGGAAATGCCTCCGCCGAGGACTCTCAAACAGCTGCGGTCTCTCCAAGGGAAACTCGTATACATACGGCGATTTATAGCCAACCTTTCAGGAAAGTGCCGTCCTTATAGTCACCTGATGAAGAAGGGAACCCCATTCGTTTGGGATCAAAAATGCCAAGGCGCACTGGATGAGATCAAGCAATACCTGCAGAACCCGCCGGTGTTGGCTGCTCCGGTTAAGGGGAAGCCTCTCATTCTTTATACAACCGCCCTCGAAGGTTCCTTAGACGCATTATGGGCACAAGAGAACGATCAAGGGAAAGAAAGAGCACTCTACTACTTAAGTCGAGTTCTGCTGGGGGCAGAAAGCAACTACTCTCCTATTGAAAAACACTGCCTGGCGTTGATCTTCGCAATAACAAAGCTTAGGCACTATGCGTTGGCGCACGAAGTCCGTCTTATTTCAAAAGTGGACCCTCTCAAATATCTAATGTCAAAAGCCATATTGACAGGGCGACTCGCTAAATGGGCCCTGCTCTTGATGGAATTTTCGATAACATATCAACCTCTCAGGGCAGTAAAAGGCCAGGCCATCGCCGACTTCCTTGCTGAGCATCCCATACCTGCCGATTCTCCTTTAAATTGCGATTTGCCAGACAGACATGCGTTTGACGCAATCGACAATGGTGATACCCGTTGGGAGCTTTATTTCGATGGAGCATCTTCCATGAAAAAGCACAAACAAAGTACGCCAATGATCAAATCGGGGGTAGGACTCATCTTTGTGACTCCACAAGGAGGAATAATGCGCTTCGCCTTCTCTTTAACAGAGCCGAGAACGAATAATGAAACTGAATATGAAGCTTTGATAGCAGGCCTCGAGATCGCCATTGACATGGGAATTGAAGACCTCCTCATATATGGGGACTCCCAGCTAGTCGTCAGTCAAGTGAACGGCGATTACCAAACATGCAAACCGGAATTGGTAAAATACGGTGAAAAAGTGCAACAACTGCTAACCCAAATTCCCTCCTATACTTTGGAGAGCATACCGCGCGCGGAAAACAGTAAAGCGGACGCACTAGCCAAACTTGCTAAAGAACTGGCTGACGAGAACCTCGATGACGTTAGAATCATGGTACAAAGCCGTCGAGTGCTTGCCCCAGCAGAAGTATCTCCGGAATCGTCTGAAGAAAAAGGAGCGAATGAGGAGACAACCCTGCAAATAAAAGACTGGGAAAATACCGAGGACTGGAGAGAAGTCTTCATAGACTACTTCAAGTTCCACCGAATGCCTCAAGAAGCGTCCATAAGACATCAGCTCGTGAAACGAGCCCTGTCTTTCGCCTTCGTCAACGATACTCTATACAAGAGATCATTCGATTCTCTGTGGCTGAGATGCTTAGGACCTAACGAAGCGAGAAGGGTCGTCCAAGAAGTTCACGATGGACTCTGCGGTTCCCACCAAGCAGGCCCTAAGATGAAGTTGAAGATAAAACGGATGGGCTACTACTGGCCCACGATGATGCAGGATTGCCTGGAATACGCGAGGCAATGTCATTCATGCCAAATTCATGGGGACTTCATCCATCAGCATCCCAATCCACTGCATCCAACAGTGGCTAGCTGGCCATTCGAGATGTGGGGAACTGACATAGTCGGCCCCATCGAACCAGCATCGTCAAAGGGACATCATTTCATCTTGGCGATGACTGATTACTTCTCCAAATGGGCAGAGGCGGTACAGTTGAGGGAAGTGAAGACGGAGAACATCCTCCATTTCTTCAAAACGCATGTCATATACCGGTTTGGAACCCCAAGAAGGATCATCTCTGATAATGGGCCAGCCTACCGAAGTCATAAAATTAGCCGCTTCGCACAGCAGCACAATATAGACTGGAGATATTCCTCAGTCTATAATCCGCGGGCTAACGGTCTCGCCGAGGCCTTCAACAAGACCTTGACGAAAATTATAAAGAAAACGGTGTCCCGAAACAAGAGGGACTGGCATGAGAGGTTGCAAGAGGCTCTTTGGGCGTATCGAACCACGTTCAAGACGGCCACGAACACGACGCCCTACGCATTAGTATTCGGCACGGAAGCGGTACTACCCCTTGAAATAGAATTACCCTCTTTGCGAGTGGCAATTCACTACGAGCTGACGGATAAAGAAAACGCTCACCTCCGGTTTGAAGAGCTTGACGCTCTTGATGAAACCCGGCTCATAGCGCAGCAAAATCTAGAAGCTTATAAAGCAAAGATGACGCGCTCGTATGAAAGATTGACCCGACCGAGGACATTCCACCAAGGCGAACTCGTGCTAGTGGTCAAAAGGCCCATGATCCCCAATCGCGCTAAGCGGGGAAAATTTGAGCCAAACTATGAAGGCCCGTACGTCATAGATAAAGTTTACCAGGGTGGGGCCTATCTACTCATGGACATGCACGGTGAAAGGCCTTTCAGGCCGATAAACGGCCGCTTCCTAAAGAAATATTACGCTTAATGAGCCACAGCCTAGGTCAATGATAGATGACGACGACTATGTCCGCTCGCTATCTTCCTAAGCTCAAGCTTTATAAGCAGTAGCCGGCCTTCTCCATATTGGACCGAAATATCCTTAAACTAATAGCAGACCGAAACGTCTTTAAACTAATACCGCAGCATCCTTAGGCTGACAAGATAGAGAAAAAAAAACATATAAAAATAAAATAAAATAAACGGTATGTCCATAAGCAAAAAGGGCACGGATGAAAACCCGAAAGGGCTCCGTGAGTAAAAACAGCAGGGCTGCCGGCGAGTGTTCGTGAAAACCCGAAAGGGCGCGACCTCGTAAAAAAAAGAGAAAAAGAAAATAAGAAGAAAAAAAACGGTATGTCCATAAGAAAAGTGGGCACGGATGAAAACCCGAAAGGGCTCCATGAGTAAAAACAGCAGGACTACCGGCGAATGTTTGTGAAAACCCGAAAGGGCGCAACTTCGTTAGAGAACCCTTATAGAGTCCTTTTGACCTTGTAAAGAGAAACCACCTGCGTGAGATCCTTACGACTCATAAAGGAGCAACACACTTAGGGATCCCCACGATTCCTAAGGAGAAAAAACACTTGCGAGATCCTCACGACTCGTAAGGAGAACTCTCTTATGGGACCCTCACGGCTCATAGGATTTGAAAGTCTTAAGTCACAGAGACCTAAACCTGTGCTTAAGCAAACCCCCACAAACTTCTAATATTGCCCTACAAGCGGTTCAATATTGACCCTTGTATACAATCCACGGGCGCGAATAAACATTTCCCTAGCCAAATTTCATCCGTAACTGGGAATACGTTCGCATGGTAAACAACCCTTATAAATCCCCTCGATTTATGAGGAGAAAACCCTCCTGTAGGATCCTTACGACTTACGGAGGAACAAAACACTTAGGAACCCTCACGATTCCTGAGGAGAAAATACACCTACAAGATCCTCACGACTTGTAGGGAGAAATACCTTTATGAGACCCTTACGGCTCATGAAATCAAAAGCCTTAGTCGACAGGACCCTAACCCTGATCGCTAAGCCTCCTTTGTTTGACAACGACAGAGGCAAATGATGATTCGCTCCTGGCAATATCCCAGTTGCAGCGGTGCTGATGCCAAAATCGGTGTCCAATTTCAGGTTTACGGCGAAAGCCGGTAGGCCGCTCATGCAAACGAAATAGCCGAAATGATAGGGCAACTTGCAATAAAAGCAGCAAGTAAAATGTATGCATGCAAAATAGCCGAAATGATTGGACAACTAGTGATAAAAAGCAACGAGTAAAAATAAAAAAAATATAGCCGAAATGATTGGGCACCGCGAAAAATAGCCGAAATGATTGGGCAATCGCGACCTTCGCGATATAAAAGCTGAAATGATAGAGCATCGCGGAAATAAAATAAAATAAAAAGAAGAAATGATAAAACTTTGGCCCTACAGTTAAGATCACATCGATCCCTGTATACAATCCAAGGGCGTAAATAAAGAAGGAACCATACTTCCCCAGCGGATTCCGTCAAACGACGAAGCCAAACCTCAACGGTTCATTTCAACCGAAGAAGCCAGTGACTTCAACAAAAAATTCCTCGACTCACGGATACAAACACTCCTTGACGAGAGCTTCCTGATCCGCGTCGACCCGCAGAGCTACCGGAGCCCCCGTGGGAACCCTCGACTCGTTTCAAACCCCAAGGAAACAAATAATCCTTGGCGCTTGGGAAACAAATAATCCCAGCAAACTCCTCAACTCACGGATACAAACACTCCTTGACGAGAGCTTCCTGATCCGCGTCGACCCGCAGAGCCACCAGTGCCTCCGTAGGAATCCTCGACTCGTTTCAAACCCTAAGGAAATAAATAATCCTTGGCGCTTGGGAAACAAATAATCCCAGCAAACTCCTCAACTCACGGATACAAACACTCCTTGACGAGAGCTTCCTGATCCGCGTCGACCCGCAGAGCTACCAGTGCCTCCGTAGGAATCCTCGACTCGTTTCAAACCCCAAGGAAACAAATAATCCTTGGCGCTTGGGAAACAAATAATCCCAGCAAACTCCTCAACTCACGGATACAAACACTCCTTGACGAGAGCTTCCTGATCCGCGTCGACCCGCAGAGCTACCAGTGCCTCCGTAGGAATCCTCGACTCGTTTCAAACCCCAAGGAAACAAATAATCCTTGGCGCTTGGGAAACAAATAATCCCAGCAAACTCCTCAACTCACGGATACAAACACTCCTTGACGAGAGCTTCCTGATCCGCGTCGACCCGCAGAGCTACCGGAGCCCCCGTGGGAACCCTCGACTCGTTTCAAACCCCAAGGAAACAAATAATCCTTGGTGCTTGGGAAACAAATAATCCCAGCAAACTCCTCAACTCACGGATACAAACACTCCTTGACGAGAGCTTCCTGATCCGCGTCGACCCACAGAGCCACCAGTGCCTCCGTAGGAATCCTCGACTCGTTTCAAACCCCAAGGAAACAAATAATCCTTGGCGCTTGGGAAACAAATAATCCCAGCAAACTCCTCAACTCACGGATACAAACACTCCTTGACGAGAGCTTCCTGATCCGCGTCGACCCGCAGAGCTACCAGTGCCTCCGTAGGAATCCTCGACTCGTTTCAAACCCCAAGGAAACAAATAATCCTTGGCGCTTGGGAAACAAATAATCCCAGCAAACTCCTCGACTCACGGATACAAACACTCCTTGACGAGAGCTTCCTGATCAGCGTCGACCCGCAGAGCCACCAGAGCCCCCGTGGGAACCCTCGACTCGTTTCAAACCCCAAGGAAACAAATAATCCTTGGCGCTTGGGAAACAAATAATCCCTAGCAAATTCTTCGACTCACGGATACAAACACTCCGTGACGAGAGCTTCCTAACTCATGTCAACTGTTCCGCTACAACTGCAGACAGATCCCCGATTGTCTCAATTTGTAAGAAGAAGTCTCAAACAGCAAGGAAGGCTTGCTTTTTGAGCAATGGGGCCCTGCAAGTCAATCCAAACTGGTCTCTTGCATACTATTCATGGGTCTCACTCTCCGAAGTCGAATTTCGACGAGGAGGGAAACAACCACTTACGAATCCTCTCGACTCGTAAGAGGGAAAATTCTCTTATAGGATCCTTACGACTTATAAGAGAAAACCACACTTAGGGATCCTCACGATTCCTAAGGAGAAAATCCACCTATGGGATCCTCTCGACCCGTAGGGAGAAAAGTCTCTATGAGACCCTCACGGCTTATAGAGTTGAAAAGTCTTAGGCAGCAGATCTGAACCTGCGGCCTAAGCCATCGTTATTTCTTAAGAAGGTCGGGATACTCGTCCCAATCGTCCGTCGATCATGGTTACTAAGGTGGCGTACTGATAATAAAAGAAAGAAAAGACGGAGAAATAACACAAGACATGATAAAAATGTGCATCTTTTATTCATAAATATTGATTGAGTACAGGGTACATTGTGCTAAAGAATAAAAAATATATACATATACTTTACAAAGACAAATAATACAAGGAGAATTATTGGGAAGGAAGCGTCTTGCACAGATGTAGCAATCGCTCGCATATGTCCTTCCATGCCTTCTCTTGATCGGCTACCACCGCCAGCTCTGCCTCCACTTGGGCTCGTTGCTGCAAGACTGACGCAAGCTACTCCCTCACGACTTGATAGGCAGCCTCCCGACTTGGGATATCGCGCTCAGCTACGTCAAGCTTCCGCTTCAAGTTTAGCCCATGGGAGATGCGCTCCAAGAGACCCTCAAAGATAGTCTTCACTTGGGCAGCATTTGCCTCAACCTCAGCGCGTAGATGGGCCGTTTCGTTCGAGGTCTTTTGGCATTCCCTTAGTCTTAGAGCTGCTTCTTGCTCCAAGTGGCGGGAGTGCGAAGTGCTTTGCTCGAGCCAAGTTGTGCGTTGAGTGCTCAGGGCTAAAACTTCGGGAGAAGGGCGTGTCGACTCCAGCTGGTATAGACAGACCTCGATCTCCCTGCAGTGATTAACCCAAGATTCGACGACGCCTTCGTTATGAAAAGTTACGAGCGCCGCCAACATTGGATTAACATCCACAGCGAAATCTACAGCAGAAGGGAGAGCATCCATGTTGAGCTCTTCGATGTACCCGCTCAGCATGCCCAAACTCATCACAGCACCCATTGAAGACGGGCGTCTCAAGAAAGGGCCTGCCGGTAGAAGGACGCGAGACTCAAAAGGGACCGGAGCCGGAACAATAGCTGCAAAACAAAACATGGTTAAACGATGGTTCAAGAGATATTTAAGGGTTACCAAAAAAAAGGAATTTGCTATACCAGCAGCAACGGACGGCAGAGCCGGAAGGGCCGGTAGCGCGGCAGGTCTGGTATCCCCTCCTTCGATTTGTGGCACTGCAATAAAGAAAGGGAAAAGTCAGAAATCATTCAATTGCTAGAAAAAGGGGATGAACAAAGATATTGTATTGAACGTACACTCACCAGCGCCACTAGAAGGAGAAGCAAGTTCGGATGGGAAGGAGAAGTGTGGGAGCAACACTTGATATAGATGATCAAAGAGCACTCTTGAAAAGATGCGGTGGTATGGCGTTAGTCCATGAACTACACGTTTAAAAGATTAACTTGTGAGTCGCAAATCCATACCTTCCAACATCCGCGATGGCACGAGGGAAGACGGGGAAGTGACCACCGCCAAAGCAGTAGTTGACGGTGCTCCTTCAAGCAATAGAGTGTCGGCACTGGCCGCACCTGCAAAGACAAGCTTGTTAGAAGAGATCGCAAGATATATAAAAAGGGGGAAACGATAGTAACCCGAAACTTACCCGACGAACTGCCAGCCGAGACTGAGGCAATTCCTTCCTCCATTGACATCAGGCCACCACCCGTAGCCTCGTCACCCGACTCGATGGGAACCGTTGTTGTGCTCGCAAGTCCGGGAGATGGCAAGGAACCATACGCGGGGAGGGCTATGATTGGAGTATTGCCAGATTCCAGAGAAGGAGCGGCTGGCTCGTCCTCAGGAATCGTGGCCGCCTCACCCGCTACTCCTTCGGGTCCTGCGGTCACAGTTGTCTCATCCATCGGCACCGTGACATCTCCAGCCTCAAGCGCCTCGACTTCTACTGCCTTCGGCTCGACAATCATCTCATCTGCCGCCACTTCAGATGCGGCATCGATGACCTTCTCGGCAGCGGATCCTTCAACTTCTGTTTCAGGCCCCGTGGCCCCGACGACGGTGCTCACTGTTGGCTCGGGTTCGGCAAGTACCGCTTCCTCCATTCCCCTGGGTTCGACGGTCTCCGCCTCCCCCTCAGTCGGACTTGGCCCTGCAAGATGGAATGCGTGTGAGCCAATGGCTTGATAATTCTTACAACAAGGTTCTGAAAGAAGTGTTACCTGACGAGGACTTATCGTTTGCACTTCGAGCCGCGCGCGCCACTTGACTATGAGCAGTAGACAGGACGGCAGGAGCCTCTTCGGAAGGAGTGTCGGCACGGGGAATAGTGCTAGGGCCCGCTCCCGTGGCCAAAGCAGCTCTGCCCACCTTTACTCCGGAAGGAGTGTCGGCACGAGGAATAGTGCTAGGGCCCGCTCCTGCGGCCAAAGCAGCTTTGCGCGCCTTTGCTTCGCGTCTCAACCGCTTCCGCTCCTCTCGAGCCGTTGAGACGGATGCTACCAGGGCTTCCTTGAGCGAGGCTTCCTCGTCCGTATTTAGGGATGCCTCTAGATTCTTCAAGGCATCCCTCGTCGTCTTGTCAAGCCGAGGCTCTTGTGGCAACTTCGACGAAGCCGGGACTTCGATGACAGACTCGGGAAGCATCCCTGCGTCAATTGACACAACTCTTGCAAAGAAACAAAAGAAGGTCAGGTTGACTATCATAAAAAGACAACAAACTTTCCTTATAAAAGAGAAAGGGATAAAACATACCGACGCTTGCTAGGGCACGCTTCTCCTCCTCCTCCTGGAAGGTTTTCAGGGAGGCAGCGATAGCCTCTTCAGTAGAGACACCTGTTGAAAATGGAGCAAATGTTAGTTAAATATAATAATACAAAGTGCAATGAAATGACAAATAAGGCGTTTGATGATTACCGGACTCAGCGAGTTTGCTTAACATCGCTTCAAGCCTCGTCGATCGCTCTGAAGCTGCAATGGCGGCAGCCAGATTGGTGTCCTCAGGGTCTACCACGAAGCCCACATTACTGCCGTACTCACATATGGTCTTGGCAGGAGAAGCCGCAGGCTTTGAGCCGAGGATCGCATCGAGGGAAAGGGCGGACTTCTTCTTTTTCTGCTGTCCACCAGCTTTAGATCCACCCGGAGCGGATTTGCGCTTGGCAGCCACTTTAGGGCGGCGAGTCCCGATCTCTGCCCCTCCGCCAGATCCCGGCGATACCACATCAACCGTCTTCGTGGGAGCATGGGGCGCCGGCGGTGCATCCACCGTAGTGGGCAATGGCAATCCACACGGGGGGCTCAACACGCGCGGTCGGTCGACTCTGGCATCTTTTATCGGGGGGATGACCTGGATCCTTGGCTGCAAGGGAGCCTTGCGATCACCGCCAGGAGGCGCAGCCCTACGGTCGACCAGCAGGCGTTTCTCCATTAAGATGATTGGGCCCATAGCATGCGCATACCAGGCTACATACAGATGGATTATTTTAGGGACACAGCTAGGCTCACTGATAAAAAAATAGGAGCCTGTATTGAGCCGGGTGAAATGATGCATCGCATTCCTTATCCCCTCTGGGCCGACCGCGGGTGTTTCCAGAAAGGCCTCCATCGGGATCCCTTGATTGTAACTCGATTGTCGGGCAAATCGATGTGGGTTATACCTCATAAAGAGAGCCGTCTTATTCTGCCTAAATACTAGGTAGCCCGGCCGATGGAGTAAAGGTGAAGGATTTCCCGAGCCTTCAGTACAGAAACCCCGCCCTTAAAGTCATCACGCAACGACACCACTGACTTAGCGGTCTCGGAGCCCATGGTGATGACCTTATCCACAAAAGAGGTCTTTGCTCCGACTAGATGTGAACGCAGGAGCAGTCCCCTAGACTCCCGCGGAGGTGCAACCACGATTGAAGCCCCGACCAACCGCATGATTCTTGGGAGTTTGAATTTCTCAAAGAACGAAGGAGTCTTATGGGCACCAAACACCCCTCGCACATGCAGCTCCATCTAAGAAGTGAAGTAGTGCATCGGAAAGTTAGCAGGCTGTACCCCAGGCTCATTAGCGTCCACCGCTACGCTAAGTCCATTATAAAGGTAAGCCAACCCGGCAATCCCTACCGATAGCTGCAAACCAGCCGCCATTCGATGCGCCGGGTAAAAGACGGAAGACCGCATGAGGCGTGGATGCATGGGGAGCGCAAAGCTGCATAGCCATAGACCCAAGAACCCTATAAAAAAAGTCTCCTCGTCCATGCCAGGGACGGCGATCTCTGAAAAAGGGACGCTGGCAGTGCCAGGGAGATAAAAATCCCGTTGGTCATTCTCCGATAAAGGTCGGCGGTCCAAGCTGAAACCAAAGGGGTCAGTAAGCTGAGTGAACTTCTCGCCCTGCTCTGATAGGAACTCCGGGCGGATAAAACGAGCAATGAAATCCGCGAAACTGACGCCCCGGTCGCCCGATTCCAAATGGAGTTCCTCATAAATCTCCAACACCTTCACTAAGCCGGGTGCTGATGCTGAATGGCATTTGCCGGAGATAAGTCAAGTACTAGCTGCTTGGTGGCGAAGACATACTCGTTAGGAGGAAGCAGCTCCTCGTAGTGTTCTCCCCTCATTGGCAAACCCGAAATCTCAGCAAATTCCTCCAGAGAGATGGAGACTTCCCTATCCGCTGTCAGGAAGGTATGGGTGGGGATATTCCATTGTTCGATGAAGGCCTTTATCCACCACGTCGGAGGAGAGGGATACTCGAAAAGCGAGACGTAGACGGCGGAGTATAAACCAATCTTCGTCAGGTGAGCCCTCTTCGTCGCCAAAATGTAACGGGCCCATGGTAAATATCCGGCAAGCGGCCGCGGGGTCAATCCAATATTATAAGCCTGTCCCCAAGGGCGTGCTTCACCCTGACAGATTCGCCTCCCCCAGATGTCTATAGCCGGCGGCGGCTGCACCGGAATGGCACCGATTGCAGGCTGAAGGAGGTCGTCGAAATTCCAATTTTTAACCTCCACGGCATACTCCACCGAGGTGAGCTCGGAGGGTGAGGTGGAGCTAAAGCTGCGACGGCCTTGGATAATCTGGCTGTACCACCTTCCCCATAGGTGAAGTCTCTCGCACTCAGGATCGTGATCTTTAATCAAGGCGAACACTACCCGGTCCACTGGCGCATGTGGGAACCCTCCTTCTGAGCGAACAAAAGGGAAAGACAAATCTTCAGACATGTTTCCTGTAGACAAAAAAAAACAAAAACAAAAAAAACATAACCGTTAGTGTTCCAATGCTTCACATTTCAAAGGCCTACATCACACTACAATGCAGTGGGTAGGGGACCAAAGGGGGACCCACAAAATCAAGATGACGGCGCATCATTTGATAAGACAGTCCCATCATTAGATGAGACTGTCAGTCAGCAAAAAAGACCCCCAAGAGAATATCCTCATTGGGGGAAATCCCTAGAGACAAGGAGAAAATCTCCTCTTTTTAGAGCAAAGCTCTGTCACAGAGTGACATTTGTCAAACTCTGGTCTCAAAGGAATAAAACTTCTTAAAAAAGAGCCTAGCTCTATAGTAGTAATGAAAAAATTATAACTCCTAAGAATTAAAATTTTTGGGATCTTAAAGATCCATGAAAACTTTTAAAAGTTTTCTAGTTGATCTATGAGCAGGGCTCTGTTCATGGATTAAAACCCAGGAACAAGATCTCTGTAAATTTTTGAGAGCAAGGCTCTGTGGATGAAACCTCAAAGGGATTTTTTTTAGATCAAAGATCTATGAGAGCAAGACTCTGTTGAAGAAACCCCAAAGGGATTTTTCTTTAGATCAAAGATCTACAAGAGCAAGGCTCTGTTAATTAAAATTAATTTAAATTAATTTTTACCTAGAATGATTCTAAGTTCCGAACTTTAAAGTTCTTGGGAAGAAGCAAGAGCAAGGCTCTGTGAGTTTTAAGCAAGAGCAAGGCTCTGAAGTAAAAGTTCTTGAAATGGTAAAAAAAATTTAAATTTTTAGACGCCTGCGTCTCTTCACCTAACCTCCATGATCCAATGGTTGGGATCTTGCCACCGCTGCACCCACGTGCGCGCCACGTGAGCGCAACGGTGGGGGGGCATTTGTTCCCCCAATCAGAGCAAGGCTTTGTTTGAATTTTGAAAATTCAAATTTTGAAGCAACGCTTCGGTTCCCGTGCGCTGCGCGCAATGCGCCACGTGTCAGAAGTTGACACGGCAGCACAACGCCCAAGGCGGTACTTCCGATCAGAGCAAGGCTCTTTTAAAACATAAGTAACACTTAACTGCGCAAGCGCACGGCAGCGCGACACGTGTCTGCGCAGTTGCGCAAATCGCAACTGCGCAAGCGCACGGCAGCGCGACACGTGTCTGCGCAGTTGCGCAATCGCAACTGCGCAAGCGCACGGCTGCGCGACACGTGTCTGCGCAGTTGCGCAATCGCTGTTGCGCAAGCGCCTTACTGCGCGACACGTGTCACGCGCTGGTGAGTTGCGCAACAACAGAATGAAAATTTTAGGAAATCTTTTCTGTTCTTGTTAAAACAAGAAGATTTCTTCTGTAAAAAAGGGGCCTTTGGATCAAAGATCCAACGGTGGGGAAAATTCCCCGAATCATTCAGAAAAGATCTTTTTAACAAATTTAACTGATCTTTGAGCACTATAAAAAGGACCCCTTCAAAGATATAGACAATTGGATAAAAAAAGAGGAGAGAACTCTTGAGAATTTTTGAAGAACACAAAAAGAAAGGTAAAAACCTTTGAGAAAATTCTCTTAAAGAATAGATCATTGATCTAGAAAACAAGATCAGTGGTCTTCAATAGATAAATAAATAAATAAAAATAATAAAAATAGTGTCTTGCACTTGCTATGAACCTCTGGTTCTCAGATAAATAAATAAATAAAAATAATAAAAATAGTGCCTTGCACTTGCTATGAACCTCTGGTTCTCTGAAACAGAAAGAAAGAAAAGATTTCTTTCTTTTCTTTTCTTTGATCTAAATTTAGATCAAGAAATTAAAAAGTGCCCTGCACTTCTTTTCCTGAAACTAAAAGATTCTTGGTGCTTTGCACAAATGCAATGCATTATTTGAAGGGCTAGGCCCAAGTCAAAAAGACCTAGCAGGCCAAAGTAAATTGCAAAACAATAAAAAGGGCAGAGCCCAAATGAAATTGATGCTCTGCATCATTTATAAAGGGCAGAGCCCAAAATAAATTGGTGCCCTGCATCTTTTCTGGGCAAAGCCCAAATAAAAATAAAACAAACGCAAATAAATTATTGGACATTTTTAACTGGACTTAGCCCAATCGTGGCCATAAGTCCTTAAATTAAATTGACTGAGCAAAATGGCTCTCCTAAATCAATCTACATCTGGTCCGAGGGTACATCTCCGAACTCCTTTGGCATCCATCGTTGTAATTCCTCAACGACGTCAAAGAGGTGACGGGTCCCAACGACCACACATCAATATGGACTGCGGGGTCCTTAAACTCGTGGACCGAAACGTCCTTAAACTAATATCGGACCGAAACGTCCCTAAACTAATATCGGACCGAAACGTCCCTAAACTAATAATGGACTGAGATGTCCCTAAACTAATATCGGACCACCACGTCCCTAAACTGGCACGATAGGGCCCAAACGCTCTTTTGTCGGATCTAAACGGTCCCGTCTAAGTTGATCTTAGCCCCAAATACGGTTAATGTGTCCTTAGATATTTAAATAAAACTCCAAATCAACTTTGGTTCAAGGGTACATCTCTGAACTTCTCTGACGCCTGTCGTTGTAATCCCTCAACGACGTCAGAGAGGTGACGAGTCCCGACGGCCAGATATTAAATCAATCACTACGTTAAGTCGATCTTAGTCCAAAACAGGACTAACGTATCCTTGACGAACGTTTAAGTCGATCTTAGCCGCAACGCGACTAATGCATCCTTAAACTAAAACACCGAACCCAAATCTAAGCAAACACGGATTTGGACTAATCCACGTCCTACGGGCGACGGTATTATTCAGTCTCCGTATACAATCCACGGGCAACCACAAACAAAACAAACACACACGACACGAAATGAAATTCTGGAGAAGGAGAAAGTTGTTATCGCGATGCGGTAGCGTAATTAACTGCAGGGGCTTGCGCCTGCAGGGAAGAGCGTCCCCACAATCAAAAACCCCTCATCCTGAGGGGGAATCTGACGAAGTCTGCTACATCGGCCGCATCCGTCTAAACCTCCGATACACGGTGCCATAAATCAACTTGGCATCTTCGGAGAGATTAACGGATAAAACCAAATAGCTTCTGCCCCGAACCTCAGGCACGGACGCCCTAACGTCTCGGCCGCCGTTCGGAGGGGAACACCCTCGTAGTCTTCGGCGGCATACGGGCTGGAAATTTAAACAAGATTCGAAAAGGAAACGGAAATCAAATCACAAAGATGTATATCATCACGGAAGAACATCAATCAATAAGTCCTAAGGTCACTTAGGTGGAGAACCGTGTCGTAAGTATGCCGTGGAACATACACACGCTACGTCACTCTGCTTAACCTACCTACTCCATCATACCAAGGTCATCCTAGACTCCGAAAGGTAAAACCTAACGCTCTGATACCAACTTTGTCACGACCCAAGTTTGGCCCGTAACCGGCACTTGAACTACGTAATGTCTACAGGCGTACGCAACTCGAGTAAGCCGAAAACCCAAAAATCTAAACCACCAAAAACTAGATCAACGGAGAAAAACATAGTTTAAAACATTTAGAAAATCGCAAGTAAAATCTCTAACTCTAGTTTTCTTTCTTAAAAATTTCGGCAGCACCTCCTTTGTAAAAACTAGCCCCGAAAACGGGTACAACACAGATAATATATAAAGCATCCCAATTAGGAGCAAAATCACGCCCAACGGCGGAAACAATCACCACAACAAGTATACGACGCCGAAGCGAAGAAATATCAAAGGAAACTGCATAAAGAGGTAAAACTTTCCAACATAACCGGCTCCCACGAGCACGGCACCCAAAGTCACCAAATATACAACACAGAGTCCTCACAAGTCGTCTCTAAGACATATACAAATAGTGGTAGATGGAGAATACTAGATCCAACAAAAAGATATACAATATACAGCCAGATAACCGCAAACCCACCTAAAAGCAACAGCCTCACAGCCAAACGTAGCGGTATCCGCAAAAGTATAGATGATAAGACACCCTGCTGCGACTACTCAGAGGGAACGTCCTGCAAAACACTGTGGTACAACGGGGGTGAGTTGCCAACTCGTGAATAGTAAATAACATCATACTGAAATCGCAAGTATGCACTAACAACAATGATCAATAACATATATGCTGGTAGCATGAGTATGACAATATGAATATGCAACTATAATGATCAGGGTACACCACCAGGGTACTATATCTACATGAATCAATGCATATCAACTGAATACTGAGTGCAGGATAGTAAATAATCTCATGCACAAATCATAAGTATGGAAAAACACGGTGTAACTCAACAACACCTCAAATCCCAAAATACTCAGATCGGCCCTTAAATCCTGTACGTCTCATGGAACCTGAGTGTCAAACATCGACACTCTAAAACATCATGAAAACCAGTGCCTAACATCGACACGTAAATACTCGTATCCATACGTTCATCGAAACCCAAGTATCCCATCTCGACACTTGTGTTCCACGTATCGGTCTGTCAAAATCCATATATCTCTCGGAATATAAGTGCCTAACATCGACACTTGAAATTCCCATAACGCATGAAAACATATCTCAAATGCGTAAATCCATGTAAAATAGCAAATGCAACATAAAACATCAATATGAGCATATCACGGGAAAGGTCCGCTATTTAAATGTATCAAGTCATTAAATATATCTCGCGGTTCCCAAAAATCTAAATCCAGAATACATATATATACAGCGTCCCATACCACCGAGATATATGTTATAAAAACTGATCATGTAACAATAGCAAGGTATACGTGCGAACATGTAGGTATAGTATGGCATATATATAAGCATGTAGGTATGCTATATGTCATATGCGCTATCGCACAAATATAACTGTTTCAATGTCGCAAACCAATAGCAAAGTATATAAATGAGCATTTGTGTTGTACGTATCTTGGCAATTACCGACAGTGTGTGTAGCATATCATTGGTGCTCGTGCAACATGGACTGTCAATAATAGTGCAGTGTATAAAAGATACAGTATCAGGCACAACAAGTAGCTATATGCAATGACAATCATGCAATATCTCTATATAAGCACATAAACATACGGCTAATATCACATCATATCTAGCCCCGACGCTTAGCGCCATACGGGCGATTTCCCTGTAGATGTTAAATCTACTCACCAATGGTCTCCAGCTATGAAAATCTGACCACCTGCTTCCCCTTGTTCGCAGCGTCCGAAGTCCCCGCTTGCGACGCTATAATTTCACAAACAAAAGAAATAATGCGAACATCTCAGAATCGATCAATATAACGCAAAACTACGTATTCAAAAATGTACCAACACACTAAACTAACTCGCGAGTGCACGTTTAGTGGCTAACGCGCGTTGCGATCCCTAAAAACCTAACTGAGTACAGCAGCAGCACAAACTCACGACTCGTGTCGCAACACGTATCACGCGAACTCAAAACACTAGATTATAGGTAATCGATCCCAGATTTTGCATACTGCATTTACTAAAAAAGTAAACAGTACCAAACACACCTGACCAACAGCAGACAACTACCCACAGAAGACCCACCCCATCCCTCTCCTACCTAGCTGGCGTCGCCGGATCGCTCAATAGAGGTCGCCGGCCCCGGCCGGTAGGGTGGTTCCCGTCTCTCAGGTGGTGTCTCAGGTCCACTAGTACATCGCTAAAATTTTGTTTGGTCAAACACTAAAATCAACAGGTCACAGCAGGTATAAAAGTTCTAAAAAGACACTAATAAACCGATATCGCACTAATCAATATAAAAAGCGTTCTAAACCATAAACAACGAGCTAAATAACACAAAACTCCTAATTAACAGTATAGGGGTTATACCTAACAACTTTGCTCACAAGCTCCTAGCTTTCCCTAGCTCTAAGTGATTTAAGAGCCAAAAATCAAGAACTTATGGTATATTTGTGATATATTTGGAACTTTGGAGAATTTTTGAGATAGGATTGAAAAGAAATGAGAGGAAAAAGATTATAGGCAGTAGAGGGAGAGAGGATTTCGGCCAAGGGAATGAAGTGAGTGATTTGTGAGGGTTTCCTAGCAATTACCAACATTAAATGCCATTTAATGCATTCATACACAGCCAATCAAGCCCTTGAACCAGGGGGATCCAACATGCACACATGCATTCATCTACATTCTATTTTTTTTCTTTCCTTTAACTTTAATCCAAATTCACAACAAATATCTAGATATGTGAGAAGGGTTTTTGGATTAACTCAACTTAATTTAAAGAAAAGATCGCTTAACAGAAATTTCCCAAAATGTGAATACCACATTAAAATTGGGAAAAATTCTATCTGAACCAAAACGTCCCATATACCCCCAAAGCTTGCGCACTAGCTTTATTTTAGCCTAACTATGTGCTGGTAAGTCTATATGGTCGTTTGTTCACAGTCGGGTTAAAACGGCAAATACCGACAACTTAACCCTAAAACGGACAAATTCGCATAACGATTTCTAAAACGTTACAATCTCCCCCTTATAGAAATTCGGTCCCTGAATTAAAATTTCATACTAAGCGTACCTTCAAAGAGATGAAGGAGTTTCTTCCACATCTCGCTCTCGGCCTCCCAAGTGATCTCCTCACTAGTATGGCTACGCCATAGAACCTTCACAGACGGCAAAACCCTTGACCGAAGTTTCTTCACCTGCCGATCCAAAATAACTACCGGCTGCTCGGTGAACGAAAGATCGCGCTCAAGCTGAACGGTCTCGTGCTGAATCATGTAAGAAGGATCATGAAAGTATCTACGAAGCATCGACACATGAAAAACAGGGTGAACATCCGGAAAACTAGGCGAGAGCGCTAAACGATAAGCAACGGAACCCACTCGCTCAAGGATCTCGAAAGGACCTATAAATCGGGACCGAGCTTCCCTCTCTTCCCAAATCGCATAACGCCCTTCATCGGAGAAATCCTCAGGAATACATGATCCCCAACTGCGAACTCAAGTCTGCGACGACGACGGTCGGCATAAGACTTCTTCCTGCACTGGGCTGCTCTCATCCTGTCCTGAATTAGCTGGATCTTCTCCATAGTCTCCTGAACTAGCTGGGGTCCCAAAACCAGACTCTCACTAAGCTCGATCCAACAGACTGGCGATCGACACTTCCTACCATATAAAGCCTCAAAAGGTGCCATCTGAATAGTCTCCTGAAAGCTGTTGTTGTAGGAGAACTCAATCAACGGCAAGTGACGATCCCAACTGCCACTAAAATCTAGCACACATGCACGGAGCATATCCTCCAGAGTCTGAATAGTCCGCTCCGACTGACCATCGGTCTGTGAGTGAAAAGCGGTGCTAAAACTCAACCGGGTACCCAAAGCTTCCTGAAGCTTCTGCCAAAGACGGCTAGTAAACTGGGTGCCTCTGTCGGATACAATGCATGTGGGAACACCGTGCAAACGCACAATCACATCTATATACAACTGCGCATACTAAGCATACCCGAAAGTGGTCTTCACTGGAAGGAAGTGAGCCGCTTTCGTCAACCGGTCAACAATCACCCAAATGGAGTCATACCCCCTACTGGTCCTGGGTAGACCCACAATGAAGTCCATGGAAATCTACTCCCATTTCCACTCTGGAATGGGTAAAGGCTGCAACTCTCCAGCCGGTCTCTGATGCTCAGCCTTGACTTGCCGACAAGTCAGGCACCTCGAAACGAAGTCCGAAATATCGCGTTTCATCCCTCCCCACCAGTAAATGTCTCTCAAATCACGGTACATCTTGGTGGAACCTGGATGAACGCTAAAGGCCGACTGATGTGCTTGCTCTAGGATCTCGCGTCTCAACCCATCAGCATCTGATACACACAAGCGAGTCCCGCATCATAGCACACCCTGGTCATCAATCATGAACTCCGAAACTGTACCCTGTCGAACAAGCTCAAGAATCTCGGACAAACGGGAATCACTAGGTTGTGCCTCACGGATACGATCATATAGTAGTGGACGGGCGCGGACATGAGCAAACTGTCCCCCAGTGGAAGAAAACTCGAACTGCACTCTACTATCACACAAGAGCTGCTAAACTGCAGACGACTGACACTGAACTGCGCTCAACTGGGACAAGCTACCACCGGACCTACGACTTAAAGCATCATCTACCACATTCGCCTTGCCCAGATGATAAAGGATCTCACAATCATAATCCTTCACTAGCTCCATCCATCGGCGCTGTCATAGGTTCAGATCCCACTGCTGGAAGATATATTTCAAGCTCTTGTAATCCGTGAAGATCTGACACGACTCTCCGTACAAGTAGTGTCTCCAAATCTTCAACGCAAAGACTACCACGGCCATCTCAAGATCGTGAATGGGGTAATTCTGCTCGTGCTTCTTCAGCTGCCTAGAAGCATACGCAATCACCCTATCATGCTGCATCAAAACACAGCCGAGCCCCATTCGAGAAGCATCACAATACACAACGTAGCCGCCCGATCTAGAAGGTAAAGAACGAACTGGTGCTATCGTCAACCGAGTCTTTAACTGCTGAAAACTCTGCTCGCACGCATCAGTCCAGAGAAAAGGAACTCCCTTCCGGGTCAGTCCCGTCAGCGGTGCAACGATACTCGAGAAATCCTGCACAAAACGGCGATAATAACCAGCTAAGCCCAAAAAGCTGCGGACCTCAGTCACCGATACAGGTCTGGGCCAAAGCTGTACAGCCTCGATCTTCCTCGGGTCCATAAGAATACTGTAGGGTTGCTAGGCACGCACACAAGGGTCTACGAGGCATCAACCATGCCCGATTTAAAATTTAGCCGTGCCGAACAACCCGAATACGGAACTTTAAACTAGAGATTAGGCGAAAACTAATATGCTAAACATTTTAACACTAAGTGAGAGGGATTACAACCTTTGTAGATCCGGTCCTTCACTTCATATGCTCCGTGTTGTGGTTCCTTCACTGTGATCATCGGGATCCGGACTCTCGAGAGGTTCCACGAAGAGAAAGACGCAACCTTTGCTTCCGATCTTCGATACTAAGATGATCTACCTTGAAGTTTCTTTAACACAAGCTAACACTCATGAAATGATGTGAACACCCTCATCTAAATGGCAAGGGAAGATGAGGATGATGAAGTAGGATTTTTGCTCTATTTATTTATCTTTTTCTCACAATTATTCATCACTTGGAAAAATCAAGAAAGCTTTTTTCCATGAAAGAATGAAGGAAGAAGATGAACAATATTTGTTAAATCCATTTGTGATGAATAGGAAAAGGAGATAATGATCAATTATGCAACCATGGTCAAGTGAACCTTTGTAGAGAATTAACTAAGGTTAAAGGTTTGGTTAGGGTTAAGGAAATATCTAGCATAATATCTTAACAAAGACAAAGAAAGAAAACTTCTAGAAAGCCTTAACCCTAATCAAATCCTAACCATGTTTAATCTCTACTAAACAAGTTGCATTATTTATCATATCATGTTACAATATTATATATCACATATATAATATTTATTGTAACCAAATAAAATAATACATTTAACATATATCGCATATATATCAATGTATTACCCGAGTGAGAAAAAGAATCTTTTAGTGAGCAAATATTAGTTAATGTCTTTTAATATATCATATATATTATTATACATTAAATTATCGAATCAACACTTGATCCGACAATCCGGCTATATCGCATATAACCGACTAATATTTATCCGTACCGATTCATCGAATCAACACTTGATCCGATGACCCGGCTGATATCAAATATCGCGAGAATATAATACGGTATCACATATCACATTATCCTCGGTCCCACACATATCACATATGTGCTCCTACTCCGTTTTGCCTGAGCCAAGAAACCTCTGTGTAGGACTCTAAAGAATCGTCAATACGCCGGCAGTAGGTGATGATCATATCAAACACCCACAAGCTGCAAGCGGTCAGCTAAACGTAACAGCTACCCAGGTATTGAGAGCTCAGAAGATCAACAAGCAAGCTTGTAACTTCTCCTGCGAATCCAAACAGTAACACACCCGTACAGTCCGGTCTCGTCGTCTGATATGTCGCATATCTCGCCTAGGGGTGGTAAACGTCAGACCCCAGTAGCTCGATAAGTCGTGTCGATATGAGGTCTATAATAGTTCGAGAAACTACTGATAACACTTACCAGTAAATCTCAGCAACCTTGGCCAGGGATTTCCGGTTATAGCCAATCGAACACAGCACAACATCAACTCCCTATACCGGGAGAGACGAATCCCCTCCTATCGCTCATTGCCTCCATGTGATTCAGGACTGTACCCAAAAGCCACCTTTTTGCACGCCCTCTTGGACGTGGTATGATAGAAATCAAAGCACAGTGGGAACCACACAAGACTCTATGACGATCTCGGGTCAACAGACTACTCTGTACCAGTGTCACCGGAGAACTGCCATCTGACGTATGGTATAATACCATCTGGGAGTTCTCGGTGAGTCCGTCCAGTGTACCCAGTCTCCACTGAGCACCCGTACACCATCCTTGATGTCAAACACCGATGGATATGGGATCATCCATCGCCCATCATATGGGTCAAGATGCGTATACGCTAGTCTACTCTGGTGCATCGATGCCCTGTCTCGATACACCCTCGACTGGGAACAGTTATAGGATGTACTCGTCGACTACCGTGGCCCCACTAGTATGATCTCATCATAGTCCCAGTAGTCGAGTACATATCCTAAGGGCTTTATCAACATGCAATATAGAGACAATCAGAGTACATGTTAAGATAAAGTACAACCAGATAACATACTATCATGTCGAGCAAGAAAGTCATCCCTATATATGTCCTAGCATCCACTACAATATACATCGTATGTACAGTAATGGCCTCTAGGGCATACATATAACTAACAATCTCCCACTTGCACTAGGGCCATCTGTTATGGTATCGTATACCCAACAATTAGCTGCGGTTGAAGTATCCCATACTCAACCATCCCATAAAAGTCTCTGCTGGGAAAAAGGCCTTTGTGAGTGGATCCGCGCTGTGTCCTCTGTGTCTACTCTCCTAACCTCGATCTCCCTGGAGATCAACCATCTCCATGATCAGGTGATACTGCCTAAGAATTATATCTGGATTTCTGATGGGACGGTAGTTCCTTGGCTGAAGCCACAACTCCATTGTCACACAATGGTAGGAACGAAGTTCATCTTATGAACTTATATATATCCAGACTGCCTCTTTGGTAGCATCCTTGGTAACGATGTATCTTGCCTTTAATCGTCTAGTATGTCACGGTATCTAGTTTGGAACTCTTCCAACATACCGTCCCTCCACGGAGGGTATGGACAATGCCTGCGACTGACATTCAGTCGTCCTTCTCAGCCTGGAACCTTTCCAGTGATTCTCCCCAGGATCGATTGATACCATCTCACTACATCTAGTGAGTATCCTAACATCCAATTAGATCTATCTCATAGATCCAAAAACCCAGGATTTAGGAGGTATCACTTTGATCCTATATGGAGAATCATTGTGATAAGCGGAGATTGACCGAGCGTAGCATAGGAAACTTCTTCCCTATCAAGAGTATGTCATCCACGTACTCTACGAGGATCACCACCATACTCTCTACTACCTTTTCGTATATACAAGGTTCATCTACCATTTTGATGAAGTCAAACTCTTTGACTACCACATCAAAACAGATGTTCCAACTCCGCGATGCCTGCTTCATCATATAAAACATCTTGCTCACGTTTCCGCTGCTCCCACTGACTGCAAAGCCCTCTGGATGTGTACTTATAGACGCTCTCTTCTAAAACATCATTTAGAAAAGCAGTCATGACACCCAACCACCAGATATCGTAGTCATGGTATGTAGCCGTGACAAGTAGGATCTGGATGGACCTAAGCATAGCTTTGAAAGTCTCAACTTTTCCATGTACACCAAGTAATCTTCTCAAGATATACTCGCTCCTGATGGGGATTTAACCCTCCAGATAAAGCAACCAAAGTCCATACTTTGTTGGTGTATAAGGATTCCATCTCAGATTGATAAGCATCCAGCCATTCTTACAGAGTCCCACTCCTGATGGCCAGCTCGAAACTAGTTGGGTCATCATCTCATGATGCATTCCTCGCTCCCACTGTCATAGAGAAACCAAAGTATCTCTCAGGTGGGTGAGGAATCCTACTAGATCGGCGGAGAGGCTGAGGTTCGTTGGTAACTATTGAATCCTTTGGTTCTATCAAATCATCTGTTATAGTTTGTATAGCTGGAACATTTCAAGTTCTACATAACAGACCTTGCCTAGAGCTTGTCCGGATTTTGCTTTTAGACATAGGCCGGACAACCCCAAATCTTAACTAACTTAAGATATGGGCTCTTCCCTTTCCATATCACATATGAAGTGGTAGGCAACTGATTTGATTTGAACCCTATTCAATAGGCATGCAGCTTCTCAAGTGCATAACTCCCTAAAGGAAATAAGAAACTCAGTAGTACTCATCATTGAGCACACCATATCACATAGGGTGCTATTACTCCGCCCCGATACACCGAGGTGCTGTGGTGTATACGGAGGAGTAATGCCGAGAGAGAATCTCATTCTCCTTTAGAATAGTCCAGGAATTCCGTGCTCAAGTATTCTCCTCCTTGATCTCATCAAAGGACATAATACTTATACCCGAATTTTGGTTCTCTACTTCTAACTTATATTCTGTGAATATCTCAAAAGCTTTGGACTTATGTTTCAACAGGAACACATATCTGAATCTTGAGAGATTATCAGAGAACGTAATGAAGTAAAAAGAACCAGTCTTGGCATGTGTAGACAGGGGACCTTCATACATCAGCATGTATCAATCCCAAGAGTTCACTAACTCTTTCTCTGTTTCTAATAAACAGAGCTGTGGTCATCTTATCTTTGTGACATGACCGGCAAGTTTCACAAGATGTAAATTCAAACTAATTTAAATATGCATCTATATGTAACTTCAGCCAGTCTGGTCGCATTGATATGACCTAGTCTACAATACCTCAAGTAGGATTCGTTCATTTCTGAACTCTTCCTCTTGTGTGTGTTCTATATACTAAGAACTGTAGTTTGATTTAGAACGTCAATGCTTTTAGATAACGTGCCTGAACCGATCAACTCTTGATATAGGAAATGTTCAAAACATTATCCAACAATACAAAATTATATCCTTTCTTTACTAATAAAGAGACTGATATGATTTTGTATATCAGGTTCGGTATCTAATAACATTTGTTCAGAATCAATGTATTCCGGTAATACAGGGTGACAGTGACTAACAGACTTGGCTGCAACACTTGCACCATTTTCTGTCTCATGAAACTTATCACCCGTTCTCAGTTCTTTACCTATCTGTAGCCCATGTAACAGATTACATATACGGGATCCTGATCCGGTATCACATACCCAGGACGTAAAGGATACTGAGAAACAGTTCTGTGTAATGAACACACCCGAAGATGATGCATCATCAACATGCACTTTCTTCGTTTGGGCGGCACGGGAAATCTGGTATTCCCCAATTTCCTGCTCTGTCTTATAACAATTATAAGTTGGAGCGGGACCAACGTTCCCCAGCTCAGTATAACAAGCGGGTTCAGTCAATATATCCGTATTATTATCTTGATTAAGGCGTGATATGGTCGCTATCTGGAGAGAGAGAGAAGAAAACACTCAGCGTATGCTCTTGCAAGATTAGATTGGTTATTAATATATCTAATCAGGATGTCTCCCACTGTTTTAGTCAAATCTTCCTTCAAACCCTAAAAGGAAAGACTAGCCGGGATTAATTACACGCTACAAGTTCGCCAATCTTTCAGCCAGGCCAGTGTCGGTACTTTGAGGGAGGTCCCCCGTGCTTTCGCATGAACCTAATTAATGTAAACCTCGTTTTCCCAGAGGCGTAACCCCGTTAACACCTTTCTAGACACCTACTTGATCGGCTAATTGTAATGTGTAAAACTCTCCCAGGAGTAACTCTTACTCGCAGCGGGTATCGGGATCCAACTATCTCATAGAAGGTATGCAATCTCATTGCAAATTTCAACACTTGAAATTCCCAATAATATTTTACCCCTAGTGACTTATGACCTTAACTATGGTCAACAAATCATTAGCACTAGTCAAGTTCTACCCGTCATTTCTTGATTAATTAGACCCACCCACATGACCCTTAACTAAGGTCAACAAAGTCATATGACTGTCCTAACTAATCGCATCATATGCTATATAGGAAGACATCATTTAGCTACCGTACACTGTGCCTTAACTATGGTCAACAAACACAGCACGAATACTAAGTACTCTACTTCCTAAAATGACGGAGGGTTACGACAGGTTTTTAAGAAAACCTATTGCGTAATGAACTTGATATCGTTGTAGAATCGAGTGATTTTTAAATGGAATGTTTTTGAGGCTTTTCTAGTTTTGCTAAAGGGGTCACTCCCGGTGAAGGGATCGTCGGCCCTTTCCTCATCGAATAAGGTGCAGGATATTTCACAAATATCACTATGCAAAGCAGAAACTATAGAAGCAATCAAAGACAAACCGAGTTTGTAGCATCAGCCAGTTATTGCTAAAGGAGTCACTCCCGGTGAAGGGTTCTCGGTCCTTTCCTTATCGAATAAGGTGCTGGATGTTCTACAAGGAACACCGCTATGCAAAGCAAGAACTAGAGCTACCAGTTTTTATAAACAAGTTTCTACAACATCTTAGGTTTCTTTTATTTCATTAATCTCATTAATGAAGTCCCATTTTATTATGCTTCGCAAGCATCTCTTTTGAAACGAAATCTGCAATATAACATATATCTCATATATATAAAATATAAACATTCGTCTCAGGCAGTAATATGATCTCATCACAGAACATTGCAGCAGAAGAACATATATGAAATATTTGATATACTAGGATGTCCGTGTTTTCAATACGAGCCTGTATAAAACACGGATTCCACGGTCGCGATGAATAGCCAAACCCACATCCCTAGACCCCTACGAGAGCGGCAAGTAACACTGCCAATTCTAGGGTTAGGAGACCCGGTCTCGACTCCTCGAGATGGTCTCCCACTGGACCCTAGAACCCGGTTACTTGTGCTCCCCTTCTTGGGTCTACCTAATGCGGAAAAGTAAATAATATACAACGGTGGCATCTTCCGCTACCTGGAAGTGCCCCAATAAAAGAATATTACATACAAATGAATTTTACATGAATGAAAAAGAAAAAACTCTCATCTCACATAAAACCCCCGGCTATTCAAACGCGACGATCCAATACAACATATCACAGCAACACATAATATCTCATATCATCAACGTAAGCAAGTATGCGTATCCCGATTGTCGTTGATGTATAGCAACGAAGCCGGCAATACACCACATACTACGCTTACGGTCAAAGAAAAGAAAGTGTAAAACTACAAACAGTTGGAATCCGCAACCTCCTTAGACATCGCATGCCTAACCAGATGAATTCCTTAGACATCACATGCCTAACAATTATAAACCCCGCATTTTAGTCTCATTATCGAAAACTCTTTTCAATATCAAGTCGGGCAATTCAACAAGATTCCCGACGTCCTGATCGAATGCTCGTCGCAAACTTTAGTAGACGGCCGCACCCCTGATACCGTCGACGAAGTGGACTAAGGCGGAACACCGCTGCCGTGAGCACCCGAACGGATGCTTTCGGCAACGGGGTTCTCCTACAGTCACTTGGTCGGGGCTATGGGGCGTAGCTGTCTATTAAGTTTACCCGGCGAGTATCCGCGTACTCTACGTGATTGCGACGGACTTTTGATCACATCAAAATTCCGTGGCAACCGATCAACTGAGACTAAACTGCTATGTTTATAATATTCAAATCAGTTATCTCATAACTACCTGTGGATTCCAAATATTGTATCACATTCCAGATATATAGAAAAAAAGTTAAACTTTCCGATCGAATCATCAAGCACCCAAGATTTCCCAAATATATCTCAACACTTGAAATCAGTTTAAAAACATCCATTACATGCCACAGTACCAATGGTCCAGCCGTAGAAGGGTCAAGCCAACGCCTCACGTGTGGCACGCCGTACTGCCCTAAACCCTAAGGTTCAAAAGGAAGTTCAAGACGGTCACATAATCGAGTTAAGGTTTGTTGTCTTCTAGAGGGTCCACCGAGTTACTTGCACGACTTAGAACGTTCTTAAACACGAGAAAAAATCCAACTTTTGAAAAATTTTCCGACAGGGGAAAAAGTGAGTTATTGATATCCGTTCGAACTTTTTAACAGTTTCTGAAAATTATCCGGAAAACCACATAGACAAAATCTGATACTCCGATCGAAACATCGAATCCCCAAAACAACCCCAGAAAACTCAACTGTAGAATAAAAATTAAAAATTCCCAGAGAACTCAGCACTGTGTAGTAGGAATTACTGTGCAAAATAGGAGGGGTGACGTCATCAAATGGCCGCGGAACCGCCGCAGAAGCCAGGCTTCTGCCGCGGATCCGCCGCACTTTTGACGAATTAGCCCCTCGAATTTCACAGTAATTCTAATAAAACCCTGCTGAATTTTTTAGAAATTTTTAATTGACAAAAATCCAAATTTTCAGAAAATTTCCAGAGAGCATTTTGGAGTCAGGGTTTCGGGTTCGATCGGACTTTAAACTTCGTCTAGACTTCGCCTAAAGCTCTAACTTGGCTCTGATATCACTGTAGGGTTGCTAGGCACGCACACAAGAGTCTACGAGGCATCAACCATGCCCGATTTAAAATTTAGCCGTGCCGAACAACCCGAATACGGAACTTTAAACTAGAGATTAGGCGAAAACTAACATGCTAAACATTTTAACACTAAGTGAGAGGGATTACAACCTTTGTAGATCCGGTCCTTCACTTCATATGCTCCGTGTTGTGGTCCCTTCGCTGTGATCATCGGGATCCGGACTCTCGAGAGGTTCCACGAAGAGAAAGACGCAACCTTTGCTTCCGATCTTCGATACTAAGATGATCTACCTTGAAGTTTCTTTAACACAAGCTAACACTCATGAAATGATGTGAACACCCTCATCTAAATGGCAAGGGAAGATGAGGATGATGAAGTAGGATTTTTGCTCTATTTATTTATCTTTTTCTCACAATTATTCATCACTTGGAAAAATCAAGAAAGCTTTTTTCCATGAAAGAATGAAGGAAGAAGATGAACAATATTTGTTAAATCCATTTGTGATGAATAGGAAAAGGAGATAATGATCAATTATGCAACCATGGTCAAGTGAACCTTTGTAGAGAATTAACTAAGGTTAAAGGTTTGGTTAGGGTTAAGGAAATATCTAGCATAATATCTTAACAAAGACAAAGAAAGAAAACTTCTAGAAAGCCTTAACCCTAATCAAACCCTAACCATGTTTAATCTCTACTAAACAAGTTGCATTATTTATCATATCATGTTACAATATTATATATCACATATATAATATTTATTGTAACCAAATAAAATAATACATTTAACATATATCGCATATATATCAATGTATTACCCGAGTGAGAAAAAAAATCTTTTAGTGAGCAAATATTAGTTAATGTCTTTTAATATATCATATATATTATTATACATTAAATTATCGAATCAACACTTGATCCGACAATCCGGCTATATCGCATATAACCGACTAATATTTATCCGTACCGATTCATCGAATCAACACTTGATCCGATGACCCGGCTGATATCAAATATCGCGAGAATATAATACGGTATCACATATCGCATTATCCTCGGTCCCGCACATATCACATATGTGCTCCTACTCCGTTTTGCCTGAGCCAAGAAACCTCTGTGTAGGACTCTAAAGAATCGTCAATACGCCGGCAGTAGGTGATGATCATATCAAACACCCACAAGCTGCAAGCGGTCAGCTAAACGTAACAGCTACCCAGGTATTGAGCGCTCAGAAGATCAACAAGCAAGCCTGTAACTTCTCCTGCGAATCCAAACAGTAACACTCCCGTACAGTCCGGTCTCGTCGTCTGATATGTCGCATATCTCGCCTAGGGGTGGTAAACGTCAGACCCCAGTAGCTCGATAAGTCGTGTCGATATGAGGTCTATAACAGTTCGAGAAACTACTGATAACACTTACCAGTAAATCTCAGCAACCTTGGCCAGGGATTTCCGGTTATAGCCAATCGAACACAGCACAACATCAACTCCCTATACCGGGAGAGACGAATCCCCTCCTATCGCTCATTGCCTCCATGTGATTCGGGACTGTACCCAAAAGCCACCTTTTTGCACGCCCTCTTGGACGTGGTATGATGGAAATCAAAGCACAGTGGGAACCACACAAGACTCTATGACGATCTCGGGTCAACAGACTACTCTGTACCAGTGTCACCGGAGAACTGCCATCTGACGTATGGTATAATACCATCTGTGAGTTCTCGGCGAGTCCGTCCAGTGTACCCAGTCTCCACTGAGTACCCGTACACCATCCTTGATGTCAAACACCGATGGATATGGGATCATCCATCGCCCATCATATGGTTCAAGATGCGTATACGCTAGTCTACTCTGGTGCATCGATGCCCTGTCTCGATACACCCTCGACTGGGAAAAGTTATAGGATGTACTCGTCGACTACCGTGGCCCCACTAGTATGATCTCATCATAGTCCCAGTAGTCGAGTACATATCCTAAGGGCTTTATCAACATGCAATATAGAGACAATCAGAGTACATGTTAAGATAAAGTACAACCAGATAGCATACTATCATGTCGAGCAAGAAAGTCATCCCTATATATGTCCTAGCATCCACTACAATATACATCGTATGTACAGTAATGGCCTCTAGGGCATACATATAACTAACAAATACCATCACCCGTCACCACATGACCCAGGAAGTCAACTCTATCAATCCAAAACGCGCACTTTGAGAATTTAGCATACAGCTGGTGCTCTCTCAATATCTGCAAAGTAATCCTCAAGTGCTGCTCATGCTCCTCACGACTCCTAGAGTAGACCAGTATGTCATCAATAAACACTATAATAAACTGGTCGAGGAACGGCCTGAAAATCCGGTTCATCAGATCCATGAACGCTGCTGGCGCATTGGTGAGTCCGAACGACATCACCAAAAACTCATAGTGCCCATAGCGCGTACGAAAAGTAGTTTTCGGAATGTCATCATTCCGAAGCCACAACTGATGATAACCCGAACGTAAATCAATCTTAGAAAAATGTCTCGCACCCTGGAGCTGATCAAATAAATCGTCAATGCGAGGTAAAGGATACCTGTTACGCACCGTAACTCGGTTCAACTGACGATAATCTACACACAGCCTCAAACTGCCGTCCTTCTTCTTGACGAACCGAATAGGAGCTCCCCACGGCGAAACACTCGGACGCACAAGTCCCAAATCAAGCAACTCTTGCAATTGATCTTTAAGCTCTCTAAGCTCTGCCGGAGCAATCCGATAAGGCGGTATAGAAATAGGCTCCATGCCAGGAACCAGATCAATGCAAAACTCAATATCGCGCTCTGGCGGCAACCCAGGTAACTCATTGGGAAAGACATCGGGAAACTCTCGCATGGTAGAAACCCGGTCCAACGACTCCACTGCGGCTCCAGTATCATGAATGGAAGCCAAGAATCCCCGACATCCCCTCCTCAAAAGCTGACTAGCGCACAGAACAGAAATCAAACTGTGAAGGGCGGCACCACGGTCCCCCTGCACAACAAACACTGACTCGCCGGGAAAAAAAATCTAACTGTCTTCTCGCGGCAGTCCGCGGACGCGTAGCAAGTAGCTAGCCAGTTCATGCCCAATAGAACGTCGAAGTCCAACATCTCAAGAAGGATCAAGTCGACGGGCAAATCTCTGTCTCCTAAACGGACAACACACGACCGAAACACGTGTCGTGCAACAAACGACTCTCCCACAGGAGTAGCCACAAGCAGCGGCTGATCTAGCCAACAAGACTCTCGGCCTAACCTCGGCACGAAGTGCGTAGAAACATACAAATGCGTAGATCCCGGATCAAAAAGAACATGTGCATCATAAGAACATACAGAAATGGTACCTGAAACTACAGCATTGGACGCCTGAGCGTCCTGGTGAGTCAAGGAAAACACCCGAGCCTGCCCTGTACCGGCAACTGGCTGACCTCTGCCTCTACCACCCCGCCCTCTCGGTACAAAACCACCGCGACCCCGACCTCTCTGCACAAGAGTCTGACGCGGAGCAACAACATGCATAAGGGGCAACGCCCTCTAAGGTGGAGAAGGGGGTAAGGTAACCTGCGGTACAGCTGCCTCGCTCACACGTGGCTCAGCACAATCTCGAACCCGATGACCCATACTCCCGCACCGGTAACATCCAGATACAAACTGCCGACCCTCTTGAGGGTAAAAGCTAAAAAGCCGACCTCGTCCCGAACCTCCACTATCTGAACGGGAACTGTCACGACGTCTAAACGCCCGCCTCGCTGCCGGATCACCAGTACGAACCCTCTTCGATTCCGGAGCAACTGGCGACTCAGAAAGACGCTCCTCAACCAATAGGGCTGCATCTACCGCTGCCGCATATGTGTCGCAATGCTGAATGCTGATGGCTAGAAACAACTGGATAAGCAGGCCTCGAACAAACCTCTTCACCCTCATCTCCTCTGTCGCCACCAAGTACGGAGCATATACTGACAGCTCGGTAAACAAAACATCATACTCCGACACCGTCATCCCTGGCGTCTGGCATAACGACTCAAATCTACGTGCTCGCGCATCCCTGACGCTCGGTGGAAGAAAACGGGCAAGAAACGACGTCACAAACTCAGCCCAGGTCATAGGAGCAAGACCCGCGGCTCTGCCCCTCTCCAAAGACTCACACCACTTCTGGGCCAGACCCTCCAAACGAAAACTGGCAAACTCCACCCATCTCTCATCGGAACATCAGAGTGAACGACAAATCCTGGCCATTCGGTCGATGAACGACTGTGGATCCTCAGTAACATCTATGCCCGTGAACACCGGAGGCCTCAGCCTCATAAAATCTGTCAGTGACACAGCAATAACCTCCGGAGCTGTAACTGCGACTACCGGAACTGTAGGTACCATCGTGGTCCCCGCAACGGGTGGAAAAACTACCTGCCCCTGCGTTCGGATGGTCTCTACCAAAGTCCCCACTATAAGGCTGCTCTGGTCAGTTCTCGCCTCAGGCGAGTCAATTCTGACCTCGGCCCTCGCGGCCGCTCTCTGTGCCCTCGTAGTCTTCGGCGGCATACGGGCTGGAAATTTAAATAATATTCGATAAGGAAATGGAAATTGAATCACAAAGATGTATATCATCACGGAAGAATATCAATCAATAAGTCCGAAGGTCACAAAGGCGGAGAACCGTGTCGTAAGTATACCGCGGAATATACACACGCTACGTCACTCTGCTTAAGCTACCTACTCCATCATACCAAGGTCATCCTAGACTCCGAAAGGTAAAACCTAACGATCTGATACCAACTTTGTCACGACCCAAGTTTGGCCCGTAACCGGCACTTGAACTACGTAACGTCTACAGGCGTACGCAACTCGAGTAAGCCGAAAACCCAGAAATATAAACCACCAAAAACTGGATCAACGGAGAAAAACATAGTTTAAAACATTTAAAAAATCGCAAGTAAAATCTCTAACTCTAGTTTTCTTTCTTAAAAATTTCGGCAGCACTTCCTTTGTAAAAACTAGCCCCGAAAACGGGTACAACACAGATAATATATAAAGCATCCCAATTGGGAGCAAAATCACGCCCAACGGCGGAAACAATCACCACAACAAGTATACGACGCCGAAGCGAAGAAATATCAAAGGAAACTGCATAAAGAGGTAAAACTTTCCAACATAACCGGCTCCCACAAGTACGGCACCCAAAGTCACCAAATATACAACACAGAGTCCTCACAAGTCGTCTCTAAGACATATACAAACAGTGGTAGATGGAGAATACTAGATCCAACAAAAAGATATACAATATACAGCCGATAACCGCAAACCCACCTAAAAGCAACAGCCTCACAGCCAAACGTAGCGGTATCTGCAAAAGTATAGATGATAAGACACCCTGCCGCGACTACTCAGAGGGAACATCCTGCAAAACACTGTGGCACAGCGAGGGTGAGTTACCAACTCGTGAATAGTAAATAACATCATACTGAAATCGCAAGTATGCACTAACAGCAATGATCAATAATATGTAAGCTGGTAGCATGAGTATGAAAATATGAATATGCAACTATCATGATCAGGGTACACCACCAGGGTACTATATCTACATGAATCAATGCATATCAACTGAATAATCAGTGCTGGATAGTAAATAATCTCATGCACAAATCATAAGCATGGAAAAACACGGTGTAACTCAACAACACCTCAAATCCCAAAATACTCAGATCGACCCTCAGATCGGCCCTCAAATCCTGTACGTCTCATGGAACCTGAGTGTCAAACATCGACACTCTAAAACATCATGAAAACCAGTGCCTAACATCGACACGCAAATACTTGTATCCATACGTTCCTCAAAACCCAAGTATCTCACTTCGACACTTGTGTTCCACGTATCGGTCTTTCTGATATCCATACGTTCCACGAAACCCAAGTATCCCATCTCGACACTTGTATTCCACGTATCGGTCTGTCAAAATCCATATATCTCTCGGAATATAAGTGCATAACATCGACACTTGAAATTCCCATAACGCATGAAAACATATCTCAAATGCGTAAATCCATGTAAAATAGCAAATGCAACATAAAACATCAATATGAGCATATCTCGGGAAAAGTCCGCTATTTAAATGTATCAAGTCATTAAATATATCTCGCGGTTCCTAAAAATCCAAATCCAGAATACATATATATACAGCGTCCCATACCACCGATATATATGCTATAAAAACTGATCATGTAACAATAGCAAGGTATATGTGTGAACATGTATGTATAGTATGGCATATATATAAGCATGTAGGTATACAGGTATGCTATATGTCATATGCGCTATCGTACAAATATAACTGTTTCAATGTCGCTAACCAATAGCAAAGTATATAAATGAGCATTTGTATTGTACGTATCATGGCAATTACCGACAGTGTGTGTAGCATATCATTGGTGCTCGTGCAACATGGATTGTCAATAATAGTGCAGTGTACAAAAGATACAGTATCAGGCACAACAAGTAGCTATATGCAATGACAATCATGCAATATCTCTATATAAGCACATAAACATATGGCTAATATCACATCATATCTAGCCCCGACGCTTAGCGCCATACGGGCGATTTCTCCGTAGATGTTAAATCTACTCACCAATGGTCTCCAGCTATGAAAATCCGACCACCTGCTTCCCCTTGTTCGCAGCGTCCGAAGTCCCCGCTTGCGACGCTTCCGAAGTCCCCGCTTGCGACGCTATAATTTCATAAACACAAGAAATAATACGAACATCTCAGAATCGATCAATATAACGCAAAACTACGTATTCAAGAACGTACCAACACACTAAACTAACTCGTGAGTGCACGTCTAGTGGCTAACGCGCGTTGCGATCCCTAAAAACCTAACTGAATACAGCAGCAGTACAAACTCACGACTCGTGTCGCAACACGTATCACGCGGACTCAAAACACTAAATTATAGGTAATCGATCCCAGATTTTGCATACTGCATTTACTAAAAAAGTAAACAGTACCAAACAAACCTAACCAACAGCAGACAACTACCCACAGAAGACCCACCCCATCCCTCTCCTACCTAGCCGGCGTCGCCGGATCGCGCAATAGGGGTCCACCCCGGCCGGTGGGATGGTTCCCGTCTCTCAGGTGGTGTCTCAAGTCCACTAGTACATCGCTAAAATTTTGTTTGGTCAAACACTAAAATCACCAAGTCACAGCAGGTATAAAAGTTCTAAAAAGACACTAATAAACCGATATCGCACTAATCGATATAAAAAGCGTTCTAAACCATAAACAACGAGCTAAATAACACAAAAACTCCTAATTAACAGTATAGGGGTTATACCTAACAACTTTGCTCACAAGCTCCTAGCTTTCCCTAGCTCCAATTGATCCAAGAGCCAAAAATCAAGAACTTATGGTATATTTGTGATATATTTGGAACTTTAGAGAATTTTTGAGATAGGATTGAAAAGAAATGAGAGGAAAAAGATTATAGGCAGTAGAGGGAGAGAGGATTTCGGCCAAGGGAGTGAAGTGAGTGATTTGTGAGGGTTTTCTAGCAATTACCAACATTAAATGCCATTTAATGCATTCATACACAAACATGCACACATGCATGCATCTACATTCTATTTCTTTTCTTTCCTTTAACTTTAATCCAAATTCACAACAAATATCTAGATATGTGAGAAAGGTTTTTGGATTAACTCAACTTAATTTAAAGAAAAGATCGCTTAACAGAAATTTCCCAAAATGTGAATACCACATTAAAATTGGGAAAAATTCTATCTGAACCAAAACGTCCCATATACCCCCAAAGCTTGCGCACTAGCTTTATTTTAGCCTAACTATGTGCTGGTAAGTCTATATGGTCGTTTGTTCACAGTCGTGTTAAAACGGCAAATACCGACAACTTAACCTAAAACAGACAAATTCGCATAACGATTTCTAAAACGTTACAATAAAGAACAAGTATCCACTTCCGCGCATTGATGATTTATTCGATCAGCTAAGTGGATCTTGTGTTTTCTCTAAATTGGATCTTCGTTCAGGTTATCATCAAGTGAAGGTCAAGGAAGCTGATATTCATAAAACAGCTTTCAGAACTCGCTATGGACATTACGAATTTCTAGTGATGCCATTTGGAGTGACCAACGCACCCGCAATATTCATGAACCTAATGAATCAAGTTTTCCGGGAGTACTTAGACAGGTTTGTTGTCATCTTCATCGACGACATCCTGGTGTATTCTAAGAGTCGGAAAGAACATGCAGAGCACCTACGAATTGTCCTAGAAACTCTTCGACAACATCAGCTTTATTCCAAGTACAGCAAGTGCGAGTTTTGGTTAAAGCAAGTTGGTTTTCTTGGACATATCGTATCAGGAGAAGGAATCTCTGTGGATCCAGCGAAAGTTTCAGCAGTTAGCGAATGGCCTACACCAAAGTCAGTGAAGGATATTCGAAGTTTCTTGGGTTTAGCTGGATATTACAGAAGGTTTATTGAAGGCTTTTCAAAGATAGCAACGCCCCTGACCAAGCTCACACGTAAAGATGAAGAATTTGTGTGGTCAGAAGCATGCGAACAAGCTTTCGTAGAACTCAAGTCAAGGTTGACATCAGCACCTATTCTCGTCATACCAGATCAATCTGGAGGATTCGAAGTGCATTGCGATGCATCCGGTAAGGGATTAGGATGTGTTCTACATCAGCACAGTAAAGTTGTGGCTTATGCTTCAAGACAGTTGAAGATTCATGAGCGCAATTATCCGACGCATGATTTGGAATTGGCAGCCGTCATCTTTGCTCTCAAGATTTTGGCGCCATTATCTACTTGGTGAACGAGTGAACATCTACACAGATCATAAGAGCCTGAAGTACGTATTTACTCAGAAGGAGTTGAATATGCGGCAGAGAAGATGGTTAGAACTCATGGCGGACTTTGACATCAACTTGCAATATCACCCAGGGAAGGTGAATGTAGTACCCGATGCTCTTAGTCACCAACCATTATCGATGAATCTCACCGCTCAGTGGAAGCTTCAACAAGACTTGCATTAGATGGAGATTGAAGTAGTCATGCCAGGTAATGCTTCAAGTTTGATGAATTTACAAGTTCAATCAACCATTGTCAATCAGATCAAAGCAGCCCAGGCAAGTGATGCTAAGTTGCAAAAGATCAGAGAACAAGTGGAGAATGGACTCAGAACAGACTTCATCATCCATGAAGACGAATCTTTAAGATACGACAGCAGATTGTGTGTACCAAAAGGTCCTGTTCGGGAAGAGTTAATGAAAGAAGCTCACAGCTCTCCCTACTCAGTACACCCTGGAGGTACCAAAATGTACAAAGATCTACGTCAGAATTATTGGTGGCATGGAATGAAGCGTGAAGTAGCCAGAAGCGTCGCAAAATGCTTGGTGTGTCAGCAAGTAAAGGCTGAAGATCACAGGACTACTGGATTACTTCAACCGTTACCAATCCCTGAATGGAAGTGCCAACACATCACGATGGATTTTATGACTGCTCTTCCTCGCAGCACAAACGGTAACGATGCTGTATGGGTCATTGTGGATCGACTCACAAAGTCGGCTCACTTCATCCTATTTCGAGTTAGCCAATCTACTGAGACACTAGCAAAGAAGTACATAGAGGAAATTGTGATACTTCATGGAGTACCGGTCCGCATTGTCTCCGATCGTGACACCCGGTTCCGATCGCAATTTTTGGCAGAGTCTGCAAGCAAGCTTGGGAACAAGTCTGAACTTCAGCACGGCTTATCATCCACAAACAGATGGTCAGTCGGAACGAACTATTCAGATCTTGGAGGATATGCTCAGAGCGTGTATGTTAGACTACAAAGGATCGTGGGAAGATCACCTACATCTTGTGGAGTTTTCGTAGAACAATAGCTACCAAGCAAGCATAGGAATGGCACCTTTTGCAGCATTATATGGAAGAAAGTGTCGATCGCCATTAAGTTGGGACGACATCGGAGATACAGGACTTCTTGGACCAGAGATGATAGTAGCGACTGTTGATGTGGTTCGTACTATCAGGGAAAGAATGCGTATAGCCCAAGATCGACAGAAGCACTGGGCCGATGCGAAGAGACAACACTTGGAGTTCCAGCCAGGGGATCATGTGTTCTTGAAAATATCTTCGACCCGCGGAGTGATCCGATTTGGAAGATGGGGTAAGCTAAGTCCGAGATATATTGGACCGTTCGACATACTCGAACGAGTCGGTGAAGTGGCATACCGCTTAGCGCTTCCACCTTCATTGGAAGGAGTGCATAACGTGTTCCACATATCCCAACTCAGAAGGTATGTGAGTGACCCCAGTCATGTTCTCGATCATTCCGAGCTCACGATACAGCCCGATTTGTCTTGTGAGCAACAACCTGTGGAGATCCTGGATAGGAAAGTGAAAACACTTCGGAACAAGGAAGTTAACTTGGTTCGAGTGATGTGGAAGAAAGACACTCCAGGAGAGTCCACTTGGGAAAGGGAGGATGAAATGCATACTAGATATCCACACCTCTTTGTAAACTAGTCCTCAAATAAAAATTGTAAATTTCGAGGACGAAATTTTTGTAAGGAGGGTAGACTGTAACAACTCTATTTTTAATGTACAAAGAATTGATTTAAATTCAATGTATACTTGGAGCATTTATTGTTGCTGATATCTCTTTAAGTATTTATTTCACTCCATAATTACAAGAAGGAGCTTGTATCTCATTGGTAATACCTTGCACTGCTGAACCAAGCCACCAGAGTTCAAATCACATGCCCCACATTATTTTTAATATTATTTTGTTTTTGATTTTTTTAGAATACCAACCGTTACACGTGCGTTTCTCATAAATTTCCTTCTACACATAAAAAGTTAGATACACCATTAATCACCCCAGGAGACCCCCCACCCCCCGAGCCTCCGACTCGGCCCGATTCGGCCGAGTCGATCGGCGGACCGGCCGACTCGGTCCGGCGCCGCCGGCCGGACTCGGCCCGGCGCCGCCGGCCGGACTCGGCCAGAAGGTCGAGTCCCCAACATAGAAGATGAGCATCTTTGCTTGGTCAACCCCCCTGCACACACTAAATTTTTAGATCGGTTACACAGAGCACATTAAATCTCTTTTACTCCAAATTTTAATGATTTTTATATAATTTTTACATTTTTTTAAATTAAAAAACCTAACCCTAGCCTAACCCTATAAATACACCCCTACCCTCTACCCTCTCATCCTAAATTTCTGAGTCCACTCTCTCAAAATTCCAAGAGAACTTTGGTACTTTGGAAAACGAGAGAAAGGCGAAGCGCTGACGAAATCGACGGCGAAATTCCGGTGATCGTGCTAGGAACTCTCAACGACGATTCGACGCACCGGCAAACCCTCTACTTCCCTCTCACTCTCTAGTGTTGTCCAAACCCGTAAGTCCCCCTTTCTATCTTTCTTTTCTCTCATAAAAATACGAATTTACAAATCCGACGGAATCGGAAGAAATCCGATTTCCGGTTCGGTTTTTTATAAAATCTCACTTATCATCAATTCCATCATGCTTAAACATCTTTATGTTGACTATTAATCATTTAACAAAAAATTTGAACAAGTTTTATCACATGAAATGATAACGTTTCCATTTATCGTATTTTTTTCCCACTTAAATACCACAACGTTTCGTTTTCACATTTAACCCCCTTAACATTGCTATACCTTAAAGTAGATCACGAGGTAATGACCTACCTCCTCACACACTCATATGCAAACATAACACGCTACCTTGAAAACTTAGAATACGATAAAACAAGATTTTACATTTAAATACCATTTTCTTAATAGAACCTTTTCTAAAAGTTTTAGGTTTGATACACTTTTAAAACAAATATCTTTTAATAGGAAAATACGATAAGTTATAGATATCGATCGTTTATCTAAACCTGACTTTGTGGTGTCTAGGCTAGGCAAGTGAGCAAAGGTAACTTTAAAAGGCCCGTCTCACGATTCGTGAGCGGATCCCTCCTTCCTCATTTGTACTTACATGGCCACAATTGGCGGTGAAGAGGTGATTTGAGGCTTCTAACAACTTGTTGTTTAGATCATTTAGAAATAGTCCAGTTGAAATAGAAAACCCTAAAATCTAAAATACTGAAAATCGACTTTTGCAAATAAATACCTTTACTTTAATAAAACCGTTTTCTAAAGGATTAGTATTTATAAAATCTTTGCAAAGCGCCACTACAACCCACATTTGGGGAACCCGTTAGGGATAGTACGGTTTATCGTGCACCCTCAGGCTTAGTAGTGCGAGATTCAGACCTCCGCAAGGAGCATTCGGTCTCGAAAGGTTTAAAATACGACATCTTAAGAAAATGAGACTTTTAAAATATAAAATATTTATTGAAATTATTTTTGTATAAATATATGTATATTATCATTAAAAGATCTATTTTGTTATAATATAAATATTCCACTTTTTCTAAAAATCATAAGAATAAATTTTACATTAAAATACCATGAATTTCAAATAAATCAATATTACAGATAAATACCTTTATTTATGTAATTAGGATATTTTCACTAGAAATATCACAAAATAAAATTACTCTCATTATAACTATAAAGACGAATAATAAATACTTGGGGTATGTCTTGAAAACTATACAAAAGTATTTTTACATAAAACCCCCTCAAGTTTTATATATTACAATAAGGACCCTAGTAAAAATAGGACTTCGAGTTACATTTCTTCTGTCCGACTCGGGTTTGAGTCTGATCATAATCATACTTGAATATGATTCAAGTACTATATAAATCTATAATATTCCAACTCAATATGAACACATGAATCCCAGAATCCAGTTATCAATCTATACAACATGACTGAATCAAACCATGGATATACATCCATTATTCCGTTATTCCATTTACCTGATTATGCAGTTACAATCTGGTTACTGATATCATGGTTTTGGTCAGTCATCCAACTTATACAATACAATACAACAATACAATCAAAACACTACGGGGTTTAAGGGGTAGATTGGTGCGGAAGGTGTTAGAAGTGGCACGAGACGGTAAGATTAAGACACCTAACCTATATTCCGTTGCTGTTGTACCGTTGCTTAACGGTTCTTTGTACATTCCGTTTGCCCTGGTCTCTAGAATACTGAGACCTCTCTCGTATACACTGACATTCTTCCGTACCAAGCTACAAACAACAGCGTAAACACAATATTCTACAATATTATACAACTTAAGAAGATACTTCTTATTCTGTCTTTTTCTAATCTTTGGGACTTACCGAGCGACCTGTTCGCTGACGACATTCTATTTCTTTCTTCTTTGAATGTCGTCAGGTGTTTTGGAACCGTCAGAGATCGAGCCCACCAGTGAAGACTTGGATCAGTTCTACGAAGACCCCGAGCTCTAGACATTGTACCTTGTTCTATTCAGTATTTTTCATTTCCTGTTATGCCATTGTTTAGGCATCGCTTTTATTTCAGATGTATTTACTTTTCATGCATTATACAAAAGACTGTTATTAATAAAGTTGCTGTTATTTTTATATCTCTTGTCTCTTGTGAATTACCTTTATATTGTTTAGATACGCTTAGCGTATTTACCTCACAGTAAATACGTAGCGGACCTCGTCACATCCCCTTCGCCGTACACCGGGAAGCGGGGCGTGACAACATGTCCATATGCCAGAATAAACGAGTCAAGAAATAATATGCGGAAGCAATAAATCCAATAAACAGTAACATCTGGAAAGTACGGAAATAACTAAACTAACTGGATACTAACAGGATCCTCACTGCTCGGCCTGATGGCGGAAATATTCCTGATCAGCCTGCGACAAAGGTAGAGAATCTGGGCCATACAAAACCCAGACGTCAGTGCGTCATAATATCAACAATAATATCATTAGTGGGTAACAGGATATGCAGGCATGAATTATAAATGGTAACATGAATGTAATAAGTAAGCAGGGATATCGAACGGTGAAGTGGAACAGTATAGGTGAAGTGCAGCGGTGAAACTAAACTGTGCTACTGGGTTAACTACTCTCAAGTCTGTGAAATCAATTTAATGAATCGTCGATGTAACTCAATAGTATCCCGTGCATGCCCGGGACCACGGTCAAGATTCTCGGGCTGAATCCGAGACGTGCCGCTAGGCAGTAAACAGGTAACATGTACAGATGAATGATGTCAGCAACAGCATCCCGGGGCTGGCCTAGCCCGTAAAACTGATCAGTATAAGCATCGAACTGTCGAGTTACAAGTCAGGTTTCATCATTGATTTCCCCATACCCCCAAGTTACGTGTTCAAGTCAGGTATTGATAAATCTGAAGCTAATGCCAACACAGGATCAAGCATGAACAGGTTTTTCTATACAGACAACAGGATATGTCCATCGGGACAACATGTCAGGATTGTTGGCATTAGAAACAGGATCAGGTAACATGTCAAGTAGTGATATATCAGGTCATGTCAAGTAGTGGTGTATCAGGTCATATCAAGTAGTGGTGTATCAAGTCATGTCAAGTAGTACACAGGTATCAAGCGGGTGCTCATAATCAAACTGTAGCAAGTATTGAATCACGGTAAAAGTACGGATGCACAATGTCTATCAGGGATCACATCTACAACTCCATGACTACGTATGATGCACATTATCAAGCATGGTGCACTAATACAACAGTAACATAAAATAATATGGTCTCGGCGTGCAACTAAATATATAATAAAGCGTACGAATACTATAAAACTGTACATCGATAAAATTTGCTGAATATTAAAACACAAGCACTTTTATTTATTAAATAGATATTGATATAATAATATTAACATGTATAACATATTCAAACTGATTAATAACTATAAAATTGGTATTGATTAACCATGCACAAGAAAGTTCCGTTTAGAAATTCAGCGTCACCCTGATTTGTAAAATAGCTTAAAAATAACAAACGTTCTCCAAAAGGGACGTGTCTTATACCAAAACAAAAATAATTCAATAAGGTTTTCATTTTTATAAGTTTAAGTATCTCAGGTTGTTCCTACAAAAATCTATGAACATTCGAAGTTGAAAGTTTGCTGCTGGAATTTCCCTGGACAGCAGTTTAGAGATATTTTCATTTGCATTTTACGTTATTTAAACAATTTATTTTGCAATTAAATATTTCATAAAATTATAGTATTCTGAGTTAGCTTCGTAACGAACTAAAGAACGTATACTAATGATTTTTCTATGATTTATAATAAATTTTATAATGTAAGGTGTACAGTAAATTTCAGATTTGTCGTATCCGCTTTGCAACGATGTTTCATGTGTAAACTATAATATTTTCAAACTATATCTTGTATAACATTATAAAATGCAGATTATAAACTAATTAAAGATAATAATAAGAAATATTACGACGATATATATTTTAAATGATATGGATGCAAACGGGTATCCGAAAATGGTAAAACTTTAATATGGATGTACAGTGCAATCAACATGTGATATTTTTATTCATATGGATGCAAAATAAGATACATAGCATGTAGAAAGATGAAATTGCATGCGACTAGATATGTAAATAGTGATATGGATGCACACGGATGTCCGAAGACAATAAAATGATAAACTGGTAAATGCAGGATGCACAACTAAATAATGTGAAATAGAAATATTCAATTGAATGCAGTATATTGTAGTAGGGTATGTAACAAGATGATTTTGTATGCGCTAAATAGGAAATAGATTGTATGGACACATACGGATGTCCGAAAACAGTAAAACATGCTGAAATGATAATGTGGATGCGTAACTAATCATTATGGAGTGTTATTATTCAAAAGGATATAGAATATAGTAATATAGCATGTAGTAAGATTAACTTGCCTCGATTGATCACGCGACGGATACGCATGGCACGTCCGACGTCGGTAAATCGTCGCAACGCACACGCGGCACGCGGGACGGGTCCAGGCAAGGCAAGAGGGTGATCATGCAGGCAAGGTACTGTAGGGTGTTTTTCGTCACCACATTGAGATGGGAATACGCGCAAGCTTGTCAGGCGTACTACAGATTCCCCCTGCCTGGGGTAGGCGGGGGTTTAATGATTGTGGGGATCCGAATCTCCGGCAGCCACGGACTAAGCTGCCGTTAATTACCCCTCGCCTTTGGAGCGAGAGAACCTCCGATTGACGGGTTAAACTGGTCATGCGAACTCAATGTGCAGTGTACGTGTGTTTTGTTTTAGAGGGGGGCTTGGATATATCTGGGAGAATCAGTTTCACGAAGAATTTCGGTCTCCGTTTGTATGAAATTGGCGGTCGCAACTGGACTGTTTGTTAACAAGCCTTTAGACAGTTCTATCTCTCCTGCCTTGTATTGCTTTTCGACCCAATCTTTGAAGACAAAGCAGTCATCAATGGCATGACATATCACTCTGTGATAGGGGCATTTGGGGTCGTCGGTCCTATTCGCTTCCTGCGGTCTTTTTGACTCTGGCAGTTGTAGACCGTTCCTCAGGGCGTCTTTGAATATTTTACGGATTTTGTCCCTTCTGAAGGAATAGACCTTGTCCAGCTTCTCTTTCAGTGGAGATTCTCCTCGCTCTCCGAACATTGGCTTCTGAACCTGGTTGGCATTAGGCCCGCTCGACCCTTGCTTGTTTCGGTTAGCCGAGGCATTGAAAGATTCAGTATCGTCGGAATTTCCGCCTTTGTGATTTTCGTCCTTTCGGTTTCTCCAAGACCTATTGTTATTTTGGGAGTCAGAGGAGGACTCCTGCTTTGAGCGCTCCAGCATCTGAACCTTCCTGGTTAGCTCTTGGAATGTTTTGAGATCCGCGGTGCATAGAAACGGGGCTATCCAATTGTTGAGATTTCCGACGAGGAGACTGACAAATTGGTCTTGCTTTATCGGCGGTTCGCATTTGACGGAGAGATTGCGCCATCGGGTTATAAAATCCGTGCTGCTTTCGTTGTTCTTGGGCTTGGTCCTTACGAGCTCGGCAATGGTGATCTTATCGCTGACACTCATGAACCTTTGTCGAAACAGAGATTCCATTTGGACGAAAGTAGTAATGGAGCCATCCGGTATGCTCGCGTACCAGTCAAAAGCAACATCGGTCAAGCTATTAACGAACTGGAGGAGGAGAAGCGCATCGTTGCCCCCAGTATTCCCGCATGAGGCTTTAAAGTGGGCGATGTGCTGATTCACATTTCCCGTCCCATCGAATCTTCCAAATTTGGGGTTGGCATAGCCGCTAGGAAATTCTACCAGATCATACTGAGCAGGATATGGTCTCCCACTACTGCTGATATCTTTTTGCGCTTCGGCTTCGGCCACCAATATTTTGACTTTGCTGGCAACCAAATCCATAATTTGATCTTGAGTTAGCGGGCTACTGTCATCGGCAGCCAAGACATTTCCCGAGATAGGATGTGACTGATTTCCATGCGGTCCGCCCACTTTTGGATTTAAGGGAATGGGCGTTGGCTGTTTCGGGACACCGTTTCCCGGTTCATGAGAGCCCTGCGCCTGATTGGGCGGCTGAGAGGCAAGTTGGGCCGTGAGCTGTAAGACGACATTTGTCAAGTCGTCAATTTTGGACTAGAGTTTGGTCATCTCCTTGTCTTTGTTTCTGAGCTGCTTTCGGAGCTCTTGAAGCAGCTCTTGCTCCGCGGTCCTGGGGCAGAAAGTCAGCTCTTCTTTGCTGTCCGAGCTTAACTCTACATGAACTGAGGGGTCTTTCTGCCTATCATCCTCATCGAGAGGGTTTTCATCATCCGGCGGAGGCGGCTGTTCTCGAGAAGCGGCAGCCACATTCAAGCCAGATTGGATTTGAGATGTGGTGGCCCCGTCCTTGCTCTTACTGCACGTGCCCGCCATATAGACAGTGTGGACCACATATCCAGCCATTTCTTCATCTTTGGTGGCGTAGCCATGTTCTTCGAACCTCATGAGGTTCAGTCTAGCAGGAGCTCTAGCCCTTTTGTTGGCTCTATATCTGAGCCTTTTCTGCCTTAGCTTCTCAATTTTAAGGGCTTGGCGGGCAGCCGTTTCCTGGGAAACCACCGTGAGTCGATTAGCGGGGAGCTTAGAGAAGATACCCGATCGAGCAGTTGTCAGGGGCACCGCCGGAGCTTGCTCGAGATGCCCTGTTGCTTTGTTGGTGTTGATGGTCTTGCCCCCGGCCGGGGCCAAGGAGAGCCGCTCAAACACCGACTTGTGTTTGAGTTAGGGCGCCTTCAAGACCACCACATTTGGCCTCTTGCCTTTCGAGACCGGTTTGTCTGTCACCGGGCTTGAGGAGCTGGGATGGCGTTAGCTGACACGAACAGAATATAGCCAAATGGTAGCGGTGGCTCCTCCCATTGTCGCCCGAGACTGGCCGGAAAGACCGTTTTGGAGTCTATCTTCATCGTGTAGGAGACAGGAGCCGTGCTGAGAACTGAGTTCATCTTTGGAGACATTGTTGAAAAGTGATTGCTCGAAACCTGCATGAAAGGGCATTATTTTAGTATAAATATCGATATGTATATTTATTGAGTTCGCATGAATGCTTAACCCGAAATATGGGAGGAGAAATAGGTCCCACCGGGCGTGCCAGAATCTGTAGGGTGTTTTTCGTCACCCCATTGAGATGGGAATACACGCGCGCTTGTCAAGCGTACTACAGATTCTCTCTGCCTAGGGTAGGCGGGGGTTTAATGATTGTGGGGATCCGAATCTCCGGCAGCCGCGGACTAAGCTGCTGTTAATTACCCCTCGCCTTTGGAGCGAGGGAACCTCCGATTGACGGGTTAAACTGGTCATGCAAACTCAATGTGCAGTGTACGTGTGTTTTGTTTTGGAGGGGGGCTTGGATATATCGAAGGGCCCGCAGAGTTTTTACGGGGGTCCCGCTACCCGGGTAGCGGGCTGGGGGTCAATGGGGCAAGCATCCCCCTTGCGGGGTGTGGGGCAGCGCCCCGGCCCAAAATTTTTTGGGGAGGGACAGTGGTGTAGAGTATGTGTGTGTACATATGTATATATATAAGAAAGGGGAAAAGGCATCCAAAAGATGCGTGGGGCCAGTGCCTCGCATGCATGGCACGCAGGCGCTGGGCGCGCGCTCTAGGCGCTGGGCACACCACATGTCGGCACGTGGGCGCAAGCGCCCTGGGCGCTGGGCACACCACGTGTCGGCACGTGGGCGCAAGCGCACTGGGCGGGAACGCACCACGTGCTCGGCACGTGGGCGCAAGTGCACCACGTGCTCGGCACGTGGGTGCAAGCGCACTGGGCGCTGGGCGCACCACGTGTCCGGCACGCGGGCGCAAGCGCACTAGGCGCTGGGCGCACCACGTGTCGGCACGCGGGCGCAAGCGCACTGGGCGCTGGGCGCGCCACGTGTCGGCATGCGGGCGCAAGCGCCCTGGGCGCTGGACGCGCCACGTGTCGGCACGCGGGCGCAAGCGCCCTGGGCGCTGGGCGCGCCACGTGTCGGCATGTGGGTGCAAGCGCCCTGGGCGCTAGGCGCCAAACAGAAAGGGGACTTCAGTCCTTGCACTGGGAGCTGTGCTCCCGATTTTTGGAGTTAAACTCCTAAAAGGTTTTAGAAGTGATCAAAAGGGGGCTGCTTTGTTTCTCCCTTTGGCTCTGGATCTCCCCCAGATGAGATTTTTTTGGAGATGGGTCTCCTCCTTCCTCCTCTGTTGTTAGGATCTTGAAGATCAAGAGATATGAGATTTAAAAATCTCTCCTTTCTAAGATCTGATGGCAAATCTGAGTTCCCCTTTGTGGGTTTTGTGGTGGAAAACTACTTATTTTTTGAAAAGAAAGAGTAAAACTCTTGATTTAATTAAAAAAAAGAGAGGAAGGTTTAGAACCTTGAGGAAGGAGAAGATCACGGATCTAGATTTTTCTTTGGAGAGAGAAAAAAGATGTTGGGATGTTTTCATTATCCTTGCCTTTATAGGCTGTACACTTTACATATAGACCCTTGGGCTTCACAAAATGGCATTTTGCCTATCCCATGGCTCATGTGCCATTTCTTTTTGCACATAAGCCATGGGCTTTACAAAAATTTGGCTTTTATGCCCATTTTGCATACATTCATGGATAAAAAATTACATAAAAATTATTTATTACATAATCTATATTTTGTCATGGAGGAGGCTGGCCGCGGGCTCGACTTGGGCATGGGCCCACTTGATCTGGGCTTAGGCCCACCTGGCTTGGGGTTGACCTTGACTTTGACTCGGTCAACCGGGGTGTAAATTTTTACCCCAACAGGTACGTTCACTGGATCACTTGGATCGGCAGCGACGAGCACGGCTCCGGCGGTGATCACCGGAATCAAGAAATAAGATCAAGAAAAAGAAAGAAGAAAGAAGAAATAAGAAGAAGAAGTAAGAAGAAGAGGCTGTGTATTAAATAAGGAAATAAAATAAATAAATAAATAAAATATATATAAATATATATATGCAGAGGAGAGAGAGAGTCACGAGAGAGAGAGAAAGAGGTTGTTAGTTTGTTAGGAAATTAGTTTAGATTTAAATTTAAAAAAATCTTTTATTAGTTAACTAAATTTTAATTTGTATCAGTTTATAAAATTAATATTATATAAATAAAATTTGATATGCAAACATAGTCCAAAACATGCCCGGGTCGGGTCTAAAATTCAGTTTTAAAATACGAAAAATATACATGTCGACCAAAACTAAAGTTGGATATCCGGGTAACGAAAAAATGCATACCCCCAATGTAGCGCCTTGAAAAGTCGTTTTGGTGTTTTCCTGAAAATCGGTGAAAATTCGGTATTTTTCCGAAAACCGTCTTTTTTGTTATTTTGCAGTTTAGGACTAATTATACCTAAAATGGATAGGTAATTGCTTGTTTTTAGTAGCTAATGAGTTACTTATGAAATTCTGGTCGTTTAAAAATTTTCCCTAATTTTTCAATTTTTTAATATTATTTTAAGCCGGTAAGAAAATACATTAAATTAGCGATAAATACAAAATTTTTTGGGCTAATTTTAATCTTTAAAATTATGTTAATTAAAATCTAGTTGTAACATAAATTTTTAGTATTTTATTTTGATTTTTAACTAATTTTTATTATAGAAAACGAAATTTATTGAATTTAAGCTTAAACTTGCAATTTTGGACTTGTAGGGGGTCTTTTTGCATAAACTTTTTTTGTGCACTCTCTCTCACTCATTCCTCACCTCTAGGCCGGCCATTTCTAGCAGCTCATGGGAAAAAAAATTCCATGCTTCTTTGACTTTGTATATTGTGTGGAAATGAGGTTTTTTTTAGGTTTTTGAATTGTTAATTGGGTTTGGTCTTTTGTGGGTTGGTAGGAGTTGACCTAGACTTTTCCCACACCCCACACCACTCCCCTCTCCTTCATTTCTGGCCAGAAACCAGCAGCTCCCCCCCTTCATTTTTCCTCTCTCTTTTGTTCACAAATTCATCTCAAAAATCAACAAATTTCTTCACAATTTCAAAGCAAAACCATATTCCATCTCTTCTCCAACCTAATTTGGTTCAAATCGAGGTGAAAGGAGGTGTCTTGGGAGGCTTGGGAAATCTTAGGATTGATCTTTTGAGGTATAATTTCTAATCAAATGGTTAAATTATAGCTTAAGTGTGCTAAACTAGAACCTTGAAAATTGTTTAGTGTTAAATTTAGTGTTAGTTTCATTCTAGTTTTTTTTAAAAGAGTTCATGGTTGAAATTAAACTAGGGTTTTTAGAAACCATTATTTAGTTAATTAAATCTATTTTGCTATCTAGTTGTTTGCTAATCTAAGTTAATGAGGTTACTTTATTGGTGTGGGATTCAAATTAGTGCTAATTTGGTATTGTCATGTTTAGTGTTGGATTGAAATTGCTAATGATGAAAATCAAGAAAGGTTTTGTTTATGGAAATTAGGTTTTTAAGCATTGCTAATGGTTTAAAACTAATGTAATGGCTATCTAGTGGGTTAGTTGGATGTTGTGTTGGATTGTGAGCATTTTATCGCATAACGGCGATGTTGCGTCGTTTTTTTTAGAATGTTTGTGCTTACTAGTTTTGTGATAAAAGTATGTGATAAATTAGTTTTGATATCTTGATGATTGTATTGGCTTATCCTATGACATTTAGGATGCGTGAGTGCGGATTTTTGAGTAGTCGGGTTTTAGTTTTGCCGGGCGACCAAATCGGCGATTTTTGCAGTTTTTGCGATTTTCGCGTGTGTTCCGCGCACCTTGTGCACGTTGTACCTAACTAGTGAACGTTGGCATTTTCGTTAGGGAATTGCGTCGTTCTTGATTTGTAACCTTATGTTTGTATTGATGTTAATTCCAGGTTCGGTCGCGGAGACGTCAGACGCGGCTCGAAAAAGGAAAGCGGTGATTGGACGCAGCTAGCTAGGGATTCCGGTGAGTAGATGTAACATCTACGGGGGACTATCGTTGGATGGCGCAAGCCGCCCGATAGTTTTAGTAACTTAAAAGATTCTTAGTGATGTTAGTAATTAGGGGTGTAATACTTATATGATTATTTGCTGCATCCATGCCTTATATTGACATACATACGCGAACCCATTTTATAGGACACCTGCACCATTGCCAGGGTTTTTATATGCAGCACGAGCACTATTCATGCTTACACACACGCCCTGGTAATTGCCATGCCACCACACTAGATAACCTATAATTTGAAACCTTTTACTAATTGATGATTAAACCTGTGCTATTGCCTTTAATTCCTTAAAATGAAATCGTAGGATTGCCATTCATGTGCATGTACCTCATCATATTATTTGTTCATGCCTAGTCTATTAATCATACATCGTAGCTTAATTATTGATATCATATCCATTCATCACCATTGATATATGTACTTATGAGGATTTCTTGAGATTTTATGATATTTCTGGATTTCGGGGGAAAGGCGCAAAATTTCTAAACTTATTATGTTTTTAAAATATGTAATTGCGGTTTTCTAGTGATGTAAAGTGTCGTCCACCATGAGTTTGCTGTGGTTTTCGAGATCCGTGTCGAGGAGTGGAGGAACCGTCACGGGTACATGGTGGGCCCGGTATGGTACCCCGGGGCAAGATGAATGTGGTGTTGACGTTGAGCCTGGCAGGGGATGTATTACCTACCGGTGACTGTTTTGGCGCGGCGGATATCCAGAGGATACCGACCGTGACCGCGAGATGATGAGATATTGATATTTGAAATGGGTCAGCCGGATGGCTGAGGCCAGAGATACTATGACATGGATATATGAGATTTGTGATAGTTTTGAGGTGTCGTTGCTGGACACAGGTTCTTGTTGATTCTAGTGGTATTATGCTGGTATTTCAAAAGAGGTTCCTAAAGGAAAAACATGATTCTTATACTTACACATTCAGAGCATGAGTTGATTCACATCGCATTCATACCTGCTATTATATTCATATTGCATACATAACTGCTATTATGTCCTGCCATACCTGTATTATAGATGCTAGGATGCTTGTGTGCATGCATTCGATAGCCTGTGTAGATGTTATTTATTACTCACGAGTTGGCAACTCACCCCCGTTGTGCCACAGCCTTTTTCAGGTCCGCTCCGTCAGTACAGTAGCGGCGGTCACACTTGCTTCTTTTGCCTGGACTCGAGGTTTTGCTCTTAGATGGGTTATATTATTATTTTTGCACCACCTTGTATATTCTTTGTATCTAGAGTACTCCATCTACTGTATCTACCAGTATTGTTGTATATTGACCTAGAGATGAGACTGTGAGGTTTATGGACTTTTATGCTGTATTTTGGGGTCGAGCTCACTTGAGTCGACATGCTGTTTTTCTTATGCTTCATTATGATTATTTCGCATGTTGTTGCTTTATATTGCGTGGGATTTGTGACCGCCCTGTGGCGAAGAGCTAGCGCCCGCTTGGGGATGCCATATTTGTTGGATTCATTTATATTCTTGTTGTACCCATTTTGGGGGCCAGTATTTACAAGGGAGACTCTGCCGAAATTTACGGAAAAATTGATATTGTTTTTAAAAAGGGTTTTATATGACTTATTTGATAAACTGGCTTTCAATTGATTGGGTTTTCTTCACTCTTCTGCTTTGTGGTTTTGGTTTTCTGGTCTTTGGCTTACTTATTTTACGGACGTCTTGAGACGTTTCGTAAACTTAAGTGCCAGTCACGTTCCGTACCCTGCGGGTCGTGACAAAGTTGGTATCAAAGCGATAGGTTTTACCTTTTTGAGTGTAGGATGACCCTTGGTAGATGGAGTAAGTGACTTAAGCAGGATAACGTAGCGTGCGTATGTCCGCGGCATACTTGCGATACGGTACTCCGCCTAAGTGACTTTAGGATACTTGCTTGAAATTCCTTCTTCAATCCCGTGTATCCTATGATTCTTTTGCACTGTTCTTATTATCCTTTTTCTGTACCAGCCACTATGCCGCCGAAGGCTACGAGGGCACAGAGGGCTGCCGCCCGAGGCGAGATTCGAGCTGGCTCGTCCGAGACTAGGACTGAGCAGGGTGGTATGCCTACGCCGCAGGGACAGACCGATCCACCTTCCCCAGGCCGTATGGATAGGCTCGAGACTGGTATGGAAGAGTTGCGACAGATGATGGGGGGCATGCAGGAGCTACGTCAGATGGTAGGATCCCTAGTTGCAGCCAGTCGTACACCGAGGCCGGATGACGTACCTACTACATCACAGACGACCATGATACCTGCTACTACTACTACCACCGTGGCCATTCCGGTTTCGCTACAGGATTTCATGAGGCTGAGACCTCCAGTATTCACCGGCACCGAGGCAGCGGAGGACCCACAGACGTTCCTTGACAGTTTAGCCAGGATCTGCCGTTCGCTGAGATGTTCGGATGATCGATGGGTAGAGCTTGCGAGTTTCCGACTAGAGGGTCTCGCGCAGACATGGTGGGAGTCAGTCTTGAGAGGTCGAGCTGCAGGTCTACCGCCTATGACTTGGGCCGAGTTTACAGCGGTCTTTCTAGCTCGTTTCCTCCCAGAGAGCGTTCGTGACGCCAGAGCTCGCAGCTTCGAGGCCTTAGTCAAGACACCTGGGATGACGGTGTCTGAGTATGACGTCCAGTTTACGCAGTTATCCCGATATACTCAGTATTTGGTGGATACCGAAGAGAAGATGGTGAAGAGGTTTGTACAGGGACTTGATGCCCAGCTATATCTTGCCATTGGCGCCCAGCACTACGACACTTATTCAGCTGCTATGGATACGGCATTATGGATGGAGGCACGCATATCACAGACTTCGGCCGTTTCTGGGCCGAAGAGGATTCGCACCGATGTACCGTCTCAGAGGCAGCGCGCCAGATTCTTTCCGAGAGATAGGCCTGGCAGAGGATTTGGACGGGGACAGTTATATGGTTCTTATCCCCAGGGACAGCAGCCATCGCCAGGGTGTTTTGGGTGCGGGAGTCTGCACCATCTTGTCAGAGACTGTCCGGCGAGACGACAGGGAGCAGCGACAGTTCCGCATGTGACCCTACCACCATCACCACCCCCTCCTCAGAGAGCCCTACTTCCTACCACAGGCGATGCTCCACGCCAGTTAGGTGCACCCAGAGGCCGTGGACGCGGCGGTCCTGTTCAGAGAGGACGAGGAGGCAGAGGCCAAGGTCGAGGTCAGCCCGCTATCGGTGGAGGACAGGCCCGAGTATTTGCTTTGACACCGCAGGATGCGCAGGCATCCAATGCCGTTGTGACAGGTACCTTGCCAGTTTGCTCTTTCGACGCACGGGTATTATTCGACCCAGGTTCCACACATTCGTACGTCTCTACACACTTTGCACCGATGTTGGGCCGTGAGTCGTCGTCGTTAGATCATCCGCTTGTTGTTAGTACTCCGGTAGGCGAGTCGTTTGTCGCTCGTTTTGTTTTTCGTTTGTGTTCCATTCGTATCGGGGAGAGGGATTCATCAGTTGATTTGATTCTCCTCGATATGTTGGACTTTGATATGCTTCTGGGCATGGATTGGCTAGCCACTTGTTATGCTTCGGTGGACTGCCGTGAGAAGGCAGTCAGATTTAGCTTTCCGGGAGAGCCAGTCCTTGTTATTCAGGGAGACCGCAGTGTCACCCTTCCCAGCTTAATTTCGTCTCTTCGCGCTGGTCAGCTCTTGCGGAAGGGATGTCAGGGATTCTTAGCGTATGTTTGTGATACTCGAGCAGCAGAGGTTCCGTTGGACCGGGTCCCGGTTGTTTGTGAGTTCCCTGATGTTTTCCCTGATGAGCTACCTGGGCTACCGCCTGAGCGCGATGTTGAGTTCTGCATCGATTTGATTCCCGGCTCGGGGCCTATTTCTATACCGCCTTATCGGATGGCCCCGACAGAGCTTCGAGAGCTGAAGGATCAGTTGCAGGATTTGTTAGATAAGGGGCTTATTCGACCTAGTGTTTCTCCGTGGGGTGCTCCGGTCCTGTTTGTCAAGAAGAAGGATGGAAGTTTGCGCTTATGTATCGACTACCGCCAGCTGAACAAAGTTACCGTTCGGAACAGATATCCGTTGCCACGCATTGATGACTTGTTCGACCAGCTTCAGGGTGCGGGATATTTTTCGAGGATCGACTTGCGATCAGGATACCATCAGCTGCGAGTTCGACAGGAGGATATACCGAGGACAGTTTTCCGCACGCGCTACGGCCACTACGAGCTTTTGGTGATGTCGTTCGGACTCACCAACGCCCCAGCAGCATTCATGGATTTGATGAACCGTACATTCAGGTCGTATCTTGACTTGTTCATCATCGTGTTTATCGACGATATCTTGGTGTACTCCCGGAGCAGAGAGGAGCACTTGCAGCACTTGCAGATTACGTTACAGACTCTGAGGGAGCACCAGCTATTCGCAAAGTTCTCCAAGTGTGCATTCTGGCTGGACAACATCGGATTCTTGGGTCACGTGGTTACGAGAGACGACATTTGTGTGGACCCGAAGAAGATTGAGGCTGTTCAGCAGTGGCCCCGACCTACATCGGTTACTGAGATCCGTAGTTTTCTAGGCCTGGCGGGCTACTACAGGCGTTTTGTTCAGGACTTCTCCCGTATAGCTGCACCGTTGACCGGTTTGACCCGGAAGGGAGTTCCTTTCGTCTGGACGGAGGAGTGCGAGCGCAGTTTTCAGCAGCTACGGACTCGTTTGACTACGGCGCCGGTATTATCTTTGCCTTCGGGATCAGGCGGATTTGTGGTCTACTGTGATGCTTCGCGAGTGGGATTAGGATGCGTGTTGATGCAGCATGGCCGGGTGATCGCATATGCTTCTCGGCAGCTGAAGAAGCATGAACAGAACTACCCTACTCAAGATTTGGAGATGGCTGCAGTGGTCTTTGCACTGAAGATTTGGCGACATTACCTATACGGCGAGTCATGTCAGATATTCACCGATCACAAGAGCTTAAAGTACATATTTCAGCAGCGAGACCTGAACCTCAGACAGCGTCGTTGGATGGAGTTAGTGAAAGACTACGACTGCGAGATCTTATATCACCCAGGCAAGGCGAATGTAGTGGCAGATGCGTTGAATAGGAGGCCCGGGGGTAGTCTATCCCTTTTGCGCGTAGTACAGAGGCAGTCGTCAGCAGATTGGCAGATGCTATGCGACAGCCGAGTTGAGTTCGAGTTCACTCAGACAGGGGGACAGCTCGCGCATGTCCGTGCACGCCCACAGTTGCTTGATCGTATATATGAGGCACAGCGCAGTGACGACCGTTGCTCAGAGATCATGGCACAGATGGGACAGGGCAGATTTTCCGAGTTCGTGATTGACGATCAGAGGATTTTACGCTATGGATCTAGACTGTGCGTACCAGATGCTGATGGATTGCGGCGCGACATTCTTGAGGAGGCACACCGATCAGTGTATAGTGTCCACCCCGGTTCCACCAAGATGTACCACGATATGAGAGAGACCTACTGGTGGGACGGGATGAAGAGGGACATTGTGGAGTTTGTTTCGAGATGCCTGACTTGCCAGCAAGTCAAGGCCGAGCACCAGAGGCCCGCAGGAGAGCTGCAGCCGTTACCCATTCCGGAGTGGAAATGGGAGCGGATTTCGATGGACTTCGTTGTGGGTCTACCCAGGACCAGTCGAGGGTACGACTCTATCTGGGTGATCGCGGATAGATTGACGAAAGCGGCTCACTTCCTACCAGTGAAGACCACTTTCAGCTTCGCTCAGTATGCTCAGCTCTACATTGACGAGATCGTGCGACTACATGGCGTACCGACTTGTATCGTGTCAGATCGAGGCACTCAGTTTACCAGCCGACTATGGCAGAGACTCCAGGAGGCTTTGGGCACTCGTTTGAGCTTCAGCACATCATTTCATCCGCAGACCGACGGACAGTCAGAGCGGACCATTCAGACTCTCGAGGACATGCTCAGAGCGTGCGTTTTAGATTTCGGCGGTAGCTGGGATCGTCATTTACCTCTAGTGGAGTTCTCCTACAACAACAGCTTCCAGGATACTATTCAGATGGCACCTTTCGAGGCATTGTATGGGAGGAGATGCAGATCGCCCGTCTGTTGGACAGAGCTCAGCGAGAGCAGCATTTTGGGGCCGCAGCTTGTTGAGAAGACGACAGCGAAGATAAAGTTGATCCGAGACCGGATGAGAGTGGCTCAGAGCAGGCAAAAATCCTATGCAGACAGGCGCCGTCGCAGATTAGAGTTCGCAGTTGGCGACCATGTTTTTCTGAAAGTCTCTCCGATGAAGGGCGTGATGCGTTTTGGGCAAAAGGGGAAGCTTAGCCCTAGATTCGTAGGTCCCTTCGAGATCCTCGAGCGTGTCGGCGCAGTTGCATATCGTTTGGCCCTTCCACCCAGCTTTCCCGATGTTCACCCCGTCTTCCATGTTTCGATGCTCCGCAAGTACCTTCACGACCCTTCGCATGCGATTCAGCACCCGACAGTCCAGCTAGAGCGCGACCTTTCGTTTGCAGAGCAGCCGGTGGCCATCCTGGATCGGCAGGTGAAGAAGTTGAGATCGAAGATTATACCAACCGTCAAGGTCCTTTGGCGTAGCCCGAGCAGCGAGGAGGTCACCTGGGAGACCGAGGGCGAGATGAGGAAGAAATATCCCCATCTCTTTGAAGGTACGCGTAGTTATATTTTTAAATTCGGGGACCGAATTTCCTTAAGAGGGGAAGATTGTAGCGCCTTGAAAAGTCGTTTTGGTGTTTTCCTGAAAATCGGTGAAAATTCGGTATTTTTCCGAAAACCGTCTTTTTTGTTATTTTGCAGTTTAGGACTAATTATACCTAAAATGGATAGGTAATTGCTTGTTTTTAGTAGCTAATGAGTTACTTATGAAATTCTGGTCGTTTAAAAATTTTCCCTAATTTTTCAATTTTTTAATATTATTTTAAGCCGGTAAGAAAATACATTAAATTAGCGATAAATACAAAGTTTTTTGGGCTAATTTTAATCTTTAAAATTATGTTAATTAAAATCTAGTTGTAACATAAATTTTTAGTATTTTATTTTGATTTTTAACTAATTTTTATTATAGAAAACGAAATTTATTGAATTTAAGCTTAAACTTGCAATTTTGGACTTGTAGGGGGTCTTTTTGCATAAACTTTTTTTGTGCACTCTCTCTCACTCATTCCTCACCTCTAGGCCGGCCATTTCCAGCAGCTCATGGGAAAAAAAATTCCATGCTCCTTTGACTTTGTATATTGTGTGGAAATGAGGGTTTTTTTTAAGGTTTTTGAATTGTTAATTGGGTATGGTCTTTTGTGGGTTGGTAGGAGTTGACCTAGACTTTTCCCACACCCCACACCACTCCCCTCTCCCTCATTTCTGGCCAGAAACCAGCAGCTCCCCCCCTTCATTTTTCCTCTCTCTTTTGTTCACAAATTCATCTCAAAAATCAACAAAATCAACAAATTTCTTCATAATTTCAAAGCAAAACCATATTCCATCTCTTCTCCAACCTAATTTGGTTCAAATCGAGGTGAAAGGAGGTGTCTTGGGAGGCTTGGGAAATCTTAGGATTGATCTTTTGAGGTATAATTTCTAATCAAATGGTTAAATTATAGCTTAAGTGTGCTAAACTAGAACCTTGAAAATTGTTTAGTGTTAAATTTAGTGTTAGTTTCATTCTAGTTTTTTTTTAAAAAGTTCATGGTTGAAATTAAACTAGAGTTTTTAGAAACCATTATTTAGTTAATTAAATCTATTTTGCTATCTAGTTGTTTGCTAATCTAAGTTAATGAGGTTACTTTATTGGTGTGGGATTCAAATTAGTGCTAATTTGGTATTGTCATGTTTAGTGTTGGATTGAAATTACTAATGATGAAAATCAAGAAAGGTTTTGTTTATGGAAATTAGGTTTTTAAGCATTGCTAATGGTTTAAAACTAATGTAATGGCTATCTAGTGGGTTAGTTGGATGTTGTGTTGGATTGTGAGCACTTTATCGCATAACGGCGATGTTGCGTCGTTTTTTTTAGAATGTTTGTGCTTACTAGTTTTGTGATAAAAGTATGTGATAAATTAGTTTTGATATCTTGATGATTGTATTGGCTTATCCTATGACATTTAGGATGCGTGAGTGCGGATTTTTGAGTAGTCGGGTTTTAGTTTTGCCGGGCGACCAAATCGGCGATTTTTGCAGTTTTTGCGATTTTCGCGTGTGTTCCGCGCACCTTGTGCACGTTGTACCTAGCTAGTGAACGTTGGTATTTTCGTTAGGGAATTGCGTCATTCTTGATTTGTAACCTTATGTTTGTATTGATGTTAATTCCAGGTTCGGTCGCGGAGACGTCAGACGCGGCTCGAAAAGGGAAAGCGGTGATTGGACGCAGCTAGCTAGGGATTCCGGTGAGTAGATGTAACATCTACGGGGGACTATCGTTGGATGGAGCAAGCCGCCCGATAGTTTTAGTAACTTAAAAGATTCTTAGTAATGTTAGTAATTAGGGGTGTAATACTTATATGATTATTTGCTGCATCCATGCCTTATATTGACATACATACGCGAACCCATTTTATAGGACACCTGCACCATTGCCAGGGTTTTTATATGCAGCACGAGTACTATTCATGCTTACACACACGCCCTGGTAATTGCCATGCCACCACACTAGATAACCTATAATTTGAAACCTTTTACTAATTGATGATTAAACCTGTGCTATTGCCTTTAATTCCTTAAAATGAAATCGTAGGATTGCCATTCATGTGCATGTACCTCATCATATTATTTGTTCATGCCTAGTCTATTAATCATACATCGTAGCTTAATTATTGATATCATATCCATTCATCACCATTGATATATGCACTTATGAGGATTTCTTGAGATTTTATGATATTTCTGGATTTCGGGGGAAAGGCGCAAAATTTCTAAACTTATTATGTTTTTAAAATATGTAATTGCGGTTTTCTAGTGATGTAAAGTGTCGTCCACCATGAGTTTGCTGTGGTTTTCGAGATCCGTGTCGAGGAGTGGAGGAACCGTCACGGGTACATGGTGGGCCCGGTATGGTACCCCGGGGCAAGATGAATGTGGTGTTGACGTTGAGCCTGGCAGGGGATGTATTACTTACCGGTGACTGTTTTGGCGCGGCGGATATCCAGAGGATACCGACCGTGGCCGCGAGATGATGAGATATTGATATTTGAGATGGGTCAGCCGGATGGCTGAGGCCAGAGATACTATGACATGGATATATGAGATTTGTGATAGTTTTGAGGTGTCGTTGCTGGACACATGTTCTTGTTGATTCTAGTGGTATTATGCTGGTATTTCAAAAGAGGTTCCTAAAGGAAAAACATGATTCTTATACTTACACATTCAGAGCATGAGTTGATTCACATCGCATTCATACCTGCTAGTATATTCATATTGCATACATACCTGCTATTATGTCCTGCCATACCTGTATTATAGATGCTAGGATGCTTGTGTGCATGCATTCGATAGCCTGTGTAGATGTTATTTATTACTCACGAGTTGGCAACTCACCCCCGTTGTGCCACAGCCTTTTTCAGGTCCGCTCCGTCAGTACAGTAGCGGCGGGCACACTTGCTTCTTTTGCCTGGACTCGAGGTTTTGCTCTTAGGTGGGTTATATTATTATTTTTGCACCACCTTGTATATTCTTTGTATCTAGAGTACTCCATCTACTGTATCTACCAGTATTGTTGTATATTGACCTAGAGATGAGACTGTGAGGTTTGTGGACTTTTATGCTGTATTTTGGGGTCGAGCTCACTTGAGTCGACATGCTGTTTTTCTTATGCTTCATTATGATTATTTCGCATGTTGTTGCTTTACATTGCGTGGGATTTGTGGCCGCCCTGTGGCGAAGAGCTAGCTCCCTCTTGGGGATGCCATATTTGTTGGATTCATTTATATTCTTGTTGTACCCATTTTGGGGGCCAGTATTTACAAGGGAGACTCTACCGAAATTTTCGGAAAAATTGATATTGTTTTTAAAAAGGGTTTTATATGACTTATTTAATAAACCCGCTTTCAATTGATTGGGTTTTCTTCACTCTTTTGCTTTGTGGTTTTGGTTTTCTGGGCTTTGGCTTATTTATTTTACGGACGTCTTGAGACGTTTCGTAAACTTAAGTGCCAGTCACGTTCCGTACCCTGCAGGTCGTGACACCCAAGAACGGATGCACGTACGTGCGCGTAGCCATCCAAACAAGTCCGTTTCACTGAACAAGACGAGAACAAGATGCGCGGATGCTACCACAGGGTCAGGGGTATCATGCAGGCTATGCAAGATATTTTTAAAATATTTTATGTGACTTAAATGTTATATTAAAAAAAATGCAGATGCTAGATATAATGTGAGTATACAATGTACAAATAAATGAAAGTGCACGAGTCCATATAACAGGTCAGAATAAATCATAAACATGAATCAAGACGGGTTTCAAGCATGCAGGTCGGGTAGAATGCAAATACAGATGTCAAAATACTATTCGCACCCAAAACACGGTAAAACGGGAAAAATACCATAAATAAAGAAATACTTGAACTAGAACTGGTATAAATGAACTAGGGTGTTATATTATACTCAACTACAAAACAAATTTCGTCCTCGAAATTCCTAAGACAAGAAAAGATAAACAATCAAGAATCTATAAGAATAGGTATGGAAACTTCTTTCGAATCTCGTCTTCTCGTTCCCAAGTCGATTCTCCGTGCGAGCGATTTCCCCAAGAAACAAGTACGAGAGGGATAACCTTGTTCTTAAGGACATTTTCTCTTCGATCAAAAATCGACATCGGTCGTTCCTCAAAGGTCAAATCCTCTCTTACAATCAGCTCCGATTGATCTAGCACATGTGTTTCATCTCGAACATACTTACGGAGTTGAGATACATGAAACACGTCATGAACATTCACCAAAGATTATGGCAAGGCCAATCGATAAGCCATTTCTCCAATACGCTCTAAAATCTCGAAAGGCCTCACGAACCGAGGACTAAGCTTGCCTCGACTCCCAAAACGAATCACTCCTCTAGTCGGTGATATTTTCAAGAATACAAGATCACCAACAGCGAACTTTAGAGGTCTTCTCAATATATCGGCCCAACTCTTCTGCCGATCATGCCGCCTTCATGTGATTCCGGATAATATTAACCTTCTCAACTGTTTGCACGATCAAATCCGGTCCCAACAATCTTCGTTCTCCAACATCATCCCAACAAACTGGTGAGCGACATTTGCGACCATACAATACTTCGAATGGAGCCATCTGAATAGTCGCCCGAAACCTGTTATTGTATGAAAACTCCACCAAATGTAGATGATCCTCCCAAGAACCCTTGAAGTCCAACATGCAAGCTCTCAACACGTCTTCAAGAGTTTGGATCGTTCTCTCCGACTGGCCATTTGTCTGAGGATGATAAGCTGTGCTAAACTTCAATCGTGTCCCCAAACTTTCCTGTAAACTCCTCCAGAAGTGCGATAAGAATCGGGTGTCACGGTCGGACACGATGCTCACAGGTTCTCCATGCAATCTCACAATCTCCTGCATGTACCGTTCTGCTAACGCTTCCGTTGACTGACCAACTCGAAATGGTATGAAATGAGCTGCCTTGGTCAATCAATCAACAATCACCCAAACTGCATTGTTGCCCTTTGGACTCCGCGGTAAAGCTGTCACGAAATCCATAGTTATATGTTCCCACTTCCATTGAGGAACCGAAAGTGGTTGTAATAAACCAGCAACCCTTTGATGTTCAGCCTTAACTTGCTGACACACCAAACACTTCGCTACAAAGCAAGCAATCTCCCTTTTCATGTCTTCCCACCAGAAATGATGTCTTAGATCGCGGAACATCTTCGTGCCTCCTGTATGTACGGAATATGCAGAACTGTGTGCCTCATTCATAACTTCTTCGCAAATGTTTCCTTTTGGCACACACAAACGGCTACTATATCGCAACGAACCATATTCATGAATTAACAAGTCTGTTCGAAGTCCAGCTTCAACCTGTTCTCCAAACTTCTGCAATCTTGGATCCTGTGACTGCGCTGCTTTAATATTCTCAATCAACGACGTCTGTACTTGCAGCTGCATCAACTGTCCTGAAGAATGCGGTAGCACAATCTCCAACTCGAGTCTTCGAAAGTCTTCGATAAGCTCCTTCTGTGCAGTCAACATCCGAATTGCTGGCAACCGACTAAGCGCATCCGGCACAACATTAACTTTCCCCGGATGGTACTTAAGATCAAGATCATAGTCAGCCATCAGCTCCAACTATCTACGCTGCCTCATATTAAGCTCTTTCTGCGTGAATACATACTTTAGGCTTTTGTGATCGGTGAATACCTCGACCCTTTTGCCCAATAAGTAGTGTCTCCAAATCTTCAAAGCGAAAATCACTGCTGCTAGCTCCAAATCATGAGTTGGGTAATTCTTCTCATGGATCTTCAACTGTCTCAATGCGTAAGATATAACCTTTCCATGCTGCATCAAAACACATCCCAAAGCATTCCCAGATGCGTCGCTATGAATCACCAATCCTCCGGAACCGTCTGGTACGGTCAAAATAGGAGCGGTTATCAATCTCTGCTTCAATGCCTCAAAAGCTGACGCATACTAATCCGTCCATACGAATGGTACTTCCTTTCGCGTAAGTTTGGTCAAAAGCTCAGCCAAACGAGCAAAGTTCTCCATGAATCTTCTGTAATAGCCTGCAAGTCCCAGAAAACTTCTAATCTCTGCTACATTCTTCGAAATCGGCCAATCTTGAACTGCTGCAATCTTCTCAGGGTCAACGGCGATTCCATCTCCGGATACAATATGCCCCAAAAACTTCACTTCTTCAAGCCAAAACTCGCACTTGCTCATCTTTGTATACAATTTTTCTTGCCTCAATGTCTGCAGTGCTATCTTCAAGTGTTCTGCATGCACTTCTAGGCTCCTCGAGTAGACCAGAATATCATCGATGAACACCACTATAAACTGGTCCAAGAACAGTGAAAAGATTCGGTTCATCAAGTCCATAAATATCGTCGGTGCATTTGTGACTCCGAATGGCATCACTAAATACTCGTAATGTCCATATCGAGTCCGGAACGCGGTCTTGCAAATATCTTCTGATTTAACTCGGACCTGATGATATCCGGATCGCAAATCCAGCTTCGAGAATATCCTCGCGCCAGTGAGTTGCTCGAATAATTCGCCAATGCGAGCGATCGGGTACTTGTTCTTAATAGTCACCCAGTTTAATTCTCGATAATCGATGCACATCCTCCTTGTACCATCTTTCTTCTTGACTAGAAGAATTAGAGCTCCCCAAGGTGAATTGCTGCTGCGAATCCAACCCTTCTCAAGTAATTCGGTAACCTACTTCTTGACTTCTTCCAACTCCACTGGTGCCATTGGATAGTACGACTTTGAGATTGGCACTGCACCAGAAACAAGATCGATCGCAAACTCCACATCTCGTTTTGGCGGTAAACCCAAGATGTCATCGAACACGTCCATGAACTCTTGAACTACAGCTGGCGCTTCCTCCTTATCAACTTCCATCGACGCAAGAACGGTGCTTGTTGGCCTAGCCCTAAACTCGACTGGCCCGACAGAACTGCTTCCTCCAGCGAAAACAAACTTTGGATGTCCGGGAATCTGGAAAATCACTTTCTTTTCCCTACAATCAATGTGAGCGTGGAAAGTGCCGAGAAAATCCATTCCCAAGACAACATCATAACTGCCGGTATCGATCACCAAGAAATCTGCAAAACATGAACTGGTAAGCAATGAAACTAAGAGAACCAAGGAAATTTCACGACCATGAATCAAGGAAATGAATCAAGACCAGGACTCCAAGTTACTTAAATAGAGTACCGCATTGTAACCATGCTGCAATTTATAGTTACAATCACATAACTCCACTCAAGTCGTCCAAATCCTAGTATCAGAATCAAAGGAACATGGAGAAACAATAGGGAACCAAAAGGTTTCAAGCCGAGATGCAAAGTTGTTTGCATATCGTCAAGACAAGGGTCAAGAGAAAAATATGATTCAAGAATCACGATAACAATGTGGCAGGACATGTTCCTAATCACGGATTTTTTGATTCGTGTATTGGGTCCAATACCCAACTACAAAAGAATCAAACCCGATTAACCTAAATCCTATGGCTCTGATACCAAACAAACCCTGTCACGCCCCGCTTCCCAGAGTGCGCTAAGATAGGCACGTGACAGAGCCAACCATGCTACCTGTGGATAGGAAACATCCCTCCACAGTCACATTACGGCTGTCTATAAGATATCAAGAACAGTAGAAATAAAATAAACTATCTAGTACATGTCCATAAGCCAGAATAAACGAGTCAAGAAATAATATGCGGAAGCAATAAATACAATAAACAGTAACATCTGGAAAGTACGGAAATAACTAAACTAACTGGATACTAACAGGATCCTCACTGCTCGGCCTGACTGCGGAAATACTCCTGATCAGCCTGCGACAAAGGTAGAGAATCTGGGCCATGCAAAACCCAGACGTCAGTGCGTCATAATATCAACAATAATATAATCAGTGGGTAACAGGATATGCAAGCATGAATTATAAATGGTAACATGAATGTAATAAGTAAGCAGGGATATCGAACAGTGAAGTGGAACAGTATAGGTAAAGTGCAGCGGTGAAACTAAACTGTGCTACTGGGTTAACTACTCTCAAGTCTGTGAAATCAATTTAATGAATCGTCGATGTAACTCAATAGTATCCCGTGCATGCCCGGGACCACGGTTAAGATTCTCGGGCTGAATCCGAGACGTGCCGCTAGGCAGTAAACAGGTAACATGTACAGATGAATGATGTCAGCATCATCATCCCGGGGTGGCCTAGCCCGTAAAACTGATCAGTATAAGTATCGAACTGTCGAGTTACAAGTCAGGTTTCATCATTGATTTCCCCATACCCCCAAGTTATGCGTTCAAGTCAGGTATTGATAAATCTGAAGCTAATGCCAACAGGGGATCAAGCAGGAATAGGTTTGTTTATACAGACAACAGGATATGTCCATCGGGACAACATGTCAGGATTGTTGGCATTAGAAACAGGATCAGGTAACATGTCAAGTAGTTATATATCAGGTCATGTCAAGTAGTGGTGTATCAGGTCATGTCAAGTAGTGGTGTATCAAGTCATGTCAAGTAGTGCACAGGTATCAAGCGGGTGCTCATAATCAAACTGTAGCAAGTATTGAATCAGGGTAAAAGTATGGATGCACAATGTCTTTCAGGGATCACATCTACAACTCCATGACTACGTATGATGCACATTATCAAGCATGGTGCACTAATACAACAATAACATGAAATAATATAGTCTCGGCGTGTAACTAGATATGTAATAAACCGTACGGATACTATAAAACTGTAAATCAGTAAAATTTGCTGAATATTAAAACACAAGCACTATTATTTATTAAATAGATATTGATATAATAATATTAATATGTATAACATATTCAAACCGATTAATAACTATAAAAGTGGTATTGATTAACCATGCACAAGAAAGTTCCATTCAGAAATTCAGCGTCACCCTGATTTGTAAAATAGCTTAAAAATAACAAACGTTCTCCAAAAGTGACGTGTCTTATACCAAAACAAAGATAATTCAATAAAGTTTTCATTTTTATAATTTGAAGTATCTCAGGTTGTTCTTACAAAAATCTATGAACATTCGAAGTTGAAATTTTGCTGCTGGAATTTCTCTGGACAGCAGTTTAGAGATATTTTCATTTGCATTTTACATTATTTAAAAAATTTATTTTGCAAGTAAATATTTCATAGAGTTATAGTATTCTTAGTTATCTTCGTAACGAACTGAAGAACGTATACTAATGATTTTTCTATGATTTATAATAAATTTTATAAGGTAAGGTGTACAGTAAATTTCAGATTTGTCATATCCGCTTTGCAACGACGTTTCATATGTAAACTATAATATTTTCAAACTATATTTTGTATAACATTCTAAAATGCAGATTATAAACTAATTAAAGATAATAATAAGAAATATTACGACGATATATATTTTAAATGATATGGATGCAAACGGGTATCCGAAAATGGTAAAACTTTAATATGGATGTACAGTGCAATCAACATGTGATATTTTTATTCATATGGATGCAAAATAAGATACATAGCATGTAGAAAGATGAACTTGCATGCGACTAGATATGTAAATAGTGATATGGATGCACACGGATGTCCGAAGACAGTAAAATGATAAACTGGTAAATGCAGGATGCACAACTAAATAATGTGAAATAGAAATATTCAATTGAATGCAGTATATTGTAGTAGAGTATGTAACAATTGATTTTGTATGCACTAAATAGGAAATAGATTGTACGGACACATACGGATGTCCGAAAACAGTAAAACGTGCCGAAATGATAATGTGGATGCGTAACTTATCATTATGGAGTGTTATTATTCAAAAGGATATAGAATATAGTAATATAGCATGTAGCAAGATTAACTTGCCTCGATTGATCACGCGACGGATACGCACGGCACGTCCGACGTCGGTAAATCATCGCAACGCACACGCGGCATGCAGGACGGGTCCAGGCAAGGCAAGAGGGTGATCACACAGGCAAGGTACGTTCACTGGATCGCCTGGATCGGCAGCTACGAGCACGGCTCCGACGGTGATCACCAGAATTAAGAAACAAGATCAAGAAAAAGAAAGATGAAAGAAGAAGAAGAAGTAAGAATAAGAGGCTGTGTATTAAATAAGGAAATAAATAAATAAATAAATAAAATATATATAGATATATATATGCAGAGGAGAGAGAAAGAGAGAGAGAGTCACGAGAGAGAGAGAAAGGGGTTGTTAGTTTGTTACGAAATTAGTTTAGATTTAAATTTAAAAAAATCTTTTATTAGTTAACTAAATTTTAATTTGTATCAGTTTATAAAATTAATATTATATAAATAAAATTTGATGTACAAAGATAGTCCAAAACATGCCCGGATCAGGTCTAAAATTCAGTTTTAAAATACGAAAAATATACATGTCGACCAAAACTAAAGTTGGATATCCGGGTAACGAAAAAATGCATACCCCCAAGAACGGATGCACGTACGTGCGTGTAGCCATCCAAACAAGTCCGTTTCACCGAACGGCACGAGAAGAAGATGCGCGGATGCTACCACAGGGTCAAGGGTATCATGCAGGCTATGCAAGATATTTTTAAAATATTTAATGTGACTTAAATGTTATATTAAAAAAAATGCAGATGCTAGATATAATGCGAGTATGCAATGTACAAATAAATGAAAGTGCACGAGTCCATGTAACAGGTCAGGATAAATCATAAACATGAATCAAGACGGGTTTCAAGCTTGCGGGTCAGGTAGAATGCAACTACAGATGTCAAAATACTATTCGCACCCAAAACACGGTAAAACAGGAAAAATACCATAAATAAACAAATACTTGAACTAGAACTGGTATAAATGAACCAGGGTGTTACATAAACACTGCTAACACAAGGTCTTAACAGGTTCGCTGTACACCTCATTCTCACTGCTGAGATCCGGGCACAACGATTCCAGCAGGGGTTGGACCATGAAATTCAAGCTGCACTTGCTACAGGGGATTTGCCAACCCAAGAGCTTGCTTTGAAGGCTTCCCGACGCTATGAGGTGGTTATGAAGAAGAAGGGTAGGCCACAGTCGGCCGGTGTGAAACGCCCTTTACACCAGATCATAGGAGTGGTCTCTTCCAGGCCAGCTTTCAACAGACAATCCCGGAGGCGATCGGTCATATTTATTGCACATTTCTACGGTCATTTTCCCTATTTTTATTAAATACTAAAAAATATTATTTGTAATTCAAGAACATATGTGGGTTTATTTGTAAAAAGATTTTGTCATATATTTCTTAACTTATAATTAATATAATTGGGTGTAATATATCCATATCATATTTAAATAAAATATCCATGTAATTGTTAACCATTATTATTAATATGTGCATATCATATCATATCAAATATCCTTGAATTTCTTAACCATTACGTAACTTATTTGTGAATGAATTATTGGAATATTATCTTAAATAAAATAAATACTACTAGTGATTTGGTTTGAGATATTGTGTAGATATTAAAATAACAAATCAATTCAGGTCTACAAACATGAGTAGGAGATCCAAATCAAATCAAGTTAGCAAACCAAATCTGCCAAATTTAGAGGCAAATTGAAGATTCTCGCAACTACGGAGAGAAAAAAAATATTTTCAAAATATATTTATCAGAAAAATCTTCTAAGATCACGAGAAGAAAGCACAAAACATCTGGATACACAATCTCACCATATGGCGGCGGTTCAGCGGTCGAAGAAGGCTTTTGGCGGCGGTTCCGCGATTCAATCGTAGCCGTTCGATGTGAAATTTCAGGGGCATGATTGTATTTTCATATACATTGAGATGACATCTAGGGTTTCAAGTTCCAGAGCCTATATAAAGGACCGAGAAGCAATCTAAGGTTATCTATCTAGGGCTTTTAGTTTTTTAGCCAATTAAATTCTGTAATGCAAATTTTTCTTAATAAAAAATAGAGTAATTTTTATTTTTTGTCTCTTTACTTTTCTGCAATTTATTTCCTTGCATTTATTTCTTCGCATTTAAATTGAATTGTTTTTGTTAATGAATGTCGTCTTCTTCCTTCTTGTTTCTTATTGATTTTGAAGCAATGATGCTAACAAAAGAAACTTCTTGCTTTTCGTAAGGGATCTTAAACTTATAATATATTTCTCAAATCCTTTTTATTAACTCATCTAAAACAAGAAAAATAGTTTACCATTTCCCTATGGACAACCTATTCTCACTATTGGCTAGCTATTTAAGACACCGATATTGATTGCAGTAACTAGGAAACACAAAAACCCAGTTTCTCACAGATCAGGAGGCCAAGAGGTTCGATCACCAACAACAAACCATACTTTTGCAGCGACTGCAAAGAACAGGACATCTAGTGAAGAACTGTCATGGGGCGAACTTATGTTTGATCTGTGGGTCTTCAACCCACTCTATCGGAGCATGCCCCCAGAATCAAGAAACTAATAACCCTCCCGCTAGACCGGTGATCCAAGCTCATCCTACCCGGTTAGCACTACCAGCTCCAGCTCCCCGCATCCTGACCGCTCAACCTCAACGCCGAGTGTTTAACCAGGAACAGAGGAACGTGCCGTGACGTCAAACTTTCACTATGTCGGTCGAAGAGGCCGAAACTACGGGTCAGGTTATCACTAATAAATCTCTTCCTTCTTTCCTTTCAAGTCATTTCAATTCCTAGCCATCTATATTTGTTATATCTAAACCTATCCCACGCGACTTAGGTACAGTCGTAGTAGCCACCCTACCTGCACCCGCGCTCTTCGACACTGGGGCATCGCATTCCTTCATATCACAACGGTTCGTAAGAACTCATGCGATCCCAGTTAAGCCGCTCGTATCTAGCTGGAATGTCAGTTCAAGGAACGACGTTCTAAAAGCAACTTTAAGATATGATCTGTGTCCAGTGGTCGTCTTCAGTCGAGAATTCTATATGGACTTCAAGGTACTAGACATACCAAATTTCGACGTAGTCTTAGGAATGTACTGGTTGGGAACTTTCTTCGCTACCATCGAATGTCGCCAAAGGAGGGTAGTGTTTGAAATACCAGGTTGCCCAGTATTCTATTTCAAAAGCGAAGACCGGACTTTAGAGCCTAGCATCTATTGAGCAAAACCAAAGAAAATAGAGATTGCAGCGTTGCAAGCAGAAGGATTGAAGCCAGAAGTCGTTAGAGAATTCGGGCATGTATTCCCTGAAGACATAACAGGTTTGCCTCCCGATCGAGCTTTAGAGTTTGGCATTGATTAACAACCCGGTGCACAACCTATAATAAAAACTCCATACCGAATAAGTCCTGAGAGATTGAAGAAGATCCGTATTCAGTTGGACGAACTCCTGAAGAAATGTTGGATCAGACCCAGTATCTCAAGTTGGAGATCTCCTGTACTGCTAGTAAAGAAGAAGGAAGTTACCTACCGGATGTGCGTAGATTATCGAGCACTGAATGAAGTGACAATTAAGAACAAGTATCCGCTACCTCGCATCGATGACCTTTTCGATCAGTTAAATGGATCTTGTGTTTTCTCAAAATTAGATCTTCGCTCAGGCTATCATCAGGTGAAGGTCAAGAAATCTGACATTCAGAAAACGGCGTTCAGGACTCGTTATGACCATTATGAATATCTCGTAATGCCATTTGGAGTGACCAATGCACCTGCCATTTTTATGAATCTGATGAACCAAGTTTTCCGAGAGTACTTAGACAGGTTTGTTGTTATCTTCATCGACGACATCCTGGTGTATTCAAAGAATCGGAAAGAACACGCCGAGCACTTACACATTGTCGTGGAGACACTGCGATAATATCAACTCTACTCCAAGTACAGCAAGTGTGAATTTTGGCTAGACCAAGTCGGATTTCTCGGATACATCGTTTTAGGCGAAGGAATCTATGTGGATCCAGCTAGGTGTCAGCTGTCAACAAGTGGCCGACACAAAAGTCCATCAAAGATATAAGAAACTTCTTAGGCTTAGCAGGATATTACATACGCTTCATCGAAGGATTCTCAAATATCGCAGCACCCCTGACGAAGCTTACACGTAAAGACGAAGCATTCGTGTGGTCAGAAGCATGTGAGAAAGCTTTCGTAGAACTCAAGTCAAGGTTAACCTCTGCACCTATTCTCGTAACACCGATCGATCTAGCGGATTCGACATACATTGTGATGCGTCCGGTAAGTGATTAGGATGTATTCTATATCAGTATGGAAAGGTTGTGGTTTTTCCTCAAGATAATTAAAGATTCATGAGAGCAACCACCCAACACATGATCTGGAATTGGCAGCCGTGGTTTTCGCACTCAAGATTTTGCGTCACTACCTTTTGGGAGAGTGAGTGGATATATACATCGACCATAAGAGTATGAAGTATGTATTTACTCGGAAGGAACTCAACTTGCGGCAGAGAAGATGGTTAGAACTCATGGCATACTTCGACATCAACCTAAAATATCATCCTGAAAAGGTAAACGTAGTTCCTGATGCACTTAGTCGTCAACCCTTAGCAATGAACCTCACCGTCCAGTGAAGGCTACAGCAAGAACTACATGGACTTATGATTGAAGTAGTTGTGCCAAGTAATTCCTTATCCTTGATGAACTTATAAGTCCAGTCCACTCTTGTCAGCAAATGATGTCAAGTTATAAAAGATCCGAGAAAAAGTAGAAAGTGATAATTGAACCAAATTCATCATCCGCGAAGATGGATCCTTATGGTATGGGAGTCATTTATACTTACCAGTCGGCTCTGTTCAAGAAGAGTTGATGAAAGAAGATCACAACTCTCCTTACTCTGTACATCTCGGTGGCACGAAGATATACAAGGATCTATGAAAACACTACTGGTGGTATGGAATGAAGTGATAAGTAGCAAGGAGCGTAACAAAGTGCTTAATCTGCCAGCAAGTGAAGGCTAAGCATCACAGAACTGCTGGCCTACTTAAACCGTTACCGATCTCATAATGAAAATGGCAGCATATTATCATAGACTTCGTGACTGCTCTCCCACGCAGCACGAAGGGTAACGACACAGTTTGGGTTATTGTGGATCGACTCACCAAGTCGGCTCGCTTAATCCAATTCAGAGTTGGCCATGCAACCGAGACGTTGGCAAGAAAGTACATGGAGGTGGGTAAAAATCTAAAGTAAGATTTAAACCTTCAAGATGTATCTACTTGTTTTGATATCCATAAACTCATACAAGAGATCATGAGATTATATGGGGTACCTGTCTGTATCGTCTCCAACCGTGATCTCAGTTTTAGCAGAGTCTTTAAGCCAGCCTGGAAACGAGTCTGAATTTTAGCACGGTGTATCATCTCCAAACAGACGGACAGTCTGAACGAACAATTCAGATTCTAGAAGATATGTTGAGAGCATGTATGTTAGACTTTGGAAGTTCGTGGGAAGATCACATACACCTTGTGGATGTTTTCCTATAACAACAGTTACTAGGAAAGCATTGGGATGACACTATTCGCAGCACTATACAGACGTAAGTGTCGTTCCCCGCTGAGTTGGGGTAAAAATTTACACCCCGGTTGACCAAGTCAAAATCAAAGTCAACCCCAAGCCAAGTGGGCCTAAGCCCAGATCCAGTGGGCCCATGCCCGGGTCGAGTCCGAACATGAAGCGGCCGGCCTCCCCCCATGCCAAGATAAAAATTTTGTAATAAATAATTTTGTTGTATTTCTTTTATTTTATTTTTCAGATAAATGTAAGAAAAATAGGCATAAAGCCAAATTTTGTAAAGCCCATGGCTTATGTGCAAAAAGAAATGGCACATGAGCCATGGGATAGGCAAAATGCCATTTTGTGAAGCCCAAGGGGCTATGTGTAAAATGTATGGCCTATAAAGGCAAGGATAATGAAATATCCCAACAACTTTTTCTCTCTCCAAAAAAAAGTTTCAGATCTGAGATCTTTCTTCCTTCTTCAAGGTTCCAAAACCTTCTTCTTTCTTTTGAATTAAATCAAGAGTTCTACTCTCCTTTTTATAAAACAAATTAGTTTTTCACCACAAAACCCATCAAGAGGAACTCAGATCTTCCATTAGATCTCAAAAAGGAGTGATTTTTAAAATCCCATATCTCTTGATCTTCAAGATCCAGCTAACAGAGGAGGAAGAAGAAGAATCCCTTTCACTAAACCCTAAAAAAGAAAAAAAAAACACTCAGGAGTCCAACTCCTCTCTGATTTCTCTTCAGAGAAATCTTTGGGGCTAAAAGCCCTCTTTTCCTCTCCCGCGCACTGCGCCCGAGCGCAAAGCGCCCACGTGCCGACACGTGGCGCGCGCGCTTGCGCTCCAGCGCGCAGCGCTCATGCGCAAAGCGCCCACATGCCGACACGTGGCGCGCGCGCTTGCGCACCAGCGCGCAGCGCTCATGCGCAAAGCGCCCACGTGCCGACACGTGGCGCGCGCGCTTGCGCTCATGCGCAAAGCGCCCACGTGCCGACACGTGGCGCGCTTGCGCCTGAGCGCACAGCACCTAAGTGCACAGCGCCCAAGGTGCTGCCCCACGCATCCTTTGGATGCCTTTTCCCCTTTATTTATATATATATGTATATATATATACAAATGTACACATACACATACTCCGCAACATTCTCCCCCTCCAAAAAAATTTCGGGCCGGGGCGCTGCCCCGAACCCCGCAAGGGGGCTGCTAGCCCCCTTGACCCCCAGCCCGCTATCCGGGTTGCAGGACCCCCGTAAAAACTCTGCGTGGCTCCCGATTTATCCAAAAACCCCCCTTTCAAAATAGAACACACGCACACCGCACATTAGGTTCGCATGACCAGTTTAACCCGTTAATCGGAGGTTCCCTCGCCCCAAAGGCGAGGGGTAATTAACGGCAGCTTAGTCCGCGGCTGCCGGAAATTCGGATCCCCACAATCATTAAACCCCGGCCTACCCTAGGCAGGGGGAATCTGTAGTACGCCTGAAAAGCGTGCGCGTATTTCCATCTCACTGGGGTGACGAAAAACACCCTACAGACGGCGTTGGAGATCATGAACTCCTTAGGCCAGAGATGATCGTGGAAACTGTAGATGTAATTCACACGATCATGGAGAAGAAGCGCATCGCCCAGGACTGACATAAGCATTGGGCAGATGCAAAACGTCGACACTTGGAGTTTCAACCCGGAGAGCATGTGTTTCTTAAGATCTCCCCAAATTCAGGAGTGATACGTTTTGGAAAACGGGGTAAACTCAGTCCAAGATACATCGGACAGTTCGACATACTTGAAAGAGTTGGAAAAGTGGCGTACCGCTTTGCACTACCGTCCTCATTGGAAGGAGTGCAAAATGTATTCCACATATCCCAGCTACGGCGATATGTGAGCGACCCTAGCCACATACTTGATCACTTAGAGCTCACTGTGCAAACCGACTTATCTTGCAAGCAACAACCAGTCGAGATCTTGGATCGAAAAGTGAAGAAATTGCAGAACAAGGAGGTGAACGTAATCTGAATGATGTAGAGAAAGGATTCACCAGGAGAATCAACCTGGGAGAGAGAAGATGATATGCGTACACGATACCCTCATCTATTTGAAGTTTAGTCATTTGTATAAATTTCGAGGATGAAATTTTTGTAAAGAGGGTAAGATGTAACGACACTGAAATCTATGTATAAATATAACTTGTTCAATTTATAGAAAGGGTATTTCAGCCTGATTAGGAGTTATAAATTAAAATTGTTAAATAAAAGGAAGAAGCAACTTGTAGTTTACTAGTTAATAATCTCTACTGCTGTGCTTTAGCCTGCAAGTTTGAATCCCATCAGCTTAAATTATTTTTAATATTTTTTCTTTTTAATTTTTTGGAAGCCCAAGAGTTGCACGTGCAATTCACGGAGAAATGAATAGTTGCAAAGAAAATTAACGGGAGAAATGGGGAGTTAAGACAAAATTGAGCACATGGCCAAAACTCCGAGACCTACCTCTAAATCTTGGCCTCCCAAAATATCCTCAAAACTTCAATTTGTGGTTGAATCCACCCCGATTGTCTTTATGCTTCACCCATGCACTCCTTCAGCTCCCCTTTACTCCTTTTTATACTTAATTTCCTCTGAATTAAACCAGAGAGCAGTGAAACCGTTTATTTTTCCTATTAACACCATTAAACCTAATTTTATTTCATTTTTAATTCATACACTCTCTTCTTTTTACCTTATAAATACTATCTCATCCCTAGCTCTCTCTTATTCTGAAACCATAATCAAAATTCTCTAAAAGTTTCATTGTGCAAGAGGAGTTAAAACTAGAGTTAGCTCGAGTCAAGATCGTTTTCGAAGACCGAATCCCTCCTCGACGCTACCACGATCCATAAAGACTCTCTCTCTCTCTCTCTCTCTCTCTCTTGTCAACGCTCCAAAACCAGTAAGTCCATTTCTCTCTCTTTCGTTTCGTCTCAAACAGCTTTTTAAAACCATATCGACTAAAGTGGAGTTAGGATAAATAAATTTCTTTTAAAAAGTTTTATCACCCTTGCTATGTTAATATTTAACTCTAATCCCTATAACATCACTTTAAAATATTATTCACATCATTTACCTTTTAATGTAATTAAAATTCCATGCAAAATAAACATATATTGAACTTTTTCATATAAATACCATGAACTTTGCTTATACCCTTTTAATTTTATCATGAACTATAACTCTAGAAAATTCACGAGGTAACGACCTACTCCATCACATACACTATAGTTTCATAACACGATATTTTAGATACATGTTTACTTTAAAGGGAAACAATTTATATTAAAATACCATTACTTCTACAAAATGCTTTTCATCGCTATTTTTAAACCCTTTTTCAATAACGCCTCTACAACCCTTGTTAGAGGACCCATTTGTGGATGGTGCAGATTATCGTACGTCCTTGGGATAGTAGAGCGACATGCAAAACTGCTTACAGAGAATTCGGTCTTAAAATGAATAAAATACGATTTTTAAAGAATACGATTTTTATAAAAAAACAATTTAAACTTTGAAAAATTATATAAAATTATGAATCCGTATTTTCAATGAAAACAAATTGTGAAAAATATATTTTTAAATGAAAGATTAAAATTTTAATAAAATACCATTAAATTTCCAAAAGTAATAGTTTTCATAAAAATACCATAAACTTTTAAAAACTAGGTTTCATCATTAAAATACCACTAAAACTGAAATACATTTTCATAAAAACTCTTAACATTCTAAATCACCCTCGAGATTTGTTTTTAAACAATATTAAAACATTTTACATAAAACCCCCTTGAGAAATGCAAATATATATTAAACCATTTGAATAAATCTTTAAGAACCCTAGATTAATATAGATTTAAGCGGTATCATTTTTCTTGAGCCTCAGGGAGCTGGAGAAAGTGAGTGCTTACCTATCCAGATTAGATAACACTATAAATTAATGGAGTTATCAATATCAATCGTTTTGGAAAAAGACAAAAATCATGCCGTTCATATGCAGCGATTGTCAGATTATTTCTGAACTTAAGATCTTCAAAACTAAATCTAGTAATATGAAATGAATATAATTCGAATACAAACTCGAACCTAAATTTGAATTTAAACTCGAACCCAAACTTTGAATTTAAACTCGAATTCAATCTACTCGAACTAACTTGACTCGACCCAAGATTGCAACTGAAATGACTCGCATTTTACTTGACTTACTCGACTGCATTTTTCACTTTTGCAATCTATGGTTTCGATCAAGACATGTTATAATCGATCAAGCAAAATCAACTAAGGCAATTTAACAGTTATAATCTATTATACTCAGGGTGTATGGGATTGTTTCATGTGTGAATCCAACGGAGATTCATGAGTCCCGTATTAACCTACTCGAATCTCAGTTGGGTCAACTCCTCCACAGCTTGGAGTCGCGATGCTAACATATGAAATGTGCCCGTATTTCCTTACTCCTGGGGCCCCACTCTTGAACTCATGAATACTTCTATGGTTGCATTAACATTCATACTTGGAACTTAACGTTAACATAGAGACCTTATAGAAACCTTTAGTACATATACCCATGTTCATTTCCACATACTTTTACTCGTCATTACTCTATGATTATACTATACTTGTCACTTTTCACTTTTACCCAACCTTTACGACTTACCGAACGCTAGTTCGCTGACGGATGTTCCCCGCCGAAAATGCGAGAAGACGCGATGAACGTCTCGCCTGAATTTCGAGGGCAGATGCTAATTGGTGCTATCCGTCCACCTCTCTGAAGATGCCAAGTTGATTTATGGCACCATGTATCGAACTTTTAAATGGATGCGGCTGATGTAGCAGACTTCGTCAGATTCCCCCTCCTTTGAGGGGTTTTTGATTGTGGGGACGCTCTTCCCTGCATGCGCAAGCCCCTGCAGTTAATTACGCTACCGCATCACGGTAACCACTTTCTCCTTCTCCAGATGGTCACTTCGTGTCGTGTGTATTTGTTTTGTTTTTGGTTGCCCGTGGATTGTATACGGAGACTAATTTATGTTGTCGCCCGTAGGGCGTGGATTAGTCCAAATCTGTATCTTCTTAGATTTGGGTTTGGGGGTTGGGTTTAAGGATACGTTAGCCTCATTTGAGACTAAGATCAACTTAAACGTATGTTAAGGATACGTTAGTCTAATTTTAGACTAAGATCAACTTAACGGGATCGTTTAGATCCAACAAAAGAGCATTTGGACTCTATTGTTTAGTTTAGGGACATTGCGGTCGATTAGTTTAAGGACATTACGGTCCATTGTTAGTTTAAGGACATCTCGGTCCAAGATTAAGGACATCATAGTCCATGGGTTTAAAGGGACCCCACAGTCCGAGGTTAAGGACATCATAGTCCGTGAGTTTAAAGACATCACAGTCAAGGTTAAGGACATCGTAGTCCATGAGTTTAAAGACCTCACGGTCAAGGTTAAGGACATCATAGTCCATGAGTTTAAGGACCATACCGTCCATGGAATGTTTGGTTGTCGGGACCCGTCACCTCTCTGAAGACACTGAAGGATTACAACGACATATATCAGAGGGGTTCAGAGATGTACCCATGAACCGATGTGAGTTGGTTGAAAGATCTGTTGTCCAATTTGGGGCTAAGATCTGTTAAAATATTTATGAGCAGATGGGCTCAACTAATATGAGTTGAGGACTTATGGCCAATCTTGGGCTAAGTCCAATTAGATTAAAATGTTTAACATTTTATTTTTGGCTGTTGAGCCTTTATTGAATGTTGAGCATTCATCAGAGCTGTGGGCTTATTAAAGAACAATTTATGTTCTGTCAGTGCAACATGTGATGCGCCAGACGCTTTGCGCCAGGCGCTTTGCGCAGTGCGGTTCTGCATAGCGCACATGTAATAGACACGTGTCGCACTCAGCGCTAGGCACCAGATGATGAGCGCATGATGCCAGTTTATCAGCGCTGAGCGCTAATCTATGAGCGCATTGCGCTTTCAGTTTAGTGACGCACACGTGAGTGACACGTGGTGCGCTTGGCGCTGAGCGCCAGCCCATGAGAGCAGTGCGCTATTTCAGAAGCGCAAAGCGCAAGTTGTTAATTGGCGCATACGCGATTGACACGTGGCGCATTTGGTGCTGAGTGCCAGTCCAGAGAGCGCAGAAGCGCAGTTCAAGAGCGCAATGGGCATTTCAAGAGCGCAAAACGCATCTGATCAATTTTATGATCTGGTAAACAAATTTATGTTCTTTTAAAAGAGACATTGTCTCAAGATTTAAGAACAACAGTTCTTATTTTTGCAGAAGATATTTCCAATATCTTATGTTGATGAAAGGCTTTGCCTTTATAGATCCATGATCTGTGAGAAGAATTATATTCTTCTTTTATTTTATGATGAGATCTTTTGATCTCTTTGTGAAAGACTTTTTATCTTGTAAATCTATGATTGTAAATCCCCGTTTCCATTCTAATAAAAGTTTCCTATTCTCTGATTTCCAGCGGTTTCCTTTCTTTTCCTTCATATTCTGAATTGGTTGTTTAAGCCCAATATTTATATTTTTCCAAATCCTAAAAGTTAAAACCCAAGATTTAAAACTAAAGCAAATAAAACCAATTTAATTTAACCCAAATTTTCTTTTAACCAATAAATTCCCCCAAACCCTTTATCAAAATCCCTCAGCCCACACATTATTTTTATAAATCCCTTATAAATCCCCGGCCCGTCCCCTTTGAATTCCCTCAGCCCATCAAATTATTTTTGGGAATTTAATTAAAACCCTGGCCCGGTTCATCCTCAGCCCACAAGATTTAAAATAAAGGAATTCTTTTAAAAACCCAGCCCGGCCCACTCCCTCCAGCCCGCCTCCTCGTACCCGACCCGACCCGCTACGCCACTGTTCATCTCCTCCTCTAAATCCCCAATGGTAATATGCACTGTTCACAGCGCGCGATCCCATATCTCCGCCGCGTTTCACGCCCACGCCCACGCCTCCGTTGACGCGCCGTTACGCCCACGATTTCAACCTCGTTCCCTTCCTCAACCCCTCGTCTCCAACTCACTCCTCATCTCTCTCTACATTCACCGAGCCCCCCAAACTCGAGTAACCACTACACCTCTTAACTCCCCTCGACTCCGATGACCACCTATCGGCAACCCTCGATCACTCCTCCACCAACCTTCTCCCTCCACGACTTCACCCTTCATCAACCCGAGCCCCAGCCAAATATTCCCTGCACACCCAAACCCAATTTGCACCCAACCATAGCCACCCCTGGCACTCAACGCCGGCGAGCCCCTCTGACCTGAACCACCCCGCAATCCTCTACATCCTCAGCACCATCCTCACCACTCCAAACCCGACCCCACTGCTCCCCTTCTCTTTCCAAAACCCATTTGCAAACATTTTTCCCTCACTGTGAATTGCACTACGGCCCATCGCCGGAGCGACGCCGTCGACCGTCGGCAACCCCAACACTTCTCAGGCGAACCACAGAGAACCCCCTAAGCTTCCAGCGCGCACAGGACGACTCCGGTAAACTCCGACGTCAAACCCGTGTCTCGAGCCAAGCTCGCGCGAACTTGTTCCGCGGCGTACAACGCGTGTTCGCGACATCGTTGCTGCCGTGCGACCCCGAGGCGTTTTCCAGGCAAGTATTTACTTGCTTCATGCTAATTTAGTTGTGTTCCAAACCTAAATCACCTAGTTATTAAATTTACGAGTACCGATATATATAATGACCTAAGTGTTCGATGCTAGATCCCGATGGAAATAATTGTTCAACTTGACGGAAACCGATACTTTCTGTTGGCCCTTATAATGATGATTATCGTGTATGAATCTCGCTGGAAAATACGATTGTTAGTGATAAAAATTGATACCCCCAAATATGCCGTTAAAACTAGAATTTTCTCGTACCTGAAAACGAATAAAATCACCATAAATAATACTCAAACTGGAATGCTGCGTTCGAGGGCTTAAATCGAAGCCGACTCGACGAAATTTAACCCTATGTAGAATTTCAATGATTTCTGTTCTGAAACCGTGATGATATTTGGATCGAAATGCGACCCTGGACTGCAGTCCAGAGCGTTTCTGATTATTGTGTTCTGTCCTAAGACCTGTATCACAGTGTTTCCTGAAGTCGTATGTTACGAAACTCTACATTAGATTAAAGATAATTCTGTTGGCTAAATAAAACAAGTGGTTCCACTCCGTTTCATCGCCGTTTGCTATTTTAAACTGTATTTAAAAGGACAGAACGTATAACTGTCCAGAACAGATTCTGAAATGACACCCTGAGGTTAAACTGTGTATAGCTTTCAACGTACAGATGCGATTGAGGATCCGTCTATTGAGTTGAATACTTTATCTAAAACACTAAATTTCATTTAACTGTGACATTGCTAAATTCTGAGCCCAACTGGGTACAATTCGTGTCGCGAAACGGACGTTCAGTTCTGAAGCTGAATTTCCAGCCACGAGCACTTAAAACGAAACAGCTATATCTTGAAAACCGGAATCCCGATTGAACTGAAACAAATTTTGATGAATTGCTGACTAAGTGTTCTATTTATCCTACTGGTATCATTTTGCTGAATTCTTAATATATTAATTTATGCAATTTATTTTAGTCAAAGACACGCATGTTGGTTCATAACATACATAATTTATTGGTAGCATTCATTACATATATCATACCCTTACCATATATTCAGTATTAGTGCGTGTGGACATTGCATTATCGTGCGTGATAGATGTTGGTTTAGGAGTGACAGGTACACCATTGGAAAGTGAATATTCGTGACAGTGATTGATACAGTGAACAGTGATAAAACCGTGTCATTGGTATACTTGTACACAACTAGATCAAGATCATAAATAGTGTAATCCTGGGGAAAAAGGGGAAATCAAAGTAGAAAGAGTATCGTATTTAGCGGGACCGTGTTTAGAGGATGATCATTCGAACCGTGATACTGATACGTGTAGGATAGGATCTAGCGATCCGGCTGACAGGGTTATGTCCCGGGCATGTGGGCCGTGGTCTCGGATATGTACGAGACTCCTGTTAAACATGATCCTCCTTCCACTATGTGATTTCAAACATGACCTAGAGACCGATAGGGACACATAACATATTCTGCATCATATAGTGACATGGTGATTACTTACATTGTTCATACTCCAGTATTACCTGTTTCACCTTATTATAATAATATTGTTATTGTGTCGCTCTGACGACCTGAGTATGCATGCTCAGATTCCGCGGGAGGACCAGCACAAGAGACGGATCTACCCTTCGAGTTCACAGAGATATAGTCTGGTGTACTCCCTATCTTTATTGCTTTCCATAGAGTGATCGTGAGATTGAACTTGGTTAGTTATTGTTCTTATTATCTGTAATTTTGTGAACACTGGAACTTTAATGTAATAAATTAGTGACGTGATTCCTTTAATACTGTGCTTTATTTACTGATTACCATGTAGTGCTAGAAGCCAAAGTGTGACTACGGCGGGATAATCCCTTGACCGTAGGAGCATGGCTGGCCTAGTCATACCTCGTATTCCATATTTTGGGAAGCGGGGCATGACAATGATCTTTTTAAAGAAATGAATTTTTCTTTCTTAATCATGAGATGATTTCATCTCTGTGTTCATCATCCTTCATTCTTACCTTGAAGAAAAATCTTCTTGCAAGAGCTTGCTCTTTCTCTTTGAATTTCTCAAAGTTTATGGGGGGGTTTCTCTATCTTTTTCTGTCTTTCTTCTTCCTTTTTTTATTTTGGAAAGGAGGATCATTGGTCGTTGGGACCCACCACCTCTCCGACGACACTGAGAGATTACAGTGCCATATATCGAAGGTGTGGAGGGATGTACCCTTTGAACCATGTCCCACTCATCAGGGGGGAAACATGCTGGAGCTTAAGCTTCTCGCTGCTGAAAAAGGCTTCTTTGCATTCGCGCACGTGCGTCGCACGTGTTGAGCGCACGTGCGTCGCACGTGATGGGCGCACATATTTACACGTAGCGTACATGGAGTTTGCGCATATACGCATTATGGGGGGAGGAAGCTCTTATGGAGAACGAATTTCCTTTGAGTATTATTGAATATTTTCATGTGGTGCGCACGTGCGTTGCACGTGGTGCGCGGATGGCGGGCACACGTGCATTGCACGTAGCGCACATAGCGCTTGCGCATATGCGCATTATGGGGAGGAGTGGGCTCCTATGGAGAACGAATCTTCTTTTAATATTATTGAATATTCTCATGTGGTACGCACGTGCATTGCATGTGGTGTGTGCATTGCGGGCACACGTGCGTTGCACGTAGCGCACATGGCGCTTGCGCATATGCGCATTATGAGGAGGAACAAGCTCCTAACTTGGAGAACTAAGCTCCTTTGAGAATTGAACTCCCCTTTTTCTAAGAGGTATCCCCTCTTATTTATATGGGAGTGGTAGAGAAGAGATCTCTCCTTTTTTCGATGTGGGACTAAAAATGCATTCCCCATGTAGTAGAGCATTACTTTAGATTATACGTGCATAGCACATTTGCTCATAACTTTTGATCCCGGATGAATTATGAGACCCATAATATATCAAATCGAAGGTTTTTTCAAGAGGCTTTCAATACCATCAGAATTTAGCTGTTTCTCATTCGGGAGTTTGTCAAAATACATCCCGAAAAATACTGGTTCACATTTTCTTAAACGTATTGCTGCCATTTGATACCTTGGGCTCTTTTGCGCAGAAAAAAAATTTACGGGAACAAATGCCCCCCACTACTTTGCCCACGTAAGTATATACGTGGGTGAAGTAGTGCAAAGTAATTCATAGCGTATAACCGGTTTCGGGTTGGTATACAATTTTCAGAATCTTGATCTGAGAAGATAACGAACGGACACAAGCGTCGTCATTTATTATTGACTCAAATCTCAATTCTTAAGGGATATAGTTCCAAACCCTCAGCTCCATGAGTCGCACCCTTCTATTTCTTTATGTTTTACTCTGGCGTGAAGTAGTTTATATGCTCATAAGTAACTTCTCCATTTCAGTGGCATGTAGCTTGGGCAAGTGTGGCCTATCGGTGGTAGATAACAGTTCATCTTGAACTCTTTATAAGGTAGCGATGGCTTAGGAAACAGATCTGTTGCCTAAGATTTTTCAACTTTATGAGTCGTGAGGGTCTCATAAAGACTTTTCTCCCTACGAGTCGAGAGGATCTCGTAGGTGTATTTTCTCCTTAGGAATCGTGAGGATTCCTAAGTGTGCTTTCTCTTGAGAGTCGTAAGGATCTCACAAGAGAATTTTCCCACTTATAATTCGAGAGGACTCGTAAGTGGTTGTTTCTCTCCTTGTCGAGATTCGACTTTGGAGAGTGTGGTCCGTGAATAGTATGCAAGAGTCCATTTTGTACCGACTTACAGGGCCCCAATGCTTAGGAAACAGGTTTTTTAATCCCCACTGCCTAAGGCTTTTCCCTATGAGTCGATACGAATTGAGAAGTTCCCGCAAGGATGTCCTAACGTCACAGTTAACCTCTGCTCTTTATGACAGAGGTCCGTTAGGGTCTGTGGTACTAGGGTTTTTCCTGTCGTACCATCGCATTGGCCAATGTATCCTTCGATAGGCAATCTTGCTGTTCGAGTAGCCTTGCGACTGTCGTGTCTCTGATCCCTTCGGGGGCTGGACAAGACGTCTTCAAGCAATCCTCCTAGGCAGTTTGACCGTCGGAAGAGCAAGCGTTAGGAATTTTGCCATGCCGCTTTTTACTTGAGGTTGGGCTCAATTTGGGGAGCCCCGATGAGTCATAACCACTCTGCGCTGGTATGGGATGATCTCCGATAGTCTTTCAGGTTTTATATGAGTTGCCGTCAAGACCCTGAAGCTAGGAATTTGGCCTTTGCTTCGTTTGCTGGCATTGTGTCTACTGTATCGAGACGAATGTTGCGGTTTGTCTCTAGGTTGTTGCTGAACCGTCGGGACCTGGAACTAGGGACTTTGCCATGGCTTCGTTTTGCTGACATCGTATATTCCTGCAGAGACACTGATTTCTCTGCGGGTCAACGCGAATTGAGATGCTCTCGTCAAGGACGCTGATTTCCCTGAATCGAGGTTTTGCCAAGGACACTGATTTTCCCGGAGTTGAGACGAATCGAGAGATTCCTGCAAAGACACCGATTTCTCTGCGGGTCGACGCGAATCGAGAGGTTCTCGCCAAGGACGCTAATTTCCCTGAATCGAGAGGTCTTGCCAAGGACACTGATTTCCCTGGGGTCGAGACGAATCGATAGATTCCTGTAAAGACACTGATTTCCTTGTGGGTCGACGCGAATCGAAAGGTTCTCACCAAGGACGCTGATTTCCCTGAATCGAGAGGTTTTGCCAAGGACACTGATTTCCCTAGGGTTGGTTGACTTGTTTTCAAGACGGAGCGTTGATCCGGCGGGGAAGTCATTGGTTGACTCTAGGTCGTCTGTGGACCTTAGAGTTTTGGAACTAGGACTTTGCCGTGGCTCCGCTTTGTTGATATCGCGTCCGACTCCTGTTGGGGGAAGAACGCTGGGGTGACATCGCGTCTGCTGTATCGAGAAGAACGTTGAGGTGGTCTCTAGGTTGTTGGTGAACCGTCGGGACCTGGATCTAGGGACTTCTCCATGGCTCCGTTGTTGGATTGTCGCATCTGAATCCTGCTGGAGAAAGAACGCTGTGGTGGCATCTCGTCTGCTGTATCGAGATGAATGCTGAGGTGTAGCTAGGATTTTGCCGTCACTCCGCTTTGTTTTGACCATTGGGTCTTTTGTTGACGTCACGTCTGCATCCTACTGGAGTAAGGAGAAACACCGTTGTTGATCTCTAAGTTGTCGATGTTGACGTCGGGACCCTGAAGCTAGGGATCTTCCTTTGCTTCGTTTGTTGACATTGTGTCTGCAATATTGCGACGGATGTCGAGATTGTCTCTAGGTTGTCTATGAACCGTCGAGATTTGGTTTCGCTTCAACGAAGTGTGGTGGGACAATATGATTCCCTTCTTGTTTGTGCCCATGGATTGTATACAGGGGTCAATGTGACCTCACTTGCAGGGCAAAAGTTTCATTTTATGTTATATATATATTTTTTTGTTTTCTTTCCGCGATGCTCTATCATTTCAGCTTTTATATCGTGAAAGTCGCGATTGCCCAATCATTTCGGCTATTTTTTGCGGTGCCCAATCATTTCGGCTATTTGTTTTATTTACTCGCTGCTTTTTTTATTGCGGGTTGCCCAACCATTTCGACTATTTAGTATGCATATATTTTTACTTGCTGATTTTGTTGCAGGTTGCCCCATCATTTCGGCTATCTCATATGCACTTTTGCCTCGCTGTTTTTTATTGCGAGTTTAGATTTGGAATTTGATACTGATTTAGGCATCAGCATCGCTACAACTGGGATATTGCCAGGAGCGAATCATCATTTGCCATGAAAGGACTTGGAATTTGATACCGATTTAGGCATCAGCATTACTACAACTGGGATATTGCCAGGAGCGAATCATCATTTTCCTCTGTCGATGTCGAACAAAGGTGGCTTAGCAAACAGGGTTAGGATCCCGTCGACTAAGGCTTTTGACTTCATAAGCCGTAAGGGTCTCATAAAGGTGTTTCTCCCTACGAGTCGTGAGGATCTCGTAGGTGCGTTTTCTCTTTAGGGATCGTGAGGATTCCTAAGTGTGTGTTCTCTTATAAGTCATAAGGATCTTACAAGAGTGTTTTCTCCTTGTAAGTCGAGAGGACCTACAAGTGTTTGTTCGCCGTGTGAGCACATCCCTAGTCGTCGGTGGAACTCTATTAGGAAAATGTTCATTCGTGACCGTGGATTGTATACAAGGGTCAATATTGAACCGCTTGTAGGGCAACTGAGAAATGTGATGGCTTAAGAACAGGTTAAGATCCCTGTAGCTTAAGGCTTTTGAATCTTATGAGCCGTGAGGGCCACATAAGAGGGTTCTCCGTACGAGTCGTGAGGATCTCGTAAGTGTAATTTCTCCTTAGGAATCGTGGGGATCACTAAGTGTGTTGCTCCCTTGTGAGTCGTAAGGATCTCACGCAGGTGGTTTCTCCTCACAAGGTCGAGAGGGCCTTGCAAGTGTCTTTTAACGAGATTGCACCCTTTCGGGTTTTCACAAAACTTGCCGGTAGCCCTGCTGTTTTTACTCACAGAGCCCTCTCGGGTTTTCATCCGTGCCCTTTTCGCTTATGGACATACAGTTTTTTTCCTTTTCTTTCTTCTTCTTTTTCTTGTTCTTTTCTCTTTTTTTGTGTCAGCCTTGGGATGCTGCAGTCTACAGTAGTTTATCGACGTCTCGGTCAACAACTAGTTTTAGGACGTAGTGGTCCATCGTTAGTTTAAGGACGTTTCGGTCCGTTAGTTTTAGGACGTTTCTGTCCGTTGTTAGTTTAAGGACGTTTCGGTCCATTGTTCATAGGTCGGACATGTTTGAAGATCTTTCAGCATTCTTTTAGTTTTTGCCGAAAGAACAATTTCTCATAGAGCTTCCCCTATAAAAGAGCATGATGCCCCCGGCGTGTCCATCTTTTTCTGAGCATGTGGTTGTAGCGGGTTCACCTTCCAGTTGTCAGACAACGCGAATTTGCCCTGTTGGTATTCATCCTCAATCCAGCCTTTGAAGACGTAGCAATCTTCGAGTGGGTGACCCATTACTCTGTGGTAGGGACAATAGTTAGGATGGTTAACGTCACCCGGTTGCGACGGATGTTTTGGATCTGGCAGAGTGATGAGCCCGTTGAGCACTGCCAGTTCGAACAGTCTCCTTATTTTATCCCTGGGAAATGAGTAAGGACGTTTCAACTTCTCATCGAGGGATCGCGACTTGTTGCTTTGACGAACAGATGGTCTCGGGTTACTCGACTGTCGCTGAGTGTTGGCGACAAAGGTCGCTTTCCCGTTGCCTTTTTCATTCCGAAAACCCACTTTTGAAGGGAAAGGCCAATGGCCCATCTGGTCTATTTGGGCCAGCTTGTCGATCAAGGCCTGGAAGGCGGTCGGCTTGAAGAACATCATGAATTGGGAGATAGTCGACTGAGGGTCAAGGGTCCACATGAACATGCCCACGGCAGGAGCTTCTTCTATGTGTTGTTCGCATCTTGACCATAGCTTCCGCCACCGGATTGCATACTGCACCCATGTCTCTCCCGGCTTTACTCTGGCGTTGATAAATGCCGTGATCGGGGTGCGTTCGCTGGCGCTTACGAACCGCTGAGTGAATAGCAACTCCATTTCTGTAAACGTTTTGACGGAGTCGTCGGGAAGCTCCGAGTACCATTCAAAAGCTGTCTCTGCTAAGCTACCGACGAACTGGCAAAGTAGAAGTTTATCATCACCTCCAATATTGCCGCAAAGAGCCCTGAACTAAGCGACATGCTGATGGGGATTGCATGTACCCTTATATACGTGGAATTTGGGGATCGTATATCCCGGCGGGTACCTTATTTGGTCATACCAGCCCGGATAGGGCCGTCCAGTCCTGACAACTTGGCCAGCCACTTCGTTCGCTCGGTGAGCTCGTATTTGTTGAGCTATATAATCATCAAGCGTGGCTTTTGAGATGGTTTCCTCATTGGCTGCTGACAGAGCTGGCAGAGGATTTGATGTCTCTCCTCTATCATCTTCAATTATTACTGGAGGGCCTTCGACTGGAGGGTCCGGCTGGATCATCATGCCCACCATATCTTAGAATAGAAGATCCATTTGTTTTATATTGGCCGCTTGTTCTGCGGCCTCTTTGTCCTTCTTCTCAAGCAATCTCCGAAGGAACTCAGTATCAGTTTCTTGTTTATGACGTTGTTCTGACGACGTCTCCAGGCTTTCTTTTGGCCCAGTAAGTGCGGCCATCTGTGTTAGCATTTCCTGGAGCTTCTGTTGTTGCTCCTGGGCCTTTGTTACGGATCTGGTGAGTGGTCGATGATCCGTAAAGATACTGCTATCCTCTTTCCCGGATGCCATATAGACAGTGTGCACCACCATGCCTCCAGACTTGGGGCGTTTAGATGCAGTCTCCTTGAGATTCGTCGCAGACACGGGAATTTTCTCCGGTCTTCCCCTTTTGTGAGCGGTCGAAGTTGAGGGGACCATTGCACCAGGCACCCGAGTGGACAATACCTTTTGTGGCTCGCCAGGTTGGTCCTTCTCTTGCCGAACCTTCATTTTCTTTTGTCGGCGGGATTAGTCTTGATCAATCACCGAGTTTCGGACCTATTGCCAAACCTTGTGAATTTTAGAGGACAACCGCTGAGGGGGCTGTTCCCCGCCGAAAGACGCGGGAAGACGCGGCGAACGTCTAGCCTGAATTTCGGGGCAGATGCTAATTGGTGCTATCCGTCCACCTCTTCGAAAATGCCAAGTTAATTTATGTTACCATGTATCGAAGGTTCAAACGGATGCGGCCGATGTAGTAGACTTCGTCAGATTCCCCCTCGTTTAAGGGGTTTTTGATTGTGGGGACGCTCTTCCCTGCAGGCGCAAGCCCCTGCAGTTAATTACGCTGCCGCATCGCGGTAACAACTTTCTCCTTCTCCAGATGGTCACTTCGTGTCGTGGGTGTTTGTTTTGTTTGTGGTTGCCCGTGGATTATATACGGAGACTAATTTATATTGTCGCCCGTAGGGCGTGGATTAGTCCAAATCCGTATCTTCTTAGATTTGGGTTTGCGGGTTGGGTTTAAGGATACGTTAGTCTTATTTGAGACTAAGATCAACTTAAACGTTTTTTAAGGATACGTTAGTCTCATTTTTAGACTAAGATCAACTTAACGGATCGTTTAGATCCAACAAGAGAGCAATTGGGCTCTATTGTTTAGTTAAGGGACATTACGGCCGATTAGTTTAAGGACATTACGGTCCATTGTTAGTTTAAGTACATCTCGGTCTGATGTTAGTTTAAGGACATCTCGGTCCAATGTTAATTTAAAGACATCGCGGTCGAGGTTAAGGACATCGTAGTCCGTGAGTTCAAGGACCTCATAGTCCAGGTTAAGGACATCATAGTCCGTGAGTTTAAAGACCTCACAGTCAAGGTAAGGACATTATAGTCCATGGGCTTAAGGACCCCATAGTCCGTGAAATGTGTGGTTGTCGGGACCCGTCACCTCTCTGAAGACGTTGAAGGATTACAACGACAGATATCAGAGGAGTAAAGAGATGTACCCTCAAACTGGTGTGAATTGGTTGAAAGATCTGTAGTCCAATTTGAGACTAAGATCTGTTAAATATTCATAAGCAGATGAGCTCAATTAATATGAGTTGAGGACTTATGGCCAATCTTGGGCTAAGTCCAATAAATGTTTAACATTATTATTCTGGCTATTGAGCTTTTATTTGGGCTTGGCCCTTTTAACAATATTCTGAGCATTAGATCTTGACACTTTTTTTTGTCTTGTATTGAATGCAGAGCATTCATCAGAACAATTTATGTTCTGTCAGCGCAACACGTGGTGCGCCAGGCGCTTTGCGCCAGTTAAAGAGAGCAGTGCGCTTCTGCCAAGTAGTGCACATGTGAAGAACACGTGTCGCGCTTAGCGCTAAGCGCCAGATGATGGGCGCATTGCGCCAGTTTATGAGCGCTGGGCGCTAATTTATGAGCGCATTGCGCTTTCAATTTAGTGCCGCACACGTGAGTGACACGTGGTGCACTGGGCGCTGAGCGCCAGCCCAAGAGTGCAGTGCGCTATTTCAGAAGCGCAAAGCGCAAGTTGTTAACTGGCGCATACATGGTTGACACGTGGCGTATTTTGGCGCTGAGCGCCGGTCCAGAAAGCGCAGAAGCGCTGTTCAAGAGCGCAAAGCGCATTTTATGAGTAAAGCGTATTTGATCAATTTTATGATCAGGGAACAAATTTATGTTCTTTTAGAAGAGACTTTGTCTCAAGATTCAAGAACAACAGTTCTTATTTTGCAGGAGAGATTTTCGATCTCTTGTTTTGATGAAAGGCTTTGCCTTTATAGATCCATGATCTGTGAGAAGAATATGTTCTTCTTTTATTTTGTGATGAGATCTTTTAATCCCTTTTGTGAAAGATTTTTTGTCTTGAAGATCTATGATCTTTTAAAGAAAAGAATTCTTCTTTTATTGAGACGATTTCATCTCTATGTTCATCACCCTTCTTTTTACCTTGAAGAAATATCTTCTTGCAAGAGCTTGCTCTCTTTCTTTTGAGTTTTCCTCAAAGTTTATAGGGGTTTTTCTCTCTCTCTCAGACTTGAAGTCTTGGGGCTTTTTTATAGGACAAGCTGATTTGTTGAATCAGTTAAAAAGATCTTTCTTTGATTGATTTGAGGATGTTTCCCCACTATTGGATCTTTGATCCTATGGCTTCTGTTTTACCGAAGGCAATCTTCTTGTTTTTAACAAGATTGAGAAATCTTTCCCGTTTACAGAATTTGTTCTATATTTTAGTGATTTTCAATCACCATTGGATCATTGATCCAACGGTGTTCCAAATCTAGGGCACAATCTTTTCTGTTTGGAAAGATTCAACTAAAATTTATTCTTGTTAATTGATGATTTAATCATATCCGTTGGATATTTGATCCAACGGTGAGGAACATTTAGTTCCAGCGCTAGTGCTTATACGCTCTGCTTATGGTGCGCTATTTGGAGCGCAGCGCTCTTAGCACTAGCACACACGTGCTTTGCACGTGGTGCGCTACTTGGAGCACAGCGCATCTAACGCTAGCGCCTATGCGCTTTGCACGGGGTGCGCTAGTTGTAGCGCAGCGCTTTTATAAAAGCGTAGATTTAATTCAAAGTTTGAATTCTGAACAGAGATTTGCTCTAATTGGGGAAACAAATGCCCCCAAACCGTTGCGCTCACGGGGCCCACACGTGGGTGCAGCGGTGGCAACATCTTGACTCTTAGATCAACCAAGGAATCGAAACGGCGCTTAGTGCCTATAAATAGGACCCTTGGCCCTTGAGATGACTCATGTTCATCTTCACTCCTTCTTGAGAAATTATTTTCTTCTTCAGAGCGCAGCTCTTCTTCTTAAGAATTTTTAAGGACAGAACTCTGTCAGATTAGGTAAAAGATTAAATCTTTTTGAAACATCTTTTAGGATTTCACCCATTAATAGAGCTTTGCTCTTCATAGATCTTTGATCTAAAGAAAATCCTTTTTAGGGTTTTATTAACAGAGCTTTGCTCTCTAAAAGTATCTTGCTTATGATTTCTTAATCCATTAATGGAGCTTTGCTCCTTTCAGATCATATAGAAGAACTCTTAAGAGTTTGTTCATGGATCTTGAAGATCAAAAATGAAATTTTATTTTTGATGGATTATTCTATCATCTTCTCAGAGCAAGGCTCTTCTTGAGGAATTTTCTTCCTTCATCATTAGACTTTGACAGATGTCTGTCTAGTGAAGAGAGCTACTTTCAATGGGAGTTTTACTCCTCTGCCCGAGGGATTTCTCATTTAATGAGAATCTCTTATGGATTTCCTCTTTTAATGACAGCCTCATCCAATGATGAGGCTGTTTTATTAATGATGAACTGTCATCTAGATTTTGTGGGTCCCCTTTGGTCCCTTTTAACTGCATTGCAGTGCGGTACGGATTTATAGTACCTTGTAATAAAATTTAATTTATAGCATTGGCGGCTGAAAATTCGTCCTATTCTGCACAGGCACTATGTCTTCCGACACCTCTTTCCCGTTCATTCGCTCAGAAGGCGGATTTCCTGAAGCACCCGTAGACCGAGAGGTTTTCGTGCTGATAAAAGGCCATGACCCGGAGCACAAAAATCTTCATCTATGGGGTAAATGGTACGATCAAGTTATCATGGGCCGATGGAGCTTTTCCTGTGCGACACCCTCGGAGCCTATTTCAGCGATCGCTTATGCGGATGCACCTCCGATAAATTAAACTGTGGAGGAGGTCAATTGGACTTCATAAGGTCTCCTTCGGCCTTCTATTGCCGCAGTACCAGTGCAGCCGCCGGTGGCTTTGGACATCCTAGGGTAGCGTATATGTCAGGGCGAGTCATGCCCTTGGGGATAGCCATACATTGTAGGACTAACTCCCCGTCACCCAGCCGGGTATTTGCAGTGGGCTCGGTATATCTTATTGGCGAAGAAATCCCAGTTGATGAAGCTCGGATTGTATCCCGCCTTTTACGCTTCTTTATTTCAATATTCCACGCCTCCTACATGGTGGGTCAGGGCCTTTCTGGAGCAGTGGAATATTCCGACCCACACCTTCCTCCTATCTGATCGAGAAGTCTCTATTTCTTTGGAGGAATTTGCAGAGGTCTCGGATTTACCCGTTAGGGGAGAACATTATGAGGAATTGCTTCCCCTGGATGAGTATATTTTCACCACCAAATCAGTGGTGATGGATCTTACTCCCGAGAACGCTATTCAACACCAATTTCCAAGTTTGATAAAGGAGTTGAATATCTACGAGAACCTCTTTCTTGCATCCGAAGGTCGTGGAGTTAATTTTACGGCTTTTGTCACTGATTTTCTTCGCCCAGAAGTATTGAAGGAAGAGGTCGAGAAATTCGCCTGTCTTGACGATCCCTTCGGTTTAGGTTTGGGCAACCTGCCGGCGGCGGAGGCGGATCAGAAGAGCTTCTTTCTACCCGATACCCCGGTCATCCCTTTTGCAGAGCTGGCGGCTCCCGGGATTGACGAAGAAACGTTCTTTTTAGGGTTTCTTGGGTTATGGCTGAGTTGGTTTGCGCTCCCCATACACCCTCGCCATATGAGGCCGTCCTTCTTCTACCCTGCGTATCGAATAGTTGCTGGGATACAAGTGGCTATAGGGATCGCTGGGTTACCCATGTGTATCACAGCCTCAGCCTGGCAGCGGATACCACTGAGCCAGGGGTGCAGTCGGTAAAATTCCCGATGCATTATTTCACGTCATGGCTCGAGTTGCACGTGCTAGGCGTCTTTGGTATCCACAAGAGGCCGGGTTTTTATGACAGGTGCAGGTTCCCTCGGATCATGCGACTGGTTGGTGCCTCTATTGTGACTCCAACGCAATGGGAAGCTAGAGGCTTGCTTCTTCGCCCGCGCATGGTTGGAGCTGGCATGTCCTTTACTGATAAAGTTTTGACCGTTGGCCAGGAATCGGGGAAGACGGTGCTGCCCTTGCAGGACATATTTAAAGATGGGGTCTCCGTCTTGAAGGCTCGGGAGATTCTTCATATGTACTCTATCCAGCCGGGCTTTCTTGTATTCAAGATGAATGACTTGGCTTTATTTATAAGGTATAACCCACATCGCTTCGCCCAGCAGTTAAGCTACAACCAGGGCGTCCCACTCGAGGCTTTCTTGGCAGAACCGGCTGCCACTGAAGAGGGTACTCGGAGCGCACTTCATCATTTTATGCGCATGAACACAGGGTCTAACTTCTTCATCAGAGAACCAAGTTGTGTTCCTCAAGCCCTGAATGTGTATGTAGCGTGGTACCAACATTCGATGGGTGCCGTCATTAGGGAGGAAAAGCGATTATTGCTTGATCGCAAGGGCGCAGCGCCGGCTGGTGATCGAAATGTTCCTCTGAAGCGACGGAACATTGTTCATCCTCCCTTAAGAGAGGTCACTGCAGTTGAGTCCCCACACGTCCTAAGCCCTACACGCGGGTTGCCCCCATCTAGCGCGCCTGAAAAAGAGGTGGCTGTCGCGTCCCCCGAGTCGGACGCAGGAAAAGAAATTGGGAATCTTCGTCCAAAGGCGCCTGCTAAACGCAAACTCGTGTTATCGGCCACTGGCGCTCGTCCTCAGAAGAAAAAGAAACAAGTACTTTCTTTGGACACCATATTAGGCTCGATGCCCCCTGCTCCGTCTAGCATAGGCTTGAGCGAATATGGGATGAATGAGGGTTTATTCTGGACGCTCGATGATACCGATTTGGTGGCTTCCATCGAAGCTTCCAAACAGTCAACCATCTTCGAAAAAGAACTGGCCGCCCTTACGCAGTCAGGTATACATTACCCTTATATGTCCGCTGTTTATATTTTTTTTATCATGCTTTGACTAACGCTTGTTGTTTTAACATGTGCCTCCACAGAAGAAGCTATTGCTGCTTTGCTTAAGACCTTTGGAGAGGAGGAAAGGCTTCGCGTCTCATTGCCAACAGAGGCTTCGCTTGAACGACCAATGATAGATACCGTAACGGTTCCGGAGGTAAAACCTAGCTCTAGTGATAATATCTCCTTGGCGAAGGTCCCAAAGAAGTCTCTTCTCCCTGTCAAAACCGAGAAGCAGCCCAAAAAACAAACGGCAAGCGGAAAGAAGCGATCTTCTGCAATCACTAGCTCTGGACCAAAGCGGGGGAAGAAGACCGTTACTAGTCCACCGGAAGATGGTCTTCTTTTTCCTAGTTCATCTGCCGAGGAAGCCGCACAATTGGCTGAGGCTATAAGACGCTCACAAAACGAATCCGAGAATGTAAGGATCCCGAAGAGGCCTTACCCTGCCGTCATCTTTTATGAAGACCCTCCGTGGATACGGCGGCTATTCATAGGCCCTTTGGAAGAATGGGGCGAAAGGGCTCTTAATCTGGCCGTCTCAGCCGACACCGACGATGCACTTTCATTGTGGACCGGTGGCCATGAGTCTACTCTCGAACCTCGGCAAGCATACCTCCTCAGGAAGGAGCGTCGGCTTGAACAAGCCATACTAGAAGCTCCTCTGCACATCGGTATGTTCATGTATCTCTTTGTAATATTTTGTATTGCTTGTATACATATATATATATATATATATATATATATATATATATATATATATATATATATCCTTATCCTCGTACAAACTTTGCAGGGACTTCGGCGATGGCAGAGGAGCTAAGTCCAAGTCGCGCCCTAATTATGGACTTCGCAGATATCCCCAATGAGGCACTAATCAGTGTGGAGGGGGTTAACGCAATTGTTGTTCCTGCGATGGAGCTTCCCATGGTGATTCCTGCTCCCCAGGTGATTGTTCCTCCGGAAGAGGCATCTTCATTAGCCGCGGATTCAACGGGTCTCTCTGGGGATGGCCCGGAGACTGCGGGACAGGTAGTCAAGGCCACCGTCTTTCCATTGGAGCCTGTAGCGATGGTTACTGCTTCTCCACCGGAAGTTACTATACTGGACCACATCCTTGATGATGTGTTCGGGAGCACGGAGGAGGGTGAGGCAGTCGCTGCATCCATTGATGCCCTTGTTGTGGTCTCGACCGGTGACTTACCAGGTAAATTTCAGGTTATTGCTTTCTATTTTATTCTGCAATCCCTTTTCTACCTTTTCTGACAGTACTTTTGTTTTGAATGCAGCTGCGGCGGGCGTTGTGGTTGTGCCACCTGTTCATATCATAATATTGCATTTTATATTCCCCATTCTTATTCGTTTTTATAAATAAACAGGTGCTTTTGATGCATGTCTGCTACATATTACAGGTTACAGGTTCTTGGAGCGAAAACAGTGAAAAAGACAAAAGATGATACAAAAAGGGACTTTTGACAAACAAACAGAAGAATCTTGATCAAACCTACATCAAAGATAAAATTCACAAAGTACAAGGCAATGCAAGGTCCAAGATTTCGAAGTCACGGTTAAAAGTCCACCACAATTATTCACTGGAAAATCTGAAAGAGAACAGAAGCTATTTTAAAGAAAGAATTAAAGAATTAAGTAGCCCAGGAAGCCCAAAGACACAAAGGAAAGGCCCAATACTTCCTTTTTAAGAAGACAAAAGGAAGATTTTATTTTACCAAAATTCATTTGCGGCTTTTACTAGTTGACCTAAGGCTATTTTTGTAATTGTAGACATGCGGATCAAAATGTAACCTAGGGTTTCTATTTCCTATAAATAGAACTCTAAAGCTTGTAATTTCTTATGCCTCCCTTTAATGAATAAAATTTACAAATCTTTTGGAGAGTATCGGTGCCTCTCTTTAATTCAGAAATTCAGATCTGACAAACCTGCATGGAAGATTGGAGGGATCCATCTGTAAGTAATTTAATTTCTTGTTCTAGTTTAGATTTTAATTCCTTGCCTTAGATGTTAGCTTTGGGAAGGGCTTTTGAGAGATGAGATCTCTCATCCCTTTCTTACCCATCATATAGAATCTATAGGACTCCATGCATACACGCACACACTGCGCCCTACGGCACCCTATCCCTCGAGGTAGCGGTGATACCGTAGTATAAAGGCTCAGTTGCGCGCGTTTTCCATGGAGGTTAGGGTAAGGATCTCTAAAGGAAGGACAAGAACTTAGAGGAAGGAACACCTTCCCGAATGGATCTAATCCCCTTTATTGATAATTACCATAACTCCTTTTAGATCCTAATCTGGGTATAGAAAGCGTTGAGATTTATTTACATTTCCAAACCATTCCTAAACCTAATCCTAGCAAGATTTAGATCTAGATAATTGCCCTAGGATAATTTAGGTTTTTAGATTTAATAACAACTCCGAACACCCTTCGGATTTAACTCGTAAGAACGAATCGGAGATTCCTTTTTGCATGGAGAGCTTCAGGAGGAAGTTTTTTTGAATGCAGCTTGTGAAACGGCAGGGAATCGTTTAGGACGAATTCACAACATCCCTGTGGACCGACCCGTACTCAACGGCTAGCTTCATGCGACGCCGTTCTTGATTGCGGTTACAAATATTTTTGATCTATCTTTTAGAAAGCGCAAGCACGCTAAATCATATCAATCAAATGGCGCCGTTGCCGGGGATGGCGTAGAACTTTCCTTTTCGCAATTTCGGGTTAATCATAAAATTTAAAAAATCATAAAAATCTAAAAAATCCAAAAAATATAAAAAATATATTATCTGTTATTTTTGGAAGGGTATTTTTATGTGAATTTTGCAGGATCTACGAACAAATTCGGATCTGGAAATCTACAGAGATTAAAAACAGCAAATATCAAATCCGAACAAACAGAAGATCACAACAATCGAGGAACAGAAGAAATTTGGAGGACTGAGTCAACAAGAAGAATCGCGGTGACCTGGTCTCAAAAAAAAAAACTGCCGAACCGACGGAAACCCCATTTTGGCCGCGGAACCACCACGGCCTAGTCGATTCAGGGCTTAAAAAAATGGCAGAAGTGCGATAAAAATAAAAAAAAACCCAGAAAAACAGTTCCGCCACTGGAAATCTCTGTGTGTTTTCTCTCTCTTCCTCTGCAAATCTCCGATATATCTTCTGAAAAATCTCCTGCAGAATTTCTTTGCGCTTAAAAATCTTCCCCCTTCTAAGTAACAAATCTTGTGCAGGATTCTTTGCGCGCGTTTAAAATAAAAATTGATTGCAAGAAATCTTTTCTGGTTTGCATATCTTTTCTCAAATTGCAATAACAACAAAAAATCTTTGATTGCAAGTGATTTTTCTATTTTGCATATCTTTAAAACTGACTTTAAGGGGCCAATTGACCAAACTCAGATTGGGTGGGGATTTCATCACCCTTCCCAGGACCCCAGAAAACACCTAAAGCATGTGCATTGACCACAATTAATTAAAAAATATTAGACTCAGACCTAAGGACATCGAGCTCAATAGGAAAAGGACTAGTATAGGCATCGACCGTTTATCCTAACTGACATTGCGGTGTCTAGGCTAGTGGTTATTAATTAGGCCCACTGTAGTAGTGGTTCCTTCCCACTTACCTGGCCGTACTTGCCAGTGAAGAGGCGGTTTGAGGTCCTATTTCTAGCCCTTTGGAACAGTTAGGAGTTGTCTAGCTGACCTAGGTGACCCTAGATCTAGGCCTGATTGTGCATTTCTGGTTGATTGCATTTGTGTCTAAGCCCTTTATCGAAAATTTTTGCAAAACAAATAAAAATAAGAGGAAAATTTTTATAAAAAGACTTGCAACTTTTGTCGCGAAAAAAATCCTTGCACCCCACTTACACCCACCTTCTTTCTCTTCTCATCATGGGTACCCCACATAATAAATCACTTGCCGAACTTTGGTATCCCGAACCTAATTTTGCGTCGTACGTCAATTTGTTCGGTCAATTTAAAGACGATCCTTTCTTGCCAAAAAAATCTTTGAAAGATCAAATAGAGGCGTCTAGGAGAAACAGTTTGACTTTTCAACCCACTTTGTGTCAACCAAGTCAACCTTTACCACCTACATATGTTGATACCACTTCTTCAAGTCCTTCTGTCACTCCTAGGCCGATGTCCATTGCTGAGCATATTGCTCAATCTCGCAGTCGATCTTTCACCCCTCTCCACTCATCTAGTTCTAGGGTTCCGCACGATTATTCACCTTTTTATCCACATGTTGACCCTACCTCTGTCCAACTACCCACTTCCTGCCAGTCCTACCAGACTTTCCCACCGTCACTAGACCCTGTTCCTACACAGCCTTTTGGGAGTTTCACATATCCAAACAATTTTGAATCTTTTACCGAAACCCCCTCACCACCCAAGTCTAGTTTGGAAGAGTCGTTGGAGGCATATATTGCTGCAACAAATAAAATGATGAGGAATGTGGAAGCGTCCATGGCCGCCCTTAAGCAACCTAGTGAACCGGTAGCTAGTGTCCCGCTAGCTCCAAATTTTTCAATGTATGAGGCGGCAGTTGGACAGAGTGAGAATGAGAGAGGATTTCCAAATCAAACCTACCCTTACCCAATTGAAGCCCACAACTCCAGTTTTCCATCGAATGACCTAAATGATTCACAAGTTCAAAATAAAAACGAGTTGTGCGATTTTGTAGTGTTTGATTTGCCAAATTGTGAGGAGCCCCTTTCGAGTGAAACCGCACCTAATTCTTTCGATCTTTACACCTCCACTCTAGAACCTAAATCGATACATATCCATGCTGATGAGGTGTCTAAAGAAATTGATTTTCACTTGATTGAGGATATAGACGCCGGGAATATTTTGGATGATGAACCTGTCGATTTGCTTGAAATTTTATGTTCAAATCATCATCCTGAGTTATTAAATGTTTCTCCCGAATCTCATATGCGTCTAGACTTTGATGATAATGGCATGGATGAGTTGAATATTGAGGATAGTATTGAGGAGAGTCTTGAGGATAATATTGAGGTTGAATCATTTTTATTTGATGTGTCTGGTTTTCCAATTCATCCTCCTGAACCTTTGACTGTTATATCACCCTCCCTCCGTTCCATCGTTCCGACCACGCTTGAAGACTGTGAGCTTGAAAATTTTTCCTTTGAATATGACACAGTTTTCACAGATGATAACACTTACGAGTGTTTCACTTTTTCGGACGATGTTGATGACTCACCGCCCGAGTTTGAGTCCTTTACATTTTCAGATGAACCATCAGACTCGGTTGATTATAGTAGTTTCGAACCATTAATGGAATCTTTCAAGTTCGAAACAGTTTACTACGGTGAGAAAGATACTATCCCTAATTCACTCCCTTTCGTCTTTCCTATTGTCTCGACCGGGCAAATGACCGTTACGCTTTCATCTTCTATACTAAGTTCGGCATACCCATGTTTTCTTGTGAATCTTGAGGGATTTGACCCCATTTCCCGACGGGTTGATAGGTTAGCACAATCGCTTATAACATATCGGTCATCACATATTGCGCTAATTTATTCACTCAATTTACACCCTCAAGATCGTACTCCACTTCCTTCTTCTTTTCGCCATTCTTCTCCCCCACCGAGACCATATTCTACCATTCTTCTTTCCACACGGTCTCGCGTGTTTCTCATTTCTTTCCTCTACACCCCATTATTTCACCAACTCGACCATTACCACGATAAGATTTTTAAATGGTTGGTGCTAACCTTTGGCTTGTGTAAGGCCAAGCTTAAGTTTGGGGGAACCTTGTTGTATATTTGTACATATTTTTTTTTTTTGTTTTCTTTTTCTATAAAAATAAAAAAAAAATTCAAAACATTGAAAATATAAAAAAATTTATAAATAAATAAACAGGGGAGTATCGGCATTTTGACCCTCTTGGTTTAGCATGACAGTGAGGACACTGTCAAGTTCAAGTTTGGGGTATGCTCGGTACGTCTTCTTCCTTCGCATTCATTGTACATATTTTTTATTTTTTTTGCATTTGCATACTTATTTGAAAACCCATAAAAATTTGAAAAATTTCAAAAATTATAAAAATTAATGTATTCAATTTTGGCTAATTGACTTGAGTTTGACAAATAGGTTAACTGGCTAGGAACAACTAGATCTTAGACTTAGTGAATTAAAAACCCTAAAGATAACCGTCCTTAAAGTTTAACGGTAGAAAGTATATGCCTTTGTAGTTTATTTAGAAATAGGCAAATTTTGGGTTCACTTCTTGGGCTAAGTCGAAACAAGGGAAGAGTATTGATGTTCTTATTAGAGTATAAGTTTGAAAAATAGTTCCTAGCTTAAGTCTAGATTCTGAAAATGTATACCCTACAATTTGCACAATCACGCACCTTGAAATTTGGAATAGTAGAAGAGACCTTGAAATGATCTTGTCTAAAGTCCTTAGTACAATGAAAATAAAAGAAAAAAAAAGTGAATAAAGAAAAAAATGGACACTGGTTTTTGTGATTACTTAAGGCCGTAAAAAATAGAAAAATATTTAGCGAGGGTGCTTCATCACCTAGTGCCTTAGACCAACTGGTTTGGGAGTCACTGCTAAAGCCTTGGGTGTTGCAAAGACTAGGAAGTACGCTTTAAAGTGCAAACGCATTTTGTAATCGGTCGTTGGTACCTCAAGAAGTATTAACAGTCGCATGAAGGATGTGTGAGCAAAATTCATTTAAATTCACCAACTAATTAGTACTTTGGACAACGGACGAGAGTACGATTGCTTGATTTGAATTTCCAAGTGTAGGGGTGATCTATACACACACGTAGGGGATATGTGATTGGAGTTTAGATGAGAGAAAGGAGTGAAGAATAGAACTTGTATCTTTAATAGAGTTGATAAAAATTCCTAAGTGGAGATGGAAACCCTAGAAGGAAAACTTAAGAGATGCCGAAAGCTAAGTAGGTCTACATAACATATATAATCTTAAGTTAAATAATGAGAAAGTGTGAAGAATGTGGGTGGATAATTTACAAGTATAAGATAATAGAATTCCGTGTTGGGAAACTTAATTGGAGAACAAAAGTCAATGGGCCAAATTGATAGGATTTTGTGGGTGTAATCTGCTGAAAACCCTCAGGAGACAACACTCCTCCTACTAGGGACACCTAGAGGTTTAACAGCTTGTTGCACGTGCTCAGTGCAATCGCGTTTCCCTGCGAAAGTGCGGTTAGGATTTTAGTGAATAAAAATAAGTTTGCTCGAGGACGAGCAAAAGATAAGTTTGGGGGTATTTATTCATATCATAATATTGCATTTTATATTCCCCATTCTTATTCGTTTTTATAAATAAACAGGTTCTTTTGATGCATGTCTGCTACATATTACAGGTTACAGGTTCTTGGAGCGAAAACAGTGAAAAAGACAAAAGATGATACAAAAAGGGACTTTTGACAAACAAACAGAAGACTCTTGATCAAGCCTACATCAAAGATAAAATTCACAAAGTACAAGGCAATGCAAGGTCCAAGATTTCGAAGCCACGGTTAAAAGTCCACCACAATTATTCACTGGAAAATCTGAAAGAGAACAGAAGCTATTTTAAAGAAAGAATTAAAGAATTAAGTAGCCCAGGAAGCCCAAAGACAGAAGAGCCCACAAAGGAAAGGCCCAATACTTCCTTTATAAGAAGACAAAAGGAAGATTTTATTTTACCAAAATTCATTTGCGGCTTTTACTAGTTGACCTAAGGCTATTTTTGTAATTGTAGACATGCGGATCAAAATGTAACCTAGGGTTTCTATTTCCTATAAATAGAACTCTAAAGCTTGTAATTTCTTATGCCTCCCTTTAATGAATAAAATTTAGAAATCTTTTGGAGAGCATCGGTGCCTCTCTTTAATTCAGAAATTCAGATCTGACAAACCTGCATGGAAGATTGGAGGGATCCATCTGTAAGTAATTTAATTTCTTGTTCTAGTTTAGATTTTAATTCCTTGCCTTAGATGTTAGCTTTGGGAAGGGCTTTTGAGAGATGAGATCTCTCATCCCTTTCTTACCCATCATATAGAATCTATAGGACTCCATGCATATACGCACACACTGCGTCCTACGGCACCCTATCCCTCGAGGTAGCGGTGATACCGTAGTATAAAGGCTCAGTTGCGCGCATTTTCCATAGAGGTTAGGGTAAGGATCTCTAAAGGAAGGACAAGAACCTAGAGGAAGGAATACCTTCCCGAATGGATCTAATCCCCTTTATTGATAATTACCATAACTCCTCTTAGATCCTAATCTGGGTATAGAAAGCGTTGAGATTTATTTACATTTCCAAACCACTCCTAAACCTAATCCTAGCAAGATTTAGATCTAGATAATTGCCCTAGGATAATTTAGGATTTTAGATTTAATAACAACTCCGAACACCCTTCGGATTTAACTCGTAAGAACGAATCGGAGATTCACAACATCCCTGTGGACCGACCCGTACTCACCGGCTAGCTTCATGCGACGCCGTTCTTGATTGCGGTTACAAATATTTTTGATCTCTTTTAGAAAGCGCAAGCACGCTAAATCATATCAATCACCACCCGAGGAAGCACCGCCAGTTACCGCTTTAACGGTGACCGTCCCTCCATCTTCTTTTATATCTTCTCAAATGCTGGAAGGTATGGGTTTGTGATAAATTTAAATCGGGGACACCATCCTTCGTGTACTGACCATGTATCATCGTGATCTTGCAGGAGTTCTTTTTGATCATTTGTATCAGGTGTTGAACCCGCACTTCTCTTTCCAGTCAGAGATCAGTCCGCCCACTGGTGTCAGTGAGTATCTTTTCTAACCGACGTCCTTTCTTTAACGGGCAGTCACATTATTGCTAATTCTTCTTTGCATTGCTTGTAGCCTTACAAATTAAAGGAGGGGATGGGGGTATCGTTGCGCCACCAGTACTCCCAGCTCTGCCCCCTGTCGCAGCCGGTATAGTAGACTCTATTGTTCGTGTATCTTCTTTATTTCTTGAGCCGACATCTGACTATGATTTATTTTGCAGCAATCACGTCAACTCTAGCTCCGTTCGAGTCTCGCATCATAATGCCAGCATGCCCCTTTTCTCGACGTGCATCCTCGGAAGGCGCCGCGAATAGTCTGCGCATGTTGAGCGACTACATTGAGGAGCTTGACATGGAGACTCCCACATTCGCTGCGGATTTTGCTGCAGAGGTTAAACCTATGTTGGCGACACTCGTGAACTTTCATAGTGAGGGCGTCGTTGAGTATTGGGTTAATCACAGCAAGAAGATTGAGGCTTGCCTGCATGAGCTCGAGGTCGGACGTCCTGCTCCAGAGGTCCTGGCTGTGAACACTCAACGGGCTGCGTGGGTCGAGCAGAGCACTCCTTACTTCCGCCATCTTGAACAAGAAGTGGCCTTAAAGCATAAGGAATGTGAAGAGACTTCAAGCGAATCTGCCCGACTGCATGCTCAGGTTGACACCAATGCTGTGCAGTTGAAAACCATCTTTGAGAGCCTTCTACGATGTATTTTCGATGGGTTAACGCTGAGGCAGAAGCTCGACCTCATCGAGCAGGATGCACAGAGTCATGAGGCAGCTCGACGGGTCGTTGATGAGCGACTTTCGTCTTACTTGCAGCATCGAGCCCAAGTCGAAGCAGAGTTGACCGCGGCAACTGATCAAGAAAAGGGGCTGAGGGAAGTGCACGAGCGGCTGATCGGACTATTGAAAGTGCTTCCTTCTCAATAATTGTTTTTTTGTACCATTTGTAATTTTGAATAAAATGTATCCATTTTTTTCTTTCATATGATGTATTTTGTACCCAATTGAATTCATGAATAAAAGATACATTTCTTTCACAATGTCTTGTGTCATCTCTTTGCTTTCTTTTTTCTTTTGTTATCAGCATGTCACCTTAGCAAGCATAGCCGACAGACGATAGAGTGAGCATCTTGTTTTGGCTTCTTCGAGGGGTAGTGATGGCTTAGGAAGCAGGTTCAGATCTGCTGCCTAAGGCTTTTCAACTTCATGAGCCGTGAGGATCTCATAAAGAATTTTCTTCCTACGAGTCAAGAGGATCTCGTAGATGTATTTTCTTCTTAGGAATCGTGAGGATTCCTGAGCGCGTTTTCTCTTGAGAGTCGTAAAGATCTCACAAGAGAATTTTCCTTCTTACAAGTCGAGAGATTCGACTTTGGAGAGTGTGGCCTGTGAATAGTATGCAAGAGTCCATTTTAGACTGACCTGCAGGGCCCCAGTGCTTAGGAAACAGGTCCTTATCCCTATTGCCTAAGGCTTTTCCCTACGAGTCGAGACAAGTCGAGAAGTTCTCGCAGGAACATTATTTTCCCCGCGAGTCGAGACGAATCGAGAAGTTCTCGCAAGGATTTCCTAACGTCACAGTTAACTCCTGCTAATAGAAGTTCGTTAGGGCCTGTGGTACTAGGGTTTTTTACCCGTCGCACCGTCGCGTTGGCTGATATATTCCTCGACGCATAATCTTGCTGTTCGAGTAGCCCCGTGACTGTCGTGTCTCTGATCCCTTCGGGGGCTGGACAAGACGTCTTCAAGAAATCTTCCAGGTGATATTACCGTCGAAAGAGTAAGCGTTAGGGATATTCAATGTCGCTTTTTACTTGAGGTTAGGCTCAGTTTGGGAGCCCCGATGAGTCATAACCACTCCGCGCTGGTGTGGGATGATCTCCGATAGTCTTTCAGGTTTTATATGAGTTTCCATCAAGACCCTGAAGCTAGGAATATTGCCTTCGCTTCGTTTGTTGACATTGTGTCTGCTGTATCGAGACGAATGTTGCGGTTTGTCTTTAGGTTGTTGGTGAGCCGTCGGGACCTGGAACTAGGGACTTCGCCATGGCTCCGTCGTTGACGTCGTATATTCCTGCAGAGACTCTGATTTCTCTGCGGGTCAACGCGAATTGAGAGGTTCTCGCCAAGGACGCTGATTTCCCTAAATCGAGAGGTTTCGCCAAGGATGCTGATTTCCCCGGAGTCGAGACGAATCGAGCGATTCCTGCAAAGACATTGATTTCCTTGCAGGTCGACGCGAATCGAAAGGTTCTCGCCAAGGATGCTGATTTCCCTGAATCGAGAGGTTTCACCAAGGACACTGATTTCCTTGGGGTTGGTTGACTTGTTTTCGAGACGGAGTGTTGATCCGGCGGGGAAATAATTGGTTTACTCTAGGTCGTCTGTGGACCTTAGAGTTTTTGGAACTAGGACTTTGCCGTGGCTCCGCTTTATTGATGTCGCGTCCGAATCCTGTCAGGGGAAGAACGCTGGGGTGACATCGTATCTGCTGTATCGAGACGGATGCTGAGGTGGTCTTTAGGTTGTTGGTGAACCGTCGGGACCTGGAACTAGGGACTTCGCCATGGCTCCGTTGTTGACGTCGTATATTCCTGCAAAGACTCTGATTTTTCTGCGGGTCAACGCGAATTGAGAGGTTCTCGCCAAGGACGCTGATTTCCCTGAATCGAGAGGTTTCGCCAAGGACGCTGATTTCCCCGGAGTCGAGACGAATCGAGTGATTCCTGCAAAGACACTGATTTCCTAGCAGGTCGACGCGAATCGAAAGGTTCTCGCCAAGGATGCTGATTTCCCTGAATCGAGAGGTTTCGCCAAGGACACTATTTTCCCTGGGGTTAGTTGACTTGTTTTCGAGACGGAATCATTGGATGACGTATTTCTGAAATGGAATCATTAGCCAACTTTAGGTTATCCGTGAACCGTAGAGTCTTGGAACTGGGGACTTTGCCCTGGCTTCGTTTGGTGATGTTGCGTCCGAATCCTGCTGGAATGGGGAGGATCACCGTTACTGATTTTTAGGCTGTAGATGTTGCCGTTAAGATTTGGGATTAGGGACTTTGCCATGGCTCCATTTCGTTGTGTAGCGTCCGTGCCCTGCTGGCATAAAAAGGAACGATGTGGTGACATCTCGTCTGCCGTATCGAGACGAATACTGAGGTGGAGCTAGGATTTTGCCGTCACTCCGCTTTGTTTCGACCATTGGGTCTTTTGTTGACGTCACGTCTGCATCCTACTGGAGTAAGGAGAAACGCCGTTGTTGATCTCTAAGTTGTCGATGTTGACGTCGAGACCCTGAAGCTAGGGATCTTCTTTCGCTTCGTTTGTTGACATTATGTCTGCAATATTGCGATGAATGTCGAGATTGTCTCTAGGTTGTCTATGAACCGTCGAGATTTAGCTTCGCTTCGACGAAGCCTGGTGGGACGATATGATTCCCTTCTTGTTTGTGCCCATGGGTTATGTACAGGGGTCAATGTGACCTCTCCTGTAGGGCAAAAGGTTTCATTTCAGTTCATCATTCATTTATTTTTTTATTCTTTCCGCGATGCTCTATCATTTCAGCTTTTTATATCGCGAAAATCGCGATTGCCAAACCATTTCGGCTATTTTTCGCGGTGCCCAATCATTTCGGCTATTTATTTTACTTTTACTCCCTGCTTTTTATTGCGAGTTGCCCAATCATTTCGGCTATTTTGCATGCATACATTTTTACTTGCTGAATTTGTTGCAAGTTGCCCCATTATTTCGGCTATTTCGTATGCATGTGTGGCCCGCTAGCTTCTTGCTGCAAGCTTGGAATTAGACACCGATTTCGGCATCAGCACCGCTACAACTGGGATATTGCCAGGAGCGAATCATCATTTGCCTCTGTCGATGATGAACAAAGGTGGCTTAGTAAACAGGGTTAGGATCCTGTCGACTAAGGCTTTTGACTTCATGAGCCGTAAGGGTCCCATAAAGGTACTTCTCCCTGCGAGTCGTGAGGATCTCGTAGGTGTGTTTTCTCCTTAGGAATCGTGAGGACTTCTAAGTGCATGGCTTCTCATAAGTCCTAAGGATCTTACAAGAGGGTTTTCTCTTTATAAGTCGAGAGGACTTACAAGGGATGTTCACTGTGTAGACATACCCCTAGTCACGGATGAGACTTTGTTAGGGAAATGTTCATTCGCGCCCGTGGATTGTATACAAGGGTCGGCATTGAGCAGCTTGTAGGGCAGTGTTGGAGGTTGTGGTGGCCGCTTAAGAACATATTCAGATCCCTGTAGCTTAAGAATTTCAAATCTTATGAGCCGTGAGGGTCTCATAAGAGGGTTCTCCTTACGAGTCGTGGGGATCTCATAAGTGTAATTTCTCCTTAGGGGTCGTGGGGGTCCCTAAGTGTGTTGCCCCCTTATGAGTCGTAAGGATCTCACGCAGGTGGTTTCTCCTCACAAGGTCGAGAGGACCTTGCAAGTGTCTTTTAACGAGATTGCGCCCTTTCGGGTTTTCACAAAACTCGCCGGTAGCCCTGTTGTTTTTACTCACGGAGCCCTTTCGAGTTTTCATCCGTGCCCTTTTCGCTTATGGACATACCGTTTTCTTTTCCTTTCTTCTTCTTTTTTTTGTTCTTTTCTTCTTTTATTTTGTGTCAGCCTTAGGATGCTGCAGTCTACAGTAGTTTATCGACGTCTCGGTCAGCAGTTAGTTTTAGGACATGGTGGTCCATCGTTAGTTTAAGGATGTTTCGGTCCTCTGCAAGTTTTAGGACATTGCGGTCCATCGTTAGTTTAACGACGTTTCGGTCACCAGCCAGTTTTAGGACATAGTGGTCCATTGTTAGTTTAAGGACGTTTCGGTCCTCTGCAAGTTTTAGGACATTGCGGTCCATCGTTAGTTTAACGACGTTTCGGTCACTTGTTCATAGGTCGGACATGTTTGAAGATCTTTCAGCATTCTTTTAGTTTTTGCCGAAAGAACAATTTCTCATGGATCTTTCCTTATAAAAGAGCATGATGCCCCCGGCGTGTCCATTTTTTTCTGAGCATGTGGTTGTGGCGGTTTCACCTTCCAGTTGTCAGACAACGCGAATTTGCCCTGTTGGTATTCATCCTCGATCCAGCCTTTGAAGACGTAGCAATCTTCAAGTGGGTAACCCATTACTCTGTGGTAGGAACAATAGTTAGGATGGTTAATGTCATCCGGTTGCGACGGATGTTTTGGATCTAGCAGAGTGATGAGCCCGTTGCGCACTGCCAGTTCGAACTGTCTCCTTGTTTTATCCCTGGGAAATGAGTAAGAACGTTTCAACTTCTCATCGAGAGACCGCGGCTTGTTGCTTTGATGAACAGACGGTCTCGGGTTACTCGGCTGTTGCTGAGCATTGGCGACAAAGGTCGCTTTCCCGTTGCCTTTTTCATTTCGAAAACCCACTTTTGAAGGGAAAAGCCTATGGCCCATCTGGTCCATTTGGGCCAGCTTGTCGATCAAGGCCTGGAAGGTGGTCGGCTTGAAGAACATCATGAATTGGGAGATAGTCGACTGAGGGTCAAGGGTCCACATGAACATGCCCACGGCAGGAGCTTCTTCTATGCGTTGCTCGCATCTCGACCATAAGTTCCGCCACCGGATTGCATACTGCACCCATGTCTCTCCCGGCTTTATTCTGGCGTTGATCAATGCCGTGATCGGGGTGTGTTCGCTGGCGCTTGCGAACCGCTGAGTGAATAGCAACTCCATTTCTATGAGCGTTTTGACGGAGTCGTTGGGAAGCTCCGAGTACCATTCAAAAGTTGTCTCTGCCAAGCTACTGACGAACTGGCGAAGTAGAAGTTTATCATCACCTCCATTATTTCCGCAAAGAGCTCTGAACTGAGCGACATGCTGATGTGGATTACCCGTACCCTTATATACGTGGAATTTGGGAATCGTGTATCCCGGCGGGTACTTTATTTGGTCATACCATCCTTGATATGGTCGCCCAGTTTTCACAACTTGGTCGGCCGCTTCATTCGCCTGGTGAGCTCGTATTTGCTGAGCAATGTAGTCATCCAGAGCGGCCTTGGAAATAGTTTCCTCTTTGGCTGCTGAAAGAGCCGGAGGAGGGTTCGATGTCTCCCCTCTGTCGTCTTCAATGATGATCGGGGGGTCTTCAGCTGGAGGTTCCGTCTGTAACATCATCCCAGCCATGTCTTGGAACAAGAGAGCCATTCGTTTTATATTGGCTGCCTGTTCCGCCGTCTCTTTTTCTTTCCTCTCAAGCATTCTCCGGAGGAACTCGGTGTCAGTTTCTTGTTCCTGACGCTGCTCCGAGGCCTCTGGATTTTCTTTTGGCCCTGTGAGTGCGGCCATTGCAGTCAGCATCTCCTGAAGCTTCTGCTGTTGTTGTTCCTGAGCCCTTGTTATTGACCGGGTAAGTGGTCGATGTTCCGTAGAAGCACGGCTTTCCTCTTTTCTGGAAGCCATATAAACAGTATGCACCATCATGCCCCCAGACTTGGGGTGTTTAGATTCAGCACTTTTACGGTTTGCCACGTTCACAGGGGCTTTCTCTGGCCTCCTTCTCTTTTGAGCAGTTGAAGTCGAGGGGGCCGTTGCAGCGGGCACCCAGGTAGCTGTCGTCTTTTATGGCTTGACAGGACGGTTCTCTTCCTGCTGAACCTTCATCTTTTTCTGTCGGCGAGAGTAATCTTGGTCAATTACTGAGTCCTGAACCTGTCGCCAGACTTTGTAAATTTTGGAGGACAGCCGCTGAGGGGACTGCTCCGGCTTCGCCTTCGGTGGATTCTCCGCAAGTAGAGGAGATCTCTTCAGCACTGCAGTAGGAGACTTCCTGCGCACCTTGTTGAGCAGCTCGAAGCTGTTTCCAGTTGGAACAGCAGCATTGACTTCCACCGTTGGGGCTGGTGGAGTTAGCTCAGAGGGGGAGTTGCCCCCAGCCTTCCGTACTCGGCGCCAGTGGCGATGTCGAGCGTGTCGAGCCGTTGGGATTGCTTCAGCTTTAGGGGTGACTTCATGATGCCCCCTGTTCTGGTGAGGCGTTGCTGGTACCAGCCTCTTGAAGACCGACGTCCGTCGAGCAGCAGTATCCAATATGTCAAAGACAGACCTTTGAGCAGGAACGGGAGACGGAGTAGCCAGCCTCGTAAAGACCGATCCCTTTATGGGAGAAGCTTCTGTAGTGACCTCGAGAGCATGAATGGCTATCCGCTTTGGGATGGCCGCTTCAGGTATCGTGGGCTTCTTGACAGGCCCATTGGAGTTCAGGCTCAGCCTATCGAAAACTGATGACGTTGGCTTGACATCGGACGACCCGTTGAGAGGGGCCGTGGTAGTAGTGAGCCGATCAAAGACCGACTTCTTTTGAGCTTCTTGCGGCAGCGGGATGTTAATGCTCACTAGTAGGAGCATGGTCCCGAAGAACAAATCGGTGGTAGCCTGCTTCACCTGCTCTACCGGCATTGTGAACAGGGAGGCCGCCTGGGACCCGTAAGTTACACCTCCAGATGAGGTGGAACGGAAGTTGCAGTTGCAACTGGAACATTTCGTGCAAGTAGACGCCATTGATCTTTTTTTTCTGCACGGAGCAAGACATCAAATCTTAGTATCTCGAACCCAAGGGCAACCATATCAAACCGCGATTCGTTCGCGAATACGACAAACGAAGTGTGGAGTGGAAAGAGGAAAAGGTCCCACCGGGCGTACCAGAATCTGTTCCCCGTCGAAAGACGCGGGAAGATGCGGCGAACGTCTAGCCTGAATTTCAGGACAGATGCTAATTGGTGCTATCCGTCCACCTCTTCGAAGATGCCAAGTTGATTTATGGTACCATGTATCGAAGGTTCAAACGGATGCGGCCGATGTAGCAGACTTCGTCAGATTCCCCCTCGTTTGAGGGGTTTCTGATTGTGGGGATGCTCTTCCCTGCAGGCGCAAGCCCCTGCAGTTAATTACGCTGATGCATCGCGGTAACAACTTTCTCCTTCTCCAGATGGTCACTTCGTGTCGTGGGTGTTTTTTTTGTTTGTGGTTGCCCGTGGATTGTATACGGAGACTAATTTATGTTGTCGCCCATAGGGCGTGGATTAGTCCAAATCCGTATCTTCTTAGATTTGGGTTTGGGGGTTGGGTTTAAGGATACGTTAGTCTCATTTGAGACTAAGATCAACTTAAATGTTTGTTAAGGATACGTTAGTCTCATTTTTAGAGTAAGATCAACTTAACGGATCGTTTAGATCCAACAAGTGAGCAATTGGGCTCTATTGTTTAGTTTAGGGACATTGCGGTCGATTAGTTTAAGGACATTACAGTCCATTGTTAGTTTAAGGACATCTCGATCCGATGTTAGTTTAAGGACATCTCGGTCCAGTGTTAGTTTAAAGACATCGCGGTCGAGGTTAAGGACATCGTAGTCCGTGAGTTTAAGGACCTCACAGTCCAGGTTAAGGACATTATAGTCTGTGAGTTTAAAGACCTCACAGTCAAGGTTAAGAACATCATAGTCCATGGGCTTAAGGACCCCACAGTCCATGAAATTTGTGGTTGTCGAGACCCATCACCTCTCTGAAGACGTTGAAGAATTACAACGACAGATATCAGAGGAGTAAAAAGATGTACCCTCGAACCGGTGTGAATTGGTTGAAAGATCTGTAGTCCAATTTGGGACTAAGATCTGTTAAATATTCATGAGAAGATGGGCTCAATTAATATGAGTTGAGGACTTATGGCCAATCTTGGGCTAAGTCCAATAAATGTTTTACATTTTTATTCTGGCTATTGAGCCTTTATTTAGGCTTGGCCCTTTTAACAATATTCTGAGCATTAGATCTTGACACTTTTTTTTGTCTTGTATTGAATGCAGAGCATTCATCAGAACAATTTATGTTCTGTCAGCGCAACACGTGGTGCGCCAGGCACTTTGCGCCAGTTAAAGAGCGCAGTGCGCTTCTGCCAAGTAGCGCGCATGTGAAGAACACGTGTCGCGCTTGGAGCTTAGCGCCAGATGATGGGCGCATTGCTCCAGTTTATGAGCGCTGAGCGCTAATTTATAAGCGCATTGCGCTTTCAATTTAGTGGCGCACACGTGAGTGACACGTGGTGCGTTGGGCGCTGAGCGCCAGCCCATGAGCGCAGTGCGCTATTTCAGAAGCGCAAAGCACAAGTTGTTAACCGGCGCATACGTGGTTGAAACGTGGCGCATTTTGGCGCTGAGCACCGGTCCAGAGAGCACAGAAGCGCTGTTCAAGAGCGCAAGGCGCATTTCATGAGCGTAAAGCGCATTTGATCAATTTTATGATCAGGGAACAAATTTATGTTCTTTTAGAAGAGACTTTGTCTCAAGATTCAAGAACAACGGTTCTTATTTTGCAGGAGAGATTTTCGATCTCTTGTTTTGATGAAAGGCTTTGCCTTTATAGATCCATAATCTGTAAGAAGAATATGTTCTTCTTTTATTTTGTGATGAAATCTTTTAATCTCTTTTGTGAAAGATTTTTTGTTTTGAAGATCTATGATCTTTTAAAGAAAAGAATTCTTCTTTTATTGAGATGATTTCATCTCTGTGTTCATCACCCTTCTTTTTACCTTGAAGAAATATCTTCTTGCAAGAGCTTGCTCTCTTTCTTTTGAGTTTTTCTTAAAGTTTATAGGGGGGTTTCTCTCTCTCAGACTTGAAGTCTTGGGGCATTTTTATAGGACAAGCTAATTTGTTGAATCAGTTAAAGAGATCTTTCTCTGATTGATTTGGAGTTGTTTCCCCACCATTGGATCTTTGATCCTATGGCTTCTGTTTTACAGAAGTCAATTTTCTTGTTTTTAACAAGATTAAGAAATCTTTCCCCTTTACAGAATTTGTTCTGTATTTTAGTGATTTTCAATCACCATTGGATCATTGATCCAACGGTGTTCCAAATCCAGGGCACAATCTTTTCTGTTTGGAAAGATTCAACGAAATTTTATTCTTGTTAATTGATGATTTAATCATATCCGTTGGATATTTGATCCAACGGTGGGGAACATTTAATTCCAGCGCTAGCGCTTATGCGCTCTGCTTATGGTGCGCTATTTGGAGCGCAGCGCTCTTAGCACTAGCGCACACGTGCTTTGCACGTGGTGCGCTACTTGGAGCGCAGCGCATCTAGCGTTAGTGTCTATGCGCTTTGCACGGGATGCGCTAGTTGTAGCGCAGCGCTTTTATAAAAGCGCGGCTTTAATTCAAAGTTTGATTTCTGAACAGAGCTTTGCTCTAATTGGGGAAACAGGGTCTGCTCCAGCTTCATCTTTGTAACATTTTCCACAGGTGGAGGAGATCTTTTCAGCACGGCAGTCGGAGAGTTCTTGCGCACCTTGTTAAGCAATTCAAAACTGTTCCCGGTTGGAACAGCAGCATCGATCTCCACCGTTGGAGCTGGTGGAGTAAATCCAGACGGAGAGCTGCCCCCAGCCTTCCGTACTCGGCGCCAGTGACGACGGCGAGCATGTCGTGCAGTTGGTGTTGGTTCGACTATGAGGATGGCCTTGTCATGTCCCCTGTTCTGGTGAGGCGCTGCTGGTACCAGCCTCTTGAAGACCGACGTCCGTTAAGCAGCAGTATCCAATCTGTCAAAGACAGACTATTGAGCAGGAACGGGAGCCGGAGTAGCCAGCCCCGTAAAGACTGATCCTTTGACGGGAGAAGCTTCTTTAGTGACATCGAGAGCATGAATGGCTATCCATTTTGGGATGGCCGCTTCAGGTATGACGGGCTCACAGGAGTTCAGGCTCAGCCTATCGAAGACTGATGATGTTGGTTTGGCATTGGACGACCCGTTGAGAGGGGCCGAGGTAGTAGTGAGCCGATCAAAGACCGACTTCTTCTGCACTTCTTGGGGCAGCGGGATGTTAACGCTCATTGGTGGGAGCATGGTCCCAAAGAACAGCCCGGTGGTAGCCTGCGTCACCTGCTCTACCGGTATTGTGAACAGGGAGGCCGCTTGGGGCCCGTAAGTTACACCTCCAGATGAGGTGGAACGGAAGTTGCAGTTGCAGCTGGAACATTTCGTGCAAGTAGACACCATTGATCTTTTGTTTTCTGCATGAAGCAAGACACCAAATCTTAGTACCTCGAACCCAAGGGCAACCGTATCAAACCGCAATTCGTTCGCGAACACGACACACAAAGTGTGGAGTGGAAAGAGGAAAAGGTCCCACCGGACGTGCGAGAATCTGTTCCCCGCCGAAAACGCGGGAAGACGCGATGAACGTCTCGCCTGAATTTCGGGGCAGATGCTAATTGGTGCTATCCGTCCACCTCTCCGAAAATGCCAAGTTGATTTATGGCACCATGTATCGAAGGTTTAAACGGATGCGACCAATGTAGCAGACTTCGTCAGATTCCCCCTCCTTTGAAGGGCTTTTGATTGTGGGGACGCTCTTCCCTGCAGGCGCAAGCCCCTGCAGTTAATTACGCTACCGCATCGCGGTAACCACTTTCTCCTTCTCCAGATGGTCACTTCGTGCCGTGTGTGTTTGTTTTGTTTTTGGTTGCCCATGGATTGTATACGGAGACTAATTTATGTTGTCGCCCGTAAGGCGTGGATTAGTCTAAATCCGTATTTTCTTAGATTTGGGTTTGGGGGTTGGGTTTAAGGATACATTAGCCTCATTTGAGACTAAGATCAACTTAAACGTATGTTAAGGATACGTTAGTCTAATTTTAGACTAAGATCAACTTAACGGGATCGTTTAGATCCAACAAAAGAGCATTTGGACTCTATTGTTTAGTTTAGCGACATTGCGGTCGATTAGTTTAAGGACATTACGGTTCATTGTTAGTTTAAGGACATCTCGGTCCAAGGTTAAGGACATCATAGTCCATGGGTTTAAAGGGACCCCACAGTCCGAGGTTAAGGACATCATAGTGTCACGACCCGAAAGTACGGATCATGACCGGCACTTAGGCTACGAACGTCTCAAGGCGTACGTATGCTAAGTAAGCCGAAACCCAGAAATCCAAACCAAGAGAAGTGGTAGAGAATAGGAGGAACCATATCAAATCAACCTATAGCAACATAATATACAACGCCTAAAGGCGAGGATCACAACAGAAAGGAAACTCCAACAACAAGAAATCCACATAAAATATAACGTGCGACTCTAAGGTCGAAAGAGTAACATCACTGGTCTCTATCTCAAAAATGAATACATGTTTGGTTGATGGAACTTCTAGATACAACTGAAATATAATATACAAAGTATAATGATGGGTATGATATAATAACCCACCTACTAGCAAGTCACCTGAAAGAAGATGTGCCCGCAAAGCCGTAATGAAATCCGTACGGCAACACCTGCAAGAAACTGGGGCACAACGGGGGTGAGTTGCCAACTCGTGAGTAGAAAAAGATCTACGAACAGAAATCGCATGTATGACGCAATCCTAGGTCATACAATCAATATATATAATCCTCAAATATATAACCAGCAATCTCTAACCATGGCTAGTATAAATATCTAACCCAGGTGTAAACCCATGTGCCTGTGTCAGTGCATCAAGTGGCAATATATCATATGAATGATGTATGAATGCATGAAACAGAATGCATGTGCTGAAGAAAACTGATTTTGTAACTTTGTGAGATTTCTGTATTTTTAAAATGAGGTACCATAATGAAATCAGCATAAAACTGTGCCTAGCATCGGCACAAAACATAAATCTCAATATCTCGATATCTCTGTATCACAATCTCTGTACCTCAATATCTCAAATCTCAATGTCTCAATCATAATATCCAGGGCGCCGTCAGTCCAGATCGGCCCCTACCATCCATCTCATGACTACGACGGTATCCTCCGGATATCCGACGTGTCGGGTAATATCACCGATCGGTCGTGCTCCCATGCCCGGCTCAACGCCATCTCCTGCGATCTTCTTGCCCCGGGGTACCGCACCGGGCCCACCATGTACCCGAAACGGTTCATCCGCCTCCTCTAATCGGGTCTCGAAATCCATCAACAAAACTCATGGTGGACGACTCATACATCATGGAAAAACCCCATTTATTTAAAAAGAGAGAAAGCAGTTTATATATGTTTTGCGGTTTTCCTCCAAATCCAGAAAATCTCATGGAAACCCGAATCCAAATCATCAATAGCATATGAAATCATGAATATAAGCATGAGAATCCATGAATGCAGCATATAATGAATAACAGTATGCATGAAGTGACAAGTAATAACTACAATGTCAAGCTGGTATATAAAGCAAGCATACTAATATCATGTCACTACTAGCTAACAAGCTAAATCAAACAATAATATTTTCTAAGTGTTCGTGACATGGCAATTACCGATGAAGATGTGTGTGCGACAGAAAATAATTGTATGTGGAACATACGCATCATCGATAATGGTGCTAGTGTCCTAACAGCAGGGTATCAATAATGGAATATAAATCATGACAGTATGCGATGCAGAGCAACAATAATAATATGCGGGAGCTGAAATACTGAACACCATAATCGCTAAACTGCATCTAATGTCATAAAGGTCATATAGCTACACCACTACAAGGCTGCGCTAAAGCTAACAGTAGGTAAGGGAAACCGCCTAACCTCTGAGTCGATACATATATATATATATATATATACACATATATAGTCGGTGATCCCGCCTCAATCATATCACATCCGATACCATATCTCTATAATCGGTTATTCCCAAGTCAAGTAGGCGGATCAAACATCAAAATATAGCTCGTATGTGAATCCGTCGTACGGCATCCCCAAATCTGGGTACGGGCCAATATCACATCCGTCATATCATTCATCTGGTATTTTCTGTATCAAATATCATTATCTGGGTACTGACCTATGTCTAGTACAATTCTAACATCATCACTATGATCAAGCTCTGACTACTGATCAACAGTTTAGTATAAATCGATATTATCATCATATATCATCACAAAGAGTACACATCGCCCAAGGCGGCCTATCATAAGTATCCTGACATATCATATCATATCCCATCGTATATCATAATCACATGTCGATCACATAATATATATGTCACTATTACTGTGGCATCATCATTCCCAAAATCCTCTAAAGTATCAAGGTGTATCTTAATTATGAGTTTTATCATATCACCGATATCATAATCTCAGATCAACTCATCGACTCATGTCAATCCCATGTATCATCCTCAAATCCGTATGTGAACACATAATCCCAAACTAAAGTGAACACATATCTATATAGGATCCTGTAACCACATATGAAATATGGATGCATGCAAGCATGTATATGTGTGTATGTATGTGTAGTGCACCCACTACCCTATGGTTTCGTAACCTTTCACCAATACAATATACCAATATCCATTTAACATCAATAATAATCCCAACAACAAATAATAATTGTAGGTGTGTATACGCATCCGTATACATCACCTCGGACTGCGGGGGTGCTATACGCCATCCACCCGACTTCTCCCCGTAGATATAAATCTACTCACCTTGTTATGTATGCCGGTGCCGATGTCGCCGTTTGCATCTCCAACGCCTCGACTTCACGTGAGTACCTACAAGAATATCACATGCTAAAACACATGAAAACCACATCGGAAACCAAAATGGTGCACACTACGCCCATAAGTAAAAACCTGTGACCTTGTGTGCAAAGGCGGCCAATATCCGCTGTCGTTGACGTCCAAACGCCACCCGACAGAAACGAATCATCGAATACGAAAATCCATACGAAAACACGTCGTAAATCATACGCCAACTCAAGAAAATGAACCCAGATTTTACCCTAACAGGAACCAGTCAAAACTAGACATGCCGGGGGTCAATTTTACATGAAAAGGGGTTGTGCACGCAAAACGAGACAGTTTTACACTGCTCTGGGCGCAAATTGCGGCCAGGGGGATGAAATTTGCGGCCGGGGTTTTGATGTGGTGGCTAGGGCTTTGGGTAGGGGTTCCAGGGTGCCTGCACAGCTCTCTGCCAAGTCAATTTTTCTCTAGGAGGCCCCGGGTGAAAGCAGATCTCAGAAAGGTCTCAAAATCGACAAAAACGCTAAAATACGCCAAGTCGCATAACTCTGGTAAATACTAGGGATCTGGAGTAATATTGGTTACAATGGTCTCAAAAACACCTAATAAGGTCATACTAACGATCAAAACCATACTTGGTCACATCTCACTCAAGTTTTGCCTAAACTAGCACTAAATCATGGATATAACAGTAAATTATCAGCTAAACACTATAACTTGCAAGACAGGAATTTGGTTATGAGATTATACCTCAAGAGAAGTCTTAGGATGTAGTAGAAGGGAAAATCCAGAGGAAGGAAGGCCTGCTGAAGTGCATCTGTAGCATCTTCAAGTTGGTGTTCTGGCTGAACTGTAAAACTGCAGCTGAATGAATTGTGGTTTTGGTTGCTGTTGCCTTGGCTGCTGCTGCTGCTTGGAATTGTTCGTGGCTAAGTGCAGCAGCAGAAGTGTTGAGGTAGGTGTTGTGGTGAAGTTGAAGTATTTGGTGTTGTGTTGATGGGGTTGCTACTGCTGATGCAGGGTTTTGGGTGATGCAGGGTGAAGTGTTTTGGGCTGAAGTATGGTTTCAGCATATGGATGAGCTGATATGGAGGCTGATATGGTGATAAAGGGGCTGATATTGGGTAGATGTGAGGGTGTAGGTATGGGGCTATGATGTTAGGGTGGTGGCTGCAGCTGCTGTAGCTGTAGGTATAGGGAGGGGGCTGTTCTGGTGGCTGAAGTCAACAATTATGGCTGAAGGTGTTGATAAGGAGGTGTGTAAGTCAGCTATGGGGGCTGATGGTGACTGAACTGATGGTGTAGGTGTTGGGCTAAGGGGGTTAGGGGCTGGTGTAGCTGATGTTGCAGCTTGTAGGGTGGCTGGTGTGTTGATATAGGCTGATGTAGGGCTGCTGAATTTCTGCTGATGATATTTGATATGGGGCTGAAGTGATGGTATATAGGCTGAAGTTGTTTTGAAGTAGTGTAAGGTGTGAGAGTGAGAGGTAGTATGAAAGAACACAAGGTATAATGAAGGTTGAGAGGGATCATGCACACTCTAGCCACCTCTCTCTCACTCTTGAACCATGTTAGCACCCTCAAGCCATTCATGGCTCACACTCTCCTACACAAGTCAACTTAACCTTAATCATCCTTAACCAAGCTAAAACCCTTAAGTAACCCCACTAACCTAACCAATTGGTTCAAACCACCATGGTCTTCTCAACATGGTTCAACCCTAAGCCATCAAGAGTCCAAAACAAGAACAAGTGTAGAAAATATCATGTGCAACATTTTTGCACAAAAAGCCAAAAATACAACTTAGCGATTTTCAATCGCAATTACATTAAAATACCTTATAATCCATCATAAAAACTGTAAAATGGCATATTTCCACAAAATAACTTATTTTAGAATTTCTATAATTTTCTTCAGAATTTGCACCATTTATCGGTATTTAATTACACCGACTAATAAAATATTCATTAAAAATTAATATTAAATTATGAAAATTCCCAAAATAATATTTTATTTTTTTTTGAAATGTTACAGTCTTCCCCCTCTTAAAGAAATTCGGTCCCCGAATTTAAATTACACCTCCCAATTCTAAAACATTTCAAATAAATGTCCAAGTCAACGGGGCTCCGAAATCATCAATACATAAAAGGCATCATAGCGCAATGCATGCGCATGAGTAACGAGCAGATAACTCGAAGTCAAAACTCCGTCAAGCATCCCGCAATCATCGGAGTCAAGGTGCAAACACTAATGCCAAATCCAAGGCAAAACCGATATGCTAGAAATCGAAACTATACATGTAAATATATGAAGGAAATGCATGCCAAATTCTTTAAAGTCGATGTGCAATGCGCCTATCACTGCACCGTGGCGGACGTCTTATAAGAAAATAGCCATATATGTATATATCTTTTGTTTAATATGTACGATCCGCCGTTTTTTTTTTTTTAAAATAACTTTGAAGGGTTTCCTGTTTTTAAACGTTCCGTATCATATCGGACACGTATGCAAATAATGAGACTATAGCTCGCTTTTGGAAATCCCTTTGAAAACTGTCAATGCATGCAAATATATCCAGGCACTGTCATCTGACCAGTCCTGCTCAATACGAAAACAAATCGCAATATCATAAAATGTACTGCTCCATAAGAAATCAATCCCAAGAGTTCCTATGAATACCCTGTGCGTCCGGTGCGCACGGAAATCAAAATCCATGTGTGCCAAGCAGGTGCACAAAAACGATATCAAGGTGCAACGGGTGTGCACGCAACATCGGTCATAGGCAACGCGTGTGCCTGACCGCAAAATCAGGTGGATCTGACATGCACGAAAAATCCCGATTTAGTGCATCTGGTGTGCACCAAATCTCAACTCAGAACATGCACCCCACATGCGCTACAAATCCAAATCCGGTGCATCCATCATGCATGAAATCATGAAATCCAATATCAAGTGCTGAATGTGCGCAAAATCCAATCAGGTGCATAAAGTGCACAAAACAAATGTCAAGCATCACCCTCGAAATCGAAATCCAGTGCATCCAAGTGCACAAAATACATGTCACTGCACTGCAAGCATATATAAACTATACAGAGTGCAGGAACCAAATCGTGTGCGTGCATACGCACAAAATCAACTCAGATGTCTAAACCCCATAAAATCACAAACATGTGAAACCAAGGCACGAAAACGATATCAAGTGCAACAACAGTGCAAAAATCGTAAATCCTCAATCATCAAAATCAAATCATGCGAATAACTGCTCAAATACCAAAACAAGTATGGCGGAATAGTACCGCTCAAGCGCATCCTCCAAGAATCTCTGGCCAACTTTCGTGCTCATTCATAGCATATCTCGTCGACGATCCTGAACTCTGGCCTGCTGGTGTGCGTAACATTACCACTCTTGGGTCAAGGTCTTCACTATGAATTATCAATCTCACGATCCATCGGCTCATCGGCCTTGTCAGGTGTGCTAACGGGGACGATTCCGTCTGGCACTTCTCTGGTCATCTCTTGGTCAATCGTCGCGACCACTCGTAAGGCAGCATATCACTAGTGTCGGCCTCTGGCTCTCTGAATAGCATGTGACATATCCGATCCTGGATGCAAGTATCATTGCAGCAGCGTCCTGGAAGGAATCCTGCTCAAGGTCTCTTCCAAGTCTCATCTCTGCCAATTATCCGGGAGTCATCATCCTTTACCATATCTGCTTCTTGTCCCGGAACGGCTACATACTCATCACGACTCCTTCCAGAAGGTATATCCAGTCACAATGCCTCGGTATACGCATCGTATTTCTGATGTCGGCGGAGTGGAACGTCATCTCCTCTAGATCTGGAACGAACCTCTTACTCCACTTTCCTCTAATGTCGACTGCTTCGGACTCGCCTCGTCGTGGCTGCATGGACTGAGCTCCGATGGCTATCCTCGTATCCGGAGTCTCCCAAGAAAGGCATCCCGCCATCTAGCATCCGAATTAAGTCGAGCCATCCGATCGAGTCGTCAAAACCTCATAATCCCCCAAGAGCTCAACATCTTGGGTACAGTATAATAGCATCGAGTACATACCACAGCATCGGTGGTCCAGCCGTAGAAGGGCAAACCCAAGCCTCACTAATGGCGCCAAGGAACTGCCGTGAACCCTAAGGTTCAAAGGCTTTCACACGGTCATTAATTCGAGTTAGGGTTTCATTTTTCTAGAGGGACCATAGAATTGCCTGCATGTCTTTCCGAGTACTTTAAACTTGGAATAATAGGTTTCTGACATTCGATCGTCTCTGTCAACTCTCAACGTCTCCGCGTGAAGTCGTCTCTAGCTGAAATCAATCTATCTGATGTCCCCGCGTTGGTAAGCGAACGATCCATACGTCCAAGTCATTCATCCTTGGTGACTAGCGACCTTCTATCATCTCTTAGTACAATCTCGTACTGCAATAGTTCCAACATCTGGGGTGATATCTCGTTGTTTGCAGCACAACTGGCTCACTCGTCTGCACGCTGAACCGTGCCTCAATCATGAGGAATATGCCGCACATCAACGATCGTCAAAATCTGGCCGGCCTCTGTCAGTGTCTCAGTCCTCTGGTGCTGATCTGCACGTCCGAGTAATCTCATACAGTGATCCATCCAACGCTCGTGGCGCGAAAACACAATCAAGACACATCTCTGCAATCGTGTATCGCCAGAATCACGCCCCGATCAGTCCTCGTTCGTGACGAGCTCATGCTGACCGTAACTCTAGCCGTAGCTCTCCCTGCCCGTAGTCGTGGCAGCAAAACCATAATTGGTATCGATGAAGCTAGATCAGGAAGGAATATGATACTGAACAAACAAATGTACACCCTAAGGCTTCTTAAGTGGAGTGGCGTATCGTAAATATGCCGCGGACATACCACGGTACGTCACTCTACTTTAGTCACCTATTCCATCAACCAAGGGTCATCTTATACTCCGAAGGTAAAACCTAACGCTCTGATACCAACATTGTCACGACTCGAAAGTACGGATCATGACCGGCACTTAGGCTACGAACGTCTTAAGGCGTACGTATGCTAAGTAAGCCGAAACCCAGAAATCCAAACCAAGAGAAGTGGTAGAGAATAGGAGGAACCATATCAAATCAACCTGTAGCAACATAATATACAACGCCTAAAGGCGAGGATCACAACAGAAAGGAAACTCCAACAACAAGAAATCCACATAAAATATAACGTGCGACTCTAAGGTCGAAAGAGTAACATCACTGGTCTCTATCTCAAAAATGAATACATGTTTGGTTGATGGAACTTCTAGATACAACTGAAATATAATATACAAAGTATAATGATGGGTATGATATAATAACCCACCTACTAGCAAGTCACCTGAAAGAAGATGTGCCCGCAAAGCCGTAATGAAATACGTACGGCAACACCTCCAAGAAACTGGGGCACAACGGGGGTGAGTTGCCAACTCGTGAGTAGAAAAAGATCTACGAACAGAAATCGCATATATGACGCAATCCTAGGTCATACAATCAATATATATAATCCTCAAATATATAACCAGCAATCTCTAACCATGGCTAGTATAATAATCTAACCCAGGTGTAAACCCATGTGCCTGTGTCAGTGCATCAGGTGGCAATATATCATATGAATGATGTATGAATGCATGAAACAGAATGCATGTGCTGAAGAAAACTGCTTTTGTAACTTTGTGAGATTTCTGTATTTTTAAAATGAGGTACCATAATGAAATCAGCATAAAACTGTGCCTAGCATCGGCACAAAACATAAATCTCAATATCTCGATATCTCTGTATCACAATCTCTGTACCTCAATATCTCAAATCTCAATGTCTCAATCATAATATCCAGGGCGCCGTCAGTCCAGATCGGCCCCTACCATCCATCTCATGACTACGACGGTATCCTCCGGATATCCGACGTGTCGGGTAATATCACCGGTCGGTCGTGCTCCCCTGCCAGGCTCAACGCCATCTCCTACGATCTTCTTGCCCCGGGATACCGCACCGGGCCCACCATGTACCCGAAACGGTTCATCCGCCTCCTCGAATCGGGTCTCGAAATCCATCAGCAAAACTCATGGTGGACGACTCATACATCATGGAAAAACCGCATTTATTTAAAAAGAGAGAAAGCAGTTTATATATGTTTTGCGGTTTTCCTCCAAATCCAGAAAATCTCATGGAAACCCGAATCCAAATCATCAATAGCATGTGAAATCATGAATATAAGCATGAGAATCCATGAATGCAGCATATAATGAATAACAGTATGCATGAAGTGACAAGTAATAACTACAATGTCAAGCTGGTATATAAAGCAAGCAAACTAATATCATGTCACTACTAGCTAACAAGCTAAATCAAGCAATAATATTTTCTAAGTGTTCGTGACATGGCAATTACCGATGAAGATGTGTGTGCGACAGAAAATAATTGTATGTGGAACATACGCATCATCGATAATGGTGCTAGTGTCCTAACAGCAGGGTATCAATAATGGAATATAAATCATGACAGTATGCGACGCAGAGCAACAATAATAATATGCGGGAGCTGAAATACTGAACACCATAATCGCTAAGCTGCATCTAATGTCATAAAGGTCATATAACTACACCACTACAAGGCTGCGCTAAAGCTAACAGTAGGTAAGGGAAACCGCCTAACCTCTGAGTCGATACATATATACATATATATATATATATATATATATATATAGTCGGAGATCCCGCCTCAATCATATCACATCCGATACCATATCTCTATAATCGGTTATTCCCAAGTCAAGTAGGCGGATCAAACATCAAAATATAGCTCGTACGTGAATCCGTCGTACGACATCCCCAAATCTGGGTACGGGCCAATATCACATCCGTCATATTATTCATCTGGTATTTTCTGTATCAAATATCATTATCTGGGTACTGACCTATGTCTAGTACAATTCTAACATCATCACTATGATCAAGCTCTGACTACTGATCAACAGTTTAGTATAAATCGATATTATCATCATATATCATCACAAAGAGTATATATCGCCCAAGGCGGCCTATCATAAGTATCCTGACATATCATATCATATCCCATCGTATATTATAATCACATGTCGATCACATAATACATATGTCACTATTACTGTGGCATCATCATTCCCAAAATCCTCTAAAGTATCAAGGTGTATCTTAATTATGAGTTTTATCATATCACCGATATCATAATCTCATATCAACTCATCGACTCATGTCAATCCCATGTGTCATCCTCAAATCCGTATGTGAACACATAATCCCAAACTAAAGTGAACACATATCTATATAAGATCCCGTAACCACATATGAAATATGGATGCATGCAAGCATGTATATGTGTGTATGTATGTGTAGTGCACCCACGACCCTATGGTTTCGTAAGCTTTCACCAATCCAATATACCAATATCCATTTAACATCAATAATAATCCCAACAACAAATAATAATTGTAGGTGTGTATACGCATCCGTATACATCACCTCGGACTGTGGGGGTGCTATACGCCATCCACCCGACTTCTCCCCGTAGATATAAATCTACTCACCTTGTTATGTATGCCGGTGCCGATGTCGCCGTTTTCATCTCCAACGCCTCGACTTCACGTGAGTACCTACAAGAATATCACATGCTAAAACACATGAAAACCACATCGGAAACCAAAATGGTGCACACTACGCCCATAGGTAAATACCTGTGACCTTGTGTGCAAACGCGGCCAATATCCGCTGTCGTTGACGTCCAAACGCCACCCGACAGAAACGAATCATCGAATACGAAAATCCATACGAAAACACGTCGTAAATCATACGCCAATTCATGAAAATGAATCCAGATTTTACCCTAACAGGAACCAGTCAAAACTAGACATGCCGGGGGTCAATTTTACATGAAAAGGGGTTGTGCACGCAAAACGAGGCAGTTTTACACTGCTCTGGGCGCAAATTGCGGCCAGGGGGATGAAATTTGCGGCCGGAGTTTTGATGTGGTGGCTAGGGCTTTGGGTAGGGGTTCCAGGGTGCCTGCACAGCTCTCTGCCAAGTCAATTTTTCTCTAGGAGGCCCCGGGTGAAAGCAGATCTCAGAAAGGTCTCAAAATCGACAAAAACGCTAAAATACGCCAAGTCGCATAACTCTGGTAAATACTAGGGATCTGGAGTAATATTGGTTACAATGGTCTCAAAAACACTTAATAAGGTCATACTAACGATCAAAACCACACTTGGTCACATCTCACTCAAGTTTTGCCTAAACTAGCACTAAATCATGGATATAACAGTAAATTATCAGCTAAACACTATAACTTGCAAGACAGGAATTTGGTTATGAGATTATACCTCAAGAGAAGTCTTAGGATGTAGTAGAAGGGAAGATCCAGAGGAAGGAAGGCATGCTGAAGTGCATCTGTAGCATCTTCAAGTTGGTGTTCTGGCTGAACTGTAAAACTGCAACTGAATGAATTGTGGTTTTGGTTGCTGTTGCCTTGGCTACTGCTGCTGCTTGGAATTGTTCGTGGCTAAGTGCAGCAGCAGAAGTGTTGAGGTAGGTGTTGTGGTGAAGTTGAAGTATTTGGTGTTGTGCTGATGGGGTTGCTACTGCTGATGCATGGTTTTGGGTGATGCAGGGTTTTGGGCTGAAGTATGGTTTCAGCATATGGATGAGCTGATATGGAGGCTGATATGGTGATAAAGGGGCTGATATTGGGTAGATGTGAGGGTGTAGGTATGGGGCTATGATGTTAGGGTGGTGGCTGCAGCTGCTGTAGCTGTAGGTATAGGGAGGGGGCTGTTCTAGTGGCTGAAGTCAACTATTATGGCTGAAGGTGTTGATAAGGGGGTGTGTAGGTCAGCTATGGGGGCTGATGGTGACTGGACTGATGGTGTAGGTGTTGGGCTAAGGGGGTTAAGGGCTGGTGTAGCTGATGTTGCAGCTTGTAGGGTGGCTGGTGTGTTGATATAGGCTGATGTAGGGCTGCTGAATTTCTGCTGATGACATTTGATATGGGGCTGAAGTGATGGTATATGGGCTGAAGTTGTTTTGAAGTGGTGTAAGGTGTGAGAGTGAAAGGTAGTATGAAAGAACACAAGGGATAATGAAGGTTGAGAGGGATCATGCACACTCTAGCCACCTCTCTCTCACTCTTGAACCATGTTAGCACCCTCAAGCCATTCATGGCTCACACTCTCCTACACAAGTCAACTTAACCTTAATCATCCTTAACCAAGCTAAAACCCTTAAGTAACCCCACTAACCTAACCAATTGGTTCAAACCATCATGGTCTTCTCAACATGGTTCAACCCTAAGCCATCAAGAGTCCAAAACAAGAACAAGTGTAGAAAAGATCATGTGCAACATTTTTGCACAAAAAGCCAAAAATACAACTTAGCGATTTTCAATCGCAATTACATTAAAATACCATATAATCCATCATAAAAACTGTAAAATGGCATATTTCCACAAAATAACTTATTTTAGAATTTCTATAATTTTCTTCAGAATTTTCACCATTTATCGGTATTTAATTACACCGACTAATAAAATATTCATTAAAAATTAATATTAAATTATGAAAATTCCCAAAATAATATTTTATTTTTTTTGAAATGTTACACATAGTCCGTGAGTTTAAAGATCTCACGGTCAAGGTTAAGGACATCGTAGTCCGTGAGTTTAAAGACCCCATAGTCAAGGTTAAGGACATCATAGTCCATGAGTTTAAGGACCCAACAGTCCATGGAATGTTTGGTTGTCGGGACCCGTCACCTCTCTGAAGACGCTGAATGATTACAACGACATATATCATAGGGGTTCAGAGATGTACCCTTGAACCGATGTGAGTTGGTTGAAAGATCTGTAGTCCAATTTGGGGCTAAGATCTATTAAAATATTTATGAGTAGATGGGCTCAACTAATATGAGTTGTGGACTTATGGCCAATCTTGGGCTAAGTCCAATCAGATTAAAATGTTTAACATTTTATTTTGGGCTGGTGAGCCTTTATTGAATGTTGAGCATTCATCAGAGCTGTGGGCTTATTAAAGAACAATTTATGTTCTGTCAGTGCAACATGTGATGCACCAGGCGCTTTGCGCCAGTCAAAAAGCGCAGTGAGCTTCTGGCAAGTAGCGCACATGTAAGGGACACGTGTCGCACTCAGCGCTAGGCGCCAGATGATGAGCGCATGATGCCAGTTTATGAGCTCTGAGCGCTAATCCATGAGCGCATTGCGCTTTCAGTTTAGTGGCGCACACGTGAGTGACACGTGGTGCGCTTGGCGCTGAGCGCCAGCCCATGAGCGTAGTGCGCTATTTCAGAAGCGCAAAGCGCAAGTTGTTAATTGGCGCATACGTGATTGACACGTGGTGCATTTGGCGCTGAGCGCCAGTCCAGAGAGCGCAGAAGCGCAGTTCAAGAGCGCAAGGCGCATTTCAGGATCGCAAAGCGCATCTAATCAATTTTATGGTCTGGTAAACAAATTTATGTTCTTTTAAAAGAGACTTTGTCTCAAGATTTAAGAACAACAGATCTTATTTTTGCAGGAGATATTTCCAATATCTTATGTTGATGAAAGGCTTTGCCTTTATAGATCCATGATCTGTGAGAAGAATTATATTCTTCTTTTATTTTATGATGAGATCTTTTGATCTCTTTGTGAAAGACTTTTTATTTTGTAGATCTATGATCTTTTTAAAGAAATGAATTTTTCTTTCTTAATCATGAGATAATTTCATCTCTGTGTTCATCATCCTTCATACCTTGAAGAAAAATCTTCTTGCAAGAGCTTGCTCTTTCTCTTTGAATTTCTCAAAGTTTAGGGGGGGGTTTCTTTATCTTTTTCTGTCTTTCTTCTTCCTTTTTTTTATTTTGGAAAGGAGGATCATTGGTCGTTGGGACCCACCATCTCTCCGACGACACTGAGAGATTATAGTGTCATATATCGAAGGTGTGGAGGGATGTACCCTTTGAACCATGTCCCACTCATCAGGGGGAACAACATGCTGGAGCTTAAGCTTCTCGCTGCTGAAAAAGGCTTCTTTGCATTCGCGCACGTGCGTCGCACGTGTTGGGCGCACATATTTGCATGTAGCGTACATGGAATTTGCACATATACGCATTATGGGGGGAGCAAGCTCCTATGGAGAACGAATCTCCTTCGAGTATTATTGAATATTCTCATATGGTGCGCACGTGCGTTGCACGTGGTGCACGCATGGCGGGCATACGTGCATTGCACGTAGCGCACATGGTACTTGCGCATATGCGCATTATGGGGAGGAGCAGGCTCTTATGGAGAACGAATCTCCTTTTAATATTATTGAATATTCGCATGTGGTGCGCACGTGCGTTGCACGTGGTGTGCGCATGGAGGGCACACGCGCGTTGCACGTAGCGTACATGGCGTTTGCGCATATGCACATTATGGGGAGGAGCAGGCTCCTAACTTGGAGAACTAAGCTCCTTTTAATATTATTGAATATTCTCATGTGGTGCGCACGTGCGTTGCACGTGGTGCGCGCATGGCAGGCACACGTGCGTTGCACGTAGCGCACATGGCGCTTGCGCATTATGGGGAGGAGCAGGCTCCTAACTTGGAGAACTAAGCTCCTTTGAGAATTGAATCCTTTGAGAATTGAACTCCCCTTTTCTATGAGGTATCCCCTCTTATTTATATGGGAGTGGTAGAGAAGAGATCTCTCATTTTCCCGATGTGGGACTAAAAATGCATTCTCCATGTAGTAGAGCATTACTTTAGATTACACGTGCATAGCACATTTGCTCATAACTTTTGATCCCGGATGAATTATGAGGCCCATAATATATCAAATCGAAGGTTTTTTCGAGAGGCTTTCAATACCATCAGAATTTAGTTGTTTCTCATTCGGGAGTTTGTCAAAATACAGCCCGGAAAATACTGCTTCACATTTTCTCAAACGTATCGCTGCCATTTAATACCTTGGGCTCTTTTGCGCAGAATTTTTTTTTTTTTGCGGGAACAACGGACATTCCACCCACCTTTCTTTTCTTTGAATGTTCGTCAGATTCTATGAAGACTGAGGTGGTGGACGACACAGAGGAGGAGTACGACCAGACCGCGGCTCAGGCTTAGATTAGTTATGTTTTTCTTTCAGTTTATGTATGCCACCTGTTTAGGCATTTCTATTATTGCACTTACTTTTCAGTTGAACTCTTATATCTGTAAATATTTCAAGTTTGAAAGTAATTAAAGTTGTTTGTTAAAAATTTTACCGTCTCCATTTATTCTTGTATTGTGTATTATTGTTTCAATACGCTTAGTATATTTATTTAGAGAATGGCTTTCTCTGGATAAATATGCCGCGAGCTTGCCACATCACCATTTTCGTCTACTGAGAAGCGGGGCGTGACAATAACCAACTTTACAATCCTATTGATCTCAAATATATGAACCAAGATAAAATAAAGGAGATATTGTATTGTGTTCTGGAGATGATGAAAAATGTAAGATCAATTCAAAAAAGTTTTCTAAAAGGATAATGAAAAACTTAATCAATATGGAAACTTCTTTGGAAATAAAGATCTTTCTTTATAATTGATTAGAACAAATTCTAAACCACTGAAAGATCTCTTCTCTCAATTGAATACTAAAATTTTGAGAATGGAGAGCAACAAAGTTTTCACACGAAGAGTTAAAGAAATGATGAAAAGTGTAAAATAAAGTGTGCTGAAAACTCAAGTGTAGGGTCCCTTATAAAGAATCTAAGTGTAGGGCAGTTGGGAAGCCGTTCCCAGACTTTTGCAACGTTAGAGGTAGTTAATAGCCGTTAAGATTTGAAATTCAAATTGAAAAGATATTAAAACTTTCAAAATTTGAAAAGCCTGATAACTGCTATAGACGTCTGTGTGGACGTCTATAGGCCTATAGATGTCTCTATGAACGTCTATAATCTGATATATCATACATAGATGTCCACAAAGACGTCTATGCTGATATTGTTCTATAGCAATGATGTTGTTTTTGAATCAAGTCGATATTTTAGATATCTCTTTAGGTAAAGAGTTATCTTGTACTAAATTTTAAGATTAGGAAAAGATTCAAACCACTGAGATCAATTCTAGACTCAAGAAAAATAAAAAGTCTTCAATTTTTCCGTTGTTTGACTTCTTCATTACTTTCCTTTGAAATGCTTTTTGATCTCTAGAATCGCTTGATGTTACTGTTGGAGATGTCAGCTGCTTTGTTGATTTTTCTCTTACTTGAGTAATCCGTTGCTTTAGTATTTTAACTGATCTGACATGTTTAGTAACATTTAATATCTTAAAATATGGTTTTGTAAAATAATCAAAATTAATTAAGAGAATGAAACTCATATGTCAACATATATATATATATATATATATATATATATATAGAGAGAGAGAGAGAGAGAGAGAGAGAAACACACGTCGTCCTGTGGTTATCATATATATATATATATATATTGAAACACACGTCGTCCTGTGGTTATCATGATGTTAGGCTAAATCGCGATTGATGATGTATTTTAATTGATTCTTGCATAATCATAAGCACCCTATATCACGGGTGAACTATTAGGGTTGTTTATATGTTTATTGCTCGATGTACTTTATTGTGTAATACCATCCATCTCATATCACGGGTGCGTTGATGTTGATATTGATTTCATGGATTATTTGATTGATGTATTTACACCCTATGTCATGGGTGTATTATTGCGTAGTTATTATATAGGTGATTTAGTCGTAATCTTGTAGTTATGGTTGATCCTACGACCGCTCTGCCGTTCGTTAACTAACCAATGGTGCAAGACGTCTTCCTGTGGTCATCATCATGTGCATGGTTTAAGCTAAATTGTGATAGGTAATGCTAATTTGAAAATATGTTTTTAAACCTCAACTAAGAAAAAATCATAACTTAAGTTTCAGAAATAGATTCATAATTAAATTGAAAAGACACATATTTTTCATGTCCATGACTTTTTTAAAAAGTGACAGAAAACACTTTTTTCTGCATTTTAAAATCATGACACAAATACATAATGTTGCTAGTTTATTTAGGTTAAGGCCTCATGCAGCCTACATTTTGGAGGACAAGCATCATCATTCTGTTTGGTTGTTGGATTGTGAAATTTGGATTCCTAAACAGGACGATTGAAAAAATCTGGATTAACTAATTTTGTGTTTGGTTGGTATTGGATTCTTTGTATTGGATTTGTAGATCCTTATAATCCTTATTTGGTTGGAAAATAGTAAATGTGATTTGGATTTGAGAATTAAAAAGAGAGATAGAAAGATGGGGAATTTTTTAATAACTAAAGTACAAGCGGGAGCCACCAAATAGTGAGAAATCCTTAAGAATCCTCTCGATTTTGAACGATTTTGGAATCCATCTTTTTTGTGGGTCCCATCACACAATCTATACAAATCCATGTTTGTAATCTAAACCAACCAAAAACAAATTTTGTGAATCCTAGGATCCTCAAATCCAAAACTCAAGAATCCTACACAATCTTTCAACCAAACAGTCCCTAAGCCTTTTCTCATTCAAATGAGATTAGCTATGAAACATTAAGTTCATTGATATTTTCAAAGAGAATTAATTATCACCAGGTTAAATTTTTGCGAATATTTAGTCAAATTTCTTTGGCTTTGTGGATTGTACTTTAGCAAAGAAATTTTTTTAACATAAGACGTGAAAAAAGAATACGGCAAAGACTCCCCATTTTATATGGAAAATTTTAATATTAATTGCAATACGAGATCCTTATGTAAATGGAATGATTTGTGTGGATATGGAAAAGTCAAGACATATTCACGTGAAAATTAGAAAAACGCAAGGAGTCTGGAAGCAGGCACACATGAAGATGGATAGCTATACTGTTTTCATGAAACATATTTAACTAATAACAAAAGTATCTATGTTGATACATATTGATAAACAAGACAATTTTAGACCATAATTTTGAAAGAGAGCGAGAATAAAATGTTTAGAAATTCTATGGCTTCAGCTTGGGACGAGAATAGCACTATTTTTTAATCGCGCTTCTTCACTAAGGTACATTAACGGCTATTTTTGAGAGTATTTTGATGAAAAACAATTCGGATAAAAACCATAGATTGAAATAGTTTACTGATATTTTATCGGAAAACTGCGGTAATTAAGAGCGTAATATTCCAACCCAGACCCAATGAAATGACTCGAACTTTGCCCACATAATAATATAGAAATAAAAGGCTTGGAGAGAGAAAAATTGGAGAAAAATTCGAAAAATTGCAAAAGAATAATGTGATTAAGTTATTTTCTTAATCAAACTCTCAATCAACTCTAGTAACTAAACTATCCCAATTTTTCCTTAAAAATTCGATTTTTCTAACGAATATCTTGGTGTTAATCCTTTGATTTTGAAAAATGGAGGGCTTCGACCAATAGGCCTCCAACGCCAGATGCAGAAGAAGAAGAGCCCCAGCAAGAGCAAACCATTCAAGAGATCATCAACATCAAGGTATAGGCAATTTCGTAGCTAGGGTTTTGATCATTAATTAGCTTAAGATTAGGGTTTCATTGAAAGTCATAAGGTTTTCTTTTGATATCTAAGCCACTAAAGATTTGGGAATGAGATGAAGCCCTAATGTTAGTATGTTATTTGATCTTTCATTAAAAAGCGGGATTTTTCCTCAAAGAAATCATTGGTTACAATGGAAAAATTTAGACATTGGCTAATTTTTGTGATAAGTTGATGATTTTGGGCTTTGCTGTTTTGGTATTGAAGATGATCGAGAGTGGGGAGAAGGAGAAATTGATGGAGCTTTTGAGAGAACGGCTCGTGGAATGCTGATGGAAGGATGAAATGAAAACCCTTCGCAGGTATGCAATTGTATATTTTATTTCTTATCTCTTTGTTGTTTGAGTAGTACCACAAGCTAGCGAATTTTCTAGAAAGGGTTGAAAAATCAATCAACACAAATACTTAATGGGGTAATTAATTTATTTGTAGCATGTTGATCAAATATCACCCATAAAGTAGTGCTCAGTGTTCGTCCGATACTCACGGAAACCAGCTGAAACCGACGAAGAACATGAGAAGATTCGGATTTGAAGTGGCAAAAGTTATTCCAACATTATTCAAAAAAAAAAAAGGAATATGATGCTTACTATTAAACATTGAATTTTTCCATGTATATAATTCATCTTTCGAGATCCAGGGTTGAAATAAATTATATGAGAAAAATATATAGTCGAGGTGAGGGGTTAATATGGTTAATCTTTTGTTCTTTAAAATAAAACCTCTCTTTATTGCATTTGCTTTAAAATTCAATATCATTTACCAAATCCTATTAAGTTGGCATCTTCATTTCAATAAATTTCTTTTTATTCTATTGAGTTTCGTCCATCAATATCCATAAATTGGTTACTTACTGAATTATTAATTTGGATTAAATCAATCACAGGCCATAAATTATTTAAAATACTTGCTGCCAAGCAAATGGCAAAGTTTTAAACTCTCATTAGTCTTAAATCCATCCCATATCTCTTTCCATACCGTATACACACATATACACGATAACATTATTATAAAGCATTGGCTTTTTCCATGCTGCCAAGAAATGGCAACATTTCTAAACTTTCAAAGAAATCATAGGCATATGCCAAGTTAAAACTCAAAACCTGTTATGAAGCTGTGGCCAACTGATTATGCACACTGATAATCTTGTCTTGGTTGTGTGTATAGTATTAGTTAACTCGTTGCTATTGCATGTTAGTTAAGTAGATTTATTTTAAAGGTGATTTTCAAAATTAGAAGAGATGGAAGACCTACTGTCGGCAAGGCAAGTCTACCAATTTTGTGGTTGTGTCATGGACTATAAAGTAAGCTAACATATCGGTTGGCTCTTGTAGCATCATAATACAATGTATCACATGACCAGGAAAGTTTTCTTTTTATGACAAACATGGCATTATAACATTTTTATGACTAGGAGATGTACATTGTTGAGGCACTATGGTCAATGGTAGTATGACAACTTCTTAAAGAAACAACACAAAAGTGAAAACACCAGCATAGAAAATATTTATAACGAGGTTCAGAAAACTTAAATGGTAAAGGGCCTCAAGAATGGGTGATTGAACAGCACTATTTGATTAGTGGGTGTTTCTTTTATAAGTCCAGAACCCCAGGTTGATCTATTATAGTCTTCAAATTTATTTTGTCGCATGTGCGTTAAGCATGAATATTTAACATTGGTATTGTTGATGTTGGACACTGATACAACTCATGATTTGAAATCTCGGCCGATCCTATTCTGAGATGGTTGGTTCTAATTTATAAATGAACATCCAAGTTTTGATACTGATATTGTCCGTTACCGAGTCATATTGGGTTTACCACTTGATTAGTATGATTTGCATTAATTAATGGTTTAGTAGGTATATTAATAGGTTAGTGGTTTTATTAATAATTTATTGGGTTATGGTTTATTTGCATCATGGATTAATAAAATATATTTTTGAAAATATGGTAGTAATTTTTACCAAGCGTTAAATTAACCGTTTTAGATATAATTAATTGCTAAAGAATTCTCTTTATAATTTCTTTTACTATTTATTTAAAGAATTACATAAACCCCCCCCCCCCCCGGTGTCGAATGATGTAAAATATGATATTTCCAATTCAAGACGGCTGATTTTGATCCCAAGTGACCTCCTGGTAGCGATACCGATACCGAGAATTTTAACTTTGATAAAACTGTAATCATATGGAATATCCATGCTGCTTTGGTAATAACTTCAGTATTAGTTTGTACACCTTTTGGAAATATTGGGCGATTGATTTTACGCCATTAACATCTGAACTTTATCTTATTAAAATTGACTTGCATATAAACCGTGGAGGCGTGACTGGAAAATTGTTGACAATTTTACAGCCAATTCTCGACTCAAGGTTTATCTTGATAGGCGTTTGTAATCTTGGTTGTAGGAACTTAGAGTTGAGCTTTCACAACCAATGATAAGGGATTCAATGAAGCATGGCCTAAAATGTCTACAATGTTTTGTACAAAATATTGAGAAAATTAGGTTCTAGCCTTTTCAAAGGCTAAAAGAGAATAAAGGATTGTAGGGAAATTTAAAGATTGGTGGTTATATGCTGCTTTGGGAGTAGTGGATGATACCTCCAAAGTCCTAAAAATGCAAACAAGCAACTAAAAAGAAGAGAGTTTATGATAATTCAACTGTAGACTGGAAAATTGTTGACTGGAAAATTGTTGACAATTTTACAGCCAATTCTCGACTCAAGGTTTATCTTGATAGGCGTTTGTAATCTTGGTTTATGAAAATATTGGTCTAAATTTTCTAGCACCAGGAAAAGACAGTTTGTTTTCTGGGACCATTTAGCAATATTTTCCTCAAGAGTGAGGAGCCTGTCTGTTATACGATCTGGCAACAATCAATGTATTTAGGAGCCTGGAGGAGAACATTCATGTTTGGAGCCATATTAGGAGCTGAAAGCTAGTATTACTATTTTAATAAATGTGTTGAGAAAGCCTCAAAATGGTTCCGTGAAGGAAAGAAAAAAAAAACAAGTCTCTTCTGATCATCTCGGCCCTATATCAGGGTGCTAGGACTCTAATTTTTACTGCTTGCACTTGCATAATTACTAACGTCTGCTTGGAGTATTTTCCGTCATCCAGACCAGTGAAGCGTAATGACTGGGTGGTGCCCCCTCCCCTCCCTCCCTTCCTCCCTCCCTCCCTCCCTCCCTCTTCCCATTCCTGAAATCCTTGTTTGACCTTCTTGTGAGTGTTTTCCTCTTGCTGTTATTGGACTTAAATGAGAACTTGTGGGCCAATTTGGAAGCATCACGTAGCCAATTATCTTGATTGTTTCTTTGTAAGAGAAGATTATTGGATTTGCTCTATTTAGTTGTCATTTTCCCTTTCCATCATTCTAGTACATAAGACACCGCGATATTATTTATGTACTAGCCTCTACAAACCCGGAGACAAAAAGGTGAATCTATTTATTGGCACAACCACATGTATCAAAGTATTTTGAATTCATATTGACCCTCTGTTAACGTTAGCGCATTGCTTCCTTCTTTTTCCTGTTTTCTCTTTGGCAAAGGCCCAATTCGCGAAATAGATTTTAACTATAATAGATTAGAAAGAAATGACTCTCTTTCTTCTCCCTATCAAATCTGTCAGTGCTCTATTGTAAATTAACTGTAGATTATTTTTGTTTCATGACAATTGAGATCTTATCGTGCATTTCTAAGTGATGTTTTTTCCTCGTAAAATTATGTTGCAGGGCTTATGCTAGGAAGAAAGGAAGAAATAATGTCACAGTTGACAATCTTATAGATGTTATTACTCCGAAAGGCAGAGATACGAATGACTTCCCCTTTATGTTCGGTTTTGTTGATTTTTCTGGCTCGTTCAACGTTATATTCATTGTAATGTCTTTGCAAATGTTCTGTTTCTGATGCATGCGCATGCGTGTTTGTGTGCACTATTTTTTGTTTCCTGCATGTGTGCGCATGCACTGTTTTATTTTATTTTCTTTTGAAGAAAACCTGTTTACAATGCATTTTTCTTTGGTAATGCCAAATTGCAATTAGTTTGGAGTCATATATTTCTCATGCTTTTCTGCATTTGCTTGCTTGATTTCGTACAGCATCAGCACCTGATTCTGTGAAGGCCGAGTTGCTACAAAGCATTAGGTCATTCCTTATCTCTGCCGTGCACAAAGACTATGCCTTGAGTGCCATATAATGCGAAGCTACAGTATTTTCTGTGTAATTTAAAAGGCCAATATATTTATTTTCTTAATCAGTTGTATTGAAATCATCATCAGTGTATTGCATGACTAGTTCTGCCATGTTTGTAAGTGGTAACGGAGGAAATTTACTAAAATGCAATGGGAAAAATGGGTCCCAACTACCTAGGCCAATAAGAACTCCCTATGCAAAAAAATAAAATATAGTAAAAGACCCCCTAAATCCAAAATGCTATATGTCCAAGTCTCTATAGTACAGCCGACTATTTTTTGCATTTTAACATTTCAATATTACCCTTGTCAAGTTCTGACAGATAACTATTATATTTAACAGGTAAATTGTTGCATTTAGCAGTTACGTTGTCATATTTGATAAATAGTAGTTATCTGCTAAGTGTAGCACTTAATGTAGTAATTTACCTACTAAATGTAGCGGTTATCTGGCAGAAATTGAGAAGGGTAATATCGGAATGTTAAAAAGTAAAAGGTAGTTGGTTGTACTATAGATACTTAAACCTCTAACTTTTTGGATCTAAAGAGTTTTTCATTTATATCCTTGGTCGGTGATGGAGGCTGAGATCTCCTTCAGATGTTGTCCTCCGTCGATCCTGTGATGGCAGTCTTTGACGGCTGAGATTTATTTTGAGAGCTGCTAAGTGTGGATCTCAATGGGTTGGTATTTGACGCCAAGCTACCTGCAAAGAAGTCCCGGGGTGGGTGACCACCGTAGGACCCTCCGACGTTCAAGTTGGTGCCGAGATATAAGTGCATAGTAGCGGCGTATTGGAAATGAGTTCGAGTTACCTGAGTCGTCTGAGAGAGGGGTTTATATAGGGGTTGCATAAAGCGAGCAGGCGCGAGATCTTCCCCGTCAGTTACGTTCCAGCGTTATTCTCGTCTTGAATGGCGGGATGTGGTCATTAATGAGGGGATACGCCTATTAATAGGGGGATGCACTAGCGTGGGACGCGGGTCGCGGGGAAACGGACATCTCATCCTGGCGATATACGCGGAATCGTTGCGGGACGCATGGGATCCGCGCTCTTGATTGATCGGGGGGAAATCGAGGAAGCTCGACATGTCAGGAGTTCGGAGACGAGCCGGGTGGCCGAGGAAGCTCGGCATGCCAGACGACTCGGAGACGAGTAAGGATACTGAGGAAGCTCGGAGATGAGCCGTTGGTAGTTTCCTAGATGAAGGTGGAATGTATTCGGGGAGGTCTCCCGAAAGGTCGGATACGTTCCTCGAGAAGGGGATCCCGAGGAATGTCCCTGATATAACTCATTTATTCTATCCCCGTAGCTTTCGGGACACGTCATCCGCAACGTGTCGTATTCTGGGGAGATACCACTTGTGAGCATCATCATTAGCCCCCCCACTCTCGTTTCGACCTATTCATGGATCGGGTCGAGAGTGGTCTGCTCGGTTTTCCTTTTGCTCATTTTGGCGCCAAGAATCATAACGCGGATCGCCTGGGAACGGCATGGCGTTTGGTAGTTGCGTCGTTTCGATCTTTGGGCCCACATGTCGCCTCGTCGTTCGCCTGAATTTTCGCGCGTATCCCCGATGGCGTCAGCGGATCAGTGAAATGATCGTGCTTTAAAGAGGGGGCGCCGTTTCAGTCGATTCGTCAGTTGAGATACGGGCATCGTGTCAGTTGTTGATCGGCGGAGGCGACATGCTGTCTTTGACTCCTGCAGTCGAAGAGACGTCCCCAATGGCCGATCGCCATGTGGAGCCCCGCCGGCCGCTGGGCGCGACATTTCGTTTTGGCGGGAATCAATCTGGGCCGTAGGATGTTCTCTTCTGGGGTGTATAAATAGGAGGGGACCATCCTAGGGTTGACACTTTGCTCAAATTCTCTTTCATTGTTGAAGATTGCCCGGCGCTCCTTCCTTTAGATCGGATCCTCTGTTGATTTTTCCTCGGTGGGTCCCTTCCTTTGAATCAGGTTTGATGTCTTCATCTGAGGAGTCCGTAGAGGTAGTAAGGGTAGAGTCGGACGATGAAGCACCCATTGTTAGGGCCGAGTCCAGTGGGTCTTCCTCCTCTTCGGTTTTAGATAGCTAAGAGGGTTCTTCTTCTTCGTCCTCTATGTCAGGTTCGCCCCCTAGAGTCAGGGTTGCCCCTGTCGCTCGCCGTCGGGCAGCGACAAGGGCCCCCAAGGTGCGCATCGGGATCACCCGCGATGCGCCCTCCGTTTTGAAGAGTATGGACGAGCTTTCTGAAATTCGGGCTCGATTCCACATCCCCTCTAACTATTCACTTCGCTTTGCTAGAGAAGGTGAGCGGGCGGATCAGGTGCGGGGCAAGAAGATTGCCCTGTATCTGGAAGCGTTCCGGGCAGGAATGCGTCTGCCCTTCCCCACCGAGGTTTGTGGGGTGCTTCGTTGTTTCCACCTTACCCCGGGCCAGCTAGCGCCGAACTCGTGGAGAATCCTCCTCGGGTTTCTGGTCCGGTTAAAACTTGAAAATATCCCCTTCAGTTTGACTCTCCTTGTCTCTTTCCTTTGCTATAAGAATCACTCCGGCGCCAGTAAGGATGAGCCGAGCTAGGTGTATTTTTCGTATAAGAAGCGTAAGGGTGGAGCGGCCGGGTCAGGGGTAGTAGTCGTCCCTTCTTCCATTCACGAGTGGAAGGAGAAGTTTGTATTCATCGGGCCGCCTGAGGGGGAGGATTGGCTTGTGCCTACACAGTGGCACATGGCCGACTGTCCGAGGGCAAAGCAGTCGACTTCCTCTAAGGCGAGGGTGGTGTCCCAGTGGGAGCCAATCCAACGGACGGATGTCCTGCTATCCGAGCAGGCACTGAGCTGGGCTGCGCTCACTCCTGCGCGTTTCTTGGGTAAGTTGGGGCTTTCTACGATCTGTTTAGACTTTACCAAATTTCCTTCGATATTTTAGTGTCGCTAACCCCCCTTTGTTTGCGTGTCCCCTTTTTTTTGCAGAGCCCATGGACCGAGCTAAAATCCTAGCTGCCCTGGCCGCCAAGACTCAGGGAAAGAAGGCCGGGGGCGCAAGATCGTCCCGACCTGGTCCGGGCTCGGCCCCGAGGTTAACTCCGTCGCCCAAGCCTTCTGCTTCTCCTCGAGTTCCAAAAGAGTGCCGTAGGGGGAGCCATAAGCACTCGCGGGATCCGGCGCCCCGGACGCGAGAAGAGGAGGAGGAGGAGGCTGAGCCCGCCGAAGTCCCCCTCAAAAGGCATAAGCAGACGGTCTCCCGGCCACCTCCTTCTGGGACCTCAGTGCAGGAGGGCGACTTCTATATTGAGGTGCCCTCGGGGCTCTCCGTCGCCGACAGCTTGCTTTTCGACATGGAGTAGGCGGCCGGGGTTAAAATACCCCGGGGGACCATGAAGGCCCAGGTGGCCGCCATAGCACAAGAGGTGGTTCAGGTCGGTTCCTAACTTTTCTCAAAATATTTTTCAAGTCTTATTTTCTCGGTTTGAACTTTCTAACCCGTTTGCTGCTTTCCACAGGTCCTCCACCACCGCGCACTCCTCGTTGCTATGGAATCCGAGGAGGTAGCCCCAGCTATGAAAAAGGAGGGTGAATCCTCCAAGTTGGAGGAGAAGCTCCCCCTCCAACTGCGGTAAGTGGAGGAGAGGGCGCCTCTCCTCAACACTCGCCTGTTCGCCGAGGGGCTGACGAACTCCAGGCTGAAGGAGTCGCATCGGCTTCTGGACGAGTCCAACCGGGCTATTCAGGCCAAGTTGGAGGAGGTGGATGGCTTCTACCATACGATGAAGAAGTCGAGGGATGCCCTCAAGAGGGATGTTCGGGTGGCCTTGGACGCGGTGAAGCTCGCCGAGTGCCGGACGGCGAAGGCCGTGGAGACGTATAAGGAGTCAGATCAATTCTACGCCGATCTTACCGAATCCGCGGCCGTCGTGTGGCACAACGCTTTCGACGCCGTTAAGGAGTCTGCGCCGGGGTTCGATATCAGCGAGCTCCGTACTAAGTATCCCCGGCCGAGGAGGTGCCGCAGGGGGAGTTGCCGAGGCGGCCATTAGGGGCGAGGCTATCGGTGGAAGCCCCGACCCCAAGGTCGCAGTTTTGGTCCCCGAAGCTGGTATTGAGCAGGGCGAGATCCTTCCCTAGCGGGCGGACTGAGCTTTCCTTCCTTGGGGATTTTTTCCTTTTTCAAAATTTTTGTAAGCCTCCGGGCATTTTTGTAAGGCTGAGGAGCCCAGAATACCTTGTATTTACTTTTGATTATAAATAAAGTACACCTTTTCTTTGCCCAAATGTCTGCTCACTGTGCAAGTACCTTTAGCTCGTATACTCTTGTTCGAATCTTTATTCTGCAAGTATTTTTAGCTCGTAGGTCTTTTCATCTTGTAAGTGTTAAGCCGATGTCCATCCCTCCGCACTTTCTGACCGTTCATCGAGTAGCGACGAACGATAGCGCCAAGTATAGGAAGGTCGGTGTCTTCCTCGATCCCGGGGCGAGACGGTGATCGCGTATCGAGTATGAGTCGATTGATGGTCAAGTGTAGGAAGGTCGGTATCTTCCTTTCTACTCAGCCGCCTCATGGTGAGGGCTTTGATCCACAGCGTTGTTGGGCGGGAAGCCACCCACTGCGGATGGACCAAGCAGGAAACCACTCGATGGCCTCGCGATGAGGGCTTTGATCTACAACGTTGATGGGCAGGAAGTTACCCGCTGCAGATGGACCGAACAGGAAGCTACTCGGGGGCCCGTGAGGAGGGCTTTTGATCCACAGCGTTGTTAGGAAGGAAGCTACCCGCTAGGGATGGACCGGGCAGGTTACTTCCCGGTGGCCTCGTGAGGAGGGCTTTTGATCCATAGCGTTGTTGGGCAGGAAGCTACCCGCTGCGGATGGAACGAGCAGGAAGCTACTCGGTGGCTTCGTGAGGAGAGCTTTTGATCCACAGCGTCGACGGGCAGGAAGCTACTCACTGCGGATGGACAGAGCAGGAAGCTGCTCAGTGGCCTCGCGAGGAAGGCTTTAGATCCTTAGTGTTGTTAGGTAGGAAGCTACCCATTAGGGAATGATCGGGCAGGTTGCTGCCCGGTGGCCTCGTGAGGAGGGCTTTTGATCCACAGCGTTGTTGGGCAAGAAGCTACCCGCTGCGGATGGACCGAGCAGGAAGCTACTCGGTGGCCTCGTGAGGAAGGCTTTTGATCCACAGCGTTGATGGGCAGGAAGCTACCCACTGCGGATGGACCGAGCAGGAAGCTGCTCGGTGGCCTTGCGAGGAGGGTTTAGATCCTTAGCGTTGTTGGGTAGGAAGCTACCCGCTGGGGATGGACCGAGCACGAGGCTGTTCGGTGGTCTCGTGACGAAGGCTTTTGATCCACAGCGTTGACGAGCAGGAAGCTACCCACTGCGGATGGACTGAGCAGGAAGCTGCTCGGTGGCCTCGCGATGAGGGGTTTAGATCCTTAGCGTTGTTGGGTAGGAAGCTACCCGCTAGGGATGGACCGGGTAGGTTGCTGCTCGGTGGCCTAGCGAGGAGAGCTTTAGATCCTTAGCGTTGTTGGGTAGGAAGCTACCCGCTAGGGATGGACCGAGCATGAGGCTGCTCGGTGGCCTCACGATGAGGGCTTTAAATCCTTAGCGTTGTTGGGTGGGAAGATACCCGCTAGGGATGAACCGGGCAGGTTGCTTCCCGGTGGACTCGGGGGGAGGGCTTTTGATCCACAGCGTTGACGGACAGGAAACTACCTACAACGGATGGACCAAGCAGGAAGCTGCTCGGTGGCCATGCGAGGAGGGCTTTAGTTGACTCTTTAGTGTCTTCTTGGGGCGTCATCCAATCTTTCTTAACCCGTGAAGTGTGGGAATGGTGACCGTCGCGGGCGACACGTGGCGGTGCCATATCGAGAAAGTGCGATATTCCGCGATTTGCGTCGTTGCGCGAGTAAATCTCGGCCGTTGGAATATTTTTTGTCGAGGCTATAAATAGCGAAGGCATGTTGATTTCTTTCTATTCTCGCATTCCCTGAAGATGGTCGGCCGCGTGTATACCATTAGGGAGATCGTTTCCCGTGATAACGTATACTTTTACAATCTTGATCGTTCCGAGGAAACGTATGAGGCGATGATAAGCCACTTGGAGGGCTACTATGGGCGCTTACTCCCTCGGAGATCTCCTCATCTTCAGGTGTTGATTTATGCGATGTGGAGGACTTCTCCGGGTCTGCACAATACACTAGCTCCGCGGTTGATGGACGAGGTGTTCGACAAAATGCACACGGTCCATGGTCTCGGTCTGATCTCAAAGAGTAGGCGGGACCGCTCGGTGGACCTACTTCTTGAGAGTTTCCAACAAAGATTGGTCATCGCTTCATGCTCGGTGGAAGGGGATCCCAGGAAATCCGTGGCTTCTAGGGTCTGCGAGTGCCGTTGGTGGGAGCGGGTCGAAGCTGCTCGGGATCGGCTGGAGGAGCTTTTCTCGGTGTACCATCGACGGTGTCTCCTTAACCCCCGACTTCCTTGGTTGTAATTTTTTTGTAAGGCTGGGGAGCCCACAATACCTCTTAACAAATAAAGTTATCTTTCGCCAAAGTGTGTTGTCTCTTTTTATCTCTTCAGTACATTTTATACTTTTTCTTAGAACAAACCTTGAAGTCTCGGAACCGAGAAAAGAGACAAAGGGCTGGAGTCATATGGTGGACCTAACCCGAAAGACTTCAGTTAAATGCAGAAAGGAATTACATTATTTCAAAAAGAGAATACATGTTTACTTATACAATTTGAGCTTTTCTGCATTATAAGGCCGGGGAAAATTATACCCCCTGGCGTCTTGCAAGTGGTACGCTCCACCGAGCAATGTTTCTGTTACGAGGAATAGTCTGTCCCATTCCGCACCTCTTGTGTGGCATACCGCTTGTACCCTCGATTGGGAGGATGTGGTGGTTCCCCTCGCTTTCTCGAGCTGGATCCGAGGTAACGACCATGATCTGCCCGATTGTTAATTTCCCGGGAGGGGTTTGGTCATTTTGCTCCTGCTCCACCCACCGCTTGTCTCGCATGTACTTCGCCAGGTGGCCTGAGCGGATCAACTCCTCGATATAGTCACGGAGATGTTTGCAGTTCTCTGTCGGGTGACCCTGGGACCTGTAGAAGGCGCAGTATGGGACGCGAAGTCGCTTGCCTGCCCTTTGGGTGACGGGCGGTAGCTTGAAGAACCTCTCACCCTTAGCTTCCTCCAACAGCTCGGTCTGAGAGATGTTCAGGGGATTGTACTCCTGAAACCTCGGGGAGTAAGGCTTCGGACGATCGACCTTCTTCTTCTTCTCCCTGTCCTTTTTCTATCTGTCTGCCTGATCGGCTCGGGGCAGGTTTGAGTATACCTCAGACTCGATGTCACGCCCCGCTTCCCAGAGTACGCAAGATTGGGCATGTGACATAGCCCACCATGCTACCTGTGGGTAGGAAGTATCCATCCACAGTCACATTACGGCTGTAGAGATATCAAGAACAAGATAAAAACTATCTAACACATGTCCAAATCCAGAATAATAAGAGTCAATGATAAATAAGTACGGAAGCAAATGATCCAATACAATAATAGAAAAGTATGTCCCATAATGCGGGCTCACATCTGGAAAAAGAAATGCAGGAAATAAAACTAATCACTACGGAACTCACAAATCAGCCTGCTGGCTGAAGTACTCCTGCTCGGTCAGCGACAGTAGTAAAGAATCTGGGCCATGCAAAACCCAGACGTCAGCGCGTCATGTCAATCAATAATATAATATGAACATGGTAATAAGCAATGCAGAAATAAACATGAATAAAGCAATAGTATGAAACAAGCAGCGCAGGGTAGTGTGCAGTGGGTAACTAAACTGTTCTATCGGGTTTCTGTTCTAAAGTCTTTGAAATCAATTCGAGTAATCCTCCATGTAACTCAAAGGATATGTCCCGTTACCCCCCGGGACCACGGATCAGGAAGATGGGAACCAATAATAGTTCTGTCCCGTTGCCCCCCGGGACCACGGATCAGGAATGTAAGAGTCACGAATGGCTCTGTCCCGTTACCCCCCGGGACCACGGATCAAGTAATACCCTTTTAAGTTACACTTTAGATTACCCGTTTGATTTCCCCATACCCCCAGGTTATATGTGTCAGGTCAGGTATTCAGTAGTTAAGGACTAATGCCAACACAGGATCAGGTAACAGGTCAGGTTTGTCTGGATAGACAACAGGAATGGTCCATGAGGACCCCAAGTCAGGTTTGTTGGCATTAGGCTTGAGATCAGGTAACAGGTCAGGCCATGGTACATCAGGTTAAGTCGACAGTAAAGGGTACCATGTCCGGTGCATCGGTATGTATATATATGTCAAGTGTAGCAAGGTCAGGTCAATATGTAACGCAATCGAGGGTGTGCTCACAACAGGTATATAATCGAATAAGGAATAACAGCAGGAAATAAAGTAAACAACAATAACAGTTCATTTAATCACAATGGTGCATTAATATAGTGCAGTCGTATTATCAGATTAACAAGTTTCGAGCACCCTTGCGGTGCAATAATCACAAGGTAGTGCAATATCAATAACAGAAAATAATAGAGCTACATGTGTACGGCTATCGTCCTTTAAACAGTAAAAAAAATGATTAACTGGTAATTTCGTTATTAGGGTTAAAGTGGCAAAATGCGGTTTAGGTTAACTGTATCATGACATAAGTCATATTTCGTCCAAATGAGAAAAGTAACTACACCTAGTAATTTTGCAAGTTTAATGAGTCAAGCACACTTAATTTGTATAGCATAGCATGTAGCAAGTAATACTTGCCTCGACGGTTCGCGAACCGGGAAAAACGGACGTAGCGTCGGCGGAAAAACACGTGACGGACGCACGGTTCACGGATCGAGTCCAAACAACGAACAGTGGGACCACGCGGACCGGGGTACCCTGCTGGAATGTCGGGTCAAATCGTCGGCACGGTCGGATTCCGGCGAAATGTCAAAATAGCGACAAAAGTTAGCAAACTACGCACGGACAGATAGCAACCAGCGAAGGGAAAAAGGAAGGGGAGAGGTAAGGAGAAACTTACTGGGATAGCAAGGATAGCAACCGCAACGGGGTCGACGGCGATGGGGCGCCGGCGAGGAGGCTGCGACGGCAGACTCGGCTGCAGGTGCTGGATCAGGAGATACGGTGAGGAGGGAGAGGTAATGGCCGGGTTAGGGTTGCAGGGGAAGAGGAGGTGGTCGGCGGTGGCGCGGGTGACGACGACGAGGGTCGACGGCGGCGTTTCCCGACAAACTGGAGAAGATGATAGGGTTGCGGTTTGGGTTCTGTTGCGGCGCCGGCACTCGGGAAGGAGGAGGAAGGTATCGAGGTCGGGAAAAAGGACGAAGGGGAGAGACGCTGGCGTCGTCGGCGACGGGTTGCGGCGGCGACGGCGGGCACGGTGGGTGCAGGTGGCTACGGTGTTGGGTGCACGGGAGAAAGGAGAGGAGAAAGGAATGGGTAGCGGCTGCGACGAGGTGATGGTGGTGGTGGCGTCGGCGACGAGGGCGCGGCGGCGACGGGGAACATGGCTGGGCTAGGGTTGCGATGGGGTTTTTTTTTCTCGCGATAGGGTTTTCTGAAGGACACAGAGATATATATAGGGGAGAGAGAGAGAGTTAGAGAGAGAGAATGAGAAATTAGAGAGGGAGAGAGAGACAGAGGAGGAGAGAGATAGAGAGAAGGAAAGAGAGAGGAGAGATAGAGAAAGATGGAGACGGGGCCCACGAGGGTTTTAAAATCCCTGCGATTGGCTGAGCGAGAAACAGGAAGGGATTTAAAAGATTACATAAAGATTAAATGGTTTAAGAGGTAACAGACGAATATATTATATAGTTTTAGAATATTTTATTAAATTGGGATTTTGGCACTAAATGAAACATTTCCAAATCGCGCCCGGGTTGCGCCCAAAAATTTGAAATTCAAATAATAGGATTTTAAGCGGGTTCCAAATTTTAAGATGACGTGTTTTATGATTAAAAAGCATGCCCCCAAGTCGGACACTTGCACGCGCGCGTAGCCGTCCAAACTCGCCCGTTTCACCGAACGGGATGAAAACTCGACGTGCGGATGCTACCACGCGGCTAGGATTGACGAGTAGGCCGATATAGATATTTTTAATTTTACTTTAGGTGTTAAAATTTGTTATATGCAAAACTGACTTAGCCGGTTAAAATTTTGCAGTGAGACCCAAACAGGCAAGATAAATGAAATGAGCAATATCAAACACTCAACCAGTAACAGAAATAGTAGTATTGGGCTCGGGTGTTACACTCGAGTTGGATTTCCCACTCGGTTCAGGCTTTTACTTCGGCCATGGTCTTAAGTTGCGCTAATGCAAAAGAGCGAAGCCACTCTTTGTGCCTAAAATCCGACCTCAGTGCAGTGATGAATGTTTCATCGTGGTACTCGGGGACCTCGAGGAGGGCGTTATAGAAGCGGGTGACATATCCTTTGAAGGATTCTTTGTCTCCGCTCTTGATGGTGAACAGGTAGTCAACCGTTCGTTTTTGTCGTCGATTCCCGAAGAAGTGACCGAGAAATTGGATGGCCAGTTCATCAAAGGTCGAGATGGAGCGTGGTGTAAGTCCTCGGAACCAGTCCCAGCCAGTCCGGATGAGGGTGGTAGGGAAAGCTCGGCATTGAGCCGTGTCGGAGTTATCCTGGAAGCTCATGCCCTCCGTAAATGCGTCTAGGTGATCCTTCGGGTCGGATTTTCCGTCGAAGAGGGCCAATTTTGGCGGCTTGTTCCTGGACGAGATGTGCTCGGCAAGCAGCTCTTCTATGAAGGGCTTCGTTAGCAAGTCGGCGGGCCCCTTCACCGGACGTGTGGCCATCCTTTCGTATGCCTTCGATCTTCTTCTCAAGGGCTCCAAGCCAGTGGTAGTACCCTGAGGATTTTGCACAGTCGGAGTGGTGGCTACCCTTGCTCCGGGTCTGCGCGATGGTGCGGCTTGGATTTCACTCTATCAAGTGTCTCAAATCCTCGGGCGAGGCCTTTCTCGAGTAGTCCCTGTGCTCGTCGTTCGTGCGACTTCGGCGAGAGTGGGGGCGTCGGTCATGCCTGGAAGCAGGCGAGCTGACCAACACCTCCTCTGGGGGAGAGCGCGCGGTGGGCATTGGAGCGACGACCCAGTCTTCCTTAGGATCATGGCGTGGAGCTGTCCGGCGCCCAGCGGATCATGGAATCAATCGCCGCATGCGGGTCAAGGTGGCCGGAGTCGTCCCGCCGGCCTTCGGTGGCACTGAGATGAGGGTGAGTGAGCTCGAGGGCTTGAGCGTGCCCATCCATCCTCCTACGGACGTCGTTATCCCGGGAAGGGGGAGCCGCTGTCTGGTGGGTGGGGCCCGCCGCTTGAAAGCGAACGAGGGCATCCACCAGTGATGTGAGCCTGTCTATCTGGGCGGATAAGGTGTTGATGGCGTTGGGAGGGGAGACGAGCCACTCCCGCCTCCGTTGTGGCGGCTCGTGTTCGGACTGTCGCGGTTGTCGCTCGCCATCAGGTCGAGGGCGGAAAATCAACTTATGGGTGGAAGCATCTGAAGCGTTCCCACAGACGGCGCCAACTGATGGAGGCTGAGATCTTTTTCAAATGTTGTCCTCCGTCGATCCTGTGATGGCAGTCTTTGACGGCTGAGATTTGTTTTGGGAGTTGTTAAGTGTGGATCTCAATGGTTGGTATTTGACGCCGAGCTATCTGCAAAGAAGTCCCGGGATGGGTGACCACCGTAGGACCCTCCGACGTTCAAGTTAGTGCCGAGGTATAAGTGCAGAGTAGCGGCATATTGGAAATGAGTTCGAATTACCTGAATCGTCTGAGAGATGGGTTTATATAGGGGCGCGTGGAGCGAGCAGGCGTGAGATCGTCGCCGTCAGTTACGCCCCAGCGTTATCCTCGCTTTGAATGGAGGGATGTGCCCATTAATGGGGGATATGCCCATTAATGGGGGGGATGCGCTAGCATGGGACATGGATCGTGAGGAGGCGGATATCTCGTTCTGACGATATACGCGGAGCCGTTGCGGGGCGCATGGGATCCGCGCTCTTGATTGATCGGGGGGAAACCGAGGAAGCTCGTCATGTCAGGAGTTCGGAGACGAGCCGGATGGCCGAGAAAGCTCGGCATGTCAGACGGCTCGGAGACGAGCAAGGAGATCGAGGAAGCTCGGAGACGAGCTGTTGATAGTTTCCTAGATGAAGGTGGAATGTATTCGGAGAGGTCTTCCGAAAGGTCGGATACATTCCTCGAGAAGGGGATCCGAGGAATGTCCCTGATGCAACTCATTTATTCCACTCCCGTAGCCTTCGGGACACGTCATCCGCCACATGTCGTAATCTGGGAAGATACCACTTGTGAGCATCATCAGCCGATGAGTTTTTTTTATTGGCTTTCAACCCTAGAGCGTTGGATCCATTTTTCCCGCAATTTATGATCTTGAATGCTTATGGTTGAAATCTTGTTTCAGGGGAAGACATATGCAACTGCCGCAAATTTCAGGAAGAAAATAAGATCAGAATACCATGCATGAACAAATCTTGATTCTTGTTAAATTGTTATTATTATCCATTGAGAGAATAGCAATTGATAAACAGCTTGATATTGCAAGAAGAAAAGGTGACATTCAGTGTTGTTGGTTTCGTATGAAACACGAAACGTATCGTACAAAACATGGACAATTCGATACGAATCGTAAGTTTGTATTGGATTACTAATTTATCGGCCGATACAAATTTTGTATCGTAAGAAACACACGTTACATTATTTAACAATTAAAATGCATAGGGGGTCGAATATTCGGCTTTAAAACCCGTTTGTTAATATCAAATTATTAACCCGGTCAGGCTATTTAACAATTAAAATGCATATTAATGAGGAAGAGGAGTTTGTTGAGAGTGAAAATGATGATGTGGAGATTCAGGAGAATGAAGTTATCTCTTATTATTATCATGATAATGATTAATCAATTAAAGAAGAAAGAATTTTTGTAGCGTCGACTTTGTTTAGTAGTGATATTTTGACAACTTAGTTGTGATGTTTTAGTTGTGAGTTATAAAACATATTATGCTTATGTTTATGAATCATGACATATAGATAAATATTATGGATTGTTTCGTTAATATTTGATTATCAAATGCATGAATTTGTATGATTTATATGTAGTATTTACACATTTGCAATTCCGAAACTTGCTGTATGTGGCTCTATGTAGTTAATTTGATCGTTTTTAAATTTATAATTGGTTCTATACATAATTACTTTGTTATTGTAACGGAAAATTTTGTTTCTTACGATACGAAACACGATACGATAAATAGAAAAATGAAAAACGAAACGTATCATGATTTGACAACTTTGGTGATATTTAAAAGAAAACAGAACTAGCATGGAGAGAGTTGCTGCTTTATTCCAGATGCTTACACCAATACAAATACATTTTCTGTTGATATTTTTGAGCATCCAACAAAAATCTGAACTTGTACCAGAAATGGATGATTACCAGTACAGATACAATATGAAAGACAAACAGAGATGCAATTATTATTATTATCAGTTTGATTGAGTATGATTTTAAATATGGGATAGAATTACTTATAAATGCTTAGTCTATCCCAATAAGAACGACACTTGTGTGTTTCTTGTAGTTGAAGAATAATACAATTCAATCCCACTTTCTTTCAGTTTTCAACGCAGCAAGTTCCTTTCTTTAAATTAAATAAAGCTCATAAACCCAGTTTCTAAACCAAATGTGTATCAGTTGTCGGTGCCAAAATAGCGATCACCAAACTCCCCCAATCCTGGAATTACTCGGAACTCTTCATTCAGACCGATATCAATTTCAGAAGTGACAATTTTTAGAGATGGGAAACGCTTGCAAACACAGTGGATTCCTTCAGGTGCCTGAGTCCATAAGAAATCAATCAGTTGCTAATGAACACATTAATATGATATCTCGTGAGTTTGAGACTCTAACAAGAAGAGGGAGCTCACAGATATGAGGTTCAGAAATATTATACGATTCTCTGGAACACCTTTCTTTAGGAGAAGTTCTATAGCCTGGTTCGCTGAGTTGCCTACAAGAGGAGGATTCTTATAAATGGTACGCCAATAGCATTTTAATAATTTGATATACAAGAAGCAATGATAATGCAAAAGTAGATTGCATTTTTTTTAAAATGAAAATGCACCATTGAATTTATCAAGTTATCAGTGTATCACCAATAAACTTTAAAAAAAAGGTCTCACGTTACTTAATAAAATCCAAAACCACCCCTGTTGGCAACCATTTTTCTACAAACTCTGAAATGGTGTTCAAGTGTAATAACAAAAGATGGGGGATGTTGTGCTTTTCAAAAGTCTAATTGTGCTTTTAATGAAAAAGGAAAAGGTTTGATGAGATTTAATATAATTTACCAGGAAATAATCCAAGAGTTATAAGCAATTTAATACTACAATTTGACACAGTGACTCTACAAGATAAGGAGCATATGTTATTCATTGATTGCTCCACACCCGTTCACGGAAAAGATGACTTCTGTAATGAAGGATATTATAGATTTAATACTCAATATAATTTTGATCTGACAAGAGAAATAACGCTAACCTGTACCGAGAACAGGGTCAAGAAGTAAAACATGCCGCTCAGAGATATCATTTGGCAACTTCTCGTATATAAGCTGATTGACACCACAATAAAGAAATTGATACTGCTGAATGTGCAATTCTTCTCATTCAAGCAATGCATCCATACGTTACTGAATACTTACATGTTTACCGTCATCTCCATCACGGTGAATGAGAATTTTTCCAATTTTTATTCCTTTGCAACATGCTCGCAGCGCATTTTCCATGCTTTCACCACTGCAACAATCAAACAGAAAAGTCTGCTAGTAGTTAACCATTTTATAATAAAAAAAAATGTGGCCAATATATGTAGCAATGTTCTGTGGGTTGAAGAAAGATGGCACATGTTATTGAAGACAAAGAAAAGAATAAGATAGAAGAAGCAAAGAGGACTATATTTTTTTTATGAGAATCAAGAGAAGTGAATACATAATCCTAAGAGATGGTTGACGGTATGGAGTGGCATCACATGGCTAGGAATTTGGTTTTATGTAGAAGATTGACTTGTATCCCTACTCATTGCAGTGAAAAATGTACTTTGGTGGTAATCAAGTAGATAATTCACCAAGATGTGTTGGTATAAATTAGGATCCCACTGTGTCTAGTGTTTCATGTACCAACAGTTTCCTTGTTTAAGAAAGAGGTCAAGGGATGAATTCATTAATAATGTTATATGTTGAATCAATATTATTATATATTATACCCCAATTTATCCCACCTATTAACTCAATTTTTTTTTATAGATTCCCCTTTCAGAAGAATATGTTTGTTTATCATTTCAAAGAACCTTTGTGTGCTTCCGTAAACCAGATCATCATCAACCTAAAGAAAAAGAATACCACAATGTTCTTAACAAAAACAACGAAATTTAGATGCAGGATAGATAGCCATTGACACTGCAAAATTAAGTCATCTTATTGGTGAAGCCAATACCTGGATCTAAAGAATGTTTGGGTACTAATCTTAGTTCGGTGAAAGAAATTAACTTTAATCTGAAGAAAGAGTTTGAGAGCTGAAGCTATTAGACATGACCATCTTATTTTCAAAGCAATTTATTTAGAGACGGTTGTAAAAAGCGGGATAAAGTGGCGCTAAAGTGCTCGCTTAAGCGCTTTGGAGGCGTTGATACCTCACTGAGCGCAGCGGCCAAAGCCAGGTCTTAAGCGTTTTGAGGTCATTTTAAGACTTTGCAGCAGCTCGAGGGGGCCGAGTAAATAGCGTTTTAAAAGGCAATCGACTAGGTTCCTAGTTGCCCCTATGCGGTAAAAAGAGCCGCACCCACATTAGACCAGTTAGTCATGAATTGTGTTTACTATTCTGTTCTTGTAGTTTACTTTCTTTATTAATTGGGGTATAATATATAATAAATTGGATTTGTTTTAACACTATTACACGCGAAGGGTCTCTATGAGGGCCTTCCACCGCCGACTCAAAAGCCATCACTAATTTTGACGGCCATGAGAGCTAGTGACCGCCGTCGATTTCGAAGTTTTTTTGCCACTTTAATCACCACACGAGCAGTGCTTTAAGTGGTAGAAAGTGATCATCGTGGTTGGATGCAGGTTGAAGCGGGCTAATTTAAAATGCCCTCTTTGCAAAAGTTTGGCCCGGTAATTGCTCGCTTGGGTTTTGTAATTATTAAATTTGAGCGGGTTTTGACTTGAAAAACCAACCCGATAACCTGATACCATCACACAATCTTTTCATGCCTTTAATGCTAGTTTTTACCAGTGCGTGCTCTATGAAATTTAGTCAGTTGGCGGCGAACTTCTAACGAGGAAAGGATGGTCTTGGCTAAACCTTTGAGGAAATTTTGAGGTCCTTATCTGCTTGGCTTCTTTTTAGAAAGTATTCAACCGTTTGAAAGAGCGGTTCCGTATATTAAGATATTTGTTTTCCTAATTCTTCTTTTTAGATTGTGTACTCAGATTCATAATTGTCATGGCATCGCCTAGACGACGACATAGCGTCGCGGCGGTTCGCTACCGCCGTGACTCATGGCGGTTCGCCATGCCGTCGTCTAGAAAACATAAAACATTTTTTAATTTCGTTTTAAATGTGAATTTTTCCATGGAGTTGTTTTGTTGGAGCCAAACAATGAAAAGTAAAGGAAGCCTAATGTTGACTTATTTTAATGGTTTTTAATATAAAATGTTTTATATTTTAGTTAAATGGTGATATATTTGTGTGCTTGATAGTATTCTATAGTTTTTGTAATTATATATTGGGTATAGAACTATAGATATATATAAAATTAATGCAACACATTATGAACAACTTGTCTCCGTACTGACGCTATGGCGGGCACCGTGTCACCATGGCGTCCATGCGGTTCGCTACTGTCGTGACTCACCGTGGCGCCGTAAAAACTATGCTCAGATTGGAGATTATAGAACTCAAACATATTCTCAACTCTCGAATCTCAACCATTCAATTTTCTTCTCATTTTCCTTATTCTTTTTTTCTAAGTCTATATATTAAGAAATAGGTTGGCAGTTTTCCCGTTAAAGCTCAGCTCAAGCCTAAGCGCCACCCCACCTACGCTTTCCACAACCTTGCATCCAAAACTAAAGAAACTAAGGTTTCTATTTATTTTGTGTTTTCTTTAAGCATTTCGAGATAAATTTCATTCATTCTACAGAGATATCAAGTTTACGCCAACAATCTTATCCACTGTGGGAGCATTGATACCTACGTAAACACTGAAATGAACATCAATTGAGCAACCCTGTTCTGACGAATATGCAACCTCAATTTGAGTGGATTTTGATAACCTGATAAACTAAGATCATGCTGGAGAATACAAACCAGTTTTACAGGCACAAAAGATATATTAACATGATACACAAAATATACTTGCACCAAATCATTTCTTACATCCTAACTGATGACATGTCTTGGTTTTAACTAGCAACATGCCTTTTTAGAGCTTCCTTTATTCATTATGACTACTCGATTTACAATGTGCAACTGGTAGACATCCTGCATATATAAATCTAGAACAAGGATTACACCGTACTCCGTAGTGGCCAGATTGCAGTGTGTTAAGCACTAATGCACTCAAGACAAGGAAAAACACAACAATTGTGTAACCTTCATAGCACAGAAGTATAAATTCCAAGTGTTGGGACACATTGGTGTGATGATGTAATACTCAACAACCTGAGGAACAAACATTTTGGAACTAAATATCAACCATCATGGAAGTACCCAGCATTGCTTAACCTCTACAGGAAACTTTTGGTGCCTGTTGATAGTTCAAATGGATAAGCTAAACTTTCTATTCACCGTTGTACTGGTGTATGCAACTTGAACCAGGAAATGTACCATGAAACCAATGAGACATAGTCCCACTATAATGCAAGAAAATTGTGGTCTTTAAAATGGGTACTGGAACATGCTTTAACTAAAAAACAATCTCACTGGATTTGCTCGCCACATGGTTTTCATTATGTTTAACTTCAATAGAAAAAGATGGTGCAAATCTCAGTTAGTACTTTGACGTAACCAAACTAATACCTGGCACAAGGCTCACCTTCGGATAATAGAAACTCCACATAGTTTCTTACAAAAGTCGACTCCTGTGTAAACAGAACCTGAAAAGGAAGATTAACTTAAAATGTAAGAAACAAAAAAAAATGTAAGCAAACACCAACAACTTCACCAATTTTATGTAGGCCACAGAATAAAGAGCAGAGGATTTGACAGAAAGCGATGTGGAAGGAAAAAGTATCTTCAAAAGAATCTCTTGCGGCCAACATACTATATAAAGGAAATGGCTACATTCACATGCTTACAACACACAAACAGTACATACAAGATTACGAACACGAAAATAATCAATATTTACCCCAAAAGCCAAACATAAAAAGGCCTGGCCTTCCTCCTCTTTTCCTAATAGGGTAATCAGTCAAGAAGATTTTTCAGTCTTCTTGATAAACAAAACAGACACACACAAACATATACATATGCGCACGCGCACGCACATAGAAGACTCCCATTCAAATTTATCCATATTACAATCTATCTAAATTGTGTTGTGCTCAAATCTTGTAGTTGTAAAATTTGATATTCCTCCTCTCTCATTAATTAATCTCATGCACATATATATTTCTCCTCTCTCAAATTTTTCTAGCTAATTCAGAAAAGGTGCGATGGAAAGACAGACAATTATCTATAAGAAATATATTAAATAATTAATTTGAATAAATAATGACATAAAATAGGCCCACTAATCAGAACTAAAAATACCGTCATATTTACTATGATGTGAATTCTGAGATGGTAATAAATGTTTTAGGAAAATCACATGGAAGCTCAAGCTAAAAACCGAGCTTGGTAATCTCGGAGATTGGTATGTCTTACAGCCCTTCGCCAGGTTTCCAATACCACTTTCAGTACCAATCTCTCTTTTGGGCAACAGTATAGGCAGTTTTCACAATTTCGGGAGGTCTCGGATCAGAGTACTGTAGTTTTGAATAAACGAATATAACTAAGGATAACATGATGACAATATGTTAATTTAAGTGGATGATAACATGATAATAATAAGTCGCAATTAAGTGGATGATCGCATGACAATAAAATGGTAATTTGAATAAACAAAATAGCATGTCAATGCGTTTGAATTAAATTTCCAATCATATTTATAAAATTAAAAGTTTTATAATATAAACTAAAGTGTTCTATCCATAATTAATTTTACATTACAATTAGTAATGGACCAACACAAAATCAAATGAAACTAGAGGGCCATTATTAGAATTTATCGTCACTGTATCCCCTTTTCTATACCGATGTAGATGGAAATGGTGCTGCTGTAGTGCTGTGAGGAAAGGAAGACAAACAAATATAAAGAACCGTTTTTCTTGCTCATCTCCGGTTTCTTCTATTCGCAACGGTTGTCTATTCCTTTTCAATGAAGAGATTCTGTTTTTTGTGAAGAAATGGTAAAGATCTAGATAGCCTTCCCCCCCCCCCCCACCAAAGCAAAGACATCCAGGTACCGCTTTCCGATCTTTTCATTTAGGCAAGTCAAACATTCTTTCTCTCTTTCTCCTGTCTTCTTCTCTTCATCACCCCCTTTGCAAATTTGCTGATGTTGGATATTTCCAGTGATTTCAGTCAAGACTGACCGATACCAGCCCTAACCATTCATGTGATGCCGATTAAGGCTTTCAGCTGATCTCGATTCCAAAGGGAAGTTTCAGATTGGGAAAGTCAAAAACCGATGAGAAACAGACTCTCCGCATTGGGAAAGGCTGAAACTCAAAAGAAGTCAAGCATATGCATCTCTATCATTTTAGCATTAGATACTTGAATGCTAAGATAGTTTAGGATGATTGTGGAATACTCCTTTTGACACAACCTAAAATTTAAATTGGGCGTAAGATGTGTCAAATATATAAATGACTAAGACACTGATAATATATGCATCGTCTATTCACGATTTAATTTAAATTACAGAGGCATTCTTTAATTGTCCACTGTTTGATAGAGAATGATTGTTTGGGAAACTATTGTTTTACATAAACAAAATGGCCAGTCAGCAACCTTCAAATTCTTCTGGTTGGGGAACTGCCCCGAAAAATAGGAAAGAGTCCAGGATTCACGCTATCAGACCACACACACACGGATGATAAAATTTTGTTATTACATACTTATATATAAAGAAGTGGCATAATTTTAGTTAATGGCGCAACTAGGGGTTGGGTTACACCTTAGACGAACATGGATAGAGAAAATCAAGAATGATATGTTAATTACTAATTTAACCAAGGAGACGGTCCTTAATAGAGCAGAATAGAAGAAATGGATCCATATAGCCGACCCCAAAATTTTGGGATAAAGGCTTGTTGTTGTTGTACATACATAAGTTCTAGATATTATGAACTAACAAATCCTACTGGTACTTATTTTGCTTTAACTTTGGGATAAAGGCTTGTTGTTGTTGTACATACTTAAGTTAGATATTATGAATTAACGAATCCTACTGGTACTTTATTTTGCTTTCATATCTGTGCTACTTGGATTGTATTTGCAATCTAAATATAACTTTAAGAACATTAAGTTATTCCATTAAGGTAAGTATCACATTACCATAGATTTTCCAAATTAAGATTTATCGATAAAAAAAAGGAGAAAAGAAACAATATAACTACTACATAAGCAAAATTGTTGAGCTAGCAAGGGAACCCCTGAATTAAGCTGCATCTTTTAACCAAGAAATATGAATATGTGCAATTTCCAGATGAACAAAACTATCCATGAAACTTCTTGACCATTTTTCTGATCTCTTCCACCCTAGAACCCATCTTCCACCTTTTACTATAGAAAGCATCATCTTCAGCATACATGTTAGAATGGGGCCAGCTATAAAGTACAAAAAGGGTCCATAAAAAGATTGGCAAATGGCCAAGGCCATAACAAATCCACTTCTTATGTAAATAATCCTCAATTTACCTGTAGGAGTGACCACCTGTTTCTCAGTGAACGGCAAATGGCCAAGGCCATGCTCCACAACCTGATATGTCAGACTTATGTTACAAAAAACATTTCACAAGGTTTTACTTCATATTAACAATCCAAGGTAAAAAAGAGTGCAACGATAACTTGCCAGACGAATAAGCCGGTCTGAATAGAAAACAAAATCAGGAGTCGTTATACCCCGGTCACGGATAAGCGTATGCATGCCTCTTATCTGCTCAGACAAGCTATTAGAAGCATTAAGGTGCCTCCATTGGGCCGTCCGTGTGTGTGTGTGTGTGTGTGTGTGTGTGTGTGTGGATCTGAAAGTTCACTTAGCATAATAGCATACAAGCACCAAAAGCTATCTATAGTAACTAATTACCTGGAATGTCGATTGGATGACAAATACATTAGGGTAGATTTTGCACAAGTCATGCTGACCAAGCTTTGTTCGAATGTGTTGTACAATTAAATCAATTGCAACATGGTTATCACCTCCACGTGGAATGATCACATCAGCGTATTTCTTCGAGGGAAGAACAAAATCATCAAAAGCAGGTTTGACAAATCGGCCATACTGCGCTTTAGCAAGAGAATTGAAAATCAGCTTACATATGAACAAGGTAAATTTTAATGGATGAAGCATCCATGAATCGTGGCTAAAGAAATGAAACGCTATTTGAGCAGTTCATCATACTGCACCAATACTACAGAACCCAATAAATATGGTTTACTTGAAAATGAAAAATGAGCCTAGAGATTCATATAAAACAATAATATGAGTATGACTTCTCTGCAACGATCATATTCAATGACACAAATACTATTTCCATCTAATAGCCAATCAAGTGTTTATACATAGAATCATAGATAGAAATAGAAAATTGCAGAAATTTGCTTGATTTGCACAATTGACTTTTTAAGAGGAAAGAGGACAATGATGTTAAGATGGAAATTCCATAAAGAGTTTTGTCACATCAGGGATGGTTCTTGATGTTTTCACATGAACTGATGAAACTTTGGTATAACTTCTGAAGGTGGCCCCATCCACAAATTGAATTTTTTAGACTTTTAACCAGCTAAATTTCCCTTGCCATCCCACGAGCATTACTTGGATATCTGACTAATGCAAAACTGCTAAATCTTACTTGAAGAAATTTGCATACTTTTCTATAAGATAGGATAGAAATTTTATTGCAATTATTTTTATTTTATTAGGAATCTAGGATGTAGTAGGGTATGGATAGAAGTTTATTTATTTCATAAAAATCACATGTGAAATCTCAAATCAATTATATCAATCAATTTCTTTAATCACCAGAAAAATAGTCAACTTATGATCTTAGTTTACATGGATAACAAACAAAATTAAAACTAAACAAATTTATTCCATCCACATATAATAATATAACCAAAAAAATCATTATAATCCCCTAAACACATCTAATAGGATGAAATGATCAAATCCAATAATACTAAATCAACTCATTAATCGCTACTGTCAACATCTGCTCGCTTATCGTTGATCCTGACATCTCTGTCAATTCACTCTGTTAAAAAGGACTAAACAACGGCGAGCGGACGAAATTCAAATACTGCTGTGGGAATGCGGCATCGATGGTATGAACCTCATTCTTGGTAACCCAGGTAGGATAAGGAATATAAGGACAGCAGCATCACTTGATAAGACATTCTCAATCTCCCCAATCAATTAAGTAGGCTCCAATTTGATGAAGATGGGTGAATGACCATATTGGTCACCTAAATAAGTGTTAAGAGGCTAAAAGAGACTTGGTAAGGAAACAATTTTCCATATTGAAAGCACTCGAGTTCATTGTAGGAGACAAATCAGGTACTTGAGCATTAGGTTCTTAGTTATGGATGATAACGCATGGTCCAACAGTGCTCATATGTAACTTTTTGAATCCTTGCTTTGAATAACCATCAAGAATGTATGCAGACTATCACATGAAATTCTTTAATTCACAGGTCTTAACTACAATAAATCTCATTAGTCGTTAATAAGCACATTTTTCTTCTTGCTTTAGGTGTCAAAATGTAAATTTTTGTTAACTTGAAGAAATTATTCTTTGTAGAGCCAAACTTCATAGCTCGCCCCATTTTTGTTGGAAAAAGGCTGAGATGATGATATGCAAATTTCTCAGCAGATGGAGAGGAATAAGATCATGGGGGCAACCGAATCAAATGAACAGGAGTTCCAGGAGCATAACCATGATTCATGAACGATTTATATGGACTCTTGCCCATTTTCTTATTAATAGAATTATTGCAGGAAACTTCAGCAGTGATTAAGGGGGGTTTTGTGCGTGTGTGTGTGTGTCGAGGCGGGGGGGGGGGGGGGTATACCAAACCTCACTTACTCCAACTATTACCTCAAAGATTATATATCCCTTGACAAAAACCAGTCAATATCAGCCCAACCCAATACATAGGGTTGTTTCAAACAGGATATTTGCCTATTTGGAACGGGAATTGAAACCCACTACATATTGAATTGATTTCAGCATATTATGAAACCTTGGTTCAAAATGGAACTGCAATGCCTGGTTGAAGTATTATATCCAAAGACAAGGTTAGGATTTTTTGGATGCGGAATATATATGTTAAAATTAGGAAATTTACAAGGGAGATGAAGGGTATTGGTACCAAGAATTCTTTATGCAAATAGCACCTACAATTGCGATCAGGTATTCAAGAGATTAGTTTTGCTTAACAACCCCCCCCCCCCCCCCTCTTCCATGCTGTTTTAGCTTGCTTTTGAAAGGTGAGGAAAAGATCAAAACCTCAATTGACGATTGGGTTAGCCTTACAATGAAGATATAATTATAAATATGTTTGCAGCTGATATTTTTGCTCTTTGACCATAAAGTTTTCAGCTTCCGATCTTTTATTCTTGTTGAAAATTTAAAACTAAGGTGAACATTAACTCTACACTGCCCCGCGTCTCCAACTCTAACTCCACACATTGTTGTGGAAAGTGGGCAGCGTAGTGACGCGGACAGGCAGAACTTAGGCCTTAGCAGCAGAAACCGCCAATATATAAATAAGGTTGATGAAAAATTAGACAAATAAAAATTAATACAAAAATATAAAAACAAAGGAAATGTTTTACTTTTCTGCTTTCTTATAAAGTTAGCATGTACTAATAGAAATACATTGACTCATTTTAAAACAAAATTAATAAATATGTCATAATTCAGCTCTATAAAAATAATGTTGTAGATTAAAGACAACAATAAGATCCAATTTTTCAATCCCTCCTGCAATGATTTGCAATTCTGATAAATAGGGGCTTATTCCATTTTTGACCAGCTAAAAGGAGGTTTCGGTGGTGCTCGGCCAACGTGGGGCTTCAAGCTAGTAAAGCAGAATAGAGTTGTTAAGCTATCGCTTTATGCAAAGTGAAGTAACTCGTGGCCACCTTCCGTTAAAGCTGGGCTTGAGCGGGGCTTTTGGCTTTAGGTTCAAGGTTTCAGCCGAAACCCATATCGGATCGGTTGGAATCGGTCCAAAACCGGCTCCAAAACTCGGTATCGGTCTATATCGGTCAAGTATCGGCCAATAATGGCCAAAATTGACCGATATCTGCCGATATTAGGAAAAAGATATAAAAAAGAAGATAGAAAATACGAAATATCGATTATAATTTTCAAATTACATGCCATTTTCTTTTATATATTTTGCTAAATAGTCATCCCTTTGATGCTCTCTTTTAAGTTTCAAATCCTATATATATTTATATACATATATGTATGTATTAATATACATATACATGTATACACCACATGAATATCAACCGAAACACACATGAATATCAACCGAAACAGAAACTTGGACCGAAACCCAACGATACTAACCAATATTTGAGGAACCGAAACCGATACCGATACCGAGTTCTCGAACCTTACTTTTTACAACAATGCCATGCATCAAACTTTGCGACATAACAAACGAAGGCGCATGGCAATTACCACATAAAAAATATCTTATTCTCAAAGGGGGGGGGGGGGGGAGGGGGCAGAATACCTCTTCTGAAGTTTTTAATTTTTTCAAAGTAATAAAATTCATCTACTCTACTCATGACCCGCTCTTGGGTCTTAAGTATCTAAGAACTCCATGAAAGCTATGTAATTTCCTTTATCTTCACCTTCAGTTAGGTATTTGTTTCTATAAGGTGCTCAAAATTTACTAATGCTGCCTGAATGGACAATGTGCACATAAATTAAGGGAACACGCTTCAACATCTATAACTTAAATTTGACAAGTAGTTTGATAGTGAGATTGCTAAGATATACTATGCAATCATGTATTCTAAACAGAAGTTTATAGATAAAACATGTTGTACAACTTAAATCATAAAAGAAAGTCAAATCCAGTGCAATATTAAAATTTAGAAGTCAACTTTACACCAAATCTTCATATACCTGTTCAAGAACGGAGTTCACATCTCTACCTCTCTCGACTGTATCACGTCTTATTCTTCGGGCTAGTCTAACATCAGCATCTAAATAAAATTAACAAAAAAAAAAAATTTAGTAGAAATTGTATATACATGCAGCCAACGAAAGATTAAAACGTCCAAGGAACTCAATAAGTTCGAAAATTTCCTCATATTTCTATAGCATGCACCTTACAATGAAATTCTAGTAAAAAATTAATATCTTCCGCACTACAGAATACTGAGGTGCTTTTTAGAAACAAGAAAAGCATATTAACACATCTTGAAATAAATGAACATGCTCTTACGGTCTTACAGTCTCGAAATCAGAAATTGTGCAGAATTATTTTTCAATGTAAACTGCAGTTCCATATGAGGCTTTCTTGTGGAACAACTATAGCAATAAAGCCATTACCCAATACTGTGGTTTGCTACAAGAAACCTTTCTCCGCTCAACTGGGTCAAGTGGCACCTCCTTATACTACATAATATTATAGTTTTAATAATTCTCTTTATATTAGAATATACCGGATATGTTCTTTCTGCCTCAATCCATGATTGTACTGGTCAACATCCAGTCCTCTACCCCCAACCTAGCTCGTCCTTCGATTATGAGTCGATCACTACAAGTCTGAACTATAACTCACCAAACTCCATTACAAATAGACTGAAGGATTAATATAGATCCAGAAACTACAAAGCATTACTGTGTGGTGAGACAAAAGTAAGGTCTGTGAGCTTGTCAGCTTCAATTAAAATGTCAAGTTATTTCTGATCATTATGATCTGCAATTCTGGATTAACAATGATTTGTATAGTTAGCAGTCCTATACTTTCCTGAAATATTATATCAACACATTTCACTGCTTAAGATGCAACATAATTTACAAAGCAATTCTATTATCTTTCCTCTTCCAATAAAAATCTATTATTTTCACAAGTTTCATTCTGAACAGAGAATCTGGAGGAAGTAAACTGCTTATTTTGAATTATGGCAAGCCTACTGTCTAAGATTTTCTCGGACATGAAATTGGCACCAATTATGAGGGGGTTGGCTTTATTCCGACAAACAATCATAAAACTTTTCAAATCTTTCTGGGGGGGGGGGGTGTTTGCTTGATGGCCGAACATATTTTGTTGTGTTATGAATATAATTAGTAATTAGCTTTAGTCCCACATCGGCTATAATAGGAGAGGTGTTCTATGATACTCCCTATATATATATATATATATATATATATATATATATAGGAACTCTTGTTTAATTATCTCAATAAATTATTTTCCTTTTAACTCTTTTCATGGTATCAGAGGTCGAGCTCTGAAAAGAATTGCAAGGAAACCCTAATTTCCCAAAACAAAAATCCTAACCCTAATCTTCTTTCCTAAATCCTAACCCTAATCCTCATGCCCTAGCCGCCGCCTCCCCTCTCCTCAGCCCTCACCACATTGCACGCTACACCCTGCACCCGCCTCACGCTACACCCTGCACCCGCCTACGCTACACCCTGCACCCGCCTACGCGGCACCATGTCGAACCCGCACCACGCTGCACCCGCATCATGTTGCACTCACCTACCTTCCTCGGAGCTTTGATTCGTCCGTTCAACCTCTGCGCCCTGTTTTTAAGCATGTCCCCTTCACAGGTGTATCACTATCATAACAAAGTTGTCTCACCCCCTCCCACCAATTCTTCTTCTAACGATTCTTCTGCAGGTACTCCAATACAGTCCGATGTTCCTGATTTTCTACCACCGCTGTCTTCAGAAGAAAATCTCTCTTCCTATTGCATTACGCAAAGGTAAGCGATTCTGTACTACAGTACATCCGATTTCTAACTTTATTTTCTATCATAAACTGACACCATCTGTTAGTCAGTTTGTTTGTTTCTTGTCTGCCGTCACTCTTTCTTTCTCTATTCAGTAAGCTATTCAGCATCCAGATTGGCATGCAGCTATATCAGAGGAGATTACCGCACTGCACTCTAATCAGACTTGGAAATTGGTACCTCCGCCTTCAGATAAGAAGGTCGTCAGCTGTTGATGAGTCTTTACTATCAAACATAATCCCAATGGGACGGTTGACTGCTTCAAAGCTCGATTGGTGGCCAAAGGCTTTACTAAGCAGTATAGTTTGGATTATATTGAGATTTTTTGCCAGTTGCCAAATTGACATCTGTTCGTGTTCTTATATTCTTGGATGTTTTTAAAGCATGGCCACTTCATCAGCTTGATGTGAAGAATGGCTTCCTTAATGGCGATTTTTCGAAGACTATTTCCATGCAACGGCCTTCTGGTTTTGAGAGACCGGGAGAGTCTATGATTTGTTTCCTACATAAATCATTATACGGATTGAAGCAGTCACCGTGTGCCTGATTTGAAAAGTTTTGTACGGTCCTATAACAGATTGGCTTCAAACATAGTCGCACCGACACGTCTCTCTTTACACATATTCGTCCTCAGACATAATGAATGTGCTGGTGTATGTTGATGATATTTTCATTACTGGAGATGATTCTGCTGGTATCTCCAAGATGAATGAACATTTGGCTTCACACTTCCATACAAAGGACCTAGGGCCACTTAGATGCTTTCTTGGAATTAAAGTGTCACGGAACTCTAGTAGATTACAGCTCTCTCAGCGCAAGTATGCACTCGATCTTCTATTTGAGCCAGAATTTCTGGAATGTAGACCGGCAGGCACTCCTATGGACTCCACAGTCAAACTATCTCGATTGAGCTCTCTCTCGGATCCTCCACTGCCCAATCCAGGATGATATCGACGTCTGGTTGGAAAGCTTATTTATCTTACCGTCACTTGTCCTGACATTGCCTTTACCGTTAGTAAAGTGAGTCAGTATATGCAGAATCCTTGAACCTCTCTCCTGCAGTTGAGCATATTATCAGATACATCAAAAGTTCTACAAGACAGGGTCTCTTTATAGATACTGACTTTGCGGGATCCATTGATGATCGTCTTTTCACTAGTGGCTACTGTGTTCTTAAGAGAAAACTTGGTTACATAGAGGAGTAAGAAACAGAATGTAGTGGTTCGTTTTTCTGCCGAGACTGAGTATAAATCATGGCGCATACAGTTGCTGAATTGGTATGGCTTACTTTCCTCCTGACAGGTGTTGGGGTTCTCTTTTCTCTTTCGACTACATTTTTCTGTGATAACAAGGCCCCGATCCACATTGCCGAGAATCTAGTTTTTCATTAAATGACCAAGTACATCGAGATAGATTGCCACTTCATTCGTGACAAGATGATAAATAAGGTGGTTGCACTCCAACATATTTCCTGCTCGACTCAACTGGCAGATATCCTTACCAAATCTCTTTCTCGACCGGTCTTCAATCGTCTTCTATCCAAGCTCGGCATCTATGTTCCAACTTACGGGGAGTGTTATGAATATAATTAGTAATTAACTTTAGATTTACTCCCACATCGGCTTTAATAGGAGAGGTGGTCTATGACGCTCCCTATATATATGTATGTAAGAACTCATGTTTAATTATCTCAATAAATTATTTTCCTCTTAAACTCTTTTCATGTTGAAACAAAGCTTAGACAATGATGACAATTGCTTAAACTGCAGCCTAAAATGCTTTAAAAGGCTCAAGCTAATCAAGGTTTCAATGATAGGATGGGGTGCTCATATGCAAATCCCTCCAAAGTCCAAAACTAGAAGCTCGGTTTTTGGACCTGGAGCTGAACTTTGATGGTATATTTCTTTAAGATTGTACTTGATGGTAAATAACCTTCTTTTCAAAGAAAAATTGTTTTTATGCTTTAAAATAGCCAGTAGCTGCTTGGTGCATAAGTTTAGTGGCATAATGGAATAATTGAAGGGCAAAAAGAGAAATGAAACAAATTGATAAACAGAATACTATTGAGAAAAGAAAGAAAGATGAGTTGGAGGATAATAACAAAAAAATTTAATATGGAAATATTGAATTGGAATTTAAATTTTATAAAACGTTCGCTGAAGATGGACTCTTCAAAACGTAGCAGAATAGGAAAGAAGTTTCACCTCATGTGCTTTCATCGCATTGAAATTTGAAGGTGCTCACATGAATAAAGTGCATGGCATCTACCCATATACCAATTGAGCCTAAATGTCCCTCACGCATCATCAGCATCAGCGTCGAGTGAAATTTTAGTTATTTCATTGCTCTTTGTAGAGCCATTTGCTTTAAACTGCCTTGATGATTAACCTCCAGACACTATTCTCACTCCCAACCAGATCATTTTGAACTCCAACTTGGGGATTGATTTCTTTAGGAAGGATGCACAGGCATACCGTTAATTATTAAGAAAAATGCCACAAGAAAGTTCCTTAGCATTCTAACTTGAACCTCTTACCAAACATTTATAGGATTTTGTGCTTGCTTAATCACAACCCAAAAGGATTTTATGGTTCCTCTTGTCAGTCTAAGCTCACAACCAAACAATGATGCCCAGCAGATCATAGGACAGTGCATCTACGTCTATCCACAGTAAGATCGATGTCAATGCCACAACAGGTGAATATTCCACCTGTTGTTGTGATAACTAGCTAAGGGAATGTCTTGATTCTTTCTATAGCTACAACAAGATTTGCAATAGAAGTTCTTTAGGCAAAGCATTAGTAATCAAGTGGGGTCTCAATCTAGGTACTAAAAAAATGCTTCCTACGTATGTATGGAATGCAGTGTGAAGAATCATATCAATGGATGTTAAATCATATTGAAATACTGCCATAGCATATATCCTTCAATTACCAAGCACGATCAAAATCTTCAAATTGCATCAACAAAATATTTCCTGAGAAGAGAATGTCTACCCATGTCATTCCACAGAATGCATTCACCCTATTTTGGTTTATACGGTTTTTCAATTTTCAACTATTCGTGATATGTTATGCTGTAAAGTGTGGCATCTGTTTTAGTTAATGCTTGGTAAGGCCAAAATGAAGTAAATAAGATGCACCTGCAAAGAGAAGGCAAGGTTAGATATTGAAACTGCAAATTGACCATCCATGCCAACACTGAGAACACGGGCTGAACAAGAACAGAGCATATGAACAGGCACACATATGCATATGCAAGCACATGAATACACACATGTGCAACAAACGTCCAGATGCATAAGCACACGCATGCCAGCATAAAAGCGCTATGCGCAAACACACGGTCCACCCCAATTCCCATTCATAGGAATACACGACGCTGAAGCAGACATAGGGCATAATTTGCAATCTAGGATCAACAGCCATTATTCACAATCCATTCTTTGTTTGGCTGAGGCCATCCCCTTGCTTGATGTTAGATGGCAAAGTTTGAAGAGCTGAAATACAATTCATGTGATTTCTTACAGATACTGTATTCTTTAACAGTTTGAAGAAAAGATTTACAACAGAACTATGATAAGGAACCTAGTTCGTATTAAAATACACCCCCAGCGCCCAAAAAAGGGAGGAAACTCAATTCAGACTTTAATGACAGACCTATCTCAGCGTCTATTCACTTTCGGTCACCGAGGAGCAAATTATGCTGGAGTTCACAACCGATTACAGGATAAGGTAGCAAAGAGGGTCACAATTTGTAAAATTTAAAGAATACATGTGTGTACATAGACAATGTCCAATTTATTTTGTTTAGTCAATAAAACATTCACCAAGCTTTGGCACAAAACCCATAAATCAAAAAATAGCTTGGAATGGCAACTAAAATGCATAAGGTTTACTGGGCATAAATAAACAGAACAGTCAAGACAAAGGAAGAAATAATTTATAAGAAAACAAAAAAGAAAAAGGAAAAAAGATACCTGTGTCCACAAAAATCTTCATATCCATCAAATCACGGACACGTTGGTCATGAAAAACTAAAATTCCTTCCAGAATAATAACATCTGATGCATTTACCTAAAAATATGGGTGAAACACATTTATAATTCTTCCACAAAATCACAAAAAATCAGATATTCATAATTTAACAAGAATAAAAGTAACTCTGCAGTTACATTATTTCTGACATTGTATTTTGGAAAAGGAAAAGGCCTTGACAGTTGTGAACTAACAATGATATGAAATTATTTTTTTATCAATTAACACCTCACTGAAATCCGACCCCAAAATTTTGGGATTAAGGGTGGTTGTTGTTGTTGTTGTTGTTGAAACACCTCACTGAACATGTTCCATTAAATACGCTCTATTTAATTCAGTACTATTAAAATGGGACTAATGTAGATCGAATAAATAGGGTTCTGCTTCAATAAACAATCCTATTGCAAGAGGTTTAACAGATAATAAAAGCCTCTCAATGATTGTCCCAAGTTTGACTTAGCTTAAAGTAGTGCACATTGGCTGTTACTCTTACGCTACACATAAAACCAATCTCTAATCTATTCTATAAAACTTACTTAACATTCAAAATCCTGGAATTTTGATACATAGCCAAATCAGTATTAAACCTAGTAGGTAAAAACGCTAGCTTTCTCTTGCAACACTATCTTTTAAACTCTAACTCATTGGCCAATCAAATCTAAAAGATGAGCATCTCAATATATTCCTGAAATCTTATAGCGTAAATTATAGTATTATACACGAAAGCAATGCTCATATCAGTTCAAATGATATCCAGCAAAGTCATATACATTGGTAATAATTCTTCACATACCTTCTGGTCGTCTACTAAGTTTTTTTTTATGTTTTGTGATCACATGATGCTTCCTATACTAAATAAAACCCTTCCCCCGTCTTGCATTTTGATCCTATGGAGAATTTAAATGATGCAAACTAGTTACGAGGAAGATTCCTCCCTTGTCCACGGTACATTGACTAATTAAAAGAGGGTTGTTGAAAGTTTGTCAACCGGTCATAACCTTTTGTGATATCTTTCATGGAGCCCTGCTTTAACCAACCTCATTTTCTTGGGGAAAGACTTAGGTGAAGCTACGTTGGTAGTTTCATAATCCCTTGATCATGCTCATCTTCTATGAAGATCTCTTGCAAGAACATGGCTATTCATTCATTACTTTCGATTAAACTTTAAGTTCTGATCATTTCCTATTACGTTTTGTTTGCTAATTTGCATTGCATAAGAGTGCTCGCTAGATCATATAATCCCATTAGCAGCCCAATGGGTTCGTATTGTGTCACAGGTTCTAAAAATGCTCTCCTGGAGACTAAAGCATCATATCCTTCTATAATTATACCATAATTATCAAGGAAACCCCTATTTTCACTCTTATCAATATGACAAACTTCTTTAATTGGTAAATGTGATTACAGTAACTTTGTTCAGCAAAAGGGAAAGACTGTATAAACCACAAAAAAAATGGTACATTTGCAACAAAAGAAAAATCTTCATGCTGTTGGCTTCAAGGCATACCTTCCGAAAACTTTCTGAGCAACGTCTGTGGTTCTTGAAGTCGTATATGGGAATATTAACCGCATGCCCACTTTTAAGGTCACCCATACAGATTAGAAGTTGTTCGGTATCAAATGCATCTAGAAAAACACAGAAACAGGAAAATTTAGAAAACTGAAATTGATAGGTGAAATACATATGTATCCATCACAACACAAAAAATATGATCTACAATAGGAAAGCATTACCAGGATGATCAAAATTATATTCGTGGGCACGTTCAGATTCTTCATCTGTCAGACCACGATAAAATGAGTCCTGCGTCATTTGAAAGTCATGTGTATAGGAGAAACACATAAGCAGGCAGCACATTTGACCTGAATCAAGGACTCAAAGCATCTACCGACGCAGCATTTTATGGTACATTTTTTTTAAAAAAGAAAACGGCAGACATACAATAGAATCATGGAGATTAAATTACATCATCTGTCATCAACATCGTCATACACAGATTTCCCAATAAGGTAGATATCCCTTAAGGAGAAGAACTTATGTAATAAAGGATATACACGGTGATAAACAACTTTTAAGCAGTCATCAAAATGATAGTTGGTTCAGGTTCACGATCATATGATCGTTCAAAAGGACCTTCCACATACATTACCAGGATTGTTGGCTTGCAGATGAATGTCATTTAAGGTTGTGCAAGTGTAGAACCCTCCATGGTCCACCACAGATTAGCAGTGGTTCAAGAAAAAACCGAAAGATGCCATAAATTGCATTCGTCTCCAAGAAATATAATCAGCCTTAAGTTCCTAACTGAGAAAAATGTCCATGAGGATTCAAAAATTAATAAAATAATGGTTACCCTGCTGGCCTAGCATATGTAAGAGGACTCATTAGTCACCACATCCATTTCAGATCAAGATTGGGTGGTAGGAGGTAGAATTATAAACTGGTCTCTCAAGTTTAAGTTAGAGGCTATGAAGCATGGACAGTTCGACACTCCATGAGCATCATGTCAGACACTTTTTGGCTGTGTCATCATTTTTATACCATAGGTTGTAATTTCACACACTTTTTGTCCAAGGCATTTCTTAGACACATTTTAAACTTCCCAAACAATTTTAATGCTCGTCGTTAATTGATTATATGATTGATATTTTATTTAATCTCATTTAAATAACAAGACCATCATTAGTGGAAAATGGACATCAAACTATCAAAGTTTGATTTGTATAACAGTTGTAGTATCAGCATGTTATTGACAAAAAAAGGATACAAAAAGCCTGTTAAACGAAGTTCCAGAGCCAAGGTCTATTCCTTGAAATGTATAAATTTGTGATACAATAACATTATGTATCATGTAAATCGTAAAGATTATTTTCACTTCCATTATTATAAATGGAAGCGCACATTTGCATTTGTGTACAAACTTCTATGATTGCTGTTATTATTTGTAATTAATTAATTCTTACTATTTATATGATTATTCATATAATGGATGTGTATGTATTGCTTGTGACCTATAACTTGAGTAATTACCATGACCACATTCATGTGTCATGTATGTGTTTCCTTGAGTAAAGGTGAAAACTAAAGTCCACATAAAAACAAAAGGTTCTAGAAAGAAGAAACGCCTAGATAAAAAACGGAACCAACACTCCTAAAATAATGTTGCTAAATATACATAATTGACTTATTTGTCTTCTTCCTACATAGCAAGGTGATGGTCACTTTTGGGACCGGAATTGGCAATCTCGGCTATATCGGATTTTATATCGTTTGAGAAAAATATTTTTTAAGAAATAGAAGAATATTTTTAAACTTTTAATGTAACCATAAACAATGTCAAATTATTTTGTATTTAATGATGTTTAAAGTCGTATTGATAATGTCAAACTAACCGCAATGACCCAATAACGTATAATAAACCCATTAAACCATTAACGAACTCATTAACCCATTAGTAAACCCACTAACCTATATAAACTCAACATGAAAAATCCCATTATAAATAGTAAGCATAATATCACTTAGTATTGGACGTTGTCGGTCCCAGAACATGGATAATCATTTTTGGAATCAGATTTGGCCATCTCAGATCGAGATCGGCCGAGATTTCAAATCATGTTACATAGTTATAAGAAAACATCTGAAAATGAGCTCCAACTTTTTCAATCTTAAGTTTGGAATTGTTGTCTGCTAGTGTGATTCCCATTCAAGCAGCTAACAATTACATTCTCAAACCACTAATATACAATAACAAGCCTTTATCCAAGGCTTTAAGTTCTGCTAGTGGAATCTTTCTTACGTTGAGCTATGTTTAGGTTGATTTCCTCAATTACATTGACCGCTATGATATCTATTTAAGCATCTTCATCTTTATAGCTTTGGCCTACCTTTAGCCCTAATTATTTCATCTAAGTACAATTTTTCACTTCTTTTGACATATTTATCATCCAACATTTCGCATCCAAACCATTTCAATCAATTCATGCTCATTTGTTCGCTGATGCTGCCTTCACTAATGCACATACTTGTAATTGTATATTTTAGTGAATTGCCACCTAAACATTTCAACACCCTGCCTCATTCAACTGTAATTTTCTTCTTTTTTAACATAAAGCATTGAGCATATATTGGTCTTATACGCTTCTATAATTTTTCTTACAAATGAGTATTCTATAAGAGAATAATGGAGGAAAGAGGTCCTATGAGGTTTTTCATTAGGTGGCGTCAAAAAAGTACACCCTCCGCCATTTTATTCGACGATCGCCACCTTACGTCTTGATGTTCATCCTCTAATATGTCAACACACCAAATTTCAAGTGATTCTAACATCTTTTCACCATTGATTTAGCAATGTAAAAAGTTCTATTGTCGATAAATCGTTGATTTTTCACCAACTAAATTAACGATGAAAAGGTGTTAGATTCACATGAAATTCGGTGTGTCGGCATATTAGACGATGAAGATCAAGATGGACGGTGTCGATCGTTGAATAATATGTAGGGTGTATTTTTTGACTCCACCCGACTTAAAAAGCCTCCTATGGCATCTTTTCTTCATTAGTCTCATTCTATAATCACAACTACTTCATTTTAATCATCTTGATTTTGACTCAATGAACCACTTCCTCATCAATCTCCCATCATTATGAATAATTGATTCAAAACAACAGTAGTGGTCATTTTAAGATATTTCTTCACCATCAATTTGCACAGTGTATATATTTCTTCTTACCTTATATTTAAAATTCATTATTTGCATATTCATTTGTTTTACGAATTCTAAATCCTTTTAGTCTAGAGTTTGTATGATTGTATCTATCTTCTCCTACGAAAGTATCCCTATATAGGTATATCTAGTGATTAAATCGAAATGTAACGCCCTCGAAGGCCACGCGTAAACTATAATACTTAAGCAAGTAGCATAGGATAGTATCATATTATTAGCAAAATGCACTCTCCAAGGAGAGAATAAATAAGTGAGGAAGGAACCAACTCTGGGAAACACCAACACCCTCAGATTTCAGGGAAAGGAACTGGCTCTGGGGTTCCTCATAGACCTAGTTTCTCAACTTTCTAGTTCCAATATAAATCCAACAAATGATATATATGTGTTTCTCGTGAAATCTAGAGTGCTCAAAAGAAAGGTTCTAGAAAAAATGTGGTTGGTATTTGGCTTGTGGGGGTCTTGATGGCGGAATGCAAGTGGATGAAGCCTTGAACCTTAAGGAAGCAAATAAAGGCAAATGTGTGTGTGTCTAAATTGATAAATATATATAACTTTAAACAAAATAACTAAGGGAACAAAAGATGCCAGTATGTAGAATACGAAAAAATTATTATAGTCCGTAGACTTCAACAAGAAAATTTAAAGTAAAGTATAAGGGGGCTGCATGAAGTTTGGCATATTACAGCGCCCCCCTCCCAACAAAACAAAAAAAAGGGGAGGGTGGTGGTCGGTAATCATGTTAGCTTATGAGTTAAAGCCACACAAAGGTAGTGCCCCCGGCAGAACTTCTTACATGTTTTCTACAAAGTTGGAAGATAAAATCATAAATATGTGTGGGTGGGTGGGTGTGCCTCTTTATATAGTTTACACATAAAGATTATGACCAAGCTTAAAAACATTCCATTTACAATTCCATTAACTAAGCATTGAACAATACAGGTAATTTCAGAAAAGCAGAAATGCCCTTCATCCTGACAGGTTGAAAGAATCCCCATATAAATGCAGCAAAATCTAGTGCACTATGCATTTATCAATGATCTTATACACAAAATACCCAGAATTTAAAGTTTCCAAGAATAAATTCACTCCTCAAACCTGCTGAACGAGCACCACACGGTGATCATGGAGCTGCTGAATAATCATATCGCACACCGTCGTCTTCCCTGAAGCCGTACCCCCCGAAACCCCTAAACATCACCAAGAAAATAAAATACAATCACCACAAGAATCAAACTTCAATCACCACAAGAATCAAACTTCAATCCTATTCATTAACGATTAGGGTTAGGGTTGATCACCGATCACAAAGGGCTGCTTGGGGACTTCCGTCGATTCATCGTCGGCGGTTTGTACGGCTGCGGAAGCCTTGGCGAAGGAGGGAGAGGACGGAGTTGACGGCGACGAGTGGCGGAGAGAGTCAATGCGGAGGCCGCTGAAGTGCGGTCCCGATGCCGCCTCCATCGCATCCTCCATCGATTTCTCCGGCATTTTTTTTTTTTTTGGTTTCTAAACGATCGATCTTTCGATCCTCTCTCTATCCGTGAAATGCACGAGATTTATTTTGATTAAGGTCTTGATGCGAATAGCGAAATTAAGAGAATGAATTGAGATTTGAAGAGGGAATATTCGAAGGGTAGCATAAAAGCGGCGGTAAAAGAGAGCGTGGTGGTGGTGGTGGTGGTGGTGGTGGGACCCACTCCTATGATGGTGAGAGGCAATGGGGAAATTTGGAATATGAGAGATTATATGGAATTTGATTTTATGCAGATTATTCGGAATTATATTCTTTTTGTCGATTTTAAAGGTATTTGATAGCTAATAAAGGAGAAAAGAAATTGTATGATTTGATCATGGATAATGAAAAGTTTTTAACGGGAACCCAAATTTAATCATGACTTTTTTTTTTATCGTTTCATTTGATCTTTGAGATATGTTTATGAGGTGCAACCTGCTGCAGCCAATTTTTTTTTATCTTTCTTTATTTAATTCAAAAGATTTTGATTTTGATCGTTACATAATGTATCTATATTTTTTAACATCTTTTGGAACCAAGAACATGCAGCTTTGGATAAGACGGGACTGAAAGCCTCATCCAAGAAAGCCCAAAAAAATTATACCTTATCGCAGGGCTATCCAAAGCTATAGCCAAGGTCATCGACAATAGCTGGCAAAATGGGACCGCTCCCATGCTGTTGGTAAAAGGATAAAAAGCCGCCAATTGTCCAAAAAAGAGCAAATTGCATGAACTATAAATAAACTCATACAATTTTTTTCAGAAATTTCGGCACAGCTGTAATGAAACTGAATGGAGACAAGCCCTCGGTGTTCAGAACATGATAGTAACAGAACATGGGTCGATACATTTGACAGCATCCTCTTTGTTTGTTTCTCTGTTTGCTTCATGTAAATTTGCTTTATATAATATGATTCTATTTTGGATAAAAATGACTTTGATGTTGTTGTCATAAATGATCCATTGTATTTCAATATATTCATTTCATGTCTCAGAGTAAATCACACCAAAATACCCTCAACCATCATTGTTTTTCTTATTACAGACAACTCCCTTAAAGTGCTACAATTTTGAGTATTTTAGAGAGAGAAACCAATTAGAACCAAAGTATAACTGATTTTACCATAGTCAAAATATGTTATGGTAGTTTAGTGAAATTCACCGTATGTCTTATGTATAAGACATTTTTTTCCACTGATATCAAGAAGATTAGGGCTAGTTTGAGGGCTAACTAACTTCCAAGTCATGGAAACGAATATTTGGTTGGCTCCTCTGTTTTGAACATCGCCATATTTTATCCATCTTTCTCTTTAAAATTTTAAAAAAATTGCTGCGATATTTATTGGGATTTTAAAACCCATTGTCAAGTCATTTGATAGAAAAGCGACAATATTCAATCGATCGATCCGCATTTTTTCATATGGATATTACCAATATATACCGAGCTTCATTTCCATGATAATCAACATTTTCCATTCAGAACTTTGAACCAAAATTCATGAGTTAAATATCACCAATTACATATTTTTCCGTATCTTGTTTACACACAATTATTTTTCTAGCTATTATTATTATTATTATTGCGCTCGAAAAATGCAATAATCGCGTTATAAACAATTTCTTTCGCAGACACTCCCATTACGAAATCAGCATGCGCATAGTCCTTAACAAACTGAACCGTGAGCTTATCTCCGTCATGGAACTTGAGATCATCGAGCAAGTGGCCGACATCCGAGACATCAGAGAGACGGTCACGGCCACCGTAGCTGAGAAAGAGGGGGAAATTTTTGGGAATGCTCGATAAGTTGTAGATTGGTGGGTTGTCTTGGCCGTATTTTTCGATGTTGGCTACTTTGTTCTCGTAGTTGTATTTGGTTAGAACCCCATCTCTAAATGCTGCAAGATTAGAAAATGAAATAATTATTGTCTGCTCGTGTATATTATAATTCGCCGTGACATTTCTATTAATGGATCTGGATCCGGATCCGGATCTTTCTTATTAGGTAGAAGCAAAAGGGCGCACCATTTTGTGCAAAACATGCACTAAGTCGGCTATATTACACTAAACACCTTAACCATGAGTGTTTAGTGAAAAGACGCTCATCGTCGTTTCGTTTGACAATAGCACTACAGTGTACTTGAGTCATTTTAAGTAACAACATCATGCATATATGATGGATTAATTTTCTTTTTACTGGCAGTTATATTTTACAATCAAGAAATGAGACAGCTAAAAGGTTTATTATTATGAGTGAAATTAGAAAATGAGATCGTTCTCTTTAATTTTGAAACTCAAGTTATTAGCTTATATGCAGCTTACTTTGAGCCAGATGCACCATGTTCCTCGTCGATGTAGGCTGTGGCTCGTACTTGAGGAAGAGCTCGACCGTCGAGGCATTCAGACAACAGTTATTTCCTGAGCTCATCGACCAATTTAAGGGGATTTTCAGTACAATTTGCAGGATTAATAACATTTACAACTACCGATTACTCATTTTATAAGCAATTAAGTACCCGTAAATGAGGTCATAAGGTCGTAGCAGTCCACCCCTGGAAAATGGCAAAGCGCGTTCAAGAATTTCGATACGGCCTCCCTGTTTTCTTAATTAATGGATCAAAATTAGCTCAAATCAGTAAAACCTAATTCAAATCATAATAAAAGTTCAGTTATAGAGAAAGTTGCACTGATCAATTAGTCTCACCCTTTAGGATTGAACTCTGCCACTCCTAGCCAATCGGTAATGATCTGCTTGAGAGAAAGAAAACACATCCATCACATACCGAGAACCTCAGTCTAATTAGGGTTGGACCTTCATTCTAGTGTTAATGGAGCCGCAACAACAAAATGCTGCATGCATGTACCCTCCATTTCTAGTGTTCTACAAAGATGTCGCGGCGAAATGTCGCAGTAAATTAATGAATGAAACTTACTTCGCCGATAAAGGCTCTAGCTGCAAGGATTCCCAAGGGGGTGGTCATGTGAGTGAGGTAAGCCACTGGGCTCAACAGAGCTGCTGATTTCAGGTTGTCTACTAATCTCCCTTCAGAAAAAGATGCTAGAGCTATCAAGGTGCCCTGAAATAATTAGAAAAATCACATCCTAAGTTAATTGGTGAATCACTTTGTAGTAAATTAAGTAATTAATTACCAATGAGTGCCCAACATAGTGCAATTTCTGGCCAGTTCGCTGATGGACGAAATCGACCATCGCGGGGAGCTCATAAGCAACAAGCTCATCCCAGGACCAATTCCAATAAGCCTGCACATAAATTGCATGCAAGAAAAAAACTTTAATCGATTAAGACCCAATTATGTAACTTATAATCAAGACATGTCACGTACCGAAGTTGAAGGATCGAGAGAGACGTGGCGTCTGCTCCATCTTGTTCCCCTAATGTTAGCGATCCACACGTCGTATCCGCTGTCCGCCAAGATGAAGGCAAGGGATTCTTTGGGGGAGTTCAGTAGCCATGTCATGCCATCCTACCAGAATAATTGGTTACAAAATAATAATTATGATCTTGGTCACAAGTATGTGCATTGATGTATGCATTTATGTGTTTATATTACATCAACTTATACCTTCCAAATTTGAAAACAGACCTCTCTGTTTTCAACAATACATGTAATGTTTTGCAAGCAATATTTTGCATGAGATAGATTACATATTTGTGATGAGAGCTGAATGGGGTGTGTGTGTATTCTATCACATACATATCTTCAACAATGTATATTTCATTTATGCATACTAACATTTTTATTCAGCATATATATATACACGCGCGCGCGTCTATAAACACTAATGGATGCGTGTAAAAGCTAGCATACACATACAAACTTTTATAATAAGTCCAAGAATTTAATATGGTTACGGTTGACAACAGATATACATATAACCCACACTTTAGATTCCGATATAGATAAAAAAAAAAGGGGGAGGGGGGAGGGGGGGGGGGGGGGGGGGGGAACATACCATGAGTACTCCATGTTGTAACAACACAGGCTGCTTCTTCTCTCCACTGCTTCCATTTTCGGCTCGACCCCATGGAATCCTTTGCATGCTCAGTATATAACCATCTTCCGTTTTCACCTACACCAGATATATCGATTAAAATTTCATAAAAACCTAAAACCGCTTCAAGCCATAATCAATTCTATATGACACGTTTCATGTTTATCTCATCTAGCAATTATCACCACTCAAATGGTTTCTTAGCACATATCATCTCTACAGTAACTAAGTTAGATATATCATGTGCTAATAAACCAGTTGATTTATGTTTACTTAGCAGGCATATCACACCTCAAACTCCTGGCACTTGTATCCATTAGGGCTGATTACGGACGCGCAGATTCCGAACATTTCAGGAGGAGGCGGCGATCTGGGTCTGATAGCTCCGATACCATGTTGAGAAACCCTGCTAGCTTCGGACATCGACTTTGCAAGGGCGAGAGATAGGAAGACAACAGAGAACAAAGGCCATGCTAGAGAGCCGTGAGAGGCCATGTTGTGAGTTTGGATGAGAGCTAGCTAGTGAAGGAAGCATATATTTGGCCATATAAATTTATAAGAGCGAGGAGAGAGAAAGGGCAAAGTGTGAACACAGGAAGAGATCTTTTTGGCTTTGTTTAAGTTTTCCTCTCTCTATTATGGAGAAACTGTAGTATAATCAACAAGATAACTGCAAACGATGGTGGTGCCTTAAAGTGCGGGCCTTGCATGCTTGGGTATTTGTGTGGTGACAACGCGGATTGTTATGCTTCGTTTTCTTTTTAGGCGCTTTTCTATTCATACTTCTGCACATTAGGCAAAAACAAGCCATAAGAAATTAGGAGGGGGCGATTATATCTTTTAAGACCAAATTAGTTAGAGGGGGGGGGGGGGGGGGTGTTTAATGGTAAGAGTTTTACGAGGACAAAAGAGAATGAAAATAGCATTTGGAAGTTACTTTCGAGTTTTTCTGTGGATCTTAGCTATGCGCTTCCAAATTTTTCTATCCTAAGTTTGGGTTGTAAAAAGGCATGAAACACAAGGAAGAAGGGGGGGAAACAATTTATTACTCCTATTTATTACTTTAAAAGAGTGATTATTCTTTATTACTTTGAAAGTAGTTTTTCCGGTTTGTTTTGCTTTAAAATTAATGAAGTACAAGAAGCAATTTCATATTTGTCTTCCTTTTAAAAGTTTTTCGAGTTAACAAAACTGCTATAAGTAATAATTTTTAAATCCAATTCCATGATAACATTAGAAGCTATTTTAAAGGTATGCTTACATTTCTTCTGTTGCTTTAAGTCATCTAAACAGACATCGGCCGGTTATATATATATATATATAGAGAGAGAGAGAATAATGGAGAAAAGATGCCATAGGAGAGAATTCCCTCCTATGGCGTCGAAAAAATACCCCCTCCACCAATTTTTCCGACGATCGGCCCCCATCATCTTCATCGTCATCATTTAAGATGTGGGTACACCAAATTTCATGTGATTCTACAACTTTTTCACCGTTGATTTAGCAATGTAAAAAGTTCTATTGTCGGTAAACCGTTAATTTTGAACCCACTAAATCAACGGTGAAAAGGTTGTAGAATCACATGAAATTTGGTGTACCCACATCTTAAATGATGACGATGAAGATGATGGGGGCCGATCGTCGGAAAAATTGGTGGAGGGGGTATTTTTTCGACGCCATAGGAGGGAATTCCCTCCTATGGCCTCTTTCCTCCATTAATCTCATATATATATATATATATATATATATATATATATATATATATATATATATATATATATAATAGTGAGAGAGAAAGAATAATGGAGAAAAAAGGCCATAGGAGGAAATTTCCTCCTATGGCGTGGAAAAAATACCACCTCCACCAGTTTTTTCGACGATCGACCCCCATCATCTTCATCGTTATCATCTAAGATGTGGGTAAACTAAATTTCATGTGATTCTACAACTTTTTCACCGTTGATTTAGCAATGTAAAAAGTTTTATTGTCGGTAAACCGTTAATTTTGAACCCACTAAATCAACGGTGAAAAGGTTTTCAAATCACATGAAATTTGGTGTACGCACATCTTAGATGATAACGATGATGATGATGAGTGCCGATCGTCGAAAAAAATTGGTGGAGGTTGTACTTTTTCCACGCCATAGGAGGAAATTTCCTCCTATGGCCTCTTTTCTCCATTATTCTCATGTGTGTGTATATATATATATATGAGGTTAACGGAGGAAATGTGCCATAGGAGGGAATTTCCTCCTACGGCGTCAGAAAAATGCATCCTCCGCCATTTTTTTCGACTATCGGTATACATCACGTCGATCTTTATCATCTAAGATTTGGATACACCAAATTTCATGTGATTATACCATTTTTCCACCGTTGATTTAGTTGGTGCAAAATTATTGGTTTACCGACAATAGAACTTTTTACATTGCTAATTCAACAGTGAAAAAGTGGTGGAATCACAAGAAATTTGCTGTATGCACATCTTAGATGATAACAATGATGATGCTGGATGCCGATCGTCGAAAAAAATGTTGGAGATTGTATTTTTTCGACGCCACTGGAGGAAAATTCCCTCCTATGGCCTTTTTCCCCATTATATATATAGCCTCTTTTTCCCATTATATATATATGATGGTTATTCATCACTGCTATATTAATTAAAATAATTGAAAATGATGACTATGCGATATAGAAGAAGATGTAGCATGGAAAACTAGGGAATTATTGAATGCATCAAATGGAGCAAGAAATTAAATAAAAATGTCAACAAAGAATTGAATGCTCATGAGAATTAGAGAGACCTGCAATGGATAATATCTTTTTATACTATGCCGCAAACTATTACTGCATATTAATTAATGCTGCACATACTTTTAATGCATTTTCGGTTTCAATAATAACAGTTACATTTCTAATTAGTATAGTAACCATGGTCTTTATGAATTCTTTTTATTTTAGATTCTAAGGTAAGTTTTACTGCACCTTTTGATATAAATGGATTCCATCAATAAAAGATTTTTACTAACGGGCTATAGAGTCAAGAGCGAAGATTATATATTTTGTTGATTTATAATCCCTTGGAAACCCAAGTGATTGGAAATTAGGTGAATTTTTTCTTTTGTCTTTTTCAGATGTATTCCTTTCAACTAAATTTATTACATTACATAAGAAAAAATATACTCAGTAAAATAACCATGCATATAACAAGCTATCAAAAACAATGTATTAAAATAAGTTACCATACCATGTAGATCTGATCAAATTGTTATTTAACAAAGCACCATTTTATTTCTATAATAAATGCAGCTTCCTTGAGAATAAAACTTGAACTGTATCATTACTAGCGAAAAAACAGATAAAAAGAAAAGAAAAGTATATTAATAAATTACGTGATAAAAACCATTATGATAAAAACCATTAGTTCTATTTTTTCAATTGGAGTATATTTTTATTGTAGTGTGTATTTTTGCTCAGCCTCCCATGAACAGAAATAATCTGGCTTCAAATCTTCACCCACGGTTTTCCGCACCGTTGCAAACTCTTTTATCACTTCAAACTGACCCATAAATACCGGATACCCAACATATACGAGAGGATGAAGATATTGTTGAACCGTTAGTGTAAATCACAAATATTTTTGGACACGCCACGCCACTTTCTTTTAAAGCCATTCACCCTTTTTACGTCACACATCCCTGTTTTTTTGCAAAATGGAGGGAATTATTAATAGGACTACCCATCATCTTATCAAAATCCCAACAATTTGTAAACGGAATGGATCAAAAAACAATTTGGAAACGGAATGGATCAAGATATAACGGATTGCAGTTTTAAAAGTGCTGAGGCAATCATGAGCAGCTCACGTGGACCCGAAACAACACTAGAAACATTGCATTGTCAATGCAGAAGAAAGACATAATAGTATCTTAAAATTTAAAGGGTAAATTGTTGAAAAACCCCCGACCTAAGAAAAAGGTGCCAAAAGTCCTTGGACTTTTGGAGCGTGTTAAAAAACCTTAGGCCCATCATTTTTTCTCTCACATACTCACAACAGTGGGTATTTTGGTATATCCAAAAAATGCCCTTACCTCCTATTTATTCAAAATCGTTCAAAATGTATCCTCTTTCTCTTTCTCTCGCTCAATCAAAGAGAACCGAATTCGTCTTTCATTGTCGTCCTCGCCGATTTCGCCATCTTCGTTTTCACCTTTACCATCGTCGTCATCATTCTCTCACTCGATCTTAGAGAACCCAATTCACCGCTCGTTGTCGTCGTTGCCGGCTTTGCCATCGTCCTCACCACCTTCGCCATCGTCGTCGTCGTCGTTGCAAACTCGCTTCCCCAAGAAGTAGCGCAACATAACACCAGAGGGTATCCTCATCCTCGTCAGTTGCTCTATATCTTCTAAGTCGAATTGCTTGAGTGTATTTGGACGATCGAGTGTTTTCTATATTGCAAATGTAATTTTTGTATTGTCTCTTAATTTTTGGGTTAATAAGTTCGATCTAAGCATATTTTTATGTTATGGGCTTAATTTTTAGTTACGGTGTTGTTTTTATTGTTGCACGGCAATTGTTTGATGAATTGTCCCATTGAGCATTTGATTGAAGCGGCCAAGTAAAATGCAAGTTTTGTGGAATTTTTGAATGAAAATGCAATTTTACTGTCGTTTTTGTTGCTACGATTTTTTATTGTTATGAGTTTTAATAAGTTAATTTTATAATGGGCAAAGTGTTGTTAGTGTTGACATCCGTGTCACACGATTCTCAGTTTTGATTATTTAGTTCAAAACTTTATTTAAACGAGTTCATAAGTTACTAATAACATTTCCAAGTTTTGTCTTGAGTATAACATACACAATATGTCAAATATCAAGCAAGGTTGCCTAAAATACGATACGCACTCAAAATGGTGATATGGCATAACAACTTGAAGCAAGCGATAACGTGATGCAAGCCTAATTAAGATTCAATGACGTCTCAACGTAACAATTCAAGAAAATGAAGATTAAAGAAGAACCAAGATGAAGATAGGAGATATAAATATTGTACATGTGTCTAGTGTTGATCACATAAGCTTAGAAAACTCATTCCAACATGTTTTCTATACTCCAGACGTCTTCCTCTCTTTTAGAGATGTCTATCCTATCCGTTGAAATTCAAATTTTCCTATATTCAAAACCGATATTTCAATCATGCCAGAAAACAGACATATGTACCATTAAGTTTTGAACAACAGACTTCCGCATAGACGTTTTCAGAACAATCTCTATAAATTCACTTTTCTGTAAATTTCTCAGAGACAGCTCCACTGACATCTCTGGAAGGAATTTCTCTCTAGGGCAGACGTCTATGACATCTGCACGGTTAGTTTCTGGAAGTTAAACTTGATTTGAATTTTGAATCGAATAGATTTTTACGCCATTTTTAATTCTTACCGTCTCCAACGGTCATTAACTGTTTTATGGCAGTTATTGGGAATTAAAAAACTTCCCATTTGATTCTTATAAATACCTTATGAGATCAAACATTTTTCTCAAGAAAGAAGACACTTCATTGCAAATTTATTGAGAAATCTTCTTGTTCTTCTTGAGCGTTCACTTGCCAAATCTTTTCCATTTTCTTGAGCCAAAACCTGATATAATCTCTCAAATCAATTCTTACGCCACATCGGTTATAATCTATTGAGACCATAGAATTGAGAGTGAATGAATTTGTCATTTGTAAAACAATCATAAATCCCCGAAAAAGGTTCGATATTCTTTAACCCACGAGAGAGGGTGTCTCTCAACCCACGAGAAAGGGTGCTTCTCAACCCACGAGAGGGTTACCTCTCATTACCTGAATTGTATGGATTTAGAGTGGAAAAAGAGATCTTCCTAAAGACGTAGATTAGAGAGGAAAGTGCGGCTTTTCTAGAGAATCACGGGCTAGAGAGAAAGAAGACTTGTTTCCTAAGAAATCGCAAGTTTAAGAGTGTGATCCTTGTGAAGAGGGATTATTGTTCTTCACATCCCTGTGAAGAGGGGTTCATGTTCTTCATAGCCATAATGCAGAAATCCTGAGAAGGTGTCTCAGACGGGGACTAACTATATGTTAGGAATATGTATGCCCTAGAGGCCATTATTGTATGATATAGCGGATGCTTGAACATATATATAGTGGACTTTCATGCTCGACATGATTGCATGCTATCTGGTTGCTCTTTATCTTAACGTGTACACTTGTATTATAATACCATCTCTCTGATACATGTTGATAAAGCCCTTAGGATGTGAACTTGACTATTAGGACTATGATGCAGATCATACTAGTGGGGCCTGGATAGTCCACAAGCACATCCTTTAATAGTTCCTAGTCAAGGGGATATCGAGACAGGACATCGATATTTCAGAGTAGACTGGTGTGTACGTTTCTTGACCCTGTATGGGGCGATGGTTGATCCCACAACCATTAGTGTTTGACATCAAAGATTGTACATAGATGCTCATTAGAGAATGGATACACCGAACAAGACTCGCCGAGAACTCCTAGATGGTATCATACCTATCGTCAGATAGCGGTTCTCTGGTGACACTGGTACAAGTTAGTCTGTAGACCCGAGATCGTCATAGTGTCTTATGTGGTTCCCACTATACTTTGATTTCCTCCCTACCACGGCTCAAAGGAGTCGTGTAAACAGGTGGATTTTTGGTACAGTCCCGAGTCACATGGAGCAGTGAGCGATAGGAGGGGTTTCGTCTCTCCCGGTATAGGGAGTTGATGTTGTACTATGCTCGATTGGCTATAATAGTAAGTCCCTGGGCAGGGCTGATGAGATTTACTGATAAGTGTTATCAGTAGTTTCTCGGACCGTTATGAGCCACACATCGGCATGACTTATCAAGTTACTGGGGTCTGACGATTCCACCCCTAGACTCGACATGCGACATATCAGACGAAGAGACCGGACTGTATGGTAAGTGTTACTTATAGGTTTCATGGAAGTTTGGATAAGCTTGCTTGTTGATTTTCTAATCGCTCAATACCTGGGTAGCCGTTACGTCCAGCTAGTACCGCTGATGGCTTGTGGGTAACTGATGTGATCATTACCTACTGCTGGCGTATTGACGAGTCTTTAGAGTCCCATACGGAGGTTTCATAGTTCAAGCGAAACGAAATAGGGCACATATGCTGATATGTGCAGGAGCCTGATTAAATACGAGTATGTAATACCATATTCTAATCGGTGACATTTGATATCGGTTAGGTTACATGTGATATAACCGGATTATTGAATCAAGTGTTGATTTGATAATATGATATACAGATAAATAATATTAGTCGGTTATATATGATATAACCGGATTATTAAATCAAGTGTTGATTTAATAATTTGATATATATTTATATTTGATATATTTATATATTAACTAATATTAATGCTCACTAATAATTTTCTTCTCTTAATATATATTTATATATGTGATATATATATGTGTGTGTGTGTGTGTGTGTGTGTGTGTGTGTGTGTGTGTGTGGATTTTCTATTTTGAGAAAATAGAAAAATGAGGTGGAAAATGGGAAGATATTTGTAGTATGGGTGAAGCATGGCTTTTACATTTGTTTATTCATTTGAAACATCGGCATGACTTATCAAGTTACTGGGGTCTGACGATTCCACCCTGTTCCCTCATAAAATACAAGGGAAAAAATGGGGTATCACGTGCCCACACGTGATCTGGGGTCACGTGCCGACACGTTATGGTTTCCTGAGGACTCTGAAATAATAAGAATTGAATTCTGATCAAAAGGGGTCACGTGCCCACACGTGATGGGCCTTTAAACCCACTGAAAGGAATTAAAAGGTATAATAGAACAGCAAGAAAAAACCCCAATGGGGCATCACGTGCCGACACGTGACCAGGGGTCGCGTGCCGACACGTGATGAGTTCCAGAGTTATTTAAAATAATAGAATTAAATTCTGGTGAAATGCTTAATCAGTGGGTCACGGACCACCACGTGATAGGGTCTTAAAACTCTCTATGTCAATGGAAAGAAAACCCTAAATGGGGTATCACGTGCCCACACGTGACAGGGGGTCACGTTCCAACACGTGATGGGTGCCTAAGATCTCTGAACTAATAGAATTAAATTATAATTAAATGGTCAATCAGTGGGATCATGTGCCAACACGTGATATGCTCTTAAATCTTCTGAACTAATAGAATTAAATTCTAATTAAAGGGAATCAAAAACTCTAATGGAAAAATATTTCCCTAGATCTTTCCAAACAAAAAAGATTGCGCTCTGTAAAGTGGAGCATCGTTGGATTAAAAATCCAATGGTGATTAAAAAATCACAAGTTTATAGAAAGATTCTACATAAGGAAATATTTTCCTAAAATCTGCCATGAACAACAAATAAATATCTTTTGGATTAAAAATCCAATGGTGAATAAAATTCACCGAGTGATCTAAAAGATCATGTTGGTTACAAAATCAATCAAAATCTTTCAATAAAAGATTGACTAAATAAACTGATTCTTTTCTTTCTCCTATAAATAGGAGCCAAGAAGAGAAAGGAGATATAAAAAAAAAGTGAGAAATACAACAACAGAGAGAAAAAAAAAGAGAATTTAATTCTCCAAAGAGAAAAGAAGATCTCTTCAGAAAAGAAAGAAACCCTAGGTAAGAGAGAGAAAGAGATCATTCTATAAGCTCCTACAAAACAAAAAAGAGAATTTAATTCTCAAACTAAGAGTTTAACTCTTCTGAATAAGAACTTAGTTTTTCCTTTGGTTGAAGATCTGTAGAAGCAGATCTCCCCATAAGTTGAGAATTTAATTCTCATTGGGAGGATTCTGCCATGCGGATCTAAAACCTAAGGGAGGACCTAAGTTCAGAGAATTTTATTCTCCCACAAAGCACACAGGAATTTAATTCCTCCAACAAATATAGGGTTTAACCCTTAATATAAGAACTTAGTTCTTCTTCATGGTAATAGATCTGCAGAAGCAGATCTCCCCATAAGTTGAGAATTTAATTCATATCGGGGAGATTCTGCCATGCAGATCCAAAACTTAGAGGGAGAATTGAGTTTAATTCTTTCAAACTTATGGGAATTTAATTCCTCTAAACAAAATTAGGGTTTAACCCTATAAGAAAATTTAATTCTTCAAAAAGGGATTTATCTCTCCATGCACGTAAAAAAATCAAGTACCCAACATGATCACGTGGCAACACGTGACCCTCCCCTCCAATGACTAAAAGAGAACAAATAAGATTAGGTCACGTGCTCCCACGTGACCCTTGAACAGACTCCTCAAAATAAGAAGGGCAGAACAAATTTTGGACGCCTCACGTGTCTCCACGTGACCCATGACAAACTCCCCTTTAAAAAAAAGAAAATGGGATAAAACTGAAGAATTGCTACCCAATGCATGGGCACCATCACGTGTCCATACGTGATGGTCATAAAGATTAAGTGTTTAACACTTATTTGAATATTCTGAGAATAAAATAAAGGAAGCTTGGCCCAATCCTGGGGCGCCTTACGTGTCCTCACGTGAGCGCTTCATTTTTTTTAGTGTTTAACACTATTTTAAGCGCTTCATCCCTAGTGTTTAACACTATTTTAAATGCATCACGTGGGAACACGTGATCGCCAAATATGTGCTAGTGTTTAACACTATATTCAAACCAGTCTTAGCCCAAATTAGCTAAGTCTTCCAGAAGCAAGACTCCCCTTTGACTGAACCTCAAATACACTCTTGTCTTCCAAAAATTGATCATCTCATATGGCATATGAGTGCTCAGCACTCAATAAAAGAAAAAAATATTGTCAGAACCCAGACCCATGCTTAGCATTGCTAAATAAAAGGGGGCTGAGCCCAGACAAATGTTCAGCAGCCCAAACAAATGTCCAACATTTTAAACCTAATTGGACTTAGCCCAAGTTGGCCATAAGTCCTTAATTCAGATTTAACTGAGCCCGTGTGCTCATAATCTAATTAATTGATCTTAGTCCCAAATTGGACTACAGATCTCCCAACCCACATCGGTTCAAGGGTACATCTCTTCATTCCTCTGATATGTGCCGTTGTAATTCTTCAACGTCTTCAGAGAGGTGACGGGTCCCGACAACCAGCAAATCTTACAGACTATGATGTCTCTAAACTGGACTGTGAGGTCCTTAAACTCATGGACTATGATGTCCTTAACCTTATGGACCAAAATGTCCCTAAACTAAACCCTACAGACTATGATGTCTCTAAACTGGACTGTGAGGTCCTTAAACTCATAGACTATGATGTCCTTAACCTTTACAGACTATGATGTCTTTAAACTGGACTGAGATGTCCTTAAACTAACATTGGACCGTAATGTCCTTAAACTAACAATGGACCGCAAAGTCCCTAAACTAAAACAATAGAGCCCAAATGCTCTTTTGTTGGATCTAAATGATCCCGTTAAGTTGATCTTAGTCTAAAATTAGACTAACGTATCCTTAACAAATTGTTACGTTGATCTTAGTCTAAAATTAGACTAACGTATCCTTAACAAACGTTTAAGTTGATCTTAGTCTTAAATGAGATTAACGATCCTTAAACCCAACCCAAAACCCAAATCTAAGAAAATACGGATTTGGACTAATCCACGCCCTACAGGCGACAACATAAATTAGTCTCCGTATATAATCCATGGGCAACCAAAAACAAAACAAACACACACGACACGAAGTGACCATCTGGAGAAGGAGAAAGTGGTTACCGCGATGCGGTAGCGTAATTAACTGCAAGGGCTTGCGCCTGCAGGGAAGAGCGTCCTCACAATCAAAAACCCTTCAAACGAGGGGGAATCTGACGAAGTCTGCTACAATGGCCGCATCCGTCTAAATCTCTGATATACGGTGCCATAAATCAACTTGGCATCTTCGGAGAGGTGGACGGATAAAACCAAATAGCATCTGCCCCTAAATTCAGGCAAGACGGACCTACACGGTCGCGTCTCTGTGTTCGGCGGTAAACAGATTCTGGCATGCCTGGTGGGACCTTTTCCTCTTTCCACTTCACACTTCGTGTGTAGTGTTTCGCGAACGAATCACGGTTTGACATAGTTGCCTTTGGATGTGAAGTACTAAGATTTTGTATCTTGCTCCGTGCATGAAACAAAAGATCAATGGCTTCGAACTGCACTAACTGCAACTGCAACTCTCGCTCTGTCCCGTCCGGAGGAGTGACTTACGGGTCCCAAGCGGCCTCCATCTTCGCCATGCCGGTGGAACAGGTGACTCAGGCCACCACTAGACTGTTCTTCGGGACCATGCTCCCGCCAACGAGCTATAGTGCTCATGTACCATCGCAAGAAGCTATGAAGAAGTCGGTCTTTGATCGGCTTGCAACTACTGCGGCCCCTCTCAACGGGTTGCCCAAGTCCACTGCCTCAGTTTTCAACAGACTGGACCGAAGCTCAGATGGGCCCATGAAGAAGCCCGCAATTCCTGAATGTGTTATCCCTAAGCGATTAGCCATTCCTACTCCTGAAGTCACCAAGGCGATTTCTCCTGCTAAGGGGTCGGTCTTCACAAGACTGGCCGTTTCAGCTCCTGTTCCAGGCGAAGTCATGAAGGCCGTTCCCCCTGTTCGAAAGTCGGCCTACGCAAGACTGACTATCCCTTCTCAACGGACGTCAGTTTTTGGTAGGCTAACACCAATAACAGCCCCTCCTCAAAGCAGGGGGCATGAAGAAGCTCATCCAACAGCGGAAGTGATTCCGGCCGCATGACATGCTCGACGTCGCCACTGGTGCCGAGTGAGGAAAGCTGGGGGCAGTTCCCCTTCTGGACTAACTCCGCCATCTCCAACGGTGGGAATTAATGTTGTTGTTCCAACTGGGAACAACTTTGAACCACTTAGGAGGGTGCGAAAAAACTCTCCGACGGTCGTGCTGAAAAGATCTCCTCCACCTGTGGAAAATGTTACAAAGGTGAAGCTGGAGCAGCCCCCTCAGCGGCTGTCCTCTAAAATTTACAAGGTCTGGCGTCAAGTCCAAGACTCGGTGATTGATCAAGATTACTCCCGCCGACCGAAAAAGGTAAAGGTTCAGCAAGAGAAGGACCACTCTGTTGTACTACAGAAGGTGTCTTCTACCTGGGTGTCCGCTGCAACGGCCCCCTCAACGTCACCAGTCCACAAAAAGTGAAGGACGGAGAAGATCCCCGTGTCTGCGACAAATGTCAAGGGCACTGAGCCTAAACGCCCTAAGTCTGGGGGCATGGTGGTGTATACCATCTATATAGCATTTGGAAAAGAGGATAGTCGTATCTCCACAGGTCATCGACCGCTTACGCGATCCGTGACAAAAGCCCAGGAGCAGCAACAGAAGCTTCAGGAAATGCTAACGCAAATGGCCGCACTCACTGGGCTAAAAGAAAGCCCGGAGGCGTCATCAGAGAGCGTCATGAACAGGAAACCGATGCTGACTTTCTCCGCAGAATCCTCGAAAAGAAGGACAGAGAAGCAGCGGAACAAGCGGCCAATATAAAACGAATAGCGCTTCTCTTCCAAGACATGGTCGGGATGATGATACAGCCGGATCCTCCGGCTGAAGACCCTTCGATTGTCCTCGAAGATGACAGAGGGGAGACATCGAACCCTCTTCCGGCTTGTTCAGCAGCCAAAGAGGAAACCATCTCCAAAGCTGCCCTGAATGATTATATCGCTCAACAGATACGAGCTCACCAGGGGAATGAAGCGGCCGGTCAGGTTGTTAAGACTGGAAGACCCTATCCGGGTTGGTACGACTAAATAAAGTACCCGCCTGGGTATACGATCCCTAAATTCCATGTATATAAGGGGACGGGGAACCCGCACCAACATGTTGCTCAATTTAGAGCCTTGTGCGGTAATACTGGAGGTGATGATAAACTAATGCTCCGCCAGTTTGTTGGCAGCTTGTCGGAGACAGCATTCGAGTGGTATTCGGAACTCCTGAATGACTCTATCAAGACATTTGCTGAGATGGAGCTGCTATTCACCCAACGTTTTGCGAGCGCTAGCGAACGTACCCCAATCACGGCGCTGATCAATGCCAGGGTGAAGCCGAGAGAAACTGGGGTCCAGTACGCGATACGGTGGCGGAATCTATGGTCGAAGTGCGAACAACGCATCGAAGAGGCTCCTGCAGTGGTAATGTTTGTGGGAACCCTCGATCCCCGGGTGACCATATCCCAATTCATGATGTTCTTCAAGCCGACCACCTTCCAGACTTTGATTGATAAGTTGGCCCAAATGGACCAAATGGGTCATAAGCCTTCCTTTTCAAAGACAGAGCCGCAGAGTGAAAAGGGCAAAGGGGAAGCGACCTTTGTCACCAATGCTCAACAACAGTCGAGCAACTTAAAACCGGTTGTTCGCCAAAGCAACGTGCGTCCATGCCAATCCTTCGAGGAGAGACTGGGACATCCCTACTCGTTTCTGCGGGAGAAAACAAAGAGACTGTTCGAGCTGGCAGTGCGCAACAGGCTCATCAATCTGCCAGATCCAAGACATCCGCTGCAGCCCGGCGATGCTAACAATCCTAATTACTGCCCTTACCATCGAGCAGTAAGCCATCCAATTGAATATTGCTTCGTCTTTAAAGGCTGGATTGAAGACCAATACCAACAGGGCAAATTCGCACTGTCCGAGAACTGGAAAGTAAACCCGCCTCAACCGCACGCTCTTAAAAGGGGGGACACGCTGGGGGCATCATGCTCTTTTGTTGAAGAAGCTCCATGGGAGGTCGCTCTTTCAGCCAAGACGAAAAGGATGCTGAAAGATCTTCAAACATGCCCGATGATCAGGTGGAAAAATCAGCTAGAACCCGAGATCATCGAGGGAATGCTGAAGCCGCGCCCGACGCCAAAAATTGGTAGCGATAATCAAAACGCTCAGGCCCAGCCGTCAAAGTCTTCAAAGAAGAAGAAGAAGACCAAAAAGCCCGCGAAGCCAAATGACAAGCGCACGGACCTGCAAAAATATATTGACGCGCTGGAAGAATATAACCAGAAGGCGCGAACTCCGTTCACACTCCAAGAATTCTTCAACCATATCCTTGAAAATGGAGATGGCGATGAAGATGAGGGAGAAGACTCATCAGATGAATCTGAGGATTATGTGGCAAGCTCCCACGTGATCTCTCACTCGTTAATAAACGGTGAAGAAGCTCCGGATGCAGAGAAACTGGGGGTAGATCCAGAACCGGAACTCCTAGGACTGTCAGACGAGATGATTGACGTATTCCTGAATGAGGCCCGTCAGAAAAGCAAAGCTGATCGAGAGCGCGAACTGGCCATATTCGAAAAAGCCAAACGCCGGCGACTGGACAAAAGGGTAAAAACACTCCCACCAGATCAAAGCACATACGCCGTAAATAAAAGCAGGTTCAAGACAAGGAAAATGTTTGCCAAAGACATATCGATGGGAATGAAGCTGCCACCCTCCGAAGGAAACACTCATGATGGGATACACCTTGACGAAGGGTATGCACATCTAAACTACTGCTTGTACCATCGAAGGACCACGCACCCTATCGAGGAATGCAACGCTTTTAAAAATTGGTGGCAAGGATATGTTGCTCATCAACAGCAGTTCAAGCGGATGAAGCGCAAAACTCGTAGAGAACAAAGGAGCACATCAGATGAGCGCAGAAGAACTACCGGCAACTGTCACATGGTTGATAGCAAGGGATCGCAAGTTCCTACCTTCGGGAGCGATTCTGATGAAGAAATACCCCTTAGCCCTCTCTTCAAGGAATCTACCTCCGAAGCAGAAGAAATGAAGACCCGCGAGAACATCCAGCTACGTAATCGCACATTACCTGAAAAGAATCTTGGACCCGCAAATAAGGGATCGAACAAAAAGCATAAAGGGAAAGAAAAAGTCCCTGAGGATATTGCCCTTGACGATCGAGTCGTCGAAGAGCTGGCAGCCAAGGACCCGCCCAAGAAAAGCAAGGTGGATTATAACGTTCTAGCACACCTGAGAAAGATTCCTTCACAGTTGAGCATTCTCGATGCCCTTCTGCTATCTAAAGAGGCGCGAGATTCCCTAATCAAAGCGTTACAAGACCCTGGATAGTTTCAAGCTTTCCTCGCCGAAGAAAAGATGAAGGACGAGTTGGAGGAAGTGCACACTGCTGACATCACTTTCGGCGATGAGGACCTCCTCCTCGGGACGTGCGAGCATAACCGTCCGCTATATGTTGCCGGGTACTGTCATGACATCAAGATAAGCAAAATCCTAGTCGACAATGGATCCTCCGTTAACCTTCTCAATGTGAGGGTGGTAAAAGAAATCTGCATGAGCGTCCAGCACCTCACTCGGGATAAAATCACTATCTCCGGATTTGACTTCCAGTCATCACGGACGTTCGGGTCTGTGATACTGACGTTACGCTTTGGGCTGCTTGTCACTGATATCAAGTTCCACGTCATTGACGCCAAGACTTGCTACAACGCTTTTCTCGGCCGGCCTTGGTTACACTAGTACAACATTATCCCTTCTACATAATATCAGTGTATGAAGTACTTCAAAGATGGTCTCGAGTACACTGTGACGGGGGAACTAAACCCATTCTCCATGAACGAAGTCCGCAAATATGAAGATGCCAAGTATTTCCTGCCAGATTTCGAAGACACAGAAATATGTCGCAAATCGGAGAGCAAACAAAAATCTATCACCACCATTCCGGTCTTCGGGAGCGATACCGAGGAGGACGAAGAGATGGTCTATTCCGGGCTGCCTCAATACACCAAGCCGGGACCGTCCACCTCTATGTTGGTCTTCGGCAGTGACTCTGAATATGAAATCAATGCAGTATTCTCTGCTCGGCCATCAATACAAGCCTCCACTAGAGAAGATCAAAGCTTGCAAGTTGCCATGGTTCCGCAAAATCATTACAAAGAGCTCGATGCACTTGAAACTTATAGTGTACAAGAGCTATAAACATTCTACATTCCTCCCAAGCGAAGAGATGAAAAGGCGATCCTCTTTTATCAATTCACGGAAACCAAATTGGAGAAAGAAGTCCGGCATGGTGCCGATTCGACACTTGACAGACTTCAGCCCATCCGGCTACCCAGATACTACACAGAAGGATTAAAGAGGCTGTTGAGGTGCCAAGGCGTACCCCTTAAGCAGACCACGCGACAAGCTCAATTCTACAATATGATCTGGAACATCCCCGGAACTCAGTGAAAATTGCCCACCAGGAGAATGGAAATGATCGGGCTTGGATATATTCGATCCAAGAAACGGGAGCGAGTCCATGGCAGCTACGTCATACATGACTTTGATGAAGAAGGAGATGTTATGTTAAAAGACGCTAACCCTGAACCAAAACGAGGTCCTGCCATGAAAATGCCAAGTCCGTCGTTTGAAGAACAGATGGACAAGCTAATAAGGGAAGCGGGTCAAAAGGTCCGGGATGATCATAACCGCGAAATGGCTATCTACGAGAAAGCCAGGACGCAACGCCTCCTTCAGCAGGCTACAGATAATGATGATGCCCTTCGTTGCCAGTCTGTCATACAGAAGACCCGACGCAAAAACAAAAACAAACTGAAGAACGGAAAAAACGTACGACAACAACGAAGCGGATCCAAGAAGTCACGCGATCAAAAATCGAGCAGCCGAGATCCGTCTCTTATAAAGAAGATGAGTCGATCATATTCTTTTCCCCAAGAAAAGACAAAGAAAATCTTCGACCTCGTCGTGAAACATCAGATGATTACGCTCCCGGAGTCCAAGTACCCCGATCGAGCAAATGAGGTTCATCACCCAGACTATTGCTCCTATTACCGAGCGATAGGACATCCTATTGAAGACTGCTTCACTTCAAAGACTGGGTTGAAGACCGCTTCACTTCAAAGACTGGGTTGAAGACCAGTATCAACTCAGCAGATTCGCTCTATCCAACAGTTGGAGGGTAAGCCCGCCACGGAAGCATGAATCAAAAGCTACTTATGCGATGAGAGTAGAACTAGGTCAACATCGGTCTTTGAAACAATCTCATACCTGTCACGTAATAATGCTGACAGAAGAAGGAGTGTTCGAGAATATGGATGACCCCTTCTGGTGTTTCGAAAACGATGACGACGAAGTGATCTTAGAGTTTCCACCGGCGCCAAAAGAGCTGGAAGATGGGATACATACTACTGCAGATAACCTCAGAAAAATTGACTTGGGGACGGCAAACGACCCGCGGCCTACGTTCGTCAGCGAGTTGCTATCCGAAGAAAAGGTGGCTACGCTAAAAGACGTGCTCATGCAATATAAAGACTGTTTCGCATGGAACTACTCCGAAATGCCGGAACTAGATCCAGAGGTAGTTGTACACAAATTGGCGATATCTCCGGACATCAAGCCAATCAAACAAGCACCAAGAAGGATGCGGCTCGAACTTGAAATGAGCATTAACGCCAAGGTCAAGAAGCTAATTGACTCTGTCTTCATCCAAGAGGTTCAGTACCCCGATTGGATCGCCATCATTGTCCCAGTCATGAAGAAGAATGGGACGGTGTGTATCTGCGTAGACTTTCGGGATCTCAACAAAGCCTGTCCTAAGGATGACTTTTCTGTACTGGTCACCGAGATGATGATAGAAAACACGTCCACTCACGAGGTCTTCTCCTTCAAGGACTGCTCATCAGGGTATAATCAAATAAAAATGCATCCCGAAGACCAGAAGCATACCGCTTTTCGGACTCCGCTAGGCATATTCTGCTACAAAGTGATGCCTTTCGGTCTGAAGAACGCCGGCACCACTTATCAGAGGGCCATGACGAAGATCTTTGATGACCTTATACACGAGATTGTCGAATGTTATATCGATGACCTCGTGGTAAAAAGCAAATCTCACGAAGAGCATTGGGAGCATCTAAAATTAGTGTTCCAACGCCTTCGGAAATACAATCTGAAGATGAACCCTCTCAAATGCGCATTCGGAGTCTCCTCAGGTAAATTCCTAGGATTCATTGTACGACATCGAGGCATCGAAATCGACCCTTCAAAGATCAAGGCGATTATGGAAATGCCCTCCCCACGAACTTTGAAGCAACCGTGGTCTCTCCAAGGAAAGCTCGCGTGTATCTGGCGGTTCATAGCTAACCTCTCCGGAAAATGCCGCCCCTACAGCCACTTGATGAAGAAGGGAACCCCGTTCGTTTGGGATCGCAAATGCCAAAGCGCACTGGACGAAATCAAGCAATACCTACAGAATCCTCAAGTGCTAACCGCTTCGGTCAAGGGAAAGCCCCTCATTCTGTATACAACTGTCCTTGAAGGTTCCTTAGGCGCGCTATGGGTATAAGATAATGACCAAAGGAAGGAGATAGCCCTCTACTATTTGAGTCGAGTTCTCCTGGGGCAGAAAACAATTACCCCCCATTGAAAAACACTGCCTGGCGTTGATCTTCGCGATAACAAAGCTCAGACACTATGCTTTGGCATATGAGGTCCACCTCATATCAAAAGTGGATCCTCTCAAGTATTTGATGTCAAGAGCCATACTAACGGGACGACTCGCTGAGTGGGCCCTACTCTTAATGGAATTCTCGATAACATATCGTCCTCTCAAGGCAGTGAAAGGCCAGGCCATCGCCGACTTCCTCGCCGAGCATCCGATATCTGCCGAATCACCTTTAAATTGCGAATTGCCAGACGAGCACGCGTTTGACACAATCGATAGGGGGAGAGGAGAGAGCGATACCCGATGGGAACTCTATTTCGATGGAGCGTCTTCCATGAAGAAGCGAAAGCACATCTCCCCCATAATCAAATCTGGGATAGGCCTCATCTTTGTGACTCCACAAGGAGGGATAATGAGCTTTTCCTTTTCCTTAACAGAGCCGAGGACGAACAATGAAGCCGAATATGAAGCTATGATAGCAGGTCTTGAGATCGCTGTCGACATGGGAATCAAAAACCTCCTCATATACGGAGACTCCCAACTGGTTGTTAGCCAAGTAAATGGCGACTATCAGACGTGCAAACCGGAGTTGGTAAAGTACGGTGAGAGAGTGCAGCAAATGCTGACTCAAATTCCCTCTTACGCCCTGGAAAGCATACCGCGCGTGGAGAATGGAAAGGCGGATGCGTTAGCCAAGCTCGCTAAAGAACTGACAGACGAAAACCTCGATGCCGTGAGGATCGTTGTGCAAAGCCGTCGGGTTCTTGCACCAGTAGAAATATTTCCGGAGTCGTCTGAAGAAAAGGAAGCGACCAAAGAGACAGTCCTACAAACGGAAGACCAGGAAAAGACTAAGGATTGGAGAGAAGTCTTTATAGACTACTTCAAATCCCGTCAAACACCTGAAGATGCGACCTCAAGACATCAGCTCATTAAACGAACTCTGTCTTTCTCCTTCGTCAATGATACTCTGTATAAGAGATCATTTGATTCTCTATGGCTAAGATGCCTGGGACCTGAAGAAGTAAGGAGAGTCGTCCAAGAAACTCACGACGGACTTTGCGGTTCTCATCAAGCCGGGCCAAAGATGAAGCTGAAGATTAAAAGAATGGGCTACTATTGGCCCACGATGATTCAGGACTGCCTTGAATACGCGAAGCAATGCCATTCGTGCCAGATTCATGGAGACTTCATTAACCAGCATCCAAACCCGCTACACCCAACAGTGGCGAGCTGGCCGTTCGAAATGTGGGGAACCGACATAATCGGGCCCATTAAACCAGCATCGTCCAGAGGACATCGATTCATATTGGCGACAACCGATTACTTCTCCAAGTGGGCAGAAGCAATACCACTAAGAGAAGTGAAGACGGAGAATATCCTCCATTTCTTCAAGACACACGTCATCTATCGGTTCGGCACTCCGTGACGGATTATCTCTGATAACGGGCCGGCCTACAGAAGTCACAAAATCAGCCGTTTCGCACAGCAACATAATATAGACTGGAGATACTCTTCGGTCTATAATCCCCGAGCTAACGGTCTAGCTGAGGCCATCAACAAAACCCTGACGAAGATCGTGAAAAAGACGGTGTCTCAAAATAAGAAAGACTGGCATGAGAGGCTGCATGAAGCTCTCTGGGCGTATCGAACCATGTTCTAAACGGCCACAAACACAATGCCGTTTGCATTGATATTCGGCGCTGAAGCGGTACTTCCCTTGGAGATAGAGTTACCCTCTTTACGAGTAGCGGTCCATTGCGAGCTAACAGACGAAGAGAATGCTCATCTTCGGCTTGAGGAACTTGATTCCCTCGAAGAAACCCGGCTCATAGCGCAACAAAACTTGGAAGCTTACAAAGCAAAAATTACGCGCTTATACGAAAGATTGACTAGGACGAGAACATTCCGCCAAGGCGAACTCGTGCTAGTGGTTAAGAGACCCATGATCCCCAATCATGCCAAACGGGGGAAATTCGAGCCGAACTACGAGGGCCCATACATCATAGACAAAGTCTACCAGGGTGGGGCTTATTTGCTTATGGATATACATGGCGAAAGACCCTTCAGGCCAATAAACGGCCGTTTCTTGAAGAAATATTATGCTTGACGAGTTATAGCCTAGGTTGATGATAGATGACGATGCCTATGTCCGCTCGCTATCTTCCCAAGCCCAAACTCTATAAGTGATAGCCAACGAAATTGTTGCAACGATGGATAGAAACGTCTCTAAACTAACAATTGACCGAGACGTCGATAAACTACTACGGACCGCAGCATCTCAAAGTTGACGCAAAAAAAAAACCGGTACGTCCATAAGCAAGATGGGCATGGATGAAAACCCGAAAGGGCTCCGTGAGTAAAAACAGCGGACTACCGGCGAGTTTGTGAAAACACGAAAGGGCGCAATCTCATCAAAAGACACTTGCAAGGTCCTCTTGACCCTGTAAGGAGAAAATACCCGCGTGAGATCCTTACGACTCACAAGGGAGCAACATACTTAGGAATCCCCACGATTCCTAAGGAGAAAGCATACTTACGAGATCCTCACGACTCGTAAGGAGAGTTCCCCTTTGAGACCCTCACGGCTCATAAGATTCAAAAGCCTTAAGTTACAGAGATCTGAACATGTTCTTAAGCCATCACAACCCACAGACCACTCTACAAGCGGTTCAATGCTGACCCTTGTATACAATCCACGGGCACGAATAAACATTTTCCTAACAAAGTCCCACCAGCGACTAGGGATATGCTCACACGGCGAAAGACCCTTGTAAGTCCTCTCGAATTATAAGGAGAAAACACTCTCGTAAGATCCTTATGACTTATAAGAGAACATACACTTAGGAATCCTCATGATTCCTAAGGAGAAAAGACACCTACGAGATCCTCACGACTTGTAGGAAGAAACACCTTTATGAGACCTTTACGGCTCATGAAGTCAAAAGCCTTAGTCGACAGGATCCTAACCCTGTTTGCTAAGCCACCTTTGTTCGACATTGACAGAGGCAAATGATGATTCGCTCCTGGCAATGTCCCAGTGGTAGCGATGCTGATGCCTGAATCGGTATCAGATTCCAAGCCCTTTCACGGCAAATGATGATTCGCTCCTGGCAATATTCCAGTCGCAGCGATGCTGATGCTAAGACTGGCACCAGATTCCAAGTTCCATACTCGCGATAAAAATCAGCGAGCCATATATGCATACAAAATAGCCGAAATGATGGGGCAACTTGCAACAAAATCAGCAAGTAAAAGATATGCATACAAAAATAGCCGAAATGATTGGGCAACTCGCAATAAAAAGCAGCGAGTAAAAAAAGAAAAAATAGCCGAAATGATTGGGCACCGCGAAAAATAGCCGAAATGATTGGGCAATCGTGACTTCCGCGATATAAAAAGCTGAAATGATAAAGCATCGCGGAAAGAAAACAAAAAAAAAATACGTATAACATGAAACTTTTGCCCTATAGATGAGATCACATCGATCCCTGTATACAATCCAGGAGCACAAATTGTTAGTTATGTATATGCCCTAGAGGCCATTATTGTACATATGATGTATATTATAGTGGATGCTTAGATATATATAGAGAAGACTTTCTTGCTCGATATGATAGTATGCTATCTGGTTACCCTTTGTCTTAACATGTTGACTTGTATTAGTTTACTGTCTTACTCTCACATGTTGATAAAGCCCTTAGGATATGTACTAGACTACTGGGACTATGATGAGATCATACTAGTGGGGCCAGGGTAGTCAACAAGTACATCCTATAACTGTTACTAGTCGAGGGTGTATCGAGACAGGGCATCGATACACCAAAGTAGACTAGCGTATACGCATCTTGACCCATATGATGGGCGATGGATGATCCCATATCCATCGGTGTTTGACATCAAAGATGGTGTACGGGTGCTCAGTGGAGACTGGGTACACTGAACGGAATCGCCGAGAACTTCTAGATGGATTTATACCTATCGTCAGATAGCAGTTCTCCGGTGACACTAGTACAGGTTAGTCTGTAGACCCGAGATCGTCATAGAGTCTTGTGTGATTCCCACTGTGCTTTGATTTCCACCTTACCACGTCCAAGAGGGCATGCAAAACGGTGGCTTTTGGGTACAGTCCCGAATCACATAGAGGTAATGAGCGACAGGAGGGGTTTTGTATCTCCCGGTATAGGGAGTTGATGTTGTGCTGTGGTCGATTGACTATAACTGGAAGTCCCTGGCCAGGGCTGATATGAAGTGCTACTGGTAAGTGTTATCAGTAGTTTCTCGACCTATTATGAGCCTCACATCGACACGACTTATCGGTTACTGAGGTCTGATGTTTACCACCCCTAAAATGGATATGCGACATATCAGACGAAGAGACCGGACTATACGGTAGTGTTACTGATTGGATTCACAGGAGAATGTACAGGCTTGCTTATTGATCTTCTGATCGCTCAATACCTGGGTGGATGTTACGTTTAGCTGACCGCTTGCAGCTTTTGGGTGTTTGATATGATCATCACCTACTGCCGGCGTATTGACGATTCTTTAGAGTCCTACACAGAGGTTTCCTGGCTCAGGCAAAACGGAGTAGGAGCACATATGTGATATGTGCGGGACCGAGAATAATACGATATGAGATACCGTATTCTATTCTCGTGATATGTGATATCGGCCGGGTATATGTGATATAGCCGGATCATCGGATCAAGTGTTGATTCGATGAAATGGTACATGTTATATTAGTCGGTTATATGCAATATAGCCGGATTGTCGGATCAAGAGTTGATTCGATAATTTAATGTATAATTATATATGTGATATATTACATTACGTTAACTAATATAAACTCGCTTTATTGATTCATTTTCTCACCGGATAATACATTGATATATATGCGATATATGTTAATTGTATTATTTTCTTTTGTTACAAAATATATTATATATGTGATATATATTATTGTAACATGTTAGGGTTACAAATGCAACATGGTTGTTAAGTTTAAACCAAGTTAGGGTTTGGATTTGGGTTAGCTTTTGGATGAGCTTTCATGAAGCTTTGTCTTTTGTCATCTAGCTTGATATTTTGTGTAGATATTTGTTAACCCAACCCAAACCCTTTACCTATGGTTTATTCTCTACAAGGGTTAAGCCTTTCATTCTTAACCTATGGTTGCAATTGTAACCACAACAATAATTCATTATTCATCACAAAGCTTTCTTCTTCTTCTTCCTCCTTGAAAAAGCTTGCTAGCTTTTTGTGTGTGATGATTTAGTGTGAGAAATTGAAAACAAAAGAGAGCATAATTCCTACTTCATCATCCTCACCTATTCTAGCCACTTAGATTAGGGTATTCACTTCTCTAATTACTTCATTAGTGAAGTGTAAGCTTGGGTTAGCGATTCTTCAAGGTAGATCATCTTAGATCAAGAAGACTTCAAGCAAGATGCATCATTCACCTCTTGGAGCCTCACGAGAGTCGGAGTTCATGATGATCGCAGCGAAGGGACCTCAACACAGAGCTTATGAAGCGAAGGAACGGACTACAAAGGCTGTAATCCTTATCTCTTTACTTCTTTGTATGTGATACAAACTTTGTTACCTTAGATATTCTAGCATGATTCATGGTTTGCTTGCTTTGCACCTCTCTAAATTTTAAAGTGGCATGAGTGATGCTACCAAACCCTTGACTAGGTGCAAGGGAAGCCCAACACAAATAAAGAGGGAATCATATCATCCCACCAAGCTCTTTCAAATGAAGAGTCAAATCTCAACATGACAATCAACCTCGGAGCCATGGCAAAGTCCCTAGTTCCAGATCTCGACGATTCATCAGCAATCTAGAGACCACCTCGACATTCTTCTCGACACAGCAGACGAGATGTTACCACAGCGTTCTTCCTCCAACAGGATTTGGACCCGCCAAAACAATGAAGCAAACGCAATATTCCTAGCTTCAGGGTCTTGACGGCAACTCATATAAAACCTGAAAGACTATCCGAGATCATCCCACACCAGCGCGGAGTGGTCACCACCTCGAGGTTCATCTCGATACAGCAGATGAGATGTCACCACAACGTTCTTCCTCCAGCAGGATTTAGACGCGACAATCAAACAGCGGAGCCACGTCAAAGTCCCTAGTTCCAAATCTCGACCGTTCACCAACAACCTAGACATAACCGCGACATTCGTCTCGATATAGCAGACGCAATGCTAGCAAACGAAGCGAAGGAAATATTCCTAGCTTCAGGGTGTTAACGGCAACTCATATAAAACCTGAAAGACTATCGGAGATCATCCCACACCAGCGCGGAGTGGTCATGACTCATCGGGGCTCCCAAACTGAGCCTAACCTCAAGTAAAAAGCGACATGGAATATCCCTAACGCTTGTTCTTTCGACGGTAATACTACCTGAAAGATTGCTTGAAGATGTCTTGTCCAGCCCTTGAAGGGATCAGAGACACGACAGTCGCAAGGCTACTCAAACAGCAAAATTGCCTATCGAGGAATATATCAGCCAACGCGATGGTACGACGGACACAACCCTAGTACCACAGACCCTAATGTACCTCTGTCGTATAGAGCAGAGGTTAACTGTGACGTTAGGACATCCTTGCGAGAACTTCTCGATTCGTCTCAACTCGTAAGGCAAAGCCTTAGGCAATGGGGATTAAAAAACCTGTTTCCTAAGTACTGGGGCCCTGCAAGTCGGTCCAAGATGGACTCTTGCATACTATTCACGGGTCACACTCTCCGAAGTCGAACATCAACAAAGAGGGAAACAACCATGTTCCCTGATTAAAAATCAGGAATTACCTCAATGAGATATCACGTGTTCATACGTGACCAAGGGACACATGTTGACACGTGATCTCTTTTATAGAATTAAATTCTAAGCAAGCAGAAGTGTAAACAAATGGCTAAGGAAAGACTCCAATGGGGCGCCACGTGCTCACACGTGACCAAGGGTCACGTGCTGACACGTGATGGTCTTTAGCCCAGATAAAATACAGAATTAAATTCTGAATGAAGAGGAGTCACGTGCCAACCCGTGATAGGCTTTAAAAGCCTTCTGAATTAATAGAATTAAATTCTAACTAAGGGAAATCAAAGACCCTAACCGGGAAAGTTTTTCTCCAAATCTTTCCAAATAAAAAAAGAATTATGGGGGACCGTTGGATTAAAAATCCAAGGGTGATTAAAAATCACCAATTTATGGAAAGATTTTAGACAAGGAAAGATTTCCCTAAATTTTACCAAAAATAACAAACAGAATATCTTTTGGATTTAAAATCCAATGGTGAATAAAATTCACTGAGTGATCTAAAAGATCACATTAGTTACGAAAAACAAACAAAATCTTTCAATGAAAGATTTACTAAACAAATTGATTCTTTTCCTTTTCCTATAAATAGGAGCCAAGAAGAGAAGAAAGATATAGAATTTTAGGATCTTGAAATTTTCTAAAGGCAAATAGCAGAGAGAAAAGAAAGGAGAATTTAATTCTCAAGAAAGAAAACCCTAGGTGGGAAAGGGGAAAATGATCAAAACTTCAAAAAGAGAATTTAATTCTCAATCTAAGAGTTTAATTCTTATGCAAGAAGAACTTAGTTCTTCCTATGGTTAAAGATCTGCAGAAGCAAATCTTCCCATAGGTTGAGAATTTAATTCTCATCGGGTTGAGATTCTGCCATGCAGATCCAAGATTTAGAGGGAGAATTGAGTTTAGAGAATTTAATTCTCCCAAATTCACAGGAATTTAATTCCTCCAAGATAAAACTGGGGTTTAACCCTATATGAGAATTTAATTCTCTCAAACTCACAAGAATTTAATTCCTTCAAGATAAAATTAGGGTTTAACCCTATATGAGAATTTAATTCTCTTAAAGTTACAGGAATTTAATTCCTCCAAGATAAAATTATGGTTTAACCCTATATGAGAATTTAATTCTCTCAAACTCATAGGAATTTAATTCCTTCAAGATAAAATTAGGGTTTAACCCTATATGAGAATTTAATTCTCTTAAAGTTATAAGAATTTAATTCCTCCAAGACAGAACTAGGGTTTAACCCTATATAAAAACTTAATTCTTTCATATACATGAGAATTTAATTCCTCTAAAACGTAATTAGGGTTTAACCCTACAGAGAATTTAATTCTTAAAAAATAAAGAGACTTGAAAGATCCCCATGCATATAAAGAATTAGGTTACGTGTCCCCACGTGACTCCTGAAAAGATCCTCCGAAAATAAAGGAAACAGTTTAGAGGCAATGCCTCATGTGCTCCCACGTGACCTCCAAAACAACAAGAATAAAAGTAAAGGCAGATTCTAATTTGGGCGCCCTCACGTGTCCTCACGTGACCCCTAATAAAAGCCTTAACAAATCAGTGCATGAGTGCCTATCACGCGTCCACACGTGATGGCCAGGAAATTAAAAGTGTTTAACACTTATTCGCAGATTTGAGAATAAAACAAAGGAGATCTGGCCCCACCTTTGGGTGCCCTCACGTGTCCCCACGTGACCCCTTCCTCTCCAGTATTTAACACTAATTTGAGAGTTTTATTTCCAGTGTTTAACACTGTTGTCCTCTAGTGTTTAACACTAATTTGAGAGTTTTATTTCCAGTGTTTAACACTGTTGTCCTTTAGTATTTAATACTATTTTTTTTAGCCAAATTGGCTAAGTTTCCAGAGGCAAAAACTCCCCCTTTGACTAAATCCCAAAGTTGAGTAAAACTCATAACTACAATGTTTAATGCTCAGTCAAAAACAAAAATGTATCAGAGCCCTCAAACTCTGGTTCAGCATTGCTAAATAATGTGGGCTTGAACCCAAACAAATGTTTAATGGTCCAACAAAGAGCCAATATTTCTAATATAATTGGACTTAGCCCAAACTGGCCATAAGTCCTCAATTCAGATTTTACTGAGCCAATGAGCTCATAATCTAATTAATTGATCTTAGTTCCAAATTGGACTACAGATCCCAATCAACCTTGGTTCAAGGGTACATCTCTTCACTCCTTTGATATTTGTCGTTGTAATCCCTCAACGTCTTTAGAGAGGTGACGGGTCCCGACAACCACACACTTCATAGATTATGACGTCTCTAAACTGGACTGTGGGGTCCTTAAACTCATGGACTATGATGTCCTTAACCTCGACCGTGATGTCTTTAAACTAACATTGGACTGTGGGGTCCTTAAACCCATGGACTATGATGTCCTTAACCTCGACCGCGATGTCTTTAAACTAACAATCGACCGTGATGTCTTTAAACTAGCATTGGACTGTGGGGTCCTTAAACCCATGGACTATGATGTCCTCAACCTTGACCGTGATGTCTTTAAACTAACATTGGACTGTGGGGTCCTTAAACTCACGGACTATGATGTCCTTAACCTTGACCGCGATGTCTTTAAACTAACAATGGACTGAGATGTCCTTAAACTAATAATGGACCGTAATGTCCTTAAACTAATCGACCGCAATGTCATTAAACTAAATAATAGAGTCCAATTGCTCTTTTATTGGATCTAAACGATCCCATTAAGTTGATCTTAGTCTAAAATTAGACTAACGTATCCTTAACATACGTTTAAGTTGATCTTAGTCCCAAATGAGACTAACGTATCCTTAAACCCAACCCCAAACCCAAATCTAAGAAGATACGGATTTGGACTAATCCACGCCCTACGGGCGACAACATAAATTAGTCTCCGTATACAATCCACGGACAACCAAACACAAAACAAACACCCACGACACGAAGTGACCATCTGGAGAAGGAGAAAGTTGTTACTGCGATACGGTAGCGTAATTAACTGCAGGGGCTTGCGCCTACAGGGAAGAGCGTCCCTACAATCAAAATCCCTTCAAATAAGGGGGAATCTGACGTAGTCTGCTACATCGGCCGCATCCGTTTAAACCTTCGATACATGGTGCCATAAATCAATTTGGCATCTTCGGAGAGGTGGACGGATAACACCAATTAGAATCTGCCCAGAAATTCAGGCTAGACGTTCACCGCGTCTCTTGTCGCGTCTTTCGGAGGGGAACAGATTCTGGAACGCCCGGTGGGACCTTTTCCTCTTTCCACTCCACACTTCGTGTGTCGTGTTTGCGAACGAATCACGGTCTGCTAATGGTTGCCCTTGGGTTCGAGATACTAAGATTTGGCATTTTTCTTGGTGCAGAAAGCGAAGGATCAATGGCGTCCACCTGCGCGAAGTGTTCCAACTGCAATTGCAACTCACACTCCGCCTTATCTGGAGGCATAGCTTACGGACCGCAAGCGGCCTCCCTGTTCACAATGCCGGTGGACCAGGTGACCCAGGCCACCACTGGTTTGTTCTTCGGGACCATGCTCCCACCGATGAGTTTCAGCACCCCTGTGCCATCACAAGAAGCTCCCAAGAAGTCGGTCTTTGATCGGCTTACAACTACCGCGGCCCCTCTCAACGGGTCGTCCAACTCCAGCGCCTCGGTCTTCGCTAGATTGGGCCAAAGTTCCTGTGGGCCTATGATAAAGCCTGCAATTCAAGAAAAGGTTATTCCGAAGAGAGGAACCATCCCTGCTCCCGAAGTCGTCAAGACGACTTCTCCTGCCAAAGGGTCGGCCTTCATAAGACTGACTGTTCCGGCTCCCACTCCGGCTCCCGTTCCTGCTCAAAAGTCTGTCTTTGATAGATTAAACACTGTTGCTCAACGAACGTCGGTCTTCAAGAGGCTGGTACCAGCAACGCCTCACCTGAACAGGGGACATGACGAAGTCACCCCTCAAGCTGAAAAAATCCCAACAGCTCGACACGCTCGACGTCTCCACTGGTGCCGAGTAAGGAAAGCTGGGGGCAACTCCCCCTCTGGGTTAACTCCACCATCTCTAACGGTGGAGGTCAATGCTGCTGTTCCAACCGGGAACAGCTTTGAACTGCTGAACAAGGTACGCAGGAACTCTCCTACCGCCGTACTGAAAAGATCTCCTCCACTGGTAGAGAATGTTACAGAAATAAAGCTGGATCAGCCGCCTCAACGGCTGTCCTCCAAAGTTTACAAAGTCTGGCGACGGGTCTGAGAGTCGGTGATTGATCAAGACTATCCCCGTCGACAGAAGAAGCTGAAGGTCCAGCAGGAAGAGAACCGTCCTGGCAAGCCACGAAGGACGACAACCACCTGGGTGCCCGCTGCAACGGCCTCCTCAACGTCAACTGCTCAAAAGAAAGCCCCTATGACTGTGGCAGATCGTAAAGACGCTAAGACCAAATGCCCCAAGTCTGGAGGCATAACGGTACATACTGTTTACATGGCTTCCGGAAAAGAAGAAAGCCGCGCTTCGACGGGCCACCGACCGCTCACCCGATCAATAACAAGGGCTCATGAACAACAGCAGCAGAAGCTTCAGAAGATGCTGACTGCAATGGCCGCACTCACCGGACCAAAAGAAAGCCCGGAGGTTTCATCGGAGCAGCGTTACGAATAAGAAACCGATGCTGACTTCCTACGCAGAGTCCTCGAAAAGAAGGACAGAGAAGCTGCGGAACATGCTTCCAACATAAAACGAATGGCGTTTCTCTTCCAAGACATGGTCGGGATGATGTTACAGCCGGATCCTCCAGCTGGAGACCCTCCGATCATTATTGAAGATGACAGAGGGGAGACGTCGAATCCTCCTTCGGCTCTTTCAGCAGCCAAAGAGGAAACTATTTCCAAGGCCGCTCTGGATGACTATATTGCTCAGCAAATACGAGCTGGCCAAGTCGTTAAAACTGGGCGACCGTATCCAGGCTGGTATGACCAAATAAAGTACCCGCCGGGATACACAATCCCCAAATTACATGTGTACAAGGGGACCAAATAAAGACATCCTCTCGAAGAATGCTTCACCTTCAAGAACTGGGTCGAAGACCAATATCAGCTCGGCAAGTTTGCTTTATCCAGCAGTTGGAGGGTAACTCCACCACAGAAGCATGAACCGAAAGCCATGCATACAGTGAGAGTAGAACCAGATCAACATCGGTCTTGGAAGCGAGCTCGTACTTGTCATATGATAACGCTATCAGAAGAAGAGCCCGAGAATATGGATGACCTTCCCTGGTGCTTCGAAAACAATGATGATGAGGTGATCTCAGAGTTTCCACCGGCGCCGAAAGAGCTGGAAGATGGAATACACATTACTGCAGATAACCTCAAGAAAATTGATCTGGGTACGACAAGTGACCCGCGACCGACATTCGTCAGTGAGCTGCTGTCTGAAGAAAGCGTGGCTATGCTAAAAGATGTACTCATGCAGCATAAAGATTACTTCGCATGGAACTATTCCGAGATGCCAGGACTAGATCCAGATATTGTGGTCCACAAATTGGCAATATCCCCGGACGCCAAGCCAATCAAACAAGCACCGAGAAGAATGCAGCTCGAGCTTGAGATGAGCGTCAACGCTGATGTCAAGAAGCTAATCGACTCTGGCTTCATCCAAGAGGTTCAGTATCCTGACTGGATCGCCAACATCGTCCTGGTGATGAAGAAAAATGGGACAGTGCGCATATGCGTGGACTTTCGGGATCTCAATAAAGCCTGTCCAAAGTACGACTTTCCAGTACCAGTCACTGAGCTGATGATAGATAACACATCCACTCACGAAGTCTTCTCCTTCATGGACGGATCGTCAGGATACAATCAGATAAAGATGCATCCCGGGGACCGGAAGCACACCGCTTTCCGGACCCCTTTGGGCATATTCTACTACAAGGTGATGCATTTTGGTCTAAAGAACGCCTGTGCCACCTATCAGAGGGCCATGACGAAGATCTTCGATGACCTCATACATGAAATCGTCGAATGCTATATCGACGACCTCGTGGTGAAAAGAAAATCATACGAGGAACATTTAGAGCATCTGAGAATCGTGTTTCAACGTCTTTGACAATACAACTTGAAGATGAACCCTCTCAAATGCGCGTTCGGAGTTTCCTCGGGCAAATTCCTAGGATTCATTGTCCGACACCGAGGCATCGAGATAGATCCATCAAAGATCAAGGTAATTATAGAAATGCCCCCGCCAAGGACTCTCAAGCAATTGCGATCTCTCCAAGGGAAGCTCGCGTATATCCGGCGATTTATAGCCAATCTCTCAGGCAAGTGCCGTTCCTACAGTCACCTGATGAAGAAGGGAGCCCCTTTCGTATGGGATCACAAATGCCAAAACGCACTGGACGAAATCAAGCAATACTTGCAGAATCTGCCAGTACTGGCCGCTCCCGTTAAAGGAAAACCTCTCATTCTGTATACAACCGCCCTTGAAGGTTCCTTAGGCGCATTATGGGCACGAGAGAACGACCAAGGGAAGGAGAGAGCCCTCTACTACTTGAGTCGAGTTCTACTGGGGGCAGAAAGCAATTATTCTCCCATTGAAAAACACTGCCTGGCATTGATCTTCGCGATAACAAAGCTCAGGCACTATGCGTTGGCGCATGAAGTCCGTCTCATATCGAAGGTAGATCCTCTCAAGTATTTGATGTCAAAGGCTATACTGATAGGACGGCTTGCTAAATGGGCCCTGCTCTTGATGGAGTTCTCGATAACTTATCGACCTCTTAAAGCAGTGAAAGGCCAGGCATCGCCGACTTCCTCGCTGAGCATCCGATACCTGCCGATTCTTCTTTGAATTGCGAACTGCCAGACGAACATGCGTTTGACACGATCGACGGGGATGATACCCGGTGGGAACTCTATTTTGATGGGGCATCTTCCATGAAGAAGCGCAAACAAAGCACGCCCATAATCAAATCAGGGGTAGGCCTCATCTTCGTAACTCCACATGGAGGGATAATGCGCTTCGCCTTCTCCTCGACAGAGCCGATGACAAATAATGAAGCCGAATATGAAGCTTTGATAGCAGGTCTCCAGATCGCCATCGATATGGGAATTGGAAACCTCCTCATATACGGAGACTCCCAACTGGTCGTTAGTCAAGTAAACGGCGACTATCAAACGTGCAAGCCAGAGTTGGTAAAGTACGGCGAGAGAGTACAGCAGCTGCTGACTCAAATTCCTTCCTACACCTTAGAAAGCATACCGCGTGCGGAAAATAGCAAGGCGGATGTATTAGCCAAGCTCGCTAAGGAACTGGCTGACGAGAACCTCGATGATGTGAGGATCGTTGTGCAAAGCCGTCGGGTTCTTGCTCCGGCAGAAGTATCCCCGGAGTCGTCCGAAGAAAGGGGAGAGACCGACCAAACGACTCTACAAATAAAAGACCAGGAAAAGGCTAAGGATTGGAGAAAAGTCTTTATAGACTACTTCAAATCCCGTCGAACACCTGAAGATGCTTCCTCAAAACATCAGCTCATGAAACGAGCCCTATCTTTTGCCTTCGTCAATAATACTCTGTACAAGAGGTCATTTGATTCTCTGTGGTTAAGATGCCTGGGACCTGAAAAAGAAAAGAGAGTCGTCCAAGAAACTCACGACGGACTTTGCGGTTCTCACCAAGCCGGGCGGAAGATGAAGCTGAAGATCAAATGGATGGGTTATTATTTGCCCACGATGATCCAAGACTGCCTCGAATACGCGAAGCAGTGCCATTCGTGCCAGATTCACAGGGACTTCATCCATCAGCATCCAAATCCACTACATACGACGGTGGCTAGCTGGCCGCTCGAAATGTGGGGAACTGACATAATCGGCCCCATTGAGCCAGCATCGTCCAGAGGACATCGATTCATTTTGGCGACAACTGATTACTTCTCCAAATGGGCAGAAGCAGTACCGCTGAGGGAAGTGAAGACGGAGAATATCCTCCATTTCTTCAAGACACACGTCATTTATCGGTTAGGCACTCCGCGACGGATTATCTCCGATAACGGGCCGGCCTACAGAAGCCACAAGATCAGCCGCTTCGCACAACAACACAACATAGACTGGAGATACTCCTCAGTTTATAATCCCCGAGCTAACTGTCTAGCTGAGGCTTTCAACAAGACCTTGACGAAGATCGTGAAAAAGACGGTGTCCCGAAATAAGAAGGACTGGCACGAGAGACTGCATGAAGCTCTCTGGGGGTATCGGACTACGTTCAAAACGGCCACGAAAACAATGCCGTAAGCATTGGTATTCGGTACAGAAGCAGTACTTCCCATCGAAATAGAGCTACCCTCTTTACGAGTGGCAGTTCATTACGAGTGTTTCCCCCAATCAGAGCAAAGCTCAGTTTTGAATTTCAAAATTCAAAAATTAAAGCAACGCTTCAGATCCCGTGCGCTGCGCGCTGCGTGCCACGTGTCAAGCGCAGACGCGCTAGCGCCAGGTGCGCTGCGCCCTAGGCAGCGCACCCCCAATCAGAGCAAAGCTCTGTTTCAAAATTCAAAATTTAAGTTGAAGCAACGCTTCAGATCCAGCGCTGTGCGCTGTGCGCCACGTGTCAAACACAGGTGCGCTAGCGCAGTTGCGCTGCGCGGCAAACATGGATGCGCTAGCGCAGTTGCACTGTGCGCCACGTGTCGAGCGTAGATGCGCTAGCGCAAGGTGCGCCAGCGCTGGGATTAAAAATTCCCCACCGTCAGATCAAAAGATCTACTAATAATAAATTATTAATTAATCAGAACTAAAATTCTGTTATGGAAAGATTTTTCAATTTTATTAAAATAAGAAGATTATCTTCTGTAAAACAGAAGCCTTAGGATCAAAGATCCAACGGTGGGAGATATTCCAAAATCAAGCAGAGAAAGATCTCTTAAAACTGATTTAACAAATCATTTGGCTCTATATAAAGGACCCTAGACTTCAAGTCTAAAAAAAAAAGAGATAAAGAATATACAGAAAAGAGAGAGAAAAACCCTCTGCAAAAAGAAAAGAAAACTCTTAGAAAAAAAGAAGATTTTTCTTCATCTTCAAGGTAAAAAGAACCATATTCTTGAATAACAGAGATGAATCCATCTCGTAAAAAGAAGAAATATCTTCTAAAAAAAATCTTAGATCTATAAAAAGACTAAGGTCTTTAATTTAAAAGAAAAGATCAGAAGATCTAATCATAAAAAAATAAAAGACTAAAAGAAGTATTTTACTTCATAAATCTTTGATCTATAAAGGCATAACCCTTTTATAAAAACAAGAACTTTTTTTCTTGGATCTTGAGGAAAAAGCCTCCTTTGAAGAACATAAATTTGTTCTTTGATCTTAAAATTGATCAAATGCGCTTTGTGCTTGCGCTCATTGGACCGGCGCTCAGTGCCAAAACCTGTCACGTGTCAACCAGAGACACAATTTGCGCTTTGCGCTTCTAAAATAGAGCATTGCGCTCATGGGCCGGCGCTCAGCGCCAAGCACGCCACGTGTCACTCACTGGTGCGCCAACAGACTAGCGCAATGCGCTAATAAATTAAAAGCGCAATACGCTAACAAACTAGCGCTTAGCGCTAAGTGCGACACGTGTCCTCTTCGCGTGCGCTACCCGATAGAAGCGCAATGCGTTCTTTGACTGGCGCAAAGCGCCTGGCGCACCACGTGGCGCACTGTCAGAACAAGCTTTGTTTCTGATGAATGCTATGCATTCAATACAAGACAAAAAATGTCAGAGCCCAATGCCTAGCATTATTGAAAGGGCTGAGCCCAAATAAAAGCTTAATAGCCAGAGCAACTAAAAATGTTAAATATTTTTAATTGGACTTAGCCCAATTCTGGCCATAAGTCCTCAACTTATATTAAACTGAGCACATTTGCTCATAAATACTCAACAGATCTTAGTCCCAAACTGGGCTACAGGTCTTTCAAACAATTCACACTGGTTCGAGGGTACATCTCGTTACTCCTCTGATATCTGTCGTTGTAATCCTTCAACGTCGTCAGAGAGGTGACGGGTCTCGACAACCACACATTACTATGGACTGTGGGGTCCTTAAACTCATGGACTATGATGTCCTTAACCTCGACCGTGATGTCTTTAAACTAACATCGGACTGTGAGGTCCTAAAACTCACGGACTATGATATCCTTAACCTCGACCGTGACGTCTTAAAACTAACATCAGACTGTGAGGTCCTTAAACTCACGGACTATGATGTCCTTAACCTCGACCGTGACGTCTTAAAACTAGCATCGGACTGTGGAGTCCTTAAATCCACGGACTATGATGTCCTTAACCTCGACCGCGATGTCTTTAAACTAACAATGGACCGTAATGTCCTTAAACTAATTATCGACCGCAATGTCACTAAACTAAACAACAGAGCCCAATTGCTCTCTTGTCGGATCTAAATGATCCTGTTAAGTCGATCTTAGTCTAAAATGATACTAACGTATCCTTAACAAACGTTTAAGTTGATCTTAGTCTCAAATGAGACTAACGTATCCTTAAACCCAAACCCCCAAACCCAAATCAAAGAAAGATACGGATTTGGACTAGTCCACGCCCTACGGGCGACAACATAACTTAGTCTCCGTATACAATCTACGGGCAACCACAAACAAAACAAACACCCACGACACGAAGTGACCATCTGGAGAAGGAGAAAGTTGTTATCGCGATGCGGTAACGTAATTAACTGCAGGGGCTTGCGCCTGCAGGGAAGAGCGTCCCCACAATCAAAAACCCCTCAGATGAGGGGGAATCTGACGAAGTCTGCTACATCGGCCGCATCCGTTTAAACCTTCGATACATAGTGCCATAAATCAACTTGGTATCTTTGGAGAGGTGGACGGATAGCACCAATTAGCATCTGCCCCGAATTTCAGGCGAGACGTACATCGCGTCTCCGCCGCATCTTTCGGAGGGGAACAGATTCTGGCACGCCCGGTGGGACCTTTTACTCTTTCCACTCCACACCTCATGTGTCGTGTTCGCGAACCAATCGCGGTTTGCTAATGGTTGCCCTTGGGTTTCAAGGTACTAAGATTTGGCGTTTTGCTTGGTGCAGAAAGCAAAGGATCAATGGCGTTCACCTGCTCGAAGTGTTCCAAATGCATCTGCAACCCACGTTCTGCCTCAACTGGGGGCATAGCTTACGGGCCCTAGGCGGCTTCCCTGTTCACGATGCCGGTGGAACAGGTCACCCAAGCCACCACAGGATTGTTTTTCGGGACCATGCTCCCGCCAACGAGCTTCAGCGCTCCTATGCCAGCACCGGAAGCTCCCAAGAAGTCGGTCTTCGATCGGCTTACTACTACCACGGCCTCTCTCAACGGGTCGTCCAGCTCCAACTCCTCGGTCTTTGCCAGACTGAGCCTGAACTCCGATGGGCCTGCCAAGAAGCCCATGACACCTGAAGTGGCAATCCCAAAGAAGATAGCCATCTCTGCTCATGAAGTCGTCAAGGCGGCTTCTCTTGCCAAAGAGTCGGTCTTTACAAGACTGACTATTCCGGCTCCCGTTCCTGCTCGAAGGACTGTCTTTGACAGATTGGATACCGCTACTCAAAAGACGTCAGTCTTCAAGAGGCTGGCACCAGCGGCGCCTCATCTGGACAGGGGGTAAGACAAAGCCATCCCCATCGCCGAACCAACCCCAACAACTCGACACGCTCGACGTCGCCACCGGCGCCGAGTAAGGAAGGCCGGGGGCAACTCCCCCTCTGGGCTAACTCCACCAGCTCCAACGGTGGAAGTTCATGCTGCTATTCCAACCGGGAATAGCTTTGAGCTGCTGAACAAGGTGCTCAGGAATTCGCCTACCGCCGTATTAAAAAGATCTCCGCCGCCGGTGGAGACTGTCACAGAAATGAAGCCGGATCAGTCCCCTCAACAATTGTCTTCTAAAGTTTACAAAATCTGGCGACAATTCCGAGAGTCGGTGGTTGATCAAGACTATCCCCGCCTGCAGAAGAAGTTGAAGGTCCGACAGGAAGAAAACCGTCCTGTTAAGCCACAAAAGACGACGGCTACTTGGGTGCCAACTACAACGGCCCCCTCAACTTCGACCGTCCATAAGAGGAGAAGGCTAGAGAAAATCCCTCTGCCTGCGACAAATGTTAAAGGCACTGAGCCCAAACGCCCTAAGTCTGGGGGCATGGTGGTGCATACCGTCTATATGGCATCCGGATAAGAGGATAGCCGTATCTCCACAGGTCATCGACCTCTTACGCGATCCATGACAAAAGCCCAAGAGTAGCAGCAGAAGCTTCAGGAGATGATGACTGTGATGGCCGCGCTCACAGGACCGAAAGCAAGCCCAGAGACATCCTCGGAGCAACGCCATGAGCAGGAAACTGATGCCGAGTTCCTTCGGAGAATGCTTGAGAAGAAGGACAAAGAGGCCGCGGAACAAGCGGCCAATATAAAGCAAATGGCCCTTCTATTCCAAGATATGGTGGGCATGATGATCTAGCCGGATCCCCCAGCCGAAGATCCTCCAGTAATAATTGAAGATGAGAGAGGAGAAACATCAAATCCACCTCCAGCTCTTTCAGCAGCAAAGGAGGAAACTATTTCCAAGTCCGCCCTGGATGATTACATCGCTCAGCAGATACGAGTTCACCAGACGAATGAAGTGGCTGGGCAAATTGTTAGAACTCGGCGACCGTATCCAGGCTGGTATGATCAGATAAAGTACCCGCCGGGAAACACGATCCCAAAATTCCATGTGTACAAGGGGACAGGAAATCCCCATCAGCATGTCGCCCAGTTCAGGGCTCTTTGTGGCAACACCGGCAGCGATGATAAGCTCTTGCTTCGCCAATTCGTCGGCAGCTGATCGGAGACGGAATTCGAGTTGTACTCCGAACTTCCAAATGACTCCGTCAAAACTTTCACGGAAATGGAGTTGTTGTTCACCCAGCGATTCGCTAGTGCTAGTGAACGCACCCCAATAACGACATTGATCAATGCCAGGGTGAAGCCGGGCGAGATGTGGGTTCAGTACGCAATCCGATGGCGGAACCTGTGGTCGAAGTGCGAACAGCGCATCGAAGAAGCACCAGCGGTGGGCATGTTCGTGGGCACCCTAGACCCTCATGCAACTATTTCACAGTTCATGATGTTCTTCAAACCGACCACATTCCAGGCTTTAATCGAAAAGCTAGCCCAGATGGATCAAATGGGTCACAGACCGTCTCCCCCGAAGCCGGAGCCGCGGAATGAAAAAGGGTAAAGGGAAGGCGATTGTTCCCCTCCGAACGGCGGCCCGGACTTCGCGTCCGTTGCCTGGGGTTCGGGGCAGATGCTATTTGGTTTTATCCGTCTATCTCTCCGAAGATACCAAGTTGATTTATGGCACCTCGTATCGGAGGTTTAGACGGATGCGGCCGATGTAGCAGACTTCGTCAGATTCCCCCTCAGGGTGAGGGGTTTTTGATTGTGGGGACGCTCTTCCCTGCAGGCGCAAGCCCCTGCAGTTAATTACGCTACCGCATCGCGGTAACAACTTTCTCCTACTCCAGAATTTCACTTCGTGTCGTGTGTGTTTGTTTTGTTTGTGGTTGCCCGTGGATTGTATACGGAGACTGAGTGATGTCGTCACCCGTAGGACGTGGATTAGTCCAAATCCGTATTTAGTTAGATTTGGGTTTGGTGTTTTTAGTTTAAGGATGCATTAGCCGCGTTGCGGCTAAGACCAACTTAAACGTTCGTCAAGGATACGTTAGTCCTGTTTTAGACTACGATCGACCTGACGTAGTGATTGATTTAATTATCTGGTTGTCGGGACTCGTCACCTCTCTGACGTCGTTGAGGAATTACAGCGACAAATGTCAAAGGAGTTCAGAGATGTACCCTCGAACCAAAGTTGATTTGGAGTTTTATCGTTTATTTGAATATCTAAGGACACGTTAACCGTATTTGGGGTTAAGATGAACTTAGACGGGACCGTTTAGATCCAACAAAAGAGCGTTTGGGCCCTATTGTGCCAGTTTAGAAGACGTGGCGGTCCATTGCCAGTTTAGGGACGTGGTGGTCCATCGCCAGTTTAGGGACGTGGTGGTCCGATATTAGTTTAGGGACGTTTCGGTCCGTCATTAGTTTAGGGACGTTTCGGTCCGACATTAGTTTAGGGACGTTTCGGTCCGTCATTAGTTTAGGGACGTTTCGGTCCGATGTTAGTTTAGTGATCGTTGGGACTCGTCACCTCTTTGACGTCGTTGAGGAATTACAGCGACAAATGTCAAAGGAGTTCGGAGATGTACCCTCGAACCAGTTGTGAATTGGTTTAAGAGAGCCATTTTGCTCAATCGATTTAATTTAAGGACTTACAGCCAGGATTGGGTTAAGTCCAATTTTTTTATTTATTTTAGGCTCTGCCTGACTGAAAGAATCAGTCCAAACAGGGCTCTGCCCTTTTTCTTTTATTTTGCAATCTGATTTGGGCCAGGCCCTTTTAAATGATGAGTTGCAGAAACTCAAGAAATTTTCAAACAGGGCTTTGCCCTTTTATTATTGCAATTTAATTTGGGCCAGGCCCTTTTAAATAATGAGTTGCAGAAACTCAAGAATTTTCAAACAGGGCTTTGCCCTTTTATTATTGCAATTTAATTTGGGCCAGGCCCTTTAAATAATGAGTTGCAGAAACTCAAGAATTTTCCAGATTTAAGAACAAAAGTGCATAGCACTTTTGATCTAAATTTGGATCAAAGGAAAACAAGTTCTTCTTGTTTTCCCTGATTTTACAGAACCAAGGGTTCATATCAAGTGCAAGGCACTATTTATTATTCTCTGATTTTTCAGAACCAAGGGTTCATATCAAGTGCAAGGCACTATTTATTTCTTTTTTTTTATTTAATTATTATTTTTTTTGTCCTTTGTTCTTCAGAAATTTTACCTTTTCTTTTCTGTGTTCTTGATTAATCTTCAAGAGTTCTTCTTTTTTCAGAAGTTGATTCTTCTCTTGATGATGATTGATTGATGATGCCTTTTGAATGAGGCTTGGGGTCTTATTTATAGTGCCCACAAATTTGTTGGATTTGTTAACAAAATCTTTCCTGAATAATTTTGGGAATTTTCCCACCATTGGATCTCTGACCCAAGGGTCCCTGTTTTACAGAAGAACAGAAAAGATTTGCTTAAATTTTCATTCTGTTGCTGCGCAACTCACCAGCGCGTGACACGTGTCGCGCATCCGTGCGCTTGCGCAGTTGCGATTGCGCAACTGCGCAGACACGTGTCGCGCTGTCGTGCGCTTGCGCAGTTGCGATTGCGCAACTGCGCAGACACGTGTCGCGCATCCGTGCGCTTGCGCAGTTGCGATTGCGCAACTGCGCAGACACGTGTCGCGCTGCTATGTATTTGCGCAGTTTAAGTCTTAATTATGTTTTCTGAAGAGCCTTGCTCTGATTGGACGCATTGTCTTGGGCGTTATGCTGCCGAATCAGCTTCTGCCATGTGGCAAATTGCGCGCTGCGCACGGGAACCGAAGCGTTGCTTCGAATTTTGAATTTTCAAAATTTAAGTAGAGCCTTGCTCTGATTGGGGGAGACAGCGATCTTCGTTGCGAACGCCCAACAGCAGCCCAGTGCCCCAAAGCTAGCGGATCAACTGGAAGAGAGACGCCGCTATTATAATGAGAAGATGAAGCGTCCTTACTCGTTCCCACGGGACAAAACGAAGAGACTATTCGAGCTGGTGATGCACAACAGGCTTATCAATCTGCCGAATCCAAGGCGACCATCGCAACCCGGCGAAGCGAATAACCCCAATTATTGTCCTTACCACCAAACGGTAAGCCATCCGATTGAAGATTGCTTCGTCTTTAAGGGATGGATCGAGGATCAGTACCAACAAGGTAAGTTTGCGCTGTCTGAGAAGTGGAAAGTAAGCCCACCACAACCGCACACTCCTAAAAAGACGGACACACCGGGGGCATCGTGCTCTTTTGTTGAAGAAGCTCCATGGGAGGTCGTTCTTTCAGCCAGAATCAAAAGAATGCTGAATGATCTCCAGACATGCCCGGCGATCAGGTGGACGAATTCGCTGGAACCCCAGATCATCGAAGGAATGCTGAAGCCGCGCCCCACTCCAAAGATTGGTGTTGATAGCCAAAGTGTTCACACCCAGCCGTCAAAATCTTCGAAAAAGAATAAGAAATCCAAGAAGCCCGTGAAGCCTGACGACAAGCGCACGGACCTGCAAAAGCAGATTGACGCGCTGGAAGAATATAACCAGAAGGCACGGACTCCAATCACGCTCCAAGAGTTCCTCGGCCACGTCCTTAAAGACGGAGATGATGAAGAAGACCCGTCGGATGAATCTGAGGATTACGTAGCAAGTTGCCATGTGATCTCTCATTCGTCAACAGACGATGAAGAAGCTCCTTGCACCGAAAGACTGGGGGCAGGTCCTGAACCGGAACTTCCAGGGCTATCAGACGAAATGATCGACGCATTCCTAAACGAAGCTCTTCTAAAAAGTAAAGCTGACCGGGAGCGTGAGATGGCCATATTTGAAAAGGCCAAACGCCGGTGACTGGACGAAAGAGTCGAGACACTCCCGCCGAATCAAAGGGCATCCACCGCAAATAAAAACAAGTTCAAGACGAGGAAAAGGTTGTCTAAAGCCATATCAATGGGAATGAAGCTACCACCCTCTGAAGGAAACACTCTCGGAGAAGCAGAGATGCATCCTATCTACTGCCTATATCATCGAAAGATGGCACACCCCATCGAAGAGTGCAACGCTGTTAAAAGATGGTGGCAGGGGTATGTCGCTCACCGGCAATATTTTAAGCGGATGAAACGCAAAACTCGTCGGGAGCAGAGAAGTACGACCGAGGAGTATAAAAGAACTACCAGCAACTGTCACATGGTCGACGCTAGAGGATCGCAAGTGCTTACCTTCGGGAGCGACTCTGACGAAGAAATGACTATTGGCCCTCTCTTTAAAGAGTCCACCTTGAGAAAAGAGGAAGAACCGAAGATCTGTGAAAATATCCAGCTACGCAATTGTACGCTGCCCGAAAAGAATCTCGGGCCCGCGAATAGAAAAGATAAGGGAAAAGAAAAGATCCCTGAGGATATCATCCTTGATGACCAAACCGTTGAAAAGCTGACAGCCAAGGACCCGCCAAAGAAAAGTAAGGTAGACTACAACGGTCTGGCGCACTTGAGAAAGTTACCTTCGCAGCTCAACATTTTTGACGCCCTTTTACTATCAAAAGGAGCAAGAGATTCATTGATCAAGGCACTACAAGAGCCAGAGCAATTCCAAGCTTTCCTTGCCGAAGAAAAGATGAAGGATGAGCTGGAAGAAGTGCATACAGCCGATATCACCTTCGGCGATGAAGACCTCCTCCTTGGGACGTGTGAGCACAACCATCCCTTTTATGTCTCCGGATACTGTCACGATATCAAGATAGGCAAGATCCTGGTCGACAATGGGTCTTCCGTCAATCTCCTCAACGTGCGAGTATTGAAGGAAATCTGCATGAGCGTTCAGCACCTCGCTCGTGATAAAATCACCATCTCCGGTTTCGATTCCCAGTCATCACGGACTCTCGAATCTGTGATACTGACGCTACGCTTTGGGCTACTTGTCACGGATATTAAATTTCACGTCATTGACGCCAAGACATGCTACAATGCTTTGCTCGGCCGGCCGTGGTTACACGAGTACAATATCATCCCTTCTACACAACATCAATGTATGAAATACTTCAAGGATGGTCTCGAGTATACTGTGACAGGAGAGCTAAACCCATTCTCCGTGAATGAAGTCCGCAAGTACGAAGATGCAAAATACTTCTTGCCAGATTTCGAGGACACGGAAAGATGTCACAAACCAGAGAACAAAGCTATCACCACCATTCCGGTCTTCGGGCGTGATACCGAGGAAGAGGAAGAAATAGTTTATTCAGGGCCTCCCCATTACAACAAACCAGGACCGTCCGCTCCTATGTTAATCTTCGGCAGCGACTCGGAAGATGAAGTCCATGCCATATTCTCCGCTCGGCCTTCAATACAAACCATCGCTGGTGAAGATCAAAGTTTGCAAGTTGCCATGGTTCCACCAAAGCATCATAAAGAACTAGACGCACTTGATACCTACAGCATGGAAGAGCTGCAGACGTTCTATGTCCCTCCAAGGCGAGAAGGTGAAAAGACGATCCTATTTACCGATCCGGGGAAACTAAAGTGGAGAAAGAAATCTGGCACGGCGCGGATTGCACACTCGACAGGCTCCAGCCTATCCGTTTGCCCAGATATTACACAGACGGACTAAGGAGACTCTTGAGACGCCAAGATGTACCCCTTAAGCAAACCGCTCGACAAGCATGGTTCTATAACAGGATCTGGAACGTCCCTGGAACTCAGCGAAAGTTGTCCAACGGGAGAATGGAAACGATCGGGCTTGGATATGTTCAATCCAAGAAACGGGGGTTACTCCGCGACTGCTGCGTCATACATAACTTTGATGAAGAGGGAGATGCTCTGTGGGAAGACGCTAACCCTGAACCAGAAAGAGCTCCCGCCATGAAAATGCCCAATCTGTCGTTCGAAGAAAAAATGGACAAGCTTATAAGGGAAGCGAGTCAAAAAGTTCGAGACGACCATAATCGCGAAATGGCCATTTACGAGAAAGCCAAGACGCAACGTCTTCTTCAACAGGCTACGAAAGATGAAAATGCTCCTCCCTGTCAACCCGTTGTACAAAAGGCACGACGCAGAGGCAGAAACAAACCAAAGAACGGGAAAGGCGTTCGACAGCGACAAAGCGGGTCCAAGAAGCCACGCGATCGGGAATCGAGCAATCCGGATTCATCTCTTATAAAGAAGATGGGTCGAGCATACTCTTTTCCTTAGAACAAAACACGAAAGATACTTGATCTCACCATAAGACATCAAATGATTACACTTCCGGAGTCCAAACACCCTGAGCAAGCTAACGAGATCTCTCACCCAGACTATTGTTCTTATCACCGAGCAATAGGACATCCTCTCGAAGACTGCTTCACCTTCAAGAACTGGGTCGAAGACCAATATCAGCTTGGCAAGTTCGCTCTATCCAGCAGTTGGAAGATAACCCTGCCGCAGAAGCATGAACCCAAATCCACGAGGGTAGAACCAGATCCACATCAGTCTTGGAAGCGAGCTCGTACCTGTCACGTGATTACGCTGTCGAAAAAAGAAGAGCCTGAGGATATGGATGACCTCCCCGGGTGCTTCGAAAACAACGGCGACGAGGTGATCTCGGAGTTCCCGCCGGCGCCGAAAGAGTTGGAGGATGGAATACATACCACTGCAGATGAGCTTAAGAAAATTGATTTAGGGACGACAAGTGACCCGCGGCCGACATTCGTCAGTGAGTTGCTGTCTGAAGAAAGGGTAGCTACACTAAAAGACGTGCTTATGCAGCATAAAGATTTCTTCGCCTGGAACTATTCCGAGATGCCAGGACTAGATACCGAGATTGCTGTACATAAATTGGCAATATCCCTGGACGTCAAGCCAATCAAACAAGCACCGAGGAGAATGCGGCTCGAGCTCGAGATGAGCATCAACGCCGAGGTCAAGAAGCTGATCGACTCTGGTTTCATCCAAGAGGTTCAGTATCCTGACTGGATCGCCAACATCGTCCCGGTGATGAAGAAAAATGGGACAGTGCGCATATGTATGGACTTTCGGGATCTCAATAAAGCCTGCCCGAAGGATGACTTCCCAGTACCGGTCACCGAGCTGATGATAGACAATACGTCCACTCACGAAGTTTTCTCCTTCATGGACGGATCGTCAGGATACAATCAGATAAAAATGCATCCCGAGGACCAGAAGCATACCGCTTTCCGGACCCCTTTGGGTATATTCTGCTACAAGGTGATGCCTTTCGGTCTAAAGAACGCCGGTGCCACCTATCAGAGGGCCATGATGAAGATCTTCGATGACCTCATACATGAAATCGTCGAATGCTATATCGACGACCTTGTGGTGAAAAGCAAATCATACGAGGAGCATTTAGAGCATCTGAAGATCGTGTTTCAACGCCTTCGGCAATACAACTTGAAGATGAACCCTCTCAAATGCGCGTTCGGAGTTTCCTCAGGCAAGTTCATAGGATTCATTGTCCGACACCGAGGCATCGAGATAGATCCGTAAAAAATCAAGGCAATTATGGAGATGCCCCCGCCGAGGACTCTCAAGCAATTGTGGTCTCTCTAAGGGAAGCTCGCGTATATCCGGCGATTCATAGCCAATCTCTCAGGCAAGTGCCGTCCTTATAGTCACCTAATGAAGAAGGGAAGCCCGTTCGTCTGGGATCACAAATGCCAAAGCGCGCTGGACGAAATCAAGCAATACCTGCAGAATCTGCCAGTACTAGCCGCTCCGGTCAAGGGAAAACCTCTCATTCTGTATACAACCGCCTTCGAAGATTCCTTAGGCGCATTATGGGCACAGGAGAACGACTAAGGGAAGGAGAGAGCCCTATGCTATTTGAGTCGAGTTCTATTGGGGGCAGAAAGCAATTATTCTCCCATCGAAAAACACTGCCTGGCATTGATCTTCGCAATAACGAAGCTCAGACACTATGCGTTGGCACATGAAGTCCATCTCATATCGAAGGTGGATCCCCTCAAGTATTTGATGTCAAAGGCCATATTGACAAGGCGGCTCGCTAAATGGGCCTTACTCTTGATGGAATTCTCAATAACTTATCAGCCTCTTAATGCAGTGAAAGGCCAAGCCATTGCCGACTTCCTCGCTGAGCATCCAATACCTGCCGATTCTCCCTTGAATTGCGAACTGCCAGACGAACATGCGTTTGACACGATCGACGGAAGTGACACACGATGGGAACTCTACTTCGATGGAGCATCCTCCTTGAAGAAGCGCAAACAAAATACCCCTATAATCAAATCGGGGGTAGGCTCCATCTTCGTGATTCCACAAGGAGGGATAATGCGCTTTGCTTTCTCCTTAACAGAGCCGAGGACAAACAATGAAGCCGAGTATGAAGCTTTGATAGCAGGTCTCAAGATCGCCATTGACATGGGGATTGAAAACCTCTTCATATACGGAGATTCCCAACTGGTCGTTAGTCAAGTAAACGGTGACTATCAAACGTGCAAACCAGAACTGGTGAAGTACGGCGAGAGGGTACAGCAACTGCTGACCCAAATACCTTCCTACATCTTGGAAAGCATACCACTTGCAGAAAATAGCAAGGCGGATGCATTAGCCAAGCTCGCTAAAGAACTGGCTGACGAAAACCTCGATGACGTGAGGATCGTTGTTAAAAGCCGGCGAGTCCTCGCACCGGCAAAAATATTTCCAGAGACGTCCGAGGAAAAGGGAATGACCGATCAAATGACTCTATAAATAAAAGATCAAGAGAAGGTTGAAGATTGGAAAGAAGTCTTCATAGACTACTTCAAATCCCGTCGAACGCGTGAAGATGCGTCCTCAAAACATCAGCTCATGAAGCGAGCCCTATCTTTCGCCTTCATCAATGATACCCTGTATAAGAGATCATTTGACTCTTTATGGTTAAGATGCCTGGGACCTGAAGAGGCAAAGAGAGTCGTCTAAGAAACTTATGACGGACTCTGTGGTTCTCACCAAGCCGGGCCGAAGATGAAGCTGAAGATCAAACGGATGGGCTATTATTGGCCCACGACGATCCACGACTGCCTTGAATAAGCGAAGCAGTGCCACTCGTGCCAGATTCACGGGGACTTCATCCATCAGCATCCGAATCCGCTACATCCGACAGTAGCTAGCTGGCCGTTCGAATTGTGGGGACCTGACATAATCGGCCCCATCGAACCAGCATCATCCAGAGGAAATCGATTCATTTTGGCGACAACTGATTACTTCTCCAAATGGGCAGAAGCAGTACCGCTGAGGGAGGTGAAGACGGAGAATATCCTCCATTTCTTCAAGACACACGTCATTTATCAGTTCGGTACTCCGCGACGGATCATCTCCGCTAACAGGCCAGCCTAGAGAAGCCACAAGATCAGCCTCTTCGCACAACAGCACAACATAGACTGGAGATACTCCTCAGTTTATAATCCCCGAGCTAACGGTCTAGCTGAGGCTTTCAACAAGACCTTGATGAAGATCGTGAAAAAGACGGTGTCATGAAATAAGAAGGACTGGCACGAGAGACTGCATGAAGCTCTCTGGGCGTATCGAACTACGTTCAAGACGGCCACGAACACAATTCCATACGCATTGGTATTTGGTACAGAGGCGGTACTCCCCCTCGAGATAGAGCTACCCTCTCTACGAGTGGCGGTTCATTACGAGCTAACGGACGAAGAGAATGCTCACCTTCGGCTTGAAGAGCTTGATACCCTTAATGAAACCCGGCTCATAGAGCAACAAAATCTGGAAGCTTATAAAGCAAAGATGACGCGCTCATACGAGAGATTGACTAGGCCGAAAGCATTCCGCCAAGGCGAACTCGTGCTAGTGGTCAAAAGACCTATGATCCCCAATCGTGCCAAGCGGGGGAAATTCGAGCCAAACTATGAAGGCCCATATATCATAGACAAGTTCTACCAGGGTGGAGCCTATCTACTCATGGACATGCATGATGAAAGGCCCTTTAGGCCAATAAACGATCGCTTCCTGCAGAAGTACTACGCTTGACGAGTCACGGCCTAGGTCAATGATAGATGACGGCGCCTATGTCCGCTCGTTATCTTCCTAAGCCCAAACTCTATAAGTAGTAACCAGCTTCCTTTACAACGGACCGAAATGTCCGTAAACTAACAACGAACCGAAACGTCCTTAAACTAACGACGGACCGAAACGTCCTTAAACTACCAATGGACCACTATGTCCTAAAACTAGCCGTTGACCGAGAGGTCGATAAGTTACGATGGATTGCAGCATCCCAAAGCTGATACAAAAAAAAGGATAAAAAAAAGAGAAAAGAAAAAGAAAACGGCATGTCCATAAGCAAAATGGGCACGGATGAAAACCCGAAAGGGCTCCGTGAGTAAAAACAGCAGGGCTACCGGCGAGTCTTGTGAAAACCCGAAAGGGCGCAGCCTCGTTAAAATAAAAAAAGAAGAAGAGAAAAGAAAAATAAAACGGTATGTCCATAAGCAAAACGGGCACGGATGAAAACCCGAAAGGGCTCCGTGAGTAAAAACAGCAGGGCTACCGGCGAGTTTTGTGAAAACCCGAAAGGGCACAATCTCGTTAAAAGACACTTGCAAGGTCCTCTCGACCTTGTAAGGAGAAATCACCTGTGTGAGATCCTTACGACTCGCAAGGGAGCAACACACTTAGGGATCCCTACGATCCCTAGGGAGAAATTACACTTGCGAGATCCCCACGACTCATAAGGAGAACCCTCTTATGGGATCCTCACGGCTCATAAGATTTGAAAGTCTTAAGCTACAGGGATCTGAACCTGTTCTTAAGCAGTCCCACAACCTCCGATACTGTCCTACAAGTGGTTCAATATTGACCCTCGTATACAATCCACGGGCGCGAATAAACATTTCCCTAACAAAGTCCCATCCGTGACTAGGGATATGTCACACGGTGAACAACCCTTGTAAGTCCTCTCGACTTATAAGGAGAAAACACTCTTGTAAGATCCTTACGACTTATAGGAGAACACACACTTAGGAATCCTCACGACTCCTAAGGAGAAAACGCACCTACGAGATCCTCACGACTTGTAGGGAGAAATACCTTTATGAGACCCTTATGGCTCATAAAGTCAAAAGCCTTAGTCGACAGGATCTTAACCCTGTTCGCTAAGCCACCTTTGTTCGATATCGACAGAGGCAAATGATGATTCGCTCCTGGCAATACCCCAGTTGCAGCAGTGCTGATGCCGAAATCGGTGTCTAAATCCAAGCTTACAACGAAAACCCAGCAAGCCACACATGCATACGAAATAGCCGAAATGATGGGGCAACTTGCGAACAAAATCAGTAAGTAAAAATATATGCATGCGAAATAGCCGAAATGATTGGGCAGCTCGCAATAAAAGCAGTGAGTAAAAATAAAACAAATAGCCGAAATGATTGGGCACCGCGAAAAATAGCCGAAATGATTGGGCAATCGCGACCTTCGCGATATAAAGCTGAAATGATAGAGCATCGCGTAAATAAAAAAAATGATGATAAATGGAAAAATGAAATTTATGCCCTACAGGTGATATCACATCAATCCCTGTATACAGTCCAGGGGCGCAAACAAAGAGGGAATCACACCTTTCCTCCACAGGTATTCATCATCAGAAGAAGCCAAATCTCAACGGTTCACAGATGGCCTGGAGATCATCTCAACATCTGTTTCATTACGACAAACACAACATCAAGCAAAGTGGAACAGCGACAACTCCCAGTTCCATGACTCGACAGTGCACAAACGACCGAAAGTCAAACCCCCCAACTCCATGAAATGCGGATATAAAAAAATTCCTGGTCACGTGGAGCGCGGATTATGTCTCTCTGACCCCGTGGAAAACGTCCAGAGCGGATCTTGGTCCTTGCAGAGCACGGCAATGACCCCGTGTGAAGTATCCAGAGCGGATCCTGGTCCTCGCTGAACACGGCAGTGAACCCATGGGAAGCATCCAGAGCAAAATTCCTGGCTACGTGGAACGCAGATTATGTCACTCCTGACCCCGTGGAAAACGTCCAGAGAGGATCCTGGTCCTCGCAGAGCACGGCAATGACCCCGTGTGAAGCATCCAGAGCGGAGCCTGGTCCTCGCCGAACACGGTAGTGAACCCGTGGGAATCATCCAGAGCAAAATTCCTGGCTACGTGGAACACGGATTATGTCACTCCTGACCCCGTGGAAAATGTCTAGAGCGGATCCTGGTCTTCACAGAGCACGACAATGATCCCATGTGAAGCATCCAGAGCGGAGCCTGGTCCTCGCCGAACACGGCAGTGAACCCGTGGGAAGCATCTAGAGCAAAATTCCTGGTCACATGGAACGCGGATTATGTCACTCCTGACCTCGTGGAAAACATCCAGAGCGGATCTTGGTCCTCGCAGAGCATGGCAATGACCCCGTGTGAAGCATCCAGAGCGGAGCCTAGTCCTCGCCGAACACGGCAGTGAACCCGTGGGAAGCATCCAGAGCAAAATTCCTGGCTACGTGGAACGCGGATTATGTCACTTCTGACTCCGTGGAAAACATCCAGAGCGGATCCTGGTCCTCGCAGAGCACGGCAGTGAACCCATGTGAAGCATCCAGAGCGGAGCCTGGTCCTCGCCGAACACGGTAGTGAACCCGTGGGAAGCATCCAGAGCAAAAATTGGACTGTGAGGTCCTTAAACTCACGGACTATGATGTCCTTAACCTCGACTGTGATGTCTTAAAACTAACATTGGACTGTGGGGTCCTTAAACCCATGGACTATGATGTCCTTAACCTCGACCGTAATGTCTTAAAACTAACATCGGACTGTGGGGTCCATAAACCCATGGACTATAATATCCTTAACCTCGACCGTGATGTCTTAAAACTAACATTGGACTGTGAGGTCCTTAAACTCATGGACTATGATGTCCTTAACCTCGACCGTGATGTCTTAAAACTAACAACGGACTGTGGAGTCCTTAAATCCACGGACTATGATGTCCTTAACCTCGACCGCGATGTCTTTAAACTACGGTATCCTGGAAAACGTCCAGAGCGGATCCTGGTCCTCGCAGAATACGACAGTGAACCCGTGGGAAGCATCCAGAGCAACCCCTAGCTTCGTGAAATGCGGATAAGGGCAACTTCATCCATCACTTGCGGGTCCTCACGACTCGTAAGGGAGAAAATTCTTTTGTGAGATCCTTACGACTTTCAAGAGAAAACACACTTAGGAATTCTCATGATTCTTAAAAAGAAATTACACCTACGGGATTCTCTCGACCGGTAGGGAGAAAATTCTTTATAAGACCCTCACGGCTCATAAAGTTGAAAAGTCTTAGGTGACAGATCCTAACCCTGTTTTCTAAGCCTTACAAAAAGTACAAGATTGACAGTTATATACTATCTACAGGCCGCACTTGCTAAAATCACATGGAAAACAACACAGCAAGAAAAAAGAAAGCAGAGAGATGACACAAGACATTACGAAGAACGTGTATCTTTTATTCATGAATTCGATTGGGTACAAAATACATCATATGAAAGAATAAAAGAACAAATACATTTTATTCAAAATTACAAATGGTACAAAAAATTTTATTGAGAGGAAAGCGCTTTCAATAATCCAATCAGCCGCTCGCGCACTTCCCTCAGCCCCTCTTCCTGATCAGCTGTCGCGGCCAACTCCGCTTCGACCTGGGCTCACTGCTGCAAGTAAGACGAGAGTTGTCCCCCGACGGCCCGCTGAGCTGCTTCACGATCTTGTGCATCCCGCTCGACGACGTCGAGCTTTTTCCTCAATGTTAACCCATCAGAGATACATCGCAGAAGGCCTTCGAAGATAACTTTCAACTGGGCAGCGTTCGCATCGACCTCAACATGCAGTCGAGCAGACTCGCTTGAAGTTTCTTTACATTCCCTTTGCTTTAAAGCCACTTCTTATTCAAGATGGCGGAAGTAAGAAGTGCTTTGCTCGATCCATGCAGCCCGTTGAGTGCTCATAGCCAGAATCTCAAGTGCAGGACGCCTAAGCTCAAGCTCATGCAAGCAAGCCTCGATTTTCCTACAGCGATTAACCCAAGACTCAACGACGCCCTCACCATGAAAGTTCATGAGCGTCGCCAGCATAGGGTTAACCTCTGCAGCAAAATCCGCAGCAGATATGGGAGTCTCTGCGTCAAACTCCTCGATATATTCGCTCAGCATGCGTAGACTGGTCACAGCACCTTTAGGTGATGGACGCCTAGAAAAAGGCCCTGCCGGCATTATAATACGAGACTCGAACGGGGCTGGAGTCGATGTGATTGCTGCAAAATAGATCATAATCAGATGTTGGCTCAGGAAATAAAGAAAATACGCAAAAAGCAGAGTCTACTATACCGGCTGCGGCAGGGGGCAGAGCTGTGAGTACCGGTGACGCAACGACAGCCTCGTCCCCCCTTCAATTCATAAGGCTACAAGCAATATGAAGAAGAGTTAGCAGTAATGCGACTGCCCGTTAAAGAAAAGGACATCGTTTAGAGAAAATACTTACCTATACCGGCAGGTGGACTAATCTCTGACAAGAAGGAGAAGTGTGGGTGCAGCACCTGATACAGGTGGTCAAAAAGGACTCCTACAAGGATGCAATATTGCAACGTCAGTACGTAGGTTATACAGCTTAAAAAATAAGACTGATGAGTCACCAATCCGCACCTTCCAACATTTGAGATGGTATGAGAGAGGGTAGAGGAGATGCCACCGTCAAGGAGGTAGCTGATGGCGCTGCCTCGGGTAGTGTGACATCAGCACTAGCCGCACCTGTATTAGAAACAAGATAAACCCTGTCAGGAAAGATTGCAGAATAAAAAGAAGGGCGGTGACCTAAATTTTACCTGATGAGTCGCCAGCCGGAGCCGTGACGAGGGCGTCACTTGATACAACGGCGGCGTCTCCCTCCTCCATCGGGGTGGTCTCACCTCCCGTCGCCTCATCCCCTGACTCCACGAGAGTCATCGTCATGCTCGCGACGCCAGGAGACAACAGAGAACCGTAGGCGGGAAGAGCGATGATCGGAGCGGTGCCCGACTCTTGAGAAAGAGCAGCCGTCTCGGGCCCAGCAATTGTACCCGTTTCGCTCGCCACCACCTCGGGCTCAGCGATTGCAGCCGTCTCATCCACCGCTGCCATAGGCTCGGCCGTGGTAGTCGTCTCACCTGCCGCCACTTCGGGCTCGGCAGTGGTAGCTATTTCGGGCATAGAGATCGTGACTGTCTCGTCAACCACTACCTCGGGCCCAGCAATTGCGGCCACATCGCCTACCGCCGCCCCGGGTTCAGCAGCTACCTCCTCCACCGCGCCCTCAGGCTCAGCGGCCGCCGCCATTTCTTCGGTAAGGCTCGGCCCTGAAAGACAAGATATATGAGAACTGATAGTTTAAAACTTTGACAACGGAACCTCACGGCACATTACCTGAAGTTTATTTACCGTTCACTTCCCGAGCCGCACGTGCCTCCCGTCTATAAGCAGTAGACAAGGCGACCGGAGACTCCTCTGAAGGAGTAGCAGCAGGGGCAGCGGCGCTTGAATCTGCTCCCGCAGCTAAAGCAGCGTTGCACTCCCTCGCTGCGCGCCTCAGGCGCTTCCTTTCCTCCCGAGCCGTCAAAACAGACCTTTTAGAAGCCTCCTTCAACAGGACGTTATCGTCCACATCCAGGGTTACCTCTGGAGCCGCCAAGGCTTCCGTCATCGGTTTTTTAAGTAAGGCCTCTTTCGGTAGTACCGAAGAGGCCGGGACTTCGATAGCTGGCCCGGGAAGAATTTCCACATCAGCTTGCGGGATTGGCATCGTGGTCCCTGCGATAAGACAAAGAAAGGGTCAGATCACTCATAAGAAACAAAGGCGGAAACATGGCGAACCTAAATGTACCGAGGCCCAAGGAGGCCCGAAGTCATTCCTCTTCCTCAAAGTCTTGAGAGAAGTGGCGAGAGCTTCTTCGGTAGAAATGCCTATTGAAGATGGAAAAGCGTCAGTAAAAAAAACAAATAATAACACAAGTATGATGCAATGGCGAAAAATACAACTAAAGATTACCTGATCGCACGAGGATAGCCAGCCTCTCTTCACGTCTTGCCAATCGCTCGGAAGCTGCAATGGCAGCCGCCAGATCAGTATCATCTAGCGGCATGAACAAGCCCTCATTGGTCCCATACTCGCTCAAGCCCTCACTATAAGGAGCATGAGGCTCCTGGCCAAGTACCACGTCAAGAGAAAACATCGACTTTTTCTTCTTCTAAGAGCGAGCTCCGGTTGCAGCTAACACCAGCTTGCGCTTAGTGGCCACCTTGGGACGGCGAGTCCCGATATCCGAGCCCACGCTGGATTCGGGCGAGGGTACATTCACCATCTCCGCGCGAGCATGAGGCACCGATGGTGCTTCCACCGTCTCCACAGAATCACGAGGCAATCCGCGCGACGGGCTTAACACACGTGGAGGCTCAACTGCGACAGCCTCTCTTAGCGGAGGGGGCACGGCGATCCGTCGCCTTAGAAGGACATTGCGATCGCTGGCAGGGGCGCATTCTTGCGATCAAGCAACATCCGCCTCTCCTCCCTGATGACAGCACCCATCACGTGCTGATACCAGGCCCCGTATACATTTAGGGCCCTCGGGATGCAACTTGGCTCGCTAATGAAGAAGTGGGAGCCTGTATTCAAGCGCATAAAGTGATGCAGCGCACCCCGTATTCCCTCTCTGGTGGCAGCAGGTTCTTCCAAAAACGCTTCCAGTGGGACCACCTGGTTATAACTTAGCTGCTGGGCAAAATGATGGGGGTTGTATCTCATAAAAAGCGCCGCATCATTTTTCCTGAATACGAGGAAGCCCGGCCTGATGGAGTATAGATCTCCCGAGCTTTCAACACGGAGGCCCCGTCCTTAAAATTGTCGCGCAATCCCAGCACCATCTTGGATGTTTCCTGGCCGATTGTCAGGACTTTGTCCGTGAAAGACACACCAGCCCTGACCGTGCGTGGACGAAGAAGCAAGCCCCTAGCTTCCCGCTGAGACGGATTTACGATAGACGCGTCAACCAGTCGCATAATTCGCGGGAGCTTGCATTTCTCGTAAAACGAGGGTCTTTTATGAATACCAAATACCCCGAGCACGTGCATTTCCATCCATGAAGTAAAGTAGTGCATCGGGAAGTTGGCAGCTTGCACCCCCGGTTCAGTTGTATCCGCCGCCACGCTAAGACCGTGGTACAGGTGGGCCAGCCCGGCAATCCCGATGGCCACTTGTATTTCGGCCACCATTCGATGTGCTGGGTAGAAGACGGACGACCTCATATAGCGAGGGTGCATGGGGAGCGCGAACCAACACAACCATAGCCCGAGAAACCCGAGAAAGAAAGTTTCATCGTCAATGCCCGGAGCGGCGATTTCTGACAGAGGGATGATCGTGGCATCGGGAAGATAAAAACCCTTCTGATCATCTTCCAGTGCTGGTCGACTGTCCAAGCCAAAGTCGAAGGGATCGTCGAGCTTGGCAAATTTTTCGCCTCGTTGCGATAGAATCTCCGGGCGAAGAAACCGGGCAATGAAGTCTGCGAAGCTGACCCCCCGGCCTCCGGATTCCAAGAAGAGGCTCTCGTACATGTTCAACACCTTTATCAGACTAGGAAACTGGTGCTGAATAGCGTTCTCTGGCGTTAGGCCCATCACCATCGGCTTGGTGGCAAAGACGTATTCGTCCGGAGGAAGCAGCTCCTCATAGTGCTCCCCCCTCACCGGCAGACCGGAAATCTCAGCAAATTCTTCTAAGGAGACGGAGACTTCTCTGTCCAGTAGAAGAAATGTATGGGTTGGGATGTTCCATTGCTCCAGGAACGCCTTAATCCACCATGTTGGAGGAGCAGAATATTGAAACAATGAAGCATAAACCGCAGGGTATAGACCGATCTTCAGCAGGTGCGTCTTTTTCGCTGACAAAATGTACCTAGCCCACTGCAAATACCCGGCCGAATGTCGGGGGTCAACCCGATGTTGTAGGGTTGTCCCCAAGGGCGCGACTCGCCCTGGCATATGCGCCCCCCAAAATATCCAAAGCTGCCGGCAGCTGCATGGGTATGGGGGCAATCGAGGTTGAAGAAGACCCTCCGAAGTCCAATTGACAACCTCCACGGCATAGTTCACCGGGGGTGCATCTGCATACGAAATCGATGAGATCGGATCCGACGGCGTCGCACAAGAGAAGCTTCGGCGACCTTTGATAATCTGGTCGTACCACCTACCCCACAGGTGAAGGTTTTTGTGTTCCGGGTCATAGTCTCTAATGAGTGCGAGAACCTCCCGGTCCACCGGTGCCTCAGGGAATCCTCCATCTGAACGGAAAAACGGGAAAGAAAGATCGGAAGACATGTCACCTGCAAGAAAGAACAGAATTTAATTATCAGTATTATAATTTAATTTTAAAATCCCGACGCTCGGCACTTTAAAATTTGTACCACACTGCAATGTAGTGGAAAGGGGACCAAAGGTGGACCCACAAAATCCAGATGACAATGCATCAATTAATAAAACAGCCTCATCATTGGATGTGGCTGTCAATTAATGAGGAAATCCTCAAGGAAAATTCTCATTGAATGAGAAATCTCTCGGGAAAAGGAGAAAATCTCCCTTTGAGAGCAAAGCTCTGTAACAGAGTGACACTTGTCAAACTCTGGTCATGAAGGAATAAAATTCCTTAAAGAGCCTAGCTCTGTAATGATGATGGAAAATCCATCAAAGATTAATTAAAATTGAAATTAATTCTTAAGAATTAAAAATTCTGGGATCTTCAAGATCCATGAAAAAACTCTTAAGAGTTCTTCATCAAAACATTGAAAGATCTGCATATTATCAAAAGAGCAGAGCTATGATGCATGGGATAAGAAACCCCAAGAAAAGATCTGTTTAGATCTATGGATTCTTGAGAGCAAGGCTTTGTTTATGAAACCCTAAAGGGGTTTTCTTTAGATCAAGGATCTATGGAGAGCAAGGCTCTGTTAATAGGTAAAAACCCTAATTTATTAAAATTAATTTAATTTTACCTAAGTTTGGTAGAGTTCTAACTCTTGAAAGTTCTTGAACAGAAGAGCAAGGCTCTGAATAAAAATTCTTGAGAAGAAGATGATAATCATCTGAGGACTAAAGGTCCTATTTATAGGCACTGAACCGCCTCTTCAACTTCTGAGTTGATCCAAGGGCTCAGATGTTGCCACCGCTGCACTCACGTGTGCGCCACGTGAGCGCAACGGAGGGGGGGCATTTGTTTCCCCCAATCAGAGCAAAGCTCTGTTTTGAATTTCAAAATTCAAAAATTGAAGCAACGCTTCAGATCCCGTGCGCTGCGCGCTGCGTGCCATGTGTCAAGCGCAGACGCGCTAGCGCCAGGTGCGCTGTGCCCTAAGCAGCGCACCCCCAATCAGAGCAAAGCTCTGTTTAAAAATTCAAAATTTAAGTTGAAGCAACGCTTCAGATCCAGCGCTGTGCGCTGTGCGCCACGTGTCAAACACAGGTGCGCTAGCGCAGTTGCGCTGCGCTCCACGTGTCAAACACGGGTGCGCTAGTGCAGTTGCGCTGCGCTCCACGTGTCAAACACGGGTGCGCTAGCGCAGTTGCGCTGCACTCTGCGCCACGTGCCACGTGTCAAACACGGATGTGCTAGCGCTGTTGCGCTGCCCTCTGCGCTGCCCTCTGCGCTGCGCGCCACGTGTCGAGCGTAGATACGCCAGCGCAAGGTGCGCCAGCGCTGGGATTAAATTCCCCACCGTCAGATCAAAAGATCTACTAATAATAAATTATTAATTAATCAGAACTAAAATTCTGTTATGGAAAGATTTTTCAATCTTATTAAAACAAGAAGATTATCTTCTGTAAAACAGAAGCCTTAAGATCAAAGATCCAACGGTGGGAGATATTCCCAAATCAAGCAGAGAAAGATCTCTTAAAACTGATTTAACAAATCATTTGACCCTATATAAAGGACCCTAGACTTCAAGTCTAAAAAAAGAGAGATAGAGAATATACAGAAAAGAGAGAGAAAAACTCTCTGCAAAAAGAAGAGAAAACTCTTATAAAAAAAAGAAGATTTTTCTTCATCTTCAAGGTAAAAAGAACCATGTTCTTGAATAACAGAGATGAATCCATCTCGTAAAAAGAAGAAACATCTTTTAAAAAAAATCTTAGATCTATAAAAGACTAAGGTCTTTAATTTAAAAGAAAAGATTAGAAGATCTAATCATAAAAAAATAAAAGACTAAAAGAAGTATTTTACTTCATAAATCTTTGATCTATAAAGGCAGAGTCCTTTTATAAAAACAAGAACTTTTGTTCTTGGATCTTGAGGAAAAAGCCTCCTTTGAAGAACATAAATTTGTTCTTTGATCTTAAAATTGATCAAATGCGCTTTGCGCTATTGAAAAGTGCCTTGAACTCATGAATTGCGCACTTGCGCTCATTGGACCGACGCTCAGCGCCAAAACCTGCAACGTGTCAACCAGAGACACAATTTGCGCTTTGCGCTTCTAAAATAGAGCATTGCGCTCATGGGCTGGCGCTCAGCGCCAAGCGCGCAACGTGTCACTCACTGGTGCGCCAACAGACTAGCGCAATGCGCTCATAAATTAAAAGCGCAATGCGCTAACAAACTAGCGCTTAGCGCTAAGCGCGACACGTGTCCTCTTCGCGTGCGCTACCCGACAGAAGCGCAATGCGCTCTTTGACTGGCGCAAAGCGCCTGGCGCACTACGTGGCGTACTGTCAGGACAAGCTGGAACCTTTCCAGTTCTACCTATTGAATCCTTTGGTTCTACCAAATTATCAGCTGCAGTTTGTATAGCTGGAACCTTTCCAGTTCTACCTCATGACCAATAATTTCTTCACAAGAAATTCCCTTTCACAAAGGTGGCATGCTGAGAAACAAAACATCTTTTGTTCCTCGGTTTGGTAGAAGATATTCCTTTGTGAATGCTTGGGATATCCAACAAAATTCTACAGAACTGACTTTGCCTCGAGCTTTTCCGGATTTTGCTTTTAGACATAGGCCGGACAACCCCAAATCTTAACTTATTTAAAATATGGGCTCTTCCCATTCCATATCATATATGAAGTGGCAGGCAACTGATTTGATTGGAACCCTATTCAATAGGTTTGCAGCTTCACAAGTGCATAACTCCCAAAAGGAAATAGGAAACTCAGTAGTACTCATCATAGAGCGCACCATATCAAATAGGGTGTGATTGCTCCGCCCCGATACATCGACGTGCTGTGGTGAATTCGGAGGAGTAATGCTGAGAGAGAATCTCATTCTCCTTTAGAATAGTCCAGGAATTCCGTGCTCAAGTATTCTCCTCCTTGATCGCATCAAAGGACATAATACTTATACCCGGTTTTTGGTTCTCTACTTCTAACTCATATTTATTGAATTTCTCAAAAGGTTCAGACTTGTGTTTCAACAGGAACACATGTGCGAATCTTGATAGACCATCAGTGAATATAATAAAGTATAAAGAACCAGTCTTGGCATGTGTAGACAGGGGACCTTCATACATCAGCATGTATCAATCCCAAGAGTTCACTAACTCTTTCTCTGTTTCTAATAAACGGAGCTGTGGTCATCTTATCTCTGTGACATGACCGGCAAGTTTCACAAGATGTAAGTTCAAACTAATTTAAATATGCATCTATATGTAACTTCAGCTAGTCGGGGCGTATTGATATGACCTAGTCTACAATGCCTCAAGAAGGATTCGTTCATTTCTGAACTCTTCCTCTTGTGTGTGTTCTGTAGGTTAAGAACTGTGGTTTGATTTAGAACGTCTATGCTTTTAGATAACGTGCCTGAACCGATCAACTCTTGATATAGGAAATGTTCAAAACATTATCCAACAATACAAAATTATATCCTTCTTTAGTAATAAAGAGACTGATATGATGTTGTATATCAGGTTCGGTATCTAATAACATTCGTTCAGAATCAATGTATTCTGGTAATACAGGGTGATAACTACCAACAGACTTGGCTGCAACACTTGCACCGTTTCTATCTCATAAAATTTATCACCCGTTCTCAGTTCTCTACCTATCTGTAGCCCATGTAACAAATTACATATGTGGGATCCTGATCTGGTATCAAATACCCAGGACGTAAAGGATATTGAGAAACAGTTCTGTGTAATGAACACACCCGAAGAAGATGCATCAACATGCACTTTCTTCGTTTGGGCGGCACGGGAATTCTGGTAATCCCCTATTTCCTGCTCTGTCATATAACAATTATAAGTTGGAGTGGGACCAACGTTCCCTAGCTTAGTATAACAAGAGGGTTCAGTCAATACATCCGTATTATTATCTTGATTAAGGCGTGACATGGTCGCTACCTGGAGAGAGAGAAGAAAACACTCAGCGTGCGCTTTTACAAGATTAGATTGGTTATCAATTTATCTAATCAGGATGTCTCCTATTGTTTTAGTCAAATCTTCCTTCAAACCCTAAAAGGAAAGACTAGCCGGGATTAATTACACCCTACAAGTTCGCCAATCTTTCAGCCAGGCCAGTGCCGGTACTTTGAGGGAGGTTCCCCGCGTTTTCGCACGGACCTAATTAAAATAAACCTCGTTTTCCCAGGGGCATAACCCCGTTGACACATTTCTAGACACCTACTTGATCGGCTAATTGTAATGTGTAAAACTCTCCCAGGAGTAACTCTTACTCGCAGCGGGTATCGGGATCCAACTATCTCATAGAAGGTATGCAATCTCATTGCAAATTTCAACACTTGAAATTCCCAATAATATTTTACCCCTAGCGTTCTATGACCATGACGGAGGCCAAACTACCCATAGTCCGCTAGTCAAGTTCAACCCGTCATTTCCTGAATGAATTAAACCCACTCGCACGACCCTTGACGGAGGCCAAACTACGCCGTACGAATACCCTAATCCAATCGCATCGTATGCTAGCAGATAAGCACTAGTTAGCTACCGTACACTACGCCTTGACGGAGGCCAAACTACTGTAGCACGAATACTAAGTAGTACATATCTGAAATGACGGAGGGCTACGAAGGTTTTTAAGAAAACCATGAGCGTAATGAACTTGATATCGTTGTAGAATCGAGTGATTTTAAATGGAATGTTTTTGAGGCCTTTTCTAGTTTTGCTAAAGAGGTCACTCCTGGTGAAGAGATCGTCGGCTCTTTCCTCATCGAATAAGGTGCAGGATATTTCACAAATACCACTATGCAAAGCAAAAACTATAAAAACAATCAAAAGACAAACCGAGTTTGTAGCATCTGCTAGTTTCACTAAAGAGGTCACTCCCGGTGAAGGGATCTCGGCTCTTTCCTTATCGAATAAGGTGCTGGATGTTCTACAAGGAACACCACTATGCAAAGCAAAAACTAGAGCTACCAGTTTTTAAACAAGTTTCTACAACATCTTTAGGTTTCTTTTATTTCATTAATCTCATTAATGAAGTCCCATTTTATTATGCTTCACAAGCATCACATTTGAAACGAAATCTGCAATATAACATATATCTCATATATATAATATAAACATTCGTCTCAGGCAGTAATATGATCTCATCACAGAACATTGCAGCAGAAGAACATATATGAAATATTGGATATACTAGGACGTCAGTGTTTTAATACGAGCCTGTATAAAACACGGATTCCACGGTCGCGATGAATAGCCAAACCCACATCCCTAGACCCCTACGAGAGCGGCAAGCAACAATTCCAATTTTAGGGTTAGGAGACCCGGTCTCGACTCCTCGAGATGGTCTCCCACTGGACCCTAGAACCCGGTTACTTGTGCTCCCCGCCTTGGGTCTACCTAATGCGGAAAAGTAAATAATATATAATGGTGACATCATCCTCAGCCCGGAAGTGCCCCAACAAAAGAATATTACATACAAATGAATTTTATATGAATGAAAATAAAAACCCTCATCATCTTCTCAAAAAAAACCCGGCTATTCAAAACGCGACGATCCAATATAACATATCACAGCAACACATAATATCTCATATCATCAACGTAAGCAAGCATGCGTATCCCGATTGTCGTTGATGTATAGCAACGAAGCCGGCGATACACCACATACTATGCTTACGGTCGCAGAAAAGAAAGTGTAAAACTACAACAGTTGGAATCCGCAACCTCCTTAGACATCTCATGCCTAACCAAATGAATTCCTTAGACATCGCATGCCTAACAATTATAAACCCCGCATTTTAGTCTCAATATCGAAAACACTTTTCAATATCAAGTCGGGCAATTCAACAAGATTCCTGACATCCTGATCGAATGCTCGTCGCAAACTTTAGTATACGGCCGCACCCCTGATGCCGTCGACGAAGTGCACTAAGGCGGAACACCGCTGCCGCGAACACCCGAACGGATGCTTTTGGCGACGGGGTTCTCCTACAGTCACTTGGTCGGGGCTATGGGGCGTGGTTGTCTTTTAAGTTTACCCGGCGAGTATCCGCGTATGCTACGTGATTGCGACAGACTTTTGATCACATCAAAATTCCGTGGCAACCGATCATCTGAGACTGAACTGCTAGATTTATAACATTCAAATTAGTTATCTCATAACTACTTATGGATTCCAAAAATTGTATCACATTCCAGATAAATAGACAATGTTAAACTTTCTGATCGAATAAACAAACACCCAAGATTTCCCAAATAGTTCTCAACACTTGAAATTAGTTTAAAAACATCCATCACATGCCACAGTACCAATGGTCCAGCCGTAGAAGGGTCAAGCCAACGCCTCACATGTGGCAACGCCGTACTGCCCCAAACCCTAATGTTTAGAGGCAGTTCAAGACGGTCACATAATCGAGTTAAGGTTTTTGTTCTTCTAGAGGGTCCACCACGTTACTTGCACGACTAAGAACGTTCTTAAACTTCGGAAAAATCCAACACTTAGAAATTTTTCCGGCAGGGGAAAAAGTGAGTTACTGATATCCGTACGAACTTTTTAACACGTTCTTAAATTACCCGGAAAAAGTTAAACGAAGTTAAATTATCCGATCGAATCAACGAGTCCCCAAAACAACCCAGAAAACTCAACACTTGAGTAAGATTAAAAATACCCAGAAGCATCAGGAAGTACCTACGGATGTTACTGTGCAAAACTCAAACCATAATGCTACTGTTTGGCCGCGGAACCGCCGCGCAAGCCATAGTACGGCCGCGGTTCCGCGGCGCTTTAATTGTATTGGAGTCTCGTTTTTCACAGTAATTCCTAAAATACCCTGCTGATTTTTTTGAGTATTTTTAATATGAAAAAATCAACATTTTTGAAAAATTTCCAGAAACTAGGGTTTTTCGGGTATTCGGAGTTCGATCGGACTTTAAACTTCGCCTAGACTTCGCCTAAAGCTATAGCTTGGCTCTGATACCACTGTAGGGTTACTAGGCACTCTCATAAGGGTCTATAAGGCATCAACCATGCCCGATTTAAAATTTAGACGTGCCGAACATCCCTAACCAAGATCTTTAAACTAGAGATTAGGCGAAACAAAGCATGTTAAATACTTTAACATCTAAGAGTTTGGGATTATAACCTTTGTAGTCCGGTCCTTCACTTCTAAAGCTCCGTGTTGAGATCCCTTCGCTGCGATCATCGAGTACCCAGACTCTAGAGAGGCTCCACGAAGAGAAAGATGCAAGCTTGCTTCCGATCTTCGATAACAAAGATGATCTACCTTGAAGTTTCTTTAACACAAGCTCTCACTCACTAATGAAGTGAACACCGTAATTTAAATGGCTAGGATAGATTAGGATGATGAAGCAGGATTTTAGCTCTCATTTGTTTTCTATTTCTCACTCATTTTCATCATCTTTCAAAAAGCTAGAAAGCTTTTTAAGCAAGAAGGAAGAAGAAGAAGAATGAATCCTTTCGTAATGAACAATGAATCAAGTGAGCTTAGAAATGCAACCATGGGTTAAGAATGAAGTCTTAACCCATGTAGAGAGTTAACTATGGTGAAGGGTTGGGTTGAGTTAAGCAAATATCTACACAAAATATCCAAAGTCAAAGTCAAAGCTTCAAGAAGATTCTTGAAAGCTTCATGCTTGCTTAACCCTAATCCAAACCCTAACTACAATTAAACTCCACAAATCATGTTGCATTTATAACCATAACATGTTACAATATTATATATCACATATACAATATTTATTGTAACAAAATAAAATAATACAATTAACATATATCGCATATATATCAATGTATTACCCGAGTGAGAAAAAGAATCTTTTAGTGAGCTTATATTAGTTAACGTAATTTAATATATCAAATATATAATTATACATTAAATTATCGAATCAACACTTGATCCGATAATCCGGTTATTTCATAAATAACCGACTAATATAATCTGTATCAATTCATCGAATCAACACTTGATCCGATGACCCGGCTATATCACATATACCCGGCCGATATCTCATATCGCGAGAATCTAGTACGGTATCACATACACGTATTGCTCTCGGTCCTGCATATATCACATATATGCTCATACTCCGTTTTGCCTGAGCCAAGAAACCTCTGTGCAGGACTCTAAAGAATCGTCAATACGCCGGCAGTAGGTGATGATCATATCAAACACCCACAAGCTGCAAGCGGTCAGCTAAACGTAACAGCCACCCAGGTATTGAGCGATCAGAAGATCAACAAGTAATCCTGTACATTCTCCTGCGAATCCAATCAGTAACACTCCCGTACAGTCCGGTCTCTTCGTCTGATATGTCGCATATCTCGCCTAGGGGTGGTAAACGTCAGACCCCAGTAGCTTGATAAGTCATGTCGATATGAGGTATATAACAGTTCGAGAAACTACTGATAACACTTACCAGTAAATCTTAGCAACCCTGGCCAGGGATTTCCAGTTATAGCCAATCGAACACCGCGCAACATCAACTCCCTATACCGGGAGAGACGAATCCCTTCGTATCGCTCATTGTCTCCATATGATTCGGGACTGTACCCAAAAGACACCTTTTTGCACGCCCTCTTGGATGTGGTATGATGGAAATCAAAGCACAGTGGGAATCACATAAGACTCTATGACGATCTTGGGTCTACAGACTAACCTGTACCAGTGTCACCAGAGAACTGCCATCTGACGTGAGGTATAATACCATATGGGAGTTCTCGGCGAGTCCGTCCAGTGTACCCAGTCTTCACTGAGCACCCGTACACCATCCTTGATATCAAACACCGATGGATATGGGATCATCCATCGCCCATCATATGGGTTAAGATGCGTATACGCTAGTCTTCTCTGGTGTATCGATGCCCTGTCTCGATACACCCTCGACTAGGAACAATTATAGGATGTACTCGTCGACTACCGTGGCCCCACTAGTATGATCTCATCATAGTCCCAGTAGTAGAGTACATATCCTAAGGGCTTTATCAACATGTAATATAGAGACAATCAGAGTACATGTTAAGATAAACAGCAACCAGATAGCGTACTATCATGTCGAGCAAGAAATTCCTCCCTATATATGTCCAAGCATCCACTACAATATACATCGTATGTACAGTAATGGCCTCTAGGGCATACATATAACTAACAATGCCTGCAGGGAAGAGCGTCCCCACGATCAAAAACCCCTCAGATGAGGGGGAATCCGACGAAGTCTGCTACATCGGCCGCATCCGTTTAAACCTTCGATACATGGTGCCATAAATCAACTTGGCATCTTCGGAGAGGTGGATGGATAGCACCAATTAGCATCTGCCACGAATTTCAGGCGAGACGTACATCGCGTCTCCGCCGCATCTTTCGGAGGGGAACAACGAGCTAACGGACGAAGAGAATGCTCACCTTCGGCTTAAGGAGCTCGATGCCCTTGATAAAACCCGGCTCATGGCGCAACAAAATCCGGAGGCTTATAAAGTAAAGATGACGCGCTCATACGAAAGATTGACGAGGCCGAGGACCTTCCGCCAAGGCGAACTCATGCTAGTGATCAAAAGACCTATGATCCCCAATCGTGCCAAACGGGAAAAATTCGAGCCAAACTTTGAAGGCCCGTATATCATAGACAAGGTCTACCAGGGTGGGGCCTATCTACTCATGGACATGCATGGCGAAAGACCTTTCAGGCCAATAAACGGTCGCTTCCTGAAGAAATACTACGCTTGACGAGCCACGGCTTGACGAGCCACGGCCTAGGTCAATGATAGATGACGACGACTATGTCCACTCGCTATGTTCCTAAGCCCAAACTCTATAAGTAGTAACCGGCTTCCTTTACTATGGACCGAAACGTCTTTAAACTAACGACGGACCGAAACGTCCTCAAACTAACAACGAACCACTATGTCCTAAAACTAGCCGTTGACCGAGATGTCGTTAAACTACGGTGGATTGCAGCATCCCAAAGCTGATATAAAAAAAGAAAAGAAAGAATAAAAAAAAGAGAAAAAAGAAAACGGTATGTCCATAAGCAAAATGGGCACGGATGAAAACCCGAAAGGGCTCCGTGAATAAAAACAGCAGGGCTACCGGCGAGTTTTGTGAAAACCCGAAAGGGCGCAACCTCGTTAGAATAAAAAAAAGAGAAAAAAGAAAACGGTATGTCCATCAGCAAAATGGGCACGGATGGAAACCCGAAAGAGCTCCGTGAGTAAAAACAGCAGGGCTATCAGCGAGTTTTGTGAAAACCCGAAATGGCGCAATCTCGTTAAAAGACACTTGCAAGGTCCTCTCGACTTTGTAAGGAGAAACCACCTGCGTGAGATCCTTACGACTCACAAGGGAGCAACACACTTAAGGATCCCCACGATCCCTAGGGAGAAATTACACTTGCGAGATCATCACGACTCGTAAGGAGAACCCTCTTATGAGACCCTCACGGCTCATAAGTTTCAAAAGTCTTAAACTACAGGGATCTGAACCTGTTCTTAAGCAGCTCCCATAACCTCCGATACTGCCCTACAAGCGGCTCAATGCTGACCCTTGTATACAATCCACGGGCGCGAATAAACATTTCCCCAACAAGGTCCCATCCATGACCAGGGATATGTTTGCACGATGAACCCCCTTGTAAGCCCTCTCGACTTATAAGGAGAAAGCACTCTTGTAAGATCCTTACGACTTATAAGAGATCATGCACTTAGGAATCCTCACGATTCCTAGGGAGAAAATGCACCTACGAGATCTTCACAACTTGTAGGGAGAAATACCTTCATGAGACCCTTACGGCTCATAAAATCAAAAGCCTTAGTCGACAGGATCTTAACCCTGTTTACTAGGCCACCTTTGTTCGTCATCGACTAAGGCAAATGATGATTCGCTCCTGCCAATATCCCAGTTGTAGCGATACTAATGCCGAAATCGGTATCTAATTCCAAGCTTGCAGTGAGAAGCCAGCGAGCCACACATGCATACGAAATAGCCGAAATGATGGGGCAACTTGCAAACAAAAGCAGCAAGTAAAAATATATGCATGCAAAATAGCCGAAATGATTGGGCAGCTCGCAATAAAAAGCAGCGAGTAAAAATAAAAAAAAATATTGCCGAAATGATAGGGCACCGCGAAAAATAGCCGAAATGATTGGGCAATCGCGACCTTCGCGATATAAAAGCTGAAATGATAGAGCATCGCGGAATAAAATAAAAAAATAATATGAATGAAATTTATGCCCTACATGTGATATCACATCAATCCCTGTATACAATCCAGGGGCGCAAACAAAGAAGGAATCACACCTTTCCTCCCCAGCTTTCATCAGAAGAAGAAGACAAATATCAACGGTTCATAGATAACCTGGAGATCATCTCAACATTCGTCTCATTACAATAGACACAAAATCAAGCAAAGCGGAATGTTCAGTTGATAAAACTGCACACTTGTATTACATTTTTCCTACCATTTTCATATTAAAAAAGGACTATATTATAATATATTATACATATGAGGGTTTATGTGTAAAAACATTATTTTCCATGTGTTAATATATGTTAATTATCATTTGGTAGGAAAATGTATGCAAATAATATTATTGATCTAATCCTAGTAGAACAAAGTCTACTAAAATCTTATTTGAGTTGTTGTGCAGAATATTTCCAAGTTGTTATGAAGGATTTAACAAACAAATCAATTTGTTGAAGAAAACTTGCCAAATTAAGAAGCAAAACTTGGAGACCAAGTTTGGAAGCAACCGAGAGAAGATTTCTGAATTCTAAAGATGCCTAGGATTGCTAAATGTCAAAATCAGAGAGCCAAAGAAAATTGATTAAAAGATCTCATCTATTGAGCGCGGATCCGCCGCACTTTTGTGGAATTGGAAGGCAAGATTTTCTGGTGTGAATCCAAGCTATATTTTACCAAGTTTTCAACAATAAGATTCTGGCTTTGCACTATAAAAAGGCACCGAGAGCCTCTTGGAAAAGCATCAGGCCGAAGCGATCATGAAGCCCCAGACGCTCACGCATCCAGGCTGATCATCAACTGCTCGTCTACCTCCTTAGGAAAGATCGAGAAGCAACTAGTTTGTAATCATTTTCTACGGAATAAAGTGTAGATTGTTCAAGTTGATTAATAAAGGTAGTTATTTTATTCTTTTGCATTTTACATTATGTTTTCCCTCTCTGTCTTTTCATCTTCTTCTCCCAACATGCGCAAGTAATTCTCCGCTTGTTAGGGTTCGTAGGATTAGGGTAGGCTAATGGACGATGAACATCTCTAAACCATTTTTAAGTCCTATAAAGTTTATGAACTTTATCAAAAGAATCATTAACATCCTAATCGGGCGCGCTAACAATTCTTTGTTAGTTCCGACCGCGATTAGAGATTAGATTAATGATTATTTTGGTAAAGGCTAGATAATGAACGGAGTTCCGTGTCGAGATAAGGGTTAAGAGTGGGATTCCTTTTCCCTCCAGAAACCCTAATCTACACGCATCACCGTCGTTCTAGTTATAAATCTATTAATGGATAAAAAGGGTAACTTTTAATTAATCGTCCATGACTACTAAATCCTAACGAACCCTACAAGCCCTCTTATTATATTGTCTATATCTCTAAAATAATTTAGATCTATATTTTTGCATTCTTGCTTAACATAGATCTAGAAACTTTTCACAAAATTCTTATTTCCTTCTCTCTCTTTCAACACATCTAAAGTAAGAGTAAAAGGTTCCACGTTTCCCAGAGGACGACCCGTACTCACCTCGGTCTAGCTACACGCGACACCGTTCTGATTGCGGTTAAACTACAAACACTTTTTCGTAACAATCACGGAACAACGTCAACTCCCAGTTCCATGACTCGGCGGTGCACAGATGACCGAGAGTCAAACCCGACTCCGTGAAATGCGGATAAAGTCAACTATTACTGGCTATGTGGAACGCGGCTTATGTCAATCCTGACCCCGTGGGAAACGTTCAGAGCGGATCCAGGTCCTCGCAGAGCACGGCAATGACCCCGTGTGAAGCATCCAGAGCGGAGCCTGGTCCTCGCAGAACACGGCAGTGACCCCGTGGGAAGCATCCAGAGCAAAATTCCTGGTTACGTGGAACGCGGCTTATGTCAATCCTGACCCCGTAGAAAATGTCCAGAGCGGATCCTGGTCCTCGCAGAGCACAGCAATGATCCCTTGTGAAGCATCCAGAGCGGAGCCTGGTCCTCGCAGAACACGGCAGTGAACCCGAAGGAAGCATCCAGAGCAAAATTCCTGGTCACGTGGAATGCGGATAATGTCAATTCTGACCACGTGGGAAACGTCCAGAGCGGATTCTGGTCCTCGTAGAGCACGGCAATGACCCCGTGTGAAGCATCCAGAGCGGAGCCTGGTCCTCGTAGAACACGGCAGTGAACCCATGGGAAGCATCCGGAGCAAAATTCCTGGTTACGTGGAACGCGGCTTATGTCAATCCTGACCCCGTGAAAAACGTCCAGAGCGGATCCTGGTCCTCGCAGAGCACGTCAATGACCCCATGTGAAGCATCCAGAGCGGAGCCTGGTCCTCGCAGAACACGGCAGTGAACCCGTGGGAAGCATCCAGAGCAAAATTCTTGGTTACGTGAAACGCGGCTTATGTCAATCCTGACCCCGTGGAAAACGTCCAGAGCGGATCCTGGTCCTCGCAGAGCACGTCAATGACCCCGTGTGAAGCATCCAGAGCGGAGCCTGGTCCTCGCAGAACACGGCAGTGAACCCGTGGGAAGCATCCAGAGCAAAATTCCTGGTTACGTGGAACGCGGCTTATGTCAATCCTGACCCCGTGGAAAACGTCCAGAGCGGATCCTGGTCCTCGCAGAGCATGGCAATGACCCCGTGTGAAGCATCCAGAGCGGAGCCTGGTCCTCGCAGAACACGACAGTGAACCCGTGGGAAGCATCCAGAGCAAAATTCCTGGTTACGTGGAACGCGGCTTATGTCAATCCTGACCCCGTGGAAAACGTCCAGAGCGGATCCTGGTCCTCGCAGAGCACGGCAATGACCCCGTGTGAAGCATCCAGAGCAGAGCCTTGTCCTTGCAGAACACGGCAGTGAACCCGTGGGAAGCATCCAGAGCAAAATTCCTGGTTACGTAGAATGCGGCTTATGTCAATCCTGACCCCGTGGAAAACGTCCAGAGCGGATCCCGGTCCTCGCAGAGCATGGCAATGACCCCGTGTGAAGCATCCAGAGCGGAGCCTGGTCCTCGCAGAACACGGCAGTGAACCCATGGGAAGCATCCAGAGCAAAATTCCTGGTTACGTGGAACGCAGCTTATGTCAATCCTGACCCCGTGGGAAACGTCCAGAGTGGATCCCGGTCCTCGCAGAGCACGGCAATGACCCCGTGTGAAGCATCCAGAGCGGAGCCTGGTCCTCGCAGAACACGGCAGTGAACCCGTGGGAAGCATCCAGAGAAAAATTCCTGGTTACATGGAACGCGGCTTATGTCAATCCTGACCCCGTGGAAAACGTCCAAAGCGGATCCTGGTCCTCGCAGAGCATGGCAATGAACCCGTGTGAAGCATCCAGAGCGGAGCCTGGTCCTCGTAGAAAACGGCAGTGAACCCGTGGGAAGCATCCAGAGCAAAATTCCTGGTTACGTGGAACGCAGCTTATGTCAGTCCTGACCCCGTGGGAAACGTCCAGAGCAGATCCTGGTCCTCGCAGAGCACGACAATGACCCCGTGTGAAGCACCCAGAGCGGAGCCTGATCCTCGCAGAACACGGCAGTGAACTCGTGGGAAGCATCCAGAGCAAAATTCCTGGTGACGTGGAACGCGGATAATGTCAATTCTGACCCCGTGGGAAACGTCCAGAGCGGAGCCTGGTCCTCGCAGAACACGGCAGTGAACCCGTGGGAAGCATCCAGAGCAACTTCTGATTCCGTGAAATGCGGATGATGATAACCTCACCCATCACTTACGGGTCCTCACGACTCGTAAGGGAGCAAACTCTCTTGTGAGATCCTTACGACTTTCAAGAGAAAACACACTTAGGAATCCTCACGATTCTTAAGGAGAAATTACACCTACGGGATCTTCTCGACTGGTAGGGAGAAAATTCTTTATGAGACCCTCACGGCTCATGAAGTTGAAAAGTCTTAGGAGGCAGATCTTAACCCTGAATCCTAAGCCATCGTTGTCCTGCAAAGAAATTGAGATAGACTATCCACAGAATAAATTTAATAAAAGGGACACACCATCGTTAAGAAAATATGTCTTTTATTCATGAATCAAAATGAATACAAAGTACAATTCGTAAAAAAAAATACTTTTATTCAAGAGTATGTACAAAGGAAGAATAAAAAATTATATGTATACAATTCTTCAAGTCGGTGGGCGATTTAGCAGATTTGCCAGTTCATCCCTCTTTCGCTGGGCCTCGCCTTCATGATTCAGTATCGCCAAAAGACGGGCCTCCGCCTGAGCCTGTTGGGCCTGGTATGAGGCAAGCCGGCCTTCAAGCTCTTTCTCAGTAGCCTTATGGGCCTCAACCATTTCACGAGTGAACACGGTGGCTTTATCGATGGCTACCACCTCCATGATGGCCTCTTGAAGCACTCGCCAAAGTTCATACGCTTTATTGGCCTTGGCCGTAAGGTTGGCTTGAAGCTCCCTCAACGCTTTAGAAGCCAGCTCCCTCTCTGAAACTTGCGGCCGAGCCTCTTCTCACATGATATCATATTCGCCGCACACCGTTCAATTAGACCCCGTAAGCTCGCCTTCGCCACCACAACCTCCGTAGAAAGGCGTGTACATTCTAGCACATGCAAGCAAGCCTCCACCTGCCGACAAAACTCAACCCAGACTTGCACCACTGCTTCACTATGATAGGTGGCAAGAAAGGGAAGAGAGCCGTCAGCTTCAGCAGCAAACACTTCGGCTGTGATTAGACTGCCAGCTCGAAGTACCTCAATTAGGGATGACAGAGAGGCGAGGCTTAGCTTGGCCATCCGTTCCGAGGCACGCAGTGCATAAGGGCCGGGTGGCATGGCGATACGTGACTCCAGCGCGGTGAGAAGCTGTTCAGATTTATAAACAGTCAGCGAAACCTGTAAGCAGAGAACAAATGAAACGACATTAAGACTTTACTTACCCACAGTCATGCAAGAGGGGTCTGAAGGCTCCCCAGGTCCATCAAGAACCTCAACCTCGTCGTCGGCCTCCAGGACTGTAAAAGACGCCGGTGTCATTTTATGAAACAGTGATAATGCTGTGAAAAGAGGGTAAAAAAACACTAACCTTTTCCGGAAGATAGGACGATACGCTGAGGAGATATCGCCTGCGGAGCAGCCATCTCCAACAAGCGCTGAAAGGACTGCCTGGGAGATAGATCGACAATAGATGCCGCCAATCCGCACAATTCTGAAAAGATAGAAAGGTTCAGATAATGGAGAAGTTATTAATGAAAAAATATAGAAGGCTACCTTTGACGCTCCTCCCGTTCTGAGCTGGAGGGATAGCTTCAGCAGCCTCCTCCGTGACCTCGGGCACATCATCGGAGACGTCGACCAATGTAGCTACTTCTGAGCGAAGAGCAGCAGCTGCCACCGCAGGCTCCAGCGGAAGGACGGTAGCCTCGACTACCTGCCCCTAGTCTCCGAGCCTCCCCCAGAAAGATCCAATGGAACGTCGACCGACGAAGATGCCTCCCCCGAGGGAGCAAGTGCTTTGGGAGCGGGGACCACCGAGGGAGACTCTATCGCAAGAGCAATAGTTGCATCAACCCCCTCCACACTGATTTGTGTTTCACTGGGGACATCAGCAGAATCCACGGTTAAAGCGTGACTCAGAGCCTCCGCCGCCGCCGAAGTCCCTGCAAAGTTTGTACAAGGATAAGGATACATATATATGTATGCAAGCAACATGAAATATTACAAAGAAATACATGAACATACCGATGCGCAAGGGAGCATCCAGTATGGCTTGTTCAAGCCGACGCTCCTTCCTAAGGAGGTGTGCTCGCCGAAGTCCGAGGGTGGACTCGTGGCCACCGGTCCACAGTGAAAGTGCATCCTCGGCGTTGGCTCAAACAGCCTGTTTAAGGGCCCTTTCACCCCATTCTTCCAAAGGGCCTATAAATCGTCGCCGTATCCACGCAGGGTCCTCGTAAAAGAAGACGGCAGGGTAGGGCTTCTTCGGAATCCTTACGTTCTCCGATTCATCTTGCGAGCGTCTTATAGCCCCAGCCAATTGTGCGACCTCCTCGGCAGATGAACTCGAGAAAAGTAGGCCAGCATCCGACTCTTGCATAGCTAACGGTTCATCCTGAAGAATAGGCTCAGACTCTATTAAAGAGTCGAGCAGATTGGTAGCCGTCTTCCTCCGCCGCTTGGATCCAGAACCAACCGCCGAAGACGACCGTTTCCTCCCCCGTGGAGCTTTGGCACGACGCTGACCCACTTCACCTTCGATGCCCTCGCTTGGCGGTGCTACCGAGGACGACACGGCCATTGTCGACGCTGCGGACGATGATACTGCTACCGGCGCCCTATTAGCCTTGATTGAGCCCGAGTACCCAGTGGCATACCAGCCGTGGGAGTGAAGTCCACGTCCGCCGCCTCTGGAATAAGCGCAACACTGGTGTCCCTCAGGGGAAATCGAACCGATGCACGCGGTCTTGGCGGAACTCCCGTGGCTTGAGCTGGAATGGGAGCGCTGTATCCAAGAAGCACCCTCTTCTCCTCAGCAATAATTGGACTGACTCGATGAAGGTACCAGCCCGTGAAGTATCCCACACATCGGGGAATATGGTCAGCTTCAGTAATCATGAAGCGAGAACTAGTGTTCAGCCTCACAAAATGATGAGCAGCGTCACGAACAGCTTCAAGTGATGGGTTGGGTGCAACTGTAAATGCCTCGAATGGGATGCCCTGATCATATCCAAGTTGCCGGGCGAAGCTATGTGGGTTATACCGCATAAAAAGGGCCACACTGTTCTGACGAAATACTAGGTAACCTGGTCTTATCGCGTACAGGTGCATGGCCTCCCTGGGCTTCAGAGAAGGTACCTCCTCTTTGGACAAGTCCCAGAGTTGTTGAATCGGACCTGCAGGAGCAGACAGGGCCCGATCGACAAATACCATTCCGCCCGTATTAGCGTAGGGAGCGATCAACACACGAATAGCCCCGAACTGAGTCGGGTCAGGAGCAGAAGCGTCCACCAGCCGCATGAGTCGCGGAAAAGTGTAGGCATCATAAAATTTGGGTCTCTGGTGCGCAGCAAAGGCCCCCAACATGTTCATCTCAATCTAAGATGTGAAGTAATGAAGAGAAAAATTTACCACATCCACACCTGGAGTTGAGATATTGGCCGCGGCGCCTAACCCATGATAAAGATGCGCTAGCGCTGGCATGCCCATAGCTAGCCATGTTCCCTCGGCAATACGATGAGCAGGGTAGATAACCGAGGCTCTCATGAAACGGCGATGCATGGGAATGATGAACCAGCTAAGCCAAACGCTGATGAAGCCCACAAAGAAAGTCTCCTCATCCATGCCGGGAGCTGCAATCGATTCTAAAGATACCGCCGACATGATAGGAATGTATACTGCGGCAGGTCCTCTTCCTTAGTCGGCCGCCTGTTCAAACCAAACCCAAAAGGATCATTAATGTTTGCAAATTTCGGAGCCGTCTTCGATAGGACACCCTCTCGAAGGAAGCAAGTGATAAAACTTTTAAAAGTGACGCCCTGCTTCTCTGACTCTGTGAACAGTTTATCAAAAATGCCCAAGGTCTTGATCAAACTCGGGCGCTTATGGCGGACGGCGTTCTCGGTAGACAGGCCGTCAAGCATTGCAGGCTCGGTTTCAAAGACGTACTCGTCGGAAGACAACAATTCTTCATAAAGTGTCTCCCTGATCGGCAGCCCCGAGATCTCGCGAAATTCTTCCAGAGAAATTGAAACTTCACGGTCCCCTAGAAGGAAAGTGTTGGTAGGGAGATTCCATTGGTTCAAGAAGGCCTTGACACACCAGACATGAGGAGATTGGTAGTGGAAGAGGGATGCATATATCGTCTGATAAAGCCCAACCCTCTGCAGTCGCGCACGATGGGCGGACAAGATATAACGAGCCCAAAGAAGGTATCCCATGGGGTGTCGAAGGGTAAGCCCTATCTTATAAATTTGCCCCCATGGCTGGGCTTCGCCCTGACAAATACGACGCCCCAAAAAATCTATAGCCGACACCGGATGGTTTGGAATACCAGTCGTTGAAGGCTCAAGCCGTCCCATAGGGGTCCAATTCGGCATCTCCACGGCAAAGACAGTCCGTGGAGGATCCATCGGCAGGAATGGATAAGTAGGCTCCGTCGGTATCTCGCAAAGAAAACTTCGGCGACCGCGGATGATGTGACCGTACCGGGTCCCCCACAAGAGCAAGTTGGTGCGATTCGGGTCATGAGCCCTGATCATAGCCATTACTTCCTCGTCAGACGGTGACTGAGGAAAAGAAGCTTCCGAGCGAGTGAAAGGGAAGTATGGAACAGAAGTCATTGTACCTCAAATAAAAGAAGGGGAAACTGTTAAAGCGAAGCCAACAGTGTATATATATATGTTTATAAATGTATATATATAAAAAGACAGTGGAAGAAAGCGACAGGAGACTCATTTTATGGGACCATTAGTTACAAAACACATGGGTCCCACAAAATCGAGATGGCGGCTTGCTAATGATGAGGCAAAGCAATTACAATGAGACAAAAAGAAGATTCTCAATAAATGAGCAGTGGATTTTAAATGACCCTACACATTCCTCAAAAAGAAATCCATCTTGGACTCTGCAACAAATCAAGCAGAAGCTAGGGAATTAAATTCCCAGAAAGCACCACTGCAAACCTCTTCTTCTTGGTTGCAAAGAGACAACTCGGGGCAAGAAAACCCCAAGAAGCCCCCTGGGAAGAACTAAGTTCTTCATAGGAATTAAATTCATTTTGAAAAAGGGGAATTAAATTCCCCAAGACATTTCTTCAGAGCCAAAACTCTTTGAGATGGAATTAAATTCCATGGAAAAGACAAACACCACCATTGAACCCTGAAGACCAGAGAAACCCTAGCGAGGTCTATTGTTTAAGGATTGGATGGTTTTCTTTTTAAAGAACTTTAAAAAAAATAGGTTCTTGTTAAAGGGAAAAACCCTTGATGTGGATTTAAAATCCAATGAAGATTTTTGCAAAGTTCTTCAACCGTTCAAGATCATTACATGAGAAAAGGGAATCTTTTGACAGAGTTAAACTCTGGAAATTTTCAAAGCAGAGAACTAAGCTCTGGAAAAGAGAATTAAATTCTCAAAGGGAAAAAGTTAACAAGGAAGAAGATGAAAGAGTGGAGGCGCTTCTGAAGAGACCCCTGCATTTATAGGATATAATGGGAAACGTTTCATCTCCCTTATTCCCTAGACAGATCCAACGGTCACAAAGGTGACAGCGTTGAACTTACATGCAGACACGTGAGAGCAACGCTGTGGGGGCATTTGTTCCCTGATTAAAAATCAGGAATTATCTCAATGAGGCATCACGTGTGGACACGTGACCAAGGGTCACGTGTTGACACGTGATCTCTTTTACAGAATTAAATTCTAAGTAAGTAGAAGTGTAAACAAATGGCTAAGGAAAGACTCCAATGGGGCGTCACGTGCTCACACGTGACCAAGGGTCACGTGCTGACACGTGATGGTCTTTAGCCCGGGTAAAATACAGAATTAAATTCTGAATGAAGAGGAGTCACGTGCCAACACGTGATAGGCTTTAAAAGCTTTCTGAATTAATAGAATTAAATTCTAACTAAGGGAAATCAAAGACCCTAACTGGGAAAGTTTTTCTCCAAATCTTTCCAAACAAAAAAAGGATTATGGGGGACCGTTGGATTAAAAATCCAAAGGTGATTAAAAATCACCAATTTATGGAAAGATTTTAGACAAGAAATGATTTTCCTAAAATTTACCAAAAATAACAAACAGAATATCTTTTGGATTTAAAATGCAATGGTGAATAAAATTCACCGAGTGATCTAAAAGATCACATTAGTTACGAAAAACAAACAAAATCTTTCAATGAAAGATTTACTAAACAAATTGATTCTTTTCCTTCTCCTATAAATAGGAGCCAAGAAGAGAAGAAAGATAAGAATTTTAGGATTTTGAAATTTTCTAAAGGCAAATAGCAGAGAGAAAAGAAAGGAGAATTTAATTCTCAAGAAAGAAAACCCTAGGTGAGAAAGGGGAAAAGGATCAAAACTTCAAAAAGAGAATTTAATTCTCAATCTAAGAGTTTAACTCTTCTGCAAGAAGAACTTAGTTTTTCCTCTGGTTAAAGATCTGCAGAAGCAAATCTCCCCATAGGTTGAGAATTTAATTCTCATCGGGTTGAGATTCTACCATGCAGATCCAAGACTTAGAGGGAGAATTGAGTTTAGAGAATTTAATTCTCCCAAATTCACAGGAACTTAATTCCTCCAAGATAAAACTAGGGTTTAACCCTATATGATAATTTAATTCTCTCAAACTCACAGGAATTTAATTCCTTCAAGATAAAATTAGGGTTTAACCCTATATGAGAATTTAATTCTCTTAAAGTTATAGGAATTTAATTCCTCCAAGATAAAACTAGGGTTTAACCCTATATGAGAATTTAATTCTCTCAAACTCACAGGAATTTAATTCCTTCAAGATAAAATTAGGGTTTAACCCTATATGAGAATTTAATTCTCTTAAAGTTATAGGAATTTAATTCCTCCAAGACAGAACTAGGGTTTAACCCTATATAAAAACTTAATTCTTTCATATACATGGGAATTTAATTCCTCTAAAACGTAATTAGGGTTTAACCCTACAGAGAATTTAATTCTTAAAAAATAAAGAGACTTGAAAGATCCCCATGCATATAAAGAATTAGGTCACGTGTCCCCATGTGACTCCTAAAAAGATCCTCTGAAAATAAAGGAAACAGCTTAGAGGCAATGCCTCACGTGCTCCCACGTGACCTCCAAAACAACAAGAATAAAAGCAAAGGCAGATTCTAATTTGGGCGCCCTCACGTGTCCTCACGTGACCCCTAATAAAAGCCTTAACAAATCAGTGCATGAGTGCCTATCACGTGCCCACACGTGATGGCCAGGAAATTAAAAGTGTTTAACACTTATTCGCAGATTTGAGAATAAAACAAAGGAGATATGGCCCCACCTTTGGGTGCCCTCACGTGTCCCCACGTGACCCCTTCCTCTCCAGTATTTAACACTAATTTGAGAGTTTTATTTCCAGTGTTTAACACTGTTGTCCTCTAGTGTTTAACACTAATTTGAGAGTTTTATTTCCAGTGTTTAACACTGTTGTCCTTTAGTGTTTAACACTATTTTTTTTAGCCAAATTGGCTAAGTTTCCAGAGGCAAAAACTCCCCCTTTGACTAAATCCCAAAGTTGAGTAAAACTCATAACTACAATGTTTAATGCTCAGTCAAAGACAAAAATGTATCAGAGCCCTCAAACTCTGGTTCAGCATTGCTAAATAATGTGGGCTTGAACCCAGGCAAATATTTAATGGTCCAACAAAGAGCCAATATTTCTAATCTAATTGGACTTAGCCCAAACTGGCCATAAGTCCTCAATTCAGATTTAACTGAGCCAATGAGCTCATAAATTAATTAATTGATCTTAGTTCCAAATTGGACTGTAGATCCCAATCAACCTTGGTTCAAGGGTATATCTCTTCACTCCTTTGATATTTGTCGTTGTAATCCCTCACGTCTTCAGAGAGGTGACGGGTCCCGACAACACACACTTCATAGACTATGACGTCTCTAAACTAGACTGTGGGATCCTTAAACTCATGGACTATGATGTCTTTAATCTCGACCATGATGTCTTTAAACTAACATTGGACTGTGGGGTCCTTAAACCCATGGACTATGATGTCCTTAACCTCGACCGCGATGTCTTTAAACTAACAATCGACCGTGATGTTTTTAAACTAGCATTGGACTGTGGGGTCCTTAAACCCATGGACTATGATGACCTTAACCTCGACCGTGATGCCTTTAAACTAACATTGGACTGTGGGGTCCTTAAATTCACGGACTATGATGTCCTTAACCTCGACCGCGATGTCTTTAAACTAACAATGGACCGAGATGTCCTTAAACTAATAATGGACCGTAATGTCCCTAAAATAATCAACCGCAATGTCATTAAACTAAACAATAGAGTCCAATTGCTCTTTTGTTGGATCTAAACGATCCCGTTAAGTTGATCTTAGTCTAAAATTAGACTAACATATCCTTAACATACGTTTAAGTTGATCTTAGTCCTAAATGAGACTAACGTATCCTTAAACCCAACCCCCAAACCCAAATCTAAGAAGATACGGATTTGGACTAATCCAAGCCCTACGGGCGACAACATAAATTAGTCTCCGTATACAATCCACGGGCAACCAAACACAAAACAAACACCCACGACATGAAGTGACCATCTGGAGAAGGAGAAAGTTGTTACCGCGATGCGGTAGCGTAATTAACTGCAGGGGCTTGCGCCTGCAGGGAAGAGCGTCCCTACAATCAAAAACCCTTCAAACGAGGGGGAATCTGGCGAAGTCTGCTACATCGGCCGCATCCGTTTAAACCTTCGATACATGGTGCCATAAATCAACTTGGCATCTTCGGAGAGGTGGACGGATAGCACCAATTAGTATCTGTCCCGAAATTCAGGCTAGACGTTCACCGTGTCTCTTGCCACGTCTTTCGGAGGGGAACAAACTACTTACGAGTCCTCTCGACTTATAGGCGAGAAAATTCTCTTGTGATATCCTTACGACTCTCAAGAGAAAATGCACTTAGGAATCCTCACGATTCCTAAGGAAAAAATACACCTACGAGATCCTCTCGACTCGTAGGGAGAAAAATCTTTTTGAGATCCTCACGACTCATAAAGTTGGAAAGTCTTCGGCAACAGACCTGAACCTGCTTTCTAAGCCATCGATACCCAACAAGAAGGCTAGGACGAAATATTCTCTACGCTTGCCAGAGTAACATAGCGACAATACAGCAAAGAGGAAAAATGACAGAGGGAGACAAGAAAAATATGTCTTTTATTCATGAATCAAAATGAATACAAATTACAATCTATGAAAGAATAAAAAAATACTCTTATTCAGGAGTATGTACAAAAGAAGGATAAAAGGAAAAATATACAATTTTTCAATCCGGAGGACGATATAACAGATTTGTCAGTTCATCCTTTTTCCGCTGGGCTGCAGCTTCATAATTTGTTATCGCTACGAGACGGGCCTTCGCTTAAGACTGTTGGGCCTGGTACGAGGCAAGCCGACTTTCAAGCTCCTGTTCAGTGACTTTGTAGGCTTCAACCATCTCGCGGGTAAAAATGACGTCTTTATCAATAGCTACCACCTCCCTGATAGCTTCTTGAAGCACCCGCCAGAGTTCATACGCACGAGTGGTCTTGGCCGTAAGTTCAGCTTGAAGTTCCCCTAGCGCATTTAAAGCCAGCTTCCTCTCTGAAAATTTTCGGCTGAGCCTCTTATCGCATGACAGCATATTTGCGGCACACCGTTCAATCAGCCCCCGCAAGCTCGCCTTTCCAGCCACAACCTCTGAAGGAAGGCGCGTACATTCAAGACTATGCAAGCAAGCCTCCACCCGACGACAAAACTCAACCCAGACTTGCACCAATGTTTCACTATGGTAAGCAGCAAGAAAGGGAAGAGAACTGTTGGCTTCGGCGGCAAATTCTTCGGCCGTGATCAAGCTACCAGCATGAAGGTCTTCGATCAGAGCTGATAAAGAGTGAAGGCTTAGCTTTGCCATCCGTTCAGAGGCACGTAGAGCATAGGTGCCGGGTGGCAAGACGATGCGAGATTCCAGCATGGTAAGGACTGACAAAGCTGTTAAGATTTATAAATAATCAGCGAGACTTGCAAGCAAAGAGAAGATGGAACAACGTCAAAACTTTACTTACCCATAGTCATGCAAGAAGGGTCTAAGAGATCCCCAGGCCCGTCAAGGATCTCAACTTCGTCGTCAGCTTCCAGAACTACAGAAGACATCAGAATTGTTAATACGAAATAAAAATAATGCCATGAAGAAGGCAAATAACACTAACCTTGCCCGGAAGAAAGGACGATGCGTTGAGGGGATATTGCCTGCGGAGCGGCCATCTCTAGCAAACGCTGGAAGGATTTTCTAGGAGACAGATCAGCGATAGACGCCGCCAACCCGCGTAATTCTGAAAAGACAGAAAGGTTCAGATGATGGAGAGATTATTAAAATAAAATATAGAAGGCTACCTTCGATACTCCTCCCGCTCTGAACTGGGGGATAGCAGCTTTGGCAGCCTCTTCCATGCCCCCAGGAACATCATCGGGGACATGGGCCGGTATAACAGCTTCCAATTGAGGAGCAGCGGCCACTGCTGCAGGCTCCAATGAAAGGACGGTGGCCTCGACTACCTGTCCCACAGTCTCCGGGCCGTCACCAGAAAGATCCATTGAATCTGCGGCCAATGAAGATGCCTCTTCCGGGAGAGCAAGCACCGGGAGAACGGAAGCCACCAATGGAAGCTCTGCAGCAGGAATAGCAACTGTAGCGTCCCCCTCCACACTTACTGGTGTCTCATCGGGGATATTTACAGAGTCCACAGTCAAGACGCTACTCGAGCCCAGATTCTCTGTCATCGCCGAAGTCCCTGCAAGGTTTTACGGAGATAAGAAGACATGGAAAGCAAAATAAATTACTTGCCAAAGGAAAAATACAAAAAAAAAACGTGCATTCCGATTCATCAAGATGCCTCGATTATAGCTTTTTCAAGCCGACGTTCCTTCCTAAGAAGGTATGCTCGCCGGGGTTCTAAGGTGGATTCATGACCGCCGGTCCACAAAGACAATTTGTCTTCAGAAGCAGCAGAGATAGGCTTTTTGAGGGCTATTTCGCCTCCCTGCTCCAGAGGACCTATAAATACTCGCCGCATTGATGGAGGATCTTCATAGAATATCACAGCGGGATAAGAACTTTTCGAGACGCGCACATTCTCAGTCTCGTCGTGGGAACGCCTTATAGCCTCAGCCAATTGTGCGGCTTCCTCGGCGGATGAACCTGGGAAAAGAAGACCATCATCCGGTTCTTGCATAGATATTGCTTCATCTTGAATGATAGGCTTGGATTCTGTTAAAAAGTCAAGCAGACCGGTGACTGTCTTCTTCCTCCGCTTCGGCCCGGAACTAGCGCTGGAAGATGATCGCTTCCTTCCCTTCGGCGCTTTGGTGCGACGTTCCCCAACCTCACTTCCAGTATCCTCTTTTGGCGGTGCTACTGATGATGGCACTGCCATCAATGACATTGCAACTGATGGAACTGCCACTGGCACCTCGGCGGAAGCCTTTGCCCGAGCTCTAGTATGCATCGGCATCCCTGCAGTGGGAGGAATCGACTCGGTTTCTGCGGCCTGCGAGATGATGACCGCACCACCATCCCTCAAAAGAGGGCGAATGACTGACCGCAGTAGCAACGGAACGTGAGCAGCTTAAGTTGGGGCAGGAGTTTTATATTCAAAGAGCACTCGCCTTTCCTCGGCAATGATAGGACCAACCCGGTGGCGATACCAGCCCACAAAGGAGCCCACAGACCTGGGGAGATAGTCAGGTTCTGGGATCATGAACATGGAGCCAGTATTCAGCCGCATAAAATGATGAATAACGTCGTGAATAACTCTTAACGATGAAGTAGGCTCAACCAAGAACGCTTCAAACGGGACGCCCTGGTCATAGCCCAGTTGCCGGGCAAAGCGGTGCGGATTATACCGCATAAGTAGAGCCGTATCATTCTGGCGAAACACCAAATAGCCCGGCCTGATCGAGTACAGATGCATGATCTCCCTAGACTTTAAAGAGGGTGCTCCCCCTTTTGACAAGTCGAACAACTGCTGGACAGGCCCCGCCGGAGCAGAAAGAATGCGATCAATAAACATTATTCCTCCCTCGTGGGTATATGTATTGAGCAGAACACGGAGGGCCCCTAATTGAGTCGGATCGGGAGCGGAGGCATCCACCAATCTCATAACTCGGGGGAAAGTGTGGGAATCATAGAAGTTCGGCCGTCGATGTGCTGCGAATGCCCCCAGCACGTGCATTTCAATCCAAGATGTGAAGTAATTAAAGGGGAGATTCACAACATCTACACCTGGAGCCGAAGTGTTGGCCGCAACACTTAACCCATGATAAAGATGCGATAGTCCCGCGATGCCGACGGCCATCTTTGTCCCTTCAGCTACACGATGGGCGGGATAGAAGACGGAAGCTCTCATGTAGTGTCGGTGTGACGGTATCACAAACCAGCTGAGCCAAAGGCTAATAAAGCCGACGAAGAAGGTCTCTTCGTCTATGCCAGGGGCCGCAATTGCATCAAAAGACACAGCCGACATGATCGGAATGTAGAACTGCGGTAGATCTTCTTCTTTGGCTGGCAGTTTATTCAACTCGAACCCAAAAGGGTCATCAATGCTCGCAAACTTCGGGGCCTCCTTGGATAAAATATCCCCCTGAATGAAACAGGCGATAAAGCTCTCGAAAGTGACACTTTGCCCTTCTGACTTCGCAAATAATCTGTCGAAAATTCCCAGGGCCTTGATCAGACTGGGATACCTATGACAAACGGCGGTTTCGGCTGTCAGACCATCGAGCATAACCGACATGGTAAAGAAAACGTATTCATCTGGAGGCAACGGTTCCTCGTAATGCTCCCCCTAATAGGCAGTCCTGAAATCTAACGGAATTCATCCAATGAGATAGACACCTCTCGATCCCCTAGCAGGAAGGTGTTGGTGGGCAGATTCCACTGGTTCAAGAAAGCTTTGATCCACCGGACATGGGGAGCATGGTAATGAAAGAGCGATGCATACACCGCCTGATATAGTCCAACCTTCTGCAGTCTTGCACGGTGGGCAGAAAGAATATAGCGAGCCCAAATAAGGTAGCCCACTGAGTGGCGGGGGGTAATACCTACTTTATAAACCTGCCCCCAAGGTCGAGCTTCACCTTGGCAAATCCGACGCCCCAAGATGTCTATAGCTGGCAGGGGCTGGTTAGGTATCCTAGAGGTAGAGGGCTCCAGCCGGCCCAAAAGAGTCCAATTGGTCACTTCTACTGCATAAGCAGTCTGTGGGTGTTCCATCGACAATATAGGATGAAGAGGTTCCATCGGCTCCCCGCAAATAAAACTCCGGTGACCCCGGATGATATGACCGTACCAGGTTCCCCACAAAAGCAGATTGGTGCGATCTGGGTCATGGGCTCTAATGATCGCCATCGCCTCTTCATTAGACGATGACTGAGGAAAGGCAGCGTCCGAGCGAGTAAAAGGGAAGTATGGAAAAGAAGCCATTGTTCCTGAAACAAAGGAAGGGGAAACTGTTAATGAAACCCACATGTGTGTGTGTATATATATATATATATATATATATATATATATATATATATATATAAAGATGGTGGAAGAAAACGACAAGACATTTATTTCATGGGACCATTGGTTGCAAAACACAGAGGCCCCACAAAATCAAGATGGCGGCTCACTAATGATGAGGCAGGGTAATCATTATGAGAACAAAAGGAAAATTCTCAATAAATTCAAACAACTCTACACATTCCCCCAAGGAGAAAACCCATTGCAGAAACTCTATGCAAATCGAGAAGGATCTCTCATAAACTATTTTTGCAAGAACAACTCATGATAAAAAATCCCAAGAAGTCATCTTTTAAGAACTAAGTTCTCTAGAGGAATTAAATTCCTTTTGAACAGAGAAATTAAATTCCCAGAAAAATTTTCAGAGCTAAGCTCTTTGAAATGGAATTAAATTCCAGAAGGAAACAAATACTATCATTAAACCCCTGAAATCAGAAAATGCCCAACATTTGGGGTTTACTACCTAAAGATCGAAAAGATGAGTTCTTTGAAGGGAAAAACCCTTGGTGTGGATTTAAAATCCAAAGAGTTTTTTATATAAAAGTTCTTCGGTCGTTCAAAACCATTACCTGAAAAAAAAAGATTTTTTCTGGGACAGAGTTAAACTCTGAAATTTTTTGGAACAGAGAACTGAGCTCTGAGGAAGAGAATTAAATTCTCAAAGGAAAATGAACAAGGAAGAAGATGAAAGAGTGGAGGCTCTTCTGAAGAGACCCTTGCATTTATAGGATGTGATGGGAAACGGTTCATCTGCCCCCTTCCCTAGGCAAATCCAACGGTTACAAAGATGACAGCGTTGCACTCACGTGCAAACACGTGAGTGCAACGCTGTGGGGGCATTTGTTCCCTCATAAAATACAAGGAAAAAATGGGGCATCACGTGCCCACACATGATCGGGGGTCATGTGCCGACACATGATGGTTTCCTGAGGACTCTGAAATAATAAGAATTGAATTCTGATCAAAAGGGGTCACGTGCCCACACGTGATGGGCTTTTAAACCCACTGAAAGGAATTAAAAGGTATAATAGAACAACAAGAAAAAACCCCAATGGGGCATCACGTGCCCACACGTGACCAGGGGTCGCGTGCCGACACGTGTTGAGTTCCCGAGTTCTTTAAAATAATATAATTAAATTCTGGTCAAATGCATAATCAGTGGGCCACGGGCCACCACGTGGTAGTATCTTAAAACTCTCCATGTCAATGGAAAGAAAACCCTAAATGGGGTATCACGTGTCCACACGTGACAGGAGGCCACATGCCAACACGTGATAGATGCCTAAGATCTCTGAACTAATAGAATTAAATTCTAATTAAATGGTCAATCAGTGGGGTCACGTGCCAACACGTGATAGACTCTTAAACCTTCTGAACTAATAGAATTAAATTCTAATTAAAGGGAATCAAAAACCCTAATGGAAAAATATTTCCTTAGATTTTTCCAAACAAAAAAGATTGCGCTCTGTAAAGTGGAGCATCGTTGGATTAAAAATCCAATGGTGATTAAAAAATCAGCAGTTTATAGAAAGATTCTACATAAGGAAATATTTTCCTAAAATCTGGCAGGAACAACAAATAAAATATTTTTTGGATTAAAAATCCAATGGTGAATAAAATTCTCCGAGTGATCTAAAAGATCACGCTGGTTACAAAATCAATCAAAATCTTTCAATGAAAGATTGACTAAACAAACTGATTCTTTTTTTCTCCTATAAATAGGAGCCAAGAAGAGAAAGGAGATACAAAAAAAAGGGAGAAATACAACAACAGAGAGAAAAAAGAAGAAAATTTAATTCTCCAGAGAGAAAAGAAGATCTCTTCAAAAAAGAAAGAAACCCTAGATAAGAGAGGGAAAGAGATAATTCTATAAGCTCCTACAAAACAAAAAAGAGAATTTAATTCTCAAACTAAGAGTTTAACTCTTCTGAATAAGAACTTAGTTCTTGCTTTGGTTGAAGATCTGCAGAAGCAGATCTCCCCATAAGTTGAAAATTTAATTCTCATCGGGAGGATTCTGCCATGCAGATCTAAAACTTAAGGGAGGACATAAGTTCATAGAATTTTATTCTCCCACAAAGCACATATGAATTTAATTCCTCTAATAAAGATAGGGTTTAACTCTTAATATAAGAACTTAGTTCTTCTTCATGGTAATAGATCTGCAGAAGCAGATCTCCCCATAAGTTGAGAATTTAATTCTCATCGGGGAGATTCTGCCATACAGATCCAAAATTTAGAGGGAGAATTGAGTATAAAGAATTTAATTCTTTCGAACATATGGGAATTTAATTCCTCTAAACAAAATTAGGGTTTAATCCTATAAGAGAATTTAATTCTTCAAAAAGGGATTTATCTCTCCATGCATGTAAAAAGATCAAGTACCCAACACGATCACGTGGCAACACGTGACCCTCCCTTCCAATGACCAAAAGAGAACAAATAAGATTAGGTCACGTGCTCCCACGTGACCCTTGAACAGACTCCTCAAAATAAGAAGGGCAGAACAGATTTTGAACGCCTCACGTGTCTCCACGTGACCCATGACAAACTCCTCTTTAAAAAAAGAAAATGGGATAAAAATGAGGAATTGATACCCAATGCATGGGCACCATCACGTGTCCACACGTGATGGTCATAAAGATTAAGTGGTTAACACTTATTTGAATATTCTGAGAATAAAATAAAGGAAGCTTGGCCCAATCCTGGGGCGCCTCACGTGTCCTCACGTGAGCGCTTCATTTTTTTAGTGTTTAACACTATTTTAAGCGCTTCATCCCTAGTGTTTAACACTATTTTAAATGCATCACGTGGGAACACGTGATCGCCAAATATGTGCTAGTGTTTAACACTATATTCAAATCAGTCTTAGCCCAAATTAGCTAAGTCTTCCAGAAGGAAGACTCCCTTTGACTGAACCTCAAATACACTCTTGTCTTCCAAAAATTGATCATCTCATATGGCATACGAGTGCTCAGCACTCAATAAAAGACAAAAATATTGTCAGAACCCAGACCTATGCTTAGCATTGCTAAATAAAGGGGGGCTGAGCCTAGACAAATGTTCAGCAGCCCAAACAAATGTCCAACATTTTAAACCTAATTGGACTTGGCCCAAGTTGGCCATAAGTCCTCAATTCAGATTTAACTGAGCCCGTGTGCTCATAATCTAATTAATTGATCTTAGTCCCAAATTGGACTACAGATCTTCCAACCCACATCGGTTCAAAGGTACATCTCTTCATTCCTCTGATATGTGTCGTTGTAATTCTTCAACGTCTTCAGAGAGGTGACGGGTCCCGACAACCAGCAAATCTTACAGACTATGATGTCTCTAAACTGGACTGTGAGGTCCCTAAACTCAAAGACTATGATGTCCTTAACCTTATGGACCGCAATATCCCTAAACTAAACCCTACAGACTATGATGACTCTAAACTGGACTGTGAGGTCCCGAAGCTCATGGACTATGATGTTCTTAACCTTTACAGACTATGATGTCTTTAAACTGGACCGAGATGTCCTTAAACTAACATTGGACCATAATTTCCTTAAACTAACAATGGACCGCAAAGTCCCTAAACTAAAACAATAGATCCCAAATGCTCTTTTGTTGGATCTAAATGATCCCGTTAAGTTGATCTTAGTCTAAAATTAGACTAACGTATCCTTAACAAATTGTTACGTTGATCTTAGTCTAAAGTTAGACTAACGTATCCTTAACAAACGTTTAGGTTGATCTTAGTCTCAAATGAGATTAACGATCCTTAAACCCATCCCAAAACCCAAATCTAAGAAAATACAAATTTGGACTAATCCACGCCCTACAAGCGACAACATAAATTAGTCTCCGTGTACAATCCATGGGCAACCAAAAACAAAACAAACACACACGACACGAAGTGACCATCTGGAGAAGGAGAAAGTGGTTACCGCGATGCGGTAGTGTAATTAATTGCAGGGGCTTGCGCCTGCAAGGAAGAGCCTCCCCACAATCAAAAACCCCTCAAACGAGGGGGAATCTGACGAAGTCTACTACAACGGCCGCATCCGTCTAAACCTCTGATATACGGTGCCATAAATCAACTTGGCATCTTCAGAGAGGTGGAAGGATAAAACCAAATAGCATCTGCCTCCAAATTCAGGCAAGACGGACCTACGCGGTCGTGTCTCTATGTTCGGCGGTAAACACACCCCTAGACTCGATATGCGACATATCAGACGAAGAGACTGGACTGTACGGTAAGTGTTACTTATAAGCTTCATGGAAGTTTGGACAAGCTTGCTTGTTGATCTTCTAATCGCTCAATTCCTGGGTAGCCGTTACGTCCAGCTAGTACCGCTGACGGCTTGTGGATAACTGATGTGATCATTACTTACTGTTGGCGTATTGACGATTCTTTAGAGTCCCATACAGAGGTTTCATAGTTCAAGCGAAACGAAATAGGGCATATATGCTAATATGTGCAGGAGCCTGATTAAATACGAGTATGTAATACCGTATTCTAATCGGCGATATTTGATATCGGTTAGGTTATATGTGATATAACTGGATTATTGAATCAAGTGTTGATTTGATAATATGGTATACAGATAAATGATATTAGTCGGTTATATATGATATAACCGAATTATTAAATCAAACGTTGATTTAATAATTTGATATATATTTATATTTGAAATTGTTCCCCTCAGAATGACGCGGCGGAGACGCGATAAACGTCTTGTCTGAAATTCGGGGCAGATGCTAATTGGAGCTATCCGTCCACGTCTCCGAAGATGCCAAGTTGATTTATGGCACCATGTATCGAAGGTTTAAACGGATGCGGCCGATGTAGCAGACTTCGTCAGATTCCCCCTCGTTCGAGGGGTTTTTGATTGTGGGGACGCTCTTCCCTGCAGGAGCAAGCCCCTGCAGTTAATTACGCTACCGTATCGCGGTAACAACTTTCTCCTTCTCCAGATGGTCACTTCATGTCATTGGTGTTTGTTTTGTTTGTAGTTGCCCGTGAATTGTATACGGAGACTAATTTATGTTGTCGCCCGTAGGACGTGGATTAGTCCAAATCCGTACTTTCTTAGATTTGGGTTTGGGGTTTTGGTTTAAGGATACGTTAGTCTTATTTTGGACTAAGATCAACTTAAACGTTTGTTAAGGAAACGTTAGACTAATTTTCAGACTAAGATCGACTTAACGGGATCATTTAGATCCAGCAAGAGAGCATTTGGGCTCTATTGTTTAGTTTAGGGACATTGCGATCAATTGCCAGTTTAGGGACATGGTGGTCCAACATTCCCATTTTGAGGACGAATATTAGTTTAATGACATTTCGGTCCAACATTCCCATTTTGTGGATGAATATTAGTTTAAAGACATTTCGGTCCAACATTCCCATTTTGGGGACGAATATTAGTTTAAAGACATTTCGGTCCATGAGTTTAAGGACCCCACAGTCCGTAGCAATGTATGATTGTCGGGACACGTCACCTCTCTGACGACATTGAAGGATTACAACGACAAATATCATAGGAGTTCAGAGATGTACCCTTGAACCGGGTGTAAATTGATTTGGGAGAGCAGTTGCGCTCAGTTCAATTTAATTTGAGGACTTATGGCCAGAATTGGGTTAAGTCCATCTGAAAATGTTTCATGATTAACCTGTTTAGGCCTTTGCTTGGGCTCTGCCCCTTTTTTTAAATAATGCACAGCATTGGGCTTTTTAATTAAATGCACAGCATTTAGATTAGGCCTGTTAGGCCTTTCAATTAGGCTCTGCCCCTTTTTTAATAATGCATATCATTCATTTTGGTCTGTTAGACCTTTTACTTGGGCTCTGCCCCTTTTTAATAATGCAGAGCATTTAATGGTCTAACAGTGCGCCACGTGGCCTGTCAGGCACTCTGCGCCAATTAAAGAGCGCAAGACGCCAGCGCATGTGGAGGTGACACGTGTCACGCTCTGCTGAGCGCAAGTCTGTTAGCACAGTGCGCTGCGCCAGTGCGCTGCTAATACGTGGCGCGCTCTGGTGCAGTGCGCCAATTCAAGAGCGCAGCGCTCTGTTTTGAAAGCGCAAGGCGCAGATTGACACGTGGCGCTCTCTGGTGACTTGCGCCAATCAAAGGAGCGCAACAGCGCAAATTAAGAGTGCATGTCACTGTTCAATAGCGCAGAGCGCATCTTGATCTAACTAAGATCAATGAAACAAGTTTTTCTTGTTCTAAAGAGATTCTACCTCAAGATTTCAAGAACCAATGGTTTATCAAAAGGCTGTGCCTTTATATAGATCAAAAGATCTAATAATGAAGTAAATTACTTCTTTTTTCATGATTGGTTTTTTTTTTCTTTTTTATTGAAGATCTTGATCTTGTTCTTAGATCATTGATCTTTTTAGAAGAAATTTTTCTTTTTTTTTCAAAAGTTTACCTTTTTTTCTCTTTGAGTTTTTTCTCAAAGTTTTTGGAGGAGTTCTGTATATCTGAGACTTGGAGTCTAGGGACCTTTATATAGGGCCAATTAGTTTGTTCGATTAGTTACAGAGATCTTTCTCTGATTGATCTGGGGATATTTCCCAACCGTTGGATCTTTGATCCTAAGGCCTTTGTTTTACAGAAGATAATCTTCTTGTTTTAATAAGATTAAAAAGATCTTTCTAGAATTTTAATTCAGATTAAATAATTCATTATTTAAGTTTTAGTGCTGGCATAGTTGGCGCAAGTGCACCTGCGCTTAACGCGTGTCGCGCAGCGCAACTGCGCTGACACGTGTCACGCAGCGCAGAGCGCAAGTTATCTGAAGCGTTGCTTCCTTTATTTTTTAAAGTTTAAATTTTAAAACAGAGCCTTGCTCTGATTGGGGGAAACGGAAGCGTTGCTTCATTTCCCGCTTTGGAATTTGAACAGAGCTTTGCTCTGATTGGGGGAAACAAATGCCCCCCACCGTTGCGTTTACGTGGTCCCAGACGTGAGCGCAGTGGTGGCAGAATTCCAAACGTTGCCCTAACTTTTGGAAGTTGAAACAGCTCTCAATTCCTATAAATAGGACCTTTGGTCCCTTAGATGATTTTCATCTCCTCCTTGAGAATTTTATCCAGAGCCTTGCTCTCGTTTTCAAGAACTTTTAAGAGTTAGAACTTTAGAGAATTTTTAGGTAAGAATTAAATTAGATTAAATTAAATTAATTTTAAGAGCCTTGGTCTTAATAGATCCCTGATCTAAAGAAAACCCATTTAGGGTTTCACTAGCAGAGCTTTGCTCTATAGGTCTGATGGGATCTAAAGGGGACTAAAGAGAACCCTATTAGGGTTCCATTAATAGAGCTCTGCTCTCTAAAAGGATTTTTCTTGTATTTTCTTAATTCATTAATGGAGCTTTGCTCTTTCCAAATCATATAGAAGAACTCTTAAGAGTTTTTCATGGATCTTGGAGGTTAAAGATGGCATTTTATTTTTTGATGAATTATATCATCTTGCTTAATCAGTCTGTCTGCTAATTTTGCTGATTTTCTTTTGCAGGAGCAATGGACGCCCACATGTATGACCTTGATGAAATCATATCTTATGGAGACATTCGCCGACTCGGCCGTTCTCAGAACCGAGAACTCACAAATGCCGAGTGTGCCGAAATTATGAGTCGCTTCGACGCATATAACGGTCAACTGCTTCCTCGACGCTCCCCTCTCCTGAAGCTTATTGTGGGAGAAATTTGGGAAGCGCTTCCCCTATTCTTTACCGGCGTGCCGCTCAGGGCGTTAGATGCTGCCGAGGATAAGGTGCACGCGGTGTACCTGATGAACCTAATCTCGAAGAGATGGCGAGACAATCTTGTTGATCTCCTGCTCCAGGCCTTTCAACAGTCCGACATACTTGCTGCTTATCGTAGGGTAGAGGACATCAGTGGGGATCCCGACGCTCATGCTCGCGAAAGAAGGCACACTAGGATGGTTCGCCAGGCTTGGAAAGTCCTGGACAAGGTCACTTTCGAGTTCCTCAATCCATATCCTGGATTTGAGCTTTTGCCGTTGTAATCATTTGGATAATGTCTTTGTTTATTGTCTTTATAATTGTAAGAATTTTCCAAGTATGAATGACAAATCTTTTGCCTCCTTCCTTTTATTTTCTGCTTTGTTATTGGCATATTCCTTAAGTAAGCATAGCCTGTAGGTGATATAGAACATTCCGTCTTGAATATTTTGGGGAGTAGTGATGGCTTAGGAAGCAGGTTCAGATATGCTACCTAAGGCTTTTCAACTTTATGAGCCGTGAGGGTCTCATAAAGACTTTTCTCCCTACGAGTCGAGAGGATCTCGTAGGTGTATTTTCTCCTTAGGAATCGTGAGGATTCCTAAGTATGTTTCCTCTTATAATTCGTAAGGATCTTATAAGAGAATTTTCCCTTTTAAGAGTCGAAAGGACCCGTAAGCGGTTGTTTCCCTCCTTGTCGACATTCGACTTTGGAGAGTATGACCCGTGAATAGTATGCAAGAGTCCATTTTGGACCGACTTGCAGTGCTTAGGAAACAGGTTTTTTTTTATCCCCGCTGCCTAAGGCTTTATCTCACAAGTCGAGACGAATCGAAAAGTTCTCGCAAAGACACTAATTTCCTCACGAGTCGAGACGAATCGAGCAGTTCTCACAAGAATATCCTAACGTCACAGTTAACCTCTGCTCTTTACGACAGAGGTCCGTTAGGGTCTGTGGTACTTAGGGTTTTGTCCGTCGTACCGTCTGATGTATTCCTCGATAGGCAATCTTGCTGTTCGAGTAGCCTTGCGACTGTCGTGTCTCTGATCCTTTCGGGGGCTGGACAAGACATCTTCAAGCAATCCTCCTAGGCAGTTTGACCGTCGGAAGAGCAAGCGTTAGGAATTTTGCCATGCCGCTTTTTACTTAAGGTTAGGCTCATTTTGGAGAGCCCCGATGAGTCATAACCACTCCGCGCTGGTGTGGGATGATCTCCGATAGTCTTTCAGGTTTTATATGAGTTGCCATCAAGACCCTGAAGCTAGGAATTTGGCCTTCGCTTCGTTTGCTGTCATTGCGTCTGTTATATCTAGACGAATGTCATGGTTGTCTCTAGGTTGTTGGTGAACCGTCGAGGTTTGGAACTAGGGATTTTGCCGTGGCTCCGTTGTTTGATTGTCGCGTCTAAATCCTGCTGGAGGAAAAATGTTGTGGTGACATCTCGTCTACTGTATCGAGATGGATGTCGAGGTAGTGATCACTCTATGCTGGTGTGAGATGATCTCCGATGGTCTTTCCGGTTTTATATGAGTTACCGTCAAGACCCTGAAGCTAAGAATTTGGCCTTCGCTTCGTTTGCTTTGGTGTGTCCGAATCCTGTTGGAGGAAGGATGCTGTCGTGACATCCCGCCTGTTGTATTGATACGAACGTCGAGGTGGTGACCACTCCGCGTTAGTGCGAGATGATCTCCGATTGTCTTTCAGGTTTTATATGAGTTGCCGTCAAGACTTGGCTCCGTTGTTTGATGGAGCATGGGGAGGGAAGATGTGTTTCATTCTGTGTTTGTGCCCCTGGATTGTGTACAGGGATTGCTGTGATATTTCCTGTAGGGCATAGATTTTATACTTTTTTTATTTTATTTCTTTCCGCGATGCTCTATCATTTCAGCTTTTATATCGCGAAGGTCGCGATTGTCCAATCATTTCGGCTATTTATTTTATTTTTACTCGCTGCTTTTTATTGCGAGTTGCCCAATCATTTCGTCTATTTTGAATGCATATATTTTTATTTGCTGATTTTGTGGCAAGTCGCCCCATCATTTCGGCTATTTTGCATGCATGTGTGGCTTGTTGTCTTTTCGCCGCAAGCTTGGGATTAGACACCGATTTCGGCATCAACACCGCTACAACTGGGATGTTGCCAGGAGCGAATCATCATTTTCCTCTGTCGATGTTGAACAAAGGTGGCTTAGTAAACAGGGTTAGGATCCTGTCGACTAAGGCTTTTGACTCCATGAGCCGTACGGGTCTCACAAAGGTATATCTCCCTACGAGTCGTGAGGATCTCGTAGGTGTGTTTTCTCCTTAGGAATCGTGGGGATTTCTAAGTGTATGTTCTCTTATAAGTCGTAAGGATCCTTCAAGAGTGCTTTCTCCTTATAAGTCGAGAGGACTTACAAGGGTTGTTCACCGTGCGAACATATCCCCAGTCACGGATGGGACTTGGTTAGGGAAATGTTTATTCGCGCCCGTGGATTGTATACAAGGGTCAGTATTGAACCATTTGTAGGGCAGTATCGAAGGTTGTGGGGGTTGCTTAAGAACAGGTTCAGGTCTCTGTAACTTAAGACTTTCAAATCTTATGAGCCGTGAGGGTCCCATAAGATAGTTCTCCTTACGAGTCGTGAGGATCTCGCAAGTGTAATTTCTCCTTAGGAATCGTGAGGATTCCTAAGTGTGTTGCTCCCTTGTGAGTCGTAAGGATCCCACGCGGGTGGTTTCTTCTTACAAGGTCGAGAGGACCCTGTAAGTGTCTTTTAACGAGGTTGCGCCCTTTCGGGTTTTCACAAACACTCGCCGGTAGCCCTGCTGTTTTTACTCACGGAGCCCTTTCGGGTTTTCATCCGTGCCCATTTTGCTTATGGACATACCGTTTTTTTATTCTCCTTTTCTTTTCTTTCTTTTTTTTTTTTTATATAACGAGGTTGCGCCCTTTCGGGTTTTCACAAACACTCGCCGGTAGCCCTGCTGTTTTTACTCACGGAGCCCTTTCGGGTTTTCATCCGTGCCCATTCTGCTTATGGACATACCGTTTTTATTTTTATTTTTTATTATTATTTTTTTTATTCTTTTCTTTTTTTTTGTATCGGCTTTGGGATGTTGCAATCCACCGTAGTTTATCGACATCTCGGTTAACAGCTAGTTTTAGGACGTAGTGGTCCGTCGTTAGTGTAAAGACGTTTCGGTCCGTTGTTGAAGAAGGCCGGCTACTACTTATAGAGTTTGGGCTTAGGAAGATAGCGAGCGGACATAGTCGTCGTTATCTATCATTGACCTAGGTTGTGACTCATTAAGCGTGATATTTCTTTAGGAAGCGACCGTTTATTGGCCTGAAAGGCCTTTCACCGTGCATATCCATGAGTAGATAGGCTCCACCCTGGTAAACCTTGTCTATGATGTACGGGCCTTCATAGTTCGGCTCGAATTTTCCCCGCTTGGCGCGATTGGGGATCATAGGTCTTTTGACCACTAGCACGAGTTCGCCTTGGTGGAATGTCCTCGGCCTGATCAATCTTTCAGATGAGCGCGTCATCTTTGCTTTATAAGCCTCCAGATTTTGTTGCGCTATGAGCCGGGTTTCATCAAGGGCATCAAGCTCCTCAAGCCGAAGGTGGGCATTTTCTTCGTCGGTTAGCTCGTAGTGGACTGCCACTCGTAGAGAGGGTAATTCTATTTCGAGGGGGAGTACTGCTTCTGTACCGAATACCAACGCGTACGGCGTTGTGTTCGTGGCCGTCTTGAACGTAGTTCGATACGCCCAGAGAGCTTCTTGCAGTCTCTCGTGCCGGTCCTTCTTATTTCGGGACACCGTCTTCTTCACGATCTTTGTCAGGGTCTTGTTGAAAGTCTCAGCTAGACCGTTAGCTCTGGGATTATAAACTGAGGAATATCTCCAGTCTATGTTGTGTTGTTGCGCGAAGCGGCTGATCTTGTGGCTTCTGTAGGCTGGCCCGTTATCGGAGATGATCCGTCGCGGAGTTCCAAACCGATAAATGACGTGCGTCTTGAAGAAATGGAGGATATTCTCCGTCTTCACTTCCCTTAGCGGTACCGCTTCTGCCCATTTGGAGAAGTAGTCAGTCGTTGCCAAAATGAATCGATGTCCCCTAGACGATGCCGGTTCGATGGGGCCGATTACGTCAGTTCCCCACATTTCGAACGGCCAGCTAGCCACTGTCGGGTGTAGTGGATTTGGATGCTGATGGATAAAGTCCCCATGAATCTGGCATGAGTGGCATTGCTTCGCGTATTCGAGGCAGTCCTGAATCATCATGGGCCAATAGTAACCCATCCGTTTGATTTTCAACTTCATCTTCGGGCCTGCTTGGTGAGAACTGCTGAGTCCGTCGTGAACTTCTTGGACGACTCTTTTCGCCTCTTCAGGTCCGAGACATTTCAACCACAGATAATCAAACGACCTCTTGTACAGAGTATCATTGACGAAGGCGAAAGACAGAGCTCGTTTCATAAGGTGATGTCTTGAGGACGCATCTTCAGGTGTTCGACGGGATTTGAAGTAGTCTATAAAGGCTTCTCTCCAATCCTCAGCCTTTTCCTGGTGTTTTATTTGCATAGCCATTTGCTCAGTCGCACCCTTTTCTTCGGATGATTCCGGAGATATTTCTGCTGGGGCAAGCACCCGACGGCTTTGTACCACGATTCTTACGTCATCGAGGTTCTCGTCGGCCAGTTCTTTAGCGAGCTTAGCTAGTGCATCTGCTTTGCTATTTTCCACGCGCGGTATGCTTTCCAGCATGTAGGAGGGGATTTGAGTCAGCAATTGCTGTACTCTCTCACCATACTTTACCAGTTCGGGTTTGCCCGTTTGGTAGTCGCCATTTACTTGACTGACGACCAGTTGAGAATCTCCATATATGAGGAGGTTTTCAATTCCCATGTCGATGGCGATCTCGAGGCCTGCTATCAAAGCTTCGTATTCGGCTTCATTGTTCGTCCTCGGCTCTGTTAAGGAGAAAGAAAAGCGCAGTATCCCTCCTTGTGGAGTTACGAAGATGAGGCCTACCCCCGATTTGATTATAGGGGTGCTTTGTTTGCGCTTCTTCATGTAAGACGCTCTATCAAAATAGAGTTCCCATCGGGTATTGCAACCGTCGATCGCATCAAACGCATGTTCGTCTGGCAGCTCACAATTCAGAGGGGAATCGGCCGGTATCAGATGCTCAGCGAGGAAGTCGGCGATGGTCTGGCCTTTCACTGCTTTAAGAGGCTGATAGGTTATCGAAAACTCCATTAAGAGCAAGGCCCATTTAGCGAGTCTCCTTGTCAATATGGCCTTCGACATTAAATATTTAATGGGGTCCACCTTCGAAATGAGACGGACTTCATGCGCCAACGCATAGTGCCTGAGCTTTGTTATCGCGAAGATCAACGCCAGGCAGTGTTTTTCGATGGGGGAGTAGTTGCTTTCTGCCCCCAGTAGAACTCGACTCAAATAGTAGAGGGCTCGTTCTTTCCCTTGGTCGTTCTTCTGTGCCCATAATGCGCCTAAAGAACCTTCGAGGGCTGTTGTATACAGAATGAGTGGCTTTCCCTTGACCGGAGCGGCCAGTACTGGCGGATTCTGCAGGTATTGCTTGATTTCGTCTAGCGCGCTTTGGTATTTGCGAATACAGACGAAAGGGGTTCCCTTGCAGTGGGCACCCAAGTAGCTATCGACTTTTGTGGCTTGATAGGGCAATCCTCTTCCCGCTGAACTTTCACCTTTTTCTGTCGGCGGGGATAATCTTGATCAATTACCGAGTCTTGGACTTGACGCCAGACCTTGTAGAGTTTAGAGGACAGCCGTTGAGGGGGTTGTTCCGGCTTCACCTTTGTAGCGCTCTCCATAGGTGGAGGAGATCTTTTCAGCATAGCGGTCGGAGAGTTCTTACGGACCTTCCTAAGTGGTTCAAAGCTGTTCCTAGTTGGAACAGCAGCATCAATTTCCGCCGTTGGAGTCGGCGGAGTCAGTCCAGAAGGAGAATTGCCCCTAGCCTTCCTTACTCGGCGCCAGTGGCATATCCCTAGTAGGAGGAGTGTTGTCTTCTGAGGGTTTTCAGCGGATTACACCCACAAAATCCTATAATAAAAGAGAGATGGTGAAAGTTATATAAAGATAAGAACTATAAAAGAAAGAACTTGAAAATAAGAGTTTTCAACTATACCAGCTTTTCAGTTGCTATGAGCCCTATCTTAATGGTCATGAAAAAATATTAGAAATCACATTATCCCTCAATAAAACATCGCCTTTAGTTTTCATTCCTACCTTTCTTCCAAACATTGATCATATACCCCTACGTGTGTGAACTGGACATCCCTACACTCAGAGAATTCAATTCAAGCAATCATACTCTTGTCCATCTACCTTAGTACTTTTTAATAGATATTTAGATGGAATTTGCTCACACATTCTTCATGCGACCGTTAATACTTCTTGAGGTACTAACCGACTGATTACTCATGTGCTTGCTAATTAGGTGTTTTTCCTCGTCTTGCGACACCTAAGGCTTAGCAGTGGCTCCCAAATCAGTTGGTCTAAGGCACTAGGTGATAAAGCACCCTCGCTATATTTTTTTATTGTTGCCTCGGTGATAACAAAACCAGTGTTCATTTTTCTTTTCACCATTTTATCTTTTATTCTCCACTTTTATTTTCTTCATACTTTGGCTTTTAGACAAGAGCATTTCAAGGTATCCTCTACTATCCCGAGTTTCAAGATGTGTATAAGTGCGTATAGCAGGGTATCAATGTTCAAATGTTTGGCTTCCAGAATAGGAACTATTTTTCAGGCTTATTTTTATCCTCAGATTAGTAATTTCCTTCATCTTTCTAACCCTTAGGACAACAGCTCATAACTACTTATTACTAGTTTCATTTAAGAAAACTTCTAACTTTCTTGTTTTTCTTAAACTATTCCTATCTTTTAAATATAATTTTTCACTTTCTACTCTTTTATTATCACAATTTTTTTTATGCTTATATATAGTATAATGCAAAGTAGGGCGTAAATAAGCACATGAGCGCTGAAAAACGATTTCTTGGGAGCTTCTTGCGATGGTACAGGAGCGCTGAAGCTCGTTGGCGGGAGCATGGTCCCGAAGAATAGCCCAATGGTGGCTTGAGTTACTTGCTCCACTGGCATAGTGAAAAGGGAGGCCGCTTGGGGCCCGTAGGTTACTCCTCCAGATAGGACAGAGCGAGAGTTGCTGTTGCAGTTAGTGCAATTTGAAGCCATTGATTTCTTGAAGAGCTTGAATATTCTGCCCCCTTTGTCGACCTTGGTCTTTGTCATGTGCCAGTTGTTTGAGGACTGATTCTGTCGGCAAGGCTGCTGCTTGGGGAGCCTGCCTGTGGACGACAGACATCTTCCGGGCTTCCTCCATCGGCGTTGAGGCACCGAGGGTGGGAGGTGGGAGCATCGACCCAAAAAGAAAATCCGTTGATTTCTTGAAGAGCCGGATTGCATAGATTTGAGGCTGTAAGTGACCCATACTTGACTCCGCCGGATATGACAGAGCCTGAGTTGCTAGGGTGGGAGCAAATGTCATTCTTCGTAGAGACGAAATGCCGGCTTCAATATCCACTCCCCTAAGGGCAACCAAAAACATACACACCGCGATTATTTGATCGCGGGAAAAACACGACACACGAAGTGTAGAGTGGAAAAAGGAAAAGGTCCCACCGGGCGTGCCAGAATCTGTTCCCCTCCGAATGACGCGGCGGAGACACGATAAACGTCTTGCCTAAAATTCGGGGCAGATGCTAATTGGAGCTATCCGTCCACCTCTCCGAAGATGCCAAGTTGATTTATGGCACCATGTATCGAAGGTTTAAACGGATGCGGCCGATGTAGCAGACTTCGTCAGATTCCCCCTCGTTCGAGGGGTTTTTGATTGTGGGGACGCTCTTCCCTGCAGGCGCAAACCCTGCAGTTAATTACGCTACCACATCGCGGTAACAACTTTCTCCTTCTCCAGATGGTCACTTCATGTCGTGGGTGTTTATTTTGTTTGTGGTTGCCCGTGAATTGTATACGGAGACTAATTTATGTTGTCGCCCGTAGGACGTGGATTAGTCCAAATCCGTACTTTCTTAGATTTGGGTTTGGGGTTTTGGTTTAAGGATACGTTAGTCTTATTTTGGACTAAGATCAACTTAAACGTTTGTTAAGGATACGTTAGTTTAATTTTCAGACTAAGATCGACTTAACGGGATCGTTTAGATCCAGCAAGAGAGCATTTGGGCTCTATTGTTTAGTTTAGGGACATTGCGGTCAATTGCCAATTTAGGGACATGGTGGTCCAACATTCTCATTTTGAGGACGAATATTAGTTTAATGACATTTCGGTCCAACATTCCCATTTTGGGGACGAATATTAGTTTAAAGACATTTTGGTCCAACATTCCCATTTTGGGGACGAATATTAGTTTAAAGACATTTCGGTCCACGAGTTTAAGGACCCCACAGTCCGTAGCAATGTATGGTTGTCGGGACCCATCACCTCTCTGACGACGTTGAAGGATTACAACGACAAATATCAGAGGAGTTCAGAGATGTACCCTTGAACCGGGTGTAAATTGATTTGGGAGAGCAGTTGCGCTCAGTTCAATTTAATTTAAGGACTTATGGCCAGAATTGGGTTAAGTCCATCTGAAAATGTTTAACATTTTGTTCATGATTGGCCTGTTTAGGCCTTTGCTTGGGCTCTGCCCCTTTTTTTAAATAATGCACAGCATTGGGCTTTTTAATTAAATGCACATCATTTAGATTAGGCCTGTTAGGCCTTTTAATTGGGCTCTGCCCCTTTTTTAATAATGCATAGCATTCATTTTGGTCTGTTAGACCTTTTCCTTGGGCTCTGCCCCTTTTTAATAATGCAGAGCATTTAATGGTCTGACAGTGCGCCACGTGGCCTGTCAGGCGCTCTGCGCCAATTAAAGAGCGCAAGGCGCCAGCGCATGTGGAGGTGACACGTGTCACGCTCTGCTGAGCGCAAGTCTGTTAGCGCAGTGTGCTGCGCCAGTGCGCTGCTGACACGTGGCGCGCTCTGGTGCAGTGCGCCAATTCAAGAGCGCAACGCTCTGTTTTGGAAGCGCAAGGCGCAGAGTGACACGTGGCGCTCTCTGGTGACTTGCACCAATCCAAGGAGCGCAACAGCGCAAATTAAGAGTGCAGGGTACTGTTCAATAGCGCAGAGCGCATCTTGATCTAACTAAGATCAAAGAAACAAGTTTTTCTTGTTCTAAAGAGGTTCTACCTTAAGATTTTAAGAACCAATGGTTCATCAAAAGGCCGTGCCTTTATATAAATCAAAAGATCTAATAATGAAGTAAATTACTTCTTTTTTTATGATTGGATCTTTTTTTTTCTTTTTTATTGAAGATCTTGATCTTGTTCTTAGATCATTGATCTTTTTAGAAGAAATTCTTCTTTTTTTTCAAAGGTTTACCTTTTTTTCTCTTTGAGTTTTTTCTCAAAGATTTTGGAGGAGTTCTGTATATCTGAGACTTGGAGTCTAGGGGCCTTTATATAGGGCCAATTAGTTTGTTAGGTTAGTTAGATTTTTCTCTGATTGATCTGGGGATATTTCCCAACCGTTGGATCTTTGATCCTAAGGCCTCTGTTTTATAGAAGATAATCTTCTTGTTTTAATAAGATTAAAAAGATCTTTCTAGAATTTTAATTCTGATTAAATAATTCATTATTTAAGTTTTAGTGCTGGCACAGTTGGCGCAAGTGCACCTGCGCTTAACACGTGTTGCGCAGCGCACCTGCGCTAGCGCAACTGCACTGACACGTGTCGCGCAGCGTAACTGCGCTGACATGTGTCGCGCAGCGCAGAGCGCAAGTTATCTGAAGCGTTGCTTCCTTTATTTTTTAAAGTTTAAATTTTAAAACAGAGCCTTGCTCTGATTGGGGGAAACGGAAGCATTGTTTCATTTCCCGCCTTGGAATTTGAACAGAGCTTTGCTCTGATTGGGGGAAACAGATATATTTATATATTAACTAATATTAATGCTCACTAATTATTTTCTTCTCTTAATATATATTTATATATATGTGTATGTGTTTATGATATATATATATATATATATATGTGTGTGTGTGTGTGTGTGTGTGTGTGTGTGTGTGTGTGTGGATTTTCTATTTTGAGAAAATAGAAAAATGAGGTGGAAAATGGGGAGATATTTGTAGTATGGGTGAAACATGACTTTTACATTTGTTTATTCATTTTCCATCACTATTGAGCATGGTTGTGTATTTTTATTAAAAGAAATTCATGCTTCAATAAGTGAAGATGAGTGTGAGCCATTCTTCACATGATTTTCTTCACTTGGTTTTTTGAAACCCTAGCTCATTTCCTTCATTCTCTCCATTTTCATCTTCTTCTTTCTCCAAGCCCTAACCCTCACACGAGTTATGAACCCTAGGGCTTAAGAGAGTTCTAAGTGAGCTAATACTCCTACTTCATCAACCTACACTCAATTAGCCATTAAGTATAGGTTGTTTCCTTCACTAATGATAGATTAGTGAAGAGGTAGCTTGAACTAGAGAAGCTTCAAGGTGGATCATCTTCGGTCTCGAAGATCATGAAGCAAGCTCGTGCATTTCTTCAAGTGGAGCCAAGAGGAGTCGTAGGGACTACTACCCGGAGCTATAGAAGTGAAGGACTTGGTCTACAAAGGTTGTAATCTCTTTCACATAGTGTAGTTCTTGTTATATCATTGCTTAAACCCTAATAATCTAGTTAGATTCTAGGTTAGTGTAGATTAGCACCCAAGAATTTTTAAAATTGCATGCTTGATACCGGTAAAAACCTAGTGGTGGTGCTAAGACACACTTTCATAGTATCAGAGCTAAGCTAGAGTATTAGACGATGTTAGTTGAATTACGAAACCAAAACAACTCCGAAAACCGTAAACCCAAAACCTAGTTTTTGTCGATTTTAAAATGTCCTCTGAATTTTTTTTAAATAAGTGCAGAATGTTACATGTGATGTAACTAGAACACTGAATAAAAATGAGACCATGAATGAACTTTTTGGCCGGTGAAAAACCCAAAATGCCCGGCATGGCCGGCCCCCCTTTCAATTTTTGGTATTTTTTTTGTGTTCTGGTAGCTTAGTTTTAGGGTTTCAGGTAATGTTTGATTTTGCTCAGATTGCATCCGATGTTATCTTTCTGTTAGGGCAATTCGGAGTGTTTCGTAGTTGTAATTTTAACATCGTTTCGGGTTTAAGTTTGATATGTGATACAATAGTTGGAATCCACATTAAATTAGTCTTATGAAAACTAGTTTGTAATTGGTAAATCTAGCGTTTTAGTTTCGGTTGATCGATTGCCACGGAGTTTCGATTTGGATCAAAACTTCGTCGCAATCTCGTATAGTATGCGAACACTCACCCAATAACACTACTAGATAGCCATGCCCCATTGCCCCGACCAAGTGACTATAGAAGAACCTCGTTGCTAAAAGCATCCACTCGGGTGCTTGCGGCCACGGTGTTCCGCCTAAGTGCACTTTGTCGTCGGCATCGGGGGTGCGGCGATCTACTAAAGTTCCCGACGAACATTCGATCAGGTAGTCGGAAATCCTGTTGCATTACTCGACCGGTTATTGAAAAGTGTTTTCAGTCCGAGACTAAAATACAAGGTTTATAGGGTTAGGCATGAAATTCGGAATATGAGATATTCCGGGTTTATGATGTCTAAGGAATATGCGGATTCTAATTATTATAGTTTTTCAATTCTTTTATATGATCGTAAGTGTAATATGTGGTGTATCTTCGATCTTGTTGGTATATGTCAACGACATTCGGGATACGCATATTTACTTACGCTAATGATATGTGATGTTATGTGTTGCTGTGATATGTTATATTGGATCGTCGTGATTCAATAGCCAGGGGTTTTTGTATGAGATAAGAGTTTTTCTATTTTCATTTATGTAAAAACTGTATATAATATTCATTTATTGGGACACTTCCGGGTTGAGAAGATTTCAGCATTGATGTATAATATTTACTTTTCCGCATTAAGATAGACCCAAGATGGGGAGCACAAGTAACCGGGTTCTAGAGTCCAGTGGGAGACCATCTCGAGGAGTCGAGACCGGGTCTCCTAACTCTAGAATTGGTAGGGTTGCTTTCCGCTTTCATAAGGGTCTAGGGATGTGGGTTTGGCTATTCATCACGACTGTGGAATCCATATTTTTCATTACTGGCTAAACTTAAAAACACTGACCTCTTAGTATATCTAATATTTCATATGTTGACTTTTGCTGCTTGAGTTCTGTGATGTGATCATATAACTATATGAGACGAATACTATATATATATATATATGATATATATAATAAACTTTACTTATATTTTTCACCCGCACTAGTCCAGCCCCCGCTCTGCCGTTAATTAAGTAACTTAACGGTGCATGACTGGGCCCTGTGGTGAATGCGGATGGCATAAGCGTACGTTCTATTTTCGTTTCTTCTATGATATTTAGGAATAAATGATGAGACGCCATTAATGAGATTAATAAAAATATAAGAAACCTAAAGATGTTGTAGAATCAAACTTTTCAAAAAGGTAGCTCTAGTTCTTGTTTTTCATAGCGGTATTCCATTATGAATATTTAGCACCTCATTCGATGAAGAAACAACCGATATCCCTTCACCGGGAGTGACCTCTTTAGCAAAACTAGCAAATACTATAACCCACGTGGTTTGTTTTGAAAACTAATCGATTTTAAAAGCGGAGCTTAAACCACTCCTTTTTAAATCACTAGATTCTACAACGATGTCAAGTTCATTACGCTAAAGGTTTTCTTCAAAATCAGTCGTAGCCCTCCGTTATTTCAGATAAGGACTATTTTAGTATTCAACTGCATTTGTTGGCTTCCGTCAAGGCGTAGTGTGCGATAGCTGATTAATGCTTATCTGCAACATGTGATACGATTGGATTAAGGTAGTCGTACGACCTTGTTGGCCTCCGTCAAGGGTCATGTAGATGGATTTAATTCAATCACGAAATGATGGGTTAAACTTGACTAGCGGCCTATGGTTTGTTGGCCTCCGTCAAGGTCATAGGTCGTTAGAAGTATAAACAGATATTGGGAATTTCAAGTGTTGAAATTTGCAATGAGATTGCATACCTTCTATGAGATAGTTGGATCCTGATACCTACTACGAGTAAGAGTTACTCCTGGAAGAGTTTTCCACTTTACAATTAGCTGATCCTGTAGTTGTTTAAGAAAGGTGTTAACGGGGTTATGCCCTTGCGGAAACGAGATTATTTAATTAGTTCCATGCGAAAGCATGGGGAGACTTCTTTGGAGTACCAATACATGCCTGGCTGACCGATTGGCGAACTTGTAGGGTGTAATTAACCCCGGTTAATCTTACCTTTTAGGATTTGAAGGAAGATTTGATAAAAAACAGTGGGAGCCATCCTGATTAGATAAGATAATAACCAATCTAATCTTGCAAAGAGCGCACGCTAAAGCATTTCATTCTCTCTCTCTAGGTAGCGACCATGACATGCCTTAATCAAGATAATAATATGAATGTATTGACCGAACCCGCTTATTATACTGAGTTAGGGAACGTTGGTTCCGCTTTTTCTTATGATTGTCATAAGTCTGAGAAAGGAATAGAGGAATACCAGGATTCCCACGCAACCCGAATGAAGAAAGAGCATGATGATGCGTCTTCTTCGGGTGTGTTCGTTACCGAGAACTGTTTCTCAGTATGCTCTACGTCCTGAGTATTGGATACCGGATCAGGATCCCACGTTTGTAATTTGTTATATGAGTTAAGAAGAAGTAGAGAACTAAGAAATGGTGATATGTCTCTCAAAGTAGAGAACGGAGCAATTATTGCAGCCAAAGCAGTTGGCGAATATCACCTTGTATTACCTAGTGGTAATACATTGATTTTGAACGACTATTATTACGTACCAAAAATGATGTGCAATAATATATCAGTTTCTTTATTACACAAAGAAAGATATAACTTTGCATTAGAGGATAATGTTATGAACATTTTCTTAAATCAAGTGTCTATTGGGTTTGATACGTTATGTAATGGTATATACGTTCTAAATCAAACTATAGTTCTAAACATACAGAACACACACAAGAGTAAAAGTTGAGAAATGAACGAAGCCTACTTGTGGTATTGTAGACTTGATCATATCAATGCGATAAGACTGGCTAAATTGCATAAAGATGGATATTTAAATCCGTTTGAATTTACATCTTATGAAACTTGCCACTCATGTCTCAAATGCAAGATGACCAAAACTCCGTTTACAGGACACGGTGAAAGAGCTACTAAACTCTTGGGACTGATACATAGTGATGTATGTGGTCCTATGTCTACACATGCCAGGAATGGTTCCTCGTACTTCATTACATTCACCGATGATCTCTCAAGATACGGACATGTGTTTATGATGAAACACAAATCTTAATCTTTTGAGAAATTCAAGGAATATAAGTGCGAAGTAGAGAACCAACGGGTAAAAGTATTAAAATCCTTCGATCTGATCGGGGAGGAGAGTACTTAAGCACGGAATTCCGAGATTATTTAAAAGAGGATGGGATTCTCTCTCAGCTTACTCCTCCGTATACACCACAGCACAACGGAGTATCGGAGCGGAGGAATCGCACCCTATTAGATATGGCGCGCTCTATGATGAGTGTTGCTGAGTTACCTATATCCTTTTGGAGCCATACACTTGAGACAGCTGCATACATATTGAATATGGTTCCCACCAAATCCGTGCCTATCACTCCATATGAGATATGGAAAGGAAAGAGACCATATCTTAATTTTATTAAGATATGGGGTTGTCCGGCTTATATGAAAACATAAAATCCGGACAAGCTCGAGGCAAGGTCAGTTCTGTGCAAGTTTGTAGGATATCCCAAACATTCGTGAGGGTATATCTTCTACCACACCGAGGAACAAAAGGTGTTTGTTTCTCGACATGACACCATTTTAGAAAAGGAATTTCTTATGAAAGAAATTAATGGTAATGAGATAGAACTGGAAGAAGTTCTAGCTACACAAACAATAACTGACGATTTGGTAGAACGGAAGGGTTCAATAGTCACCGACGAACCTCAGCCACTCCGCAGATCTAGTAGGGTTCCTCATCCACCTGAGAGATTCTATGGCTCTCATAGACGGTGGGAGCGAGAATTGCATCATGGAAGATGATGACCCAACTAGTTTTGAGCAGGCCATCACAAGTAGAGACTCTGTGAAATGGCTGAATGCTATGCGATCTGAGATGGAATCCATGTACACCAACAAAGTATGGACTTTGGAAGTTGCTCCTGAAGGGGTAAAACCCATCGAGAGCAAGTGGATCTTTAAGAAGAAAATTGGTGTAAATGGAAAGGTTGAGATCTTCAAAGCTAGACTTGTAGCAAAATGTTTTCGTCAACGGCCAGATGTTGACTATAATGAAACCTTTTCTCCAGTAGCTATGCTTAATTCCATCAGGTCCTACTTGCCATTGCTGCATACCATGACTACGAAATATGGCAGATGGACGTCAAGACTGCTTTTCTAAATGGTGATTTAGAAAAGAGCGTGTACATGACATAACCAGAGGGCTTCGTAGATAGTGGGAGCAGCGGAAAGGTGTGGAAGCTGCTTAAATCAATCTACGGATTAAAGAAGGCATCGCGGAGCTGGAACATCTGTTTTGATGTGGCGGTCAAAGAGTTTGACTTCATCAAAAACGTAGATGAACCTTGTATATACAAAAAGGTTGTAGAGAGTAAGGTTGTTTTTCTCGTATCGTACGTGGATGACATACACTTGATAGGAAATGATGTTCCTATGCTACACTCGGTCAAGCTCTTCTTATCACAAAAGTTCTTCATGAAAGATCTGGGTGATGCCTCCTACATCCTGAGAATTAAGATATATAGAGATAGATCTAAAAGGATGTTGGGATTGTCCCAATTCAGGTACATTGACACCATACTGAAGAGGTATAATATGGAAGATTCTAAGCGTGGTAATTTATCCACTTATTCAGGAATCACTCTCTCCAAAGAGATGTCTCCCAAGACTGATTTGGAGAGGGCTCGCATGCAAGGGATACCCTATGCTTTTGCAGTTGGGTCAATCATGTATGCGATGTTATGCACCAGACCGGATGTAGCTTACACACTTAGTATGGTAAGTAGGTATCAATCAGATCCCGGGGAGAAACACTGGACAACTGTGAAGAACATTCTTTAGTGCTTGAGAAGGACTAAAGAAATGTTCCTGGTGTATGGTAACGGAGAACTCCAGGTGGAGTCCTTTACCGATTCGAGCTTCCAGAGGGATAAGGACGACAACAAGTCGATCTCAGGTTTTGTCTTCACCCTCAACAGAGGGGTGGTATGTTGGAAGCATTCTAAGCAAGATACTGTAGGAGACTCGACGATAGAGGCTGAATACATCGCTGCCAACGATACTGCCAAAGAGGTTGTCTGGATGAAGAAGTTCATTGCTGAACTTGGTATGGTTCCATCCATTGAGCATCCAATACCTTTATATTATGATAACAATGGAGCAGTAGCTTTGGCCAAGGAACCCCGGTCCCATCAGAGATCCAGACATATTATTAGGCGGTATCACTTGATTCGGGAGATAGTAAATCGCCGGGAGATCGAGGTCAGGAGAATAGATACGAAGGACAACACGGCGGATCCACTCACGAAGGCCCTCCCCCAGACGCAGTTTGAGGGACTTTTTAGGATGTTGGGTATGAGATACTACAACAACTGGCCTTACTGCAAGTGGGAGATTATTAGGAATATGTATGCCCTAGAGGCCATTATTGTATGATATAATGGATGCTTGGACATATATATAAAGGACTTTCTTGCTCGACATGATAGTATGCTATCTGGTTGCTCTTTATCTTAACATGTACACTTGTATTATAATACTATCTCTCTGATACATGTTGATAAAGCCCTTAGGATGCAGACTTAACTACCAGGACAATGATGCAGATCATACTAGTAGGGCCTGGATAGTCCACAAGCACATCCTTTAATAGTTCCTAGTTAAAGGGATATCGAGACAGGACATTGATATTCTAGAGTAGAGTAGTGTGTACGTTTCTTGACCCTGTATGGGACGATGGTTGATCCCACAACCATTGGTATTTGACATCAAAGATTGTACACATGTGCTCATTAGAGAATGGGTACACCGAACATGACTCACCAAGAACTCCTAGATGGTACCATACCTATCGTCAGATAGCAGTTCTCTAGTGACACTGGTATAGGTTAGTCTGTAGACCTGAGATCGTCATAGTGTCTTGTGTGGTTGCCACTGTGCTTTGATTTACTCCCTACCACGACTCAAAAGAGTCATGCAAACAGGTAGGTTTTGGATACAGTCCCGAGTCACATGGAGACAGTGAGCGATAGGAGGGGTTTCATCTCTCCCGGTATACGGAGTTGATGTTGCGCTATGCTCGATTGGCTATAATAGTAAGTCCCTGGCCAAGGTTGATGAGATTTACTGGTAAGTGTTATCAGTAGTTTCTCGAACCGTTAAGAGCCACGTATAGGAATGACTTATCAAGTTACTGGGGTCTGACGATTCCACCCCTAGACTCGATATGCGACATATCACACGAAGAGACCGGACTGTACGGTAAGTGTTACTTATAGGCTTCATGAGAGTTTGGACAAGCTTGCTTGTTGATCTTCTAATCGCTCAATATCTGGGTAGCCGTTATGTCCAGCTAGTACCGCTGACAGCTTATGGGTAACTGATGTGATCATTACCTACTGCTGGCATATTAACGAGTCTTTTGAGTGCCATACAGAGATTTCATAGTTCAAGAGAAACGAAATAGGGCATATATGCTGATATGTGCAGGAGCCTGATTAAATACAAGTATGTAATACCGTATTCTAATCAGCGACATTTGATATCGGTTAGGTTATATGTGATATAACTGGATTATTGAATCAAGTGTTGATTTGATAATATGATATACAGATAAATGATATTAGTCGGTTATATATGATATAACCGGATTATTAAATCAAGTGTTGATTTAATAATTTGATATATATTTATATTTGATATATTTATATATTAACTAATATTAATGCTCATTAATTATTTTCTTCTCTTAATATATATTTATATATATGTGTGATATATATATATATATATATATATATATATATATATATATATATATATATATATATATATATATATGGATTTTCTATTTTGAGAAAATAGAAAAATGAGGTGGAAAATGGAGAGATATTTGTAGTATGGGTGAAGCATGGTTTTTACATTTGTTTATTCATTTACCATCATTATTGAAGCATGATTGTGTATTTTTATTAAAAAGAAATTCATGCTTCAATAAGTGAGGATGAGTGTGAGCCATTCTTCACTTGATTTTCTTCACTTGGTTTTTTGAAACCCTAGCTCATTTCCTTCACTCTCTCCATTTTCATCTTCTTCTTCCTCCAAACCCTAACCCTCATATGAGTTGGGAACCCTAGGGCTTAAGAAAGTTCTAAGTGAGCTAATACTCCTACTTCATCAACCTATACTCAATTAGCCATTAAGTATAGCTTGTTTCCTTCACTAATGATAGATTGGTGAAGAGGTAGCTTGAACTAGAGAAGCATCAAGGTGGATCATCTTCGGCCTCGAAGATCGCGATGCAAGCTCGTGCATTTCTTCAAGTGGAGCCAAGAGGAGTCGTAGGGACTACTACCCAAAGCTATAGAAGTGAAGGACTTGGTCTACAAAGGTTGTAATCTCTTTCACATAGTGTAGTTCTTGTTATATCATTGCTTAAACCCTAATAATCTAGTTAGATTTTAGGTTAGTGTAGCTTAGCTCCCATGAATTTTTAAAATTGCATGCTTGATGCTGGTAAAAACCTAGTGGTGGTGCTAAGACACACTTTCACTATAGGAGCGTGGTGAACTCTAGTCAACAAATCACTGTGTTTGCGATTGCCTTTACTCTTTTTACTTTTCAGTATTTATGTTGATTGCCACTTTAACTTAAAATATTCATGAATATTTTTCATTTGTGCTTAAATGGTAATAAAATTCGAATTATATCACTTGTCTTCATGTAATGCTTCTTGAAAAATAGTATCAGTGGTATGAGACACTGATATGAGTTCAAAATTTTTTTCAACTGAGCATGATTTGAGAGGGAGTATCTAAATCGAATTTATTTTTTTAAATATCATGAATTCTTTAAATAAGTCTTACTAAATATCAAAAAGGGGAGATTGTTGACATCTGTGTCATATGATCCTCGATTTCGTGCACTTAGTTCAAAACTTTATTTAAACGAATTTATAAATTACTAATGACGTTTCCAAGTTTTTGTCTTGAATACAGCATGCACGATATGTCAAATATCAAGCAAGACTGCCTACAATATGATACGCACTCAAAATGGTGATATGACATAACAATTTGAAGCAAGCGATAATATGATGCAAGCCTATTCAAGATTCAATGACGTCTCAACATAACGATTCAAGAAAATGAAGATTAAAGAAGAGCCAAGATGAAGATAGGAGATATAAGTGTTGTACATGTGTCTAGTGTTGATCTTATAAGGTTGAAAACCTCATTCCAACATGTTCTCTATACTCCAGACATCTGCTTCTCTTTTAGAGACGTCTATTATATCCGTTGGAATTCAACTCTGCTTATGTTCAAAACTGATATTTCAATCATACCAGAAAACAGACGTCTGTGGAAGACGTCTATACCATTAATTTTTGAATAGTAAACGTTTGCACAGATGTCTTCATTACAATCTCCATAAATTCACTTTTTTGTACATTTCTCAGAGACAGTTCCACTGACGATTCTAGAAGGAATTTCTCTCCGGGGCATACATCTGCACGGGCAGTTTTTGGAAGTTAAACTTGATTTGAATTTTGTATCGAATGGATTTTTATTCCGTTTTCAATTCTAACCGTCTCCAACGATCATTAACTGTTTTATGGCAGTTATTAACAGTTATAATAACTTCCCATTTGATTCATATAAATGCCCTATGAGATCAAACATTTTTTGAAGGAAGAAGACAGTTCATTACAAATATATTGAGAAATTTTCTTGTTCTTCTTCCGCGTTCACTTACCAAATCTTTTCCATTTCCTCAGAGCCAAAACCTGATATAATCTTTCAAATCAATTCTTACGCCACACCTGTTATAATCTATTAAGATCTCATTGTCTGCTTGAAACTTACACCGTCTGTGCTTGGAGCACACTGTAATCGCTTGGATTGTCGCGGCTGAGCAGCCCCTAGTTCAACGGAGTTAGAATTGACATCAATTTGTGGTTTATTCTCCTTTGCGGAGGGTTTTCTTACCTTAGCTATTGGGTTTCTCATTCTAAGAGCCATCAAAATAGTTGAGGTCAAAGAATCGAAAGGGTTGACAAGAATCAATGGAGAAAACGAGGGAAATCGATCAGAATCGAAGGGTTTTGGTCGAGGAAGGGAGAATTTTAGAAGTTAGGGTTTTGGTTTGAGAGAGGAAGAGACGACTTATGAGAAAGATAGAGGTTTGGGACCGACCTAAATAGGATTGAAAAATCTGGAAAAATTCGTTAGAGACGGTTCAAAAATTGTTGAGCCGGCTGATACGAGCAGAGGCTCAAACAGGAAAAAGTGTCAAAGTTTGAGACGGCTCAAAAAGATTTAAGATGGCTCAAAAACAGATTTGCACAGAGTGTAAGAAACTGATCAAAGGAGAGGGCTTTTGAAACGGCTGAAGGAAATGTGAGACGGCTCAAATTCTGAAACATGAAGAATCAACGAAATTAAGCATACTCTCACTCGTGTATTGACTTCTCAGCATTACATACTTAATAAAAAATATAATATTAGGTTTTGAAAATCCTTTTTACCATCAATACTCATTTAAAACATGATATTGACCGTTTAACTTCATTTCTCACTTGATGTATCGAATATCCCATAAAGGATTCTGAAATATCTATGCTTGACTCATGAATAGGATTTGTTATAAGTAATGAAATCCATAACCGAGTTCCCCTAAAAAGGGTTGCAGAAACCGTTTGGTAAAGTGAACTTAGAAATTACTATAGATCATATCAAAACATATCGAAATCAAAGAAAATATCATATAGTTTCCAATATTCAAAAACTCTTTTTCCAACCGGATAAACCAATATTCAAATCTCACAACATCAATCCAAAAACATCATGAAATCATGCATCTATGTCTATCAAGTTCATGGATCCGCGAATCGTAGCATAGCAAGCCTTATCCAAGGGTTTCGTGAAGATATCTGCCAATTGATCTTCATTTGGCAAAAACTCAAGAATAATATCGCCCAAGTGATAATGATCACGCAAAAAGTGATAGCGATAGTTTTTGAATGTTGGTCCGCATTTTTAGTCATATGCACGATACTAGTGTTGTCGCACAAAATTGGAATTTTTGAAAAATGTTCATCGTAATCGTTTAAAGTGCATTTCATCCAAAGTGTTTGTGCGCAACAAGCACCGGCAGCGATGTATTCTGCATCAGTCGTGAATAAGGCAACAAAGTTTTTTCCTTAGATATCCACGAGACAAGACAGTTGCAAAGTAGATGACAAGTACCACTAGTGCTCTTGCGATCTACTTGACTATCCGCATAGTCAGCATCTGAATATCAAGTCAAAGAAAAGTTATTGTTCTTCAGATACCAAAGTCCTAAATTAATCGTACCTTTCAAGTATTTCAAAATACGTTTAACAGCGAAAAGATGCGATTCTTTAGGATCAGACTGAGAACGCGCACACAGACAAACAATAAACATAATATCCGGACAACTGGCCGTTAAATAAAGTAAACTGCCAATCATACCTTGGTATAGAGTCTTATTTATACTCTTACCATTTTCATCCTTTGATAGCTTAACCGTTGTGGGCATAGGCATGTCATACATGTGCGAGCTTTCTAAACCAAACTTCTTGATTAACTTCTTTGTATACTTTTCATGGTTTATGAAAACTTCGTCTTTGGTTTGCCATATTTGGAGTCCAAGAAAATAACTTTGTTCGCCCATCTCGAACTCATCCTGCATTAATTTGGCAAACTCTTGACAAAGACCTTCGTTAGTGGATCCAAAAATAATATCGTCTACATAAATTTGCACCAACAAGATAACTTTATCAAAATGTTTTGTAAAGAGCATTTTATCAACAATTTCTTTTGAAAAAACGATATTTATCAAAAATGCACTTAGATACTCTTACCAAGCTCTAGGAGGTTGTTTGAGACCGCATAAAACCTTGTGGAGTTTAAAAATATGATTTGGGAATTGATGATCTTAAAAATTGGGAGATTGTTCCACATACACTTCCTCCTCTATTTTACCTTTTAAAATGCACTTTTTACATTCATATGAAAAATACTGAAATTCTTGTAACAAGCGTAAGCCAATAAAATACGAATGGCTTCAAGTCGGGCTACGAGAGCGCAAATCTCCTCGTAATCAATCCCTTCAACCTGTTTATAATCTTGCGTAACCAACCACGCTTTGTTTCAAACCACATTACTGGAATTATCAAGCTTGTTCCTAAACATCTGTTCCCCTCCGAACGGCGGCCGAGACGTTAGGACGTCCTGTGCCTGAAGTTCGGGGCAGATGCTATTTGGTTTTATCCGTCTATCTCTCCGAAGATGCCAAGTTGATTTATGGCACCGTGTATCGGAGGTTTAGACGGATGCAGCCGATGTAGCAGACTTCGTCAGATTCCCCCTCAGGGTGAGGGGTTTTTGATTGTGGGGACGCTCTTCCCTGCAGGCGCAAGCCCCTGCAGTTAATTACGCTACCGCATCGCGGTAACAACTTTCTCCTTCTCCAGAATTTCACTTCGTGTCGTGTGTGTTTGTTTTGTTTGTGGTTGCCCGTGGATTGTATACGGAGACTGAGTAATGCCGTCGCCCGTAGGACGTGGATTAGCCCAAATCCGTATTTACTTAGATTTGGGTTTGGTGTTTTTAGTTTAAGGATACGTTAGTCGCGTTGCGGCTAAGATCAACTTAAACATTCGTTAAGGATACGTTAGTCCTGTTTGAGACTAAGATCAACTTAACATGATCGTTTAGATCTGACAAAAGAGCGTTTGGGCTCTATTGTTCCAGTTTGGGAGATTCATAGTCCAATTTGGGACTAAAGTCTGTTTGGAGGATACGTTAGCCATTTTTGAGGCTAAGATCGACTCGAACGTTTGTTAAGGATACGTTAGTCCAGTTTGAGACTAAGATCAACTTAACGGGGTCGTTTAGGTCCGACAAAAGAGCATTTGGGCTCTATTGTGCCAGTTTAGGGACGTGGTGGTCCATATTCCAGTTTAGGGACGTGGTGGTCCATCGCATTTATGGCCGTCGGGACCCGTCACCTCTCTGACGTCGTTGAAGAATTACAACGATAGGTGTCAGAGGAGTTCAGAGATGTACCCTTGAACCAGAGTTGATTTGGGGTTTTATCATTCATTTAAATGTCTAAGGATGCGGGACCGTTTAGATCCGGCAAAAGAGCATTTGGAGGCTCTATTATTCCAGTTTAGGGACGTAGTGGTCCACTTTCCAGTTTAGGGACGTGGTGGTCCATCGCCAGTTTAGGGACGTGGTGGTCCGATATTAGTTTAGGGACGTTTCGGTCCGATATTAGTTTAGGGACGTTCCGGTCCGATGTTAGTTTAGGGACGTTCCGGTCCGATGTTAGTTTATGGACATTTCGGTCCACGAGTTTAAAGACCCCGCAGTCCATATCGATGTGTGGTCGTTGGGACCCGTCACCTCTTTGACGTCGTTGAGGAATTACAACGACGGATGTCAAAGGAGTTCGGAGATGTACCCTCGAACCGGATGTAAATTGATTTAGAAGAGCAATTTTGCTCAGTCAATTTAATTTAAGGACTTATGGCCAAAATTGGGCTAAGTCCAGTTGAAATGTTCAACATTTTATTTGCTTTTGCATTGCATTTCTTTTTTTATTTTTATTTGGGCCTTGCCCAGAAAGGATGCAGAGCATCAATTTGTTTTGGGCTCTGCCCTTTTAGGAATGATGCAAGGCATCAATTTTATTTGGGCTCTGCCCTTGTATAAAGGATGCAAAGCATCAATTTATTTGGGCTCTGCCCATTTATTGCCTTGCAATTTATTTTGGCCTGTCAGGTCATTTTGGTTTGGGCCTTGCCCTTTAGAAAATGCATTGCATTTATCAAGCGCTTTGCGCCAATCAAAAAGCACAACAGTGCAAATTTATAAGTGCAAAGCACTATTAATTTGAGAATCTTTTAGATTCAAGAACCAATGGTTCATAAAAGAAGTGCAAAGCACTATTTGATTTCTTGATCTAATTTAGATCAAAGAATAACAAGTTTTTTCCTTTTTATTTCAAGAACCAAAGGTTCATAAAAGTGCAAAGCACTATTAATTTAATAACCTTTTAGGTTCAAGAACCGATGGTTCATAAAACAAGTGCAAGGCACTATTTTTTAGATCTAAGAAAAAACAAGTTTTTTCTTGTTTTTCTTATCTTAGAGAACCAAAGGTTCATAACAAGTGCAAGGCACTATTTTTATTTAGATCTAAGAAAAAACAAATTCTTCTTGTTTTTCTTATATCAGAGAACCAAAGGTTCATAGCAAGTGCAAGGCACTATTTTTATTTAGATCTAAGAAAAAACAAATTCTTCTTGTTTTTCTTATATCAGAGAACCAAAGGTTCATAGCAAGTGCAATGCACTATTTTTATTATTTTTATTTATTTATTTATTTATTTATTGAAGATCACTGATCTTGTTTTCTAGATCAATGATCTATTCTTTGAGAGAATTTTCTCTTATCTCAAAGGTTTTTATCTTCTTTTTCTTTGAGCTTTTCTCAGAATTCTCTCTCTGTTTGAAGCTCTTGGCTTTTTTCCAAGCAAAAAATGTTCTCATATGGTGCGCACGTGCGTTGCACGTGGTGCCGCATGGCGGGCACACGTGCGTTGCACGTGGCGCACATGCGCATTATGAGGAGAAGCAAAGCTTCTATCTTGGAGAACTAAGCTCCTTTGGAGAACTAAGCTCCTTTGAGTATTGAATCCTTTGAGGATTTCACTCTACCTTTCTAAGAGGTATGCCCTCTTATTTATATGGGAGTGGTAGAGAAGCCATCTCTTCTTTTCCCGATGTGGGACTAAAAAATGCATTCCCCATGTAGTAGAGCATTACTTTAGATTACACGTGTATAATACATTTGCTCATAACTTTTGATCTCGGATGAATTATGAGGCCCATAATATATCAAATCGAAGGTCTTTTCGAGATGCTTTCAATATCATCAGAATTTAGCTGTTTTTCGTTCCGGAGTTTGTCAAAATACAGCTCGGAAAATACTGGTTCGCATCTTCTTCCTTAAATCACATGTGCATAGACATTTGCTCATAACTTTTGATCTCGGATGAATTATGAGGCCCATAATATATCAAATCGAAGGGATTTTCGAGGCGCTTTCAATACAATCAGAATTTATCCGTTTCTCCTTCGGGAGTTTGTCAAAAAACAGCCCGGAAGATACTGGTTCGTATTTCCTTAAGCGTATCGCTGCCATTTGATACCTTGGACTCTTTTGCGCAGAAATTTTTGGCGGGAACAAATGCCCCCCACTACTTTGCCCACGTAAGTATGTACGTGGGTGAAGTAGTGCAGAGTTATGCAGAGTTATGCATGGCGTATGACCAGTTTTGGGTTGATGTATCACTTTCAGAATCTTGATCTGAGAAGATAGCGAGCGGACACAAGCGTCGTTATTTATCATTGACTCAAATCTCAACTCTTAAGGGATATAGCTCCAACCCTTAACTCCATGAGCCGCATCCTTCTATTTCTTTTTTTTGTCTCACTCTGGCGTGGAGTAGTTCATATGCTTATGAGTAAGTTCTCCATTTCAGTGGCATGTAGCTTTGGCAAGTGTGGCCCATAGATGGTCGGCCCATCTTGACTTCTTTGCAGGGCAGTGATGGCTTAAGAGACAGGGGTAGGATCTGCCACCTAAGGCTTTTCAACTTTACGAGCCGTGAGGGTCTCATAAAGACTTTTCTCCCTACGAGTCGTGAGGATTTCGTAGGTGTATTTTCTCCTTGGGAATCGTGAGGATTCCTAAGTGTGTTTTCTCTTATAAGTCGTAAGGATCCTATAAGAGAGTTTTCCCTCTTACGAGTCGAAAGGACCCGTAAGCAGTTGTTTCCTTCCTTATCGAGATTCGACTTTGGAGAGTGTGACCCGTGGATAGTATGCAAGAGACCGTTTTGGGCCGACTTGCAGGGTCCCGGTGCTTAGGAAACAGGTTTTTTTTTTAATCCCTACTGCCTAAGGCTTTATCTCACGAGTCGAGACGCATCGAGAAAATCTCGCAAAGACATCAATTTCCTCACGAGTCGAAACGGATCGAGCAGATCTCGCAAGAACATCTTAACGTCGCATTTAACCTCTGCTCTTTACGACAGAAGCCCGTTAAGGTTGGTGGTACTTAGGGTTTTGGCCATCGTACCGTCGCATAAGCTGATATAGTCCTCGATAGGCAATCGTGCTGTTCGAGTAGCCCTGCGACTGCCGTGTCTCTGATCCCTTCGGGGGCTGGACAAGACGTCTTCAAGCAATCCTCCTTGGCAGTTTGACCGTCAGAAGAGCAAGCGCTAGGAATTTGCCATGCCGCTTTTTACTTGAGGTTAGGCTCATTTTGGAGAGCCCCGATGAGTCATAACCACTCCGCGCTGGTGTGGGGATGATCTCCGATAGTCTTTCGGGCTTTATATGAGTTGCCGTTAAGACCCTGAAGCTAGGAATTTGGCCTTTGCTTCGTTTGCTGGCATTGCGTCTGCTGTATCGAGACGAATGTTGCGGTGGGAACTAGGGATTTTGCCATGACTCCGTTTGTTTGATGACGTTACGTCTGCTGTGTCGAGACGAACGTTGGGGTGACATCTCGTCTGCTGTATCGAGACGGACGTCGAAGTGGTGACCACTCCACACTGGTGCGAGATGATCTCCGATTGTCTTTCCGGTTTTATATGACTTGCCGTTAAGACCCTGAAGCTAGGAATTTAGCCTTCGCTTCGTTTGCTGGCATTGCGTCCTCTGTATCGAGACGAATGTCGTGGTTGTCTCTAGGTTACTGGTGAACCGTCGAGGTTTGGAACAAGGGATTTTGTCGTGGCTCCATTTGTTTAATGACGTTGCGTCTGCTGTGTCGAGACGAACATTGGGGTGACATCTCGTCTATTGTATCGAGACGGACGTCGAAGTAGTGACCACTCTGTGCTGGTGCAAGATGATCTCCGGTTGTCTTTCCGGTTTTATATGAGTTACCGTCAAGACGTCGAAGCTAGGAATGTGGCCTTCGCTTCGTTTGCTTTGGTGTGTCCAAATCCTGTTGGAGGACGAACGCTGGGGTTAACATTTCGTCTGCTGTATCGAGACAAACGTCAAGGTGGTGACCACTCTGTGCTGATGCGAGATGATCTCCGATTTCCTTTACGGTTTTATGTGAGTTACCGTAAAGACGTTGAAGCTAGGAATGTGGCCTTCGCTTCATTTGCCTTGTCATGTCTGAATCCCTGCTGGAGGAAAAACGCTGGGGTCAACATCTCGTCTGCTGTATCGAGACGGACGTCGAGGTGGTGACCACTCTGTGCTGGTGCGAGATGATCTCCGGTTGTCTTTCTGGTTTTATATGAGTTACCGTAAAGACGTTGAAGCTAGGAATGTGGCCTTCGCTTCATTTGCTTTATCATGTTTGAATCCCTGCTGGAGGAAGAACGCTGAGGTTGACATTTCGTCTGCTGTATCGAGACGAACGTCAAGGTGGTGACCACTCTGTGCTGGTGCGAGATGATCTCCGATTGTCTTTCCAATTTTATGTGAGTTACCGTAAAGACGTTGAAGCTAGGAATGTGGCCTTCGCTTCGTTTGCTTTGGTGTGTTCAAATCCTGTTGGAGGAAGAACGCTGGGGTTGATATTTCGTCTACTGTATCGAGACGAACGTCAAGGAGGTGACCACTTTCTGTGAGATGGTCTCCGATTGTCTTTCCGGTTTTATGTAAGTTACCGTAAAGACGTTGAAGCTAGGAATGTGGCCTTCACTTCGTTTGCTTACACTGCGTCTGGTATATTGAGACGAATGCTGAGGTGGAGCTGGGATTTTGCCATCACTCCGCTTTGTTTCGACCATGGGGTCTTTTGTTAACTTTGCATGTACACCCCGCTGGGCTGCGAAGGAACGCCGTTGTTGACATTGCGTCTGTTGTAACGAGACGAATGCTAAGGTGGAGTTGGGATTTTGCCGTTACTCCGCTTTGTTTCGACCGTGAGGTCTTTTGTTGACGTTGCATCTGCCTCCAGCTGGACTGCGGAGGAACGCTGTTGTTGACATTGCGTCTACTGTATCGAGACGAATGCTGAGGTGAAGCTGGGATTCTGCCATCGCTCCGCTTGATGGTGTAACATCTGTGTCCTGTTGGAATGAGGAGGCACACCGTTGTTGGTCTCTAGGCTGTAGACGTGGCCATCGAGACCCTGAAGCTCGGGATCTTCCTTTTGCTTTGTCTGTTGACATTATGTCTGGGATATTGCGACAGATGTCGAGGTTGTCTTTGGGTTGTCTATGAACCGTCGAGATTTGGCTTCGCTTTCTGGTGGAGCCTGTTGGGAAGGTATTGTTCCCTTTTTATCTGTGCCCCTAGATTGTATACAGGGATCGATGTGATTTCACCTGTAGGGCAAAAAGTTTCATTCTTTCATTTTTTCTTATTCTTTCCGCGATGCTCTATCATTTCAGCTTTTATATCGCGAAGGTCGCGATTGCCCAATCATTTCGGCTATTTTTCGCGGTGCCCAATCATTTCGGCTGTTTACTTTATTTTTACTCGCTGCTTTTTATTGCGAGTTGCCCAATCATTTCGGCTGTTTATTTTATTTTTACTCGCTGTTTTTTATTGTGAGTTGCCCAATCATTTCGGCTATTTCGTATGCATACATTTTTACTTGCTGATTCTGTTTGCAAGTTGCCCCATCATTTCGGCTATTTCGTATGCATTTTTTTTTTGCGAGTAGGGAATTTGGGGTCTGATACCAATATTGGCATCAGTATCGCTGCGACTGGAATATTGCCAAGAGCGAATCATCATTTGCCTTGAAAGGACTTGGAATTTGATACCGGTTTAGGCATCAGCATCGCTGCAACTGGAATATTGCTAGGAGCGAATCATCATTTGCTTCTGTCGATGTTGAACAAAGGTGGCTTAGTAAACAGGGTTAAGGATCCTGTCGACTAAGGCTTTTGACTTCACGAGCCGTAAGGGTCTCACAAAGGTATTTCTCCCTACAAGTCGTGAGGGTCTTGTAGGTGTGTTTTCTCCTTGGGAATCGTGAGGATTCCTAAGTGCATGTTCTCTTGTAAGTCGTAAGGATCTTACAAAAGGGTTTTCTCCTTATAAGTCGAGAGGACTTACAAGTAGTGTTTGTTGTACAAGCATATCCCTAGTCACGGATGGGACTTTGTTGGGGAAATACTTATTCGTGCCCGTGGATTGTATACAAGGGTCAATATGAGCCACTTGTAGGGCAATATCGAAGGTTGTGGGGTTGCGTAAGAACAGGTTAAGGTTTCTGTAACTTAAGACTTCCAAATCTTATGAGCCGTAAGGGTCCCACAAGAGAGTTCTCCTTACGAGTCGTGAGGATCTCGCAAGTGTATTTTCTCCTTATGAATCGTGGGGATCCCTAAGTGTGTTGTTCCTTTATGAGTCGTAAGGATCTCACGCAGGTGGTTTCTCCTTACAGGGTCGAGAGGATCCTATAAGTGTTTCTCAACGAGGTTGCGCCCTTTCGGGTTTTCACAAACACTCGCCGGTAGTCCTGCCGTTTTTACTCACGGAGCCCTTTCGGGTTTTCATCCGTGCCCATTTTGCTTGTGGACATACCGTTTTTTTTATTCTCTTTTATTTTTCTTTTTTTTTTCTTTTTTTTTTCTTTTTTTTTTCTTCAAACGAGGTCGCGCCCTTTCGGGTTTTCACGAACACTCGCCGGTAGCCCTGCTGTTTTTACTCACGGAGTCCCTTCGGGTTTTCATCCGTGCCCATTTTGCTTGTGGACATACCGTTATTATTATTTTTTATTTTTATTTTATTTTTTTTAACGTCAGCCTGAAGATGCTGCGGGTTGGGAGTAGTTTAACGACGTTTCGGTCATTTGCAAGTTTTAGGACATTGCGGTCCGTCATTAGTTTAAGGACATCTCGGTCCGTTGTTAGTTTAAGGACGTTTCGGTCCGTTATCCAGTTTTAGGACGTAGTGGTCCGCTAGGCTTTCTCTATGAATGAGCATGATGCCCCCGGCGTGTCCATATTTTTCGGAGCATGCGGTTGTGGCGGGTTCACCTTCCAAATTTCGGACAACGCGAACTTGCCCTGTTGGTATTGGTCTTCAACCCAGTTCTTGAAGACGTAGCAATCCTCGATCAGATGACCTACCGTTTGGTGGTAAGGGCAATAATTAGGATTATTAATATCGCCTGGCCACAACGGACGTTTTGGACTCGGCAGATTGATGAGTCTGTCACACACTGCCAGCTCGAACAGTCCCCTTGTTTTATCTTGCGGAAACGAGTAAGGACGTTTCAACTTTTCCTGGAGGGATTGCCGCTTGTTGCTTTGGCAAGCAACCGGTCTAGGGTCACCTGATTGTTGGTGAGTGCTGGCGACGAGGGCCTTTTTTCCTTTTCCTTTGTTTTTCTTGTTCGGTCCCTTGCTTACGGGGTCGGGATTTTTTCCGAGTAGCATGCGATTGCATGGCTGAACGTTCTCGCAGCTTCTCAATTCCTTTATTTTTGAAATAGGTTCCCCGAGGGAAGAGTTGGGGGTAGCTTCTTCGTCAGAGTCGCTTCCAAAGGTGATAATTTGTGATCCCTTGAAGTCGGCTATATGACAGTCGGCGGTGGCTCTTTTGCGCTCATCTATCGCATTTTTCCGATGTCCACAAGCTTCACACTTTGTTCTGTCGGAGTGTCGCTTTTGAGCGACGTACCCTTGCCACCAACAGTTAAAGGATTCGCAGTCTTCGGTAGGATGTATGATCTTCTGATGATATAAACAGAAGTTAGGGTGCATCTCTACCTCAGAGAAAGGATTTTCTTCAGAGGGCGGTAGCTTCATTCCTACTGATAGAGCTTTGGCGAACCGTTTCCTCGTCTTGAATTTGTTTTTACCCGCAGTGTATGGCTTTTGATTTGACGGGAATACCTTGGATATTTCCAGTATGGCCATTTCATGCTCTTGATTGGCTTTTTCTTTCAGACGAATTTCATTTAGGAAGGCATCGATCAACTTGTCTGACGGCCGCGGAATTTCTGTTTCAGGGCCCGCCGTTGATTTCTCAGCGCAAGGATCCTCCTCATCATCCATCAGTGAATGAGAAATCACATGACAAGTCGCTACGTAGTCTTCGGATTCATCCGATAAGTTTTCTCCATCGTTTTCATCCTCGACGAAAGAACAAGTTGCCCCCGGCGTGTCCGTCTTCTTTGGAGAGTGCGGCTGTGGGGGGTTTACCTTCCAGCTTTCAGACAGCGTGAACTTGCCTTGCAGGTATTGATCCTCGATCCATCCCTTAAAGACGAAACAATCCTCAATCGGGTGACTTACCGTTTGGTGGTAAGGGCAATAATTGGGATTATTAAGGTCGCTTGGCTGCAACGGACGTTTTGGATTCGGCAGATTAATGAGTCTGTTGCGCACTGCCAGCTCGAACAGTCTTCTCGTTTTATTCTGAGGAAACGAGTAATGACGTCCTAGCCTCTCTTCGAGGGATGGGCGTGGACGCACGTTGTTTTGGCGAGCGACCGGCTTTGAGTTGCTCGACTGTTGCTGAGCGTTGGCGACGATGATCGCTTTTCCTTTCTCATTTCGGGGATCGGGTCTTGGAGGAGACGGTCTATGGCCCATCTGGTCCATTTGGGCTAATTTGTCGATCAAGGCCTGGAAGGTGGTCGGCCTGAAGAACATCATGAATTGCGAGATGGTCGCTTGCGGATCGAGAGTGCCCACAAACATGCCTACCGCAGGTGCCTCTTCTATGCGTTGTTCGCATTTCGACCATAGGTTTCGCCATCGTGTTGCGTATTGGACCCACGTTTCGCCGGGCCTTACCCTGGCATTTATCAGTGCTGTAATCGGGGTGCGTTCACTAGCACTTGCGAATCTTTGTGTAAACAGCAGTTCCATCTCTGCAAATGTTTTGACAGAGTCGTTAGGTAGCTCCGAATACCATTCAAAGGCTATTTCTGCTAAGCTGCCGACGAATTGACGTAGCAACAATTTGTCATCGCCTCCAGTATTGCCGCATAAGGCCCTGAATTGAGCGACATGCTGATGCGGATTCCCTGTCCCTTTATATACATGGAATTTAGGGATCGTATATCCCGGCGGGTAACTAATTTGGTCATACCAGCCCGGGTAGGGTCGTCCGGTTCTAGCAATTTGCCCAGCCGCTTCATTTGTCTGGTGAGCTCGTATTTGCTGAGCTATATGGTCATCCAGTGCGGCCTTAGAAATGGTATCTTCCTTGGCAGCTAAAAGAGCCGAAGGAGGACTCGATGTCTCTCCTTTGTCATCTTCAAGGACAATCGGAGGATCTTCAGCAGGAGGATCTGGCTGTAACATCATCCCTACCATATCTTTGAAGAGGAGCGCCATCTGTTTTATGTTTGCCGCCTGCTCTGCAGCTTCTTTGTCCCTCTTTTCGAGGACTCTGCGTAAAAAGTCAGCGTCAGTTTCTTGTTCTTGACGCTCATCCGAAGACATTTCAGAGCTTTCTTTTGGCTTAGTGAGTGCAGCCATTGTAGTCATCATTTCCTGAAGCTTTTGTTGTTGCTCCTGGGCTTTCGTCACGGATCGGGTGAGCGGTCGGTGGCCTGTAGAAGTGCGGCTTTCCTCCTTTCCAGAAGCCATATAAACAGTGTGCACCACCATGCCCCCAGACTTGGGACGTTTGTGTTCGGCGCTTTTATACTTTGCCATGTTCACAGGGGCTTTTTGTGGCCTCCTTTTTTGAGTGATTGGAGTTAAGGGAGCCGTTGTAGTGGGCACCCAAGTAGCTTTTGCTTTTTGTGGTTTGACAGAGTAATCCTTCCCCTGCCGAACCTTCATCTTTTTCTGTCGTCGGAGGCAGTCTTGATCGATCACCAACTCTTGGACCTGTCGCCAGACTTTGTAAATTTTAGAGGACAGCCGTTGAGGGGGCTGCTCTAACTTCTTCTCTGGAGTATTCTCCACAGGTGAAGGAGTTCGTTTCAACATCGCAGTGGGAGAGTTTCTGCGCACCTTGTTGAGCAGTTCAAAGCTGTTCTTGGTTGGAACAGCAGCATCGATCCTCACCATCGGAGCTGACGGAGTTATCCCAGAGGGGGAGTTGCCCCCAGCCTTCCTTACTCGACGCCAGTGGCGACGTCGGGCATGTCGTGCTGATGGAGTTGTTTCAGCTATAGGGGTGACCTCCTCATGCCCCCTGTGTTGGTCAGAATATACCGGTACCAGCTTTTTAAAGATCAACGCCCGTTGAACGGGGACGGCCAACTTGTCAGAAGCGGACTTCTGAACATAGGAAGCAACCTTAGTGATTTTTCCAGGAACGGGAGTTGGGATGGCTATCCGCTTCGGGATAACGCCTTCTGGTATGGCAGGCTTCTTCATGGGCCCGATGGAGCTCTGGCCTAATCCATTAAAACCTGAAGCAGTGGAGTTGGGCGACCTGTTGAGAGGGGTCGCGGAAGTGGTGAGTCGATCGAAGACCGACTTCTTTGGAGCTTCTTGCAATGTCATTGGGGCGTTGAAGCTCATTGATGGGAGCATGGTCCCAAAAAATAGTCCAGTGGTGGCTTGAGCCACCTGCTCCACCGGCATTTTAAAAAGGGAGGCCGCTTGGGGCCCATAAGTCACTCCTCCAGCAATGACGGAGCGAGAGTTATCGCTGCGGACGATGCAGTTCGAAGCCATTGATCTTCTGTTTTCTGCACGGAGCAAGACACCAAATCTTAGTACCTTGAATCCACAGGCAATCACAGCAAACCGCGATTTGTTCGCGAACACGACACACGAAGTGTGGAGTGGAAAGAGGAAGAGGTCCCACCGGGCGTGCCAGAATCTGTTCCCCTCCGAACGGCGGCCGAGACGTTAGGACGTCCTGTGCCTGAGGTTCGGGGCAGATGCTATTTGGTTTTATCCGTCTATCTCTCCGAAGATGCCAAGTTGATTTATGGCACCGTGTATCGGAGGTTTAGACGGATGCAGCCGATGTAGCAGACTTCGTCAGATTCCCTCTCAGGGTGAGGGGTTTTTGATTGTGGGGACGCTCTTCCCTGCAGGCGCAAGCCCCTGCAGTTAATTACGCTACCGCATCGCGGTAACAACTTTCTCCTTCTCCAGAATTTCACTTCGTGTCGTGTGTGTTTGTTTTGTTTGTGGTTGCCCGTGGATTGTATACGGAGACTGAGTAATGCCGTCGCCCGTAGGACGTGGATTAGCCCAAATCCGTATTTACTTAGATTTGGGTTTGGTGTTTTTAGTTTAAGGATACGTTAGTCGCGTTGCGGCTAAGATCAACTTAAACATTCGTTAAGGATACGTTAGTCCTGTTTGAGACTAAGATCAACTTAACATGATCGTTTAGATCCGACAAAAGAGCGTTTGGGCTCTATTGTTCCAGTTTGGGAGATTCATAGTCCAATTTGGGACTAAAGTCTGTTTGGAGGATACGTTAGCCATTTTTGAGGCTAAGATCGACTCGAACGTTTGTTAAGGATACGTTAGTCCAGTTTGAGACTAAGATCAACTTAACGGGGTCGTTTAGGTCCGACAAAAGAGCATTTGGGCTCTATTGTGCCAGTTTAGGGACGTGGTGGTCCATATTCCAGTTTAGGGATGTGGTGGTCCATCGCATTTATGGCCGTCGGGACCCGTCACCTCTCTGACGTCGTTGAAGAATTACAACGATAGGTGTCAGAGGAGTTCAGAGATGTACCCTTGAACCAGAGTTGATTTGGGGTTTTATCATTCATTTAAATGTCTAAGGATGCGGGACCGTTTAGATCCGGCAAAAGAGCATTTGGAGGCTCTATTATTCCAGTTTAGGGACGTAGTGGTCCACTTTCCAGTTTAGGGACGTGGTGGTCCATCGCCAGTTTAGGGACGTGGTGGTCCGATATTAGTTTAGGGACGTTTCGGTCCGATATTAGTTTAGGGACGTTCCGGTCCGATGTTAGTTTAGGGACGTTCCGGTCCGATGTTAGTTTATGGACATTTCGGTCCACGAGTTTAAAGACCCCGCAGTCCATATCGATGTGTGGTCGTTGGGACCCGTCACCTCTTTGACGTCGTTGAGGAATTACAACGACGGATGTCAAAGGAGTTCGGAGATGTACCCTCGAACCGGATGTAAATTGATTTAGAAGAGCAATTTTGCTCAGTCAATTTAATTTAAGGACTTATGGCCAAAATTGGGCTAAGTCCAGTTGAAATGTTCAACATTTTATTTGCTTTTGCATTGCATTTCTTTTTTTATTTTTATTTGGGCCTTGCCCAGAAAGGATGCAGAGCATCAATTTGTTTTGGGCTCTGCCCTTTTAGGAATGATGCAAGGCATCAATTTTATTTGGGCTCTGCCCTTGTATAAAGGATGCAAAGCATCAATTTATTTGGGCTCTGCCCATTTATTGCCTTGCAATTTATTTTGGCCTGTCAGGTCATTTTGGTTTGGGCCTTGCCCTTTAGAAAATGCATTGCATTTATCAAGCGCTTTGCGCCAATCAAAAAGCACAACAGTGCAAATTTATAAGTGCAAAGCACTATTAATTTGAGAATCTTTTAGATTCAAGAACCAATGGTTCATAAAAGAAGTGCAAAGCACTATTTGATTTCTTGATCTAATTTAGATCAAAGAATAACAAGTTTTTTCCTTTTTATTTCAAGAACCAAAGGTTCATAAAAGTGCAAAGCACTATTAATTTAAGAACCTTTTAGGTTCAAGAACCGATGGTTCATAAAACAAGTGCAAGGCACTATTTTTTAGATCTAAGAAAAAACAAGTTTTTTCTTGTTTTTCTTATCTTAGAGAACCAAAGGTTCATAACAAGTGCAAGGCACTATTTTTATTTAGATCTAAGAAAAAACAAATTCTTCTTGTTTTTCTTATATCAGAGAACCAAAGGTTCATAGCAAGTGCAAGGCACTATTTTTATTTAGATCTAAGAAAAAACAAATTCTTCTTGTTTTTCTTATATCAGAGAACCAAAGGTTCATAGCAAGTGCAATGCACTATTTTTATTATTTTTATTTATTTATTTATTTATTTATTGAAGATCACTGATCTTGTTTTCTAGATCAATGATCTATTCTTTGAGAGAATTTTCTCTTATCTCAAAGGTTTTTACCTTCTTTTTCTTTGAGCTTTTCTCAGAATTCTCTCTCTGTTTGAAGCTCTTGGCTTTTTTCCAAGCAAAAAATGTTCTCATGTGGTGCGCACGTGCGTTGCACGTGGTGCCGCATGGCGGGCACACGTGCGTTGCACGTGGCGCACATGCGCATTATGAGGAGAAGCAAAGCTTCTATCTTGGAGAACTAAGCTCCTTTGGAGAACTAAGCTCCTTTGAGTATTGAATCCTTTGAGGATTTCACTCTACCTTTCTAAGAGGTATGCCCTCTTATTTATATGGGAGTGGTAGAGAAGCCATCTCTTCTTTTCCCGATGTGGGACTAAAAAATGCATTCCCCATGTAGTAGAGTATTACTTTAGATTACACGTGTATAATACATTTGCTCATAACTTTTGATCTCGGATGAATTATGAGGCCCATAATATATCAAATCGAAGGTCTTTTCGAGATGCTTTCAATATCATCAGAATTTAGCTGTTTTTCGTTCCGGAGTTTGTCAAAATACAGCTCGGAAAATACTGGTTCGCATCTTCTTCCTTAAATCACATGTGCATAGACATTTGCTCATAACTTTTGATCCCGGATGAATTATGAGGCCCATAATATATCAAATCGAAGGGATTTTCGAGACGCTTTCAATACAATCAGAATTTATCCGTTTCTCCTTCGGGAGTTTGTCAAAAAACAGCCCGGAAGATACTGGTTCGTATTTCCTTAAGCGTATCGCTGCCATTTGATACCTTGGACTCTTTTGCGCAGAAATTTTTGGCGGGAACAACAACCACTTAGTGCAAACAACTGGCCTATCATCGGGTCTACGCACAAGTTGCCAAACTTTGTTCCATTTGAATTGTACTAACTGTTCTTGCATAGAAAAAATCCAATCATTGTATAACTCGGCTTCTTAAAAGGTTTTAGGCTCAATTTTAGAAATAAATACCAAGTTTAGACAGCTAAGAAAGTTTGTAGAATGAGTAATAACTATATATTCTACATTACCAATTATTTGCTCTTTTGGATAATCTTTCTTGAAGTATCAATTGTCACGCCCCGCTTCCCGGTGTACGGGCAGAGGACACGACGAGGCCGCTATGTATTTACTCAGAAGTAAATACGCTAAGCGTAACTAAGCAATATAAAAGGAATATACACAAGAGATAAATGTAATGAACAACAAATTTATTTAATAACATTCTTTTATACAATGCATCTGAAAAGTAAATACATGGAATGGAAAGCAATGCCTAAACAGTGGTATAACAGAAATGGAAAGTACAGAATGTAAATGTGTACAAGAATCTAAAGCTCTTGGTCGTAAGCTAGCTGGTCCAAATCCTCTCTGGTGGGCTCGATCTCCTGAAAGTCCGATCCACCTGACAATATTCCAAAAAAGAAAAAGAAGGAATGTCGTCAGCGAACAATCGCTCGGTAAGTCCCAAAGATAAGAGAGAAGTAGAATAGACAGAGAGAGAGTGTGTAGTTTTTAAAGTTGTATTATATTATTAACGATGTTGTTTGTAGCTTGATACAGAAGAATGCCAGTGTAAACGAGAGAAGTCTCAGTAGACCAGAGACTAAGGTGAACAGAATGTATAAGGAATCGTTTATGCCACGGTATAACAGCACTGGAATACAGGTTAGGTGTCTTAATTCTTGCAGTCTCGTACCACTTCTAACACCTTCCGTACCAATCTACCCTTTAAACCCCATGATGTCTTGATTGTATTGTTTGTATTGTATTGTAAATTGTATTGTCTTGTATTATAAATTGTATAGATGGATGACTTGCCGAAACCATGATATCAGTAAATGGATGTAACCGTAGAATCATGTAAATGGAAGTATATCCATGGTTCGGTTCGGTCAATACAGATTGAATAGATTGAATATATGGATTCATGGGTTCATATTGAATTGTAGTTTGCACTTGAATCATATTCAAGTTAGATTATTTATAATAAAACTCAGTCCGAGTTAGAACAATTAGAAAAGAAATTGAAGTCCTGAATTAGGTTTTGGTGTTATCGGTAACCGCTGCACATGGACGGTAGGATTTGTGTCTTTTTCAAAGACAATTACCATGTTGATAACAACGTTTGTTAAGTTGTCTATCTTAAATAGGCAAGCACCCATATCTCTGGCTCCCTGAGGCTCAAGAGACTGGTCCCGCTTAAACCTATATTTACTAGGGTCCATATTGTAATTTATAAAACTTGAGGGGGGGTTTATGTAAAAATAATTTTGTATAATTTTCAAAATACACCCCAAGTATTTAATTATCGTCTTTAGAGTTTTCATAGAAGTAGATTTTATATATATGACATTTCTAGTGAATAAAACCTAATTTCATAATATATGGTATTTAATTGTAAAGTATTGAACTTGCATCGAATTGCATGGTATTTTCATGTAAAGTGATTCTTTTGATTTAGAAAAAATGGAATATTTATATTATATCAAAAATTAGATATTTTGATGATACATATATATATATATATATAATAATTTTAATTTATTATTTTTCTAGAAATCTCATTTTCTTAAGATATTTGTATTTTTAAATCTTTTGAGACCGTATGCTCCTTGCGGAGGTCTGCATCTCACACTACTAAGCCCGAGAATGTACGATAATCCACACTATCCCAAACGGGTTCCCCAAATGGGTTGTAGCGGCGCTTTGCAAAGATTTGTTTAAAATACATAATCTTGTAGAAAACGGTTTTTTATAAGTTTGAGATAGTTTTGTGTAAAATCGTATTTTCCCATTTCTATATTTCCCAATATCATTGTGCTATGTTACATATAAGTGTTGTGAAGAGATAGGTCATTACCTCGTGAACTATCTAAAGTTATAACAAGGGTAATGATGTTTTTATGTCGAAGCTAAACTACATGGTATTTTTCTGAAAAAGTGCGATAAAAATTACAATATAAATTCTTTTGCTATGAAACTTGTTCAATATGTTTTGTTAATGTTTAATGGTCATGATGTACAAGTTTAGTATTGTTGTATTTTAGAAAATTGAAACTTTTTAAAGAAAACCGAATCGGAAGTCGGATTAACTCCGCTTCCGTCGGGTTTTAGAAATACGAGTTTTCAGAATAGAAAAGAGAAGGAGGAGTGACTTATGGGTTTATTGATTAGAGAATAGGAAAAAGGGGTGGTAGGAGGAGCCGGTGCGTCGTTCCGTCGCCGGGAGCTCCTAGGGTCGTTGTCGGAAATTCGCCGGAGTTTCGCCCTTCGCTAACTCCACTTGTACACAAAAGTTCTAGAGAATTTTTCTTGAGAGTTTGGACAGAGTTTGTGAGTGAGGAGGGTGTGAATTGGAGTGCTATTTATAGGAAAAGATTAGGGTTAGGGTTTGATAGAAAATGCATTAAAAATTATGCATTAAAATGGTTTTAATTAGGTTTTAATTGTATTTTAATCCCTCTGGAATAATGCAGGGAAATTAAACATGACAGGGGTTATGGGGAGGCCAAAAGGCATAATTTACAAGAAGGAAGAATCGGGGTTGGGGCGAGTTGACCCGGCGGCGTCGGTCGAGTCAGCCGCGCCGTCCGGCCCAATCCGGCCGAGTCAGACCGGGTCTTGGGGCCACGTATCCCTTGCCGATTTGTCTACCCCCTAGGCCAGTTTGTTTTATATGTGACTTTTGGTTTTTACGAGTTATGCACGTGTAGACTCTTGGGCTTCTAAAAATTTAAAAGAAAACAAATAAAAAATAAATGTGGCTGATGTGATTTGAACTCTGGTGCTTTGGTTTAGCAGTGCAAGGTCTTACCAATAAGCTACAAGCTCCTTCTTACTATTCAAAAGTAATTTAAATACTTATAGTACTCACAGGAAATGTAAATACCCCAAGTATACATTAACTTTAAATCAATTTTATGTACACAAGAATTGGAGTTGTTACAGTCTACCCTCCTTACAAAAATTTCGTCCTCGAAGTTTACAATTTATTTTAAGGACTAATTTACAAATAAGTGGGGATATCTTGCACGCATCTCATCTTCCCTTTCCCATGTCGATTCTTCTGGAATGTCTTTTCTCCACCCTACTCGAACCAAGTTGACTTCCTTGTTCCGAAGTGACTTGACTTTCCTGTCCAGGATCTCAACAGGTTGTTGCTCACAAGATAAGTCGGGCTGTACAGTGAGCTCGGAATGATCTAGAATATGGCTGGGGTTACTCACATACCTTCTGAGTTGGGATATGTGGAACACATTATACACTCCTTCCAATGAAGGTGGAAGTGCCAACCGGTATGCCACTTCACCGACTCGTTCGAGTATGTCGAACGGTCCAATATATCTTGGACTTAGCTTACCCCGTCTTCCAAATCGAATCACTTTGCGGTTTGGAGATATCTTCATAAATACATGATCTCCTGGCTGAAACTCCAAATGACGGAGCTTGGCATCAGCCCAGTGTTTCTGTCGATCTTGGGCTATGCACATTCTTTCTTTGATGGTACGAACAATATCAACAGTTGCTACTATCATATCAGGTCCAAGGAGTTCTCTATCTCCGATGTCGACCCAAATTAATGGCGATCGGAACTTCCTTCCATAAAGCGATGCAAAAGGTGCCATTCCAATGCTTGCTTGGTAGCTGTTGTTGTACGAAAAGTCTACAAGATGTAGGTGGTCTTCCCACGATCCTCCGAAGTCTAACATATACGCTCTGAGCATATCCTCCAAGATCTGAATAGTTCGTTCAGACTGACTAACTGTTTATGGATGATAAGCCGTGCTGAAGTTCAGACTTGTTCCCAAGCTTGCTTGCAGACTCTGCCAAAATTGCGATCAGAACCTGGTGTCACGATCGGAGACAATGCAGACCGATACTCCATAAAGTCGCATAATTTCCTGTATGAGTTCATGGGTATCAGAGATAGTACATATTTGAAGAGTTTAAATCTTACTTAGATTTTTACCTCCATATACTTCTTGTTAGTGTATATGCCCTAGGGGCCATTATTGTATCATACTAGGTTGTATATTACTTGATGGAAGCTTGGGATATTCACAGTTGTATATAACAGTCTTGCTAAACATAGTAGTATGCTACTTGGTTTGAGTCTACTTTAATATGTGCATATGTTTCTTGTAACGTATCACTTATACATATTAGTAGAGCCCATAGGATCTTTGCTTGATTACCAGCGTCGTGATGGCAGTCACACTAGTGGGGGCTGGGTAGTCTATAAGCAACATCCTATACAGGTCGTTGGATTATCGAGATAGGGCATCGATAATCCGGAGTAGACTAAGTGTATACGCTTCTCAACCCAGTTGGGGAGATGGTCTGTCCCACAGCCATCAGTACGTCGTACTAGAGACAGTATACAGGTGCTCGTTAGGTTACGGGTACACCGGACAGGACTCGCAGGGAAACTGATTGGTTGGTATTATACCCATCATCAGTTAACAGTTCCCAGATGACATGAGTACAGCATAGTCCGCAGACTTGACACTGCTACTTCGCCTCGAGTGTGTCCCACTGTTCTTAGATTGCTACCCTACCACGGCTCAAAGGAGTCGTGCAAACAGGTAGCAGTTGGGTGCAGTCCCGAGCACTTGGAGGCAGTAGTGGTTAGACAGGATTTGTCTCTCCTGGTATTGGAAGATGATATCGCACTGTGTTAGAGAGCCATTACGCAAAGTCCCTGGCCAGGGCAAGCGAGATATACTGGTAGGTTCCAGTAGCTTCTCAGGGCGTAATGGGCTTCGCTCCGACACGACTTATACAGCTATTAGGGGACAGACGCTTGCCGCCCCCTAGGCTTGATATGCGATAGTCTTAGATGAACAGACCGGACTGTACGGAGATTGTCACATTAGGCTCAGTAGGGGTTCGGATGGTTTTCCTCATCGGCCTTCTTATCGACATCTACCCGGGGACCGTTACGTACAGCTAGTGCCGCTTGCGGTCAGTGGTTAAACCCACTGCCAGCGTAGTGTCGAGTCTTTAGAGTCCCACACAGAGAGTTTCCCTGCTCCAGGCGAAACGATATAGAGGTCGTATGGTTTTACGACAAGGGTTCGGACGTATACGTGTGTTTACGCACGTACGACTTTTCGGACAGTTTTTACTAGCCGGCTTTGGTTTAAGCCAGATTCTAGTATCGGGTTACAGGATTTATACAGTCTAAAGTTTTTCCGTGTTTTCACGGATTGGAGGGGCGTTCTCATAATTTGTCGGGAAGGTTCTAGAAGAGTGGTGACTAAGGGGTTAAGGTGGCATGAGCATTAATTGCTTAATGACTCATTTGTGTGATTCATCCTTTGCATTAAATGATTCATTAATGAATTAATGAGTCATATGATGAATCACACTAGGTGAATGAATCTAACCATGATGATAAATCATTTATATTATTTATTTGATTAATTGTTATGGTTGATATATTCATATGTGTTCATTATTCATTTCATGATCATCTTCACCTTCTCTCTCCTCAAGCTCACTCTCTCTTCAAACCCTAACCCTAACCTCTCATGTGTTGAGATCAAGGGTTAGCTAGACTAATACATCCATAACCTCACTCTATATCCTCTAGGTAGCTTAGATTAGCACTTTAAGCAACCTAGTTATCTCAAGTTTGAGATTAAGCTTGGCGTAGGAGCTTTCGGGTGGATCGTCTTTGATTCGAGGAGGCCGTTGAGGTGCCGATATTCCAAGAAGCCTACGAGGAGTAGAGGACCGCGATGAAGACCCGAAGGACAAGTAACGTGAGGTATAACTTCGTATCCGAGTAGTTAAACCTCTAGCTTTTTGTTAGCAATGGTTTAGATAACGATTCATGCGCTCAAGTCCGTGTTACGAAGCTTTGATAATCGTTTTTCATATATTCCGCCTCCCCGCAAGTTCGTGGGGTGCGTGACATGGAATTACAGTGGTATCAGAGCCAACTAAACCATTACTAGCTTGTTAGCAACTAATTAGAAGTTCGATCGACGGAAAACACGAAAACGAAACCCCGGGATCCCTAAGTTTCTGTTAATTTTAAACATGTCTGAAAAATTATTTGATATGCCTTAAAATTCACAGCAGGGAAATATAAGAATACTGGGAAAATACGAGCCCCTAACTCGGCAAGAAGGCCGTGGATCCGCGGCAAAAAGGTGCTTTTGGCCGCGGATCCGCCGCCGAGTCAACGCCGAGTTGACTCGGATTTGCTCTGTTATTCATATTTATTGGTGTTTTGGTTTCCTGTATGCTCTGTTTCTACCCAGGTTGCTTCAGTGCAGGTTTGCTTTTGGGGTAGACACGGAATATGGTATTCGATCGATGTTCTAAGATATTTGCTAATTTGGTTTTTATCTGTAATGTTTAATGTGTTCGTAAACCTCCCGTAACTGCTAGTATGTCGGTTGGCAGGGGGTTGCACATTTCTGTAATGTTTACTGTTTGTGTATATGAACTGTATTGGACTGTTGTGATGATTAGCCGGGGTTTGAGATGCGTTTAATATTCATTCATTCAATGTAAATGTAATTTGATGTAATATTCTTTTGTGGGGCACATACAGGTTGCAGTTGTAGCCACCGTTGTATTATTTCTTTTTACTATTTTTTGCTCCTAGGATAGACCCAAGGCGGGGTACACAAACTACCGGGTACGTCAAAGTGTTTAGTGGCCTACTCACGTTGTTGAGGGAGACCGCTTCACTTCGGGTACTTGGCGGGTAGTTTGCTGTACCCGTAGGGGTCTGGGGTGGGGTAATGGCTATTCATCACAACTGTGTAATCCGTCTTTTATTGCAGGCTCAAAGCAAATGCGGATTGCTTATAAATCCAATAAAGTTCATCTGTGATCTGGAATGCTTATTATTGCGTCTGACGAATGTACAATATCTATATATGATAGCTATTAGACGTCACTTATGTTTTACACCCGCGCTAGCCTAGCCCCCGCTCTGTCGTTAGTTAAGTAACCTAACGGGTGATGACGGGACCCCGTGGCAAATGCGGATGGCATAAGAGGACGTGGTATTTTCGTTGTTTTCTGCAATGATAGGATAAAAGATGGGACGCATTATTATAATGCAAAGAAAATAAACCAAAGTTTAATCGTTGGAACAAATTTAAAAGAAACCACTCGGTTATTTTAAAAGATCAGAATTTTTTAAATCACGGAGCTTTAACCACTCCTTTTGAAAAGTATCAGGTTCCTTCGATTATATCAAGTTCACTACGTTCACGGTTTTGCCAAAACCATTCGTAGCCCTCCGTCATTTCTTATGGATGGTCAGTAGTATTCAAGCTATGTTTGTTGGCCCTTAGTCAAGGCATAGTGTTTGGTAGCTGCTGGGGTATTCATTTGTTGCATAGATAGATGCGTTGGTTTGGGACAGTTGTATTACTTTGTTGGCCCTTAGTCAAGAGTATGTACGGATGGGTTCAAATTAACCTGGACAATGACGGGTAGAACTTGACATATGACTTATGATTTGTTGGCCCTTAGTCAAGGTCATAAGAGCATGGGGCAAAAATCCACATCAAGAATTTCTAAAGAAACTGAAATTTGCAGAAAGTAGCATACCATTTTTGGAGTTTGATGAATGTTGGTAGGATTCCTTCAACATTATCATACGATGATATTTTGGATCCCGATCCTACTGTGAGTACATGCTACTTATCAGGAGATTCATCACTTAACGATCAATGCTATAAACCAAGTAGGTGCCTAGAAAGGTGTCAGCGGGGCTACGCCCCCAGAGAAAAGAGGTTATTTAATTAAGGAACTTCGCGAAAGCGTTGGAAAACCTCCCTCGAAGTATCGACACTGACCTGGCTGAACGGTTAAGCAAGAATTGTACGGTGAGAATAGTCCTGGCTAATTCTTCTTTTATGGTTTGAGGAGGGATTCGACAAACAGTGGGAGCCATCCTGTTTAGATAAATTAAAACCATTCTAAACTTGCAAGACCATCATGCTAATAGTATTTTCTTCTCTCTCTCTTAATTGCAGCGATCTTGTGACCACGACTAGGTTACATCTAGATAATAAATTGACTGAATCTAATTTATATGACCGGCAAAGGTCTATCCAGATGTCCATTGCCTATGACAAACTGGACCACCCTATTGAGGGACATTACTATTGTTATGGGATCGGGCATTGGCAGAATGATTGCAGGGCTTTAGAAGCCAGTAGCCAGGATACGAAGCATGTTGTAGCTTCAACTTCGGGTGTGTTTATGACAGAGAACTGTATGTCAGTTAACCCTACTTCCTGGGTATTGGATACCTGATCAGGAACTCACATCTGTAATTCATTACAGGCTCTGAGAAATCGTAGGGTTATCGGGATAGGTGATATGACCCTCACAGTTGCTAACGGAATGAGCATGAATGCTGAATCCGTAGGGGAATATCATCTTAGACTGACAACCGGGCAAATATTGATTCTACGTAACTGTTTTTATGTACCAGGTACGACCTGTAATATCATATCTGTACCCTTACTTTCTAAAGAAGGATATGATTTTACTTTTACAAGAGATGTGGTTCACATCCACCTAAATCAAGATTTGATTGGGTCAGGTACATTAGAAAACGGAATATACGTATTAAATCAAGCTCAAATTTTCAGTGTCCAGAACACACTTAAAAGAAAGTCTCCGGAAACAAATCAGGCTTTCTTATGGCACTGTAGACTAGGTCACATCAATGAGAGAAGGTTGACTAAGTTACATAGAGAAGGATATTTGAATCCGTTCGAATATCAATCTTATGCTACTTGTGAATCTTGTCTCATGGGAAAGATGACAAAGACTCCGTTCACTGGACACGGAGTAAGAGCAAGCGAGCTCTTGGGAATCATACACAGTGACGTGTGCGGTCCTATGTCTACGCATGCGCGAGGTGGTTATTCCTACTTCATTACTTTTACAGATGATTTCTCTAGGTATGGATATGTCTTCTTAATGAAGCATAAATCCGAGACTTTTGAGAAATTCCAAGAATACAAGAATGAAGTGGAAAAACAAACAGGCAAGAGTATAAAGACACTGAGATCTGATCGAGGTGGTGAATACTTAAGTGCCGAGTTCCTGGGTTACTTAAAAGAGAATGGAATTCTCTCTCAGCTTACTCTTCCATACACACCATAACATAACGGTGTATCGGAAAGGAGGAATCGAACCCTATTGGATATGGTTCGTTCCATGATAAGTAATGCTGAGTTACCACGATCATTCTGGGGATATGCACTAGAATCAGCTGCATATCTTTTGAACCAGGTTCCTACCAAAACTGTGCCTACCACACCATATCAGATGTGGAGTGGGAAGAAACCCTGTCCAAAACATTTTAAGACATGGGGATGTCCAGCTTTTGTAAAAAAGCAGCATGCGGACAAACTCGAGGCACGCTCAGTAAAGTGTAAGTTTGTGGGATATCCAAAGAACTCCAAGGGATATTATTTCTATTACGCAGAGGAACAAAAGGTTTTTGTTTCTCGTCATGCCTGCTTCTTAGAAACTGGATTTTTGGAAAATCAGAAGAGTGGGAGCGCAATAGAACTGGAAGAAATTCCAGAACCACAAACTACTACTGAAAGTATGGTAGAACCAGAAGTTCAAGAAGAACTGGACATTCCCACACCACTCCGTAGGAGTAGTAGGCAATCTCATCCGCCCGAGAGATACTACGGTTTTCTCATAAACGGGGATAGAGAGGATTGCACTATTGACTATGATGAGCCTACTAGCTTCCAGCAAGCTATTCAGAGCGGTGACTCAGTAAAATGGCTGGATGCAATGCGGACCGAAATGGAGTCCATGTACACTAACGAAGTATGGACTTTGGACTTTGCTCCAGATGGGGTAAAACCCGTAGGATGCAAATGGATCTTCAGAAAGAAGATTGGTGTAGATGGACAGGTTGAAACCTATAAAGCTAGACTTGTCGCAAAGGGTTTCCGTCAAAGACCTGGTTTGGACTACGACGAGACCTTTTCTCCAGTAGCTATGCTAAAATCCATTAGGGTCCTTCTTGCTATTGCTGCCTTCCACGATTATGAGATCTGGCAGATGGACGTAAAGACGGCTTTTCTAAATGGAAATTTGGAAGAGAGCGTCTATATGGATCAGCCAGAGGGATTCATTCAGAGTGGGAGCAGCGGTAAAGTATGCAAGCTGCTTAAGTCCATTTATGGACTAAAGCAAGCATCGCGGAGTTGGAACATCTGTTTTGATGATGCTGTCAAAGAATTTGACTTTATCAAAAATCCAGATGAACCATGCATATACAGTAAGATTGTAGGGAGAACTGTAGTATTCCTCGTCTTGTACGTGGATGACATTCTCCTAATAGGAAATGATATTCCTATGTTACAGTCAGTCAAAAGATTCTTATCACATAAATTCTCCATGAAAGACCTGGGTGATGCCACCTACATTCTGGGAATCCGGATCTATCGTGATAGATCAAAGAGGATATTGGGACTTTCACAGTCCAGGTACATAGACACCATAGTGAAGAGATTCAGTATGGATGATTCTAAGCGCTGTAACCTACCGGCTTGTCACGGAATCACCCTCTCCAAAGAGATGTCTCCCAAGACTGATTTGGAAAGGGATCACATGTCAATTATACCCTACGCTTCTGCGGTAGGCTCTATAATGTATGCGATGTTATGTACCAGACCAGATGTAGCATACGCATTGAGCGTAGTAAGCCGGTATCAAGCAAACCCAGGGGAGAAGCACTGGATAGCAGTAAAGAACATTCTCAAGTACCTAAGAAGGACTAAGGAGATGTTCTTGATGTATGGCGGAAAAGACCTCCAGTTGGAGGCCTTTGCCGACTCCGGCTTCCAGAGTGACAAAGATGACTCCAAATCCATGTCGGGTTATGTCTTTACCCTCAATGGAGGGGCGGTCTGTTGGAAGAGTTCCAAACAGGAGACCGTTGCTGACTCAACGATGGAAGCAGAGTACATAGCTGCTTGCGATACCACAAAAGAAGCAGTCTGGATGAAGAAGTTCCTCACAGAACTTCAGGTGGTTCCTACCAGTGTTGGTCCAATACCTCTGTATTGTGACAACAACGGCGCTATAGCTTTAGCGAAGGAACCCAGGTCCCATCAGAAGTCCAGACACATCTTAAGGCGGTATCACCTGATCAGGGAGATCATAGATCGCCGGGAGATCGAGGTGAAGAGAGTAGAGACGGAGAATAACATTGCTGATCCATTCACAAAGGCCCTTCCTCAGACGCAGTTCGAGAGGCTATTCGAGATGATAGGTCTACGATATGCCAGCTCATGGACCTAGTGCAAGTGGGACATTGTTAGTGTATATGCCCTAGGGGCCATTATTGTATCATACTAGGTTGTATATTACTTGATGGAAGCTTGGGATATTCACAGTTGTATATAACAGTCTTGCTAAACATAGTAGTATGCTACTTGGTTTGAGTCTACTTTAATATGTGCATATGTTTCTTGTAACGTATCACTTATACATATTAGTAGAGCCCATAGGATCTTTGCTTGATTACTAGCGTCGTGATGGCAGTCACACTAGTGGGGGCTGGGTAGTCTATAAGCAACATCCTATACAGGTCCCTGGTCGTTGGATTATCGAGATAGGGCATCGATATTCCAGAGTAGACTAAGTGTATACGCTTCTCATCCCAGTTGGGGAGATGGTTTGTCCCACAGCCATCAGTACGTCGTACTAGAGACAGTATACAGGTGCTCGTTAGGTTACGGGTACACCGGACATGACTCACAGGGGAACTGATTGGTTGGTATTATACCCATCGTCAGTTAACAGTTCCCAGATGACATGAGTACAGCATAGTCCGCAGACTTGACACTGCTACTTCGCCTCGAGTGTGTCCCACTGTTCTTAGATTGCTACCCTACAACGGCTCAAAGGAGTCGTGCAAACAGGTAGCAGTTGGGTGCAGTCCTGAGCACTTGGAGGCAGTAGTGGTTAGACAGGATTTGTCTCTCCTGGTATTGGGAGATGATATCGCACTGTGTTAGAGAGCCATTACGCAAAGTCCCTGGCCAGGGCAAGCGAGATATACTGGTAGGTTCCAGTAGCTTCTCAGGGCGTAATAGGCTTCGCTCCGACACGACTTATACAACTATTAGAGGACTGACGCTTGCCGCCCCCTAGGCTTGATATGCGATATTCTTAGACGAACAGACCGGACTGTACGGAGATTGTCACTTTAGGCTCAGTAGGGGTTCGGATGGTTTTCCTCATCGGCCTTCTTATCGACATCTACCTGGAAACTCTCTGTGTGAGACTCTAAAGACTCGACACTACGCTGGCAGTGGGTTTAACCACAGACCGCGTGTGTTTACGCACGTACGACTTTTCAGACAGTTTTTACTAGCCGGCTTTGGTTTAAGCCAGATTCTAGTATCGGGTTATAGGATTTATACAGTCTAAAGTTTTTCCGTGTTTTCACGGATTGGAGGGGCGTTCTCGTAATTTGTCGGGAAGGTTCTAGAAGAGTGGTGACTAAGGGGTTAAGGTGGCATGAGCATTAATTGCTTAATGACTCAGTTGTGTGATTCATCCTTTGCATTAAATGATTCATCCTTTGCATTAAATGATTCATATGATGAATCACACTAGGTGAATGAATCTAACCATGATGATAAATCATTTATATTATTTATTTGATTAATTGTTATGGTTGATATATTCATATGTGTTCATTATTCATTTCATGATCATCTTCACCTTCTCTCTCCTCAAGCTCACTCTCTCTTCAAACCCTAACCCTAACCTCTCATGTGTTGAGATCAAGGGTTAGCTAGACTAATACATCCATAACCTCACTCTATATCCTCTAGGTAGCTTAGATTAGCACTTTAAGCAACCTAGTTATCTCAAGTTTGAGATTAAGCTTGGCGTAGGAGCTTTCGGGTGTAGTCTTTGATTCGAGGAGGCCGTTGAGATGCCGATGTTCCAAGGAGCCTACGAGGAGTGGAGGACCACGATGAAGACCCAAAGGACAAGTAACGTGAGGTATAACTTCGTATCCGAGTAGTTAAACCTCTAGCTTTTTGTTAGCAATGGTTTAGATAACGATTCATGCACTCAAGTCCGTGTTACGAAGCTTTGATAATCGTTTTTCATATATTCCGCCTCCTCGCAAGTTCGTGGGGTGCGTGACATGGACTTACACTTCTTTGCTAACGTCTCAGTTGATTGGCCAACTTGAAATGGGATGAAGTGAGCCGACTTTGTGAATCGATCCACAGTGACCCATATCGCATCGTTACCCTTTGTGCTGCGAGGAAGAGCAGTCACAAAATCCATTGTAATGTGTTGCCACTTCCATTCTGGGATAGGTAACGGTTGAAGTAATCCGGCAGTCCTGTAATGTTCATCCTTTACTTGCTGACACACCAAACATTTAGCGAAGCTTCTGGCTACTTCACATTTCCTTCCATGCCACCAGTAATTCTGACGTAGATCTTTGTACATCTTTGTACCTCCAGGGTGTACTGAGTAGGGAGAGCTGTGAGCTTCTTCCATTAACTCTTCCCGAATAGAACCTTTTAGTATACATAATCTACTGCCGTACCTCAAAGATCTGTCTTCATGGATGATGAAGTCTCTTCTGAGTCTATTCTCCACTTGTTCTCTGATCTTTTGCAACTTAGCATCACTTGGTTGAGCTGCTTTGATCTGATTAACAATGGTAGATTGAACTTGTAAATTCATCAAACTTGAAGCGTTACCTGGCATGACTACTTCAATCTCTATCTGATGCAAGTCCTGTTGAAGCTTCCACTGAGCGGTGAGATTCATTGCTAATGGTTGGCGACTAAGGGCATCAGGTACCACATTCACCTTCCCTGGGTGATATTGCAGGTTGATGTCAAAGTCTGCCATGAGTTCTAACCATCGTCTCTGCCGCATATTAAGCTCTTTCTGAGTAAACACATATTTCAGACTCTTGTGATCTGTGTATATGTTCACTCGTTCACCAAGAAGATAATGACGCCAAATCTTAAGAGCAAAGATAACGGCCGCCAACTCCAAATCATGCGTCGGATAATTGCGCTCATGAGTCTTCAGCTGTCTTGAAGCATAAGCCACAACCTTACCGTGTTGATGTAGAACACATCCTAATCCCTTACCGGATGCATCACAATGCACTTCAAAACCTCCAGATTGGTCCGGTATAACGAGAATAGGCGCTGATATCAACCTTGACTTGAGTTCTACGAAAGCTTGTTCGCATGCTTCTGACTACACGAATTCTTCATTTTTACGTGTGAGCTTGGTCAGGGGTGTTGCTATCTTTGAAAAGCCTTCAATGAACCTTCTGTAATATCCAGCTAGACCCAAGAAACTTCGAATGTCCTTCACTGACTTTGGTGTCGGCCATTCGCTTAATGTTGAAACTTTCGCCAGATCCACAGAGATTCCTTCGCCTGATACGATATGTCCAAGAAAACCAACTTGACCTAGCCAAAACTTGCACTTGCTGTACTTGGCATATAATTGATGTTGTCGTAGAGTTTCCAGGATAATTCGTAGGTGTTCAGCGTGTTCTTTCCGACTCTTAGAATACACCAGGATGTCGTCGATGAAGATGACAACGAACCTGTCTAAGTACTCCCGGAAAACATGATTCTTCAGGTTCATGAATATTGTTGGTGCGTTGGTCACTCCAAATGGCATCACTAGAAATTCGTAATGACCATAGCAAGTTCAGAAAGTCGTTTTATGAATATCAGCTTCCTTGACCTTCACCTGATGATAACCTGAACGGAGATCTAGTTTAGAGAAAACACAAGATCCACTAAGCTGATCGAATAAATCGTCGATGCGCGGTAGCGGATACTTGTTCTTTATCGTTACTTCGTTCAAGGCTCTATAATCAATGCACATTCTGTATGAACCTTCCTTCTTCTTCACAAGTAATACTGGTGATCCCCAACTTGAAATATTGGGACAAATCCATCCTTTCGCCAATAATTCGTCCAACTGAGTTCGGACCTCCTTCAAACCTTCCGGACTTAATCGATAAGGTGCTTTGATCACCTGTTGTGCTCCTGGTACTAAATACATACTGAATTCAAGAGCTCGATCGGGAGGCAAACCTGATATATCGTCAGGAAATACATCGTCGAACTCTCGAACCACTTCTGGCTTTTATCCTTCCTCTGCTTGAGTTGCTGCAATCACTGCCTTCTTTGGTTTCGCCTTGTAAGTACTTGGCTCCAGGGTACGGTCTCCACTTTTGAAATAGAAGACCGGATGGTCTGGAATCTCGAATACTACCCTCCTTTGATGACAATCGATGATGGCATAGAAGGTTCCGAGCCAATCCATACCTAGAATTATATCGAAGTTCGGTATGTCTAGCACCTTGAAGTCATCATAGAATTCTCTGCTGCAGACGACTACTGGACACAAGCTGTATCCCATTGTTGCCTTTAGAATGCCATTCTATGAACTGACATTCTAGCTGGATACAAGCAGTGTGACTGGAATCGCATGAGTTCAGACGAACCGTTGCGACATAAAGCAGTGAGATGCTCCAGTATCGAAAAGTGCTAGTGCAGGAAGTGAGGCTACTAAGATTGTACCTAAGGTATGTGGGATATGTTTTAGGTATAGGAAAATATATAGGTAGGTGTTAAGACTGAAAGAAAAGCTTAAGAAGAAAGGGTTACCAGTGATAACTTGGCGAGTGGACTCAGCTTCATCCACGGTCATCGTGAAAGCCTGTCGCCGTGGTACATTCCTCCTGGCCTGAGGAGCATTCCTCGGAACGTTCCTTTGAGCTTGATGGAATTGACGAGGAGGAGGTGCATTCGGTGGTCCTCTAGGTGGTGGAGTAGGGAGAGCTAGTCTTGGAGCAGGTGCCTGAAGAGCTGGTCTCTGCTGATAAGTGATTGCTGGCCTGGGTGCAGCAATTGGGTTGTGTCTTATGGGACAAGACCCAATATCATGAGTGGCTGAGCCGCAGACTAAACAAAGACGGTTGGCTTGCCGGCAGTCTTTCATCATATGTCCAGCTCTCTTGCAGTAGGTACAAAAGGCTGGGCTGGGCCTATTGTTCGGTACTCCCTATCTCTTTGGCACAAATGGTGGTCTTGATGAGGCTCCTCCTGCCATCTGGGTGGCAGGGCGCTTAACTCCGACAGATTGAGGTCTGCCCCTCATCTTTACCACTGCCTCATAACGACGGGCAGCTTTCAGAGCCGATTCATGAGTCGGAAAATCTCCTGTGTCCAGTACATCCTGGAATCCAAACCTTGTTGAAATCGACGGGCTCTGATCTCATCCGTCGGTATCAGGTGTGCCGCAAATCTGTTAAAGTATTGTGTTAGCTGTATAGTATGTGATATATTGAAGAATCAAATTATTGAGACATATCTTACCGACCGAGCATGGTGAACTCAGCGTCATATTCATCTACTGACTTGGTCCACATTGAACCTTATTGCAGATGGATGAACTGATGTTCCATGTCGAACCTGGCAGTCTCAGGGAAGTATTTTGCGTCGAACATGTCTCGGAAAGTCTTCCATTCGATGGGTTAATCAAGACGGCTTTCTTCCGCCTTCCACCAAACCCGTGCACTGTCTGTGAGCTGAAGTTTCGCAACACGGACCCAAGCTATCTCTGGCACTTATGCCGCTGCCAGATCGTCTTCGATACTCTGAGCCCATTCCTCAGCTTCTAAAGGGCTCTCTTTTCCTGAGAACTGTTTGGGATGCAAAGCCCTGAATTTCTTCACCCCAGGTGCTTCTGCCTCGGGACAGTTCATTAAAAGAGCAGTCTGTTGCTGCTGTCCTTCCAGGAGGCTACGGATCGCCTCAAGCAGAACCGTCTGCTCGTTGATCAGAGCAGGGACGGCACGTGTGAGTGGTAGTGGTGGAGGTGTGTTGTTGACATTGGTGCTGGTGTTGTTCGGAGAATCCATAACCTTGAATGAAAAATTTTGGGTTAGGACAGATTCAAAGTATATGAAATGATAAGATTCAAGGAACTGTAAAGAATGTTTTAGTTGCTGGTTCTTATGTTATATTGCTTAGGTTGTCCACGCAGAACTGAACTGTATGGTAGGGTTCTATACAGCTCAGACCTGCATGGGCCACCAACAAAACCTGTCACGCCCCGCTTCCCGGTGTACGGGTAGAGGACGCGACGAGGCCGCTACGTATTTACTCAGAAGTAAATACACTAAGCGTAACTAAGTAATATAAAAGGAATATACACAAGAGACAAATGTAATGAACAACAACTTTATTTAATAACATTTTTTTGTACAATGCATCTGAAAAGTAAATACATGGAATGGAAAGCAATGCCTAAACAGTGCCACAACAGAAATGGAAAGTACAGAATATAAATGTGTATAAGAATCTAAAGCTCTGGGTCGTAAGCTAGCTGGTCCAAATCCTCACTGGTGGGCTCGATCTCCTGAAGGTCCGATCCACCTGACAACATTCCAAAGAAGAAAGAGAAGGAATGTCGTCAACGAACAATCGCTCGGTAAGTCCCAAAGATAAGCGAGAAGTAGAATAGACAGAGAGAGAGTGTGTAGTGTTTAAAGTTGTATTATATTGTTAACGCTGTTGTTTGTAGCTTGGTACAGAAGGATGCCAGCGTATACGAGAGGAGTCTCAATAGACCAGAGACTAAGGTGAACGGAATGTATAAGGAACCGTTTATGCCACGGTACAACAGCAATGGAATACAGGTTAGGTGTCTTAATTCTTGCAGACTCGTGCCACTTCTAACACCTTCCATACCAATCTACCCCTTAAACCCTGCGATGTCTTGATTGTATTGTTTGTATTGTATTGTCTTGTAATATAGATTGTATAGATGGATGACTTACCGAAACCATGATATCAGTAAATGGATGTAACCGGAGAATCATGTTAATGGAAGTATATCCATGGTTTTGTTCAGTCAATACAGATTGAATAGAATATATGGATTCATGGGTTCATATTGAATTATAGTTTGTAATTGAATCATATTCAAGTCAGATTATTAATAATGAGACTCGGTCTGAGTCAAAACAATTAGAAAAGAAATTGAAGTCCTAAATTAGGTTTTGGTGTTATCGGTAACCGCTGCACATGAACGGCAGGATTTGTGTCTTTTTCAAAGACGATTACCGTGTTGATAACACCGTTTGTTAAGTTGTCTACCGTAAATAGGTAAGCACCCATATCTCCGGCTCCCTGAGGCTCAAGAGACTGCTTAAACCTATATTTACTAGGGTCCTTATTGTAATTATAAAACTTGAGGGGGTTTTATGTAAAAATAATTTTGTATAATTTTCAAAATACACCCCAAGTATTTAATTATCGTCTTTAGAGTTTTCATAAATGTAGATTTTATATATGTGTCATTTCTAGTGAATAAAACCTAATTTCATAATATATGGTATTTAATTGTAAAGTATTGAACTTGTATGGAATTGCATGGTATTTTCATATAAAGTGATTCTTTTGATTTAGAAAAGTTGGAATATTTATATTATATCAAAAATTAGATACTTTGATGATATATATATATACATATATATATATACATATACATATATATATATATATATATATATATAAAATAAAATTTATTATTTTTCTAGAAATCTCATTTTCTTAATATATTTGTATTTTTAAATCTTTCGAGACTGTATGCTCCTTGCGGAGGTCTGCATCTCGCACTACTAAGCCCGAGGATATATGATAATCTGCACTATCCCGAACGGGTTCCCCAAATGGGTTCTAGCGGCGCTTTGCAAAGATTTGTTTAAAATACATAATCTTGTAGAAAACGGTTTTTTTATAAGTTTGAGATAGTTTTGTGTAAAATCGCATTTTCCTAATTCTATGTTTCCCAATATCATCGTGCTATATTACATATGAGTGTTGTGAAGAGGTAGGTCATTACCTCGTGAACTATCTAAAGGTATAGCAAGGGTAATGATGTTTTTATGTCGAAGCTAAACTACATGGTAATTTTCTGAAAAAGTGCGATAAAAATTACAATATAAATTCTTTTGTGATGAAACTTGTTCAATATGTTTTGTTAATGTTTAATGGTCATGATGTGCAAATTTGGTATTCTTGAATTTAAGAAAATTGGAACTTTTTAAAGAAAACCGAATCGGAAGTCAGATTAACTCCGCTTCCGTCGGGTTTTAGAAATACGAGTTTTCAGAATAGGGAGGAGGGAGGAGGGACTTGCGGGTTTTTTGATTAGAGAAGAGGAAAAGGGAGTGATAGGAGGTGCCGGTGTATCGTTTCGTCGCCGAGAGCTCTTAGGGTCGTTGTCGGAAATTCGCCGGAGCTTTGCCCTTCGCTAACTCCACTTGTATAAAAAAGTTTTAGAGAATTTTTCTTGAGAGTTTGGACAGAGTTTGTGAGTGAGGGGATGTGAATTGGAGTAGTATTTATAGGAAAAGATTAGGGTTAGGGTTTGATAGAAAATGCATTAAAATAGTTTTAATTAGGTTTTAATTGTATTTTAATCCCTCTGGAATAATGCAGGGAAATTAAACATGACCGGGATTATGGGGAGGCCAAAAGACACAATTTTCAAGAAGGAAGAATCGGGGTTTGGGCGAGTTGACCTGGCGACACCGGCCGAGTCAGCCGCGCCGCCGGCCTGATCCGGCCGAGTCAGGCTGGGTCTTGGGGCCACGTGTCCCTTGCCAATTTGTCTACCCCTGGGCCAGTTTGTTTTATATGTGACTTTTGGTTTTTATGAGTTATGCAAGTGTAGGCTCTTGGGATTCTAAAAATTTAAAGGAAAACAAATAAAAAATTAATGTGGCTGATGTGATTTGAACTCTGGTACTTTGGTTCAGCAGTGCAAGATCTTACCAATTAGCTATAAGCTCTTTCTTGCTGTTCAAAAGTAATTTAAATACTTATAGTACTCACAGAAAATGTAAATACCCCAAGTATACATTAACTTTAAATCAATTTTATGTACACAAGAATTGGAGTTGTTACATCAATCCTTAGGAAGCTCTTGATGCACATCAACAGTTTGTTCGTATTCCTTCGGATCTTCCATCGCATCATCCTTTTGCTTATCTCTTACAATCCATTATCTATATCTGCATCATCAGAACTAGCACTTTCCTTGATAAGAATGTTAGACTTATCAAAATTTACATATACACTTTCAACAATTGTAAGAGTTCTTTTTTTAAATATTCTGTACGCTGTCCTAGTTAGGGAATAACCAAGAACGATGCTTTCATAACTTTTAGAATTGAATTTACCCAAATTATCCAAAGTATTTAAAACAAAACATTTGCAACCAAATATTTTAAAGTATTTTATAGTTAGCTTATTTCCATAAAATAGCTAATACGGAGTTTTCTTTAAACGGTTTCGTAACGAAATTCGATTTAAAATGTAACAAGCAATATTGACTGCTTCAGCCCAAAATATTTCGGTAAAGAATTTTCATTTAACATGGCTCTCACCGTTTTTTGTAAAGAACGATTTTTCTTCACCACAACCCCGTTTTGTTGTTGTATCTTTGGAAAAGAGAACTTATGTTTAAAACCAATATCTTCGCAAAATTCTTTGAATAAGGCATTTTCAAATTCTCCTCCATAATCACCACGGATCTTGGAGATTTTTAAATCCATTTCTTTTTTGATGCGTTTTGAAAAGATTTTAAAAGTGTTAAATACATCATTCTTACTTGCAAGGAAGAATACCCAACAAAAACGTGAAACTATTATATATACATATGGTTTTCCACTTAGACTCAATATTCTAGATGGACCAAATAGATCCATATGTAATAGTTGAAGGGTTTAGACGATGTTACCTCAGTTTTCATCTTGAATGAAGATTTTACCTGTTTACCCAATTGACAAGTATCGCACAATTTATCCTTTTCGTACTTCATTTTTGGGATTCCTCTTATATAGTCACCATTAGCAATTTTGTTTAGTAAGTCCATTGATGCGTGACCAAGCCTACGATTCCAAAACCATGTATCTGCATCGTTTGCAACTAAAAACTTAATCTTAACATTAGCGAAATCATTAAGATCAATAATATAAGTATTATAATGTCTTTTGCCCAAAAGAATACACCTGTCATCTTTATAAATTTTGCAACAGGTTTTATAAGAAACGGCGGTGTATCCTTTATCTTAAAATTGACTAATGCTAAGTAAGTTGTGTTTCAAATTATTAACTAGCAACACATTATCAATATTGATAGAATCTCTTACCACGATTTGATCCTTACTTTTTATGTAATCTTTCTTATTATCCCTAAAGGTGACGCTGACACTTTCCTCTCTTGATAGCGAGTCGAAACTAGATACATCATCGGTCATATGTCTCGAACACCCACTATCAAGATACCATGTGGATCTACATTATTGCGGCCGACTTACATGAAATAGAAAATTTTCTTTTGACATTTATTACCCAAATCATCTTAGGTCCACGAGGGTTAGTAGCATAAAACTGCGATCTAGAACTAGATGATCTTGTGTTACGGTTAGGTATGCTACTTCTAGACACAAAATGATATGTATACGTTGAATTGTTCTTGATAGGGCAATATCTAACTGTATGGCCAAGAGTAAGAAAATAATGACAAGTTTTCAAGACATATATGACCATATCGATAAGTACTACCCATAAGGAATCTATTGGTTGAAATCCCAGCCGAAGTGTTTGGATCAAACCCAAGACCATAAGATTTGCGATTCACGCGAAATTCACCAAGTACGATATCCAATTTGTTCTTGCCTTGGGTGCATTTAACAAGAGTCTCTTCGAGTTTTGTGGTCTTCGATTTGGGACTAACAAGCTCATATTCTAATTTAGCGTTTGAGTTTTGAAAATATTTAAGAGATGATACTAAATTGTCACGCTCAACAGTTATAGTTTCATGTTTAGTACTTAAATCGATGATACCATCTTTCAAAACATCATTTTCCTTCTTGAGAATAATACAAGAGTTGCAAAAGATAGAAGAAGATTTATTTTTCAAACTCTTATATTTAAAAAATAATTTTTTAAAGTTCTCTTGCAATTCAATATATAAATCAATCAATTCATCTCTATCTAAACTATCAAGATCATCATTGCATACCTCGTCGTTGTCTCCATGTGCCATGAAACACATATTGGCAACGATATTTTCTTTATTGTCCGAAATGTCAGAATCTGATTCAACCCATTTCACCCGGAACGCTCTTTTCTTTTCATGTTTGTCTTTGCTATCCTTATACTTGTTCCTGTCTTTGTTCAATGTCGGGCAATCGACCTTCATGTGGCTCTGTTTGTGGCAATCATAACTAGTAGGATAAGTATTAGAATTTGAAAATTCATTACCTCGGAAGTTTCCTTTTTCTTAAAGTTTCGGAATTTAATGAATTTCGTGAATTGCTTTGCGAGAGCGGTTATATCATCTTCATTTTCGCTTTCATCGTTTTCGTTTTCCAATTCTTCTAGGGGAATCTTCTTCACCTTTAGATCTAAGCTTCTTTTCTTTGAAAGCTCTTCATCCTTTTGCTTTGCCCTAAATTTGTTAAGTTTCATCTCGTGCGTCTTAAGTTTCCCAACAAGATTCTCCAAAGTTTGTTCATCTAGATTGCTTGCTTCTTCAATAGCTATAACCTTGTATTTCCATTCTTCCATAAGAATCCTTAAGATCTTCAAGCAGTTCTCCTTTTCGGTGAAAGTTTTACCATAATTGAGGAGTTTAGTAATGATCTTATTAAACTTTGAATACATTACATCAATCGTTTCATCAGTACTCATCTTGAACTGCTTGTACTCACTCATGAGACAGTTGATTTTACTTTCTTTCACTTGATTCGTCCCTTCGTGAGAAGTTTCTCATTTATTTGAGATCTACGTCGTAAGTTCAAAACCCTAAGTCTAATGTACGGATTTGGATTAATTCGCACCCTACGGGCGTGACAAGATTAGTCTCCATATACAATCTAAAGACAACCACATATAAACAAATATAACACGACACGAAGTGATCTGGAGCAGGTGAATGTTGTTTTCGCAACGCGATGGCGTAATTAACTGTAGGGGCTTGCGCCTGCAAGGCAGAGTGTCCCCATAATCAAAAACCCCTCAAAGAGGAGGAATCTGATAAAATTACGTTACATCGATTTCATCTATCCAAACTTCCGATATACGGTGTCATAAATCAACTTGGTATTTTCGGAGAGGTGGATAGATATATTCCAAATAGTATCTTCCCCCATATTTAGCCTAGATGCCTCCGCATCTCAGTCCAGTTTTCAGCGGTAAACAAACCCAAAACGAAAAAAACAAAACTCATCTCCATTTTCATCCCCTCTTCTTTTCACTTCTCTTATCATGGATAACCCAAAACGACCAACTCTTTCTGAACTTTGCTATCCTGAACCAGATATTTCATTGTACCGTTCTTGCATTGGTAGAAATTCCGACGATATATCCAAACCCACCATTTCTTTGAGGGATATGATAGAAGCTTCTAAAAGAACAGTTGGACACCACAATCCAATTCCTATCAACCGTATCAAATTTTCACAATCTCTCATGTTGATACTTCTCTTAAGGCTAATATGACAAATTGTAAACCCATGTCCATTGCGGAGCATATTGAAAAAGCCCATAACCAACAATTCAACCAATTCCAATCCTACCAAACATTTGCACCACCCCTAAACATTGCTTCTGAACATCAAATAGGGAGTTCGACGTTTCCAAATGAATTTAAAACTTTTATTGAAAATTCTTCACAAACTATGTCTAGTCTTGAAATAGAATTGGAAGAATTTCAAGAAGTTTGCCGGAAAACTCAGGAACTGACTTCATCCTTAGCTGCATTCATGCAACCGACCGAATCATCGGCTAGTTCCCAAAAGAAAATGGCTCAAGAGTTTATCATGTATGATGTGACAATAGACGGATTTTGGTAGTGAAAGAGAACGATGTACCCTTCCGAATCAAATCTACCCTTCTCCGATTGAACTCCACATCTTAAATTCTGAAAATCTATCGAATAAACCAAATGATCCATCGATTGAGGATAATATGTCCGAAGAGTTGTGTGAGTATGAAACATTTGATTTACCCAATTATGAAGGGACCCTTTCAAATGACACCGATACCATTCTTTTGATTTCTACATCTCCAATCTAGAAAACAAACCTGTTGGGGTCAAAAATTACACCCCGGTTGACCAAGTCAAAGTCAAAATCAACCCCAAGCCAGGTGGGCCCAAGCCCAGGCCAAGTGAGCCCATGCCCAAGTCGAGCCCCGCGGCCAGCCTCCCCCATGCCAAAATGAAAATTATGTAATAAATAATTTTGATGTTATTTTCATACATGAATGTAAGAAAAATGGGCATAAAGCCAAATTTTTGTAAAGCCCATGGCTCATGCACAAAAGAAATGAGCACATAAGGTATGAGATGGGCAAAATGCCATTTTGTAAAGCCCAAGGGGTTATATGTAAATTTGTAAGCCTATAAAAGGCAACATGATGATGAAATGAAAGAATTATTCATTTTCCCCAAAAGTTAGGTTTTCTGTGCCTCCTTCTCTTTACTTAAGATTCTAAACCTTCTTCCTTTTTTTGAATTAAATCAAGAGTTCCACTCTTCCTATTCCAAAAAGAAATAGTTTTCACCACAAAACCCTTGAAGAGTGTCATGCCCCGTTTCCCAAAAGAAGGTGAAGGATGACGTGGCAAAGTCCGCAACCAAACTGTATTGAAGGTGGTCTATTCAATACAGTTACGTTAAGCGTATGAATATCTAACATGCAGGATGTGTACCAAAATCAAAGTAATAAAAGTGAAAGGCATTTATCTTCATTAACCAAACTTTATTATATCCCAAAAGAAAAAGTAAAATAAACTAAGTAGTTTAATTACATCGAGGAGAAACAAAAGCCCTAAACATGTGGGCAACAACAAAAATTAAAACTAGCTAATCTTCCGTCCTCAAGTCTGCATCATCTTCATTAGTTGGCTCCACACCTTGATCCTCATCATAATACTCATTCTCATCTGACGGACATTCCAAGGATAGAGGAAGAAAATGAAAGTCTGTCAGCGAGTTATACTCGGGTAGGATTGCCTCATAAGGAAGTAAAGGTATAGAAATGAACAGGTGTATATAAATATAATGAATATGATGTACATGGGTATAAAAGTATGAGGTTGTATACAAATTAGATATGTTGACAGAGGTATATGTGAATATGGGTAGGTTGTGTGAGGTATATGTTTGGTAAAAGTTCAAGTCAAGTCAAACGGATATTCAGTCTAAGAGTTAGATCAGGTTAAACAACGTGTGTATGGATGGAATTGACTGGTGGGCATACTCGTATCCTTGAGGTATCCCATGACCAGCTGGAAGCAGTATGAGCTGGCGCTCATGCCTGGGGTGGCAATCAATGCGGTAGCGTGAACATCCCCGAAAGGTGTCCCATGACTACGATGGAGTTTTGTTTAGCGTGAATATCACTCAAGTGCATCGGTATTTCCACCCTTCAGTTCCATAATAAACAACAAGTCTAAACTGGTAAAATATCTACATCCAAGATACTGAATAACTTGTGTCTCATAAAAAAAAGGTAGATAAGATAACGGGTAGGTATAACACATGATGTGAGTTTAGTGTTGAGTATCAATAGGTATTGTAAATATTTTAGTTTGTCAAACAAGGGTCCGGATACTCGCGATTATTCCGTTGTGGCCACGGAACAACAACTGGGGAAGTGAAATGTACTGTTTCACTTCCCGGGATCATGATCGAGTAGTATGGGAATCCGAGTTCCGAATCTTCTTACTTAATCAAACTACCCATCCCCGTGGTTCAGTATAAAGGTTTTGACGAATTAGAGTTAGTGCGTATACATCTAGGCATGATATTTCCACATTGTATGTCATCCACATTTTGGATCATTCGCCCTCAAATAGGATTAGTATTCGCCCGAATATCGGATTAGTAGTTGTCCACACATTGGACCATTCATCCTAAGTAGGGTTAGTATTCGCCCGAATATTGGGTTAGTAGTCGTCCACACATTGGACTGTTCACCCTACCTGCAGGGATACTCATATATAAGTATTCCATACCTAGGTCCGCGTATTCTAACCTTAACCGTATCATGTGTCATGTATGTCGTAAACTTGTATTTAAAAGTTGATCTCATTTAATAAGGCCTTCCACAACCGCTCATTTTATCTTGTTATCTTTTAAACTTTGTAAGGTGCTTCATATCATCTTATAGAACGCTTAGTTAATAAAGGATAATAGTGTTTAATTATATTTATTGTTTATAAGAAATCCATGATATTTGAAATATTTATCATTTTAGAAACCCATAGTATTTTACTGAGAAAATATCCTTTTAATACAAGGTTAGGGTATCTATTTGAAAATTATCTTTTAATAGGGTTTTAGATATTCTTTTGAAAAATATCATTTATAAGGGTTATCGTCTATGTTGAAAGTAGCCTTTTAGTAAAGATCAAGGTATTTAAATGAAATTATCTCATTTTAGGATGGATTGAGGTATTTTATTGTAAATAATAATTTTATGAAATTATAGTGTTTTAAGTTTGAGGAAACGTTTTAGAAAATACGTTCGTGTTGGCAACCGCTGCACATGGACGATTGGATTTGTGTCCTTTTCAGGGATGAATGCCTATCAATCACGAGGTATTTACGTAAAACATTACCCTATTATTAGGGTAATCTATTAGAGGTGCTATTCTACAAGAACGACTCCGTGTTTACAACCGCTGCACATGGGCGGCAGGATTTGTGTCATTTTCAAGGACGACTGTCTAGTAACCACGGGATGATTCAGGTAAAACATTCCCCAATTAGGGTAACTCATTAAACTTTAGTTAACATTCTAAGAAGAATTAATATAAAATATCCTTTCGAGTGAAAGGGGCTAAGTTGGAAAAACCATATGCCGTTATTTAGATTTAGTATTATCCTCTTTCAAAAGGTAAAGAGATTTAACAAAATTACAGTAGTTGGTGAAAAAAGTGTAAGTAAAATATATAAATGTCGTATCTAAAACATTTATTCCAAATATCTTATCTCATATGGATATTTTAAACAAATACAACATTTTAATAAAACGAGGGTATTTTGTGGAAATAACCTATTTCGAGATCATATTGGTAGTGTGGGTAAGTGTGGATATGTAAGGGGTGAATTGATACCTCGTAGGTTATAACATTAAGCATATCACATTCCATGTAGTATGAGAGTGCAATATTTTTGCATATAGGAGTGATTAAAGAAGACATTTTAAACATGGGTTAATATTATCATCATTAAGAGGTACCAAAAATAGGCATGCAGAAATATTTTTAATGTCATTTAAATATGAGGTTGATGATTAGAAGTTGAAACTAAGTTCATTGCAATAAGGAAGGCGACAGATAAGTGGAGAGAGACGGATCCTACCTTTGATTAGAGTTGGATGTAGATGAGTTGAAATGTAGGATCGTACTAAATTCTCGATAGCTCCATGCTCAGATTTTTTTCTTAATGCTTGGGTGGAACCGCAGCGTTGGCGTCGTCGATACGAAGGCATGGATATTTTTTTCAGAATTTTTAGAGTTCTGAAGTGTAAGAAATCAATGTTTGAAGGTGTCTATTTATAGGGTTTTTTTCACCAACCATAAAATCCAAGAAATCTGTTAAAATCTTCAAAAATCCGCGCTGAAATGATTGTGGAATCTTCAGCTGATGATTGCCGCCGCCGCCGTCAAATCCTGGCCGTTGGATTTGCATCCAATGGCTCACGAGCCGCCGCCAAGAGCCACGCGTCCGCGTGGGGGGGGGGATCACACGTTTTCGCGTGGTCCCCACCACGTGGGCGCCGCCGAGCGTTCTGAGCCGTTGGATACTTGCATCCAACAGTCCAGGTTAAGGGGGTTTAAAATTATTAATTTTTTTTAATAAATAAAATACTCAGCAGATTATTAAAAATTGAATTTGGTTTTTAAAAAATGGTTAAAAATACGGGAAAATTATGGAAAAATTTCAGAAAATATATTTTATTGTTATCTTTAGTATAAAAATAATTTTGAGCTAAAACTAAATAATATACCCTATATCTATGGTTTTAGCTAGTCATTATAATTATTTAAAATCTAGTTTATCCTTGAAAATATTTTTAATTACGAATTAATTATTTTAATTGATAATAAAAATATGTAGAGTATTTTAAGGCATTATAAAATTTTATTAAAAAATTTTAAACCTAGAAAAACAATAAATAATTTTAGAAAATTCCTTTAATCATACTTCAATGCTTTGAAAATTATTAACATTACTTTAAAAATATTCTTCTATCAACGAAACATGTAAAAAATTATTTGATAGTAGAAATTTAAATAAAATATATTTTATTAGGTATTAGAAAAAACGGTCGTTACAAAGGGGAACGCGGACCTTCCATCAAATCTCCTAAATGAGAGATTTTTAAAATCTCACCCTCTTTTCTCCAAAATCCAGCCAATAGAGAGGAGGAAGAAGGAGACCCATCTCCAAAACCCCACATTGGGGAAGATCCAGGGCTCAAGGGAGAAGACAGGGTCCTCTTTCATCAGCTCCTGATGATGCTCATAAGTAGGAGCTCCCCAGATCACGACACGTGGCAGAAGACATGTCCCGATACTTACGAGAAAGGAGCAAGAACGGTACTGTTTCCCTCAATCAGAGCAAAGCTCTGTTTTCAATTTCAAAATTCAAAAATTAAAGCAACGCTTCATATCCCGTGCGCTGCGTGCAACGTGTCTAAAGCAGATGCGTAGCGCCAGGTGCGCTGCGCCCTAGGCAGCGCACCCCCAATCAGAGCAAAGCTCTGCTTTAAAATTCACAAATTAAATTGAAGCAACGCTTTAGATGCTGCGCACTGTGCGCCACGTGTCAAACACAGGTGCGCTAGCGCAGTTGCGCTGCGCTGCGCGCCACGTGTCAAACACGTGTACGCTAGCGCAGTTGCGCTGCGCGCCACGTGTCGAATGTAGGTGCGCCAGCGCAAAGTGCGCCGGCGCTGGAATTAAAATTCCTCCACCGATAGATCAAAAGATCTACTAATAATAAATTATTAATTAATTAGAACTAAAATTCTGTTATGGAAAGATTTTTTCAATCTTATTAAAACAAGAAGATTATCTTCTGTAAAACAGAAGCCTTAGGATCAAAAGATCCAACGGTGGGAAATATTCCCAAATCAATCAGAGAAAGTTCTCTTAAAACTGATTTAACAAATCATTTGGCCCTATATAAAAGACCCTAGACTTCAAGTTTCAAAGATAAAAAAGGAGAAAGAAAAACCCTCTGCAAAAAGAAGAGAAAGCTCTTAGAAAGAAGAAGATCATTTCTTCATATTCAAGGTAAAAAGAACTATGTTCTTGAATAACAGAGATGAATCCATCTCGTAAAAAGAAGAACCATCTTCTAAAAAGATCTTAGATCTATAAAAAGACCAAGGTCTTTGATTTAAAAGAAAAGATCAAGAGATCTAATAATAATAAAAAAAGAAGTATTTTACTTCATTCATAGATCTTTGATCTATAAAGGCAGAGCCCTTTTATAAAACAAGAACTTTTGTTCTTGAATCTTGAGGCAAAGCCTCCTTTGAAGAACAAAAATCTGTTCTTTAATCTTAAAATTGATCATAAGCGCTTTGCGCTATTAAAAAGTGCCTTGCACTCATGAGTTGTGCTCTTGCGCTCATTGGACCGGCGCTCAGCGCCAAAACCTGCCACGTGTCAACCAGAGGCACAATCTGTGCTTTGCGCTTCTAAAACAGAGCACTGCGCTCAGCGCCAAGCGCGCTACGTGTCATTCACTGGTGCGCCAACAGACTAGCGCAATGTGTTCATAAATTAAAAGCGCAATGCGCTAACAAACTAGCGCTTAGCGCTAAGCACGACACGTTTCCTCCTCGTGTGCGCTATCGAACAGAAGCGCAATGCGCTCTTTCCTTGGCGCAAAGCGCCTGACGCGCCACGTGGCGCACTGTCAGAACACAATTTGTTCTGATAAATGCTATGCATTCAATACACGACAAAAATTTTCAGGATCTAATGCTCAGCATTATTAAAAGGGCCGAGCCCAAGTAAAGGATCAATAGCCAAAACAATAAAATGTTCAACTCATATCAACTGAGCCCATATGCTCATAAACCTTTAAACAGACTTTAGTCCCAAATTGGACTATAGATCTCCCAACCAACATTGGTTCAAGGGTACATCTCTGAACTCCTCTGATATTTGTCGTTGTAATCCTTCAACGTCTTCAGAGAGGTGACGGGTCCCGACAGCCATACATTTCACAGACTATGATGTCTTTAAACTGGACTGTGGGGTCCTTAAACTCATGGACTATGATGTCCTTAATCTTGAACGTGATGTCTTAAAACTAACAACGAACCGTGGGGTCCTTAAACCCATGGACTATGATGTCCTTAACCTCGACTGTGATGTCTTAAAACTAACAACGGACTGTGGGGTCCTTAAACCCACGGACTATGATGTCCTTAACCCTTACTGTGAGGTCTTTAAACTCACGGACTATGATGTCCTTAACCTTGACTGTGATGCCTTTAAACTCACGGACTATGATGTCCTTAACCTTGACCGGGATGTCCTTAAACTAACATTGGACCCCAATGTCCTTAAGCTGGCAAGCGACCTAAATGTCCCTAAACTAAACAATAGAGCCCAAATGCTCTCTTGTTGGATCTAAATGATCCTGTTAAGTTGATCTTAGTCTGAAAATTAGACTAACGTATCATTAACAAACGTTTAAGTTGATCTTAGTCTCAAATAAGACTAACGTATCCTTAAACCCAAACCAAAACCCAAATCTAAGAAAATACGGATTTGGACTAATCCACATCCTACGGGCGACAACATAAATTAGTCTCCGTATACAGTCCACGGGCAACCACAAACAAAACAAATACCCACGACACGAAGTGACCATCTGGAGAAGGAGAAAGTGGTTACCGCGATGCGGTAGCGTAATTAACTGCAGGGGCTTGCGCCTGCAGGGAAGAGCGTCCCCACAATAAAAAACCCCTCAAACGAGGGGGAATCTGACGAAGTCTGCTACATCGGCCGCATCCGTTTAAACCTTCGATACATGGTGCCATAAATCAACTTGGCATCTTCGAAGAGGTGGACGGATAGCACCAATTAGCATCTACCCTGAATTTCAGGCAAGACGGACCTGCGCTGTCGCGTCTCTGTATTCGGAGGGGAACAGATTCTGGCACGCCCGGTGGGACCTTTTTCTCTTTCCACTCCACACTTCGTGTGTCGTGTTCGCGAAAGAATCGCGGTTTGCTATGGTTGCCTGTGGATTCGAGGTACTTAGATTTGGTGTCTTGCTCCGTGCAGAAAACAGAAGATCAATGGCTTCAAACTGCACTAATTGCAACTGCAACTCTCGCTCCGTCCCGTCCGGAGGAGTGACTTACGGGCCCCAAGCGGCCTCCATCTTCGCTATGCCGGTGGAAAAGGTGACTCAAGCCACCACTAGGCTATTCTTCGGGACTATGCTCCCATCGATGAGCTTCAATGCCCCAATGTCGTCGCAAGAAGCTTCAAAGAAGTCGGTCTTTGATCGACTTGCTATTACCACGGCCCCTCTCAATGGGTCGTCCAGCTCCAGCGCCTCGGTCTTTTCCAGATCGGGCAAAAGTTTCTGTGGGCCCATGATGAAGCCTGCAATCCCAGAAAAGGTTGTTCCGATGAGGATAGCCATCTCTGCTCCTGAAGTCGTCAAGGCGGCTTCTTCTACCAAAGGGTCGGTCTTTACAAGATTGACTGTTCCAGCTCCCACTCCGGCTCCCGTCCCTGCTCCAAAGTCTGTCTTTGACAGGTTAGATACCGCTACTCAACGGTCATCAGTTTTCAAGAGGCCGGTACCAACGGCCCTTCTCCAAAACAGGGGGCACGACGAAGCCATCCCCGTCGCTGAATCAATCCCAGCAGCTCGGCACGCTCGACGTCGCCACTGGCGCCGAGTAAGGAAGGTCGGGGGCAACTCCCCCTCTGGGCTAACTCCACCAGCTCCAACGCTGGAAGTCAATGCTGCTGTTCCGACCGGGAACAGCTTTAAGCTACTGAACAAGGTGCGCATGAATTCGCTTACCGCCGTATTAAAAAGATCTCCGCCGCCGGTGGAGACTGTCACAGAAATGAAGCCGGAACAGTCCCCTCAACGACTGTCTTCTAAAGTTTACAAAATCTGGCGACAAGTCCGAGAGTCGGTGGTTGATCAAGACTATCCCCGCCGGCAGAAGAAGCTAAAGGTCCGACAGGAAGAAAACCATCCTGTTAAGCCACAAAAGACGATGGCTACTTGGGTGCCCACTGCAACGGCCCCCTCAACTTCGACCGCGCGTAAGAGAAGAAGGCCGGAGAAAATCCCCATGCCTGCGACAAATGTCAAAGGCACTGAGCCCAAACGCCCTAAGTCTGGGGGCATGGTGGTGCATATCGTCTACATGGCATCCGGGAAAGAGGATAGCCGCGCTTCTACGGGCCACCGACCACTCACCCGATCCATCACAAGAGCTCAGGAACAACAACAGCAGAAGCTTCAAGAGATGCTGACTGCAATGGCCGCACTTACCGGGCCAAAAGAAAGCCCGGAGGCGTCATCAGAGCAGCGTCATGAACAAGAAACAGATGCTGACTTCCATCGCAGAGTCCTCGAAAAGAAGGACAGAGAAGCCGCAGAACAAGCGGCTAATATAAAGCGAATGGCACTTTTCTTTCAAGATATGGTCGGGATGATGTTACAGCCGGAACCTCCTGCTGAAGACCCTCCGATCAATATTGAAGAAGACAGAGGGGAGACATCGAACCCTCATCCGACTCTTTCAGCAAACAAAGAGGAAACCATCTCAAAATCCACGCTTGATGATTATATTGCTCAGCAAATACGAGCTCACCGAGCGAACGAAGCGGCTGGGAAAATTGTTAGAACCGGACGACCCTATCCGGGCCGGTATGACCAAATCAGTTACCCGCCGGGATATACGATCCCTAAATTCCATGTATATAAAGGGACGGGGCATCCCCATCAACATCTCGCTCAGTTCAGGGCTCTTTGCGGCAATACTGGAGGTGATGATAATCTTCTACTTCGCCAGTTCGTCGGTAGTTTAGCAGACACAGCTTTTGAATGGTACTCGGAGCTTCCCGTTGACTCCGTCAAAACGTTTACAGAAATGGAGTTGCTATTCACTCAACGGTTCACAAGCGCCAGCGAACGCACCCCGATCACGGCATTGATCAACGCCAGAGTGAAGCCGGGAGAGACGTGGGTGCAATATGCAATCCGGTGGCGGAACCTATGGTCGAGATGCGAACAACGCATAGAAGAAGCTTCTGCCGTTGGCATGTTCGTGGGTACTCTCGACCCTTAAGAGACCATCTCCCAATTCATGATGTTCTTCAAGCCGACCACCTTCCAGGCCTTGATTGACAAGTTGGCCTAAATGGACCAGATGGGTCATAGACCATCTCCCCCAAAGACGGACCCTCGAAATGAAAAAGGGGAAAGGAAAAGCAACTTTCGTCGCCAGTACTCAACAACAGCCGAGCAATATAAAGCCGGTTGTTCGCCAAAACAATATGCGCCTACGCCCATCCCTCGAGGAGAGGCTAGGACGTCCTTACTCATTTCCCCAGGATAAAACGAGAAGACTGTTCGAGCTGGCAGTGCGCAACAAACTCATCAATCTGCCGGATCCAAAACGTCCATTGCAGCTAGGCGATGTCAACAATCCTAATTACTGCCTGTCACGCCCCGCTTCCCAGAGTACGCAAGATGAGGCACGTGACATAGCCAACCATGCTACCTGTGGGTAGGAATTATCCATCCACAGTCACATTACGGTTGTGGAGATATCAAGAACAAAATAATAAACTAATCTAATACATGTCCAGATCCATAATAACAAGAATCAATAAACAATAAGTGCGGAAGCAAATGATCCAATACAATAATAGAAAGGTACGTCCCATAATGCGGGTTCGCACCTGGAAATAAAATGCAATAAACGAACTAACCACTATAGAACTCAAATCAGCCTGCTGGCTGAAGTACTCCTGCACGGTCGGCGACAGTGGTAAAGAATCTGGGCCATGCAAAACCCAGACGTCAACGCGTCATGTCAGCCGAATAATATAATATAAACATGGTAATAAGCAATGCAGGTATGAACATGAAATAAGCAATATTATGAAACAACAGTGCAGGGTAATGTGCAATGGGTAACTAAACTGTTCTATCAGGTTTCTACTCTAAAGTCTTTGAAATCAATTGATGAATCGTCGATGTAACTCAATAGTATCCCGTGCGTGCCCGGGACCACGGTCAAGGTCCTCAGGGCTGAATCCGAGACGTGCCGCTAAGCAGTAATAGGTAGCAAGATGGGCGAGTGATGTCAGCATCACCACTCCGGGGCTGGCCAAGCCCGTAAGACTGATCAGAACAAGTATCGAACTGTTGAGTTACAAGTCGGTTTCACCTTTGATTTCCCCATACCCCCAAGTTATGTATGTCAGGTCAGGTATTCAGTAGTCAAGGACTAATGCCAACACAAAATCCGGTAAAAGTAGGTCTGTCTGGATAGACAGCAGGAAGGGTCAGGTTTGTCGGCATTAGGCATGAAATCAGGTAACAGGTCAGGTCACGTTTCAACAGGTTGAGTCGGTATGTACAGGGTGTCATGTCTCGTGTATTAGTACATGCGTCAGGTGTATCAAGATCGGTCAATATGTAATGTAATCGAGTATGTGCTCTCAACAGGTACACAATCGAATAAGGAATAGCAGCAGGAAATAAACCATGAATTTGACAACAATAAGCAATTTATTTAATCATTTTAGTGCATTGGTATAATACGGACGTTTCATCATATTAGCAAGTTTCGAGCACCCTGTGCGGTGCAATACTGTTATTTCAATATCAGAATATAATAGAACTACCAGTGTATAGGCTATCATCCCTTTAAACAGTAAAATGTGGTTAACAGGTAACTTCGTTATTAAGGTTAAAGTAGCAAGCTGTAATTTTAGTTTAATCGTAAAATGTTATACGTCATACTGCAGCTACAATGTGAAACTAGCTATATCGAGTTAAGTTTGCAAGTTTTGATGAGTCAAACATGTTTAACTATAGTATAGCATGTAGCAAGTAATACTTGCCTCAGAACAAGGGTCGAGATGCAGGCGGCCTGATGCACAAGTCGCGATACGGACGCGATCTGCGGCGCGGTCTGGTGCGCGATACGGGCCGAGTCCAAACACGAACAGCGGAACAATACGGACCAGAATACTTCGAGGGAGACACCAGGGGCCACCCCGGCGGGCTCGACGGCGCTGGAACGCCGGCGAGGCAGCGACGGCGGTTGCGAAGGCCTGAACAGCCTCGGGTTCGCTGGAGAGGGTAGTGCGACGAGTAGAGGAGGGTGGTGGTCGGCTCTGGTGATCGAGGGGGAAAGGAGGTGGTCGGAGGTGGCGCGGGTGACGTCGACGAGGGTCGACGGCGCGTTCTCCGGCGACCCGGGGATTGGTGCAGGGTCGGCTCGGTCTGGTGGTGGTAGGGAAGCGACGACGAGGTCGGGACGAGGAGGAAGAGAGGGAGTCGGGGGCGTCGTCGGCGACGGGAGGCGGCGTCGACGGCGGGATCCGCGGCCGAGTGATGGCGTCGGGGGTTGGGTGCAGGCGCGGAAGATGAACGGAGGAAGGAGGAAGCGGGTGCGGTAAGGTCGAGGAGGTGGTGACGGCGACGGCGAGGTCGCGGGGAGGTCGGCGGCGCGAGTACGAGGGCTAGGGTTAGGGTTACGAGATGTTTCTCGTGGTCGAGAGGGAGAGGGGAGGCGGCTGCATGGAGGAAAGTATATAAAGGAAGAGAGAGAGAGAGATTGGTTAGAGAGAGAGAGAGAGAAAAAGAATGAGGAGAGAGACAGAGAGAGGAGGAGAGAGATAGAGAGGGAGAGGGGGGCCCACGAGAGATTCAAGCCTCTCGTGATTGGCTGGCGAGGAGAAGGAGTTTTTAAACTGAAGATTTGGAAAGGATTTGAATGATTTTAACAGTTAAGGGAAATATAATCGTATATATATATAGTTTTATGATATTTAATTAAATGGGCCTTTTTGGCGCTAAATGAAACATTTCCAAATCGCGCCCGGGTTGCGCCCAAATGATCCAAATTTAAATTATAGGATTTTAAGCGAGTTCCAAATTTTGAAAAGAGATGTTTAGTGATTAAAATGCATGCCCCCAAGTCGGACACTTGCACGCGCGCGTAGTCGTCCAAGCTTGCCCGTTTAGCCAAACGGGACGGAATCTCGACACGCGGACGCTACCACGCGACTAGTGGCGACGAGTAGGCCAACATGGATATTTTAAATTTCATTTTAGGAGTTAAAATTTGTTATGTGCCAAAATGACTTAACCGGTTAAAATTTAGCAATAAACACCAAACAATCAGGATAACTGGAATGAGCAATATAAAACCCTCAACTTGTAATATAAATAGTATTATTGGGCTCGGGTGTTACATCATACCCAGCTACAAAAGAATTTCGTCCTCGAAATTCCAAGAGTACAAGATAGCTAACTACTGAAAAGGTGAGGAAATTTCTGCCGGATCTCGTCTTCGCGCTCCCAAGTGGTTTCTCCATGCGATCAATTACCCCAAGAAACTAACACAAGAGGGATAACCTTGCTCTTAAGAACCTTTTCTCTTCGATCCTTGATTTCAACTGGTCGCTCCTCAAAAGTTAGGTCCTCCCGTACGGTCAACTCCGAATGATCCAAGACATAAGTCTCATCACGAACATACCTCCGTAGTTAAGACACATGAAACACATCGTGCACTCCTGCCAATGACCGTGGTAAGGCCAACCGGTACGCTACCTCTCCAACACGCTCCAATATCTCGAAGGGTCCGACGAATCGAGGACTAAGCTTTCCCCGACTTCCAAAGTGAATTACCCCTCTAGTCGGTGATATCTTCAGGAATACCAAATCACCCACGGCGAACTCTAGAGGTCTTCTTGACGTGTCGGCCCAACTTTTCTGTCTGTCTTGAGCTGCCTTCATATGCTTCCTGATTGTATTCACCTTCTCGACTGTCTGTACCACCAAATCTGGTCCTAGTAACCTTCGTTCACCAATATCATCCCAACAAACAGGTGAACGGCACTTACGACCATACAACGCTTCAAACGGAGCCATCTGAATAGTTGCTTGGAAGCTATTGTTGTACGAAAACTCCACCAGGTGTAGATGATCCTCCCAAGAACCTTTGAAGTCCAACATGCAAGCCCTCAACATATCTTCAAGGGTCTGGATCGTTCTTTCCGATTGTCCATCAGTTTGAGAATGATAAGCTGTGCTAAACTTCAATCGAGTCCCCAAACTTTCTTGTAAACTCCTCCAAAAGTGCGACAAGAACCGAGTGTCCCGATCGGACACGATGCTTACCGGTACCCCATGCAGTCTTACAATCCCTGCATGTACCGCTCTGCCAAAGTCTCTGTCGATTGACCAACCCGAAAAGGAAATAAGTGAGCTGCTTTGGTCAACCGATCGACAATCACCCATACTGCATTGTTGCCCTTTGGACTCCGCGGTAAAGCTGTCACGAAATCCATGGTTATATGTTCCCACTTCCACTAAGGAATCGGAAGTGGTTGCAACAAACCAGCAACCCTTTGGTGTTCAGCCTTGACTTGCTGACACACCAAACACTTAGCCACGAAGCGAGCAATTTCCCGTTTCATACCTTCCAACCAGAAGTGCTGTCGAATATCTCGGTACATCTTTGTCCCTCCTGGATGTACATAGTAGGCTGAACTGTGTGCCTCCTTCATAAGCTCTTCACGCACAACTCCTTTTGGCACACACATACGGCTACCATATCTCAACGAACCGTCTTCGTGGATCAGTAAATCAGTCCGTAGTCCGGCTTCAAACTGCTCTCGAAACTTTTGCAGTCTAGGATCCTGCGATTGTGCCGCTTTAGTCTTCTCAACTAAGGACGACTGTACTTGCAACTGCATCAACTGTCCCACAGCATGTGGTAGCACAACCTCCAAGTCGAATCTCCGAAAATCCGCGATGATCTCCCTCTGTGCAGTCAATACCTGAATTGCTGGTAACCGACTCAGCGCATCCGGCACGACGTTGACTTTTCCCGGATGGTACTTAAGATCAAGGTCACAGTCGGCCATCAGCTCCAACCATCTGCGTTGCCTCATGTTCAACTCCTTCTGAGTGAACACATACTTTAAACTCTTGTGATCGGTAAAGACTTCAACTCTCTCGCCCAAAAGGTAGTGTCTCCAAATCTCAGGGCGAAGATCACGGCTGCAAGCTCTAAGTCATGAGTCGGATAGTTCTTCTCATGAGTCTTTAGTTGTCTCGATGCGTAAGCGACGACTTTCCCATTCTGCAACAACACACATCCCAATCCCTTTCCGGATGCGTCGCTATGAATCACCAGTCCTCCTGAATTATCTGGTACGGTCAGGAGCGGTTATCAACTTCTGCTTCAACGTCTCGAAGGCCAATGTACATCCATCCGTCCAAACAAACGGTACTTCCTTACGCGTAAGCTTGGTTAACGGCTCTGCCAAACGAGCGAAGTTCTCCACAAATCTCCTGTAGTATCCGGCCAAACCAAGGAAACTTCTTATCTCAGCCACATTTCTTGGAATAGGCCAATCTCGAACTGCTGCAATCTTCTCGGGATCAACGGCGATTCCATTGCCCGACACAACATGCCCCAGAAACTTCACTTCTTCCAGCCAGAATTCATACTTATTCATCTTCGCAAATAACTTCTCTTGTCTCAGCGTCTGCAGTGCTATCCTTAAGTGCTCAGCATGCTCCTCCGGACTCTTCGAGTACACCAGAATATCGTCAATGAATACCACAATAAACTGGTCCAAGAATGGTGAAAAGATCCTGTTCATCCATAAATATTGCTGGCGCATTAGTCACTCCGAAGGGCATCACTAGATACTCGAAATGTCCATATCGAGTTCGAAACGCCGTCCTGCAAATGTCTTCTGCTTTCACTCGGACCTGATGATATCCTGATCGCAAGTCCAGTTTCGAGAATACCCTCGCGCCACTAAGCTGCTCAAAAAGCTCTCCAATGCGAGGGATCGGGTACTTGTTCTTAATAGTCACCCGGTTCAATTCTCGATAATCAATGCACATCCTTCTCGTGCCATCCTTCTTCTTTACTAAAAGAACTGGAGCTCCTCAAGGTGAGTTGCTGCTTCGAATCCATCCCTTCTCGAGTAATTCACCAACTTGTTTCTTAACTTCTTCCAATTCTACCGGTGCCATCGGATAATAAGATTTTGATACTGGCGCTGCACCAGGAATAAGGTCAATCGCAAACTCCACATCTCGCCTTGGAGGTAAGCCCGATATATCTTCAAATACGTCCATAAAATCGTGAACAACTGCCGGCTCTTCATTACTATCAACTTCCATAGCTGCAAGAACACTGTTTGTCGGCCTAGCCCTAAACTCGACTGGCCCGACAGAACTGCTTCCTTACCGCAACTGCTGTCTACATTGTTGGCCACGAAAGGTCCAGCAAGACTACTGAGTCTCGTCCATTCTGCTGCATGCACGTCCACGGTTGCTCCATTCTGCCTTAGTCCGATGAACTTCTCTTCCATTTCCTCCGCGCAGTCCGCGGAAGGACTTCTCCAGTAAACTCTTAGAGAAATCCGCCCACTGCTTGGCCTGGGGCAAGCGGTTCTCCTCCACAAGCCACCACTCTCGGGTGTAATCCACTAGTTGAATGCGCACTACATCAACTCCTTTGTCCTCTGGAATCTGTGCCGCAATCAGCAAATTCTCCGTGTCACTAGCCACTGCTCGGCTGGCAACGGCTCCTCCAGACCAGTGAAAGTAGACGGACCCAAAAGTCTGAAATCTGCTACATTCCCTACTCGTTCGACTGGTCTAGTTCCATCGTTGTTTACAGACTGCTGAACGATTTGCAAACCTTCCTGAAACGAATCTGCTATTGCTGGATCAGCTCAGTCTGTCTCTTTGATTTCCAGCATTCCTCTTATCACTCCAAGCATGGCGGCCTCGTTCACACGCCTCTGGTAAGTCTTCAACTTCTTACCTGTCATAATCCTGAACTCAAAACACCCAACATTAGCATGATGATAGATTATGAATGTGGATCAAGGCTAGAACTCTAAGATACTTAAATAGAGTACTGCATTGTAGCTATGCCGCGGTATCATAGCCGCAATTACTTAACTCCACCCAAGTCGCCCAAGTCCTAGGGATAACAAGAAATCAGGTTTCCGAGTCGACATGCAAAGTAAGTTTGCACGTCGTAAAAGATATAATCAGGAAGAATGTGATTCAAGAATGGTAAAACGGTCAATGTGGCTGGACATGTTTCCTAAACACGGGTATTCTGATTCGTGTATTGGGTACAATACCCAACTACAAAAGAATCAACCCGCCTAACCTATGGCTCTGATACCAAAAGAACCATGTCACGCCCCGCTTCCCAGAGTACGCAAGATGAGGCACGTGACATAGCCAACCATGCTACCTGTGGGTAGGAATTATCCATCCACAGTCACATTACGGTTGTGGAGATATCAAGAACAAAATAATAAACTAATCTAATACATGTCCAGATCCATAATAACAAGAATCAATAAACAATAAGTGCGGAAGCAAATGATCCAATACAATAATAGAAAGGTACGTCCCATAATACGGGTTCGCACCTGGAAATAAAATGCAATAAACGAACTAACCACTATAGAACTCAAATCAGCCTGCTGGCTGAAGTACTCCTGCACGGTCGGCGACAGTGGTAAAGAATCTGGGCCATGCAAAACCCAGACGTCAGCGCGTCATGTCAGCCGAATAATATAATATAAACATGGTAATAAGCAATGCAGGTATGAACATGAAATAAGCAATATTATGAAACAACAGTGCAGGGTAATGTGCAATGGGTAACTAAACTGTTCTATCAGGTTTCTACTCTAAAGTCTTTGAAATCAATTGATGAATCGTCGATGTAACTCAATAGTATCCCGTGCGTGCCCGGGACCACGGTCAAGGTCCTCGGGGCTGAATCCGAGACGTGCCGCTAAGCAGTAATAGGTAGCAAGATGGGCGAGTGATGTCAGCATCACCACTCCGGGGCTGGCCAAGCCCGTAAGACTGATCAGAACAAGTATCGAACTGTTGAGTTACAAGTCGGTTTCACCTTTGATTTTCCCATACCCCCAAGTTATGTATGTCAGGTCAGGTATTCAGTAGTCAAGGACTAATGCCAACACAAAATCCGGTAAAAGTAGGTCTGTCTGGATAGACAGCAGGAAGGGTCAGGTTTGTTGGCATTAGGCATGAAATCAGGTAACAGGTCAGGTCACGTTTCAACGGGTTGAGTCGGTATGTACAGGGTGTCATGTCCGGTGTATCAGTACATGCGTCAGGTGTATCAAGATCGGTCAATATGTAATGTAATCGAGTATGTGCTCTCAACAGGTACACAATCGAATAAGGAATAGCAGCAGGAAATAAACCATGAATTTGACAACAATAAGCAATTTATTTAATCATTTTAGTGCATTGGTATAATACGGACGTTTCATCATATTAGCAAGTTTCGAGCACCCTGTGCGGTGCAATACTGTTATTTCAATATCAGAATATAATAGAACTACCAGTGTATAGGCTATCATCCCTTTAAACAGTAAAATGTGGTTAACAGGTAACTTCGTTATTAAAGTTAAAGTAGCAAGCTGTAATTTTAGTTTAATCGTAAAATGTTATACGTCATACTGCAGCTACAATGTGAAACTAGCTATATCGAGTTAAGTTTGCAAGTTTTGATGAGTCAAACATGTTTAACTATAGTATAGCATGTAGCAAGTAATACTTGCCTCAGAACAAGGGTCGAGATGCAGGCGGCCTGATGCACAAGTCGCGATACGGACGCGATCTGCGGCGCGGTCTGGTGCGCGATACGGGCCGAGTCCAAACACGAACAGCGGAACAATACGGACCAGAATACTTCGAGGGAGACACCAGGGGTCACCCCGGCGGGCTCGACGGCGCTAGAACGCCGGCGAGGCAGCGACGGCGGCTGCGAAGGCCTGAACAGCCTCGGGTTCGCTGGAGAGGGTAGTGCGACGAGTAGAGGAGGGTGGTGGTCGGCTCTGGTGATCGAGGGGGAAAGGAGGTGGTCGGAGGTGGCGCGGGTGACGTCGACGAGGGTCGACAGCGCGTTCTCCGGCGACCCGGGGATTGGTGCAGGGTCGGCTCGGTCTGGTGGTGGTCCGGCGAGGGGAGGAGGGAAGCGACGACGAGGTCGGGACGAGGAGGAAGAGAGGGAGTCGGGGGCGTCGTCGGTGACGGGAGGCGGCGTCGACGGCGGGATCCGCGGCCGAGTGATGGCGTCGGGGGTTGGGTGCAGGCGCGGAAGATGAACGGAGGAAGGAGGAAGCGGGTGCGGTAAGGTCGAGGAGGTGGTGACAGCGACGGCGAGGTCGCGGGGAGGTCGGCGGCGCGAGTACGAGGGCTAGGGTTAGGGTTACGAGATGTTTCTCGTGGTCGAGAGGGAGAGGGGAGGCAGCTGCATGGAGGAAAGTATATAAAGGAAGAGAGAGAGAGATTGGTTAGAGAGAGAGAGAGAAAAAGAATGAGGAGAGAGACAGAGAGAGGAGGAGAGAGATAGAGAGGGAGAGGGGGGCCCACGAGAGATTCAAGCCTCTCGTGATTGGCTGGCGAGGAGAAGGAGTTTTTAAACTGAAGATTTGGAAAGGATTTGAATGATTTTAACAGTTAAGGGAAATATAATCGTATATATATATATAGTTTTATGATATTTAATTAAATGGGCCTTTTTGGCGCTAAATGAAACATTTCCAAATCGCGCCCGGGTTGCGCCCAAATGATCCAAATTTAAATTATAGGATTTTAAGCGAGTTCCAAATTTTGAAAAGAGATGTTTAGTGATTAAAATGTATGCCCCCAAGTCGGACACTTGCACGCGCGCGTAGTCGTCCAAGCTTGCCCGTTTAGGCAAACGGGACGGAATCTCGACACGCGGACGCTACCACGCGACTAGTGGCGACGAGTAGGCCAACATGGATATTTTAAATTTCATTTTAGGAGTTAAAATTTGTTATGTGCCAAAATGACTTAACCGGTTAAAATTTAGCAATAAACACCAAACAATCAGGATAACTGGAATGAGCAATATAAAACCCTCAACTTGTAATATAAATAGTATTATTGGGCTCGGGTGTTACACTGCCCCTACCACCGAGTATTAGGCCATCCGATCGAGGACTGCTACGTCTTCAAAAACTGGGTTGAAGACCAATACCAACAAGGCAAGTTCGCGTTATCGGAAAACTGGAAGGTGAGCCCACCACAACCTCACGCCCCTAAAAAAGTGGACGTGCCGGGGGCATCGTGCTCATTCATAAGGGAAGCCCTATGGGAGGTCGCTCTTTCAGCAAAGACTAAAAAAATGTTGAGGAATCTCCAAACAAGCCCGGCAATCAGGTGGAAAAATCCACTCGAACCCAAGATCATCGAAGGAACGTTAAAGCTGCGCCCAATTCCAAAGATTGGCAGTGATAGTCAAAATGCCCACGCCCAGTCGTCAAAGTCTTCGAAGACGAAGAAGAAGAAATCCAAGAAGCCCGTGAAACCTGATGGCAAACGCACGGACCTGCAAAAGCAGATTGACGCGCTGGAAGAATATAATCAGAAGGTGCGGAACCCCAGTTACACTCCAAGAATTTCTCAGCCACATTCTTGAGGATGGAGATGATGACAATGGAGAAGACTCGTCGGATGAACCCAAGGATTATGTGGCAAGCTGCCATATGATCTCTCACTCGTTAATAAACGGTGAAGAAGCTCCTGACGCAAAGAAATTGGGGGCAGATCCCGAGCCGGAACTTCTAGGACCATCAGACGAAACAATTGACGCATTCCTGAACGAAGCCCGTCTAAAAAGCAAAGCTGATCGGGAGCACGAGATGGCCATATTTGAAAAGGCCAAACGCCGGCGAATGGACAAAAGGGTCGAAACACTCCCACCAGATCAAAGTACATCCGCCGCAAATAAAAGCAGGATCAAGACAAGGAAGCGATTCGTCAAAGCCATATCGATGGGGATGAAGCTGCCCTCTTTCAGAGAAAATTCTCCTGGTGGTATATATCTCGATGAAACGGATGTACATCCTAACTTCTGCTTGTATCATCAAAAGATCGCACAACCTACTGAAGACTGCAACTCCTTTAAGTGTTGGTGGCAAGGGTATGTCGCTCACAGGAAAAACTTCAAGAGGACAAAGCGTGAAGCTCGTAGACAGCAGAAAAATGCGACAAATGAGCGTAAAAGAATTGCCGGCAATTGTCATAGGGTTGATCCCGGGGGATCGCGAGTTCTCACCTTCGGGAGCGACTCCGACGAAGAAGTAGCCCTCGGCCCTCTCTTCAAGGAATCCATCTCTGAAATGAAAGAACTGAGGAGTTGCGAGAACATTCAGCCGCGCAATCGCACGCTACCCGGAAAGAATCTCGGACCCGCGAACAAGGGATCGAACAAAAAGGATAAGGGGAAGGAAAAAACGGCCTTCGTCGCCAACGCTCAACAACAATCGAGTGGTTCAAGACCGGTTGTTCGCCAAAGAAACAAGCGGCAACCCCTCGATGAGAAGTTGAAACGTCCTTACTCATTTCCCCGGGATAAAACAAGGAGACTGTTCGAACTAGCAGTGCGCAACAGGCTTATCACTCTACCGGAGCCGAAACACCCACTACAACTGAACGATGTCAACAATCCTAATTACTGCCCTTACCACCGAGTATTGGGCCATCCGATCGAAAACTGCTACGTCTTCAAAAACTGGGTTGAAGACCAATACCAACAGGGCAAGTTCGCGCTGTCCGAAAACTGGAAGATGAACCCGCCGCAACCACATGCTCCGAAAAAGATGGATATGCCGGGGGAATCATGCTCATTCATAGAGAAATCCCTATAGACCACTATGTCCTAAAACTGGATATTGACCGAGACGTCGATAAACTACTACAGACCGCAGCATCCCAAGGCTGATACAAAAAAAGAGACAATAAAAATAAAAAGAAAAAGAAAAAAGAAAACGGTATGTCCACAAGAAAAATGTGTAGGGTTCCTAGGCACACTAATGAGGTCTCACAAGGCATCAACCATGCCAAATTCAAAAATTTCCGGTGCCGAGAAACCCTAACGCGATCGTTGACTAGAGATTAGGCGAAACTACGAGCTAGTTAACAACTTAACTGCTAAGTGAATGGAAATACAACCTTTGTAGATCCGGTCCTCCACCTCCATAGCTCCGTGACGATGTCCCTTCGCTGCGATCATCGGATCTCGGACTCTAGTGTTGATTTCATCGGAGAAATGATCGGGCTAGGTCATCGACTTCGATGCCGAAGATGATCTACGTCGAGGCAACACAAGATCAAGCTCCAACTTCACCAAGCCATGAAACTTGTGAAGAAAACACCCTATACTACTTGGCAAGTGGTAGAGGATGAAGAAATAGGAAGTGGGTTCACTTTGGATTTGGATTTCTCACTTGGAATCATCACTTGACATTTTTGAAGCAAGCTTTTCTTTTCTTTCTCAAGAGGAAGAAGAAGAAGAAAAGATTAATGAATTATCAATAATAGAAAAACAAGTGATGGTTATCATAATGCAACCATGGTTAAGTGTAGAGAATAAACTAGGGTTAGGTGAATGGTTAGGGTTAAGGAAAGAAACAAAATGGTCAAGCTTTCAAAGCTTCAAGAAGCTTCAACAAAAAACAAAAGTAGCAACCATTTCATTTCTTGTCCAAATATAAATGAAAAGAAATAAATAAATAAGTAAATCAAACCCTAACCAATAACTTAATCATGGTTTAATCATACACACCCAAGTTTACATGTATCATCAAACATGATACAAACTAGTGCACAAAACTATATCATGTATACAATGTGCACATTCAAGTGAGAAAGTAATCTTAAGTGAACCAATATTAGTTAATGGCTTGGTGAAGTTGGAGCTTGATCTTGTGTTGCATCGAAGTCGACGACCTAGCCCGATCATTTCTCCGATGAAATCAACACTAGAGTCCGAGATCCGATGATCGCAGCGAAGGGACATCGTCACGGAGCTATGGAGGTGGAGGACCGGATCTACAAAGGTTGTATTTCCATTCACTTAGCAGTTAAGTTGTTAACTAGCTCGTAGTTTCGCCTAATCTCTAGTCAACGATCGCATTAGGGTTTCTCGGCACCGGAAATTTTTGAATTTGGCATGGTTGATGCCTTGTGAGACCTCATTAGTGTGCCTAGGAACCCTACAGTGGTATCAGAGCCTAGCTAGAGCCTTAGGCGATGTGTAGACGATGTTAGAAGTCCGATCGAACCGAAACCCTAATGCAAATTCCTTCTCTGTACATTTTTTTAAATCGGGGATTTTTGCGAATTAAAAATATGCAGAAAAATAAGCAGGGTATTTTAGGGATTACTGTGAAGCACGTGCTCATGATTCGTCTGAAGCGCAGCGGAACCGCGGCACGAGCATGGCTCGTGCGGCGGTTCCGCGGCCAAGTAGTCACATCAACTTTTCAAAATTGCACAGTAAGTGCTGTATTTTCTGGGAATTTTTAATATTTACTCAAGAGTTGAGTTTTCTGGGTTGTATTAGGGACTCGGTGTTTCGATCGGGAAGTTTAACTTCGTCTGTGTTTTTCCGGATAATTTTTGAATATGTTAAAAAGTTCGACCGGATATAAATACCCAATTTTTCCCCTGCCGGGAAATTTCCAAGTGTTGGATCTTTCCGTAGTTTAAAGACGTTCTAAGTAGTGCAAGTAATTCGATGGACCCTCTAGAAGATAACAAACCTTAACTCGATTATGTTACCGTCTTGAACTGCCCTTTGAACCTTAGGGTTTGGGGCAGTACGGCGTGCCACATGTGAGGCGTTGGCTTGACCCTTCTACGGCTGGACCGTTGCTACTGTGGCATGAAGTGGATGTTTTTAGACTTATTTCATGTGTTGAGATGTTTCGGGAAAACTTGGGTGCTTGATTGTTCGATCGGAAAGTTTAACATTTTCTATTTATCTAGAATGTGATACAATAATTGGAATTCACAAGTAGTTATGAGATAACTGAATGAATGTTATAAACATAGCACTTTAGTCTCACTTGATCGGTTGCCACGGAATTTTGATGTGATCAAAAGTTCGCAATCACGTAGCGTACGCGGATACTCGCCGGGTAAACTTAATAGACAGCCACGCCCCATAGCCCCGACCAAGTGACTGTAGGAGAACCCCATCTCCGAAAGCATCCGTTCGGGTGCTCGCGGTAGCGGTGTTCCGCCTTGGTGCACTTCGTCGACGGTATCAGGGGTGCGGCCGTCTACTAAAGTTTGCGACGAGCATTCGATCAGGATGCCGGGAATCTTGTTGAATTGCCCGACTTGATATTGAAAAGTGTTTTCGATAATGAGACTAAAATGCGGGGTTTATAATTGTTAGGCATGCGATGTCTAAGGAATTCATTTGATTAGGCATGCGATGTCTATGCAAGTTGCGGATTCCAACTGTTGTAGTTTTACACTTTCTTTTCTGTGACCGTAAGTGTAATATGTGATATCGCCGGTTTCGTTGCTATATGTCAACGACAATTGGGATGCGCACATTTACTTACGTTGATGACATGTGATGTTATGTGTTGCTGGATATGTTATATTGGATCGTCGTGTTTGAATAGCCGGGGGTTTTTATGTGAGATGAGTGTTTTTTCATTTTCATTCATGTAAAAACTTGTATGTAATATTCTTTTATTGGGGCACTTCCAGGTTGCGGAAGATGTCACCCATTGTATATTATTTACTTTTCCGCACTAGGATAGACCCAAGGAGGAGGGCACAAGTAACCGGGTTCTGGAGTCCAGTGGGAGACCAACTCGAGGAGTCGAGTCCGGGTCTTCTAACTCTAAAATTGGTAGGGTTGCTTGCCGCTCTCGTAGGGGTCTAGGGGTGTGGGTTTGGCTATTCATCACGACCGTGGAATCCGTGTTTTATACTGGCTCGTATTAAAAACACGGACGTCCTAGTATATCCTATATTTCATATATGTTTCTTCTGTTGCGATATCTGTGATGTGATCATTTGATGTTCTGTGATAAATATTGTATATAGTATATATGATATATTATATAGACGTTACTTATATTTTACACCCGCGCTAACCCTGCCCCGCTCTGTCGTTAGTTACCTAACCTAACGGTGCACGAGGGGACATCGAGGCGAATGCGGATGGCATAAGTGTACGTCGTATTTAACTGTGATGTTTAGGTGCTTAAATGATGGGACTTCATTAATATGATTAATGAAAGATTAGAAACCTAAAAGATGTTGTGGAATCGAATTTTCAAAAACAGGTAGCTACAGTTCTTGCTTTGCATCGCGGTGTTCCTTGTAGAACATCCTGCACCTTATTCGATATGGAAAGGACCGAGATCCCTTCACCGGGAGTGACTCCTTTAGCAATAACTGGCAGATGCTACAACTCTCGGTTTGTCTTTTGATTGCTTCTATAGTTTCTGCTTTGCACAGTGATATATATGATATATCCCGCACCTCATTCGACGAGGAAAGGGCCGACGATCCCTTCACCGGGAGTGACCCCTTTAGCAAAACTAGAAAAGCCTCAAAAACACTCCATTTTAAATTCATTCGATCCTACAACGATATCAAGTTCATTACGCAATAGGTTTTCTGAAAAACCTGTCGTAGCCCTCCGTCATTTCAGATAAGTCATGTTTAGTATTCGTGCTGCGTTTGTTGACCTTGTCAAGGCGCAGTGTGCGGTAGCTAACCAGTATTTATCTGCTTATGCATATGATGCAGATTGGGTTAGGGTAGTCGTGCGGCCTTGTTGACCTTATCAAGGGTCGTGCCGGTGGGTTTGATTCAATCAAGAAATGACGGGTTGAACTTGACTTACGGTCTATGGTTTGTTGACCTTGTCAAGGTCATAGATCGTTTGGGGCAAAATTATCGGGAATTTCAAGTGTTGAAATTTGCAATGAGATTGCATACCTTCTATGAGATAGTTGGATCCCGATACCCGCTCCGAGTAAGAGTTACTCCTGGGAGAGTTTTACACATTACAATTAGCCGATCAAGTAGGTGTCAACGGGGTTACGCCTCTGGGAAAACGAGGTTTACATTAATTAGGTCCGTGCGAAAGCAAGGGGCACCTCCCTCAAAGTACCGACACTGGCCTGGCTGAAAGATTGGCGAACATGTAGCGTGTAATTAATCCCGGCTAGTCTTTCCTTTTAGGGTTTGAAGGAAGATTTGATTAAAACAGTGGGAGCCATCCTGATTAGATAAAATAATAACCAATCTGATCTTGCAAGAGCGCACGCTGAGTGTTTTCTTCTCTCTCTCTCCAGGTAGCGACCATATCACGCCTTAATCAAGATAATAATACGGATTATTGACCGAACCCGCTTGTTATACTGAGCTGGGGAACGTTGGTCCCGCTCCAATTTATAATTGTTATAAGACAGAGCAGGAAATTGGGGAATACCAGAATTCCTATGCCGCCCAAACGAAGGAAGTGCATATGATGCATCTCCTTCGGGTGTGTTCATTACAAAGAACTGTTTCTCAGTATCCTCTGCGTCCTGGGTATTTGATACCGGATCAGGATCCCAGATATGTAATCTGTTACATAGGGCTACAGAAAGGTAGAGAACTGAGAATGGGTGATAAGTTTCATGAGGCAGAAAACGGTGCAAGTGTTGCAGCCAAGTCTGTTGGTCACTGTCACCCTGTATGAACAGTACATTGATTCTGAACGAATGTTATTAGATACCGAACCTGATATACAAAATCATATCAGTCTCTTTATTAGTAAAAAAATGATAAAATTTTGTATTGTTGGACAATGTTTTGAACATTTCCTATATCAAAAGTTGATTGGTTCAGGCACGTTATCTAAAAGCATTGATGTTCTAAATCAAACTACAGTTCTTAGTATACGGAACACACACAAGAGGAAGAGTTCAGAAATGAACGGATCCTTCTTGAGGTATTGTAGACTAGGTCATATCAATGTGACCCGACTAGCTTAAGTTACATTGTAGATGCATATTTAAATCAGTTTGAATTTACATCTTGTGAAACTTGCCAGTCATGTCACAGAGATAAGATGACCATAGCTCTGTTTATTGGAAACAGAGAAAGAGTTAGTGAACTCTTGGGATGATACATGTTGATGTATAAAGGTCCCCTGTCTACACATGCCAAGACCGGTTCTTTATACTTCATTATATTCTCTGATGATCTCTCAAGATTCAGTCATATGTTCCTGTTGAAACATGAGTCCGAACCTTTTTGAGATATTCACAGAATATAAGTTAGAAGTAGAGAACCAAAATACGGGTATAAGTATTATGTCCTTTGATGTGATCGAGGAGGAGAATACTTGAGCACGGAAATCCTGGACTATTCTAAAGGAGAATGGGATTCTCTCTCAGCATTACTCCTCCGTATACACCATAGCACGATGGTATATCGGGGCGGAGCAATAGCACCCTATGTGATATGGTGTGCTCTATGATAAGTACTAGTGAGTTTCCTATTTCCTTTTGGGATTTATGCACTTGAGAAGCTGCATACCTAGTGAATAGGGTTCAAATCAAATCAGTTGCCTACCACTTCATATGAGATATGGAAAGGGAAGAGCCCATATCTTAAGTTTGTTAAGATTTGGGGTTGTCCGGCCTATGTTTAAAAGCAAAATCCGGACAAGCTCGAGGCAAGGTCTGTTGTGTAGAACTGGAAATGTTTCAGCTATACAAACTGCAGCTGATGATTTAGTAGAACCAAAGGATTCAGTAGATACCAACGAACCTCAGCCTCTCTGCCGATCTAGTAGGGTTCCTCACCCACCTGAGAGATACTTCTGTTTCTCTATGACAGTGGGAGCGAGGATTGCATCATGAGATGATGACCCAACTGGTTTCGAACTGGCCATCAGGAGTGGGACTCTGTAAGAATGGCTGGATGTTTATCGATCTGAGATGGAATCCTTATACACCAACAAAGTATGGACTTTGGTTGCTATATCTAAAGGGTTAAATCCCCATCAGGAGCAAGTATATCTTGAGAAGATTACTTGGTGTAGATGGAAAAGTTGAGACTTTCAAAGCTAGACTTGTTAAAGGTTTTCGTCATCGACCAGGCGTGGATAATGATGAAACCTTTTTCCAGTGGCTATGCTTAAGTCCATCCAGATCCTACTTGCCACGGCTACATACCATGACTACGATATATGGCGGTTGGGTGCCATGACTGCTTTTCTAAATGATGTTTTAGAAGAGAACGTCTATAAGTACACAGCCAGAGGGCTTCGTAAACAGTGGAAGCAGCGGAAACGTGTGCAAGATGTTTTATGTGATAAAGCAGGCATCGCGGAGTTGGAACGTCTGTTTTGATGTGTTAATCAAAGAGTTTGACATCATCAAAATGGTAGATGAACCTTGTATATACAAAAAGGTAGTAGGGAGTATGGTCGTGATCCTCGTAGAGTACGTGGATGACATACTCTTGATAGGGAAGTAGTTTCCTATGCTACGTTCGGTCAATCTCCGCTTATCACAAGGATTCTCCATATAGGATCAATGTGATACCTGCTAAATCCTAGTTTTTGGATCTATGAGATAGATCTAATTGGATGTTAGGATACTCACTAGTTGTAGTGAGATGGTATCAATCGATCTTGGGGAGAATCACTGGAAAGGTTCCAGGGTGATAAGGACGATTGAATGTCAGTCACAGGCATTGTCTTTACCCTCAGTTGAGGGACGGTATGTTGGAAGAGTTACAAGCTAGATACCGTGGCATACTAGACGATAAAGGATGGATACATCGCTACTTAAGATGCTACCAAAGAGGCAGTTTGGGTGTATGTTTGTTCATGAGATGAACTTGGTTCCTACCATTGTGTGACAATGGAAGTGTGGCTTTGGCCCAGGAACCCCGGTCCCATCAGTGACCCAGACGTATTCTGAGGCAGCATCACCTGATCATGGAGATAGTTGATCTCCAGGGTGACCGAGATTAGGAGAGCAGACTCAGAGGATAACACGGCGGATCCACTCACGAAGGCCTATTCCCAGAGAGAGACTTTTATGGGATGGTTGAGTATGAAATACTACAACCACTGCTATAGATGGCCCTAGTGCAAGTGGGAGATTGTTAGTTATATGTATGCCCTAGAGGCCATTACTGTACATAGGATGTATATTGTAGTGGATGCTGGGACATATATAGGGAGGACTTTCTTGCTCGACATGATAGTATGCTATCTGGTTACTCTTTACCTTAACGTGTATACTGATTGTCTCTCTGTTACATGTTGGTAAAGCCCTTGGGATGTGTACTTGACTACCTGGACTATGATGCGGATCATACTAGTGGGGACATGGTAGTCCATAAGTACATCCTTCAAGGTCCCTAGTCGTGGGTGTATCGAGACGGGGCATCGATATACCAGAGTAGACTAGCGTATACCTTCTCGACCCATACAGATGGGCTATGGATGATCCCATATCCATTGGTGTTTGACATCAGAGATGATATACGGGTGCTCAGTGGAGACTGGGTACACTGGACGGACTCGCCGAGAACTCCCAGATGGTATTATACCTTACGTCAGATGGCAGTTCTCTGGTGACACTGGTACAGGTTAGTCTGTTGACCCGAGATCGTCATAGAGTCTTGTGTGATTCCCACCGTACTTTGATTTCCACCTTACCACGTCCAAGAGGGCGTGCAAAATGGTGGCTTTTGGGTACAGTCCCGAATCACATGGAGGCAATGAGCGATAGGAGGGGATTCGTCTCTCCCGGTATAGGGAGTTGATGTTGCGCTGTGTTCGATTGGCTATAACCGGAAATCCCTGGCCAGGGTTGCTGAGATTTACTGGTAAGTGTTACCAGTAGTTTCTCGAACTGTTATAGACCTCATATCGACACGACTTATCGAGCTACTGGGGTCTGACGTTTACCACCCCTAGGCAAGATATGCGACATATCAGACGATCAGACCGGACTGTACAGTAAGTGTTACTGGTTGGATTCACAGGAGTGTGAGCGGGCTTGGTTGTCGATCTTTTGATCGCTCAATACCCGGGTGGCCGTTACGTTTAGCAGACCGCTTGCGGCTTGTGGGTGTTTGATATGATCATTACCTGCTGCCGGTGTATTGACGAGTCTTTAGAGTCCTACACAGAGGTTTCCTGGCTCAAGCGAAACGAAATAGGAGCGCATATGAGATATGTGCGGGACCGAGAATAATGCGTGTATGTGATACCGTATTCTATTCTCGCGATGAATGTATCGATGAATGACCGACTAATATCCAATGTATCGACTTATCGAATCAATCCTCGATTCGATAACCAGGTTATATCGCATACAACCAATCGATACATTCATCGCGAGAATAGAATACGGTATCACATACACGCATTATTCTCGGTCCCGCACATATCTCATATGCGCTCCTATTTCGTTTCGCTTGAGCCAGGAAACCTCTGTGTAGGACTCTAAAGACTCGTCAATACGCCGGCAGCAGGTAATGATCATATCAAACACCCACAAGCCGCAAGCGGTCTCCTAAACGTAACGGCCACCCGGGTATTAAGCGATCAGAAGATCGACAAGCAAGCCCGCTCACACTCCTGTGAATCCAACCAGTAACACTTACCGTACAGTCCGGTCTGATCGTCTGATATGTCGCATATCTTGCCTAGGGGTGGTAAACGTCAGACCCCAGTAGCTCGATAAGTCGTGTCGATATGAGGTCTATAACAGTTCGAGAAACTACTGGTAACACTTACCAGTAAATCTCAGCAACCCTGGTCAGGGATTTTCGGTTATAGCCAATCGAACACAGCGCAACATCAACTCCCTATACCGGGAGAGACGAATCCCCTCCTATCGCTCATTGCCTCCATGTGATTCGGGACTGTACCCAAAAGCCACCGTTTTGCACGCCCTCTTGGACGTGGTAAGGTGGAAATCAAAGTACGGTGGGAATCACACAAGACTCTATGACGATCTCGGATCAACAGACTAACCTGTACCAGTGTCACCAGAGAACTGCCATCTGACGTAAGGTATAATACCATCTGGGAGTTCTCGGCGAGTCCGTCCAGTGTACCCAGTCACCACTGAGCACCCGTATATCATCTCTGATGTCAAACACCAATGGATATGGGATCATCCATCGCCCATCTGTATGGGTCGAGAAGGTATACGCTAGTCTACTCTGGTATATCGATGCCCCGTCTCGTTACACCCACGACTAGGGACCTTGAAGGATGTACTTATGGACTACCATGTCCCCACTAGTATGATCCGCATCATAGTCCAGGTAGTCAAGTACACATCCTAAGGGCTTTACCAACATGTAACAGAGAGACAATCAGTATACACGTTAAGGTAAAGAGTAACCAGATAGCATACTATCATGTCGAGCAAGAAAGTCCTCCCTATATATGTCCCAGCATCCACTACAATATACATCCTATGTACAGTAATGGCCTCTAGGGCATACATATAACTAACAAAATGGGCACGGATGAAAACCCGAAAGGGCTCCGTGAGTAAAAACAGCAGGGCTACCGGCAAGTTTTGTGAAAACCCGAAAGGGCGCAACCTCGTTAGAAAAAAAAACGGTATGTCCATAAGCAAAAAGGGTACGAATGAAAACCCGAAAGGTCTCCATGAGTAAAAACAGCAGGGCTACCGGTGAGTTTTGTGAAAACCCGAAAGGGCGCAATCTCGTTGAAAGACACTTGCAAGGTCCTCTCGACCTTGTGAGGAGAAACCACCTGCGTGAGATCCTTACGACTCACAAGGGAGAAACACACTTAGGGATCCTCACGATTCCTAGAGAGAAATTACACTTGCGAGATCCTCACGACTCGTAAGGAGAACCCTCTTATGGGACCCTCACGGCTCATAAGATTTGAAAGTCTTAAGCTACAGGGATCTAAACATGTTCTTAAGCAGCCACCACAACTTCCGACACTGCCCTACAAGCGGCTCAATGCTGACCCTTGTATACAATCCACTGGCGTGAATAAACATTTCCCTAACAAGGTCTCATCCATGGCTAAGGATATGTCTGCACGGTGAACAACCCTTGTGAGTCCTCTCGACTTATAAGGAGAAAACACTCTTGTAAGAGCCTTACGACTTATAAGAGATCATACACTTAGGAATCCTCACGATTCCCAAAGAGAAATTACACCTACGAGATCCTCACGACTCGTAGGGAGAAATACCTTCATGAGACCCTTACGGCTCATGAAGTCAAAAGCCTTAGTCGACGGGATCCTAACCCTGTTCGCTAAGCCACCTTTGTTCGACATCGACAGAGGCAAATGATGATTCGCTCCTGGCAATATTCCAGTTGTAGCAGTGCTGATGCCGAAATTGGTGTATAATTCCAAGCTTGCGGCAAAAAGCCGGCGAGCCACATATGCATGCAAAATAGCCGAAATGATGGGGCAACTTGCAACAAAATCAGCAAGTAAAAATGCATGCACGCAAAATAGCCGAAATGATTGGGCACCGCGAAAAATAGCCGAAATGATTGGGCAACTCGCAATAAAAAAGCAGCGAGTAAAAAAAATAATAATAACAAATAGCCGAAATGATTGGGCACCGCGAAAAATAGCCGAAATGATTGGGCAATCACGACCATCGTGATGTAAAAGCTGAAATGATAGAGCATCGCGGAAAGAAATAAAAAAAATATACTAATAAAAAATGAATGAATAAAAAAAATGAAAGTTATGCCCTACAGGTGATATCACATCAATCCATGTATACGATCCAGGGGCGCAAACAAAGAAGGAATCACGCCTTCCCTCCTCAGGCTCCATCAGAAAGAGAGCCAAGTCTCGACGGTCACATCTGCATCCCAGAAGACCAACAACAGCGTTCCTCCTCCAGCAGGATTCAGACGCGACAATTAAACAATGGAGCTGCAGCATAATCCCCAGTTCCAAACCTTAATGGCAATATCTACAGCCTAAAAATCAGCAACGGTGATCCTCCTCACTCCAGCAGGACTCGGACGCAACATCACCAAGCGGAATGACAGCAAAATTCCAGCTCCACCTCAGCATTCGTCTCACTACAAGCAGACGATATGTCACTACAGCATCCTTCCTTCAACAGGATTCGGAAACGCCAAAGCAAATGAAGCGAAGGCCAAATTCCTAGCTTCAGGGTATTGACGGCAACTCATATAAAATCCGAAAGACCACCAGAGACCACCTCACACCAGCGCGGAGTGGTCACCACCTCGACGTTCATCTCGATACAGCAGACAAGATGTCACTAAGAGCGTTCTTCCTCCATCAGGATCCAGACACGACAATCAAACAACGGAGCCACGGTAAAATCCCTAGTTCCAAACCTCGACGGTTTACCAACAACCTAGAGACAACCGTGGCATTCGTCCCGATACAGCAGACGCAATGCCAGCAAATGAAGCGAAGGCCAAATTCCTAACTTCAGGGTCTTGACGGCAACTCATATAAAACCTGAAAGACCATCGGAGATCATCCCACATGGAGTGGTCACCACCTCGACATTCGTCTCGATACAGCAGACGAGATGTCACCACAGCGTTCTTTCTCCACCAGGATTCAGACGCGACAATCAAACAACGGAGCCACGGCAAAATCCCTAGTTCCAAACCTCGACGGTTCACCAACAACCTAGAGACAACCACGACATTCATCTCAATACAGCAGACTCAATGCCAACAAATGAAGCGAAGGCCAAATTCCTAGCTTCAGGGTCTTGACGGCAACTCATATAAAACCTGAAAGACTATCGGAGATCATCCCACACCAGCGCGGAGTGGTTATGACTCATCGGAGCTCTCCAAAATGAGCCTAACCTCAAGTAAAAAGCGGCATGGCAAAATTCCTAACGCTTGCTCTTCCGACGGTCAAACTGCCTAGGAGGATTGCTTGAAGACGTCTTGTCCATCCCCCGAAGGGATCAGAGACATGACAATCGCAAGGCTACTCGAACAGCAAGGTGGCCTATTGTAACAATTAGGAAAAAGTTAGAAGTAAATAAATTTAATTAAATTAAGAATAAGGTGATAAATCACAAAACGGTTAAAATCAAATATGTCAATCTTCATAAGTTATATGTAATATAAATTAAATTAGAATTTTTAACTGTAATTTAAATAAGTTATAAGAGTTTTAATGATAATTTTAGCCTCTTTTTAACAAAAGATGTGTTTTATAATAAGTAAGTTGTGAGGGGGCAAATTGTAAAGTTTGAGTTGTTATGCAAATACAAGATTGTTGAGGGTTTAAGGGAAACAAATGATATTAATTCAGTTCTGAAACTAAATTAAAAAAAAAATAAAAAAATTGAAGATAATTACCACACCACCTCATGCTTGCATGAACACCCTTCAACCTACACCTCCTCCTTGCATGGAACATGCACACTCAAGCTCAAGACACCTCCACCTTCCCTTATCCCTTCCTCCTCTCACATATAAAACCTAATTTCAGTTTAAACTCTGAATCAAAACTAAAAAGAAAATCAAAGAAAAAGAAAAAGGAAAAGAGAAAAAAAGAGAAGAACAAGAGGAAGAAGAAGAAGAAGGGGCTTGTTCATGGAGATTGTTCATCCTCAAGCTAGGAGGAGCTTGTAGATCTTTGAGAGGGTTATTCCTACAACAAATAGGAAGGTAAAATTCTAAATCACAGTAGGTAATTAAGCTCTGTAGTTTAGTTAATTACAGTTTAGCATGTCACATAATATCGTATTCTAGGTAAAATTAGAGTCTGTTAGAATCTGCTATAATCTGGAACTAAATTAAATAAATTCAACAGAGCTAAAATGATGTAGGAAGCAATTGGAACACACCACAAGAAAATGACAGTGGGGGGCCGGTTTTGGGCCGGCGACAGAAGGAATTTTGCCGGCGTCGCCGGCCATGTGGGAAGCTTTGGTGGTTTGGTTTTATGGGTAGTCAACAGTATACAATTTAGGCTAATTTGGTACTGTTGATTTAAATTAGTTTTACTGTAGTAAAAATCTGGGATGATATATCGGAAAGGGAATCGTAAAACGCTAAATACGACACGACGAAATCACGTCGCGTTGTAAATTCTGAAACAGTGCAGTTTTGGGTTAAAATCCAGCAAGACTAAGTGTTTAATAACTTGATATAATCAAATAGTAGATAACTAGTAAGTAGAATAACGTGTTTCTATTTCCGTTATATCGGAATAGTCATTTTGCTTATATACGTCACTTGGTATATTTAGACGCGGATACGAGAAGTACGGAAGCCGCGAGGAAAGGGAAAAGATTAGCGATTCCGGAGTAGATTCGACTTTTCCGGTGAGTAGACTAAACATCTACCGGGAAATTTTGTAAAGATGGCGTGTTTCGCCCGTAGTTTACTTAACTTGATATTTATATCGTCATGCTTAAATATCATAATTGCATTCATTACAATACTTGTAAATTGCTTAATTGCTAGAACACTTCACAATTATCGACGAGTCATGCCACGTGCACAATTTATATGCTACACACACCTCGTCGATATTGCCATGTCACATACACTTAAATATCATACTTGTTAAAACAAGTGATATCGTATTTCACATGTCTAATGTAGTGGTAGATTGCATCATTGACATCTTGTTACTTTATTCGTATTTTGGTGTTATATATGAAGTAAATGTAGAATTGAGGATTTATGATTTGAGTTTTGAATACTATTGCATAAATCCTGTATTTTCATGATTGATGTGTCATGTCCACCATGAGATGATTTCTGTTTTGGTTTTTATTCCGGACCGAGTGGGGGAGATATACGGTTGCGGATTTACGTTATCCATACTGAGTAGGGGAGATATACAGTTGGATACATGGTGGACCCGGTCGAGACCGAGGGGCAGGATAGCCGTATTGAGACGGGGGAGCCTAGCGAGGTTACTCGATACCGGAGTTGGTTATAGAATATGGCGTGTATCTAGAGGATAACGACCGATATTATGGGTATAGGATCATTCGGGGAATGATGCCTATAAGAAATAAAAGTATTGTGTCGTTGATGGACACCGAGAAATGATTTACTTGAGTTATGATTTTCGAAGTATAATGAGATTTACTGTTGAATTTCACATATACACATATACCATATTGATTCATATTTGTCATATTTACTTTATTCGCCGTTATATGTTAGTCGTATTCACTGAGTTGGCAACTCATCCCCGTTGTGCCACAGTTCCTTGCAGGGATAGAGTGGACGGTTAGCTGCGGGGCAGGATCACTTTTGCGGTTGTGTTCCATTTTTTTGCTAGGTAGGTTACATGTGTAGTAACCTTCCATGTTATACTTTTGTATCTAGAAAGACTCCATCAGACTTGTATTTTGACTTAGAAATGAGAGATGGTATGTATATGTACAGTTGTGATCTGTTGATCAGTATTATAGTTCTTCCGTTATGAGATTCAGTGATGTTCATTATGTGTATATTCATGTTCATTTTTGATATTGTTGATTCCAACTAGGAATACAACTAAACTTAACCTTTATTATTTGCTTAATGAATTAACTTCACAAATTGAAATTTTTACTTAAAAACTAAATTTTCATAAATAATTCCGCAATAAGGTATTTGATCTTGGTTTTCGGCTTACTTGGACTTGTACATACCTTTAGATATGATACAAATCTAAGTGCCGGTCACATCCAAACTTGGGTCGTGACAAAGTTGGTATCAGAGCCTAGGAGTAACCTTACGGAATTTAGTAAGGGATTTCAATAGGTTGATGTAAGTCCGAGAGTTAGGATGACCTTTAGTTTGATGGAGTAGGTGAATTAGGACGAATGCAGTACCGTACGTATGTTCCGCGGCATATTTACGTTATCGTATTCAGCCTAACTAACCTTAGGATGTTTATCTTGATCTATTCTTCCGTTGATTCTCCGTTATTGATTACTTCTGTTCCCACACCTTATCAACTCTCGTTTCTTGTTCCAGTTGCTATGGCTACGCGGGCTAGGCGAGCCGCAGCCAGGAATGCAGCTAGGGCGAGTCCGCCTGTGACGACGACTGGTACACCGGACGTGCAGGAGGTGCATGAGCATGTTGATCCTCCTCCTCCAGATCGCATGACTAGGATTGAGGAGGGTATGTTGGGATTACAGCGAGTGGTGGGACAGTTAGCTGAGACCACTCGAGCTTTGAGATCAGATCCAGCACCGACCGTAGCAGAGTCCGAGGTACAGCCTACACAGACGGCAGCACCAGTAGATACGAGAGTGATGGAGGTATCACTTGCAGAGTTTATGAGATTGAGACCCCCAGTATTTACAGGGACCGACGTGACGGAAGATCCTCAGTCTTTTCTTGATAGGATGGCGAGAATTGGCAGATCATTGCGATGTTCTGATGCGAGGTCAGTTGAGCTGACTAGCTTTCGTTTGGAGGGACTTGCACAGGAGTGGTGTGAGTCGATGGAAAGAGGGCGAGCTACGAATCTTCCTCCGATGACATGGACCGAGTTTTCTACAGTTTTTCTTGCCAGATTTCTTCCCCAGAGTGTGAGGGATGCTAGAGCTAGCAGTTTCGAAGCGTTGAGGAAATCAGCGAGTATGTCAGTAGCAGATTATGACTTACGATTCACCCAGCTATCGCGATATGCCCCATACTTAGTACCTACAGAGGAGCTTCGGGTGAAAAGGTTCCTAAGGAGTTTGGACACACAGTTGTATCTGGCGATAGGCTCCCAGCATTTTGATACATACGCACAGGCTATGGATGCGGCGATTCGAGTAGAGGAGCGTTTGAGCCAGTCAGGAGTTGTTCCGGAGCCAAAGAGGAGTAGACCATTCGTGCCGACAAATAGACAGTTTGGCCGAGGTAGAGGGTCCTATCCAGGCAGATATACTCCAGGCCGCAGTGTTGGACGAGGTTGGACACAGGGCCAGATGTTCAGTTCTTATCCTGATGATCAGAGACCACCAGCTACTTGTTATAGTTGTGGACTTCCCGGACACTTTGCGCGAGATTGTAGATCTCAGGGCGGGATCGTTGCTCCACAGGCTGCTTTACCCCTTCCACCTCCTACACCGATGGCTTTACTTCCTCCCCCAGTTGGCGCTACACGCCAGGCAGTTGCACCACGAGGTCGAGGCTATGCAGGACGTGCTCAGAGAGGTAGAGGAGATCGAGGTAGAGGACGACAGGATGCGGGCAGGGGCCAGGCTCGGGTTTTTGCGCTGACTCCACAGGATGCCCAGGCATCAAATGCAGTCGTGACAGGTACTCTTACAGTATGCTCATTAGAGGCACATGTTTTATTTGATCCCGGTTCTACACATTCTTATGTATCTTCACGATTCGCACTTTTATTGGGGAAGGAGTCGTCATTATTAGAGTTACCATTGGTAGTGATTACCCCAGTTGGAGATTCCTTTATAGCTCGGCACGTATTCAGATCGTGTTCGGTGCGTATTGGTAATAAAGATTAGCTTGTTGATCTGATTCTCCTAGATATGTTGGATTTTGACATACTTCTTGGGATGGACTGGTTAGTCGCTTGTCATGCCTATGTAGATTGTAGAGGAAAAGCGGTTAGATTTTGTTTTCCAGGTGAACCGGTATTTGTTGTGCAGGGGGATTGCAAGTTAACCCCTGTCAACATGATTTCTGCTTTTTGTGCGGGGCGGCTATTGAAGAGGGGTTGTCTTGGGTTCTTGGCTTTTATTCAGGACGTAAGGGTCGCTGAAGTTCCATTGGACCAAATCCCGATCATACGAGAATTTCCTGAGGTATTCCCAGCAGAGTTACCAGGATTGCCACCTGATCGAGATATTGAATTTTGCATTGACTTGATTCCGGGTGCAGGGCCTATTTCTATACCACCCTATCGAATGGCACCGACGGAATTGAAAGAACTCAAGGGCCAGTTGCAAGAGTTGTTAGATAGAGGACTGGTTCGTCCCAGTGTTTCACCGTGGGGAGCTCTTGTGTTATTTGTAAAGAAGAAGGACGGTAGTATGAGAATGTGCATCGACTACCGACAGCTAAATCGCGTCACTGTGCGAAACAGGTATCCATTACCACGAATAGATGACTTGTTCGATCAGTTGCAAGGAGCCGGATTTTTCTCAAAGATTGACTTGAGGTCAGGGTATCATCAGTTGAGGGTTCGGAAAGACGATATTCCAAAGACGGCGTTTCGTACGAGATATGGGCATTATGAATTTCTGGTGATGTCGTTCGGACTTACCAATGCTCCAGCAGCTTTTATGGATATGATGAACCGTATCTTTAGACCATTTATCGATCGGTTTATTATAGTATTCATAGATGATATTCTTGTATATTCTCGGAGTCAGACGGAGCACGAGCAGCATTTACGTATCACATTGCAGACCTTGAAAGAGCATAAGCTGTATGCAAAATTTTCTAAGTGTGCTTTTTGGCTCGATAGTGTGGAGTTCTTGGGTCACATAGTTACGAGGGAAGGTATATGTGTAGACCCAAAGAAGATTGAAGCGGTACAACACTGGCCCAGGCCTATGTCAGTTACGGAGGTTCGGAGTTTCATAGGTCTGGCAGGTTATTACAGACGCTTCGTACAGGATTTCTCACGGATAGCGGCACCTTTGACAGGATTGACTAGGAAGGAAATTCCATTTCTGTGGACAGATGCGTGTGAGCAGAGTTTCCAACAGTTGAAGACGCGTTTGACGACTGCGCCTGTATTATCTTTACCTTCCGGGTCAGGGGGTTTCGTCGTGTATTGTGATGCTTCTAGAGTGGGCTTAGGCTGTGTGTTGATGCAACACGGCAAAGTTATAGCATATGCTTCTCGACAGTTGAAGAGGCATGAACAAAATTACCCCACTCATGATCTAGAGATGGCTGCTGTGGTATTCGCATTGAAGATTTGGAGACATTATTTGTATGGAGAAACGTGTCAAATCTTCACAGATCATAAAAGTTTAAAGTATATCTTTCAGCAGAAGGATCTGAACCTCAGACAGCGTAGATGGATGGAACTGGTGAAAGATTACGATTGTGAGATTTTGTACCACCCAGGCAAAGCAAATGTTGTAGCAGATGCCTTGAGTCGGAGGCCTGGAGGTAATTTATCTCATTTGAGCATTTCGCAGAGACAATCTTCTACAGACTGGCAGATCTTATGTGATAGTCGTATACAGTTTGAGTTTACGTCGGCAGGAGGCCAGTTAGCACATGTTCGCACCAGACCTCAGCTATTGGATCGTATTCGAGATGCGCAGCCTACAGATACTCGCATGATGGAGATTATGGATCAGGTTAGACAGGGCAAAGAGACGGAGTTCGTGATTGATGATCATGGAGCACTACGTTTTAGGACTCGTCTCTGTGTGCCAGATTCTGACGGATTGAGGCGTGAGATTTTGGAGGATGCCCATAGATCAGTATACAGTATTCATCCTGGTTCCACAAAAATGTATCGTGATTTGAAGGATAATTATTGGTGGGAAGGAATGAAGAAGGATGTTACGGATTTTGTTTCACGATGCTTGACTTGTCAGCAAGTCAAAGCAGAACACCAGAGGCCAGCCGGGGAGCTGCAACCCTTACCCATTCCAGAGTGGAAATAGGAACAAATTTCCATGGATTTTGTGGTGGGTCTACCCAGGACTAGCAGAGGGTATGATTCTATTTGGGTGATTGTAGATAGATTGACGAAGGCCGCTCATTTTCTTCCAGTGAAGACGACATATGGATTTGCTCAGTATGCACAGGTTTATATCGATGAGATTGTACGTCTACATGGAGTGCCGACATGCATAGTATCAGATCGAGGTACCCAGTTCACGAGCAGGCTATGGCAGAAACTTCAGGACGCTCTTGGTACACGACTGAGTTTTAGTACAGCTTTCCACCCACAGACAGACGGTCAGTCGGAGCGGACCATTCAGATACTAGAGGATATGCTTCGGGCTTGTAGCTTAGATTTCGGTGGTAGTTGGGATCGTCACCTACCTTTGGTAGAATTTTCGTATAACAACAGCTTTCAAGAGACGATCCAGATGGCACCCTTTGAAGCCTTATATGGAAGGAAATGTAGATCACCTGTTTGCTGGACAGAACTTAGTGAGAGTTGTATTTTGGGACCGCAGATAGTACAGGAAACTACAGAGAAGATTCAATTGATACGAGATAGAATGAAAGCGGCTCAAAGCAGACAGAAGTCATACGCAGATCGACGACGACGTAAACTCGAGTTTGATGTGGGAGATCATGTGTTCCTTCGAGTATCTCCAATGAAAGGTGTGATGCGCTTCGGGAAGAAAGGGAAGCTCAGCTCCAGATATGTTGGACCATACGAGATTTTAGAGAGAGTGGGTGCTGTGGCTTATCGGTTAGCACTTCCACCTGGTTTTCCCGACGTACATCCGGTATTCCACGTTTCGATGCTTCGCAGATATCTTCACGATCCATCTCATGCGATCCAGCATCAGACTCTACAGATTGAGCCAGATCTATCCTTCACAGTGCAGCCAGTCGCTATTCTGGACAGACAGGCAAAGCAACTACGATCGAGGATACTGCCATCTGTAAAGGTTCTCTGGCAAGGAAAGGATCGCGAGGAGATTACTTGGGAGACGGAGGACGCAATGCGAAAGAAATTTCCACATCTTTTCTTAGGTATGTCTAGTAATTATTTTAAATTCGGGGACCGAATTTTCTTAAGGGGGGAATATTGTAACAATTAGGAAAAAGTTAGAAGTAAATAAATTTAATTAAATTAAGAATAAGGTGATAAATCACAAAACGGTTAAAATCAAATATGTCAATCTTCATAAGTTATATGTAATATAAATTAAATTAGAATTTTTAACTGTAATTTAAATAAGTTATAAGAGTTTTAATGATAATTTTAGCCTCTTTTTAACAAAAGATGTGTTTTATAATAAGTAAGTTGTGAGGGGGCAAATTGTAAAGTTTGAGTTGTTATGCAAATACAAGATTGTTGAGGGTTTAAGGGAAACAAATGATATTAATTCAGTTCTGAAACTAAATTAAAAAAAAATAAAAAAATTGAAGATAATTACCACACCACCTCATGCTTGTATGAACACCCTTCAACCTACACCTCCTCCTTGCATGGAACATGCACACTCAAGCTCAAGACACCTCCACCTTCCCTTATCCCTTCCTCCTCTCACATATAAAACCTAATTTCAGTTTAAACTCTGAATCAAAACTAAAAAGAAAATCAAAGAAAAAGAAAAAGGAAAAGAGAAAAAAAGAGAAGAACAAGAGGAAGAAGAAGAAGAAGGGGCTTGTTCATGGAGACTGTTCATCCTCAAGCTAGGAGGAGCTTGTAGATCTTTGAGAGGGTTATTCCTACAACAAATAGGAAGGTAAAATTCTAAATCACAGTAGGTAATTAAGCTCTGTAGTTTAGTTAATTACAGTTTAGCATGTCACATAATATCGTATTCTAGGTAAAATTAGAGTCTGTTAGAATCTGCTATAATCTGGAACTAAATTAAATAAATTCAACAGAGCTAAAATGATGTAGGAAGCAATTGGAACACACCACAAGAAAACGACAGTGGGGGGCCGGTTTTGGGCCGGCGACAGAAGGAATTTGGCCGGCGTCGCCGGCCATGTGGGAAGCTTTGGGGGTTTGGTTTTATGGGTAGTCAACAGTATACAATTTAGGCTAATTTGGTACTGTTGATTTAAATTAGTTTTACTGTAGTAAAAATCTGGGATGATATATCGGAAAGGGAATCGTAAAACGCTAAATACGACACGACGAAATCACGTCGCGTTGTAAATTCTGAAACAGTGCAGTTTTGGGTTAAAATCCAGCAAGACTAAGTGTTTAATAACTTGATATAATCAAATAGTAGATAACTAGTAAGTAGAATAACGTGTTTCTATTTCCGTTATATCGGAATAGTCATTTTGCTTATATACGTCACTTGGTATATTTAGACGCGGATACGAGAAGTACGGAAGCCGCGAGGAAAGGGAAAAGATTAGCGATTCCGGAGTAGATTCGACTTTTCCGGTGAGTAGACTAAACATCTACCGGGGAATTTTGTAAAGATGGCGTGTTTCGCCCGTAGTTTACTTAACTTGATATTTATATCGTCATGCTTAAATATCATAATTGCATTCATTACAATACTTGTAAATTGCTTAATTGCTAGAACACTTCACAATTATCGACGAGTCATGCCACGTGCACAATTTATATGCTACACACACCTCGTCGATATTGCCATGTCACATACACTTAAATATCATACTTGTTAAAACAAGTGATATCGTATTTCACATGTCTAATGTAGTGGTAGATTGCATCATTGACATCTTGTTACTTTATTCGTATTTTGGTGTTATATATGAAGTAAATGTAGAATTGAGGATTTATGATTTGAGTTTTGAATACTATTGCATAAATCCTGTATTTTCATGATTGATGTGTCATGTCCACCATGAGATGATTTCTGTTTTGGTTTTTATTCCGGACCGAGTGGGGGAGATATACGGTTGCGGATTTACGTTATCCATACTGAGTGGGGGAGATATACAGTTGGATACATGGTGGACCCGGTCGAGACCGAGGGGCAGGATAGCCGTATTGAGACGGGGGAGCCTAGCGAGGTTACTCGATACCGGAGTTGGTTATAGAATACGGCGTGTATCTAGAGGATAACGACCGATATTATGGGTATAGGATCATTCGGGGAATGATGCCTATAAGAAATAAAAGTATTGTGTCGTTGATGGACACCGAGAAATGATTTACTTGAGTTATGATTTTCGAAGTATAATGAGATTTACTGTTGAATTTCACATATACACATATACCATATTGATTCATATTTTTCATATTTACTTTATTCGCCGTTATATGTTAGTCGTATTCACTGAGTTGGCAACTCATCCCCGTTGTGCCACAGTTCCTTGCAGGGATAGAGTGGACGGTTAGCTGCGGGGCAGGATCACTTTTGCGGTTGTGTTCCATTTTTTTGCTAGGTAGGTTACATGTGTAGTAACCTTCCATGTTATACTTTTGTATCTAGAAAGACTCCATCAGACTTGTATTTTGACTTAGAAATGAGAGATGGTATGTATATGTACAGTTGTGATCTGTTGATCAGTATTATAGTTCTTCCGTTATGAGATTCAGTGATGTTCATTATGTGTATATTCATGTTCATTTTTGATATTGTTGATTCCAACTAGGAATACAACTAAACTTAACCTTTATTATTTGCTTAATGAATTAACTTCACAAATTGAAATTTTTACTTAAAAACTAAATTTTCATAAATAATTCCGCAATAAGGTATTTGATCTTGGTTTTCGGCTTACTTGGACTTGTACATACCTTTAGATATGATACAAATCTAAGTGCCGGTCACATCCAAACTTGGGTCGTGACACCTATCGAGGGATACATCAGCCAACGCGACGGTACGACGGACAAAACCCTAGTACCATAGACCCTAACGGACCTCTGTCGTAAAGAGCAGAGGTTAACTGTAACGTTAGGATATTCTTGCGAGAAATGGTCGATTCGTCTCGACTCGTGAGGAAAATCCTTAGGCAGCGGGGATTAAAAAACTTGTTTCCTAAGCACTGGGACCCTGCAAGTCGGTCCAAAACGGACTCTTGCATACTATTCACGGACCATACTCTTCAAAGTCGAATCTCGACAAGGAGGGAAACAACCACTTACGAGTCCTCTCGACTTGTAAGAGGGAAAATCTCTAGTGAGATCTTTACGGCTCTCAAGAGAAAACGCACTTAGGAGTCCTCACGACCCCTAAGGAGAAAATACACCTACGAGAGCCTCTCGACTCGTAGGGAGAAAAGTCTTTATGAGACCCTCACGGCTCATAAATTTGTAAAGACTTAGGTGGCAGATCTTAACCCTGTTTCCTAAGCCATCAGTGCCTTACAAGAAGGTCAAGATAGACTATCTGCAAGCCACACTCTCCGAAGTCGAACATCGACAAGGAGGGAAACAATCACTTATGAGTCCTCTCGACTTGTAAGGGAGAAAATTCTCTTGTGAGATCCTTACGACTCTCAAGAGAAAACGCACTTAGGAATCCTCACGATTCCTAAGGAGAAAATACACATACGAGATCCTCAAGACTCGTAGGGAGAAATTTTTTTATGAGACCCTCACGGCTCATAAAGTTGAAAAGTCTTAGGTGACAGATCCTAACTCTGTTTTCTAAGAATCGTTACCACCCTACGAAGAGTCTAAGGTGCTCACTCTATCATCTGCCAGCTATGTTTGCTAAGATGACATGCAGATAACAAAAGAAAGAAAAAAGCAGAGAGATGACACAAGACATTGCGAAAGAAATGTATTTTTTATTCATGAATTCAATTGAGTACAAGCTACATCATCTGAAAGGATAAAGAAAAATGAATACATTTTATTCAAAATTTACAAATAACGCAAAATGCAACTATTGGGAGGGAAGCGTCTTCAGTAGGCCAATCAATTGCTCACGCACTCCCCTCAGCCTCTCGTCACGGTCGGCTGCCACGGCCAACTCCGTTTCAACCTGAGCCCGTTGCTGCAAATAAGACGAAAGTCGCTCATCAACGACCCGCCGAGCTGCTCCACGACTCTGCGCATCCTGCTCAATGAGGTCGAGCTTCTGCCTTAGCATTAGCCCATCAGAAATGCATCGTAAAAGGCCCCCAAAGATGGTTTTCAACTGCACAGCATTGGCGTCAACCTGAGCATGCAGTCGAGCAGATTCGCTTGAAGTCTCTTCACATTCCTTATGCTTTAAGGTTGCTTCTTGTTCAAGATGACGGAAGTAAGGAGTGCTCTGCTCGACCCACGCAGCCCGTTGAGAGCTCACAGCCAGGACCTCGGGAGCAGGACGTCTGATCTCGAGCTCATACAAATAAGCCTCGATTTTCCTGCAGTGGCTAACCCATGACTCAATGACGCCCTCACTATGAAATTTCACGAGCGTCGCCAGCATAGGATTAACCTCGGCGGCAAAATCCGTAGCGAATATGGGAGTCTCCACGTCAAGCTCCTCGATGTAGTCGCTCAACATACGCAGACTATTCACAGCGCCTTTGGAAGATGCCCGTCGAGAGAAGGGGCCCACTGGCATTATAACTTGAGATTCGAACGGAGTTGGAGTCGGTATCACCGCTGCAAAACAAATCACGGTCAAATGATGATTCAAGAAATAGAGAATGTTTATAAACAATGAAGTTTACTATACCGGCTGAGGTAGATGGCAAGGCCGGGAGTACTGGTAGAACTATTCTCTCATTTCCTCCTTCAATCTGTAGTACTGCAATCAAGGCAAAGGAGAATCAGAAATGATTTCACTGTTGGTAAAAGAAAGAACGTTAACTGAAGGCTGTATTCACCAGCGCCACTAGATGAAGCAATCTCCAACGGGAAGGAGAAGTGGGGGTGCAGCACCTGGTACAGGTGGTCAAAAAGGACTCCTTTAAAGACGCAGTAATGCAACGTCAGTACATAAATTATACAGCCTAGAGATAAGACTGATGGGTCACAAATCCTTACCTTCCAGCATATGAGACGGTGCGAGAGAAGGTAGAGAGGTGGTCACCGACAGGGCGGTAACTGACGGCGCTGCCTCGGGTAGCGCGACATCAGCACTAGCCGCACCTGCATTAGAAACAAGATAAACCCTGTCAGGAAAGATTGAAAAAGATTGCGGAATAAAAAGAAGGGCGGTGACCTAAAATCTACCTGATGAGTCGCCAGCAGGAACCGTGACGAGGGCGTCACTTGATACAACAACGGCGTCCCCTTCCTCCATCGGGGTGGTCTCACCTCCTGTCGCCTCATCCCCTGAATCCATGAGAGCCGTCGTCACGCTCGCTACGCCAGGAGACGACAAAGAACCGTAGGCAGGAAGAGCGATGATCGGGGCGGTGCCCGACTCTTGAGAGGGGGCGGTGCCCGACTCTTGAGAGGGGGCGGCCACCTCGGGCTCAGCAATTGTACCCATTTCGCTCGCCACCACCTTGGTCTCACTAATGGTAGCCTTCTCATCCGTCGCCGCCTCGGGCTCGGAAATGGTATCTATCTCGGGCATAGCAATCGTGACTGTCTCGTCAGCCACTACCTCGAGCCCGGCAATTACGGCCACCTCGCCTACTGCCGCCCCAGGTTCGGCAATCGCAGCCACCTCCTCCACCGCTCCCTCAGGCTCAGCGGTCGCTGCCACCTTTTTAGGAAGACTCTGCTCTGCAAAGATAAGATATATGAGAACTAATGGTTTAAAACTTTGACAACGGAGCCTCAAGGCACATTGCCTGAAGTTGATTTGCCGTTTGCTTCCCGAGCCGCGTGTGCCGCCCGTCTGTGAGCAGTAGACAAGGCAACCGGAAACTCCTCTGAAGGAGTAGCAACAGGGGTAACGGCGCTTGAACCTGCTCCCGCAGCTAAAGCAGCACTACGCTCCCTTGCTGCGCGCCTCAGGCGTTTCCTTTCCTCCCAAGCCGTCAAGACAGACCTTTTAAAAGTCTCCTTCAACAGGACGTCGTCGTCCGCATTCAGGGTTACCTCTGGAGCCGTCAAGGCTTCCATCATCGGTTTTTTAAGTAAGGCCTCTTGTGGCAGTGCCGGAGAGGCCGGGACTTCGATAGCTGGCCCGGGGAGAATTTCCGCATCGGCTTGCGGGATAGGCATTGTGGTCCCTGTAATAAGACAAGGAAAGGGTCAGATTACTTATAAGAAACGGAAGCAGAAACATGGCGAACCGAAATGTACCAAGGCATAAGGATGCTCGAAGTCGTTCCTCTTCCTCAAAAGTCTTGAGAGAAGCAGCGAGAGCTTCTTTTGTAGAAATGCCTATTGAAGAAGGAAGAGTGTTAGTCAAAAAACAATGATAGAAGTATGATGCAATGGCGAAAAATAAAACTAATAATTACCTGATCGCGCGAGGTTATCCAACCCCTCTTCGCGTCTCGCCAATCGTTCAGAAGCTGCAATGGCAGCCGCCAGATCAGTGTCATCTGGTGGCATAAATAGATCGTCGTTGGTCCCATACTCACTCAAGCCCTCGCTATAAGGAGCATGAGGCTCCTGTCCAAGTACCACGTCAAGAGAAAAAAGTGACTTTTTCTTCTTCTGTGAGCGAGCTCCGGTCGCAGCTAGCACCAGCTTGCGTTTCGTGGGCACTTTGGGACGGCGAGTCCCGATATCCGAGCCCACGCCAGATTGGGGTGAAGCTACGGTTACCGTCTCCACGGGAGCACGGGGCACCGATGGCACGTCCACCGTCTCCACAGGATCACGGGGCAATCCACGCGTGGGGCTTAGCACACGTGGAAGCTCAACTGCAACAGCCTCTCTTAGCGGAGGGGGCACGGCGATTCGTCGCCTTAAAGGGACGTTGCGATTGCTGGCAGGGGGCGCACTCTTGCGATCGAGCAACAGCCGCCTCTCTTCTCTGATGACAGCACCCATCGTGTGCTGATACCAGGCCCCGTATACGTTAAGGGCCCTCGAAATCCAACTCGGCTCGCTAATAAAGAAGCGGGAGCCCGTATTTAAGCACATAAAGTGATGCAGCGTATCCCGTATTCCCTCTCTGGTGGCAGCAGGTTCTTCCAAAAACGCCTCCAGTGGGACCTCCTGGTTATAACTTAGCTGCTGGGCAAAATGATGGGGGTTGTATCTCATAAAAAGTGCCGCATCATTTTTCCTGAATACAAGGATGCCCGGCCTGATGGAGTATAGATGTAGAATCTCCCGGGCTTTCAATACGGAGGCCCCGTTCTTAAAAGTGTCGCGCAGTGCCAGCACCGTCTTGGAGGTCTCCTGGCCGATCGTCAGGACTTTGTCCGTAAAAGACATACCAGCTCCGACCGTGCGCGGACGAAGAAGCAACCCCCTAGCCTCCCGCTGAGACGGATTCACGATGGAAGCGTCAACCAGCCGCATAATTCTGGGAAATTTGCACTTCTCGAAAAATGAGGGTCCTTTATGAATACCAAACACCCCGAGCACGTGCATTTCCATCCACGAAATAAAGTAGTGCATCGGGAAGTTGGCAGCTTGCACCCACGGTTCAGTTGTGTCCGCCGCCACGCTAAGACCATGGTACAGGTGGGCCAGCCCGGCGATCCCGATGGCCACTTGTATGCCAGCCACCATTCGATGTGCTGGGTAGAAGACGGACGGCCTCATATAGAGAGGGTGCATGGGGAGCGCGAACCAGCACAACCATAGCCCCAGAAACCCGAGGAAGAAAGTCTCCCCGTCGATGCCCGGAGCGGCGATTTCTGACAGAGGGATGATCGCGGCATCGGGGAGATAAAAGCCCTTCTGATCATCTTCCAATATTGGTCGACGTTCCAAGCCAAAGCCAAAGGGATCGTCGAGCTTGGCAAATTTTTCGCCTCATTGCGATAAAATCTCCGGACGAAGAAACCGGGCAATGAAGTCCGCAAAACTACCCTCCGGCCTCCGGATTCCAAGAAGAGGCTCTCGTACATGTTTAGCACCTTGATCAAGCTGGGAAATTGGTGCTGGATGGCGTTCTCCGGCGTTAGGCCCATCACCACCGGCTTGGTGGCAAAAACATATTCATCTGGAGGAAGGAGCTCCTCATAGTGCTCCCCCCTAACCGGCAGACCGGAAATCTCAGCAAATTCTTCTAAGGAGATGGAGACTTCTCTGTCCAGTAGAAGAAAGGTGTGGGTTTGGATGTTCCACTGCTCCAAGAACGCCTTAATCCACCATGTCGGAGGAGCAGAATATTGGAACAGCGAGGCATAAACCGCAGGGTATAGACCGATCTTCAGCAAGTGCACCTTCTTCGCCGATAAAATATACCTGGCCCACTGCAAATACCCGGCCGAATGTCGAGGGGTCAACCCGATGTTGTAGGGTTGTCCCCAAGGGCACGACTCGCCCTGGCATATTCGCCGCCCTAAAGTATCCAAAGCCGCCGACAGTTGCATGGGTATGGCGGCAATCGAAGGTTGAAGAAGACCCTCCGAAGTCCAATTAACAACCTCCACGGCATAGTTCACCGGGGGTGCATCTGCATACGAGATCGGCTCTAACGGCGTCGCACAAGAGAAGCTTCGACGACCTTTGATAATCTGGTCGTACCACCTACCCCACAGGTGAAGGTTTTTGTATTCCGGGTCATAGTCTCTGATGAGCGCAAGAACCTCCCGGTCCACCGTTGCCTCAGGGAATCCTCCCTCTGAAGGAAAAAACGGGAAAGAAAGATCGGAAGACATGTCGCCTGCGAGAAAGAGCGGAATTCAATTATCAGTGTTATAATTTAATTTTAAAATCCTGACGCTCGGCACTTTAAAATTTGTACCACACTGCAATGCAGTGGAAAGGGGACCAAAGGGGGACCCACAAAATTCAGATGACAATGCATCAATTAATAAAACAGCCTCATCATTGGATGCGACTGTCAATTAATGAGGAAATCCTCAAAGATTTTTCTCATTGAATGAGAAATCCCTCAGGAGAAGGAGAAAATCTCCCTTTCAGAGCAAAGCTCTATAACAGAGTGACACTTGTCAAACTCTGGTCACGAGGGAATAAAACTCTTTAAAGAGCCTAGCTCTGTAATGATGATGGAAAATCCATCAAAGATTAATGAAAATTAATTCTTGAGAATTAAAATTCTGGGATCTTAAAGATCCATGAAAAAACTCTTAAGAGTTCTTCATCAAAAGATCAAAAGATCTACATATTATCAAAAGAGCAGAGCTCTGACTCATGGGCTAAGAAACCCTAAGAAAAGATCTGTTTAGATCTATGGGTTCATGAGAGCAGGGCTCTGTTTATGAAACCCTAAAAGGGTTTTCTTTAGATCAAAGATCTATGAAGAGCAAGGCTCTGTTAATGGGTAACAACCCTAATTTATTAAAATTAATTTAATTTAATTTTACCCAAATTTAGTAGAGTTTTAACTCTTGAAAGTTCTTGAACAAAAGAGCAAGGCTCTGAATAAAATTCTTAAGAAGAAGATGATAATCATCTGAGGACCAAAGGTCCTATTTATAGGCACTGAAACGCCTCTTCAACTTCTGAGTTGATCCAAGGGATCAGATGTTGCCACCGCTGTACTCACGTGTGCGCCACGTGAGCGCAACAGTGGGGGGGGCATTTGTTTCCCCCAATCAGAGCAAAGCTCTGTTTTGAATTTCAAAATTCAAAAATTGAAGCAACGCTTCAGATCCCGTGCGCTGCGCGCTGCGTGCCACGTGTCTAAAGCAGACGCGCTAGCGCCAGGTGCGCTGCGCCCTAGGCAGCGCACCCCCAATCAGAGCAAAGCTCTGCTTTAAAATTCAAAAATTAAATTGAAGCAACGCTTCAGATGCTGCGCGCTGTGCGCCACGTGTCAAACACAGGTGCGCTAGCGCAGTTGTGCAGCGCTCTGCGCTGCGCGCCACGTGTCAAACACGTGTGCGCTAGCACAGTTGCGCTGCGCTCTGCGCTATTGAACGTAGGTGCGCCAGCGCAAGGTGCGCCAGCGCAAAGTGCGCCAGCGCTGGAATTAAAATTCCCCCGCCGACAGATCAAAAGATCTACTAATAATAAATTATTAATTAAATAGAACTAAAGTTCTGTTATGGAAAGATTTTTTCAATTTTATTAAAAGAAGAAGATTATCTTCTGTAAAACAGAAGCCTTAGGATCAAAGATCCAACGGTGGGAAATATTCCCAAATCAATCAGAGAAAGATCTCTTAAAACTGATTTAACAAATTATTTGGCCCTATATAAAGGACCCTAGACTTCAAGTTTCAAAGATAAAAAAGGGGAGAGAAAAACCCTCTGCAAAAAGAAGAGAAAGCTCTTAGAAAGAAGAAGATCATTTCTTCATATTCAAGGTAAAAAGAACTATGTTCTTGAATAACAGAGATGAATCCATCTCGTAAAAAGAAGAACCATCTTCTAAAAATATCTTAGATCTATAAAAAGACCAAGGTCTTTGATTTAAAAGAAAAGATCAAGAGATCTAATAATAATAAACAAAAGAAGTATTTTACTTCATTCATAGATCTTTGATCTATAAAGGCAGAGCCCTTTTATAAAACAAGAACTTTTGTTTTTGAATCTTGAGGCAAAGCCTCCTTTGAAGAACATAAATCTGTTCTTTAATCTTAAAATTGATCATAAGCGCTTTGCGCTATTAAAAAGTGCCTTGCACTCATGAGTTGCGATCTTGCGCTCATTGGACCGGCGCTCAGCGCCAAAACCTGCCACGTATCAACCAGAGACACAATCTGTGCTTTACACTTCTAAAACAGAGCACTGCGCTCATCGGCAGGCACTCAGCGCCAAGCGCGCCACGTGTCACTCACTGGTGCGCCAACAGACTAGCGTAATGTGCTCATAAATTAAAAGCGCAATGCGCTAATAAACTAGCGCTTAGCGCTAAGCGCGACACGTGTCCTCCTCGTGTGCGCTATCCAACAGAAGCGCAATGCGCTCTTTCCTTGGCGCAAAGCGCCTGACACGCCACGTGGCGCACTGTCAGAACACAATTTGTTCTGATAAATGCTATGCATTCAATACACGACAAAAATTTTCAGGATCTAATGCTCAGCATTATTAAAAGGGCCGAGCCCAAGTAAAGGCTCAATAGCCAGAACAATAAAATGTTCAACTCATATCAACTGAGCCCATATGCTCATAAACCTTTAAACAGACTTTAGTCCCAAATTGGACTATAGATCTCCCAACTAACATTGGTTCAAGGGTACATCTCTGAACTCCTCTGATATCTGTCGTTGTAATCCTTCAACGTCTTCAGAGAGGTGACGGGTCCCGACAGCCATACATTTCACAGACTATGATGTCTTTAAACTGGACTGTGGGGTCCTTAAACTCATGGACTATGATGTCCTTAACCTCGAACGTGATGTCTTAAAACTAACAACGGACCGTGGGGTCCTTAAACCCATGGACTATGATGTCCTTAACCTCGACCGTGATGTCTTAAAACTAACAACGGACTGTGGGGTCCTTAAACCCACGGACTATGATGTCGTTAACCTTGACTGTGAGGTCTTTAAACTCACGGACTATGATGTCCTTAACCTTGACTGTGATGTCTTTAAACTCACGGACTATGATGTCCTTAATCTTGACCGGGATATCCTTAAACTAACATTGGACCCCCATATCCTTAAACTGGCAAGAGACCGAAATGTCCCTAAACTAAACAATAGAGCCCAAATGCTCTCTTGTTGGATCTAAATGATCCTGTTAAGTTGATCTTAGTCTGGAAATTAGACTAATGTATCCTTACAAAATGTTTAAGTTGATCTTAGTCTCAAATAAGACCAACGTATCCTTAAACCCAAACCAAAACCCAAATCTAAGAAAATACGGATTTGGACTAATCCACGTCCTACGGGCGACAACATAAATTAGTCTCCGTATACAATCCACGGGCAACCACAAACAAAACAAATACCCACGACACGAAGTGACCATCTGGAGAAGGAGAAATTGGTTACCGCGATGCGGTAGCGTAATTAACTGCAGGGGCTTGCGCCTACAGGGAAGAGCGTCCCCACAATCAAAAACCCCTCAAACGAGGGGGAATCTGACGAAGTCTGCTACATCGGCCGCATCTGTTTAAACCTTTGATAGATGGTGTCATAAATCAACTTGGCATCTTCGGAGAGGTGGACGGATAGCACTAATTAGCATCTTCCCCGAATTTCAGGCAAGACGAACCTACGCGGTCGCGTCTCTGTATTCAGAGGGGAACAGGTACATTGAAAGCGTACCCCGGGCCTTCGGCCCAAGGATGTTCTCGACCTTCGATGGCCTCCCAGAACACTCCTATGCTCGTCTTACAAATAACCGTTAGCTCACCTCCGAGCCCTCCTGCGCACTGGGCTTCCTCAGCCCTCCCAGCTCACCCCCGAGCTATCACTGAACAGAATAAGCTCGGCCTCCCGTCCTTTTTAGGCCTCTCACCGAGCTAGGCCTCCTCGGTCTCACCGACCGACCCAGAGCACAGATCATAGGCGTCCCCGCCATGGCTCTGCGAATCTCTCCATACGCGAGATATCCGCCGCCCAACGATCCCGCGTTCCATGCCGTCGCGTTCCCCCGTTAACGGGTGTATCTCGTCATTAATGGAGGATCCCGCCGTTCGCACAGACGTTACTCCATGGGCGTAACGGCTGGCGTGAATCTCGTGCCCGCCAGCCTATGGCTGCCACTATATAAACCCCCTCTCAGACGACTCAGCTAAGGCAAGTCTTATCCAATAGGTCGCTACTCTTCCCAAATACCTCGACTAACTTGATCGTCGGAAGGTCCACGGTGGTACAACCACCCCGGAACTTCCTTGAAGGTAGCTCGTCTTCATTCCAAATCAAGTCCACTGAGATCCACACGCTTCAGGAGGCAACCCTCAAATCCAATCTCAGCCATTCATCAACGCTCACGACAGATCAACAGAAGACAACATCTGAAGGAAATCCTGAGCTCCATTAGTTGGCGCCGTCTGTGGGAAAACAAAGTTCCACTCATCGAAAGTTGATCTTTCGATCTCAAGCTGATGGCGAGTGATCATCGCGATGATCCCAGCACTAGCCGCCATCCTCCCCACAACGGAGGCGCGGACGGATCCCCTCCTCCCCCGAATGCCCTTCACGCCCTGTCTGCACGGATCGACAGGCTCACGTCCATCGTAGATGCCCTTGTCCATGTCCAGACTGCTGGGCAAGCCACACAGGTTACCTTTCCCCCACCTCGAGACCGTGACCTCCACAGAGGGGGAGACGACGCTGCCCACGCTGGCACGACCGAACAGCGCCTCGCTATTTCCGGCGGTCACAGATCCCCCGTGGCGACCAATTCAATGACCCTCTATGCACCTCACAGCTCCACGCCGAGGTCTCATGACAGAGCACCCCGCCCTGAGGCCTATCGCGCTCCTGTCCCTCCCGAGGAGGCGTCGGTCAGCTCGCCTGCTCTCAGGCATGGCCGGCGCCCTTTCCCTCGACAGGGTCGCGCGGACGGGACTCACCACAGTAGCTCGAGGACGACCTCGCCAGGGGACCCGAGGAACCTTATAGAACGGAACCGGAACCGTGGCCAGGTACAGGACACTAGCAGAAGGGTCCATAACTCCAAGTATGTTGAATCCTCGGGATACCACGGCCGACTCGATGCCCTCGAAAAGAAGATCGAAGGTATACATCGAGAGAGTCGTCCTTCAAATGAGGGGGCCAGGTATGCCGCCGACTCGCTTAAGAAGCCCTTCACTGAAGAACCGCTCGTTGTCCGCATCTCTTCCAGGAACAAACCTCCAAAGGTGTCCCTTTTCGACGGAAAGTCTGACCCGAAAGACTACCTGGACGCGTTCACGGCGGGGATGAGCTTCCAGGACAACTCTGACGCCGTCCAATGCCGAGCGTTCCCCGCCACTCTCACCCGTGCTGGATAAGATTAGTTCTGAGGACTCACGCCATGCTCCATCTCTACCTTCGATGAGCTGGCCGCCCAATTTCTCGGCCATTTCATTGGGAACAGACGGCAGAAGCAGACCGTCGACCACCTCTTCACTATAAAGAGCGAGGATAAGAAATCCTTCAAAGGATACGTCACCCGCTTCTACAATGCTCTTCTTGAAGTCCCAGAGCACCGGGACGAGACGGTCATCACGACCCTTAGGTTGGGTCTTAGGCACAAGGAGTGGCTCCACTCCTTTGCATTAGCACAACCTAAGACCATGGCCGAGGTAAAATCCTAGACCAAGCTTGAGATCCAGCTTGAGTCCGAGGTAAATGCGAACCTACCCCAGACCGACCAGGCCGATCAAAAGAAGAGAGCTAGAGAAGAGAAAAAGAAGATTGACCGCCCAAAGCCATACTCCCCGAAGTTCCAGGAGTATACCCCTCTCAACATCTCCCAGACAGAGTTGTTGGAGGCGGAAAAGGGCTAATGATTCTTCAAACTCCCCCCGGTCACCAATAGGGTGGCCAAACGGACACGGGGCCCCTACTGCGCCTTCCACAGGTCGCAGGGATACCCCACCGAGAACTGCAAACAGCTCTGAGACTACATCGAGGAGTTAATTCGCTCGGGGCACCTGGCAAAATACTTGCGGGAAAAGCGACAAGCCGACCGGGAGCAAGAGAACCATCCCCCTCCCGGTGAGCTGACGATCGGCCAAATCATGGTCATATCAGCGGGGGTAGCCTGGGGCCGACGAAACACGACGCCCCCTGCCGGTCGAGGGGACTAGTTGCCAACCCAGGAAGAGGATCAAAGCAACCAAGCCCATCACCTTTACCGACAAGGATCTCCATGGGATATCCTTGCCTCACAACGACCCCCTGGTGATTACAGCACGGGTTCACCGCTACGAAGTTCAAAGGATACTGGTCGACTCGGGGAGCTTGGCAAACATCATCTTCTACGACTGCTTTCTATGTATGGGGCTTGCCCCGTCGAACCTGAGGCCGACCGCCCACATCCTGTTTACTAATCACTCCATCCCGGCAGAAGGAGTGGTCACCCTCCTACTTAACATCGGGGAGGGAGGCCGTACGCATACCGTGCCTGTGGAGTTCATCGTCTCCAGAATTCCGCCGGCCTACAATATCCTCCTGGGACGCCCGACGCTAAACTCCTTTCGGACCCAGATATTGACCTACCACCTCGCGGTCAAGTTTCCGCTCGACCAAGGTGGAATAGGCTGGGCCTACGGGAACCAGCAAGCCGCAAAGATTTGCTTCACAGCGACATCTATGCCCGAAGAGCGAAGCGATGACCTAGAAAGCACGGATGGTTTCAGGGGGTCCTTGGATACTCGAGACGAGCAAAAAGAAATCCGAGGAGCCCCGGTGGAGCCGCTAACGAAGGTCCCTCTCATCGAAGGGGACAATGAACGAACCGTCCAAATCGGGTCACTCTTAACGGGGACTCGGCGTGATAACCTAGTCCACTTCCTCAGAGGGAACTCAGACGTGTTCGCCTGGGCACCCGCCGACATGCCTGGGATCGACCCCAAAGTAATATTACATAAGCTCGGGGTCGACCCGGCGGTCCGACCCGTCAGGTAGAAGAAACGAAGCTTCGCTCCGATGAAGCAAAAAAAGATCGAGGACGAGGTTGACAGGGTGCTTGTAGCCAACTTCATTCGGAACGTAACATACTCGGAATGGTTGGCGAATGTGGTCATGGTTAGAAAGGCAAGCGGGAAGTGGCGCATGTGTGTCGACTTTACTGATCTCAACAAGGCCTGCCCGAAAGACAACTATCCCCTCCCTCGGATAGATCAGCTCATCGACAGTTCGGCATGCCACGAGTTACTCAGTTTTATGGATGCTTTCTCCGGCTACAACCAGATCCGTGTTAACCCAGCGGACGAAGGGCTCACCGCATTCATAACGGACCGGGGGTATACTGCTATAAAGTGATACCATTCGGTCTCAAAAACGCTAGGGCTACGTACTAACGCTTGGTCAACAGGATGTTCAAACTACATATCGGCAGGAACATGGAAGTTTACATCGACAACATGCTCGTTAAATCGACCTTGTCGGATGAGCACGCCAAAGATCTGAGCGAGACTTTCGACGTCTTCCGCAAGTACAAAATGAAACTGAATCCCGCCAAGTGCGCGTTCAGGGTCACTGGTGGAAAGTTCCTCGGATTCATGGTCACCCATCGAGGAATCGAGGCTAACCCGAAGAAAATCAACGCCATCCTCAACATGGCCGCGCCAACGACTAACGTCGAAATCATGCGGCTCATGGAGAGGGTCACCGCCCTGAGTCATTTCATGTCAAGATCCGGGGAAAAGTGTTTCCCATTCTTCAAAGCCCTGAGGAAGATCCCAAGTTTCGAATGGTCAGAGGAGTGTCAGATCGCTTTTGAGCAACTAAAAATGCACCTGGCGCCCCCCCCACTACTCACCCAGCCAATTGAAGAAGGTGAGCTATCGCTATATCTAGCGGTGTCCGATCAAGCTGCAGGCTTGGTGCTTGTCCGAAAGGTCGAAGGAGTCCAGAGGCCGGTTTACTATATAAGCCACGTCTTTAAGGACGCGGAAACAAGGTACCCGGCCATAGAGAAGATTGTCCTGGCGCTTAAAGTGGCCTCAAGGAAACTACGACACTACTTCTAGGCACACACCATCCTCATTCTCACCAAGCACCTTTTAGGGGCCATTCTCGCCTCCCCCAAGTCTTCTGATCGTTTGGAGAAGAGGAGGTGGGAATTATCCCAATTCGACATCAAATAACGCCCGAGACAGGCTATCAAGGCACAAGTCCTGGCCGATTTTATCGTCAAATGCACTATCCCCAACAAGGAGGCAGTGGCCGTGCCGGCCCCTGGATCTCAACCCTCGATCGAAGAGAGGCCTGACTCCGTCCCCGATTGGGTCCTTTACATCGACGGGTCATCAACCGAGGATGGCTGTGGTGCGGGCCTCATCATTCGAGGCCCGAATGAGGCAGAGATGGAGTATTCTTTGAAGCTCGGATTCAAACCCTCAAACAACGACGTAGTGTACGAGGCTTTGCTAGCTAGACTGCGATCGCATCTGGAGTAGGGCTGAAGGCGATCCGAATCCGCAGTGACTCCGCCCTGGTCGTTGGCCAAGTGACCGGCCATTTCAAGGCACGGGAACCTCTGATGATGAAATACTTAGCCGAGGTAAGAAGACTACGAAAAGACTTCGACGAAGTTCAAGTGCAGCAGATCCCCTGGCACCTAAACGCCCAGGCTGACGCCCTAAGCAAAGCTAGCTTCCTCCTACACGGCCGACAACAAGAGAAATATCCTCTTCGAGGTCTTGCCACGGCCCAGCGTGGAAGACAGAGCAACACCACTCCTAGTTTACACGGCCCAGGAAGAAGGCTGGGATTAGAGGAAGCCCCTCGTGGAATTCTGGAAGGAGGGTACGCTCCCAAAAGATCGAGGGGAAGCCCGCCGCCTTCGAGCCAAAGCCAGCCATTTCGTCTGGAGAAAAGGGAACCTCTACAAGAAATCCTTCACTCAACCCCTGCTTTGGTGGGTCGATCCCCACAATGCCGACTATATACTCCATGAGGTTCACGAAGGGGCTGGGGAAGCACATCAAGGGCCCCGCACCTTAGCCCAGAAGACACTCCTCCAAGGGTACTATTGGCCGACCATCTATCAGGACGCTCAGAAGCTCGTCGGAAGGTGCAAGAGCTGCCAACTCCATGGCAGCATACCCCGCCATCCGGCTACTGAGCTAACGGCCCTAACCTCCCCCTGGCCATTTGCCCAGTGGGGAATGTACATGATAGGCCGATTCCCTACTAGTACGGGCGGGCACAAATACATTCTCATCGCGGTGGACTACTTTACTAAGTGGATCGAGGCCGTCCCCATCAGAAAATCGGACGCCACCACGACCATTAAGTTCCTGCAGAACAACATAATATTCCAGTTTGGGATCCCGAGGTGTATCATCACTGACCATGGGACGAATTTCGAAAAACGAAAAAGTTAAAGAGTTCTGCAGCGAATACCATATATTGATGAAGTTCGCCATGGTCGCGCACCCCCAGTGCAACGAGCAGGCCGAGGTCGCTAACCGGGACGTTATTCGAGGTCTCTGAGCTCGCCTAGAAGGACGAAAGGGCAGTTGGGTCGACGAATTACCCTGGGTTTTATGGGCCTTGCACACATCGAAGAAGACCGCCACTGGAGAGACCCCATTCAGCCTCTGTTACGGCACCGAGGCGATGGTCCCAGCAGAGATCGGGCTGCCCAGTTAGAGGGTCGAGCACTTCAACGATGAAGCAAACACCTCGGCCCTCCGGACTAATTTGGACATATTGTTGGAGAAGCGGGACCGGGCACAGATCAGAGCTGCCGCTTACCAACAACAAACTGCCCGCTACTACAACGCACGAGTCAAGCATCGCGTCTTCAAAACCGGAGATTTGGTCCTAAGGCGGAACGAGTTCGTTGATCAGGGCAAATTGCACAAGTTGTCTCCGAAATGGGACAGCTCATTTCTCGTCTCCGAAGTCTTGCCCGACGGGGCCTATTGCTTACAAGACACGGCAGGTCTCAAATTTCCACGGCCCTACAACGCCGAGAAGCTCAAGTTGTATCTTTGAAAAGTATATCTATGAGTATATGTTTCTTCTTTGACGAAGGGATGTAAATTTTTCTAAGTTTTTTTAGTAATAAGAAGGAACTTCCCTTATCTGTTTCCGTCTTCCTCGGTTCAAAGCTCACGGATTTCGTTTCGCGAAAATACTCAAATGCACCCATAAGGACAAAAAGGAAACAATAGAACGTCGCAAAAAGGAGAGCTTCATTTATTTATCAGAAGGTATTGTGGGCTCCTCATCCTTACATAAAAATTAAAATTACATCAGTGGGGGAACGGGGTCAAGGAAACACTGCTGGTGATACTCCATGGAGATCTCCACCAGCCGAGCTCTTGCCTCTTCAGCCCGCCCCAGCTAATGCTGTCCATGAACTCGGGATGCCACGGAAGTGCCGGGCGCCCCATCTGCCGAGCCCTGGCTTGCGATCTGTCTCTTTTGGAAGCACTCCAAAACGAGGGCCACAGATTGGTCGTGCATGTTCTTCGAGATGAGGCTGATGATGTAGATCGTGCTCACTTTGTCGAGCGTCTCGTCCAGCAGCTCCTCGGAGAGGGGGTTGTACAGCCCCGAGGACCTCCTCCAAATTGCGTACATCAGCAATTGGAAGAGGGATGACTGGCGAGGAAGCAGACGGCCGATGTGATCCTCGAGGCGCTGGACAACACTCCGGTACCCCTCCTCGGAAACGGACTGGTCGTACAGGTAGACGTCATCGGGAGTGATGATCTCTTCAATCACGTAAATACTCCCGACCATATCAAAAAAGCAATGCTGAAACGAACCCATTTCCTTCTCTACTTATAGCCTCAACAGAATCCCTAAGGGCCCAAATTTGCGCACGCGCGGGCGCGAATCCTGGGATTTTCTCAATTCTTCTAATACCGCACCGCCACGTGGCGGGCATCCCATATTTCTCGGCCAACCGAAGTCAGAACGACGCGGAACTTAGAACGCCTCGCCTCACCCGTGTGTTCCTGCCACGTGCCACCCGCGACGGTCACTCTTCCAGATTTTCACACACTAAGGATGGTCGGGCAACGCCTCGCAAAACAGAGTAGCTTCCATGCTCTGTCCATCCTTAGTGGGTAACTCCTTACCCATCTACGCTAAGGATCCAAAGCCCTCCTAGGGAGTCCACCGAGCAGCTTTCATGCTCTGTCAATCCATGGCTGGTAGTTTACTACCCACCGACGCCAAGGATCAAAGCCCTCGCCAGGAGGCCACCGAGTAGGGAATCCATGGCTGGTAATTTACTACCCACCGACGCCAAGGATCAAAGCCCTCGTCAAGAGGCCACCGAGCAGCTTCCCTGCTCGGTCCATCCTTCCTTACCCATCTACGCTAAGGATCCAAAGACCTCCTCGGAAAGCCACCGAGCAGCTTCCCTACTCGGTCAATCCATGGCTGGTAGTTTACTACCCACCGACGCCAAGGATCAAAGCCCTCGTCATGAGGCCACCAAGCAGCTTCCCTGCTTGGTCAATCCATGGCTGGTAGTTTACTACCCACCGACGCCAATGATCAAAGCCCTCATTAGGAGGCCACCGAGCAGCTTCCCTGCTCGGTCAATCCATGGCTGGTAGTTTACTACCCACCGACGCCAAGGATCAAAGCCCTCGTCAGGAGGCCACCGAGCAGCTTCCCTACTCGGTCAATCCATAGCTGGTAGTTTACTACCCACCGACGCCAAGGATCAAAACCCTCGTCAAGAGGCCACCGAGCAGCTTCCCTGCTCGGTCCATCCTTAGTGGGTAAATCCTTACCCATCTATGCTAAGGATCCAAAGCCCTCTTCGGGAGGCCACCGAGAAGCTTTCCTGCTCGGTCAATCCATGGCTGGTAGTTTACTACCCACCGACGCCAAGGATCAAAGCCCTCGTCAGGAGGCCACCGAGCAGCTTCCCTGCTCGGTCAATCCATGGTTGGTAGTTTACAACCCACCGACGCCAAGGATCAAAGCCCTCATCAAGAGGCCACCGAGTAGCTTCCCTTCTCGGTCCATCCTCAGTGGGTAACTCCTTACCCATCTATGCTAAGGATCCAAAGCCCTCCTCGGGAGGCCACCGAGCAGCTTTCCTGCTCGGTAAATCCATGGCTGGTAGTTCACTACCCACCGACGCCAAGGATCAAAGCCCTCGTCAAGAGGCCACCGAGCAGCTTCCCTGCTCGGTCCATCATTAGTAGGTAACTCCTTACCCATCTATGCTAAGGATCCAAAGCCCTCCTCGGGAGGCCACCGAGCAGCTTTCCTGCTTGGTAAATCCATGGTTGGTAGTTTACTTCCCACCGACGCCAAGGATCAAAGCCCTCGTCAAGAGGCCACCGAGCAGCTTCCTTGCTCGGTCCATCCTTAGTCGGTAACTCCTTACCCATCTACTCTAAGGATCCAAAGCCCTTCTCGAGAGGCCACCGAGCAGTGGGTAACTCCCTACCTATCTGTACTAAGGATCAGAAGCCCTCAACCTCGGCGACGCCGACTAATCTTAAGAGAGGTGGCCGCCGGTCCAACTCGAGGGAATGGGCAAGTTTACACCTTCCTACTCGGAGGTGCCAACCGACATACCTTCAACGAGCGATCGCCATCTCGACTTCAGGGCCCTAAGGACGCCGACCATACACCGGCCTTTGTACACTTGACAAATAATTGGATTTAACCCGACGCTCGATCGCCAACTAAAGGACCGGTAGCCGACCTAGCGCATGGCTCGTCAGGCGAGGAAAATGAAGACATTACCACACAAAAATTTCTGCAAAAGGGCTTTATTCACAACTCGGGAGTCTTTACAAAGGTATTGTAGGCTCCTCATCCTTACAAAATCACCCGAAGGCTAAAAAATTCCAAAACAAAAACAAGAAAAAAAACCGAAGAAGGTGGAGAGGCTCAGGCCTCGGGGTCGGGGAAGACCTCGATGTGCTTCGCGCCAGCGTCGGAAGCAGGGGTGGCGGCTTGAGGGTCGGCGCCCACAGAAGGAGCCTCGGCACTGGGAGCTGGGGTGATCGACTTATCCCCAACACCCCCACCGGGGGCTTTCCCCCCGGCGGCACTTCCGGCGGCATTCCCCTGCGTCTCATCCTCGAGGGGGTACTCGAGCCGGAGATTGCCATCGGGAAACTCTAGCATCAACACCTTGACGGCGTCGAGGGCCTGATGCCAGACGAGGGCCAAGGCGTCAGCAAGGTCGGCATAGAATTGATCCGATGTCTTATAGCTCTCCACCGCCTTCGCAGCCCGGAGGTCGGGGCGCTTCATCCCTTCCTTCGCCGCCTCGTTTTCCCTTTTAAGGGTGTCCCGCGTCATCTTCAAAGTGACGGTGAGCACTCTGGCATCCTCCAACTTGGACGCAGCGACCTTATTGGACTCCCTTAAAACTCGGATGGACTCCCGGCAGTTGGCGTTCACCCCCTTCTCGGCAGCCACCCGGTCTTCGAGGACGGCGATCCTCTCCCTCACCTAACGCAGCTCCCGGCTCAGGCTCTCCTCCTGCGAGGAAGACTCGCCCTCTATCTGCATCGCCGGGGCGATTTCCCCGTACTCCATGTTGGCGACAAGGGCGCAGTGCTGGAGGACTTGAGGAAAACGAAAGGAGAGGTTAAAAAGGTATCCAATCCTGCAAACAAAAGGCTTAAAGAAAACCCGAACCGGAGGCGGACACTGACCTGCACGGCCTCCTGAGATATGGCCGTGATTTGGGCCTTGAGGGTCTCCCGGGGGATTTTGCCCCCAGCCGACCGTTCCATCTCCGAGAGCAAGCTATCGATGACAGAAAGCCCCAAGGTCACCTCGAAGCGAAGATCCCCCTCCTGCACGAAGATCGGTGAAGACGGGGCTCAGGACACCGTCCTTTTGTGCCGCTTGAGGGGGACCACGGGAGGGTCGGCCTCATCCGCCACCTCCAAAACCCGAGGTTCCTGCTCCCGAGCGTGTTTGCGGCTCTCCCCGTGGTTGTTCTCCCAAGCCCGGGGCGTAGTGGAACGCCTAGCCGAAGCGGCCGCCGACGGGGCCGGGCTCGAAGAGGGGCGTGACGAGCCGGCGCCTCCGGCCTTCATCCCCTTCTTCTCAGCCATGGAAGCCAGAAATTTGGAGCGGTCCATCGGTTCTGCAAAAAGGGAAAATACACAAAGGGAGTTAGCGATGCCAGAAAGAATAGAAGAAAAATATGCAAGTCTAAACAGGTCGCCTAGGCTCCTAACTTACCCAGGAACTGAGCGGGGCTGAGCCCGACCCAACTAAGGGCCTGGTCGGAAAGCAAAATGTCGGCCCGTCGGATAGGCTCCCACGCCGACACCGCCCTTGCTTCGAAAGAGGACGACCGCCTCACCCGTGGGCAGCCTGCCCTGTGCCACTGAATAGACACAAGCCAATCCTCACTCTCGGGTGGCCCGACTAATAAAAACTTCTCCTTCCATTCATGGATGGAAGAAGGAACTGCTACGACCCCCGACCCGGCTGCCCCTCCCCTATGTTTTCTAACGAAAATATATACCCAGCTCGGCTCGTCCTTGTTCCCCTCCGAACGGCGGCCCGGACTTCGCGTCCGTTGCCTGAGGTTCGGGGACCCGGCTGCCCCTCCCCTATGTTTTCTAACGAAAATATATACCCAGCTCGGCTCGTCCTTGTTCCCCTCCGAACGGCGGCCCGGACTTCGCGTCCGTTGCCTGAGGTTCGGGGCAGATACTATTTGGTTTTATCCGACCACCTCTCCGAAGATGCCAAGTTGGTTTATGGCACAGTGTATCAGAGGTTTAGACGGATGCGACCGATGTAGCAGACTTAGTCAGATTCCCCCTCAGGGTGAGGGGTTTTTTATTGTGGGGACACTCTTCCCTGCAGGCGCAAGCCCCTGCAGTTAATTACGCTACCGCGTCGCGGTAACAACTTTCTCCTTCTCCAGAATTTCACTTCGTGTCGTGTGTGTTTGTTTTGTTTGTGGTTGCCCGTGGATTGTATACGGAGACTGAGTAATGTTGTCGCCCGTAGGACGTGGATTAGTCCAAATCCGTATTTACTTAAATTTGGGTTTGTTGTTTTTAGTTTGAGGATACATTAGTCGCGTTGCGACTAAGATCGACTTAAACGTTCGTTAAGGATACGTTAGTCTTGTTTTAGACTAAGATCAACTTAACATCATGATTGATTTAATTATCCGGCCGTCGGGACTCGTCACCTCTCTGACGTCGTTGAGGGATCACAACGACAGGCGTCTGAGGAGTTCAGAGATGTACCCTTGAACCAAAGTTGGTTTGGGATTTTATTGTTTATTTAAATATCTAAGGACACATTAACCGTATTCGGGGCTAAGATCAACTTAGACGGGACCGTTTAGATCCGAAAAAAGAGCGTTTGGGCCCTATTGTGTCAGTTTAGGGACGTGGCGGTCCATATTCCAGTTTAGGGACGTGGTGGTCCATTATTAGTTTAAGGACGTTTCGGTCCGTCGTCAGTTTAAGGACGTAGTGGTCCAAATTAGTTTAGGGACGTTTCGGTCCGATATTAGTTTAGGGACGTTTCGGTCCGATGTTAGTTTAGGGACGTCTCGGTCCGATATTAGTTTAGGGACGTTTCGGTCCGATATTAGTGTATGGTCGTTGGGACCCGTCACCTCTTTGACGTCGTTGAGGAATTACAACGAGGGATGTCAAAGGAGTTCGGAGATGTACCCTCGAACCGGTCGTGAATTGGTTTAAAAGAGCCATTTTGCTCAATCAATTTAATTTAAGGACTTACAGCCAGGATTGGGTTAAGTCCAATTTTTTTATTTATCTTAGGCTCTGCCTGACTGAAAGAATCAGTCCAAACAGGGCTCTGCCCCTTTATTATTTTGCAGTTTGACTTGGGCCAGGCCCTTAAGAATTTTTCATACAGGGCTCTGCCCTTTTATTATTTTTGATTTGGGCCTGGCCCTTTTAAATAATGAGTTGCACTTGTGCAGAAACTCAATAATTTTCTCGATTTGAGAACAAAAGTGCATAGCACTTTTGATCTAAATTTGGATCAAAGGAAAACAAGTTCTCCTTGTTTTCCCTGATTTTACAGAACCAAGGGTTCATATCAAGTGCAAGGCACTATTTATTTCTTACTTTCTTTTTTTTTATTTAATTATTCATTTTTTTATCCTCTGTTCTTCAGAGATTTTTCTTTTCTTCCGAAAGAAGTTTTTACCTCTTTTTTTTTTTTGTTCTTGAATAATCTTCAAGAGTTCTTTCTCTTCTCTTTTTTTTTTGCCAGAAGTTAATTCTTCCCTTGATGATCCTCTTTTGAATGAGGTCTGAGGTCTTATTTATAGTGCTCACAAATTTGTTGAATTTGTTATCAAGATCTTTCCTGAATAATTTTGGGAATTTTTCCACCATTGGATCTCTGATCCAAGGGTCCCTGTTTTACAGAAGAACAGAAAAGATTTACTTAAATTTTCATTCTGTTGCTGCGCAACTCACCAGCGCGTGACACGTGTCGCGCATCCGTGCCCTTGCGCAGTTGCGATTGCGCAACTGCGCAGACACGTGTCGCGCAGCCGTGCGCTTGCGCAGTTGCGATTGCGCAACTGCGCAGACACGTGTCGCGCAGCCGTGCGCTTGCGCAGTTGCGATTGCGCAACTGCGCAGACACGTGTCGCGCAGCCGTGCGCTTGCGCAGTTGCGATTGCGCAACTGCGCAGACACGTGTCGCGCTGCCATGCGTTTGCGCAGTTAAGTCTTAATTATGTTTTCTGAAGAGCCTTGCTCTGATTGGACGCATTGTCTTGGGCGTTACGCTGCCGAATCAACTTCCGCCATGTGGCAAATTGTGCACTGCGCACGGGAACCGAAGCGTTGCTTCGAATTTTGAATTTTCAAAATTTAAGTAGAGCCTTGCTCTGATTGGGGGAAACAGATGCCCCCCCACCGTTGCGCTCACGTGGCGCGCGCGTGAGCGCAGCGGTGGCAAGATCCTGACCGTCGGATCGAGGGGTCAAGTGAACAGGCGCAGGCGCCTATAAATAGGACCCTTGGTCCTTGGTAATTCTTTACCATTCTCAAGAAATTGAATTTCAGAGCCTTGCTCTTACTTGAGAACTTCCAGTGCCTTGCTCTTGTGATTTCCTTAAGAACTTCCAAGTTCTAACCTTAGAACCATTCTAGGTAAAATTAAATTAATTTAATTTAAATTAAATTTAATTAACAGAGCCTTGCTCTTATAGATCTTTGATCTAAAGGAAACCCCTTTGGGGTTTCTTCAACAGAGCCTTGCTCTTAAAATTTACAGAGACTCTGCTCCTGGGTTTTAACCCATGAACAGAGCCCTGCTCACAGATCAACTAGAAAACTTTTTAAAAGTTTCCATGGATCTTTAAGATCCCAAAATTTTAATTCTTAGGAGTTATAAATTTTTATTACTACTACAGAGCTAGGCTCTTTTTTAAGAAGTTTTATTCCTTTGAAACAGGAGTTTGACAAATGTCACTCTGTGGCAGAGTTTTGCTCTGAAAAGAGGAGATTTTCTCCTTGTCTCTAGGGATCCCCCCAATGAGGATATTCTCTTGGGGGTCTTTTTTATTGACTGATAGTCTCATCCAATGGTGGGATTGTCTCATCAAATGATGCGCCGTCATCTTGATTTTGTGGGTCCCCCTTTGGGCCCCTACCCACTGCATCACAGTGTGGAGCGAGATTTTTATTTATTATTATTTTTTTTATTATATATATTATTCTTTTTTTTTAAATGTTAAGCGTCAGGCCACTAATGATATATATATATTTTATGCAGAAAAGATGTCTGACGACTTGTCTTTTCCCTTCGTTCGCTCAGAAGGAGGGTTCCCACATGCACCAGTGGACCGGGTAGTGTTCGCCTTGATTAAAGATCACGATCCTGAGTGCAAGAGACTTCACCTATGGGGAAGGTGGTACAGTCAGATTATCCAAGGCCGTCGCAGTTTTAGTTCCGCCTCGCCTTCCGAACCTATAGTTACGATCCCCTATGCGGACAAACCGCCGGTGGAGTATGCCGTGGAGGTTAAAAATTGGAATTCAGACGACCTCCTCCAGCCTGCAATCGGCGCTATTCCGGTGCAGCCGCCGCCGGCCATAGATATCTTGGGAAGGCGAATCTGTCAGGGTGAAGCACGCCCTTCGGGACAGGCTTACAACATTGGATTGAATCCGCGACCGCTTGCTGGATACCTGCCATGGGCCCGGTACATTTTAGCGGCGAAAAGAGCTCACCTGACGAAGATTGGTTTGTACTCCCCCGTCTACGTCTCGCTATTCGAGTATCCTACTCCTCCAACGTGGTGGACAAAGGCCTTCATTGAACAATGGAATATCCCCACACATACTTTCCTGACAGCGGATAGGGAAGTTTCCATTTCTCTAGAGGAATTCGTTGAACTTTCAGGTTTACCGGCGAGGGGGGAGCACTACGAAGAGCTGCTTCCTCCTGACGAGTACGTCTTTGCCACCAAGCAGGTGGTATTCGACTTAACTCCGGAAAATGCCATTCAGCATCAGCATCCGGGCCTGGTTAAGGTATTGGAGATTTACGAGGAGCTTCATTTGGAATTGGGCGACCGGGGCGTTAGTTTCGCGGACTTCATTGCTCGTTTTATTCACCCGGAATTTTTATCAGAGCAGGGTGAGAAGTTCGCCCAACTTACTGACCCTTTTGGTTTCGGCCTGGACCGCCGACCTTCATCGGAAATTGATCAGCAAAGTTTTTACCTTCCCGGCACTGCTAGCGTCCCTTTCTCAGAGATCGCCGTTCCTGGCATGGATGAGGAGACCTTCTTCATAGGGTTCTTAGGTTTGTGGCTGTGCAGCTTCGCGCTTCCCATGCACCCACGCCTTATGCGGTCTTCTGTCTTTTACCCGGCGCATCGAATGGTGGCCGGTCTGCAGTTATCAGTGGGGATCGCCGGGTTGGCTTACTTCTACAATGGACTTAGCGTAGCGGCGGACGCTAATGAGCCTGGGGTACAGCCTTCTAACTTCCCGATGCACTACTTCACTTCTTGGATGGAGCTACATGTTCGAGGAGTGTTTGGTGCCCATAAAACTCCTCCATTCTTTGAGAGATTCAGACTTCCAAGAATCATGCGATTGGTCGGGGCTTCCATTGTGTTTGCACCTCCGCGAGAGTCTAGGGGATTGCTTCTGCGTTCGCATCTAGTCGGGGCGAAGACCTCTTTTGTGGATAAGGTCATCACCATGGGTTCTGAGACCACTAAGTCGGTGGTGCCGCTGCGTGATGACTTTAAGGGCGGTGTTTCTGTGTTGAAGGCTCGGGAAATCCTCCACCTTTACTCCATTCGGCCGGGCTACTTGGTATTTAGGCAAAATGAAACGGCCCTCTTCATGAGGTATAACCCGCATCGATTTGCCCGGCAATCGAGTTACAACCAAGGGGTCCCATTGGAAGCCTTCTTGGGAACACCTGCAGTCGGCCCAGAGGGGGTACGGAATGCGATGCATCACTTCATCTGTCTCAATACAGGCTCCTACTTTTTATTAGTGAGCCCAGCTGTACCCCTAAGATACTCAATTCGTATGTGGCCTGGTACGCGCACGCGATGGGCCCAATCATCTTGATGGAGAAACGCCTACTGGTCGATCGTAGGGCTGCGCCTCCCGGCGGCGATCGCAAGGCTCCCTTGCAGCCCAGGGTTCAGGTTATCCCTCCGACGAAAGATGCCGAAGCTGATCGACCACGCGTGTTGGCCCCTCCGCGTGGATTGCCACTGTCTACTACGGTGGATGAACCAACGGCGCCCCGTGCTCCGACAAAGACGGTTAAAGCGGCATCGCCGGAGTCGGGTGCAGGAGCGGACATCGGGACTCGCCGCCCGAAAGTGACTGCCAAAACTGGCAAGCGCAAAGCTGTTCCGAGTGGATCCAAGGCTGGCGGACAGAAGAAGAAGAAGTCCACCTTATCCCTCGACGCGATCCTTAACTTAGAGCCCGCGGTTCATCCTGCCGGGGCCATATGCGAGTACGGCAGCAATGAGGGTTTCGTGGTGGACCCTGAGGACACCAATCTAGCTGCCTCCATTGCAGCTTCGGAGCGATCGGCGAGGCTTGAAGCGATGTTGAGCAAACTCGCTGAGTCCGGTAATCATCAGACGCGTTATTTATTATTTCATTGCACTTTGTATCATTGTATTTAACTAACATTTGCTCCATTTTTAACAGGCGCTTCTACTGAAGAGGCTATCGCTGCCTCCCTGAAAACCTTCCAAGAGGAGGAGGAGAAGCGTACCCTAGCAAGCGTCGGTATGTTTTACCCCTTTCTCTTTTACAAGGAAAGTTTGTTGTCTTTTTATGATAGTCAACCTGACCTTCTTTTGTTTCTTTGCAGGGGTTGTATTAATCGACGCGAGGATCCTTCCCAAGCCCGTCATCGAAGTCCCGGCTTCGCTGCAGTTGCCACAAGAGCCTCAGCTTGATAGAGCGACGAGGGACGCCTTGAAGAATCTAGAGGCATCCCTGTATACGGGCGAAGAAGCCTCCCTTAAGGAGGCTCTGGTGGCATCGGTCTCATCGGCTCGAGAGGAGCGGAAGCGGTCAAGACGCGAAGCAAAGGCGCGCAGAGCTGCTCTGGCCGCAGGAGCGGGCCCTAGCACTATTCCTCATGCCGACACTTCTTCTGAAGAGGCCCCTGCCGTCCTATCTACTGCTCATAGGCAGGCGGCGCGCACGGTCCGGGATGTAAACGATAAATCCTCTTCAGGTAACCTTTCTTTCAGAACTTTGTTGTAAGAATTATCAAATCGTTGACTCATACGCACTCCTATTTGCAGGGCCAAGTCCGCCTGAGGGGGAGGCGGAGACCGTCGAACCCCGGGGAGCGGAGGAAGCGGCGCCTGCCGAGCCTGAGCTGACAGTGAGCAACGTCATCGGGGCCGCGGCGCCCGAAACAGAAGTTGAAGAATTCGCTGCCGAGAAGGTCATCGATGCCGCATCTGAAATGGCGGCAGGTGAGATGATTGTCGGGCCGGAGGCAGTAGAAATCGAGGCGCTTGAGGCTGGAGATGTCGCGGTGCCGATGGATGAGGCAACTGTGACCGTAGGACCCGAAGGAGTAGTGGGTGAGGTGGCCACGATTCCTGAGGAGGAGCCAGCCGCTCCTTCTCTGGAATCTGGCAATACCCCAATCATAGCCCTCCCTGCGTATGGTTCCTTGCCGTCTCCCGGGCTTGCGAGCACAACAACGGCTCCCATCGAGTCAGGTGATGAGGCTACGGGTGGTGGTCTGATGTCAGTAGAGGAAGGAATTGCCTCCGTCTCGGCTGGCAGTTCATCGGGTAAGTTTCGGGTTACTATTGTTTCCCCCCCTTTTTTTATATATATCTTGTAATCTCCTCTAACAAGCTTGTCTTTGCAGGTGCGGCCAGTGCCGACGCTCCATTGCTTGAGGGAGCACCGTCAACTACTGCTTTGGCGGTGGTCACTTCCCCGTTTTCCTTCGTGCCGTCGCGGATGTTGGAAGGTATGGACCTGTGACTCACAAGTTAATCTCTTAAACGTATAGTTCATGGACTAATGCCATACCATCGTGTCTTTTCAGGAGGGCTCTTTGATCATCTATATCAGGTGTTGCTCCCACACTTCTCCTTCCCCTCCGAGCTTACTTCTCCCTCTAGTGGCGCTGGTGAGTGTACGTTCAATATAGTATCTTCGTTCGTCCCCTTTTTCTAGTAATTGAATGATTCTTGACCTTTCCCTTTCTTTATTGCAGTGTCACAAATCGAAGGAGGGGATGCCAGACCTGCCGCGCTACCGGCCCTCCCGGCTCTGCCGTCCGTTGCTGCCGGTATAGCAAACACCCCTCCTTTTTTTGTAATCCTTAAATATCTCTTGAACCACCGTTTAATTATGTCTTGTTTTGCAGCTATTGTTCCGGCTCCGGTCCCCTTTGAGTCGCGCGTCCTTATACCGGCAGGCCCCTTCTTGAGGCGCCCGTCTTCAAAGGGTGCTGTGATGAGTCTAGGCATGCTGAGCGGGTATATCGAAGAGCTCAGCATGGATGCCCTCCCTTCTGCTGTAGATTTCGCTGTGGATGTTAACCCAATGTTAGCGGCGCTCGTAACTTTTCACAACGAAGGCGTCGTTGAATCTTGGGTTAATCACTGCAGGGAGATCGAGGCCTGTCTATACCCGCTGGAGTTGACGCGCCCTTCTCCCGAAGTTTTAGCTCTGAGCACCCAACGCACAACTTGGCTCGAGCAAAGCACTTCGCACTCCCGCCACTTGGAGCAAGAAGCAGCTCAAAGACTAAGGGAATGCCAAAAGACCTCGAACGAAACGGCCCATCTGCGCGCTGAGGTTGAGGCAAATGCTGCCCAAGTGAAGACTATCTTTGAGGGTCTCTTGGAGCGCATCTCCCATGGGCTAAACTTAAAGCGGAAGCTTGACGTGGCTGAGCGCAATATCCCAAGTCGGGAGGCTGCTTATCAAGTCGTGAGGGAGCAACTTGCATCGGTCTTGCGGCAACGAGCCCAAGTGGAGGCAGAGTTGACGGTGGTAGCCGAGCAAGAGAAGGTGTGGAAGGACATATGCGAGCGATTGCTACACCTGTGCAAGACGCTCCCTTCCCAATAGCTGCCCTTGTATCAATACACTTGTAATTTTCTTTTTTTTTGGATAAGATGTATACATTCTTTATTCTTTTGTATGATTCGCCATGTACTTGATTGAATTAATAAAGATACACATTTTTTTTTAATGTCTCGTATCATTTCTTTGCTTTTCTCCCTTCTCTTATTATCAGTATGCTGTCTTTATAAACATGATTGACAGGTAATAGAGTAAGCATCTTGGTTTCTTCAAGAGATAGCGATGGCTTAGGCCGCAGGTTCGGATCTGCTGCCTAAGACTTTTCAACTCTATGAGCCGTGAGGGTCTCATAGAGACTTTTCTCCCTACGGATCGAGAGGATCTCGTAGGTGGATTTTCTCCTTAGGAATCGTGAGGATTCCCAAGTGGGGTTTTCTCTCATAAGTCGAAAGGATCCTATGAGAGAATTTCTCCCTCCTACGAGTCGAGAGGGCTCGTAAGCGGTTGTTTCCCTCTTTGTCGAGAAACGACTTCAGAGAGTGAGACCCGTGAATAGTATGCAAGAGACCATTTAGGATTGACTTGCAGGGTCCCGTTGCCCTCTTACGAGTCGAGAGGGCTCGTAAGCGGTTGTTTCCCTCTTTGTCGAGAATCGACTTCAGAGAGTGAGACCCGTGAATAGTATGCAAGAGACCATTTAGGATTGACTTGCAGGATCCCATTTGTTCAGGAAGCAAGTTTTTGAATCCTTACTGCCCAAGATGTGAGTCAAAGAAGCTCTCGTCACGGAGTGTTTGTATCCGTGAGTTGAGAAGTTTTGCGAGGGATTATTTATTTCCCAAGCGCCAAGGATTATTTGTGTCCTTGGGGTTTGAAACGAGTCGATGGTTCCCACGGAGGCGCTGGTGGCTCTGCGAGTCGACGCGGATCAGGAAGCTCTCGTCAAGGAGTGTTTGTATCCGTGAGTCGAGGATTTTGCTGGGATTATTTGTTTCCCAAGCGCCAAGGATTATTTGTGTCCTTGGGGTTTGAAACGAGTCGATGGTTCCCACGGAGGCGCTAGTGGCTCTGCGAGTCGACGCGGATCAGGAAGGCTGTCGTCAAGGAGTGTTTGTATCCGTGAGTCGAGGATTTTGCAAGGGATTATTTGTTTCCCAAGCGCCAAGGATTATTTGTGTCCTTGGGGTTTGAAACGAGTCGATGGTTCCCACGGAGGCGCTGGTGGCTCTGCGAGTCGACGCGGATCAGAAGGCTCTCGTCAAGGAGTGTTTATATCCGTGAGTCGAGGATTTTGCTAAAGTCACTGGCTTCTTCAGTAGAAATGAACCGATGAGGTTTGGGGTTCGTCGTTTGACGGAATCCGCCGGGAAAGTATGGTTCATTCTTTGTTTACGCCCTTGGATTGTATACAGGGATCGATGTGATCTTAAATGTAGGGCCAGAATTTTATCATCATCATCATTTTTTGTTGTATTTCCGCGATGCTCTATCATTTCAGCTTTTATATCGCGAAGGTCGCGATTGCCCAAACATTTCGGCTATTTTTCGTGGTGCCCAATCATTTCGGCTTTTTATTTTATCTTTACTCGTTGATTTTTATTACGAGTTGCCCGATCATTTCGGCTATTTTGCATGCATACATTTTACTTGCTGCTTTTTATTGCAAGTTGCCCTATCATTTCGGCTATTTTGTATGCATGAGCGGCCTACTGGCTTTCGCCATAAACCTGAAATTGGACACCGATTTCGGCATCAGCACCGCTGCAACTGGGATATTGCCAGGAGCGAATCATCATTTGCCTCCGTCATTGTCGAACAAAGGAGGCTTAGCGATCAGGGTTAGGGACCTGTCGACTAAGGCTTTCGATTTCATGAGCCGTAAGGGTCTCATAAAGGTATTTCTCCCTACAAGTCGTGAGGATCTTGTAGGTGTATTTTCTCCTTAGGAATCGTGAGGGTTCCTAAGTGTCTTGTTCCTCTGTAAGTCGTAAGGATCCTACAGGGGGGTTTTCTTCTTGTAAATCGAGAGGACTTACAAGGGTTATGCGAACATATCCCCAGTCACGGATGGACCTTGGTTAGGGAAACGTTTATTCGCGCCCGTGGATTGTATACAAGGGTTAATATTGAACCACTTGTAGGGCAATATTGGAAGTTTGTGGGGGTTTGCTTAAGCACAGGTTTAGGTCTCTGTGACTTAAGACTTTCAAATCCTATGAGCCGTGAGGGTCCCATAAGAGAGTTCTCCTTACGAGTCGTGAGGATCTCGCAAGTGTATTTTCTCCTTAGGAATCGTGGGGATCCCTAAGTGTGTTGCTCTTTTGTGAGTCGTAAGGATCTCACGCAGGTGGTTTCTCCTTACAAGGTCGAGAGGACCCTATAAGTGTTCTTAACGAGGTTGCGCCCTTTCAGGTTTTCGCAAACACTCGCCGGTAGTCCTGCTGTTTTTACTCACGGAGCCCTTTCGGGTTTTCATCCGCGCCCATTTTGCTTATGGACTTACCGTTTTTCTTTATTTTATTTTTATTTTTTATTTTTTATTTTTTTTTATCTCGTCAGCCCAAGGATGCTGCAGTATTAGTTTAAAGACGTTTCGGTCTGCTATTAGTTTAAGGACATTTCGGTCCGCCGTTGAGAGGGCTGGCTACTACTTATAAAGCTTGAGCTTAGGAAGATAGCGAGCGGACATAGTCGTCGTCATCTATCATTGACCTAGGCTGTGGCTCATTAAGCGTAGTATTTCTTTAGGAAGCGACCGTTTATTGGCCTGAAAGGCCTTTCACCGTGCATGTCCATGAGTAGATAGGCCCCACCTTGGTAGAATTTATCAACGATGTACGGTCCTTCATAGTTTGGCTCAAACTTTCCCCGCTTGGCGCGATTGGGGATCATGGGCCTTTTGACCACTAGCACGAGTTCGCCTTGGTGGAATGTCCTCGGGCGGCTCAATCTTTCATATGAGCGCGTCATCTTTGCTTTATAAGCTTCCAGATTTTGTTGTGCTAGAAGCCGAATTTCATCGAGGGCGTCAAGCTCTTCAAACCGAAGGTGAGCATTTTCTTCGTCTGTCAGCTCGTAGTGGACTGCCACTCGTAACGAGGGTAATTCTATCTCGAGAGGGAGTACTGCTTCCGTCCCAAATACCAACGCGTACGGCGTTGTGTTTGTGGCCGTTTTAAATGTAGTTCGATATGCCCAAAGAGCCTCTTGCAATCTTTCGTGCCAATCTCTCTTATTTCGTGACACTGTTTTCTTCATGATCTTCGTCAAGGTCTTGTTGAAGGCCTCAGCTAGACCGTTAGCTCGCGGGTTATAAACTGAGGAATATCTCCAGTCTATATTGTGCTGCTGTGCGAAGCGGCTAATCTTATGACTCCGGTAGGCTGGCCCATTATCAGAGATGATTCTTCTCGGGGTTCCAAACCGGTATATGACGTGCGTTCTGAAGAAATGGAGGATGTTCTCCGTCTTCACTTCCCTCAACGGTACCGCCTCTGCCCATTTGGAGAAGTAATCAGTCGTCGCCAAGATGAAACGATGTCCCTTGGACGATGCTGGTTCGATGGGGCCGACTATGTCAGTTCCCCACATTTCGAATGGCCAACTAGTCACTGTTGGATGCAGTGGATTGGGATGCTGATGGATGAAGTCCCCATGAATTTGGCATGAATGGCACTGCCTCGCGTATTCCAGGCAATCCTGCATCATCGTGGGCCAGTAGTAGCCCATCCGTTTTATCTTCAACTTCATCTTAGGGCCTGCTTGGTGGGACCCACAGAGTCCGTCGTGAACTTCTTAGACGACCCTTCTCGCTTCGTCAGGTCCTAGGCATCTCAGCCACAGAGAATCGAATGACCTCCTGTATAGAGTATCGTTGACGAATGCGAAAGACAGAGCTCGTTTCACGAGCTGATGTCTTATGGACGCTTCTTCAGGCATTCGGAGGTTTTTGAAGTAATCTATGAAGACTTCTCTCCAGTCTTCGGCCCTCTCATGATCTTTTATTTGTAGGGTCGCCTGCTCCGTTGCTCCATTTTCTTTATATGATCCTGGAGATATTTCTGTTGGGGCAAGCACTCGGCGGCTTTGTACCACGATTCTAACGTCGTCGAGGTTCTCGTCCGCCAGTTCTTTAGCAAGTTTGGCTAGTGCGTCCGCTTTGCTGTTTTCCGCGCGCGGTATGCTCTCCAAAGTATAGGAGGGAATTTGGGTTAGCAGTTGTTGCACTTTTTCACCGTATTTTACCAATTCCGGTTTGCACGTTTGGTAGTCGCCGTTTACTTGACTAACGACCAGTTGAGAATCACCGTATATGAGGAGGTCTTCAATTCCCATGTCAATGGCGATCTCGAGGCCTGCTATCAGAGCTTCGTATTCGGCTTCATTGTTTGTTCTCGGCTCCGTCAGGGAGAACGCGTAGCGCATAATCCCTCCTTGTGGAGTCACAAAGATGAGTCCTACCCCCGATTTGATCACTGGCGTACTTTGTTTGTGCTTTTTCATGGAAGATGCTCCATCGAAATAAAGTTCCCAACGAGTATCACCATTGTCGATTGCGTCAAACGCATGTCTGTCTGGCAAATCGCAATTTAAAGGAGAATCGGCAGGTATGGGATGCTCAGCAAGGAAGTCGGCGATGGCCTGGCCTTTTACCGCCCTGAGAGGTTGATATGTTATCGAAAATTCCATCAATAGCAGAGCCCATTTAGCGAGTCGTCCCGTCAATATGGCCTTCGACATTAGATATTTGAGAGGGTCCACTTTTGAAATAAGACGGACCTCGTGCGCCAACGCATAGTGCCTAAGCTTTGTTACTGCGAAGATCAACGCCAGGCAGTGTTTTTCAATGGGAGAGTAATTGCTTTCTGCCCCCAGCAGAACTCGACTTAAGTAGTAGAGCGCTCTTTCTTTCCCCTGATCGTTCTCTTGTGCCCATAATGCGCCTAAGGAACCTTCGAGGGCGGTTGTATAAAGAATGAGAGGCTTCCCCTTAACCGGAGCAGCCAACACTAGCGGGTTCTGCAGGTATTACTTGATCTCATCCAGTGCGCCTTGGCATTTTTGATCCCAAACGAATGGGGTTCCCTTTTTCATCAGGTGGCTATAAGGACGGCACTTTCCTGAAAGGTTGGCTATAAATCGCCGTATGTATGCGAGTTTCCCTTGGAGAGACCGAAGCTGTTTGAGAGTCCTCGGCGGAGGCATTTCCATGATCGCTTTAATCTTTGACGGATCTATTTCAATACCTCGGTGTCGAACAACGAATCCCAGGAATTTGCCCGAGGAAACCCCGAACGCACATTTAAGAGGATTCATCTTCAAATTGTATTGCCGAAGGCGTTGAAATACAGTCTTCAGATGCTCGAGATGTTCCTCGTATGATTTTCTTTTAACCACGAGATCGTCGATATAGCATTCAACGATTTCGTGTATAAGGTCGTCGAAGATCTTTGTCATGGCCCTTTGATAGGTGGCACCGGCGTTCTTCAAACCGAAGGGCATCACTTTATAACAAAATATACCAAGAGGAGTCCTGAAGGCTGTATGCTTCTGGTCTTCTGGATGCATTTTTATTTGATTATACCCTGACGAGCCGTCCATGAAGGAGAAAACCTCATGAGTGGATATATTGTCTATCATCAGTTCAGTGACTGGCACTGGGAAATCATCCTTCGGGCAAGCTTTATTAAGATCCCGGAAGTCTACGCATATGCGCACTGTCCCATTTTTCTTCATCACTGGGACGATGTTGGCGATCCATTCAGGGTATTGAACTTCCTGGATGAAGCCAGAGTCTATCAGCTTCTTGACCTCAGCATTGATGCTCATCTCGAGCTCGAGTCGCATTCTTCTCGGCGCTTGTTTGACTGGCTTGATGTCCGGGGATATCGCCAATTTGTGTACAGCAATTTCTTGATCTAATCCCGGCATTTCGGAATAGTTCCACACGAAGCAATCTTTGTGCTGTAGAAGCACATCCTTTAACGCAGCCACCCTTTCTTCAGATAGCAGCTCGCTGATGAATGTCGGTCGCGGGTCATTTTCCGTCCCCAACTCAATTTTCTTGAGATTATCTGCAGTGGTATGGATTCCATCTTCCAGTTCTTTCGGAGCTGGGGGAAATTCTGAGATTACCTCATCGCTGCCGCTTTCAAAACACCAAGGGAGGTTGTTCATGTCCTCGGACCCTTCTTTTAATATTGTTATCACATGGCAGGTGCGAATTTTCTGCCAATCCCAATGCGGAGTTGGTTTTATCCTTGTGTTTTCGGGTTCGTGCTTTTGCGGCGGCGCTACCCTCCAACTATCAGACAACGCGAATTTGCCAAGCTGATATTGGTCCTCAACCCAATTCTTAAAGGTGAAGCAATCTTCAAGCGGATGCCCTACCACTCGATGGTAAAAGCAATACTTTGGGTTGGAGACTTCGCCTGCTTGTTCAGGGTGTTTAGACTCTGGCAACGTAAGCATTTGATGCTTTAGAGCGAGATCGAATATTTTCCTTGTTTTGTTCCGAGGAAATGAGTATGCTCGACCCATTTTCTTCCTGAGGGCTAAGTCAATAACGCTCGATTCTCGGATGCGTGGCTTCTTAGCTCTGCTTTGTGTTTGTCGAGCGCCTCTCTTGCCTTTCGACTTGTTTTTGTTTTCGCGTCGAACCTTTTTTGTAGCAGGTTGACAAGGAGCGGCATCTTCGTTCTTTACTGCCTGTTGAAGGAGACGCTGTGTCTTAGCTTTCTCATAGATTGCCATTTCACGATCGTGATCATCTCGGGTTTTTTGACTCGCATCCCCTATAAGTTTGCTCATCTGGTCTTCGGACGATGGACTGGGCGGTTTTGTATCGGGAACTTTTGCTGGTTCAGGATTAGCATCTTCCCATTGAGCGTCCGCCTCTTCATCGAAGTCATACATGGCATAACAGCTGTTTACTAGCTCCCGCTTCTTTGGCCGGATGTACCCAAGCCCTTTGGTTTCTACTCTCCCGTTAGGCAGTTTGCATTGGGTCCCTGGAATGTTCCAGACCTTATCATAGAATTTGGCTTTTCTAACGGTCTGTGTGAAAGACATCCCCTGGCGTTTTAGCAGTTTCTTCAAACCTTCGGTATAATATCGGGGAAGACGGATAGGCTGAAGCCTGTCGAGCGTGGGATCCGCGCCATGCCAAATTTCTTTTTCTACTTTGTTTTCTTCAGAACGGTAGAATAGGATTGCTTTCTCGCCTTTTCGTCCGGGGGGATATAGAATGTCTGCAATTCTTCTACGCTGTTGGTGTCGAGTGCATCCAGTTCTTTGTAATGTTCAAATGGCACCATGGTTATCTGCAGACTTCGCTCTTCATCAGCGGAAATCCGTATCGAAGGCCGAGCAGGGAATATAGCATGAACTTCATCCTCTGAATCACTACCGAAGATCAACGAAGAAACGGATGGTCCTGGCCTGGTAGATTGGGATGGACCTGAATAAATTATATCCTCCTCCTCGGTGTCACTGCCGAAGACAGGGATGGTGGCATTAGTTTTGTTCTCCGGTTTGTGACACCTTTCCGTGTCTTCGAAGCTCGGCAAGAAGTATTTAGCATCTTCATACTTACGAACTTCGTTCACGGAAAACGGATTCAACTCTCCGGCCACAGTGTACTCGAGGCCATCCCTGGAATACTTCATGCACTGATGCTGTGTAGAAGGGATGATATTGTACTCGTGTAGCCATGGTCGGCCGAGCAGAGCATTGTAGCACGTCTTGGCGTCTATAACATGGAATTTGATGTGTGTGACGAGCGACCCGAAGCGTAGCGTTAATATCACAGATCCAAGAGTCTTTGAGGATTGAGAGTCGAAACCGGAGATAGTGATCTTGTCTCGGGCGAGGTGTTGTATGCTCATGCAAATTTCTTTTAACACCTGTACATTGAGTAAATTGACGGACGATCCGTTATCGACCAAGATTTTACCTATCTTTATGTCATGGCAATATCCTGAGACATAAAGGGGGCGATTGTGTTCACACGTCCCGAGGAGAAGGTCTTCATCACCAAAAGCAACGTCGGTTGTGTGCACTTCTTCTAATTCGTCTTTCATCTTTTCTTCGGCTAAGAAGGCTTGAAACTGGTCCGGATCTTGTAGCGCCTTAATCAAAGAGTCTCTGGCTTCCTTTGATAGTAACAAGGCATCAAGGATACTGAGCTGAGAAGGAGTTTCCTCAGATGTGCCAGAACGTTGTAATCCACCTTACTTCTCTTCGGCGGGTTCTTGGAGTTTAGCTCTTCCAGAACTTGGTCATCTAAAACGATGTCTTCAGAGACCTTTTCTTTCCCTTTATCTTTTCTATTCGAGGGTCCGAGGTTCTTTTCAGGCAGTGTCCGATTCCGCAGCCGGATATTTTCGCAAACCACTGGCTCCTCTTCTTTTCTCGAAGTTGACTCTTTAAAGAGAGGGGCAAGCTCTAGCTCCTCATCAGAGTCGCTCCCAAATGTAGGCACTTGTGACCTGGTAGTGTTAACCATGTGACAGTTGCCGGCAGTTCTTTCAAGCACTTTGGTCGTGTTTCTTTGCTCCCGACGAATCTTACGCTTTTCCCGTTTAAAGCGTTGTTGATTAGCGACGTATCCTTGCCACCACCTATCGAACGCTTTGCACTCTTGGGTAGAATGTGAGACCTTCTGATGATATAAGCAATAAGAGGGGTGCATTTCTACCATGCTAGTAACTTTCTCTTCTGAGGGTGGTAGCTTCATGCCCATCGATATGGCCTTAGCGAACTTCTTTTTTATCTTGAATTGGCTTTTGTCAGCGGTGGAGGCATTTTGCTCCAGTGGGATCATCTCAGCTCCTCCCTCAAGTCGCTGGCGCTTGGCCGTTTCGAATATAGCCGTCTCGCGTTCTTGATCAGCTTTACTTTTCAATCGAGCTTCACTAAGAAACGCGTCAATCATTCCTATTGATAATTCCGGAACCCTTGACTCAGTATTTGCCCCCGGTGTTTTGGTGCCAAAAGTCCCTTCATCGTTCGAGGTCGAGTGAGAGATCATATGACAGCTCGCCACGTATTCCTTGGATTCATCTGATGAACTTTCCTCCTCATCTTCTTTTTGAAAGACGTGATCAAGGAAATCTTGGAGCGTAACGGGAGTCCGCGCCTTCTGGTTATATTCATCCAGCACGTCGATTTGCTTTTGTAAGTCGGTGCGCTTGTCGCCGGGCTTCACGGGCTTCTTAGATTTCTTCTTCTTCTTTTTCGAAGATTTTGACGGCTGGTTATGAACGCTTGAACTACCACCATCGGTCTTCGGAGTCGGACGTGGTTTCAACATCCCCTCTATAACCTGTGGCTCCAAGGGGTTCTTCCACTTGACCGCTGGACAGGTCTGAAGATCATTTAGCATTCTCCTCGTTTTGGCCGATAATACGACTTCCCAGGGAGTTTCTTCAACGACGGAGCATGTTGCCCCCGGCGTATTTGTCCCCTTAGAGGTGTGGGGTTGCGGGGGATTTACCTTCCATTTGTCGGATAGCGCGAATTTGCCCTGGCGGTACTGGTTTTCAAGCCAATTTTTGAAAACGTAACAGTCTTCGATCGGATGTCCTAGCACTCGATGATAAGGGCAGTAATTAGGCTCATTGACGTCACTTGGTTGCGATGGACGTTTTGGATCTGGCAGATTTATGAGCCTATTGCGCAATGCCAGCTCAAATAACCTCCTCGTTTTATCACGGGGGAAGGAGTAAGCACGTCCCATCCTGTCCTCAAGGGGTACGTATGGGCGCGTATTATTTGGACGAGCAACCGGCTTCGAGTCGTTCGGTTGTTGTTGGGCATTAGCGACGATGATCGCTTTTCCCTTTCCTTTATCGTTTCGAGAGTCCGGCTTCGGGAGAGGGGGTTTATGGCCCATCTGGTCCATCTGCGCCAATTTGTCAATCAAAGCCTGGAAAGAAGTCGGCTTGAAGAACATCATAAACTGCGAAATGGTTGCTTGTGGATCAAGGGTTCCAACAAACATTCCCACCGCAGGGGCTTCTTCTATACGCTGTTCACATTTAGACCATAGATTACGCCACCGTATAGCGTACTGGACCCACGTCTCGCCGGGCTTTACCCTGGCGTTAATCAGCGCCGTCATCGGAGTACGCTCACTGGCACTTGCAAAGCGTTGGGTGAAGAGCAGCTCCATCTCTGCAAAGGTTTTAATAGAGTCGTTGGGGAGCTCGGAATACCATTCGAACGCCGTATCTGATAGGCTTCCAACGAACTGGCGAAGCAGAAGCTTGTCGTCGCCGCCAGTGTTACCGCAAAGCGCCCTGAACTGGGCGACATGTTGATGGGGATTGCCGGTCCCTTTGTAGACATGAAACTTGGGAATTGTATAACCCGGCGGGTACTTGATTTGGTCATACCAGCCCGGATACGGTCGCCCCGTTTTTACGACGTGGCCGGCTGCTTCGGCCGCGTGATGAACCTTTATTTGCTGGGCTATATATTCGTCCAGATCAGTTTTAGAGATTGTGTCTTCTTTAGCCGTCGATAGAACGGGCTGAGGGTTTGATGTTTCTCCCCTATCATCCCCAAGGACGATCGGGGGTTCTTCAGTCGGGGGCTCTGGTTGTATCATCATCCCTATCATGTCCTGGAAGAGGAGGCCCATACGCTGTATATTGGCGACTTGTTCAGCGGCCTCTTTGTCTCTCTTTTCCAGTACTCGGCGGAGGAACTCGGCGTCGGTCTCTTCCTCTTGGCGTTCATCTAAGGACGTCTCAGGATTCTCTTTTGGCCCCGTGAGTGCAGCCATTGTAGTCATCATCTCCTGGAGCTTTTGTTGCTGCTCCTGAGACTTAGTCACTGACCGGGTAAGTGGTCGGTGACCCGTAGAAGTACGACTTTCTTCCTTCCCCGAAGCCATATAGACCGTATGAACTGTTATGCCCCCTGACTTGGGGCGTTTAGGTTCACCGCTTTTAAACTTTGTCGGTGTCACGGGAGCTTTTTTTGGCCTCTTTCTTTTATGGACCTTTGAGGTTGAAGGAGCCGTTGAAGCGGGCATTCTAGCATTTGTTGCCTCCTGCTGTTTAATGGGGCGGTTCCTGTCTTTTTCCACTTTTGCCCTTTTCTGGCGACGGAAGTGGTCTGAGTCAATCACGGAGTCTTGAACCCTCCGCCAAACTTTATAAATTTTCGACGACAGCTGTTGAGGGGGCTGTTCCTGTTTCGTCTCCGGAGCTTTTTCCATGGGTGGAGGAGACCTTTTCAACGTAGCAACCGGGGAGTTCTTTCTCACCTTCCTCAGCAATTCAAAGCTGTTCCCAGTTGGAACAGCAGCATTGACCTCCACCACTGGAGCAGGTGGGGTTAGCCCTGAGGGGGAGTTTCCCCTGCTTTTCTTACTCGCTGCCAATGGCGACGTCGCGCACGACGAGCCGTTGGGACTGGCTCGGAAATCGAGATGGTTTCTTGTTGCCCCCTGTTTGAGCGTGGGGTAACTGCTGATGTCAGCTTATCGAAGACTGATGCCTTCTGACCAGCTGGGGGAGGAGTAGGAACCGTCAATCTTGTGAAGACCGACTCTCTAATAGGAGAAGCCGCTTCAACGGCTTCCGAAGCAGCGGCCGTTGCCCTCTTTGGGAAAGCCACTTTATAGTTCTGACCCAGCCTGGTGAAAACAGAGGCTGTCAGCTTAGTAGCGGGTGACCCGTTGACAAGGGTCGTGGTAGCAGTGAGCCGGTCGAATACCGACTTCTTGTTCGCTTCTGGTGAGGATATCGGCGCAGAGAAGCTTGTAGGCGGGACCATGGTCCCGAAGAACAAGCCGGTGGTGGCCTGAGTCACCTGGCCTACCGGCAGAGTCAGGAAGGAAGCCGCCTGGGGCCCATATGCTACACCTCTCGGTGAGGTGGAACGTCCGTTGCAGTGGCATTTCGAGCAGTTGGTGCAGTTGGTGGCCATTGAATGCTTGAGTTCTGTACCAGACAAAAGACCAGATCTTAGCAACTTGAAATCCGAAGGCAATCATTTAACAAACCGCGATTGGTTCGCGAAGACGACACACGAAGTGTGGAGTGGAAAGAGGAAAAGGTCCCACCGGGCGTGCCAGAATCTGTTCCCCTCGAACGGCGGCCCGGACTTCGCGTCCGTTGCCTGAGGTTCGGGGCAGATGCTATTTGGTTTTATCCGTCCACCTCTCCGAAGATGCCAAGTTGGTTTATGGCACAGTGTATCAGAGGTTTAGACGGATGCGACCGATGTAGCAGACTTAGTCAGATTCCCCCTCAGGGTGAGGGGTTTTTGATTGTGGGGACACTCTTCCCTGCAGGCGCAAGCCCCTGCAGTTAATTACGCTACCGCGTCGCGGTAACAACTTTCTCCTTCTCCAGAATTTCACTTCGTGTCGTGTGTGTTTGTTTTGTTTGTGGTTGCCCGTGGATTGTATACGGAGACTGAGTAATGCCGTCGCCCGTAGGACGTGGATTAGTCAAAATCCGTATTTACTTAAATTTGGGTTTGTTGTTTTTAGTTTGAGGATACATTAATCGCGTTGCGACTAAGATCGACTTAAACGTTCGTTAAGGATACGTTAGTCTTGTTTTAGACTAAGATCAACTTAACATCATGATTGATTTAATTATCCGGCCGTCGGGACTCGTCACCTCTCTGACGTCGTTGAGGGATCACAACGACAGGCGTCTGAGGAGTTCAGAGATGTACCCTTGAACCAAAGTTGGTTTGGGATTTTATTGTTTATTTAAATATCTAAGGACACATTAACCGTATTCGGGGCTAAGATCAACTTAGACGGGACCGTTTAGATCCGACAAAAGAGCGTTTGGGCCCTATTGTGTCAGTTTAGGGACGTGGCGGTCCATATTCCAGTTTAGGGACGTGGTGGTCCATTATTAGTTTAAGGACGTTTCGGTCCGTCGTCAGTTTAAGGACGTAGTGGTCCAAATTAGTTTAGGGACGTTTCGGTCCGATATTAGTTTAGGGACGTTTCGGTCCGATGTTAGTTTAGGGACGTCTCGGTCCGATATTAGTTTAGGGACGTTTCGGTCCGATATTAGTGTATGGTCGTTGGGACCCGTCACCTCTTTGACGTCGTTGAGGAATTACAACGAGGGATGTCAAAGGAGTTCGGAGATGTACCCTCGAACCGGTCGTGAATTGGTTTAAAAGAGCCATTTTGCTCAATCAATTTAATTTAAGGACTTACAGCCAGGATTGGGTTAAGTCCAATTTTTTTATTTATCTTAGGCTCTGCCTGACTGAAAGAATCAGTCCAAACAGGGCTCTGCCCCTTTATTATTTTGCAGTTTGACTTGGGCCAGGCCCTTAAGAATTTTTCAAACAGGGCTCTGCCCTTTTATTATTTTTGATTTGGGCCTGGCCCTTTTAAATAATGAGTTACACTTGTGCAGAAACTCAATAATTTTCTCGATTTGAGAACAAAAGTGCATAGCACTTTTGATCTAAATTTGGATCAAAGGAAAACAAGTTCTCCTTGTTTTCCCTGATTTTACAGAACCAAGGGTTCATATCAAGTGCAAGGCACTATTTATTTCTTACTTTCTTTTTTTTTTTTATTTAATTATTCATTTTTTTTATCCTCTGTTCTTCAGAGATTTTTCTTTTCTTCCGAAAGAACTTTTTACCTCTCTTTTTTTTTGTTCTTGAATAATCTTCAAGAGTTCTTTCTCTTCTCTTTTTTTTTTGCCAGAAGTTAATTCTTCTCTTGATGATCCTCTTTTGAATGAGGTCTGGGGTCTTATTTATAGTGCTCACAAATTTGTTGAATTTGTTATCAAGATCTTTCCTGAATAATTTTGGGAATTTTCCCACCATTGGATCTCTGATCCAAGGGTCCCTGTTTTACAGAAGAACAGAAAAGATTTACTTAAATTTTCATTCTGTTGCTGCGCAACTCACCAGCGCGTGACACGTGTCGCGCTGTCGTGCGCTTGCGCAGTTGCGATTGCGCAACTGCGCAGACACGTGTCGCGCATCCGTGCGCTTGCGCAGTTGCGATTGCGCAACTGCGCAGACACGTGTCGCGCATCCGTGCGCTTGCGCAGTTGCGGTTGCGCAACTGCGCAGACACGTGTCGCGCATCCGTGAGCTTGCGCAGCTGCGGTTGCGCAACTGCGCAGACACGTGTCGCGCTGCCATGCGTTTGCGCAGTTAAGTCTTAATTATGTTTTCTGAAGAGCCTTGCTCTGATTGGACGCATTGTCTTGGGCGTTACGCTGCCGAATCAACTTCCGCCATGTGGCAAATTGCGCGCTGCGCACGGGAACCGAAGCGTTGCTTCGAATTTTGAATTTTCAAAATTTAAGTAGAGCCTTGCTCTGATTGGGGGAAACAGTCCTTATGGGTGCCTGGAAGATTTTTATAGCAAAAGAAGGAAAGGAGAAGGGTCAAGCTGAAGAGGATTTCTTGTAGTCTCAACCGGACCAGAAACCCGAAAAGAATCCTCCATGAGTTCGGTACTTGCTGGCCCGGAGCCAGTTGAAAACAACGCAGCGCGGCGCTAACCTCGGGGGTGTTAGTTATATGTATGCCCTAGAGGCCATTATTGTACATATGATGTATATTATAGTGGATGCTTGGACAAATATAGAGAGGGCTTTCTTGCTCGACATGATAGTATGCTATCTGGTTACTTTTATTTTAACATGTAGACTGGTATATATACTGTCATGCTCTCACATGTTGATAAAGCCCTTAGGATATGTAGGGTTAGCATAGCACCTTGTGAAGGTTTTGGCAAGCATCAATCATGCTACTATAAAATTTTTGCGGTGCTAAACAAACCCTAACCAAGATCTTAACTAGAGACATAGGGTAAACATAGCAAGTAAACAACTTTACTTCTAAGAGTTTGGGATTACAACCTTCGTAGTCCGTTCCTTCGCTTCGTAAGCTCCGTGTTGAGGTCGCTTCGCCGCGATCATCATGTACCCGGACTCTAAAGAGGCTCCATGAAGAGAAAGATGCAAGCTTGCTTCCAATCTTCAACAACTAAGATGATCTACCTTGAAGAATCTCAAACCCAAGCTATTGCTTCACTAATCAAATATTAGCAAAGCAAACATCCTAATCTAAGTGGCTAGAATAGATGAGGATGATGAAATAGGAATTTAGCTCTCATTTGTTTTCTTTATCTCACTCAAAATCATCACAAACCCAAAGGCTAGAAAGCATTTCAAGAGGAGGAAGAAGAAGAATTTCACTTATGATGAATAATGAATTATTGTAGTGGTTACAAATCAACCATGGGTTAATCATGAAGACTTAACCCTTGTAGAGAATGAACTAGGGTAAAGGGCTTGGGTTGGGTTAAGAAAATATCTACACAAAAATATCTAAGCTTAAAACAAAAATAAAGCTTCTAGAGGCTTCATGAAAAAGCTAACCCAAATCATACCCTAACTAAGTTTAATCTCCACAAATCATGTTGTATTTGTAATCATAATTTGTTACAATATTATATATCACATATATAATATATTTTTGTAACAAAATAAAATAATACAATTAACATATATCATATATATATCATTGTATTATCCAAGTGAGAAAAAGAATCTTTAAGTGAGCTTATATTAGTTAATGTAACTTAATATATCATATATATTTAATTATACATTAAATTATCGAATCAACACTTGATCCGATAATCCGGCTATATCGTATATAACCGACTAATATAACATGTACCGATTCATCGAATCAACACTTGATCCGATGACCCGGCTATATCACATATACCCGGCCGATATCATATATCGCGAGAATGGAATACGATATCTCATATCGTAATATTCTCGGTCCCGCACATATCACATATGTGCTCCTACTCCGTTTTGCCTGAGCCAGGAAACCTCTATGTAGGACTCTAAAGAATCGTCAATACGCCGGCAGTAGGTGATGATCATATCAAACACCCACAAACTGCAAGCGGTCAGCTAAACGTAACAGCCGCCCAGGTATTGAGCGATCAGAAGATCAACAAGCAAGCATGTACATATCCTGTGAATCCAACCAGTAACACTCCCGTACAGTCCGGTCTCTTCGTCTGATATGTCACATATCTCGCCTAGGGGTGGTAAACGTCAGACCCCAGTAGCTTGATAAGTCGTGTCGATATAAGGTCCATAACAGTTCGAGAAACTACTGATAACACTTACCAGTAAATCTCAGCAACCCTGGTCAGGGATTTCCAGTTATAGCCAATCGAACACAGCGCAACATCAACTCCCTATACCGGGAGAGACGAAACCCCTCCTATCGCTCATTGCCTCCATGTGATTCGGGACTGTACCCAAAAGCCACCGTTTTGCACGCCCTCTTGGACGTGGTATGATGGAAATAAAAGCACAGTGGGAATCACACAAGACTCTATGACGATCTCGGGTCTACAGACTAACCTTTACCAGTGTCACCAGAGAACTGCCATCTGACGTGAGGTATAATACCATCTGGGAGTTCTTGGCGAGTCCGTCCAGTGTACCCAGTCTCCACTGAGCACCCGTATACCTTTTCTGATGTCAAACACCAATGGATATGGGATCATCCATCGCCCATCATATGGGTCAAGAAGCGCATACGCTAGTCTACTATGGAGTATCGATGCCCTATCTCGGTACTCCCACGACTTGGAACATTTGAAGGATGTACTTGTCGACTACACTGTCCCCACTAGTATGATCTGCATCATAGTCCTGGTAGTCAAGTACTCATCCTAAGGGCTTTATCAACATATAACATAGAGACAATCAGAGTACATGTTAAGATAAAGAGTAACTAGATAGCATACTATCATGTCGAGCAAGAAAGTCCTCCCTATATATGTCCAAGCATCCACTGCAATATACATCGTATGTATAGTAATGGCCTCTAGGGCATACATATCACTAACAATCTCCCACTTGCACTAGGGCCGTCTGTTGTGGTATCGCATACCCAACAATCAGCTGTGGTTGAAGTATCTCATACTCAACCATCCCATAAAAGTTTCTACTGGGAAATAGACCTTTGTGAGTGGATCCGCGCTGTTATCTTCTGTGTCTACTCTCCTAACCTCGATCTCCCTGGAGATCAACCATCTCCATGATCAGGTGATACTGCCTTAGAATATGTCTGGATCTCTGATGGGACGGGGGTTCCTAGGCATAAGCCACAACTCCCTTGTCACATAATGGTAGGAACAAAATTCATCTCATGAACTCATATATATCCAGACTGCCTCTTTGGTAGCATCCTTGGTAACGATGTATATTGCCTTTAATCGTCTAGTATGTCATGGTATCTAGCTTGGAACTCTTCCAACATACCGTCCCTCCACTGAGGGTAAAGACAATGTCTGTGACTGACATTCAGTCGTCCTTATCACCCTGGAACCTTTCCAGTGATTCTCCCCTGGATCGATTAATACTATCTCACTATAACTAGTGAGAATCCTAACATCCAATTAAATCTATCTCATAGATCCATAACCCAGGGTTTAAGAGGTATCACCTTGATCCTATATGGAGAATCTTTGTGATAAGAGGAGATTGACCGAGCGTAGCATAGGAAACCCCTTCCCTATCATGAGTATGTCATCCACGTACTATACGAGGATCACCACCATACTCCCTACTACCTTTTTGTATATACTCGGTTCATCTACCATTTTGATGAAGTCAAACTCTTTGACTACTACATCAAAACAGACGTTCCAACTCCGCGATGCCTGATTTATCCTATAAAACATCTTGCTCACGTTTCCGCTGCTCCCACTGTCTACGAAGCCCTCTGGCTGTGTACTTATAGACGCTCTCTTCCAAATCAATATTTAGAAAAGGAGTCATGACACCCAACCGCCAGATATCGTAGTCATGGTATGTAGCCGTGGCAAGTAGGATCTGGATAGACTTAAGCATAGCTTTGAAAGTCTCAACTTTTCCATGTACACCAAGTAATCTTCTCAAGATATACTTGCTCCCGATGGGGATTTAACCCTTCAGATAAAGCAACCAAAGTTCATACTTTGTTGGTGTATAAGGATTCCATCTCAGATCGCTAAGCATCCGGCCATTCTCACAGGGTCCCTACTCCTGATGGCCTGCTCGAAACTAGTTGGGTCATCATCACATGATGCAATCCTCTCTCCCACTGTCATAGAGAAACCGAAGTATCTCTCAGGTGGATGAGGAACCCTACCAGATCGGCGAAGAGGCTGAGGTTCGTTGGAAACTATTGAATCCTCCGGGTTTACCAAATCATCAGCTGCAGTTTGTATAGCTGGAATTCCTTCAAGTTCTACCTCATGACCACTAATTTCTTCACAAGAAATTCCCTTTTTCTCAAAAAGTGGTATGCCGAGAAATAAAACATCTTTTGTTCCTCGGTGTGGTAGAAGATATTCCCTTGCGAATGCTTGGGATATCTAACAAACTTCCACAGAACTGACCTTGCCTCGAGCTTGTTCGGATTTTGCTTTTGACATAGGCCGGACAACCCAAAATCTTAACTTCCTTAAGAGATGGGCTCTTCCCATACCATATCACATATGGAGTGGTAGGCATCTAATTTGGTTGGAACCCTATTCGATAGGTATGCAGCTTCTCAAGTGCATAACCCCAAAAGAAAATAGGCAACTCAGTATTACTCATCATAGAGCACACCATATCACATAGGGTGCGATTGCTCCGCCCGGATACACCGACGTGCTATGGTGTATACGGAGGAGTAATGCTGAGAAAGAATCTCATTCTCCTTTAGAATAGTCCAGGAATTCCGTGCTCAAGTATTCTCCTCCTTGATCACATCAAAGGACATAATACTTATACCCGGTTTTTGGTTCTCTACTTCTAACTTATATTCTGTGAATATCTCAAAAGCTTCGGACTTGTGTTTCAACAGGAACATGTGTCTGAATCTTGAGAGATCATCAGTGAATGTTGATTAGTAGAAAATATTGTATATTTTAACCGGCAATTTTCTCATCATTTGCATTCATATAGAAGTGTTCGGTATTCGTATTTCACATATTAGCAAATCTGTCACAAAATATCAGATTACATGTATTAGACCTTAAAACCGGCATTTCTAGGGAAATTGACTGCATTGCATGGCATCACAATATTTCTATATGTCGTAACCCGTGTTTCGAAATCTGTGCAGGAAACTAGAAGCATGCTCGAATCAACACTGCTCAAAAGATACGCCAACTCACTAACTTCAGATCTGGTATCAATACAAAGTAGCAATCACAATTCAGCATATCAGAAGAAGCCCCAAACTCCAGCACAAGTTCACACCAGAAGACCCAAAGGCCAAGCCCATCAAAGAGCCGCGGATCCGCGGCAATGGCTTGCTTGTGCCGCGGATCCGCGGTGGGTCCAAGGATTCAGCCTCCCAAATTTGCACCAAAACTCCTGTCTCAGCTCCTACAGTTCAGAAAGACACTCCAAGTTCTAGAAGACTCCAGAGGTTTCTGCCAGATCAGCAAACTAGGGTTTCCAAGCCTAATTAAACCTAGCTTAAACCCTAAGCTAGCTCCTAACAAACTACCTTCTAGAAGACTCAACAAACTTTTGGAGGGAACTACCATTTCAAACCTAAATCTAGGGTTTGGGAAGTCTATAAATAGAAGCCTAGACTTAGGGTGAAGGGGATCATCATATATCATACATCCAAGAGAGGGTGTGATTCATTTTAGTTCATTTTTAGCCAATCTCTTTCTTCATCCTCTTCCTCCACAAGTCTAGTGAGAGGGCTTGTGGGAAACCCTAACCCTAATTCCAATTAAAATCAAGATTCCGAGTACCCATTAAGCAAGAAGCCCTACAACCTTTAGGAGCGGAGCCGATCTTCAACGGAGCAAGCGATCCGAGCCGATCCACGACTCACGAAGCCGAGCGACGCCCGATCAACAATTTAGATTCTTCCTCTTGTAGTTCTTGAAGCGAATGTAATCAAAATTGTTGAGATAAATAAAGGTGATATTCTTTTATCTTGTTTTCTTTAAATTCTGCATCATGATATCTTTACAATTCGTGAATATTTTCTGTATGGTGATGTGTGAATAAAATTCCGCTCGTCGAGGAGTCGAGACGGTCAATAGAATGATGATGTAACATAGCTTTAATCGATTCTTGAGTCCTACGTGTTTTGAAAACCCTAGCAAGATCAAGAAACGACGACCCATTTTGTTTCGATGCTTTCTTGATTGATATCGTTCGGAATTGGGGAGTTACGATCATTTCTTGAATTTGGTAGAGGCTAGAATGCGAATGAAATCAACGAAAGAATAAGGGTTATAAGATGAAACCCTAGTTTCATCAAGAAAGCCCTAAATCTCGTCGATCATCATCGATCTAGCATCAATCCTTCGAAGGACAAGAACACGAAATCTTGAGATTACATCACTTCTATAGGTCCGATCGATTCCTACGAGCCTCTTTTAGATTCTTGATTGTTGATTGGAAATATTATCGAAACCCAATTCTTGATTGTTTATCAGTTTAGTGATTCTTGATTAAACTCGTGACACTTGAATCAATTGATAAATTCTCGAGTTATGTTTCCTTTTCTGTTCAATTAACTTTTCAATTCAAACGAAGCAAATATAAAAGCGAATCGCACAATCCCTGTGGACGATCCGCACTCACTTACAAACTACATCCGATACCGTAGTTGATTGCGGTCAAATAATTCTTTGATTGTGATTTCTTTACAATTTCATACTACACGGTCTTGAATTTTAGGATCAATCAAATGTAATGAAGTACAAAGAACCATTCCTGGCATATGTAGACATGGGACTATCATACATCATCATGTATCAATCCCAAGAGTTCACTAACTCTTTCTCTGTTTTCAATAAACGGAGGTATGGTCATCTTATCTTTGTGACATGACTGGCAAGTTTTACAAGATGTAAATCCAAACTAATTTAAATATGCATCTTTATGTAACTTCAGCTAGTCGGGTCGCATTGATATGACCTAGTCTACAATGCCTCAAGAAGGATTCGTTCATTTCTGAACTCTTCCGCTTGTGTGTGTTCTGTACGTTAAGAACTGTGGTTTGATTTAGAACGTCTATACTTTTAGATAACGTGCCTGAACCGATCAACTCTTGATATCGGAAATGTTCAAAACATTATCCAACAATACAAAATTATATCCTTCTTTACTAATAAAGAGACTGATATGATGTTGTATATCAGGTTCGGTATCTAATAATATTTGTTCAGAATCAATGTATTCTGGTAATACAGAGTGATAACTGCCAACAAACTTGGCTGCAACACTTGCATCATTTCCAACTCTTGAAACTTATCACCCGTTCTCAGTTCTCTACCTATCTGTAGCCCATGTAAAAAATTACATTTGCGGGATCCTGATCCGGTATCTCATACACAGGACGTAAAGGATACTGAGAAACGGTTCTCGGTAATGAACACACCCGAAGAAGATGCATCAGCATGTACTTTCTTCGTTTGGGCGGCACGGGAATTCTGGTAATCCCCTATTGCTTGCTCTGTCTTATAACAATTATAAGTTGGAGCGGGACCAACGCTCCCTAGCGCAGTATAACAAGCGGGTTCGGTCAATACATCCGTATTATTATCTTGATTAAGGCGTGACATGGTCGCTACCTGGAGAGAGATAGAAGAAAACACTCAGCGTATGCTCTTGCAAGATTAAATTGGTTATTAATATATCTAATCAGGATGTCTCCCACTGTTTTAGTCAAATCTTCCTTCAAACCCTAAAAAGAAAGACTAGCCGGGATTAATTACATTCTACAAGTTCGCCAATCTTTTAGCCAGGCCAGTGCCGGTACTTTGAGGGAGGTTTCCCGCGCTTTCGCACGGACCTAATTAAAATAAACCTCGTTTTCACAGAGGCATAACCCCGTTGACACCTTTCTAGACACCTACTTGATCGGCTAATTGTAATGTGTAAAACTCTCCCAGGAGTAACTCTTACTCGCAGTGGGTATCGGGATCCAACTATCTCATAGAAGGTATGCAATCTCATTGTAAATTTCAACACTTGAAATTCCCAATAATATTTTTCCCCTAGCAACTTATGACCTTGGCTAAGGTCAACAAATCATAAGCGCTAGCCAAGTTCAACCCGTCATTTCCCGATTGAATTAAACCCACCCGCACGACCCTTGGCTAAGGTCAACAAAGTCGCACGACTACCCTAACTCAATCGCATCATATGCTTATACAGATAAGCACTAATTAGCTACCGCACACTACGCCTTGGCTAAGGTCAACAAACATAGCACGAATACTAAGTAGTACTTATCTGAAATGACGGAGGGCTACGACAGGTTTTTAAGAAAACCCTTTGCGTAATGAACTTGATATCGTTTTAGAATCGAGTGATTTTGAAAAGGAGTGTTTTTGAGGCTTTTACTAGTTTCGCTAAAGAGGTCACTCCCGGTGAAGGGATCTCGGCTCTTTCCTTATCGAATAAGGTGCAGGATATTTCACAAATACCACTATGCAAAGCAAAAACTAGAAAAGCAATCAAAAGAAAAACCGAGTGTGTAGCATCTGCTAGTTTCGCTAAAGAGGTCACTCCCGGTGAAGGGATCTCGGCTCTTTCCTTATCGAATAAGGTGCTGGATATTCTACAAGGAATACCGCTATGCAAAGTAAGAACAAGAGCTACCAATTTTTAAATAAGTTTCTACAACATCTTTAGGTTTCTTTTAGTTTCATTAATCTCATTAATGAAGTCCCATTTTATTATGCTTCACAAGCATCACATTTGAAACGAAATCAACAATATATAATATATATCTCATATATATAATATAAACATTCGTCTCAGGCAGTAATATGATCTCATCACAGAACATTGCAGCAGAAGAACATATATGAAATATTGGATGTATTAGGAGGTCCATGTTTTAATACGAGCCTGTATAAAACACGGATTCCACGGTCGCGATGAATAGCCAATCCCACACCCCTAGACCCCTACGAGAGCGGCAAGCAACCCTACCAATTCTTGAGTTAGGACACCCGGTCTCGACTCCTCGAGATGGTCTCCCACTGGACCTTAGAACTCGGTTACTTGTGCTCCCCGTCTTGGGTCTATCCTAATGCGGAAAAGTAAATAATATACAATGGTGACATCATCCTCAACCCGGAAATGCCCCAATAAAAGAATATTATATACAATGAATTTTACATGAATGAAATGGAAAAACTCTCATCTCACATAAAACCCCCGGCTATTCAAAATGCGACGATCCAATATAACATATCACAGCAACACATAATATCACATATCATCAACGTAAGTAAATATGCGTATCCCAATTGTAGTTGATGTATAGCAACGAAACCGGCGATACACCACATATTACACTTACGGTCGCAGAAAAGAAAGCGTAAAACTACAACAGTTGGAATCCGCAACCTCTTTAGACATCACATGCCTAACCAAATGAATTCCTTAGACATCGCATGCCTAACAATTATAAACCCCGCATTTTAGTCTCAATATCGAAAACTCTTTTCAATATCAAGTCGGGCAATTCAACAAGATTCCCGACATCCTGATCAAATGCTCGTCGGAAACTTTAGTAGACGGTCGCACCCCCGATGCCGTCGACGAAGTGCACTAAGGCGGAACACCGCTGCCGCGAGCACCCAAACGGATGCTTTTGGCGACGGGGTTCTCCTACGGTCGCTTGGTCGGGGCTATGGGGCGTAGCTATCTATTTAGTTTACTCGGCGAGTATCCGCGTACACTACGTCATTGCGACGGACTTTTGATCACATCAAAATCTCTTGGCAACCGATCAAATGAGACTAAAAATGCTAGATTTATAACATTCAAATTAGTTATCTCATAACTACTTGTGGATTCCAAATATTGTATCACATTCCAGATAAATAGACAATGTTAAAGTTTCCGATTGAATAAACAAACACCCAAGATTTCCCAAATAGCTCAACACTTGAGCGGAGTTCAAAAAGTCCCAGAACATGTCACAGCCGCTATGAACCAGCCGTAGAAGGGTCAAACCAACGCCTCACATGTGGCAACGCTAAACTACCACAAACCTTATGGTTGAGTGGCGGTTTTGACGGTCACATAATCGAGTTAAGGTTACGTTCTTCTAGAGGGTCCACAAATTCGCTTGCATGATTTTCTGAAAGTTTTAAACTCAGGAAAAAATCCAACACTTGAAAGTTTTCCGACAGGGGAAAAAGTGAGTTATTGATATCCGTTCGAACTTTTTAACACATTCTAAATTACCCGGAAAAAATTAAACAAAGTTAAACTTTCCGATCGAATCAACGAGTTCCCAATATTTCCCAGAAAACTCAACACCTGAGTAGAATTAAAAATTCCCAGAAGCATGAAAAAGTACCCAAGAATAAAGCCCTGAAGTATTAGCCCCTAACTCCTAATGTTGGCCGCGGAACCGCCGCCAAACGCATGGTTTGGCCGCGGTTCCACGGTCACTTGATGGAGTTATGGCTTCGTACTTCACAGTAATTCTTAGAATTCCCTGTATGATTTTCTGAATATTTTTAATATGAAAAATTTCAACTTTTGAAAAAATTTCCAGAAAGTGGGATTTATCGGGGTTTCGGAGTTCGATCGGACTTCAAACTTCGTCTAAACAACGCCTAATGCTCTGGCTTGGCTCTGATACCACTGTAGGGTTAGCATAGCACCTTGTGAAGGTTTTGGCAAGCATCAATCATGCTACTTTAAAAAATTTTGGGTGCTAAACAAACCCTAACAAGATCTTAACTAGAGACATAGGGTAAACATAGCAAGTAAACAACTTTACTTCTAAGAGTTTGGGATTACAACCTTTGTAGTCCATTCCTTCGCTTCATAAGCTTCGTGTTGAGGTCCCTTCACCGCGATCATCATGTACCCGGACTCTAGAGAGGCTCCATGAAGAGAAAGATGCAAGCTTGCTTCCAATCTTCAACAACTAAGATGATCTACCTTGAAGAATCTCAAACCCAAGCTATTGCTTCACTAATCAAGTATTAGCAAAGCAAACATCCTAATCTAAGTGGCTAGAATAGATGAGGATGATGAAGTAGGAATTTAGCTCTCATTTGTTTTCTTTATCTCACTCAAAATCATCACAAACCCAAAAGCTAGAAAGCTTTTCAAGAGGAAGAAGAAGAAGAATTTCATTTGTGATGAATAATGAATTATTGTTGTGGTTACAAATCAACCATGGATTAATCATGAAGACTTAACCCTTGTAGAGAATGAACTAGGGTAAAGGGTTTGGGTTGGGTTAAGAAAATATCTACACAAAAATATCTAAGCTTAAAACAAAAATAAAGCTTCTAGAATCTTTATGAAAAAGCTAACCCAAATCAAACCCTAACTAAGTTTAATCTCCACAAATTATATTGCATTTGTAATCATAACTTGTTACAATATTATATATCACATATATAATATATTTTTGTAACAAAATAAAATAATACAATTAACATATATCATATATATATCAATGTATTATCCAAGTGAGAAAAAGAATCTTTAAGTGAGCTTATATTAGTTAATGTAACTTAATATATCACATATATATAATTATACATTAAATTATCGAATCAACACTTGATCCGATAATCCGGCTATATCGCATATAACCGACTAATATAACATGTACCGATTCATCGAATCAACACTTGATCCGATGATCCGGCTATATCACATATACCCGGCCGATATCATATATCGCGAGAATGGAATACGACATCTCATATCGTAATATTCTCGGTCCCGCACATATCACATATGTGTTCCTACTCCGTTTTGTCTGAGCCAGGAAACCTCTGTGTAGGACTCTAAAGAATCGTCAATACGCCGGTAGTAGGTGATGATCATATCAAACACCCACAAACTGCAAGCGGTCAGCTAAACGTAACAGCCGCCCAGGTATTGAGCGATCAGAAGATCAACAAGCAAGCATCTACATACTCCTGTGAATCCAACCAGTAACACTCCCTTACAGTCCGGTCTCTTCGTCTGATATGTCGCATATCTCGCCTAGGGGTGGTAAACGTCAGACCCCAGTAGCTTGATAAGTCGTGTCGATATGAGGTCCATAACAGTTCGAGAAACTACTGATAACACTTACCAGTAAATCTCAGCAACCCTGGCCAGGGACTTCCCTGTTATGGCCAATCGAGCATAGCGCAACATCAACCCACAATACCGGGAGAGACGAAACCCCTCCTATCGCTCATTGCCTCCATGTGACTTGGGACTGTACCCAAAAACCACCGTTTTGCACGCCCTCTTGGACGTGGTAAGGTGGAAATCAAAGCACAGTGGGAATCACACAAGACTCTATGACAATCTCGGGTCTACATACTAACCTGTACCAGTGTCACCAGAGAACTGCCATCTGACGTGAGGTATAATACCATCTGGGAGTTCTCGGCGAGTCCGTCCAGTGTACCCAGTCTCCACTGAGCACCCGTATACCTTCTCTGATGTCAAACACCAATGGATATTGGATCATCCATCGCCCATTATATGAGTCAAGAAGCGCATAAGCTAGTCTACTCTGGAGTATCGATGCCCTGTCTCGGTACTCCCACGACTAGGAACATTTGAAGGATGTACTTATCGACTACACTGTCCCCACTAGTATGATCTGCATCATAATCCTGGTAGTCAAGTACTCATCCTAAGGGCTTTATCAACATGTAACATAGAGACAATCAGAGTACAAGTTAAGATAAAGAGTAACCAGATAGCATACTATCATGTCGAGCAAGAAAGTCCTCCCTATATATGTCCAAGCATCCACTACAATATACATCGTATGTATAGTAATGGCCTCTAGGGCATACATATCACTAACAGGATATGTACTTGACTACCAGGACTATGATGGAGATCATACTAGTGGGGCCAGGGTAGTTCACAAGTACATCCTTTAATTGTTCCTAGTTGAGAGAATATCGAGACAGGACATCGATATTCCAGAATAGACTAGCGTATACGCTTCTTGACCCATATGATGGGCGATGAATGATCCCACATCCATTGGTGCTTGACATCAGAGATGGTATATTGGTGCTCAGTGGAGACTGGGTACACTGAACAGGACTCGCCGATGACTCCTATGTGGTAGTATACCTATCGTAAGATAGCAGTTCTCTGGTAACACTGGTACATGTTAGTCTGTAAACCCGAAATTGTCATAGAGTCTTGTGTGGCTCGCACTATACTTTGATTTCCTTCCTACCACGCTCAAGAGGAGTTGTGCAAACAAGTGGATTTTGGGTACAGTCCCGAGTCACATGGAGGCAATGAGCAATAGGAGGGGTTTCGTCTCTCCCGGTATTGGGGGTTAATGTTGCGCTAAACTCGATTGGTTATAACTGGAAGTTCCTGGCCAGGGCTGCTGCCGAGATTTACTGATAAGTGTAATCAGTAATTTCTCGAACCGTTATAGGCCAGACATCGGCATGACTTATCACGTTACTGGGGTCTGACGATTTCCACCCCTAGACATGATATACGACATATCAAACGAAGAGACCGGACTGTACGGTAGTGTTACTGATAGGCTTCATGGAGACTGTGGACAGGCTTGCTTGTTGATCTTCATATCACTCAATACCCGGGTAGCCGTTACGTCCAGCTAGTACCGCTGACGGCTTATAGGTGAATGATGTGATCATCACCTACTGCTGGTGTATTGACGAGTCTTTAGAGTCCTACACAGAAGTTCCCTGGCAAGCGAAACGAAGTAGGACACATATGTATATGTGTGTGGACCTGATTAAAAACGTGTATGTGTTACCGTATTGTAATCTGGCAGTCATATGTTATCGGTTCGGTTTTATGTGATATAACCAGATTGTCGAATCACGTGTTGATTTGATAATGTGATATATAGATAAATGATATTAGTCGGTCATATGTAATATAACCGGATTATTAAATCAAGTGTTGATTTAATAATGTGATATATATTATATGTGATATAATTATATCTTAAATAATATTATTAGCTCACTAATTATTCTTCATTATATATATATATATATATATATATATATATATATATAATGAAGCATATCATTAATATTTCTATTTTGTGAAAATAGAAATGAGGTGTAAAGTGGAAGCATGGTTGCAAGCATGGGATTTACACTTGTTTATTCATCTTGACTCACTATTCAAGCATGGTTGCAATTTTATATTGCTTAATTGAATGCTTGAATGGGTGAGGGGTCAAGACTTGGGATTCATTCTTGCTCATTCTCAACACTTAGCCATTTTATATTGAGTTTCTCCCATGGTTGCTCTCTAACTTCTTCTTTCTCCTCTTGTCATGGTTCAAGGTTCAACCCTCACATGTGATGTGAATCATGAAACTTGAACACAAACTTGTGAGCTCTTTACATCCCCTACTTCACCATCCTACACTTGACTAGCGATCAAGTGTAGCGTGTTTCCTACACTAAAGTGTTTAGTGTAAAAGCTAGCTTGAATTGGAGGGACTTCGCGTGGATCATTTTCGGCACGAAGATCATCGAAGGAAGCCCGTTCAAAGTCTCAAGAGAAGCCTAGTGGGGTCGCGGGACTACTGTAGGGTTACTAGGCACTCTAATAAGGTTCTACAAGACATCAACCATGCCCGATTAAAATTTTAGCCGTGCAGAATAACCCTAAACAAGATCTTTGCTAGATAATTAAGATTTCACATGCAAGTAAATATTATTTACCACTAAGTGAATACGAAATACAACCTTTGTAGATCGGTCCTTCACTTCATATGCTCTTTGTAGTAGTCCCTTCGCTGCGATCATCGTGCTCCCGGACTCTCGGACGGCTCCATGAGAAGATAGCAATGGTATTGCTTGAAGTCTTCGAGGCCGAAGATGATCTACGTCGAGGGAATAAAAACTCAAGCTTCTACTTCACTAACTAGAGAATTAGTGAAGCAAACACCCTAAACTAAAGTGCTAGTCTAGTAGAGGATGATGAAATAGGAAATAGGTACACTTTAGAATTTCTTTTCTCACAATCTTTCTCTCTCTTTATCAAACCCTAGCAAGCATTTGAAGAAGGAAGAAGATGAGCTCAAAAATGAGAATGAAAACTAATCAAGAGAGAGAGCTAACCATGGGTGAGTGGGTATCATATACTAACTCATGTAGAGACATAACCATGACTAATTATAGCGGTTAGGTTAATTAATATCCTAAGTAAAACAAAACTAGTGGACTTTGGTCAATGCACTCACAAGCTTCATGCACTTGAACAATTATCCACTAATTTTGTATTTACTTTGTATATTAAAACCCCACCAATATAATTATAATGGTATATGTCTCATACACCCATGTAGAGTGTATCAACAACCATGATACAAAATGAACACAAATAAATATATATCACATATATATTAAGTTGTGCACAAGTGAGAAAAACAAATGCTTAAGTGAACCAATGTTAGTTAATGTAAATTAGTATATCACATATACAATTATACACTAAATTATTAAATCAACACTTGACTTAATAATCCGGTTATATCACATATAACCGACTAACATCCAATGTATCGACTTATCGAATCAACCCTTGATTCGATAACCTGGTTATATCGCATAAAACCGATCGATACAAACATCGCGAGAATTGAATACGGTATCACATACTCGCATTATTCTCGGTCCCGCACATATCACATATGCGCTCCTATTTCGTTTTGCCTGAGCCAGTAAAACCTCTATGTTGGACTCTAAAGACTCGTCAATACGCCGGCAGTAGGTGATGATCATATCAAGCACCCACAAGCCGTCATCGGTACTAGCTGGACATAACGGCTACCCGGGTATTAAGCGATCAGAAGATCAGTTAGCAAGCCCGCTCCAACTCCTGTAAAAGCCGAATGGTAACACTTGTCGTACAGTCCGGTCTCCTCGTCTGATATGTCGCATATCAAGTCTAGGGGTGGTAAACGTCAAACCCCAATAACTGATAAGTCGTGTCGATGTTAGGCTCATAACGGGTCGAGAAACTACTGGTAACACTTACCAGTAAATCTCTAAACCAGCCCTGGTCAGGGACTTCCCTGTTATGGCCAATCGAGCATAGCGCAACATCAACCCCCAATACCGGGAGAGACGAAACCCCTCCTATCGCTTATTGCCTCCATGTGACTCGGGACTGTACCCAAAAACCACCGTTTTGCACGTCCTCTTGGACGTGGTAAGGTGAATATCAAAGCACAGTGGGAATCACACAAGACTCTATGACGATCTCGGGTCTACAGACTAACCTGTACCAGTGTCACCAGAGAACTGCCATCTGACGTAAGGTATAATACCATCTGAGAGTTCTCGGCGAGTCCGTCCAGTGTACCCAGTCTCCACTGAACACCCGTATATCATCTCTGATATCAAACACCAATGGATATGGGATCATCCATCGCTCATCTGCATGGGTCGAGAAGGTATACGCTAGTCTACTCTGGTATATCGATGCCCCGTCTCGATACAACCACGACTAGGGACCTTGAAGGATGTACTTATGGATTACCATGTCCCCACTAGTATGATCCGCATCATAGTCCAGGTAGTCAAGTACACATCCTAAGGGCTTTACCAACATGTAACATAGAGACAATCAGTGTACACGTTAAGGTAAAGAGTAACCAGATAGCATACTATCATGTCGAGCAAGAAAGTCCTCCCTATATATGTCCAAGCATCCACTACAATATACATCTCATGTATAGTAATGGCCTCTAGGGCATACATATAACTAACAATCTCCCACTTGCACTAGGGCCATCTGATAACAGTGGTTGTAGTATCTCATACTCAACCATCCCATAAAAGTCTCTCTCTGGGAAAAGGCCTTTGTGAGTGGATCCGCCGTGTTGTCCTCTGAGTCTACTCTCCTGACCTCGATCCCCTGGAGATCAACCATCTCCATGATCAGGTGACACTGCCTTAGAATATGTCTGGATCACTGATGGGACGGGCGTTCCTAGGCATAGGCCACAACTCCATTGTCACACAATGGATGGAACGAAGTTCATCTCATGAACTAATATACACCCAGACTGCCTCTTTGGTAGCATCTTTGGTAACGATGTGTCTTGCCTTTAATCGTCTAGTATGCCACGGTATCTGTCTTGGAACTCTTCCAACATACCGTCCCTCTACTGAGAGTAAAGACAATGCCTGTGACTGACTTTCAGTCGTCCTTATCACTCTGGAACCTTTCCAGTGATTCTCCCCGGGATCAATTGATACCATCTCACTACAACTAGTGAGTACCCTAACATCCAATTAGATCTATCTCATAGATCCAAAACCCAGGATTTAGTAGGTATCACTTTGATCCTATTTGTAGAATCCTTGTGATAAGCGGAGATTGACCGAGCGTAGCATAGGAAACTCCTTTCCTATCAAGAGTATGGCATCCACGTACTCTACGAGGATCTCCACCATACTCCCTACTACCTTTTTGTATATACTAGGTTCATCTACTATTTTGATGATGTCAAACTCTTTGACTAACTCATCAAAACAGACGTTCCAACTCCGCGATGCCTGCTTTATCACATAAAACATCTTGCACACGTTTCCGATGCTCCCACTGTCTACGAAGCCCTCTGACTGTGTACTTATAGACTCTCTCTTCTAAAACATCATTTAGAAAAGCAGTCATGACACCCAACCGACAGATATCATAGTCATGGTATGTAGCCGTGGTAAGTAGGATCTGGATGGACTTAAGCATAGCTTTGAAAGTCTCAACTTTTCCATGTACACCAAGTAATCTTCTCAAGATATACTTGCTCCTGATGGGGATTTAACCCTTCAGATAAGGCAACCAAAGTCCATACTTTATTGGTGTATAAGGATTCCATCTCAGATCGTTAAGCATCCAGCCATTCTTACAGAGTCCCCACTCTTGATGGCCTGCTCGAAACCAGACGGGTCATCATCTCATGATGCAATCCTCGCTCCCACTGTCATAGAGAAACCAAAGTATCTCTCAGGTGGGTGAGGAACCCTGCTAGATCGGCGGAGAGGCTGAGGTTCGTTGGAAACTATTGAATCCTTTGGTTCTACCAAATCATCAGCTGCAGTTTGTATAGCTGGAACTCCTTCCAGTTCTACCTCATGACCACTAATTTCTTCTCAAGAAATTCCCTTTCACAAAAGTGGCATATTGAGAAACAAAACAACTTTTGTTCCTCGGTTAGGTAGAAGATATTCTCTTGCGAATGCTTGGGATATCCAACAAACTTCCACAGAACTGACCTTGCCTCGAGTTTGTCTGGATTTTGCTTTTAGACATAGGCCGGACAACCCCAAGTCTTAACTGACTTAAGAGATGGGCTCTTCCCTTACCATATCACATATGGAGTGGTAGGCACCTGATTTGGTTGGAACGCCATTCAATAGGTATGCAGCTTCACAAGTGCATAACCCCCAAAAGGAAATAGGCAACTCGGTAATACTCATCATAGAGCACACCTTATCACATAGGGTGCGATTGCTCCGCCTCGATACACCGACGTGCTGTGGTGTATACGGAGGAGTAATGCTGAGAGAGAATCTCATTCTCCTTTAGAATAATCGAGGAATTCTGTGCTCAAGTATTCTCCTCATTGATCACATTAAAAGACATAATACTTATACCCGTTTTGGTTCTCTACTTTCTAACTTATATTCTGTGAATATCTCAAAAGCTTCGGACTTGTGTTTCAACAGGAACATATGTCTGAATCTTGAGAGATCATCAGAGAATATAATGAAGTACAAAGAACCGGTCTTGGCATGTGTAGACAGGGGACCTTCATACATCATCATGTATCATCCCAAGAGTTCACTAACTCTTTCTCTGTTTCCTAAAAACAGAGCTATGGTCATCTTATCTCTGTGACATGACCGGTAAGTTTCACAAGATGTAAATTCAAACTAATTTAAATATGCATCTATATGTAAGTTCAGCTAGTCGGGTCACATTGATATGACCTAGTCTACAATACCTCAAGAAGGATTCGTTCATTTCTAAACTCTTCCTCTTGTGTGTGTTCTGTATACTAAGAACTGTAGTTTGATTTAGAACGTCAATGCTTTTAGATAACGTGCCTGAACCGATCAACTCTTGATATAGGAAATGTTCAAAACATTATCCAACAATACAAAATTATATCCTTTCTTTACTAATAAAGAGACTGATATGATGTTGTATATCAGGTTCGGTATCTAATAACATTCGTTCAGAATCAATGTATTCTGGTAATACAGGGTGATAACTGCCAACATCTTGGCTGCAACAATTGCACTGTTTCCAACTCTTGAAATTTTATCACCCGTTCTCAGTTCTCTACCTATCTATAGCCCATGTAACAAAATACATATGTGGGATCCTGATCCGGTATCACATACTCAGGACGTAAAGGATACTGAGAAACAGTTCTCTGTAATGAACACGCCCGAAGAAGATGCATCAGCATGCACTTTCTTCGTTTAGGCGGCACGAGAATTCTGGTAATCCCCAATTTCCTGCTCTGTCTTATAACATTTATAAGTTGGAGCGGGACGAACGTTCCCTAGCACAGTATAACAAGCGGGTTCGGTCAATACATCCGTATTATTATCTTGATTAAGGCGTGATATGGTCGCTACCTGGAGAGAGAGAAGAAAACACTCAGCGTATGCTCTTGCAAGATTAGATTGGTTATCTTTTTATCTAATCAGGATGGCTCCCACTGTTTTTATCAAATCTTCCTTCAAACCCTAAAAGGAAAGAATAGCCGGGATTAATTACGCCCTATAATTTCGCCAATCTTTCAGCCAGGCCAGTGTCGGTACTTTGAGGGAGATTTCCCATGCTTTCGCACGGACCTAATTAAAGTAAACCTCGTTTTCCCAGAGGCGTAACCCCGTTGACACCTTTCTAGACACCTACTTGATCGGCTAATTGTAATGTGTAAAACTCTCCCAGGAGTAACAATTACTCGCAGTGGGTATCGGGATCCAACTATCTCATAGAAGGTATGCAATCTCATTGCAAATTTCAACACTTGAAATTCCCGATAATATTTTGCCCCTAACATGCTATGACCTTGACGAAAGCCAACAAACCATAGCCCGCTAGTCAAGTTCAACCCGTACATTTCTTGACTGAATTAAACCCACCCGCACGACCCTTGACGAAAGCCAACAAAGCCGTACGACTATCCTAATCCAATCGCATCATATGCAACAGATAAGCAGCATATAGCTACCGCACACTACACCTTGACGAAAGCCAACAAATGCAGCACGAATACTATATACAACTTATCTGAAATGACGGAGGGCTACGACAGGTTTTTCTGAAAACCTATTGCGTAATGAACTTGATATCATTGTAGAATCAAATAATTTTAAAATGGAGTGTTTTTTAGGCTTTTGCTAGTTTCGCTAAAGAGGTCACTCCCGGTGAAGGGATCTCGGCTCTTTCCTCGTCGAATGAGGTGCAGGATATATCATATATATCACTGTGCAAAGCAAGAACTAGAAAAGCAATCAAAAGACAAAACCGAGGGGTGTAGCATCTGCCAGTCATTGCTAAAGGGGTCACTCCCGGTGAAGGGATCTCGGCCCTTTCCTTATCGAATAAGGTGCAGGATGTTCTACAAGGAACACCGCGATGCAAAGCAAGAACTGTAGCTACCTGTTTTTGAAAATTCGATTCCACGACATCTTTTAGGTTTATTTTCTTTCATTAATCATATTAATGAAGTCCCATCATTTAAGTAACCTAAACATCACAGATAAATACGACGTACGCTTATGCCATCCGCATTCGCCTCGATGTCCCCTCGTGCACCGTTAGGTTAGGTAACTAACGGCAGAGCGGGGCAGGGCTAGCATGGGTGTAAAACATAAGTAACGTCTATATAATATATCATATATACTATATACAGTATCTATCACAACATATCAAATGATCACATCACAGATATCGCAGCAGAAGAAACATATGAAACATTGGATATACTAGGACGTCCGTGTTTTATTTTGAGCCTCTATAAAACACGGATTCCACGGTCGCGATGAATAGCCAAACTCACACCCCTAGACCCCTACGAGAGCGGCAAGCAACCCTACCAATTCTAGAGTTAGGAGACCCGGACTCGACTCCTCGAGTTGGTCTCCCACTGGACTCTAGAACCCGGTTACTTGTGCTCTCCTCCTTGGGTCATCCTAGTGCGGAAAAGTAAATAATATACAAATGGTGACATCAAGCTCATCCCGGAAGTGCCCCAATAAAAGAATATTACATACATATGAATTTTACATGAATGAAAATAAAAACCCTCATCTCACATAAAACCCCCGGCTATTCAGAACACGACGATCCAATATAACATATCCAGCAACACATAACATCACATGTCATCAACGTAAGTAAATATGCGCATCCCAATTGTCGTTGACATATAGCAACGAAACTGGCGATAACACATATTACACTTACGGTCGCAGAAAAGAAAGTGTAAAACTACAATAGTTGGAATCCGCAACCTCCTTAGACATCGCATGCCTAACAATTATAAACCCCGCATTTTAGTCTCTATATCGAAAACACTTTTCAATATCTAGTCGGGCAATTCAACAATATTCCCGATATGTGATCGAATGCTCGTCGCAAACTTTAGTAGACGGCCGCACCCCCGGATGCCGTCGACGAAGTGCACTAAGGCGGAACTCCGCTGCCGCGAGCACCCAAACGGATGCTTTTGGCGACGGGGTTCTCCTACAGTCGCTTGGTCGGGGCTTTGGGGCGTGGCTGTCTATTAAGTTTACCTGGCGAGTATCCGCGTACGCTACGTGATTGCAACGGACTTTTGATCGCATCAAAATCCCGTGGCAACCGATCATTTGAGACTAAACTGCTATGTTTATAACATTCAAATTAGTTATCTCATAACTACTTGTGGATTCCAAATATTGTATCACATTCCAGATAAATAGACAATGTTAAACTTTCCGATCGAATGATCAAACACCCAAGTTTTCCCAAATAGTTCTCAACACTTGAGGGGAGTTTAAAAACATCCATCACATGCCACAGTACCAATGGTCCAGCCGTAGAAGGGTCAAGCCAACGCCTCACATGTGGCAACGCCGTACTGCCCCAAACCCTAAGGTTCAAAAGGCAGTTCAAGACGGTCACATAATCGAGTTAAGGTTTGTTGTCTTCTAGAGGGTCCATTGCGTAACTTGCACGATTTAGACGTTCTTAAACTACGGAAAAATCCAACACTTGGAAATTTTCTGGGTCGGGAAAAAGTGAGTTATTGATATCCGTTCGAACTTTTTAATACTTTCTAAATTATCCGGAAAAACATAACGAAATTAAATATTCCGATCGAATCAACGAATACAAAATAATCCCCAGAACACTCAACACTTGAGTCAGGTTAAAAATACCCAGAAAACTAAACATGCAACTACGGTCATTGCTGTGCTAAAACGAGTGCATAAGTCATCTGTACTGTCGCGGATCCGCGGTCCAAGCGAGGTACAGCCGCGGTTCCGCGGCGGTTTGTACGGCTTATGCGCTCGTTTTTCACTGTAATGCTTATATTACCCTGCTGATTTTTTAGGTATTTTTAATTCAGAAAAATTACAGTTTTTAAAAAATGTCTAGAGAGGAGTTCATTTTGACTTATCGGGGTTCGTTCGGAGTTTTAACTTCGTATACACGTCGCCTAATGCTCTAGCTAGGCTTTGATACCACTGTAGGGTTACTATGCACTCTAATAAGGTTCTACAAGGCATCAACCATGCCCGATTAAAATTTTAGCCGTGCCGAATAACCCTAAACAAGATCTTTGCTAGATAATTAGGGTTTCACATGCAAGTAAATATTATTTACCACTAAGTGAATACGAAATACAACCTTTGTAGATCGGTCCTTCACTTTATATGCTCCTTGTAGTAGTCCCTTCGCTGCGATCATCGTGCTCCCGGACTCTCGGACGGCTCCATGAGAAGATAGCAACGGTATTGCTTGAAGTCTTCGAGGCCGAAGATGATCTACGTCGAGGGAATACGAACTCAAGCTTCTACTTCACTAAATAGAGAATTAGTGAAGCAAACACCCTAAACTAAAGTGTTAGTCTAGTAGAGGATGATGAAATAGGAAATGGGTACACTTTAGAATTTCTTTTCTCACAATCTTTCTCTCTCTTTATCAAACCCTAGCAAGCATTTGAAGAAGGAAGAAGATGAGCTCAAAAATGAGAATGAAAACTAATCAAGAGAGAGAGAGCTAACCATGGGTGAGTGGGTATCATATACTAACTCATGTAGAGACATAACCATGGCTAATTATAGTGGTTAGGTTAATTAATATCCTAAGTAAAACAAAACTAGTGGACTTTGGTCAATGCACTCACAAGCTTCATGAAGCTTCATGCACTTGAACAATTATCCACTAATTTTGTATTTACTTTGTATATTAAAACCCCACCAATATAATTATAATGGTATATGTCTCATACACCCATGTAGAGTGTATCAACAACCATGTTACAAAATGAACACAAATAAATATATATCACATATATATTAAGTTGTGCACAAGTGAGAAAAACAAATGCTTAAGTGAACCAATGTTAGTTAATGTAAATTAGTATATCACATATACAATTATACACTAAATTATTAAATCAAAACTTGACTTAATAATCCGGTTATATCACATATAACCGACTAACATCCAATGTATCGACTTATCGAATCAACCCTTGATTCGATAACCTGGTTATATCGCATATAACCGATCGATACAAACATTGCGAGAATTGAATACGGTATCACATACTCGCATTATTCTCGGTCCCGCACATATCACATATGCGCTCCTATTTCGTTTTGCCTGAGCCAGTAAAACCTCTATGTAGGACTCTAAAGACTCGTCAATACGCCGGCAGTAGGTGATGATCATATCAAGCACTCACAAGCCGTCAGCGGTACTAGCTGGACGTAACGGCTACCCGGGTATTGAGCGATCAGAAGATCAGCAAGCAAGCCCGCTCCAACTCCTGTAAAAGCCTAATGGTAACACTTGTCGTACAGTCCGGTCTCCTCGTCTGATATGTCGCATATCAAGTCTAGGGGTGGTAAACGTCAGACCCCAATAACTGATAAGTCATGCCGATGTTAGGCTCATAACGGGTCGAGAAACTACTGGTAACACTTACCAGTAAATCTCTAAACCAGCCCTGGCCAGAGACTTCCCTGTTATGGCCAATCGAGCATAGCGCAACATCAACCCATAATACCGGGAGAGACGAAACCCCTCCTATCGCTCATTGCCTCCATGTGACTTGGGACTGTACCCAAAAACCACTGTTTTGCATGCCCTCTTGGACGTGGTAAGGTGGAAATCAAAGCACAGTGGGAATCACACAAGACTCTATGACGATCTCGGGTCTACAGACTAACCTGTACCAGTGTCACCAGAGAACTGCCATCTGATGTAAGGTATAATACCATCAGGGAGTTCTCGGCGAGTCCGTCCAGTGTACCCAGTCTCCACTGAGCACCCGTATATCATCTCTGATATCGAACACCAATGGATATGGGATCATCCATCGCCCATCTACATGGGTCGAGAAGGTATACGCTAGTCTACTCTGGTATATCGATGCCCCGTCTCGATACACCCACGACTAGGGACCTTGAAAGATGTACTTATGGACTACCATGTCCCCACTAGTATGATCCGCATCATAGTCCAGGTAGTCAAGTACACATCCTAAGGGCTTTACCAACATGTAACAGAGAGACAATCAGTGTACACGTTAAGGTAAAGAGTAACCAGATAGCATACTATCATGTCGAGCAAGAAAGTCCTCCCTATATATGTCCAAGCATCCACTACAATATACATCTCATGTATAGTAATGGTCTCTAGGGCATACATATAACTAACAACTACTACACGGAGCAAGTGAAGAGAAGGACCGTCTACAAAGATTGTATTCTTGTTCTCTTGATGTAAAAGTAGTTTACATTAGCTTTTATCTAAATCTCTAGTTAAAGATTCTTAGTTTAGAGTTGCTTAGCATGACAATTTTTTGAAAATGGCATGAACGATGCCTCCCGAATCCTTGCTGTCGTGCTAGGGAACCCTACAGTGGTATCAGAGCCAAACTAGAGATTTATACGGATTGTGTAGGATTACGAAACCGAAACTACTCCAAAACTTAAAACGTCAAAACCGGGTTTCTGTCGATTTTTAAATGAGCTCTAAAAATTTTTTAAACAACTGCAGAATGTCATATGAAATATTACATGAACACAGAAGAAATTTGAACCCACTTGGTCGGATTTTGGCTGAGCACATGAGCTCCAAATCCGAGCAGGCCGGCCCATTAAGGGTATTTTGGCTTCAAATTTTTTTTGTTCCAGGATCTGTGTTTTGGTGTTTCAGGTATTGTTTGTTTTTGCTAAAATTTCATAAGATGTTAATTTTCTATAAAGGCAATTCGGAGTGTTTCATAGTCGTAATTCTAACTATATTTCGGATTATTTAGACGGTACTAAAAAGTTCGAATGGATATCAAATACCCACTTTAACCCTCGCTGGAAAATTTTCCAAGAGTTGGATTTTTTCCAAGTTAAAGAACATTCAAATATCATGCAAGTGATTCGATGGACCCTCTAGAAGAACGAAACCCTAACTCGATTCTATGACCGTAAGAACTGCCGCCAAACCCTCGGGTTTGCGGTAGTTCCGCGGTGCCATAGGTGAGGCAAGGGTTGGCCCTTCTATGGTTGATCCATAGGTACTGCGGCATGTTCTGAGTATTTTTAAACTGCGCTCAAGTGTTGATCTTTTCGGGAAAATTTGGGTGTTTGTTGATTCGATCGGAATGTTTAACATCGTCTAGCTATTTGATGGCATGTGAAGTTATGTGTTGCTTGGATATGTTATATTGGATCGTCGTGTTTTGAATAGCCGGGGGTTTTATGTGAGATGAGAGTTTTTATTTTCATTCATGTAAAATTCATTGTATGTAATATTCTTTTATTGGGACACTTCCGGGTTGAGGATGATGTCACCATTGTTGTATATTATTTACTTTTCCGCATTAAGATAGACCCAAGGCGGGGAGCACAAGTGACCGGGTTCTAGAGTCCAGTTGGAGACCGTCTCGAGGAGTCGAGTCCGGGTCTCCTAACTCTAGAATTGATAGGGTTGCTTGCCGCTCTCGTAGGGGTCTAGGGATGTGGGTTTGGCTATTCATCGCGACCGTGGAATCCGTGTTTTATACTGGCTTAACCTAAAACACGGAATTCCTAGTATATCCAATATTTCATATGCTATCTTCTGCTGCTGATATTCTGTGATGTGATCACTTTATATGCGTGAGACGAATGCTTTATTATTGTATATATGATATATAATAAACGTTGCTTATGTTTTGCATCCGCGCTAGTCCCGCCCCGCTATGTCGTTAGTTAAGTAACCTAACGGTGCATAACGGGACACTGTGGCGAATGCGGATGGCATAAGCGTACGTTGTATTTTCGTTTCTTCTGTGATGCTTAGGAAGCATAAGTGATGGGACTTCATTAATGTGATTAATGAAAGAAAAGAAACCTAAAGATATTGTAGAATCAAATTTTCAAAATGGGTAGCTCTAGTTTTTGCTTTGCATAGCGGTATTCCTTGTAGAATATCCAGCACCTCATTCGATGAGGAAAGAGCCGAGATCCCTTCACCGGGAGTGACCTCTTTAGCAAAACTAGCAAATGCTACAACTCATTCGATTTTGTTTTTGACTGCTTCTCTAGTTCTTGCTTTGCATAGTGGTATTCTTGAATATCATGAACCTCATTCGATGAGGAAATAGCCGAGATCCCTTCACCGGGAGTGACCTCTTTAGCAAATCTAGAAAAGCCTAAAAAACACTCCTTTTCAAAATCACCAGATTCTGCAACGATATCAAGTTCATTACGCTCATGGTTTTCTTAAAAACCTGCATAGCCCTCCGTCATTTCAGATAGGTACTATTTAGTATTCATGTTGCGTTTGTTGACCTTGTCAAGGCGTAGTGTGCGGTAGCTGATTAGTGCTTATCTGCGAGCATGTGATGCGATTAGATTAGGGTAGTCATATGGCCTTGTTGACCTTGTCAAGGGTCGTGCGGGTGGGTTTAATTCAATCAAGAAATGACGGGTAGAACTTGACTAGCGCTTATGGTTTGTTGACCTTGTCAAGGTCATAAGTGGCTAGAGGTAAAAACCATTATCGGAAATTTCAAGTGTTGAAATTTGCAATGAGATTGCATACCTTTTATAAGATAGTTGGATCCCGATACCCACTGCGAGTAAGAGTTACTCCTGGGAGAGTTTTACACATCACAATTAGCTAATCAAGTAGGTTTCTAGAAATGTTTTAACGGGGCCACGCCCCTGGGAAAACGAGGTTTATTTTAATTAGGTCCGTGCGAAAACACGGGGAACCTCTCTCAAAGTACCGGCACTGGCGTGGCTGAAAGATTGGGGAACTTGTAAGGTGTAATTAATCCCGGCTAGTCTTACCTTTTTAGGGTTTGAAGGAAGATTTGATAAAAACAGTGGGAACCGTCCTGATTAGATAAGATAATAACCAATCTAATCTTGCAAAGAGCGCACGCAAAGTGATTATCCTTCTCTCTCTCCTAGTAGCGACCAATGTCACTCCTTAATCAAGATAATAATATGGATGTATTGACCGAACCCGCTTGTTATACTGAGCAGGGGAATGTTGGTTCCGCTCCAACTTATAAGTGTTATAAGTCCGAGCAGGAAATAAGGGAACATCCGGATTACCACGCCACCCGGACAAAGAATAAGTATGTTGATGCATCTTCTTCGGGTGTGTTAGTTACAGAGAACTGTTTCTCAGTACACTCTACGTCCTGGGTATGTGATACCGGATCAGGATCCCACATATGTAATATGTTACATGGGCTACAGAAAGGTAGAAAACTGGGAAAGGGTGATATATCTCTAAGTGTTAGAGAATGGTGCAAGTGTTGCAGCCAAATCAATTGGCAGATCACCTTGTATTACCAAATACATTGATTCTGAACTAATGTTATTATATACTGAACCTGATATACAACATTACATTAGTTTCTTTATTAAGTTAAAGAAGGATATAATTCTGTATTGGCGGATAATTTTGTGAACATTTTCCTTAATCAGGAGTTGATTGGATCAGGCACGTTATGTAATAGCATATAAGTTTTAAATCAAACCACAGTTCAAAGTATTTAGAACACATACAAGAGGAGTAGTTCGGAAATGAACGAATCCTTCTTATGGCATTGTAGACTATGTCATATCAATGCGACACGACTAGCTAAGTTACATAAGGATGAATATGAGAATCTATTCAAATTTTCATCTTATGATACTTTCCAGTCTTGTCTCAAAGGTAAAATGACCAATACTCGATTTACTGGAAACAGAGAAAGAGTTATTGAACTCTTGGGACGGATACTTGATGATGTATATGGTCCTATGTCTACAAATGCCAAGGTTGGTTCTTCGTACTTCATTATATTCACTGATCTTCTCTCAGGATTCGGACATATGTTCCTGATGAAACACAAGTCTGAAACTTTTGAGAAATTCAAGGAAGATAAGCTTGAAGATTAAGAACCAGACGGGTAGAAGTATTAAGTCCTTTGATGTGATCAAGGAAGAGAATACTTGCGCATGGAATTCCTGGAGTTTCTAAAAGGAGAATGGGATTCTCACTCAGCTTACTCCTTCGAATACACCATAGCACAACGGTGTATCGGGGCGGAGGTATCGCACCGTATGAGATATGGCGCGCTCTATGATGAGTATAGCTGAGTTACCTGTTTCCTTTTGGTATTATGCACTTGAGAAGCTGCATATCTATTGAATAGGGTTCCAACCAAATCCGTGCCTACCACTACATATGAGATATGGAATGGAAAGAGACCATGTCTTAAACGAGTTAAGATATGGGGTTGTCCGGCCTATGTTGAAAAGAAAAATCCGGACAAGCTCGAGGCAAGGTCGGTTCTGTATGTTTGTTAGGATATCCCAAACGTTTGCAAGGGTATATCTTCTGCCTAACTGAGGAGCAAAAGGTGTTTTGTTTCTCAGCATGCCACCTTTTTAGAAAAGGAATTACTTGTGAAGAAATTTGTGGACATGAGGTAGAACTGAAAGTTGTTCCAGCTTGACAAACTAACAGTTGATGATTTGGTGAAACCAAAGGATTCAATAGTCTCCAACAAACCTCAGCCTCTCCACGAATCTGGTAGGGTTTCTCATCCACTTGAAAAATACTACGGTCTTCTCGATGATAGTGGGAGCAAGGATTGCATCATGGTAGATGATGGCCCAACTAGGTTCAGGCAGGCCATCACGAGCGGGGACTCTGTGAAAAGGTTGGATGCTATACGATCAAAGATGGAATCCATGTACACCAACAAAGTATGACTTTGCATGTTGCACCTGAAGGGGTAAAACCCATTGGGAGCAAATGGATCTTGAGAAAATTCTTGGTGTAAATGGAAAAGTTGAGAATTTCAAAGCTATGCTTAAGTCCATCAGGATCAATGCAAGCATCGCGAAGATGGAACATCTGTTTTGATGTGACAGTCAAAGAGTTTAACTTCATCAAAATGGTAGATGAACCTTGTATATACAAGAAGGTTGTAGAGAGTAAGGTTGTCTTCCACGTATTGTACGTAGATAACATACTCTTGATAGGAAATGGTTTCCTATGCTATGCTCGGTCAAGCTCCTCTTATCACGATGATTCTCCATAGAAGATCTGGATGATACCTACTACATCTTGTGGATTATGATCTATGGTGATAGATCTAAGTGGATGTTGGGAGTGTCCCAAATCCAGGTACATTAACACCATACTAAAGGGGTTTAGTATGGAGGATTCTAAGCGTGGTGGTTCGCCCACTTACTCAGGAATCACTCTCTCCAAAAAGATGTCTCCCAAGACTGATTTGAAGAGAGCTCGCGTGCAAGGGATACCCTATACTTCGGCAGTAGGCTCTATCATGTATGCGATGTTATGTACCAGACTAGATGTAGCTGACTCACTAGGAGTAGTGATCAGGAATCAATCGGATCTTGGCAGAATCACTGGACAGCTGTAGAGGACATTCTTAAGTACTTGAGAAGCACTAAAAGAATGTTCTTGGTTCGAGCTTCCAGAGTGATAAGGTCGACTGAAATTCAGTCACAGGCATTGTCTTTACCCTCAGTGGAGGGACGGTATGTTGGAAGAGTTCCAAGCTAGATACCGTGACATACTAGACGATAAAGGCCAATTATATCGCTACCAACGATACTACCAAAGAATTTGTCTGGATGAATAAGGTTCATATGATGAACTTGGTTCCTACCATTGGGCATCCAATACCTGTATGGGGATGACAATGGAGTTATGGCTTTGGCCTAGGAACCCTGGTCCCGTTAGCGATCCAGACACATTCTTAGACAGTGTCACCTGATCAGGGAGATAGTTGATCTTCGAGAGATCGAGGTCAGGAGAGTTGACACAAAGGATAACACAGTAGATCCACTCACCGAGGCAATTCCCCAGATGCTATTCGAGAGACTTTTGGGACGTTGGGTATGATATACTACAACAACTGGCCTTAGTGCAAGTGGGAGATTGTTAGTTATATGTATACCCTAGAGGCCATTATTGTACATATGATGTATATTATAGTGGATGCTTGGACACATATGGACACATATGGAGAGGACTTTCTTGCTCGACATGCTAGTTACCTTTATCTTAACATGTAGACTGGTATTTATACTGTCTTGCTCTCACATGTTGATAAAGCCCTTAGGATATGTACTTGACTACCAGGACTATGATGGAGATCATACTAGTGGGACCAGGATAGTTCACAAGTACATCCTTTAATTGTTCCTAGTCGAGGGAATATCGAAACAGGGCATCGATATTCCAGAGTAGACTAGCGTATACGCTTCTTGACCCATATGATGGGCGATGGATGATCCCACATCCATTGGTGTTTGACATCAGAGATGGTATACGGGTGCTCAGTGGAGACTGGGTACACTGAACAGGACTCGCCGAGGACTCCTATGTGGTAGTATACTTATCGTCAGATAGCAGTTCTCTGGTGACACTGGTACAGGTTAGTCTGTAGACCCGAGATCGTCATAGAGTTTTGTGTGGCTTCCACTGTGCTTTGATTTCCTCCCTACCACGTTCAAGAGAAGTTGTGCAAACAGGTGGATTTTGAGTACAGTCCCGAGTCATATGGAGGCAATGAGCGATAGGAGGGGTTTCGTCTCTCCCGGTATTGGGGGTTGATGTTACACTATGCTCGATTGGCTATAACTGAAAGTCCCTGGCCAGGGCTGCTGCCGAGATTTACTGATAAGTGTTATCAGTAGTTTCTCGAACCGTTATAGGCCAGATATCGGCATGACTTATCACGTTACTGGGGTCTGACGATTTCCACCACTAGACATGATATGCGACATATCAGACGAAGAGACCGGACTGTACGGTAGTGTTACTGATATGCTTCATGGAGACTGTGGACAAGCTTGCTTGTTGATCTTCATATCGCTCAATACCCGGGTAGCCGTTACGTCCAGCTAGTATCGCTGACGGCTTGTAGGTGACTGATGTGATCATCACCTACTGTTGGTGTATTAACGAGTCTTTAGAGTCCCACACAGAAGTTCCCCGGTTCAAGAGAAACGAAGTAGGACACATATGTGATATGTGTGTGGGCCTGATTAAATATGTGTATGTGATACCGTATTGTAATCTGGCAGTCATCTGTTATCGGTTCGGTTATATGTGATATAACCAGATTATCGAATCAAGTGTTAATTTGATAATGTGATATACAGATAAATGATATTAGTCGGTCATATGTAATATAACCGGATTATTAAATCAAGTGTTGATTTAATAATGTGATATATATTATATGTGATATAATTATATCTTAAATGATATCATTAGCTCACTAATTATTCTTCATTATATATATATTAATATATATGATATATATATATAATAATGAAGCATGTCATTTATATTTCTATTTTGTGAAAATAGAAATGAGGTGTAAAGTGGAAGCATGGTTGCAAGCATGGGATTTACTCTTATTTATTCCTCTTGACTCACTATTCAAGCATGGTTGCAATTTTATATTGCATAATTCCATGCTTGAATGAGTGAGGGGTCAAGATTTGGCATTCATTCTTGCTCATTCTCAACACTTAGCCATTTTATGTTGAGTTTCTCCGATGGTTGCTCTCTAGCTTCTTCTTTCTCCTCTTGTCACGGTTCAAGCTTCAACCTTCATATGTGATGTGAATCATGAAGCTTAAACACAAACTTGTGAGCTCTTTACATCCTCTACTTCACCATCCTATACTTGACTAGCGATCAAGTGTAGAGTGTTTCCTACGTTAAAGTGTTTAGTGTAAAAGCTAGCTTGAATTGGAGGGACTTCACGTGGATCATCTTCGGCACGAAAGTCATCAGAAGAAGTATGTTCAAAGTCTCAAGAGAAGCCTAGTGGAGTCACAGGACTACTACACAGAGCAAGTGAAGAGAAGGACCGTCTACAAAGGTTGTATTCTTGTTCTCTTGATTTAAAAGTAGTTTACATTAGATTTTGTCTAAATCTCTAGTTAAAGATTCTTAGTTTAGAGTTGCTTAGCATGGCAATTTTTTGAAAATGGCATGGACGATACCTCCCGAAACCTTGCTGTCGTGCTAGGGAACCTTACAGGGGGAAAAGGGCAGACGCATTCCAGCCCAAAAGGCATCCAGGTACAAGGCGATCTCCTTACCCCGCACCTGGTCAGCCTTCTCTCCCTCCCTAGCCAAGCGAAGCGAATAGCCATGGGGAATGTGGAAGCGAGCCCGGATTGTGGTGAGCCCGTCCATATTCCTCAGAAAGGAGGGCACGTCGCGAGCACTCTTGATACGCGCTTTCGGGACCATCCCCGTCGCACGACCACGGGAAACACGGGTGACCCTAACTCCCCGGGGGGAACCCGACTCAGAGGAAGAAGCAGAAGAAGAAGCGGCGGAAGACTCCTTAGACTCTACCCTGACTATCTCAACAGACTCCCTAGAGGAAGACATCTAACCTGAGCAAAGGAAGGAGTCCTCCGAGGAAAGAGCGCAAGAAATCCGACCTAAAGGAGAGAGCGCGAGAGATCCGACCTATAGGGAAGAGCGCCGAGCTAACTCACGCAGCGATGAGGAAATGATAGTGAAGTGTGGACACTGGGGGATCCCACCTCTATTTATAGTATTTGGCAAGCGCATCCAACGGCGCCGATCGTTTCCTGCCAAAACAATGCTTCGCGATGACCATCAACGTTCCCCGTGTCTAAGAGCGTTGGACGCATCCCCCTAAACGCGAAGGACATCGGCGGCCCGTCACGTCATCCAACCAGCGTCGGACGCGTGGCTTGACGCCTCAATGAACGTACGATCGAATCGGCGCTTCCCCTTTAATGCACAATGTCCTCTCTGATCCGCTTACGTCATCAGAAGATACGACTTACTGCCCGGGAATCCATGCCGACGAGGTCTTCAGCTAAGAACTTAGCCCGGGTGACCGATCAGACCACTCTCGACCCGACCCATAAATAGGTCGGGACGAGAGTGGGGGGCTAATGATGATGCTCATAAGTGGGAGCTCCCCAGATCACGACACGTGGCAGAAGACGTGTCCTGATGCTTACGAGAAAGGAGAAAGCACGGTACATTGAAGGCGTACCCCGGGCCTTCGGCCCGAGGATGTTCTCGACCTTCGATGGCCTCCCAGAACACTCATATGCTCGTCTTACAAAATACCGTTGGCTCACCTCCGAGCCCTCCTACGCACTGGGCTTCCTCAGCCCTCCCAGCTCGCCCTTGAGCTATCACAGAACCGAACTAGCTCGGCCTCCCGCCCTTTTTAGGCCTCTCGCCGAGCTAGGCCTCCTCAGTCTCACCAAACGACCCATAGCACAGATCACAGGCGTCCCCGCCATGGCTCCGCGAATCTCGCCATACGCGAGATATCCGCCGCCCCATGATCCCGCGTTCCACGCCATCCCGTTCCCCCGTTAACGAGCGTATCTCGTCATTAATGGAGGATCCCGCCGTTCGTGCAGACATAACTCCAGGGGCATAACGACCGGCGTGAATCTCGCGCCCGCCAGCCTATGGCTGCCACTATATAAATCCCCTCTCAGACGACTCAGGTAAGGCAATTCTTATCCAATAGGCCGCTACTCTGCCCAAATACCTCGACTAACTTGATTGTCGGAGGGTCCACGGTGGTACAACCACCTCGGAACCTCCTTGCAGGTAGCTCGGCTTCATTCCAAATTAAGCCCACTGAGATCCACACGCTTCAGGAGGCAATCCTCAATCTAATCTCAGCCATTCATCAACGCTCGCGACAGATCAACGGAAGACAACATCTAAAAGAGATCCAGAGCTCTATCAGCTCCAAAAATATCTTAGGAGTTTAACTCCTATATATATATATATATATATATATATATATATATATATATATATATATATATATATAATAATAATAATAATAAATCTTTCTTTTTGGGAGTACAACTCCCAGTATAAGGGCTAAGCCCCTTTTCCTGCTGGCGTCCGGCGCCCTCGTGCCAAGCACGTGGGTCCCGACGCCCACGTGACAAACACGTGGAGCCCGGCGCCCGGCACCCGCGTAACAGGCACGTGGGGCGATGCGTCCAGCGCCCGCATGCTAGGCACGTGGGGCGATGCGCCCAGCGCCCGTGTGCTAGGCACATGAGGCGCTGGCGTTCACGCGTCCTTTGGACGCTATTTCCCCTTTTTTATATACATACACACTTCCCCCGTTAGAAAAAAATTTTAACGGGACGCTGCCCCGCACCCCGCAAGGGGGCTGCTAGCCCTCTAGACCCCCAGCCTGCTATCCGGGTAGCGGGACCACCGTAAACTCTGCAGGGCCCCCGATATATCCAAAATCCCTTACTGCACAACACACGCACATTGCACATTGAGTTCGCATGACCAATTTGACCCGTCAATCGGAGGTTCCTTCGCTCCAAAGGCGAGGGGTAATTAACGGCAGCTTAGTCCGTGGCTGTCGGAGATTCGAGTCCCCACAATCAATAAACCCCCCGCCTACCCTAGGCAGGGAGAATCTGTAGTATGCCTGACAAACGACGCGTATTCCCATCTCAATGGGGTGACGAAAAACATCCTACAAAACCGAGTGAGATTTGTAATCCACCGATTGAAAACCATGTTTTTGATGAGGTGTCTGAGAAGTTTAAATTTGACTTGATTGAGGATATCAATGTTGGGGGTATTTTTGAAGATGAACCCACAATTTTGAATGAGTTTTTCTCACCAATTCATCATTTACCTTCAATTCCATGTGGCCCGAACTTTTAACTGTTCTTCCCGAACCTCATTTGCTTCTTAATATCGTTGATGAAGATTTGACCGAATGTATGGATGAGCTTAATCTTGGTAATTTTGAGGATACCTTTGAGGATGAACTCGCTTTATTGGAAGAGTTGGATTCTCTGACTCATCACATCCCTTCCATCGAATATGAACATCCTCTCGAACTTTCAACCGATTCTACTTTCTAATTACTTCCTCCTATCTTTTCCATTGATCTATCTAAATTGTAAGACGATATTTCACCTTCATCTACCACACCTGTTTCACCAATTTCTGTCGTCCTATATTTTCTTACGAATTTTGAGAAGTTTGATCCAATTTCTAAAAATGTTGATAAATTAGTGCAGTTGAAGAATTCCAGAGTTAGACTTCGATCATTAAAGGCTGCACTAATTTATTCAAGCGATTTAAAACCTCAAGTTCGTACTTCATTTCTTTCCCCCCATTTCGTTCTTCTTCTCATTTCCGTTCACTGAGACTTCATACCACTTCCATCCATATACAGTCTCGAGTTGTCTTCACTTCTATCCTCCAGACGTTCTTCCACCAACTATGGTGTCATCTTGATAAAATATTTGAGTTGTTGGTGTTGAATTTTGGTCTTTGCAAAGTCTTGTATATATATTATATTCTCTCCCTTCTTACTTTGAACTTCAATGTTTAAACAGTGGAAACACTATTTTACTTAAGTTTGGAAGCGTTTTTTAGTGTATATATCTTGTCTTCTTTTGGGAAATTTCTTGCAGTGAAATTCCTTTAAAAACTATCCGACATTTTGAAAGCTCAACAATTTTGTGACCTTTTTGTGGCATGACAGTGAGGACGCTATCTAGTTAAAGTTTGGGGGTAGCTCGGTGAGCTTTCATTTGCATCATGCATTGCATTTATATTAACCAATAAAAATTTGAAATTTTTCCAAAAAATATTTTAAAAAATTGTCGTCAAGTTAGCAAATGAGGAAACTTAGACTCGGGTCCGACAGTTTAGATTGATAGGTTAAAAATAACTAAATTTTAGGATTAGAAATTGAAAACCCGAAAAATAACCCGTCTTGAGTTTAACCGTAAAAAATATGCGTCTTTGCATCACATTACACATGTCGTGGGTCTTGAGAACTGGATGACAAGTTTGATATGTCTTTTAAAACAAAATTGAAAATCTTCGTGAGATCAATCAAGTTTGTTTAGAAATAAGTAATATTGAGTATAATTCATGAGTGAAGTTGAGATGAAGGGAAAGTATTGAAATCTTTAATAGAGGCTAAATCTGAAAAATAACATATCTTGAGCTTGATTGGAGTGGTTGTACACCTTAACCACACAAATACGTCTTTAATTTTGGGATGAAAAGTATAAATTGAAGAATCTCTGTTGGTATTTTTATAATAAGTCTTTGTTTTATGGCCTAGGTTGCTTAGGTAATTAATTCCTTAGGGGTGTTTCTACACCTAATGCCTTAAAGCCATTTGGTCTGGGAATATTGATCCAAAGCTCGCTAAGTTGCCTAGAAAATCTAATAAAACAAGTCAAGCAAGTGTTCTCTCTGAGTTAAAAGTTCTCGCAGTTCTTTGTGGAAGAATCATCTTGGCCGGGACGAGTTCGAGTGCAAAAACGTAAGTAACGGAGATATGAAAGTTTAAATTGAAGCTACAAGATTAAAAAACTATTGCGCACGTTCACGAAGGTGTTGTCACGCCCCGCTTCCCAAAACAAAATGAAGAGGTAACGTGGTATGGTCCGCAACCTAACTGTATTGAAAGTGGTTTATTCAATACAATTACGTTAATCGTATGAATATATATAACATGCAGCAGGATATGTACCAAAATGAAATAACAAAAGCGGAAGGCGTTTATTTCTATTAACAAAAACTTTATTATATCCCAAAAGAAATGAGTTAAACTAAATAGTTTAATTACATCGAAGGAAAGAAGCAAAACTCTAAACATGTGGGCAACGGACAAAAATATAACTAGCTAATCATCCGTCGACAAGTCCGCATAATCTTCATTTGTATGCTCCACACCTTGATCCTCATCATAATACACATTCTCATCTAACGAACATTCCAGAGATAGAGAAAAGAGAAAAAGGAAAATCTATTAGCGAGTTACACTCGGATAGGACTGCCTTATAAGGAAGTAAGGGTACAAAAAAAAACAAGTGTATATAGGTATGATATGTGTATAAAAATATGATGTATATATGTATGAGGGTATGGGGTATATGTAAATAAGGGTATTTTGTATGAGGTATCTGCTAGGTAAATGTTTGCATTAGTTTGTTAAATAAGGGTCCGGATACTAACGATTATTCCGTTGTGGCCACGGAACAACAACTGGGGAAGTGAAATGTACAGTTTCACTTTCCGGGATCATGATCGAGTAGTAGGGGAATCCGAGTTCCGCATATTCTTACCTAATCAAACCACCTATTCTTGTTGTTCAGTGTAAAGGTTTTGACGTATTAGAGTTAGTGCGTATATCGTCTGGGCATGAAATTACCACCTTGTATGTTATCTACATATTGGATTATTCACCTTTAATATAGGGTTAGTATTAGTCTGAAGATCGGGTTAGTATTCACCCGAATATCGGGTTAGTAGTCGTCCACATATTGAACTGTTCATTCTGCCTGTAGAGATCTTCATTTATAAAGTATTTCATACCTAGATTCACGCATTCTAATCTTAACCGTATCATGTGTCATGTATGTCGTAAGTTTGTATTTCAAATAGTTGATCTCATTTAATATAGGCTTCCACAACCACTCATTTTATCTTATTACTTTTTAAAGTTTATAAGGTGTATTCATAGTATTTTATAAAAACCTTAGTTAATAAAGATCATGATATTTTATTGTATTTATTGTTTATAAGAAAACCATTGTATAGTAAAGGTCGAGGTATTTAGAAGAAATTGTAATTTTTTAGGATGGATTAAGATATTTTATTGTAAATGACAATTTATAATGTTCTAGTGTTTATTTGGATGTAACATTTTAGAAATACATCGTGTTAGCAACCGCTGCACATGGACGACAGGACTTATGTTCTTTTCAGGGACGGTTACCTATCAACCACGAAGTATTTATGTAAAATATTACCCTATTTAAATTATAGTATTTTATTAAATGTGATATTCTATAAAAACAACTCCGCGCTGACAACCGCTGCACATGAACGGTAGGATTTGTCTCCTTTTCAGAGACAATTATCGAGTAACCACGGGGTGTTTCATGTAAAATATTATCATATTAGCGTATCTTATTAAATTTTAGTGGTTATAGGTTGAAAAAATATTAATATAAAAATATTCCTTTAAGTGAAAGGGTATTAATATGAAAAACTATAATATAACTATCTTATTAGAATAATATGGTATTTATGCGAATATATTTTGTTTTGATAATATCGTACGGTATATATAGTTTTAGGTATTATAACAACCTTTCCCAAGGTAGGGTATTTTAATAAAACTAAAATAATGAGTAGATAAGAGTAAAAATAAAATATCATTTTCATATGCCTACTGTATTTTATGCAAATTGTTCTATATTATACGGGTACTTTAATTAAATACAACATATTAATAAAATTAGTGTATTTTGTGCAAGCAACATATTTTGAGATCTAATTGGTATCATACGGTAAAATTATTATATCAACTTAGTATCCAATAAGCAAAGTGTAGTTTTTTTATATTATGGATATGTGTGTACATGAGGGATATGTCATTATCCCGTGATATCAATATCAAATCTATGGATTTATAAATTTGATGATATTATAATATGAGCATGAAGGCTAAGTTTAATATCATATTAAGGCAAAATTCAAGATTAGTATTTAGTGAGAACCTAAAAGACAGAAGGTGATAAATGAAAATGATGAAAGATGGATCCTACCTTTGATTTGAGATGTTGATCGATGGATCGAAAGCATAGCCTTGTACTAAAACCTTAATAACCCAGCGCTCAGATTTTTTCTCGATGATTGGATGGAACCACAGCGTGGGCGTCGTCGATACGAAGAACCAGGTTTTACGAATTTTTGTAACATACAACACTTCAGTCAATTTTCTTGACTTATCCGAAATGAATTTTAAGTTAATTCATTCCAATGCCTTTAACTGTTACAGCTGATTCATTGTCTATGAAAAGTTGATGACCATCACTTTCTTTCTTGAAAAGTTCCAAACATAGATCTATTATTCATTACATGCCTAGTGGCACCCGAATCAAGATACCAATTTATGTCGCTTCCAACCATATTGATTTCAGAAATCATTATGATAAATCCATCTTTGACCATATTTGCTTCCAATTTTTTCTCTAATTTGAGATATCGACGATCTTTTGAAAAGTTGGATAATTTATGAAAAAATGCATGGATAAAGAATGTATTAATAAAATTTAGATACTTGTTAACCAAAGAGTTCTTCTCTTCCGAATCCATGGTCTCGGTCTCGTACATGTTGAGTCAATTGTTTTCCATAAACCATCTTCATATTCAATTGTTTTCCGATAGTGAGTGCCTAGTCCAGTTTGACAAATTTGAGATTCATCACCTCATCGTAAATGTTTCGATGTCATTGATAATTGATAAACACGAGTAGTGTCGCTTTAAAATTGTTGTTGCAAATTTTGGGATTGAAGTTGACGATAAGAAAAAACATAAACACAATAAATTGGGTTGAGACACGTTTAACGTTATCTTTAAAACAATACTCGCTATGTCACAACGCAGTAAAGATTGATGCGATTTGCTTTTAGAATACAACAGCCCAACCTTGTGTTTACAATTATCCACGTTGCACCCGCAGATAATTGTCCGAATAACTTGATCTTTTTAAGTGTCAAAATAAAAGAGGAGAGAGAAGGATTGTGTGTATTCAAACAATGAAAATGGATGTAATATATAGATTTCCAAAAGTTTTAAAAGCAACCCTTTACTGATGTTGCAACAGTAACCCAAGAGTTGAAGTCACGACCAGCAGAGAATGAATAACCGTAGGGTCTGATTCAAATTATTAAACATCAACTCCCTCCACTAGTAAGCACTTGTCATCTCCTGTGGTGGGTTTTGGTCCGTTACTTCCACCAAAACCTACTTTCTTAACCAATCACTTCCAACTCTTTTCGTTCATTGACTAAGTCAAACATCCCTTATTCCGTTCCCAAAACAATGATAAATACTAAACATTTATACTTAGAAATTATACATATTAATTTATTAAAATTATTTATATTATATAAATAATATAACATATTCTCAGAAAAAGAGTCTCTGCTGTCAGAAATCCTGCTCATAGATCAATGCACATTTTGCACGTATCATACATGTTTGGTACATAGAATACACCAATACACAGTCCTCCTATTACACAAAGCTCGACCGTTGAATTCGATTTTGGATGAATTTGAAACGTTTCATGCAATAAGATGGGTACCATTTTGCTTCTTAAAGCAGGAATTCCGAATCTGATGTTCTCACATGATCTTTGCACCTACCATGATCAATTTCTTTCTCATTTATCATCAATTAAGAGAGAATAAGTTGGCATCATTTAAAAAAAATATCTAGGGAAGTAAATAAGTTGGCATCGGATAACCTGTGCAAAAATGAATCATTTAGAGAAAAATATTTTGACCAATAAAAGTCTATAGATAAAAATAGTAAAATTTGTATGCAAATATTCTTTTTTTTTGCCCCCTATCTTTGACATACATATGTTCATCATAACACGAATTCCCTATAATTCTAGCTGAGTTTTCTACCGAGAGTAGTAATATTAGGAACTAGAGGCTTCCAACAAAATGTATAGTTGCCACACCAACTTTTAGACAAAGGTCACTATTAATGGTAAAACTTTTTTGCAGTGTACAAAAGATTTAAAATTCAAATTCCGCATAGAGCCTATTATTCCCAACCAATAACAAAACCCGTTTAGTCACCGCCTCCATTCCATTGCAACTCCGAGCAAGAACTTTTATTTTGAAACCGCTTTCTACAGTTCTTTTCATTTATTCTTACCCGCTTTCTTTACTCTCAAGTGTCGAGATCATTTTCTCAACTTTCTTTAAAAGGTGCTTTATTTTGAAAGAAAATTTTCACTGATAGAGCAATACTTATTTTTTCCCTGCCCATGATTTTTCTACCAAACAGATTAACCAAGAAATAAAATGGTAGGACTCACAGCACCTAGGTAATAGTGTAAAACAAATAGGCCCATGATATCTGTCTCTTGAGTAAATTTTTTTGGTAAACAAATTGTGGACAGAAAAAGTACCGTCTTACCGAATACAAAACATGTATAATTTAAAAGTCTCTCAGTGCTTTCTTGCCATGGGGGAAAAACAAAGGTTTCAAGCATGACCCGGATTCCAAAAGATCAAAGCTTACTTTAGAAATGACTGATAAAAACGATCATATAAAACCAAATTCCCGAAAAAATAAACATACCAACAGCTCATTTTGGGCATAGCTTTTCTTCCAAAAAAAGAAAAAGAAAAAGGTAATTAGTGGGGTCTGAAAACTTAGTACAGTGACTAATATATATGGGCTTCCAGGTCCCTGGATGATTAAAAAAGCAGCACTAGGAATATCTGGATTTTTTTTGTCAAATAAAAGGTGCAAAAATATAATTAAACGTCTTCTTGATTTCTTAATACCTACAGAAAAGGAGAAAACTTAAAGAAATGATCAATCAGAATCACTAGCTCAAACTTCAATAAATTAGTAACAGGAAAGCAAAGTTATAGCGGGACGCACGACATCTTACCATGCAGATACAGGTTCAGCTCCTATATTCATCGTCCTCATCGGAAAGCAGGCAATCCATTATTTGCTCCCTATACAGGGGAACAGGAATAATCTCAAATAAAACTTGCAAAATTATTATAGAAATATTTTGGATCAATAACCCTTTTAAGTGGAAAACCATTAATGGCTACTCATTGAGTAAGAAGAAAACGAAAATGAGTGAAGGTGCCTGCCACATCAAATAACCAAACATTTGCAACTAGACCATGAGCATAGCTCGGTTGGTCATAGCACTTCCACGAAGTGTGTGGGGATCAATTCCCAAGAGAGGAAGTGCTCACAGTTTAACACGTTTGGCGCAAATCCGTAACCCCTGAATGTGTGTTTGATGTGTGCGTGAGGTTAGGATTATGGGGCAGTTCCCAAAAAAAGGTATAATTCTAAGTTTTCCATTCATAAGAAGAAAGAAAGAAAGAAAAGGATATAGTTGTTTACACTTTTTAAGTAAAAGAACACAAGTGCTGATGGAAAATAAAATTCTTGGATTGTTCATACTTGATGCCAATTACAGATTCCATATAAAACAAGTTACTCAATTTAAAACTAAAATTGTGCATCAATACTGATTCGCTTTGAATCATGGATAGTCTTCTAGAGAGGCATACATCGAGGATACAATAATATTAGCACAAGCCCGATGCCTGAGCTGTGAAAGTAAATGCATTTCTGGGGCATCTAAGCATCCAAATAGTATTATTAGAAGTTCTCCATTTCCTTAACAAATTATCGGCATCAAACGGTTAGGTAGATGATTTACCTATCTAAAGCAATCAAAAGTGAGCAAGAGCAACACTATTAAGAAAATGAAGAGACTTGCAATTTTAAACTGATGTCATGGAGCATACGCTAAGAAATGGCAGACACTAATTCTTTGCTATTTTAACTCAAAAGTAGAGGAGTCTCAAATTGAAATCCTAATTTCATTCTTTGCACGATACATGGTAAGGAATTTTCTCACTACTTTAAGCAACAAATATCTTAAATTTTTCATTTTTAACTTTCTAAAATTTTATGAAATATCCTATTAATACTAAAAATGTATAAAAATATTTTTAGATATGTACATGTGCATCGAATATGCATATAACTAGTACACATAAATAGAAGGACCATTCTCACCTTAAGCAACTACTATCAGTGTATACCCTGTCCTTTGCTCTATCTGTCATGGGTCGAGGCAGAAGAGAATAGAAATGCTCGAGGGATGTCGTCTCAGATGGAAGGATCTGAAAGCAGCAGCTTTGACAACATTTTGCAATGAAAATTCCACTTCTTTTTAGGGATTTCTCACAAACATTTTTCATATTCTGCTGATCAGACTCGCTCAACGGGCTTCCACACATAGGACAGAGGTGCTCAGATGGATTCACTTCGCCATTTTTGACATTTTGAAACTTGGGACGTAATCGAGATGGCAGGAAATCGTGATAGCCATTCTCTATAAATTTATTAAAATGAAATGGCTTAAGTTTTTCTGCTGTTCTTACAATAGTGCGTTCTCGAGACGGGTTCTCTTCCTGCAAGATATATTCAAATGCAGGTATTAATAAATAATCTATGCCTTTGCACCAAAACTCTGAAGTCAGTGGCATGGGTTGAGGGACAAATTTTTATATTTTTGCAATCCCCCACGGTTAGGCTTCCTTTCTGTTGATCAATTAATTTATTTTTAAAGGCTTAATTATGCCAAAAAAATCTATACCTTTTCCACAGCACCACCTACAAACCTTGTACATTGCAAGATGGTCCAAAAACTTTCATATTAACAAAAACATATCCATGGCCTTAACAGAATCTGTAAAACATGGTTATAGTAAATATATACATCGGGAACTTGAGTTTTCGGTAGCAGCTTGAAAATTTATGACCTTTATGGAAGTCTAGGATAGCTTTCGGTAGTTCAGTGAAATTAATCCTTTTAAATGCATGTGTGATGGTACAATCTTTGTCTCTGTCACCGGTCTACACCAACGTTGTGATTAGAATTTGAGATTTGGGATATACATTTTGTATATTCGAGCATAATTTTACCTTTATCAGGCAAAAACGAAAGAAGATACATAAATTTACCTGTAAGCGCGCAACAAATGATGAAACCAAACCATTGATGCCAGAAGATGGTCTATTGAGCAGTTGTTGTGTCTTCAAACTATATAGTTACTTAGAGTGAGCCATCTTTAGTCACATTTTTATAATAAACAAATCGAGGTTAAAAAAAGTCTGACCTATCAAATTGACAAAGCATGCTAAGCTCCTGAGAAAGACAATCACGCAGAGGAAGCACAACAGGAACTGCCCATCTTGCATCAACATACTGTAAATCAGCAGGCAAAGAATAACCCTGGCCCTGAGGAAATATAACAAGAGATTTGATAACTAGAATATAGACAGTTTAATGATATGTTATTGACTTATTTCATAACATAGATGTTAGTTGCAGTCCTTCTGCCGTATATAAACATGGTGTGAGCTGTTCACAAACCTTTACGGTTGAAGAAATTATGTGGCGTGCTATTCCAGATGTACACGACCCAAGCACAAGTTTATTGAATTTATTATCCAGAGCAATCTGAGGACATCAAAAATATAAAACCGTGACAGGGAAAAAAATGTTATTGGTATGCTCTCATATTTACGGTTTATAAGAATGTGAATGAACAAGTTACAACGGAACCTTTTGCAAAGAACATATGCGCAAATGCTGGAGAAAATCTTCCTTCCCAGTGGCATCAGTAATGGAGAGTAGTAATTCGTTGAGTTTGTTTCTTCCTTCGGTACACTCCAGAGAATAAATGCTTTCTATAGGAGTAATATGCAATTCTTTCTGAGGCGGACCTAAATCTGACACGATCGAACTGATCTCTTTAATTGCTTGGTCAACTTCATGAGATGGTTTGGGGGAGAGCATTTTCTCATCAATAAAAGCAACACCAAATCCAAATACTGGTAAAGCTTGGGATTTGCTAGCATCCCAGCTCTTTAGTGCTTTGCATTGCATCTCATGAATAAATTGTAAAGCCACTCTACACAAATCATAAAATTGATATATTATAATATCAATGATTTAAAAAACATAATTTTTTTTGCATTTCTGTATATTTGAAATTTTCTAATAAACATTCTGAAAAGAAGTTGGGCACTCAGATAGGGTCAGAGAATCACCAAAGGAAAAACCTGCCAAACACGAAGTCTCAACAACAGGACTAGTGACAGTATAAACTTGCATAATGCAAAGGTCGTTTCGTACATCTTACATATGATAAAAATAAAACCAACAACGAAAAAATAATGATAATAGGAAAGAAGCAGAAATATATCCTGTGGAATAAAATCCTCTCCACATCAGGGTCTATTCGAAAAGGAGGTGTAAAAATAAAAAAAGCACAAGCACATACAATGGATACACAAGAATATATATATATATATAGAGAGAGAGAGAGAGAGAGAGAATAATGGAGGAAAGAGGCCATAGGAGGGAATTTCCTCCTATGGCGTCGAAAAAATATAACCTCCACCATTTTTTCCGACAATCGGCACCCATCATCATCATTGTTATCATCTATAAGATGTACATATCCCAAATTTCATGTGATTCCACCACTTTTTCACCGTTGAATTAGCAATGTAAAAAGTTCTATTGTCGGTAAACCATTAATTTTGCATCAACTATATCAACGGTGAAAAAATGGTATAATCACATGAATTTTGGTGTATCCACATCTTAGATGATAAAGATGGAAGTGATGTGTGCCGATCGTCGAAAAAAATCACGGAGCATGTATTTTTCCGACGCCACAGGAGGAAATCTCCTTCTATGGCACCTTTCTTCCATATATATATATATATGGAGAAAAGAGGTCATCCCCTCCTATGACGTCGGAAAAGTACGTCCTCCCTCATTTTATCCGACGATCGGCACCCATCATCTTCATTGTTATCATCTAAGATGTGGGTACACCTTCATGCGATTCTACAACTTTTCACCGTTGATTTAGCAATGTAAAAAGTTTTGTTGTCGGTAAACCGTTAATTTTGAAGCCACTAAATCAATGGTGAAAAAGTTGTAGGATCACATGAAATTTGGTGTACCCACATCTTAGATGATAACGATGAAGATGATGGGTGCTGATCGTCGGAAAAAATGAGGGAGGGTGTACTTTTTTGACGCCAGGAGGAAATTCCCTCCTATGGCATCTTTCCTCCATTATTCTCTCTCTCTATATATATATATATGGGTCTCGTTTCTGGTCGAGATATAATGGTAGAAAATTAGTGAATTACAATCCTGCCATATATGCTAATATTAAAATCATTTGTCATCCATCTAAATTGAGAATTCAATCAATTAAGAAAAAATAAGCTAGCATTTTCTTTCTAATAGTTGATGCAAAATAAAAAGAAATCACTTCAATACAGGGAAGGAGACAAGGGTCAAGAGGGAAGGTCTACAAAGAATAGTAAATGCCGCCTACTTTTATTCTCTAATATATTAAAATTCATAGAACAACCCTAACATCAAGCTACCCACGGAACCCTAACAACGCGAATGTATCAGATACTCCCTAAATTGTGTGGTTAGAAGAAGTAAAATCATATATAAAGGGTTTAAAGATAGCAAGACTGCTAAATTTGTCTACGAATATCTATAATTAGACTCAAAATCGCAAGCGACCTACTAGAGCCCAAACGCAGAATTCAAAATCCAGAAATTAATTTGCAAAAAACTTGTAACAATTATATTTAGAACGAACCTGGAGGCAGGACCACCAGAAAAGGCGACGAGAACTTTATCGGTGGGCGAGATCATGGCGTTGGATGTGACGGCGTGCTTGAACTTTCCAAATATATACAATCGAAAGCAGGATACACACATAGTGTTGTAAGATTGCTCCAACTCTCCGCACTTTGAGCACAGATTGTGATCGGCGCGGCCATTGCCGTTGACGGAGAGAGCTTCTAGGGCTTGCTGGTAATGAGTTAGGGTTAGGGTTTGGTCCTCCGCATCGGCGTTTTCTGACTTTGAGCAGTTGGATTGGCAAGCTCCTCTGCCTCCACACGATGCCATGGATTCGCCGAAGTTTTTTCCGGGTTCGGGGGACGGCGGCAGAGAGAGGCGGATTAGGTGTAGAGTGAAGCCCACGAGAGAGAGAGAGCCCAGGGCGAGCACGAGATTGGAAAGCGCGCAGTCGAGGCGACGTGGCGGCTCCGGATTGGGTTTGCCTCGTGGAGTGCTGGGAGTGGGCACGGGGGTTTACACGTTTCTCCCCTATTAAACCCACCAAATCCGCTTGGTAATGGACATTTGTATCAGGATTGAGATGAGATGATCAGATATCTAATTCTGAACAATCTTGTATTGACGTGTTTGGTTTTTTCTAATCATTCCCGGCAATATATGTATGTGCAACCGGCGGCGAGGTCGAAGAAGGGCCGGTGGATGGCGGTAAGGCCGGCGACAAACGGCCGATCGGCTGCGAGACCGGCGACGATCGGTAACGGGCGGCGGACGACCGGCCGGCGACGAACGTCCGATCGGCACGGACCGGACGGTGAACGATCGGCGATAACTGGGGCCGGCCGACAGTGAACGGCCGATCGGCGGTGGGCAGGCCGGCGAACGGCCGATCGGCAGTGGGCAGGTTGCCGAACGACTGACGATGGACGGTGCGGACGACAGGCTGGAAGGTGGCGAGGGAGGCCGATGGCAATGGGCGGTGCAGACGACAGGCCGGAGGGTGGCGAGGGAGACCGGTGGCAAATGATCATGGATCATTTCATGTTAAACAGGAATATTTCGTGCTAGGCAGGAATATTTCGTGCTAATCTTGGATAGACACATGTTTTCGGAGGAATAATATTACTATGGAATAAGGTCATTTGATTACCATGGTAATTTTATATTCCCGGACATATTTTTTACATCTAAACAAGCATGTTAATATTTCATGATAATTTAAAATTACCATATAGAGTAACTCTTACAAGAGCATCCTGTATTTGTTTTATAAATCAAGCCATCCTTCTCATTAACAGCCAATTAAAAAAATCATACTTTGCGAACAAGGATTAGAGTTCAATTTTATTTCGCTAAATTTCAACCCGCAATCATGAATGCGTATTTTTCTTGAATCATACCCTGAACTGTTAAAATGATGAATTGTTACTATGAATTTTCAGAATATCATAAAACTACCATAAATAGTGTTAACGGGGGAATTATGAAATGACTAAACTGTACTTTTACATAAATTAACATATATATATATATAAAGAATCAACTTTTTTGGACTTCTTTTGTTATTAAATTATATAAAAGATATTATATTTTAAACAAAAAAGGAATTGAAGTCTTGTTAATTAAATTATATAAAAGATATTATATTTTAACCAAAAAAGAATTGAAGTCTAATAAAAAGTAGAATTAAAAGGAATTGAAGTCTAGAAAAAAAAGTAGAATTAGCTTTTTCGGACTTTTTTTTGTTAATTAAATTATATAAAAGATATTATATTTTAACCAAAAAAGGAATTGAAGTCTTGTTAATTAAATTATATAAAAGATATTATATTTTAACCAAAAAAGGAATTGAAGTCTTAAAAAAAAAGTAGAATTAAAAGGAATTGAAGTCTAGATAAAAAAAAAGTAGAATTAACTTTTTCGGACTTCTTTTGTTAATTAAATTATATAAAAGATATTATATTTTAACCAAAAATGGAATTGAAGTCTAGAAAAAAATGTAGAATTAGCTTTTCCGGACTTCTTTAGTTAATTAAATTATATAAAAGATATAATATTTTAACCAAAAAGAATTGAAGTCTAGAAAAAAGTTAACTCCTTTTTTTTAATTTATGTAAAAGTACAGTATAGTCATTTCACAATTTTCCGTTAACACCGTTTATGGTAGTTTTGTGATATTTTGAAAGTTCAAACTAACAATCCATCATTTTAAAAGTTCAGGGTATCATTCGCGGAAAATGTCCAAAATTCATGGCAGCAAGTTGAAATTTAACCATTTTATTTTTATTTAATTTTTTATCATAGTTTTTTTTTCCGAATGCATCTGAGGTAATTCAATAGATTCAATTTACTCAATAAGATACGTTGCAGTTTTTCTATTTGCTTCACTATAAGATGTAGGGTTACGGCAGCGTCCCGACCATCAATCCGTGGCCGAACGCGGGAAAAAAACTTTAAAACCCCAGCTCCAACGGAACCCTAATTGACGGATTGTACCATTAACCCAATACTAGTTCTATGAAAAGAGTTTAGAGAGGTTATGCTGATCGATCCGTGTCCTTCGGTCTTCAACCTCTGTCTCAAGCTTCTCGCGGCTTTCTTGATCAAGTTCGATCTCCGGTCGCCCCTATCGAAAACGATCTACGTCGAGAATTAGTAATACGGGCTCCCGCTTCAAAACCGAAGCAACTCGGATTTCTGGTTTGCTAACCTAGATAGCCAAGATGAACTAGAGATAATGTATGAATATTTTGTCTCAAAACACCAAAGGATTCTCAAATCATGAGATGGAATGTGTGGAGATTAAAGAAGGTGCCATGAGTGAAAGTGTGAGCTCAAGTTTTTGGCTTGTGAAGAAAATGCTTGCTGTCTTTTTCCTTTTGTGTATGTTGTTGTTGTGAGATATTGTGTAAGCAACTAAAGAAAATCCTAGAAGTAGAAAAGATCTGCCTCACAACAATAATATCTCACAAATATCTCACACCAAACAAAGCCAAGTGCACATGCCACATTCAATGCACAAGGCCAAAACTTGCACTCACAATTTCCACACAATAAACATTAAACTAAATGTTTAAACCAAGACAAGAAAATGCAACTTCTAAAGTAAACTTGTAACGAATTACAAGAATACCCCTTATCCGTATATACATACCCACATCCGTATTCCGACTGAATACGAATACAACGAGACGAAAATAATCCAACAATATAATACTAGGATCCGGTTTAAACCAAAGCCCACTAGTATTATCCGTCCGATCATGATTCGTGCACAAGTGTATGAATATGATCGAACCCTGCCATAAAATCATACGGCCTCTACAATATTTCGCCCGAAGCAGGGAAACCCTCTGTGTGGGACTCTAAAGACTCGTCAATGTAAGTCTACGTTACCCACCCCAGGGCTTACGGGGAGGTGGAAAGAGTAAAAATCGGATTTTTATCACAAGGTAACATAGACTAACCATGATGGATTTTTGCTAAACAAAAACTAACAAACTAACTACAAATTCTAGCTACTAGGTTAAATGGTTATACCTAGATTTTGAACTCCTTCTCTTCTTGTTGTGGTCCTCCTTCTTGCTTGCTCCTTGGAGTGGTGTAGACGGCTCCTCCTCTTCGTCTTCTCTTTGCCGAAGAAAGATCCACCCGAAGGCCTCTATCTTGAGCTCCTACCTCAACCAAGAGGTAACTAGAGTGCTTGGCTTGCTAGACTAAGAACCCTAGAATGAGTAGAGAGTTGTCTTGATGGTTTTATCTCACAAAACTCACGTTTTTCAACACATGAAAAAAGAGAGCTTTGAGAGAGGAAGAAGGAGAGCTTTGCATGAGAGAGAAAGAGCAAGAGAGAATGAGAGAAAAATAACAACCATACTCTCATATGAGAGAAAATGGGAATAATAATAATAATTAAAGAAAATTGTGATGGTTAGTTGAAGTGACCATTATCATTTCACATTTAATGCAAATTGCAAGCTTCAAGAAGCATCTTGCAAAAGAAATCATCATGGTCAAATGGTCAAAAGAAGTCAAATGGTCAACCCAACCCTAACCATGGCACAATTATCCTTAATTAATATTATTAATCATATTTCTCATTCTCATTAGGGTTTAGAAAAAGTCAACTGTCAAAAACCCTAATGAGATTCCTCTGCCTCTGTCAACTGTGCATACACACCCGCATCCGTGTTCCGAGGAACACGAATATAATGAGACAAAACCTATCCCAAAACAAATACTAGGATCTGGCTTAAACCAAAGCCCGCTAGTATTAACTGCCCGGACACCAAACGTGCACAAGCGCGCGGATGTGAACGAACCCCGTCGCAAAACCATGCGACTTCTACTCAGTTTTGCCCAAAGGCGAACAACCCTCTGTGTGGGACTCTAAAGACTCGACACTACGCTGGCAGTGGGTTTAACCACAGGCCGCAAGCGGTACTAGCTGTACGTAACGGTCCCCAGGTAGATGCCGATAAGAAGACCGATGAGGTGAACCCATCCGAACTCCTATTGAGCCTGAATGTGACAATCTCCGTACAGTCCGGTCTGTTCGTCGGAGAGTATCGCATGTCGGGCCTAGGGGGCGGTAAACGTCAGTCCCCTAATAGCGGTACAAGTCGTGTCGGAGTGTAGCCCAGAACACCCTGAGAAATTACTGGAAACACTACCAGCAAATCTCGCTTACCCTGGCCAGGGACTTTATGTAATGGCTCTCCTAGACACAGCGCGATATCAACTCCCAATACCGGGAGAGACGAATCCTGTCTAACCGTCACTGCCTCCAAGTGCTTCGGGACTGCACCCAACTACTACCTGTTTGCATGACTCATTTGAGCCGCGGTAGGGTAGTAATCTAAGAACAGTGGGAACACACTTGAGGCAAAGTGACAGTGTCAAGTCAACGGACTAAGCTGTACTCATGTCACCTGGGAACTGATAACTAACGATAGGTATAATACCAACCAACAGTTCCCAGCGAGTCCTGTCTAGTGTACTCGTAACCTAACGAGCACCCGCATACTATCTCCAGTACGACGTACTAATGGCTGTGGGACAGACCATCTCCCCTGCTGGGATGAGAAGCGCATACGCTAGTCTACTCCGGAGTATCGATGCCCCGTCTCGATAATCCTACGACTAGGTACCTGTATAAAGATGTGCTTGTAGATTACCCAGCCCCCACTAGTGTGACTGCCATCACAACGCTGGTAATCAAGCAAAGATCCTAAGGGCTTCACTAATATGTATAAGCTATATGCTAAAAGAAACACATGCACATATTAAAGTAGAAACAAACCAAGTAGCATACTACCATTTTGAGCAAGATTGTCTATACAACTGTGAATATCCCAAACTTCTATTAAGTAATATACAAACTAGTATGATACAGTAATGGCCTCTAGGACATATACACTAACAATCTCCCACTTGCACTAGGGCCATGTACTGGCGTATCGAAGACCTATCATCTCGATCAGCCGCTCGAACTGAGTCTGGGGAATAGCCTTTGTGAATGGATCTGCAGTGTTATCTTCTGTAGCAACCTTCCGAACCTCGATCTCCCGGCGATCCACGATCTCCCTGATCAGGTGATACCGCCTCAAGATGTGTCTGGACTTCTGATGGGACCTGGGTTCCTTCGCTAAAGCTATAGCGCCGTTGTTGTCTCAATACAGCGGTATTGGATCAACAATGGTTGGAACCACCTGAAGCTCCGTGAGGAACTTCTTCATCCAGACGGCTTCTTTTGCGGCATCAGATGCTGCGATATATTCCGCTTCCATCGTCGAGTCAGCAACGGTTTCCTGTTTAGAACTCTTCCAACACACCGCCCCTCCATTGAGAATAAAGACATAACCCGACATGGATTTGGAGTCATCCCTGTCACTCTGGAAGCTGGAGTCAGCAAAGGCCTCGATCTGGAGGTCTTTTCTGCCGTAAACCAAAAACATATCCTTAGTCCTTCTCAGGTACTTCAGAATGTTCTTTACCGCTATCCAGTGCTTCTCCCCAGGGTTTGACTGATACCGGCTTACTACACTCAGTGCATAAGCTACATCTGGTCTGGTACATAACATCGCATACATTATAGAGCCTACCGCAGAGTCGTAGGGTATAATAGACATGCGATCCCTTTCCAAATCAGTCTTAGGAGACATCTCTTTGGAGAGGGTGATCCCGTGACAAGCCGGTAAATTACCGCGCTTGGAATATTCCATACTGAATCTTTTCAGTATGGTGTCGATGTACCTAGACTGTGAAAGTCCTAATATCCTCTTGGACCTATCACGATAGATCCGGATCCTCAGAATGTAAGAGGCATCACCCAGGTCTTTCATGGAGAACCTGTGTGATAAGAACCCTTTGACAGATTGTAGCATAGGAATGTCATTTCCTATCAAGAGAATGTCATCCACGTATAAAACGAGGAATACGACAGTTCGTGCTACAATTTTACTACAAATGCATGGTTCATCTGGATTTTTGATAAAGCCAAATTCTTTGACCGTCTCATCAAAACAGATGTTCCAACTCCGCGATGCCTGCTTCTGTAACACCTTAGAATGTGGTTTGTAGCTAATTATATTTTAATGTATGGTTTTTAATAAAAAGTTTACCAAATTAAGTTTCAAATATTTTATCCTATTTAATGAGTATTTTATTAGAATTTTTCTAGGCGCACACACACTTGTGCATGTAAACTAGGGTGTTAAGTGTGGTTTAACCATTGCTTAATCTAGTTTTATATATTGTTAAGTGTTATGGTTTTATTATTTATGGTTGTTATAATGAAAAAGGGTTTTAATAGAAATAAAAAGGTTTTTTTATTTATTTGGATTGTATATTGTTGACTTTGTGTAAGAGAGAGGGAATGGAAGCATGGTGTGAACCATGCTTCATTAATGAGGCAAGAGAAAGAGAAGGGAGGGGTTAGTGTGGCTCTCATTTCTTTTCTCATTTCTCTTTTGCTCTCAATCTCACTCTCACACAAACACACCTGCTTCAACTCCAGCAGCAGAAGCATCAGCAGCCCCAGCAGCACCAAACAACAGCAACATCAGTAGCAGACAGCAGCATCAGCAAGCAGCAGAGCAGCATCAACAGCAGCAGCAACTTCTGCAACAGCAACAGCAGGAGCCCAACAGCAATAGCAAGCTCTCATTTCCTCCATTCACTTCTCCTCCTGCTTCCTAGGGCTCCATAGGGTATATTTTCTGAACCCAATTCCCTAGTTGCTTAGCTTGTGTGCTTATTAGCGTCGGTTTGTGTTAATTAGCTAGTTTAAGTGCTAATTATGGTGATTTGTGAGATGTTGTGGCAAATTGATGATTGTGTTGGTAAACCCTACTTATTTAAGTGTTGTTAGGGTCACCTTAACTGAGTTTAACCCTGGATTACACTAAAATACTATAGGGTTTGTGTTTTGTGCAAAATTAGCGTTTTTAAGCGATATTATGGCATTTTGTAATCTGCTTTTGACCCGGTGCCTTCAGGTTAAATTTGAGAATACTGGAGCATGTACACTAGGTATAGATACCACCACCAGAACACGAGCCCCTATCCCTAAAGCGTGGCCGCATATTTAATGCGTTTGGCCGCAATTTGCGGCCAAGTAGGGGGCAGGGGTGCTGGGGTCTTGGCTAGGGTTGTCTGCAGTGCTGTCTAGTGCTTTGGCATGTATAGTTTTGTAAGATTTGGCCTGTAGAAAAATCTGGGGCAATATATCGTTTTGCATGTCCGTTTGTTTGCGCGATACGCGCGATACGTGAGTGGGTTCTGTGATCCAGCGTATCGCGGCGTGTCGCGGTAGTTTTAGACGCGTATACACACGTTTTAGCGTATCGTGCACACGCGCGTTTGGTTCGCGACGCGAGTTTCTCGTTTTGGTTCGATATCGCGTTTTGCGGAATATTTGGCTTATATATGATTTCCATGTCTTATTTGCAGGTTTGCAGGCGGGGACTACGGACACTGCTACAGGGGGGAGCAGATGGTAGGATTCACCTAGCGTGGAGCGTAGGTGAGTAGATTTAACATCTACAGGGGAATCGCCCGCATGGCGTTATGCGTCTGGGCTAGGATTCAATACTTGTCGCATATTCTACGTCATTGTTAGAATTGCGCCTTTACCCTTTTTACTTAGATATAGTTGTACTGTGACTAGTAGCCGTAGGGCACTGCACCTATTATTGACGGTTCATGTTGCACGAGCACGGATTGCATGCTACACACACACCGTCAATAATTGCCATGTCACACACTAACCATTATAGATACTATTACTTATCATACATGACATCTAGCTTACCGGTATACCTATAGTGTATCATACCTTTAGTGATAGGTACATATACACCTTGCGATACAGCTACAGGTATACCCTGCACATATTTTACTTATACCGGGGGATATCCTACATATTTTACTTATACCCAGGGGGTATACGACATCAGTTCTTATAGGTAGATATCTATACATTGCTACACCTGTATGTTACACACATATTCAGTTGCAATCACATATTTACCTTTACTGATGTTACTTAGCTGTACCTTATTGGTTTCGCATACATCTGGTTTCAGCTACATATTCTCATTTATATGCTCGCATTTCAGATATATCGTATATGTTTATTCCTGGATTGCGCATTATTATTTGGATTTTACATGATGTTTTCTGGATTTGGGAACCGCGGGAGTTCATGAAATTATGCATACATTGAAAAACCCGGTTTCCTTGATATGATATTTGCGCATCCACCATGGGTTTTATCGGTGCTGATTATATATACCCCTACGAGGAGGCGTCGAGGCCGTAGAGGGTATATGGTGGGGCCCGGAGGTACCCCGGGGCAAGAAAGGGATGTCGATGTGCTATGAGCCGATGAGCCCGGCAGGGGAACCATACCATCTGGTGACAGTACCAATGACTCGGCGGGGATCATGGAGATACCGTTGGGAGTCATGCACGTATGCATACTGTTAGTTATATGTATGCCCTAGAGGCCATTACTGTACAGACGATGTATATTGTAGTGGATGCTTGGACATATATAGGGAGGACTTTCTTGCTCGACATGATAGTACGCTATCTGGTTGTACTTTATCTAAACATGTACTCCGATTGTCTCTTTTGTTACATGTTGATAAAGCCCTTAGGATTTGTACTCGACTACTGGGACTATGATGAGATCATACTAGTGGGGCCATAGTAGTCTATGAGTACGTCCTATAAACTGTTCCTAGTCGAGGGTGTGTCGAGACAGGGCATCGATACACCAGAGTAGACTAGCGTATACGCATCTTGACCCATATGATGGGCGATGGATGATCCCATATCCATCGGTGTTTGACATCAAGGATGGTGTACGGGTGCTCAGTGGAGACTGGGTACACTGAACGGACTCGCCGAGAACTCCTAGATGGTATATATACCTATTGTCAGATAGCAGTTCTCTGGTGACACTTGTACAGGTTAGTCTGTAGACCCGAGATCGTCATAGAGTCTTGTGTGGTTCCCACTGTGCTTTGATTTCCTCCCTACCACGGCTCTACTGAGTCGTGCAAACAGGTGGATTTTGGGTGCAGTCCCGAATCATATGGAGACAGTGAGCGATAGGAGGGGTTTCGTCTCTCCCGGTATAGGGGGTTGATGTCGCGCTATGTTTGATCGGCTATAACACCTAAATCCCTGGCCAGGGTTCTCGAGGTTTACTGATAAGTGTTATCAGTAGTTCCTCGACCGGTTATGAGCCATAAATCAACATGACTTATAAAGTTACTGGGGTCTGACATTTACCACCCCTAGACTGCATATGCGACGTATCATACGAAGAGACCGGACTGTACGGTAAGTGTTGCTTACAGGCTCGTAAGGGTTGTGATGAGTTCGCTCGTCGGCCACCTTTTTGTCAATACCTGGTAGCCCGTTATGTATTGGCTTATACCTCTAACGTGCTAGTGGTTAAATCCACAACTAAGGTGTTGACGAGTCTTTAGAGTCCCCCACATTTAGTTACTCAAGTTTTCGGGCGAAAAGATGTAGAAAACCGTAAGTTGTTACGGCAGCCGTAAAGTGTTGCGGCAGGTTTTCGATTATGTTCGGTAATTGTTGCAGGAATAATAATCGGAAGAATAATACTGGACGGATACCGGTATTATATTATTGGATTAATGGTATTCGTATTTTTCGGAATTCGGATACGGGTATACATTATACGGTATACGGTATACGGAGGAGGGGTATTTTTGTAATTGTTACAAAATACCTTCTAGAAGATGCCACCTCATAATGACATAATAATGACATCATTTATTTTGTGAAAATAAATAATTGAGGTGTAAATTGAAAAGTATAAGCATGATAGCTTGTTTTTTGAAGTGGATGTACTAATTAAGCATGATACTTCTTTCATAATGCATGCTTTAATTAGTGCTAAATTCTTTTCTTTCTTTTTTCTATCATGCTTAAACTTTTTAATTATAAATGAAATTATTCTCTCCTCCATTTCTTCTTATAAATACCTTCACATGAGATGTGAAATCAAGGCATTCAATTCCTTAACAAAATTATGATAAGTGTATCATAACAAGTTCATAAGAAGAGAGAAAGAAAAATGATGGTGATCATTCTTCCTAGCTTTAACCCTCACATGAGATGTGAATCAAAAGCTTAGGATTTCAAGTTAATCCAATACAATTCTACATCAAATCTTGGACGCGTCGGCTAGCCAACTTCGCGCCCGAGTTGCCTCGGCATTGAGGTGGGAGCCCGTAAAAGACGTAGGCGATGTGGTGCCCTTCCGGCGACGAGATGGAGACCGGACATTCCGCGGGACTTCGGGTGGATCATCGTGGACAAGGAAGGCTTCCATCGATCAGTTACAAACTATCATAGTGCCAAGGAGTCACCGAGGAAGATCTACAAATGTTGTAATCTTTCCTCTTAGTGATAGTTTTACAATTGCATGTGATGCTTATTTGTATGAATCCCTAAAACTTCTAGCTACGATTCTCGCCGGGGCTAGCTTAGCACCTCCAAAATTTTGATTATGGCATGTGTGATGCCACCGAACCCTTGACGAGGTGCTAGGCCATCCCTACAGTGGTATCAGAGCCAAGCTAGAGCTTTAGGCGATGCGTAGGCGAAATTAAAAGTCCGATCGAACCACGAAACATCAATTTGGACCGCTCTCTGGAATTTTTTTCTGAAAATTGGATTTTTTGAAATTTAAAGGTCCTAAAAAAATCAGCAGGCAAATCTAAGAATTACCATATAAAAATTTTTAAACGATCCCTCTAAATCGCCGCGGAAGGGCGGCAAAAACATGGTTTTGGCGGCGCTTTAGCGGCCGTACTGTAGCATCAGGTAAAAAATTTTTGTGCACAGTACCTGATAAATTCTTACTATGCCTCTGAAATATTTAAAACTCACTCAAGTGTTGAGTGTTCTGGAGATAAATTGGATTTGGTGATTCGATTGGAAAAGTTTAACTTCGTTAAGATTTTCAGATTTTTAGAACGTGTTAAAATGTTTGAACGAATATTAGAAACACAGTTTTTTCCCGTATTGGAAAAATTCCAAGTGTTGGATTTTTCCCTAGTTCGAAACTTTCGAAAAACGTGCAAGCGCATTTGTGGACACTCTAGAAGAACATAACCATAACTCGATTATGTGACCGTCAAAACTATCACCGAACCTTAGGGTTTGTGGTAGTTTAGCGTTGCCACATGTGAGGCGTTGGTTTGGCCCTTCTACGGTTGGTCCATAAGGGGCTGTGGCATATTCTAGAAACTTTTGAACTCGGCTCAAGTGTTGTGCAGTTTGGGAAATCTTGGGTGTTTGTTTATTCGATCGAAAAGTTTAACATTGTCTATTTATCTGAAATGTGATACAATATGTGGAATTCATATAGTTAGGCATGAAATACGAAGTATGTGATATTTCGAATTTATGATGTCTAAGGTGATTATGGATTCCAAATGTTGTAGTTTTTCATTTTATTTTCTGTGACCGTAAGTGTAGTATGTGGTGTATCGCCGTTTTCGTTGCTATATGTCAAGGATAATCGGGATACGCATACTTACTTACGTTGATGATATGAGATATTATGTGTTGCTGAAATATGATGAGCAGGATTGTCGCGAATGAATAGCCGGGGGTTTTTATGTGAGATGAGAGTTTTATTTTTCATTCATGTATAAATCAATTGTATATTATTTACTTTTCCGCATTAGGATAGACCCATGGAGGGGAGCACAAGTGACCGGGTTCTAGGGTTCAGTGGGAGGCCATCTCGAGGAGTCGAGACCGGGTCTCCTAAACTCTAGAATTGGCAAGGTCACTTGCCGCTCTCGTAGGGGTCTAGGGGTGTGGGCTTGGCTATTCATCACGACCGTGGAATCCGTATTTTCTATTGTTGGCTCGATACAAAATACGGACATCCTAGATATCCTTTTATATGCTTCTGCTGTTGATATTCTGTAATGTGATTACTTAGTATCTGAGACGAATGGATTATTATTATATATATGATATATAATAAACGTTGCTTATGTTTTGCACCCGCGCTAGTCGAGCCCCCGCTCTGCCGTTAGTTAAGTAACCTAAAGGTGCATGACGGGGCCCAGTGGCGAATGCGGATGGCATAAGCGTACGTTCTATTTTGCGTTTCTTTTCTGTGATGTTTAGGAAACATAAAAGATAGGAAACATAAATGATGGGACAGCATTAACGTGATTAATGTTAAGAAAAAGAAACCTAAAGATGTTGTAGAATCAAACTTTTTGAAAAAGGGTAACTCTGGTTTTTGTTTTGCATAGTGGTATTGTTGAATATCCTGCACCTCATTCGATGAGGAAAGGGCCGAGATCCCTTCACCGGGAGTGACCCCTTTAGCGAAACTGGAAAATGTTACAAAGAACTCGATTTGGTTTTATAGTTGATCTATTGTTGCTTTGCATCGTGGTATTTACATATCCAGCACCTTATTCGATAAGGAAAGAGCCGAGATCCCTTCACCGGGAGTGACCTCTTTAGCAAAATTAGAAAGATACTACAAAACCATTCGATATTTAAAACTGGAGCTTAAACCACTCCTTCCCACTTGATTCTACAACGACATCAAGTTCAAAACGTTAAAGGTTTTCATAAAAACCATCCGTTGCCCTCCGTCATTTTAGGAAGCAGAGTACTTAGTATTCGTGCTACGTATGTCGACCATAGCCGAGGCGTAGTGTTCGGTAGCTAAGTGATGTATTCCTACAAAGCATATGATGCGATTAGTCAGGACATTCATGTGATTATGTTGATCATAGTCAAGGGTCATGTGGGTGGGTCTGGCTAATCACGAAATGACGGGCAGAACTTGACTAGTACTTATGATATGTTGATCATAGTCAAGGTCATAAGGACTAGGGGTAGAAACCATATCGGGAATTTCAAGAGTTGAAATTTGCAATGAGATTGCATACCTTCTATACGATAGTTGGATCTCGATCTCACTGCGAGTAAGAGTTACTCCTGGGAAAGTTTTACACAAGACAATTTGATGAAATTATAGGGTGTAATTATTCCCGGCTAATCTTACCTTTTAGGGTTTGAAGGAGGATTTGATAAAAACAGTGGGAGACATCTGGATTAGATAAATAACCAATCTAATCTTGCAAAGAGCATACGCTAAAATGTTTTCTTCTCCCTCTCTCAAGATAGTGACTATATCATGCCTTAATCGAGATAATAAATACGGATATTTTGACTGAACCCGCTTGTTATACTAAGCTGCGGAACGTTGGTCCCGCTCCAACTTATAATTGTTATAAGACAGAGCAGAAAATTGGAGAATACCAGAATTCCTATGCCGCCCAAACGAAGAAAGTGCATATGATGCATTTCCTTCGGGTGTGTTCGTTATAAAGAACTGTTTCTCAGTATCCTCTGCATCCTGGGTATTTGATACTGGATCATGATCCCAGATATGTAATCAGTTACATAGGGCTACAAAAGGGTAGAAAAACTGAGAACGGGTGATAAGTTTCATGAGACAGAAAACGGGGCAAGTGTTGCAGCCAAGTCTGTTGGTCACTGTCACCCTGTATTAAGAATACATTGATTCTGAACAAATGCTATTAGATACCGAACCTGATATACAAAATCATATCAATCTCTTTATTAGTAAAGAAATGATAAAATTTTGTATTGATGGATAATGTTTTGAACATTTCCTATATCAAGTGTTGATCGGTTCAGGCACGTTATCTAAAAGCATAGACATTCTAAATCAAACTACAGTTCTCAGTATACAGAACACACATAAGAGGAAGAGTTCAGAAATGAACGGATCCTTCTTGAGGCATTGTAGACTAGGTCAGATCAATGCGACCCGGCTTGCTGAAGTTACATTTTAGATGCATATTTAAATTAGTTTAAATTTACATCTTGTGAAACTTGCCAGTCATGTCACATAGATAAGATGACCATAGCTCTGTTTATTGGAAACAGAGAGAGTTAGTGAACTCTTGGGGTTGATACATGATGATGTATGAAAGGCCCCCTGTCTACATATGCCATGACCGGTTCTTTATACTTCATTATTTTCTCTGATAATCTCTCAAGATTCAGACATATGTTCCTGTTGAAACACAAGTCTGAAGCTTTTGAGATATTCACAGAATATAATAGAAGTAGAGAACCAAAAACGGGTATAAAGTATTATGTCCCTTGATGAGATCAAGGAGGAGAATACTTGAGCATAGAAATCCTGGACTGTTCTAAAGGAGAATGAGATTCTCTCTCAGCATTACTCCTCCGTATACACCATAGCACGATGGTATAACGGGGCGGAGCAATTGCACCCTATGTGATATGGTGTGCTCTATGATGAGTATTACTGAGTTTCCTATTTTCCTTTTGGGAGTTATGCACTTGCGAAGCTGCATACCTATTGAATAGGGTTCTAATCAAATCAGGTGCCTACTACTCCATATGTGATATGGTATGGGAAGAGCCCATATCTTAAAGATGTTAAGATTTGGGGTTGTCTGGCCTATGTCTGAAAACCAAAATCCGGACAAGCTCAAGGCAAAGTTAAAACTGTTGAAGTTTGTTGGATATCCCAAGCATTAGCAAGGGAATATCTTCTACCTAACCGAGGAACAAAAGTTGTTTTGTTTCTCAGCATGCCACCTTTGTGAAAGGGAATTTCTTGTGAAGAAATTAGTGGTCATGAGGTAGAACTGGAAGGAGTTCCAGCTACAGCAAATGATTTGGTAGAACCAAAGGATTCAATAGACACTAACGAACCTCAGCCTCTCCGCCGATCTAGTAGGGTTCCTCACCCACCTAAGAGATACTTTGGTTTCTCTATGACAGTGGGAGCGAGGATTTCATTTTACCCCAGCGTTTCCCGAGACCGGAAGGTGTTCCGACGGGTTGTAGTCCTCGCAATGGGGACTGCATACAAAGTAGCTGCTGAGGGACCTTTTGGTGCCACGGCGACCCTATGGGATGGGGTTGTTGCCTGACCAAAATGGTATGACCTAACTAGTTTCGAGCAGGCCATCAGGAGTGGGACTCTGTAAGAATGGCTGGATGATTAGCGATCTGAGATGGAATCCTTATACACCAACAAAGTATGGACTTTGGTTGCTTTATCTGAAGGATTAAATCCCCATCAGGAGCAAGTATATCTTGAGAAGATTACTTGGTGTACATGGAAAAGTTGAGACTTTCAAAGCTATGCTTAAGTCCATCCAGATCCTACTTGCCACTGCTACATACCATGACTGCGATATCTGGTGGTTGGGTGTCATGACTGCTTTTCTAAAAGAAGTTTTAGAAGAGAGCGTCTATAAGTACACAGCCAGAGAGCTTCGTAAACAGTGGGAGCAGCGGAAAAGTGTGCAAGATGTTTTATGTGATAAAACAGGCATCGTGGAGTTGGAACATCTGTTTTGATGTGGTAGTCAAAGGGTTTGACTTCATCAAAATAATAGATGAACCTTGTATATACATAAAAGGTAGTAGGGAGTATGGTGGTGATCCTCGTAGAGTACGTGGATGACATACTCCTGATAGGGAAGGAGTTTCCTATGCTACGCTCAGTCAATCTCCTCTTATGATTCTCCATATAGGATCAAAGGTGATACCTCCTAAATCCAGGATTTTGGATCTATGAGATAGATCTAAATGGATATTAGGATACTCACTAGTTGTAGTGAAATAGTATCAATTGATCCTGGGGAGAATCACAGCGGAGTTGGAACATTTGTTTTGATGTGGTAGTCAAAGAGTTTGACTTCATCAAAATGGTTGAATCTCGTGGTATGGAGTATGGTGTTGATTCTCGTAGAGTACGTGGATGGCATACTCTTGATAGGGAAGTAGTTTCCTATGATACACTCGGTCAATCTCCGCTTATCACATAAGATTCTCCATATAAGATCAAAGTGATACCTCCTAAAATCCTGGGTTTTGGATCTATGAGATAGATCTAAATAAGATGTTAGGATTTTCACTAGTTGTAGTGAGATAATATCAAATCGATCTTGGGGAGAATCGCTGGAAAGGTTCCAGGGTGATTAAAGACGACTGAATGTCAGTCGCAGGCATTGTCCATACCCTCAGTAGAGGGACGGTATGTTGGAAGAGTTCCAAGCTAGATACCGTGACATAAAGGCAAGATACGTCATTACTAAAGATGCTACAAAAGATAAAGTCTGGATATATATATGTTCGTAAGATGAACTTCGTTCCTACCATTGTATGACAATGGAGTTGTGGTTTTAGCCAAGGAACAACCGTCCCATCAGAAATCCAGATATATAATTCTTAGGCAGCATCACCTGATCAAAGAGATGGTTGATCTCCAGGGAGATCAAGGTTAGGAGAGTAGATACAGAGGATAACAGAGCGGATCCACTCACTAAGGCTTTATTCCCAGTTGAGACTTTTATGGGATGGTTGAGTATGAGATACTTAAACCACAGCTGATTGATTGGTATGTGATACCACAACAGATGGCCCTAGTGCAAGTGGGAGATTGTTAGTTATATGTATGCCCTAGAGGCCATTACTGTACAGGCGATGTATATTGTAGTGGATGCTTGGACATATATAGGGAGGACTTTCTTGCTCGACATGATAGTACGCTATCTGGTTGTACTTTATCTAAACATGTACTCCGATTGTCTCTTTTGTTACATGTTGATAAAGCCCTTAGGATTTGTACTCGACTACTGGGACTATGATGAGATCATACTAGTGGGGCCATAGTAGTCTATGAGTACGTCCTATAAACTGTTCCTAGTCGAGGGTGTGTCGAGACAGGGCATCGATACACCAGAGTAGACTAGCGTATACGCATCTTGACCCATATGATGGGCGATGGATGATCCCATATCCATCGGTGTTTGACATCAAGGATGGTGTACGGGTGCTCAGTGGAGACTGGGTACACTGAACGGACTCGCCGAGAACTCCTAGATGGTATATATACCTATTGTCAGATAGCAGTTCTCTGGTGACACTTGTACAGGTTAGTCTGTAGACCCGAGATCGTCATAGAGTCTTGTGTGGTTCCCACTGTGCTTTGATTTCCTCCCTACCACGGCTCTACTGAGTCGTGCAAACAGGTGGATTTTGGGTGCAGTCCCGAATCATATGGAGACAGTGAGCGATAGGAGGGGTTTCGTCTCTCCCGGTATAGGGGGTTGATGTCGCGCTATGTTTGATCGGCTATAACACCTAAATCCCTGGCCAGGGTTCTCGAGGTTTACTGATAAGTGTTATCAGTAGTTCCTCGACCGGTTATGAGCCATAAATCAACATGACTTATAAAGTTACTGGGGTCTGACATTTACCACCCCTAGACTGCATATGCGACGTATCAGACGAAGAGACCGGACTGTACGGTAAGTGTTGCTTACAGGCTCGTAAGGGTTGTGATGAGTTCGCTCGTCGGCCACCTTTTTGTCAATACCTGGTAGCCCGTTATGTATTGGCTTATACCTCTAACGTGCTAGTGGTTAAATCCACAACTAAGGTGTTGACGAGTCTTTAGAGTCCCCCACATTTAGTTACTCAAGTTTTCGGGCGAAAAGATGTAGAAAACCGTAAGTTGTTACGGCAGCCGTAAAGTGTTGCGGCAGGTTTTCGATTATGTTCGGTAATTGTTGCAGGAATAATAATCGGAAGAATAATACTGGACGGATACCGGTATTATATTATTGGATTAATGGTATTCGTATTTTTCGGAATTCGGATACGGGTATACAGTATACGGTATACGGTATACGGAGGAGGGGTATTTTTGTAATTGTTACAAAATACCTTCTAGAAGATGCCACCTCATAATGACATAATAATGACATCATTTATTTTGTGAAAATAAATAATTGAGGTGTAAATTGAAAAGTATAAGCATGATAGCTTGTTTTTTGAAGTGGATGTACTAATTAAGCATGATACTTCTTTCATAATGCATGCTTTAATTAGTGCTAAATTCTTTTCTTTCTTTTTTCTATCATGCTTAAACTTTTTAATTATAAATGAAATTATTCTCTCCTCCATTTCTTCTTATAAATACCTTCACATGAGATGTGAAATCAAGGCATTCAATTCCTTAACAAAATTATGATAAGTGTATCATAACAAGTTCATAAGAAGAGAGAAAGAAAAATGATGGTGATCATTCTTCCTAGCTTTAACCCTCACATGAGATGTGAATCAAAAGCTTAGGATTTCAAGTTAATCCAATACAATTCTACATCAAATCTTGGACGCGTCGGCTAGCCAACTTCGCGCCCGAGTTGCCTCGGCATTGAGGTGGGAGCCCGTAAAAGACGTAGGCGATGTGGTGCCCTTCCGGCGACGAGATGGAGACCGGACATTCCGCGGGACTTCGGGTGGATCATCGTGGACAAGGAAGGCTTCCATCGATCAGTTACAAACTATCATAGTGCCAAGGAGTCACCGAGGAAGATCTACAAATGTTGTAATCTTTCCTCTTAGTGATAGTTTTACAATTGCATGTGATGCTTATTTGTATGAATCCCTAAAACTTCTAGCTACGATTCTCGCCGGGGCTAGCTTAGCACCTCCAAAATTTTGATTATGGCATGTGTGATGCCACCGAACCCTTGACGAGGTGCTAGGCCATCCCTACACATACGTCGAAAGGCGAGGGTCAGAGCTAGGCACTCGTGCTTTTGGGACAGCGTATGATACGTACCTATCAGGATTTCTGTGTCGATGCTTGGCACATTGTTTTCATGATATTTCTTTAATACCTTTGTATATATAACAGGGGATTTAGCCGTTGTTATATATACCCTTACACCAATATTAGTGGAATGGGACGCTAATATATGTGTATTGACCCCATCATATTTATTTCTGCATATATATTCATTTAGGATGTTAGAAATTTACTTGAGATTCGACTTGGGATATAGGTGATTCATTGAGATTGGAAATTGGATACGAAAGAGATTGTTGATTTGTACATTCGAGATATAGGAGAGCTATTCGATATTGTACATTGAAGAGATGTGAGACTCATATGATATGAGAGCCCAACTTGGGGGCTGATTTGAGGATTTGGGATTTGAGTGTCTTGATGGATTGTGATCCTACCACGATGTCAGGTTTCCGTGGAAATGACATATTCCACCCCATACCTCACACTTATCTATTTTATGCACAGTTTCATATATTGGTAGTACCTGTTAGTGTACCCTTATGATAGTTGCATACGTACATTCTCATATCCCTATTGCATGGTTATTGCATACTATTGTCATGTTACTATTGCTTCACATATTGATTGTACCTGCTAGTGTACTTTCCATTATTTTGCATTTACATGACATGTTATTACTGTAATCGCATATCTTAGATTCATGCTGTACGTACATTCCTGCGATTACCTGCATATGTTATCTACTATTCACGAGTTGGCAACTCACCCCCGTTGTGCCACAGGTGTTTCAGGTTGTTCCCCAGAGTAGTCGAGGCAGGCTATTCAGTTATTCAGCTATCATCTTTTGTTACAGATACCGCATCGGCTCACAGTATACTATTTTGCTTAGGTGGGTTAGATGATTATCTGTATTTCATATTGTACATTCGTTGTATCTTGTACTCTCCATCTACTATTATGTTGTTGACTTAGAGACTTGGTGATGACGATATTGTATATTATTTGTGGATTTGTTGTCTTGTATATACAGCTTTCTCTCTATTGTCTTTATTTCTTCGCTATGGCGTCGTATATTTGTGTTGTATTCATCTTGGCTAGTTTTTACAAAAAGGGGGTGTTGCCAAAATTTTAAAGAAATAAAGTAGGACTTTTAAAGAATTTGGGTTGCGATTTCAAATGTTTCAAAAACTTATATTATCTTTTCCGTATTTTTATGGTTTAGATTTCTGGGTTTTGGCTTTCTTTTACTATGTTACGTCTTAGGGCGTTGCGTAGTACTAGGGCCGTCACGGGCCAATTTCGGGTCGTGACAGCTTTAGTCCATAAATGGACTTAAGCAACTTGCACACCTTCTCGCTACTCCGACTCTGAATGAAACCCTCTGGCTGGTCCATATAGACACACTCCTCTAAATTACCATTTAGAAAAGCGGTTTTTACGTCCATCTACCAAATCTCATAATCGTGGAAGGCAGCAATGGTAAGAAGGATCCGAATGGATTTGAACTTCGCCACTGGAGAAAAGGTCTCGTCATAGTCCAAATCAGCTCTTTGACGAAAACCCTTTGCAACAAGTCTAGCCTTATAGGTCTCTACCTGTCCATCTACACCAATCTTCCTTTTGAAGATCCATTTGCAGCCTACGGGTTTTACCCCTTCTGGTGCAACGTCCAAAGTCCACACTTTGTTGGGGTACATGGACTCCATCTCGGTCCACATTACATCCAGCCATTTTACCGAGTCAGTGCTCTGGATGGCCTACTGGAAGCTAGTTGGCTCATCATTATCAATGATGCAATCCTCTCTATCCCCGTCTATGAGAAAGCCGTAGTATCTCTCGGGCGGATGAGACCGCCTACTACTCCTGCGGAGTGGCACAGGAATGTCCTGTCCTTTCAAACCTTCTGGTTCTACTAAGCTTTCAGTAATAGCTCGTGGTTCTGGAATTTCTTCTAGTTCTATTGCGCTCCCACTTATCTGATTTTCTAAAAATTCAGTTTCCAAGAAGCAGGCATGACGAGAAACAAATACCTTTTGTTCCTCTGCGTAATAGAAGAAATATCCCTTGGAGTTCTTTGGATATCCTACAAACTTGCACTGTACTGAGCGTGCCTCGAGTTTGTCCGCATGCTGCTTTTTGACAAAAGCTGGACATCCCCATGTCTTAATGTGTTTAAGATAGGGTTTCTTCCCACTCCACATCTGATATGGTGTGGTAGGCACTGACTTAGTTGGAACATGGTTCAAAAGATATGCAGCTGATTCCAGTGCATATCCCCAGAAAGATCACGGTAACTCAGCGTTACTCATCATGGAACGTACCATATCCAATAGGGTTCGGTTCCGTCTCTCCGATACACCGTTATGTTGTAGAGTGTATGGAGGAGTAAGCTGAGAGAGAATTCCATTCTCTTTTAAGTAATCCAGGAACTCGGCACTCAAGTATTCACCACCTCGATCGGATCTCAGTGTCTTGATACTTTTGCCTGTTTGTTTTTCTACTTCATTATTGTATTCCTGGAATTTTTCAAAGGCTTCAGATTTATGCTTCATTAAGAAGACATGTCCATACCTAGAGAAATCATCCGTAAAAGTAATGAAGTATGAATAACCACTTCGCGCATGTGTAGACATTGGACCACACACGTCACTGTGTATGAGTTCCAAGAGCTCGCTCGCTCTTATTCCGTGTCCAGTGAACGGAGTTTTTGTCATCTTTCCCATGAGACAAGATTCACAAGTAGCATAAGACTGATACTCGAACGGATTCAAGTATCCCTCTTTATGTAACTTTGTTAACCGTGTCTCATTAATGTGACCCAGTCTACAATGCTATAAGAAAGCCTGATTTGTTTCCGGAGACTTTCTTTTAAGTGTGTTCTGGATACTGAAAACCTGAGCTTGATTCAATACGTATATTCCGTTTTCTAATGTACCTGACCCAATCAGAACTTGGTTTAGGTGGATGTGGACCACATCGCTTACAAAAGTAAAGTCATATCCTTCCTTAGAAAGTAAGGATATAGATATGATATTACAAGCCATACTAGGTACATATAAGCAGTTACGTAGAATCAATATCTGCCCACTTGTCAATCCAAGGTGATATTCCCCAACGGATTCAGCGTCCACGCTCATTCCGTTGGCAATCCTGAGAGTCATATCACCTATCCTGATAACTCTACGGTTTCTCAAAGCCTGTAATGAATTACAGATGTGAGATCCTGATCCGGTATCCAGTACCCAGGAAGTAGGGTTAATTGACATACAGTTTCTATTACAAACACACCTGAAGCCGAAGCCACAACATGCTTCGAATCCTGGCTACTGGCTTTGCTAGCCCTGCAATCCTTCTGCCAATTTCCTTTCCCGTAACAATAGGAACGTCCCTCCTTTACTATATCCAGTCCCGAAGCTTTTGCCCTTCCCTTTCCTTCTTCTTCCCTGGTTTCCTTCACGGTATAAGTAGAGGGCAGAGACTGTAGAATCAAGTCAGTATTTGACCCGTTCTTCAACGTGGTCTTCAGGTCCGTGAGCTCATCAAAATAGCTAGTCCCTGTAAGGACGTTGTCCCCTACATATGACCCGAAAGCCAACATCGCTTGAAGCAATTCATTCGAGGTCTCATATCTTGCGATACGAGATTGCTCTCCATATAAATCTTTGTTATGGAGGAAGACAGAAGCTAAGTCCATCTTCTCGTGCTGCCTCTGGTATGCACCATCAACTGAGGCCAACACGAGGCACTTGGCATTCGCACAGTCCTTTTCCGATGTCTTACGGATATCAATATCCGTGACAGGGGAAACTGGTCCTGAGACGGCAGGGGTTTGATTAGTTAGGAGGTGTCCCAGCTTGTCATGGGTAATGGACATCTGGACAGACCTTTGCTAGTCATAACAGTCAGATTCAGTCATTTTATTATCTAGATGTAACCTATGTCTGGTCACTGGGTCGCTGCAATTAAGAGAGAGAGAAGAAAACACTTAGCATGATACTCTTGCAGGTTTAGATTGGTTTTTAGTTTATCTAAACAGGATGGCTCCCACTGTTTCTCGAATCCTTCCCCAAACCATAAAAGAAGAATTAGTCGGGATTGATCTCACCGTACAATACTTACTTAACCGTTCAGCCAGGCTGGTGTCGGTACTTCGAGGGAGGTTTTACGACACTTTCGCGAAGTTCCTTAATTAAATAACCTCTTTTCCCTGTGGGCATAGCCCCGCTAACACCTTTCTAGACACCTACTTGGTTTATAGCATTGATCGTTAAGTGAAAAGTCTCTCGAGGAGTAGCGAATACTCACAGTAGGATCGGGATCCAAATATCATTGTGTGATAATGCTGAAGGAATCCTACCAATATTATCAAACTCCAAATGGTATGCAGCACTAGCAAGTTTCAATTTCCTTAGAAACTCCCGATGTGTATTTTTGCCCCATGCTCTTATGACCTTGACGAATGTCAACATATCATAAGTCACATGTCAAGTTCTACCCGTCATTATCCCGGTTAATTTGAACCCACCTGTACATACCCTTGACGAAGGCCAAAATAGTAGTACGACTGTCCCAAACTAACGCATCTATCTATGCTACAGATAAATATTCAGCAGCTACCAATCACTATGCCTTGGCGAAGGTCAAAATACATAGCTTGAATACTACTGAATATTTTACTGAAATGACGGAGGGCTACGAATAGTTTTGGCGAAACCGTGAACGTAGTGAACTTGATATAATCGAAGGAACCTGATAGCTTTTAAAAGGAGTGGTTTAAGCTCCGCGTTTTTAAAAGTTTTTCTGTTTTGAAAAAACCGAGTGGTTTTGAAATTGTTCCAACGATTCAGCTTTAGTTTGTTTTCTTTGCATTAATCAATGCGTCCCATCAATTAATCCTACCATTGCAGAAAACAACGAAAATATGACGTGCGCTTATGCCATCCGCATTCGCCACGGGGCCTCGTCATCACCCTTTAGGTTACTTAACTAACGACAGAGCGGTGGCTGGACTAGCGCGGATGCAAAACATAAGCAACGCCTACTAGATATCATATATAGATACATACATTCGTCAGATGCAATGATAGCCATTCCAGAACACAGATGAACACATTGGATATGCTAGGAATCCGCATTTCGTTCGATCCTACAACGAAAGACGGATTACACGGTCGCGATGAATAGCCAAACCCCACCCTAGACCCCTACGGGTGCGGCAAACTACCCGCCAAGTACCCGAAGTGAAGCAACCTCCCTCAACAACGTGAGTAGGCCACTCGGCACTTCAAAGTACCCGGTAGTTTATGCACCCCACCTTGGGTCTATCCTAAGAGCAAAAACAGTAAAAGAAATAATATACAATGGCGGCTACAACCTCAACCCGGATGTGCGGCCATAAAAATAATATTACATCAATTTATAATTTACATCAAATGAAAGATAAATAAACTCTCATCTCACAAACCCCGGCTATTCATCCGCGACAATCCAACAAGTTTATATACACAATCCAACATCACAGATCACAGATATGTATAACCCCCACTAATCGACGTATAGCGATTAGTCGACGTTCAGCACATATATCACATTACAGAAGATCCGATTAGTAAAAGTACTTAGAATTTCGATCGATAACTTGATTTGAAACCACCTAAGCACAACACAGTACTCAGCAAAATCTGGGCAGAAACAAACTATCTTAAAAATCACAAAACCAACACAGAGAACCCCAGAAGAACTTTTGTGCGCAGCCGAGTTGACTCGGCCGCGGATCCGCGGCGGATCTCTTGGATCGGCCGTGGATCCGCGGTCTTCTGAGCGACTCAGGCGCCCAAATTTCTACAGTTTTCTTTAAAAAGCCTGCACGTATTTTTAAGGTCCCTGGAAAAATTTTTGGACCAGTTTTTTAAAAACGACAGAAAAGTGCAATTTTTGTCGTGTTTTGCGATTTTTTTCGGCGATCGAATTTCTAACACTTTACTAACAAGTTAGTAATGGTTTAGCGAGGCTCTGATACCACTATAAGTCTACATTACCCATCCCGGTGCTTACGGGGAGACGGAAAGAGTAAAAATCGGATTTTTATCACAAGGTAACATAGACTAACCATGATGGATCTTTGCTAAACAAAAACTAACAAACTAACTACAAGTTCTAGCTACTAGGTTAGATGGTTATACCTAGATCTTGAACTCCTTCTCTTCTTGTTGTGGTCCTCCTTCTTGCTTGCTCCTTGGAGTGGTGTAGACGGCTCCTCCTCTTCGTCTTCTTTTTGCCGAAGAAAGATCCACCTGAAGGCCTCTATCTTGAGCTCCTACCTCAACCAAGAGGTAGCTAGAGTGCTTGGCTTGCTAGACTAAGAACCCTAGAATGAGTAGAGAGTTGTCTTGATGGTTTTATCTCACAAAACTCACGTTTTTCAACACATGAAAGAAGAGAGCTTTGAGAGAGGAAGAGGGAGAGCTTTGCATGAGAGAGAAAGAGCAAGAGAGAATGAGAGAAAAATAACAACCATGCTCTCATATGAGAGAATATGAGAATAATTATAATAATTAAAGAAAATTGTGATGGTTAGTTGAAATGACCATTATCATTTCACATTTAATGCAAATTGCAAGCTTCAAGAAGTATCTTGCAAAAGAAATCATCATGGTCAAATGGTCAAAAAAAGTCAAATGGTCAACCCAACCCTAACCATGGCACAATTATCCTTAATTAATAAAATTAATCATATTTCTCATTCTCATTAGGGTTTAGAAAAAGTCAACTGTCAAAAACCCTAATGAGATTCCTCTGCCTCTGTCAACTGTGCATACACACCCGCATCCGTGTTCCGAGGAACACGAATATAATGAGACAAAACCAATCCCAAAACAAATACTAGGATCTGGCTTAAACCAAAGCCCGCTAGTATTAACTGCCCGGACACCAAACGTGCACAAGTGCGCGGATGTGAACGAACCCCGTCGCAAAACCATGCGACCTCTACTCAGTTTTGCCCAAAGGCGAACAACCCTCTGTGTGGGACTCTAAAGACTCGACACTAAGCTGACAGTGGGTTTAACCACAGGCCGCAAGCGCTACTAGCTGTACATAACGGTCCCTAGGTAGATGCCGATAAGAAGACCGATGAGGTGAACCCATCCGAACTCCTACTGAGCCTGAATGCGACAATCTCCGTACAGTCCGGTTTGTTCGTCTGAGAGTATCGCATGTCGGGCCTAGGGGGCGGTAAACGTCAGTCCCCTAATAGTGGTACAAGTCGTGTCGGGGTGTAGCCTAGAACACCCTGAGAAACTATTGGAAACACTACCAGCAAATCTCGCTTTCCCTGGCCAGGGACTTTGTGTAATGACTCTCCTAGACACAGTGCGATATCAACTCCCAATACCGGGAGAGACGAATCCTGTCTAACCGTCACTGCCTCCAAGTGCTTCGGGACTGCACCCAACTACTACCTGTTTGCACGACTCATTTGAGCCGTGGTAGGGTAGTAATCTAAGAACAGTGGGAACACACTCGAGGCGAAGTGACAGTGTCAAGTCAACGGACTAAGCTGTACTCATGTCACCTGGGAACTGATAACTGACGATAGGTATAATACCAACCAACAGTTCCCAGCGAGTCCTGTCCAGGGTACTCGTAACCTAACGAGCACCCGCATACTATCTCCAGTACGACGTACTAATGGCTGTAGGACAGACCATCTGCCCTGCTGGGATGAGAAGCGCATACGCTAGTCTACTCCGGAGTATCGATGCCCCGTCTCGATAATCCTACGACTAGGGACCTGTATAAGGATGTGCTTGAAGATTGCCCAGCCCCCACTAGTGTGACTGCCATCACAACGCTGGTAATCAAGTAAAGATCCTAAGGGCTCCACTAATATGTATAAGTTATATGCTAAAAGAAACATATGCACATATTAAAGTAGAAACAAACCAAGTAGCATACTACCATTTTGAGCAAGATTGTCTATACAACTGTGAATATCACAAGCTTCCATTAAGTAATATACAAACTAGTATGATACAGTAATGGCCTCTAGGGTATATACACAAACAGTCAATACGCTAGCAGTGGGTTTAACCACAAGCACGTCAGTGGCACTAGCTGTATGTAACGGCTATCCAGGTATTGAGCGAAAGGGAGGCCGACGAGCAAACTTATCATGAAATCATACTGAGCCTGACAGTGACAATATTCGTATAGCCCAGTCTGTTCGTCTATGAGTATCACATATCGAGTCTAGGGGGGGTGGATAAAGTCAGACCCCTAATAACGCGATATTTAGTGTCGGCATGAAACCTATCACCAACTGAGAAACTACCGATTCTAGATCGGTAATTCTCGTCTACCCCGGCCGAGAATTTCTGGTGATGGCCATCCGTGCACAACGCGACATCAACCCCTAATACCGGGAGAGACGAATCCCCTGACAATCTGCTCACTGCCTCCATGTGGCTCGGGACTGTACCCAACTAAAACCTGTTTGCACGACTCCTTTGAGCCGTGGTAGGGTAGTAATCAAAGCACAGTGAGAACTCACACGAGACAAATGACGATCTCAGGTCGATAGACTAACCTGTACACATGTCACCAGGGAACTGCTATCTGACAATAGGTATAATACCAACTAGCATGTTCCCGGCGAATCCGTCCGGTGTACTCATAACCCAATGAGCACATGTATACATCTTAGGTGAACCAACTAACACCAATGGTTTGTGAGACCGGCCACCGCCCCTAGTCGGGGTCTCGATCCGTATACACTAGTCTACTCTTGGATTATCGATGCCCGGTCTCGAAAACTCTCACGACTAGGGACACTCTAAGGATGTGCTTATAGACCACCCAACTCTCACGTATATGATCACCATCATACTGCTGGTAGTCAAGCAAGAATCCTATGGGCTCTATCAACATGTAATAGTGATCTCTAATGTCACCTTAAGCATGTACACGATAATAAAGACAAACCAGATAACATATTATCATCTTGAGTAAGACTGTTCTACCGGTATAGGTCCTCCCTCAATCATTGCAATCATGTGCCTGCGATCCAATAATTAACTTGAGGGCACTATAGCCAACAATCTCCCACTTGCACTTAAGGCTAATTATTGCGGTGTCGCATACTCACAGCCCGTATGATACCGAACACCCAACTTCTCTACTAATCGATTTCACAAAGCTCGTTTGTAAAACTATTGCATTCGAGAAATAGCCTCAGTGAGAGGATCTGCTCCAATGTTTCTTTCTATGTCTCTCTTTATCTCAAGTTCGCAGAGAAAACCATATCCTGAAATGAGCAATATCCGTCTTAGAATATACCTGGATATCTGATGGGACCCAGTTCACAAATAAACTCCAAATCCAGTAAACTTCTTAGACTGTATCGTCAACCGAATTTAATCAGTATCCTGCGCCATGCCTTCCTCAGTGTCCGCTTGGACCATCTGTCCAAACTACTACCCCTCAAAAGAGGGAAAACTATAACTCTGACAGTCACTCTGCCATCCAGGTCACCTTGGAAGCCTGGAATGATAACCGTCTCCCGAGGGAGGCTGCCATTACCATATCCTTAGAACATCTACTTATGTTCATAAACTGCTTCCGAACGTTTCTCAAGGATTGGATCAATATATCAACTTATTGCATCAAGTGCAAAAAACAATATCTGGTGTGGTACTTGACATCTCATAATTGACTCAATTGCCTAAGCAAGTGTTATGCCAATCATGCACGTCCCTCTCCCCTTTAATCTGTAAGACACCTTTAAAGAGGGTGACTCCATCACCTGCGGGTATACTACCATGCCAGGAGTCGTCCATTCTAAAACACCTTTAGAATAGTGTCAAAGTACCCAGATTGGAAAATTACCCAAATCTAGATCTAAAACCATAGATCTAGTAACTAGAATGCCTGATATGATATCCATATCCTATGTGGAGAAACTATTGTGTGACAAACACAGTATAACCGATCGTAGCATAGGAATTTGACTTCTTATAAAGTGTATGTCATCCAAATACACCCTACTACCTTCTTAACAGATTCATCTCCTATTCTGATGAAGTCAAAGCCTATGACTGTCACATCAAAAATAGATGATCTATCTCCGTTATACGCGCTTTAGTGTATAAATAGACATAAGCAACTTGTCCACTATACTTCCGCTGCTCCCACCGACTACAACAACCCTATGGCAGAGTCATATACACGTGCACTTCCAAAGCTAGTTTAGAACGACGCTGTACTCATCCTCCTGCCGGGACTCATAGTCCGAAACAACAGTAATTTCAAGTTTGGGTAAATAAGAACTTCCCTGACACCGTCTTTGAGAATACCGAAGTACCTCTCGGGTGCCTGGGGTTACCCACCATATCTGCGGAGTGGCTAATGGAATGTCAAACCCGATTGAATCTTTAGGTTCTATTTAAATTTTCAGTAATCGTTTGTGGTTCTGGAATCACTTCCAGTTCTACCATACCCATACTACTGTTTTCTGAAAAAATCCATTTTGCTGTGGCGAGTCAAGAACAATATCACCATTGATCTTCCAGATGGTAGAAAGTTACCCCTCGTCATAGCCCGGGATAACCCACAAACTGCCATTACTGAAACGTGCCTTGAGTTATCCAGAGTCTGATTTTAAGCATAAGCCGGTCAACTCCATATACCTTAACATTGTTAAGATATGAACCATTCTATATATAATATAGAAACAGAGGCACTGATTTAATTGGAACCAGATTCAAATCATAAAGCTGTCTCCAGTGCATGTCAACTAAATGGAGAGAGGCCGATCAACATTACTCAACTAGGAGTGTATCCAAATATGAGTAACCTGAAAGAGAAGCAAGTTCTCAAAACCATTACTATAAACTGAATACCAAACACAAGTATCTATATCTTCGATCACCTTGAAGAATCCCAATACTTGCAACGCATGGTTCTCTACTTTTTTCTTATACCTATAACTTCTCAAAACTTGGACCTTGTATTTCTACGAAATACTTGTCTAATACTGGAGAAGTTATAAGTAAACAGAATATAGTACGAGGACCAACCCCTTTGTTCTAATGGACACTGGACAACATACAATACTTTGTATAAGTCTCCTGAGTTGAATAACTCAAATCCTGTGCATCCTAAGTTGAAAACTGTACTGTGGTTAAGAAGAATTACACCGCTGTTTAATACTCCTTACCCAATCATCAACTGATATAGGTAAATATCATGAACATAATTCAAAAAAGTTATATCTCACTTTATAAAATAAACGTACAGATATATCAGTTTGAAATTGGTGCATAACAGCGGATATTCAAAACCAAATATTTGTCGTCAGGCAAAACCCCAGGTGATTTCCTCAAATATCACCAATTACAACGAATTCCGATATAATGAGAATATAATCACCTAATTCCTAATAACTTACTCCCACTCATCATCTGTAAAACCATGCATATGTGAGAATCAAAACTGGTAAATACATACCCTGGAGTAAGGATCTAATTGGGAAATCAATTTTCAATTAACAACGCATAGTGAAACTGAAACATGAAAATGCTTCGAAGGGGTAGCCGGGTATTTCTAGTAATGCCTCTTCCATTAACCAGATTCATGACTATAACCGTATATTTCCTTGCCATCTCTCCAAATCCCTTTATTTGTCTTTACTCATTACCTTCTGTACACCATCCATAGGTTAAATGGTTTTCTTCCTTCCCTGCCGTTCGACACCAGCCTATGGTTTGGAAGAAGACTATCCAATAAGTGTAATAGGTGTACTCTCCTAATCCTAGGAGTACTCGCAACTTGAGAGAAGGTAAAGATAAAAGACAACTGAATAAACCTTATTCTATTTCTCCTGAACCAGAATCCATCCTCGAACTGGAACAAGTTCCTTCGAGTTCGTATACAACTATAAGATGGATTATACAATAAATATGGATCTTCGTAGTGATACGAGGTTTTCTGGAGAAATTCAAAGGTGAAGTAGGAGTGGCGATGATATACGCGGTTTGGTCGTGAATGATAGCAGTCGCAATTTACTTTGCCTTCTTTCTAATCCCTTTATTTGTCTTTACTTATTACCTTCTGTACAACTCACTTAGACTAATTGGTTTTCTTCATTCCTCACCTTTCGGCACCTGCCTATGGTTTGGAAAAAGACTATCCAATAAGCGCAATAGGTGTACCCTCTCCTAATCTTAGGGGTCCTCACAAGCTGAGAGAAGGTAAAAGGAAAAGACAACTGAATAGCCCTATTCAATTTCTCCAGAACCGGAAACCATTCTCGAATCTGAAACAAGTTTCTTCGAGTTTGTATGTAACTATACGATGGTCATATCCAATAAATGTGGATCTTCGTAGTGATACAGAATGTTCCGGAGAAATGCAAAGGGTAAAAGTATGTTTGGCAATGAAGTGTACAACTCAGACAATTCAAAAGCCAGTGTGTTTTAAGAAGGTCCGATTAACTTGGTTACTAAGTTATAGTCTAGGGTCGGGCCATGGTCGCTGCCAAAGAGAGAGAGAAAAGAAATGCTCAGCGTGCACTCTAATCTAAATCAGAATGGTCAATCACTTTATCTAATCAGGATATCTCCCACTGTATCCTCAAATTATCCTCCAAACCTGAAAGAAGAATTAGTCGGGATCATCTAAAATCACCCGAGGAGTAAACCAACTCATCAGTGGGAATCGGGATCCAACTATCATCGTATGATAACTCGATAGAATCCACTCAAGTTATCACACTCCAGAAGGTATGCGCATGTCTGGCAAGTTTCCTGTATGTTTGAAACTCTCGATGTGATTTCTACCCCATGCTCTTATGATCTTGACGAAGGCCAACATATCATAAGTCACATGTCAAGTTATACCCGTCATTATCCAGGTTAATTTGAACCCACCCGTATATACCCTTGACGAAGGCCAACATTGTAGTACGACTGTCCTAAACTAACACATCTATCTATGCAACAGAAAATTAACAAATAGCTACCATCACTATGCATTGATGAAGGACAACAAATATAGCATGAATACTAAGTGCTACCCTTCTGAAATGACGGGGGGCTACGAATGGGTTTTGGCGAAAAACCTTTAACGTAATGAACTTGATATCGTTTAAGGAACCGGATAGCTTTTTATAAATATATAGTGGCGAGAACTCTTTCTAAAGAGATCATTCCCGGTGAAAAGATCTCGGTTCTTTCCTCGTGGAATGAGGTGCAGGGTATTCCCACTGAATACCTCGATGCAAATAAAAAAAGTAATCGACTATAGTGAAGTTATTACCCCGACGCAAACTTCTGCCCAAGAGGTCATTCCCGGTGAAGGGATCTCGGCTCTTGCCTCATCGAATGAGGTGCTGGATATTCATAACCGAATACCGCTGTGCAAAACAAAAGAAAACGCCCTTGTAATAATAGCTTTTGAAAATTGTTCCAACAATATCGAAAAGGTCTGTTTTCCTTGCATTGATCTGAATCAACACAGTCCCATCAATTAATCACACCAGAAAATAACGAAAATATGATGTACATATATGTCATCCGCATTCGTCACTGGGCCCCGTCATCACCCGTTAGGTTACTTAACTAACGACAGAGCGGGGGCTGGACTAGGGTGGGTGTAAAACATATACAACATCTACTAGTATATATATATATATATATATATATATATATATATATATATATATATAACAATATATAATAATCGCTCCAGGCGTGATAAATGCAACATCACAGATAAGTAATAAGTATCACAGAACAATACAGATAATCTGGGAGCCAGATAATCTGGGAGCCCCGGGTTTCCTTTGAGCCGCAAGTGAAACCCGACGTTCCCCTGGTCGTGTGGATAGCCTGTGCAATGAAAACCTAGACCCCTACGAGCGCGGCAAGTTACCCGCCAAAACCAGAAGCGAGGCAACCCTCTTCATCAAAGTGAATGGGCCACCCAACACATCACGGAATTCGGTAACTTGAGCACCCCTCCTTGGGTCAACCTGTACCCCCTACGAGTGCGGTAAATAGCCCGCCAATTCTAGAGTGAGCCCCCCCTTCTCAACGCCATGAGATACGGACCCGTTGCCCTCCAGAACCCGACTATCCGTGCACTCTATCGCGGGGTAATCCTAGTACAGAAAAGAAAATATGTACAGTGGTGACATTGACCTCAACCCGGTCGTGCCCCAAACAAATAATATACAAGCAGGCAGTGATGGCAGTCCACATGTCGGACGCTCGCCCCGCGATATCAAATGTACAAATAAACCTAAACTGTACTTTCATGGCAGCCAAGCTATCCACCACGATGATTCCGCAACAACACATCACAACACAGAACATCAAAGTGAATGTCACGTTCGCAAACCCGTCTAAAAGAACTATAGCAATTAGACAAGTTGTACCATTCTAATGACATTCACGGTCGCAGATAGAATGCATGTACTGTAAACATTAAACAATGTTAGAAATATCGACTTCGAAATAACCCCGAATAGCTCCAAACAACTAGATAAAACCATATCCAAACTGGGCTAAACAAGCAATACCACTAAACCAATATTCGAGAGACTAGACTACACCCAAAATTTCAAGTCTAAACACCTTCCTAAAACCGGCCACATCGGATTTTTTGGTGATCTGGCCGGTCCTATAATGCTGGATTGGGCTCGTGTTTGGGGAGTGTTCTAATGGTCACATATGCAGTCTTCTGCATTTGCTAAAATATTTTTAGAAGACCATTTAAAATTCGACAGAGAATTGAATACATCGAGTAATATTTCGGAGTTGTTTCGGTTTCGATACTTTAATATCGTCTAAATAAACTAGTATGTGGTTAATGGGTTGGCTCTGATACCATGTAGGGTTACGACAGTGCCCCGGCCATCAATCCGTGGCCAAACGCGGAACAAAAACTTTAAAAACCCGGCGCTAATGGAACCCTAATCGACGGATCGTACCATTAACCCTATACTAGTTCTATGAAAAGAGTTTAGAGAGGTTATACCGATTGATCCGTGTCCTTCAGTCTTCAACCTCTGTCCCAAGCTCCTCGCGGCTTCCTCGATCAAGTTCGATCTCCGATCTCCCCCATTGAAGACGATCCACGTCGAGGATTAGTAATACGGGCTCCCGCTTCAAAACCGAAGCAACTTGGGTATCTAGTTTGCTAACCTAGATAGCCAAGATGAAGTAGAGATAGTGTGTGAATACTTTGTCTCAAAACACCCAAGGATTCTCAACTCATGAGATGGAATGGGTGGAGGTTAAAGAAGATACCATGAGTGAAAGTGTGAGCTCAAGTTTTTGGCTTGTGAAGAAAATGCTTGCTGCCTTTTTCCTTTTGTGTGTGTTGTTGTAAGATATTGTGTGAGCAACTAAAGAAAATCCTAGCACTATAAAAGATCTTCCTCACAACAATAATATCTAACAAATATCTCACACCAAACAAAGCCAAGTGCACATGCCACATTCAATGCACAAGGCCAAAACTTGCATTCATAATTTCCACACAATAAACATTAAACTAAATGTTTAAACCAAGATAAGAAAATGCAACTTCTAAAGTAAATTTGTAACGAATTACAAGAATACCCTCATCCGTATATACATACCCGCATCCATATTCCAACTGAATACAAATACAACGAGACGAAAATAATCCAACAATATAATACTAGGATCAGGCTTAAACCAAAACCCATCAATATTATCCGTCCGATCATGATTCGTGCAAAAGTGTACGAATATGATCGAACCCTGCCATAAAACCATACGGCTTCTACAATGTTTCGCCCGAACCAGGGAAACCCTCCATGTGGGACTCTAAAGACTCGTCAATAGGCTAGCAGTGGGTTTAACCACAAGCACGTCAGTGGCACTAGCTGTACGTAACGGCTACCCAGGTATTGAGCGAAAGGGAGGCCGACGAGCAAACTCATCCTAAAACCCTACTAAGCTTGACAGTGACAATATCCGTACAGTCCAGTCCGTTCGTCTATGAGTATCACATATCGAGTCTAGGGGGTGGATAAAGTCAGACCCCTAATAACGCGATATTTAGTGTCGGTATGAAACCTATCACCAACTGAGAAACTACTGATCCTAGATCGGTAATTCTCGTCTATCCCGGTTGAGGATTTCTGGTGATGGCCATCCGTGCACAACGCGACATCAACCCCCAATACCGGGAGAGACGAATCCCCTGACGATCCGCTCACTGCCTCCATGTGGCTCGGGACTGTACCCAACTATAACCTGTTTGCACGACTCCTTTGAGCTGTGGTAGGATAATAATCAAAGCACAGTGGGAACTCACACGAGACAAATGACGATCTCAGGTCGATAGACTAACCTGTACACATGTCACCAGGGAACTGCTATCTGACAATAGGTATAATACCAACTAGCATATTCCCGGCGAGTCCATCCGGTGTACTCATAACCCAATGGGCACCTGTATACATCTTAGGTGAGCTAACTAAAACCAATGGCTTGTGAGACCGGCCACCGCCCCTCGTCAGGGTCTTGATCCGTATACACTAGTCTACTATTGGAGTATCGATGCTCAGTCTCGAAAACTCCCACGACTAGGGACACTCTAAGGATGTGCTTATAGACCACCCAACTCTCACATATATGATCGCCATCATACTGCTGGTATTCAAGCAAGAATCCTATAGGCTCTATCAACATGTAATAGTGATCTCTAATGTCACCTTAAGCATGTACACGATGATAAAGACAAAACAGATAGCATATTATCATCTTGAGTAAGACTGTTCTACCGGTATAGGTCCTCCCTCAATTATTGCAATCACGTGCCTGCGATCCAATAATTGACTTGAGGGCACTATAGCCAACATAAGATAAGTTGCAGTTTTTGCTTCCTTTGCCCAATCGCAATTGAAATAGTCCTAAAGTCATTTATTGCGTGTTTTTCACCGGTAACGCATATGCAGTGATGAGCGATGTTGTTGTAGCTTTGTTCAGCTTTTCTTTCTTTCCTCTTCTTACCCAATTGCTTCTCAATCATTTTTCTTTACTTTCTGTGGTTATCGCCATGCAAGTCTCCTATCTCAAATAATATCTTGAGCTTTAAATACGTCTATATTCTCAACAAAATGTCACAAATTGCCATGCCCTGCTTCCCAATATATAAAAAATTCAGGACATAACTCGGCCAGCCATACTACCTACAGTAAGGAATTGTCTAAGGCAATCATGAAGTAATCTAGCAATAATATAATATATACATATCTAACACCAACACATGTCCAATGCCATAATAAAAAAATAATATAAATCAAGACAATAACGGAAGAAAATAACTGGAATATCAAGTATCAATAAATCCAAGGATAAATAAGGAACCATAATAGTATCGATCCCTTATGGTCTCACAAAAGAAAACCAAAAAAATAGTTCAATACCGGAAATAAATATAACCATCAATAACTAGATAAACGAGAAACTCCTCACTGCTCGGCAATTTTCTCGAAATAATCCCGATCCTGCGATTCTAATGCCAAAGGATCTGGGCTATGCAAAACCCAGACGTCATAGCGTCATAGATAATATAATAATGGTAACAACTAGATGCGTATATAATATAACATTATACAAGTAACCGATATCATGTGAGTAAACAATAGCAATAACAGTAATATAACAAGCAAGTATAACAAGGAAATCAAATCATGCGGATCCTAAGTGTCTATGTCGCTAAGTTATCTAACCTACAGGTATTCGAAACCAATCAATGCAATCTTTCAATATATCAGTTAGGTCGAACCTATGACCTATGGAAAGGCAATGCAGGATGAAAACCAAGGAGTACAAGAATGGACTATCGAATGATGTTCGCGCATCATTTCAAAACACAAGTGTCTATTTCTGCAATGAGTGGAAGAATAATGACAGTGTCACTATTCCAAGACACGAGTGCTCCTATCAATGTATCATCGAATGATGTTATCGCATCATTCCAAGACACGAATGTCTATCTTCGCCATGTACTATCAAATGATGCTAGCGCGTCATTCCAATACATAAATGTCTATTTCCGCAACAAGTGGATGAATAATGACAGTATTACTATTCCAAGGCACGAGTGCCCCTATCATCGTTTCATCTGGATCTCCATGAGACGGCTCATAACTTTTTTGAGCCGGCTCAACCTTTCTTAAGAGGCAAACCCACATGTTTAATAATATAATTTGACTCAAATAAATATTGTACCAAAGGCCCAGGGTGTTATATTATACCCAACTAAAAAACAATTTCGTCCTCGAAATTCAGGAAAACATGAAAAAGAACAAGAACATGAAATTTCGAATTCACGGAAAACAAACTGAAAGAGATAAGGAATTTTCCAAATTCAATGAAACAAAGGTGGGAAAATCTAACAGATTTCTTCTTCACATACCCAAGCAGATTCTCCAGGTGAACGACCTGTAAGCTCTTAGTTCTCGCACCGCTAGACATGCGGCCAAGACGGAAGCGAAAACATTGATTTTAATGCAAGCACTAGCAACTGCAACCCTAAAAATTGTCCAAACACTAAACTAGCAAACCAAGAGAACTAGCTACAAGAGTTTAAAGGGGCTAGCTACCTTTGTAGCGTGTCTACCCAATTGTAGAAGACCCCCTCCTACGCTTCTAGGTTGTCGGGAACAAGTTTGTAAGCCGGTCATCCTAGTAGCCAGCACAACGAACTTGTAGAGAACAAACGATGATATGGTGAACTTTAGCAAGGCCCCCAAGTCCCCCGGAACGTGTTTGAGTGCCGGCCGTCCTTACCGAAGATAATCCACGTGAAGAAAACCAATCAAGCTCTAGCTTGATTCTAACAAATTTTGTGAAGCAATTAACAATCTAATCTTGCTTGGAGAAGACAGTTAGAGATTTAGGGATTATCAATTTATTTTTCTTTCTTATTTTACCAATCTCAAGAGAGAGAAACTTAATAGAGAAGAAGGAGGAGGAGGGAAAGAAGAGAATGATCATGTGAAAATGAATGAGCGAGAGAGATATTTTTACAACCATGAGAAAATAATGTAGCATTTTTGTCATGCCCCGCTTCCCAGTGTACGGGCAGAGGACGCGACGAGGCCGCTACGTATTTACTCTGAAGTAAATACGCTAAGAGTATCTAAGCAATATAAAAGAAATATACACAAGAGACAAATGTAAAGAACATCAACTTTATTTATTAACATTCTTTTGTACAATACATGAAAAAGTAAATACATCTGAATGAAAGCAATGCCTAACAGTGGCATAACAGAAATGGAAAGTACTGAAATGAAATAGGTACAAGTGGCTACAGCTCAGGGTCTTCGATGTACTGCTCAAGGGCCTGCTCCGAATGCTCCTGAATGGTCTCGTGCTCTAGTGCTTCCGATCCACCTGACAACATTCCAAGAAGAAAGAAAAGGAATGTTGTCAGCGAACAATCGCTAGGTAAGTCCCAAAGATAAGGGAGAAGTAGAAAAGACAGAGAGTAAGAGAGAGAGAGTGTTCCTTTTAAAGTTGTATTATATTGTTATAGTGTTAATGATGTTGTTATCATAAGTTCAAGGGCGAATGTCAACCAATCTCAAGAATGTTCTCGAACCCAATATGCTGTAATCCAGGGGTAAGAAACCACGGGCCCGAATCAAATGTTAGTAACGGGACTTCGACCGTTGTCGAAGTATTCCAAACTCAACAGGCTGTAATCCAGGAGCATGGAAACACAGTCTCTTATGATAGCTTGCTTGTGTTAGTAGACATGGATTCATGATCTAGGGGGACACTTGAGATTCTGTTGGATTCACGAATGAACTACCCCAATACCCCGTGTATTTATTGGATTGATAGTAATGATTGTACTGATGGTATTGTATTGTAAATTGTATTGTCTTGTATATATGGATGACTTACCGAAACCATGATATCAGTAAATGGATGTAACTGGAGAATCATGTAAATGGAAGTATATCCATGGTTCGGTTCAGTCAATACAGATTAAATAGATTGAATATAAGTATTCAAGGATTCGTGTTGGATTTTAGATTGTAGATTGTACTTGAATCATATTCAAGTCAGATTATTAATGAGACCCAGTCCGAGTCAGAATAATTATAAAGAAATTGAAGTCCTGATTGTTTTGATGTTATTGGTAACCGCTGCACATGGGCGGTAGGATTTGTGTCTTTTTCAAAGACGATTACCGTGTTGATAACACCGTTGTTAAGTTGTCTACCTTAAATAGGCAAGCACCCACTTCTTCGGCTCCCTGAGGCTCAAGAGATTGGTCCCTCTTAAACCTATATTTACTAGGGTCTTTATTGTAATTTATAAAACTTGAGAGGGTTTTATGTAAAATAATTTTGTATAATTTACAAAATACATCTCAAGTATTTAATTATCGTCTTTAGAGTTTCCATAGATATAGATTTTATATATGTGTCATTTCTAGTGAAAACAACCTAATTTTCATAATACATGGTATTTAATTGTAAAGTGTTGACTTGTATGGAAATTCATGGTATTTTCATGTAAAGTGATTCTTTTGACTTGAAAAAGTTGGAATAGTGATATTATAACAAAAATAGATATTTTAATGATACATATATATATATATTTATATAAAAATAATTTTAATATATATTATATTTCTAGAAATCTCATTTTCTTAAGATATTTGTATTTTAAATCTCTCGAGACCGAATGCTCCTTGCGGAGGTCTGCATCTCGCACTACTAAGCCCAAGGATGTGCGATAATCCGCACCATCCCAGTTGGGTTCCCCAAAATGGGTTGTAGCGGCGCTTTGCAAAGATTTATAAAAGATACGAATTTTTATAGAAAACGGTTTTAATAATTAGTGGTATTTATATATAAAGTTTCGGTTTCCCGTATTCTATGTTCCCGAAAGGTATTGTGCTATATTGCATATGAGTGTTGTGAGGAGGTAGGTCATTACCTCGTGATCTAATTAAAGGTATAGCAAATTTAATGATGTTTTAAAGTAGAAAGTAAACTACATGGTATTTTACTGAAAAGAGTGGTAAAAGTTACAAAATGAAATATATTGCCATGAAACTTATTCGACATATTTGTTAATGATTACTAGTCAACATGTAAGAGTTTAGCATGGTTGTGTTAAGGAAAATTAAACTTTATAAGAAAAACCGAATCGGAAGTCGGACTTAACTCCGCTTCCGTCGGGTTTTATTAAAAGAAGTTTTAAGGCTAGAGAATAGAAGAGGGATGTGGGACTTACTGGCTTTTGGTTTATAGGAGAGGAAGAGGGAGTGGACGTAGGTTCCGGTGCATCGTTTCGTCGCCGGGAGCTCCTAGGCTCGTCGTCGGAATTTCGCCGAAACTTTCACCTTTCGCTACTCCAAAAGTACACTAAGCTTCTAGAAATTTTCTTGAGAGTTTTGTTCATAATTTCGGAGTGAGGGGTGTGTGTGTAGGGGTTTTATTTAGAGGGTAAGGCTATGGTTAGGGTAGGTGAAAGGTTTAATTGAAAAAAATGTAAAAAAATGTTATAAAATGTATTAAAATAGAGTAATTTGGGTTTTAAAGAGTCTCTGGTACTGGTATAGGGATTTAAACTATGCAGGTGTGTAGGGGATCCCAAAAGTCACAATTTCCTTGTTGATGACTCGGCGGTCCGGCCGGCGGCGCCGGCCCGGGTCGGCCGCGTCACCGGCCGATCCCGGCCGAGTCGGGGGTGGTCGGGACTCCTCGTCGTTTCATTATCCCTCTGGTCCAGTTTGTTTTTAGGGTGTAGTGGGGTTTTTGTGAGATATGCACGTGTAAACCCTTGGTATTCTAAAAATTTAAAATAAAACAATATTAAAAATAATGTGGGGGTTTGGGATTTGAACTCCGGTGGCTTGATTCAGCAGTGCAAGGTCTTAACAATGAGCTACAAGCTCCTTCTTGCTATTAAAAAGCAAAACAAACTTATATCTTGTGCTCAGGCAAAAATACCTCTTTCTGTATTTTTTTGAAATTTTTTTACAGAAAGTTGTACAGGAAATTTGGGGTTGTTACAATTTTCAAAATAAAAAATCAAGCCCATCCCTCTCCACCATACCTCCTTTACACCTTATTATCCACCTTATTTCTTTTCTTTTCTTAAAAAGAAAATCACTAATGAGGTGTCCTCATTCTAAAAGTATTTTTTATAAATACAACTCCCGGTATATGTATTGTATACATATACACGTATCCGTATAAAAATACGAATAGTCAAGAGAGAGAAAATAGAAAGTGAACATAGTACTAGAATATATATATGAGGTTAATGGAGGGAATTTCCTCCTATGGCGTCGGAAAAATGCACCCTCCATGATTTTTTTCAATGATCGGCATACATCACCGTTATCTTTATCATCTAAGATGTGGATACACCAAATTTCATGTGATTATACCCTTTTTTCACCGTCGATTTACTTGGTGCAAAATTAATGGTTTACCGACAATAGAACATTTTACATTGCTAATTCAACGGTGAAATAGTAGTGGAATCACATGAAATTTGGTGTATGCATATCTTAGATGATAACGATGATGATGATGGATGCCGATCGTCGGAAAAAATGGCGGAGATTGTATTTTTTCGACGCCATAGGAGGAAATCCCCTCCTATGGCCTCTTTCCTCCATTATTCTCTCTATATATATTTATATATGTGTGTATGTATATATGTATGTATGTATGTATGTATGTATGCATGTATGTATATTATTAAATCAATTCTTGATTTAATAACCCGGCTTAAACATAAGCCGACTAATATTATCAAACGTCGGATTAAAGTCTGTGTATCCAGTATACGTATTTAATCGGACTCCTGCACGTATCAACATATGGCCTCTACCTCGTTTTGCCTAAACCAGGAAAACTCTCTGTGTGGGACTCTAAAGACTCGACAATACGCTGGCAATTAATTGCTAGATAAAATCCATAACCACAAGTACGTCAGTGGCACTAGCTGTACGTAAAGGCTACCCAGATATCTGTCGAAAGAGAGGTCAACAATCAAGCCCGTCCGTACCCTACCGAGCCTATAAGTGAAAATCTCCATACAGTTCGGTCTATTCGTCTAAGAGTGTCACATACCGGGTCAAGGGGGTGGAAGCCGTCAGACCCCTAATAACCCGATAAGTCGTGTTGATGTCAGGCTCATGACCAACCGAGAAACTACTGATCTCATATCAGTAAATCTCATCCACCCTGACCAGGGACTTATGGTGATGGCCAACCATGTACAGCGCAATATTAACTTCCTATACCGGAGAGATGAATCCTTTCCGATTGCTCACTGCCTTCATGTGGCTCAGAACTTTACCCAACTAAAACATATTTGCACAACTCTTTAAAGCCATGGTAGGGTAGTAATCTAAGTACAGTGGGAACTCACACGAGACAAATGACAATCTCAGGTCTACAGACTACTATGTACTCATATTACCAGAGAACTGCTATATGACGATAGGTATAATACTATCTAGGAGTTCTCAGCGAGTCCGTTCGGTGTGCTCATTCTTTAATGAGCACCTTTCGGTGTACTCATTCTCTAATAAGCACACATATACAATCTTTGGTGTCAAACACCAATGGCTATGAGACCGGCCATCGCCCCTTGTCAGGATCAAGAAACATATACACCAGTCTACTCTTGAATATCGATGTCCAGTCTCGATACTCCCACGACTAGGAACATTTAAGGATGTGCTTATGGACTACCCAGCTCCACAAGTATGATCGTCATCATAATGTCAGTAGCCAAGCAAGGATACTACGGGCTTTATCATTATATATTAGCGACACATAATTGTTGGGGCTAAAAGTTACACCTTGATCGACCAAGTCAAAGTCAACCAACCCCCAAGTTAAGTGGGCCCAAGCCTAAGTCAGGACCAAGCATGGAAAGGGCCGGCTCTATACCAAGAATTGAGCAATAAATTAGTTTAATTCAAATTTTTAGAAATAAATGTATGAAAAATGGGCAAAAAGCCAAAATTTTGTAAAACCCATGTCTTATGTGCAAAAATAAATAAGCACACATAAGGCATGGGGTAGTACAAGTGCCATTTGGTAAAGCCCAAGGGATTATATGTAAAGTGTGTAGCCTATAAAGGCAAACATGATGAAAAAATCAAGAACAACTTTTCATTCTCTCCAAAAGTTAGGGTTCTGTGCCTCCTTCTCATTTCTCAATATTCAAAACCTTCTTCTCTTTTTTGAATTAAATCAAGAGTTTAACTCTTTTTTTTCCAAAAAGAAATAGTTTTTTACCATAAAACTCTTGAATGGGAACTCATATCTTTCATTAAATCTCCAAAAGGGGAGATTTTTAAGTCTCACCCCCTTTTACTCTAAGATCCAGCCAACATAGAGGAGGAAGAAGGAGACCAATCTCCAAAAATCCCTCTTTGGGAAGATCTAAGGATCAAAAGAAGATCCAGGGCTAAAGAGAAGAAGAAAGGGATCCCCTTTGATCATCTCCGAAAATTTTTGGGAGTTCAACTCCATTTGTCAAAATCTTTTAGAGTCTTTCGGAGTTTAACTCCATTCAAAATCTTTTAGAGTCTAACTTCACAAATAAAATCCTTTTAGGAGTTTAACTCCATTTAAAATCTTTTGGAGTTTAAATCCATAATAAAAATTCTTTTGGAGTTGAACTCCATAATAAAAAAATAAAAATCCTTTTGGGAGTGTAACTCCAGAGCCCGGGGCTAAGTCCCCTTTCTCTGCAGGCACCCAGCGTCCATGTGCTGAGCGCTTGAAGCGCTAGCACCACAACGCTCATGTGCCGGACGTGTGAGGCACCGTCGCCTAGCGCCCATGCGCCTTGCACGTGGCTCGCGGACGCCCAGCGCCCATGAGCCTTGCACGTGAGGCACGGGCGCCCAGCGCCCACACGTCCTTAGGACGCTACTCACCTCTCTTTTTACCCATACACTTCCCACTAAAAATACCTCTCTCGTTAGAATTTTTTTTCTAACGGGGCGCTGCCCCGCACCCCGCAAGGGGGTTGTTAGCCCTTTTGACCCCCAGCCCGCTATCCGGGTAGCGGGACCCCCGTAAACTCTGCGAGACCCCCGATACGTCCAAATACCCTTCAAAACACAACACACACACGTCATATTGAGTTCCCATGACCAGTTTGACCCGTCAATCGGAGGTTCCCTCGCTTCAAAAGAGAGGGGTAATTAACGGCAGTTTAATCCACGGCTGCTAGAGATTCGGATCCCTACAATCAATAAACCCCCGCTTCCTCCAGACAGGGGGAATCTGTACATGCCTGACAAGCACGCGTATTCCCATCTCAATGGGATGACCAAAAACACCTTACAGGTTCTGGCACGTCCGGTGGGATATTTTCTCTCCTACCATATTTCGGGTTAAACGTTCATGCGAACTCAATCAACATATATATCGATTGCTTGTACTGAATTCATTTTTTTCTGTGTACAGGTTAACAAGTTTTCAGTCACAATCTCGAACTCAGCAATCATGTCTCCCAAGACGAGCTTCGTTTCTGACGCGACTCCGATTCCCTACGTGGTTCTCCCTGCAAGTCTCAGCCGGCAATGGGAGGAGTCACCCCGCCAATTTGGTTCCGTCATCATCTACCCTGCCGGAAGTGCTCATCTGGCAAAAATTCTGGCAAACCAGGTGGCCAAGACAGTCTCAAAGGACAAGAGGCCGAACGTTGTGATCCCTAAGGCACCACAACCCAAAATTAAGACGGTGTCCGAACGACTCTCTGGTGCTCCAGCTGGCAAGACTTCTGGTACAAAGGGCATCATCAAACATTGCGGACGAGCTCAGGCGACGACTCCAACAAGTGCACAATCAGGCGTATCTCTAAAGCCTTCCATCGCCCGGTCTATGGTGGCTTCCCAAAGAGTCGTAACCAGCCAAGTGCTCAAACCAAAAAGGTTGAGACAGAAGCAGCTCAGGTATCGAGCTAACAAGAAGGCTAGGACTCCGTCCAAATGGAATCTTGTGAGGTTCTAAAAGCAGGGTCACCTCGCGACGACGGCTGAGTCGGCCGTAAAAATTAGCAATTCTTTCGAACCTCTGAAGTGGGTTCAGAAAAATGCCATGACCGCCAGAATCTGGAAGACAACTGTCCGAATGATGCTACAAAGATACGTATCCCAGTCCCAACAGAGAAAGCATGTCACCGTCTCTTCAAGAGTCTATCAGGCGCTCTGTGCCATGCGAAAACAGCAGGGCAAAGCCAAAAAGTAAGCGCCAGCACCATTCAAGACCCGGTCAGGCCAGCCGCCTTCAGTCGATTTCCTGTTACCGAAAAAGAAGGGCTACGACATCAGTCCGCAAAATCAGTTGCCAATAATGAAAAGATTGCTGGATATGTTATCCATACGGTCTATATGGCGGGCGCGTGTCCTAGCGACAACTTGTGTAGCAAAAGCAAGAATGGGGCCACCACATCCCAAGCCCAATCTGGCTTGAATGAGGTTGCCGTTTCCCAAGATCGGCTACCTCCGCTGGACGATGAAAACCATCTCGATGAGGCCGATACGCAGAAGGAGCCCTCAGTCCATGTGAAGTCAAGCTCGAATAGCGAGAAAGAGCCGACTTTCCGCCCCAGGACCGCAGAGCAATAGCTGCTTCAAGAGCTTCGAAAACAACTCAGGAGCAAAGATAAAGAGATGTCCAAGTTCTACTAAAAAATTGATGACCTGACGGACGTTGTAATGTAGCACATGGCTCAAATTGCTCGGGCGCCTCCCAATCAAGTACAAGTCTCTACTCATGAGCCGGGTGGTGACAACCTGAAGCAACCGATGCCTGTCTTCTTGGGTCCAAGATTGGGTGAGCAGCACGATAGCCGACCACATTCCGCTTCTGGGGACTCCCTGGCCCCAGATAGCACCATCCCGTTAACACAAGATCGGATAATGGATTTGGTCACCAGCGAGGTTTAAACATTAGTGGCCGAAGTTGAAGCTCAGAAAGAAATTTGCAGTAGTGGGCGGCCATATCCCGCACAGTATGATCTGATCGAGTTCCCGAGCGGCTACATCATTCCTAAGTTCGGAAGATTTGACGGGATGGGAAATGCAAATCAGCACGTTGCCCACTTTAAAACGTCGTGCAGAAATACAGTGGGCAATGATGCGCTCCTTCTTCATCAGTTTGTCAACAGCCTAACTGGTGTCGCTTTCGACTGGTACGCGAGTATACCAGATGGGTCTATCACTATTTTATCCCAAATAGATTCTCTTTTTTGGTAAAGGTTCTTGCGCGCCAGTGATAAAATCTCCATTGCTGACCTTGTGAGAACCAAGTCGGGAAACAACAAAAGCAACACGGACTTTATTGCCCAATGGCGCAACCTCACTGTCAAGTGCGAACCACCGCTAGAGCGGGACCAGTCCGTCAACCTCCTCATTGGGAACCTTAGCAATTTGATGGTCCCATTCTTGTGTACAGCATGCCTCAAGACTTTTCAGGAGCTGACCAAGAGAGTTCAAATGTTAGAACGCTCGAAGCAAGAGTCTGCCTCGGACTCTCAGAGAGACAAGACTTGGAAAAGCAAGAGGGACAACAACTGTAGAAACGGGAATTCCAGCAATACCAATGTCTTCAATGCGTCTGATAATAAAAACAAGCGAAAGGCAGGCGAATTCAAAACCAACCGGTCTCGAAAGCCAGTGCTAGTAGGAGAAGGGACTTCCCTAGAGGAGAAAAAGAACAAGGTTTACTCTTTCAGAAGGGACAAGGTTCGCAGGATCTTCAAAGATGCCTTGAACAACGATCTACAATTGCCAGAGTCAAAGAGACCTCATGAAGCAAAAATGACCGACAATCCCCTGTATTGCCCGTACCACAGAGTAGTGAGCCATGCGATCGAGAATTGCTATATTTTCAAAGACTGGGTCGAGAAGCAGTATAAGACCGGAGAGATCGAGCTATCCAAGAGTGTGTTGGTGAACAACCAAGCCGCAACCACCAACTTTATACAGACAGAAGCTGAAGCCTTTTGGGAGCAGACAGCTGAATCTGCTGCCCTAAGAAATGAATCCGACTCGTCGCAACCTCCATAGAGCATGCACATGTCCAAAAAGACGAAGAAGATGCTAAAACTACTTCAGAAAAATCCCAGAATAGAATGGGAGGGGCAGAAGAAGCCCACTGTTCTAGCTACCACTTTGGCTCAATCAGGCTCAAAATCTAAAATGCTCAAGAAGAAGAAAAGTGCAGCTCGACGTGAAAAAGAGTCTGCAGGAAAATCGACCATTCAAAATATATCGATTCCCTTGAAGACTATTAACAAAAGGAAAAAAACTCTAATTCAATTGAAGGAGTTCTTCCCTGTAAAAACGGCTGAGATTCTGAAGGAATTAGAAGAAGACTTCGATTACCAGATCCCTATAGTGACCTGCTATGTCGTCCACCTTGGTAGCAACTATGAGGAAGAACTTTGTTTCCTAAAGAGGATGAGGAGCTCGCCATGAAGGCCAACCAAATCTAGCTCAGAAGCGGCAAAACTCTACCGCCAAATCAAGGCAACGCCCCAAAAGGGAAGGAAAAACAAGTCGCTAATGAAGAAGATGGCAGAGAGCTTGCTCATGATGACTCGAGTCTTTTCCCAGTGGACTATAATGTCTTGGCTCATCTCCGGAAGCTTCCGTCTCTCTTAAGCATCTATGATGCTCTGGTCCTGTCCAAGGATCTTAGAGATATTCTCTTTCATACTCTACAAAACCCAGAGCAGTACCAGGCTTGATTTTCAGAAATTAATATGAAAGAAGCCGAGTACATTCAGCATACCACCACGGTCACGTTTAATGACGAAGACCTACTACTGGGAACAGCTCAGCATAACCAGCCGCTTTACGTGACAAGATACAGCGACGGAGACCGGATTAATCGCATATTGATTAATCCAGAGTCCTCAGTGAACATCATGAACTTGCGGACTGTGAAGAGTTTGTCAATGGACGTCCGACACCTATCAAGGGAAAGTTGCCATTCAAGATTTCAATCAAAATTTCCAGCAAGTTCTGAGATCCATAGCTCTACCGATTAGGTTCGGGGTCCTACAAACCGAAGACAAGATATATATGATCGACGCTGACATGTCTTATAAAATTCTCCTGGGATGGCCGTAGCTCCACGATTACGGTATCGTTCCGTCAACTCTCCATCAATGCATGAAGTATACAAAAAGTGGTGAAGAAAGGCGGATTGACAAAGACATCCGGCCGTTCAGTATGCATGAAGTTCGATATGAAGATTCCCGGTACTTTGTGAACCCCCAAAATGCTAAGCCACAACTGACCGAGGACAGAGTGGCCGTGAAACTCAAAAGCAAATCTGAGCCGGCTGTCACATTCAAAAGAAAAATCCCCTAAGTGCGTCCGCGTTTCGGCTGTGACACTGATGAATCTGACGCTGGAAGTCCATCCTTCCGTAAAACTCGCCCTCATTTCGGTAGCGATACGGACGAGTCTGATGCTGAAGGCCAATCCAGTAGAAAAATTTGCCCTCATTTTTGGCAGTGACACTGAAGAGTCAGAGGAAGAGGACCCGCCTTGCAACAGCTATGCAGATCGGGCCCTTATGCAAAAAAAAAAGCTAAGAGAAACTTTCAAGATTACAGAAGGATCTCTAGCTATCACAAGGGTGCCGGAACAGATGTGCAAGGAGCTAGATGTTTTGTCGGTGTCTACCGTGAACCAACTGCAAACTTTCTACGTTCCCGGAAGGAAAAGTGGACAAAAGGGCATTCTATTTTATGTGTCAAATCCTGTCGTGCATCCGGACGATTTATCTGTCACGTGCCTTCCCTATGAGAGAGGCATAAGAGTCGTCCTTAATCCTAGATACTATACGCCCGGGATGCGGGAATATTTTAAAAAGTGCGGATTTCGGTTATATCAAACGGAATCCGAAGCGAAGTTTTATGAGGGGCTGCGGCATCCGTCTCAGGTCTGAGCACTCATCGATGGACGAATCCCCGATAGACGGAGCATAGGTTTCATTCAACCTAATGCCAAAGCATGCTATATGATCCATGTTGGTGAAGTCAGAGAAAGATCAAATGACGACGACGAGCTAGCCGAGCCAGAAGAAGCCCCTCGAGAGCTCGAAGATGGCGGACAAGCAACCTTCGACGAGCTAACTGAGGTTGACTTAGGAACGCCCGATAATCCAAGGCTGGCATACATCAGCTCACTCTTTTCAAAGGAAATGAAGAACAAATAATCACCCTACTACATGAGTTCATTGACTGCTTCACGTGGACTTACAAAGAAATACCCGGCCTCTCTCCTGAAGTGGCCATGCATAAGCTGGCTATATCTCCCGATGCCAAGCCAGTCAAACAAGCCCCTCGAAGAATGAGAAGGGAGCTAGAAGAAAAGGCCATCGAGGACACTAAGAAAATTATCGATGCTGGCTTCATCAGAGAAGAGAAATATGTGGACTGGATTGCATGCATCGTCCCAATGAAGAAGAAAAATGGGCAGATCTGAATTTGCGTCGATTTCAGGGACCTCAACAAGGTATGACCTAAAGATGACTTCCCGCTACCGGTCATAGAAATGATAGTTGATGACACCTCAAATTACTAGCTGTTCACTTTCATGGATGGATCGTCTGGATATAATCAGATCAAGATGTCGTCCGAGGATGAGAAACATACATCATTTCGAACCCCGATTGGAATATACTGCTACAAGGTGATGCCATTCGAACTGAAGAATGCGGACCAAAATCTTTGATGACTTAATCCATAAGGTTGTCGAATGTTTAGTTGATGATTTGGTCGTCAAGACAGAAGCCAAGGCCGATCACATCCAAGATCTCAGGACCGTTTTCACCCGACTGAGGGAATACGATCTGAAGACGAATCCTATGAAGTGAGCTTTTGGCGTGCCATAGGGAAAATTCTTGGGCTTCATAGTCCGACATCGAGGGATCAAAGTTGACCCATCAAAGATAAAGGCCGTCATGGAGATGCCTCCTCCGAAGAATCTGACGCAGCTATGATCCTTTCAAGGCAAACTCGCTTACATACGAAGGTTCATCTCGAACCTATCAGGAAGATGTCGGCCTTTCTCAAAGCTCATGATAAAAGGAGCTCCCTTTGTCTGGGATATCGAATGTCAAGAAGCGTTCAAAAGTAACAAACAGTACCTGTTGCACCCTCCAATGCTTGCTACTCCTATTCCAAATAAACTGTTGATTTTCTATACTGCCGCGCTAGATGAGTCACTCGGTGCGCTCCTTGCTTAGAACAACGAGGAGGGAAAAGAAAATGCCCTCTACTACCTCAGTCGAACTTTAGTCGGGGCTGAACACAACTATTCCCCAATCGAAAAGCAATGCCTGGCTTTGATATTCACTGTGAAGAAGATGAGGCACAATCTGCTCGTTCATCGGGTTATGCAGATCTCCAAGGTCGACCTGCTCAAACACTTAATGAACAAAGCAAGCCTAACCGGTAGAATGGCAAGATGGGCTGTCATACTGCTTGAATTTGACATAATCTATACTCCTCAGAAAGCAGTAAAGGGGCAAGCCCTTGCCGACTTCCTTGTTGCTTATCCCATACCAGAAGGGTCGCCACTCAATTACGAGTTACGCGATGAACAAGTGCTGCACCTCGAGAATGATGAGCCATGTTGGGAGCTCTACTTCGACGGAGCTTCATCAATAAGGAGCTCCAGCAAATCAAGCATCCCGCAGATAAAAGCAGGGATAGAATTGGTGTTCGTCACGCCATTGGGAGAAACCCTATGACGTTCCTTTGCTTTTATCGAGTCTCGCACAAACAACGAGACTGAGTATGAAGTTCTGATAGCTGGTCTAGAGCCCGCCATAGAAATGGAAATCCTTCGGCTCGGGTTTATAGTGACTCCCAACTTGTCGTCAACCAAATAAGCAATGACTATAAGATATAAAAACACGAGTTAGCTCGGTATAGAAGCCGGGTGGTGGAGCTCATGAAACAGTTCACCCACATTGAATGGAAAAGCTGACGTACTCGCTCGCTTAGCTAAGGAGCTGGATGATTCCGATATGGATAAGATTCAGATAACAGTCAGAAGCCAGTAAATTCTACCTCCAACCTCTTTGCGTGAAGAAGGAAGCGTAGAACAAGAGAAAAATCCTGTCGAAGAAGCTCTGATCATTTAAGACGAGCCCGATTGGAGAAAACCTTTCATAGAGTACCTCCGATACGACAAGCTGCCCGAAGAAAAATCTGCAAGGATTCAGTTGAAGAAGAGAGCTCTCCGATACGTGTTTATAAATAATATACTATACCGCAGATCATATGACCAACTCTGGCTCAGGTGTCTGTCATCGGCCGAAACCCAAAAAGTCATGAAAGAGGTTCACTCAGGCATCTGCGGAGTTCACTAGTCCGGTCCCAAAATGCGGCTTCAAATTAAATGTCTTGTGTATTATTGGCATACCATGATAAGGGATTGCGAAGAGCATGCAAAGAAACGTCACCCCTCCCAAATTCCCGGCGACTTCATTCACAAGCATTCCAATCCGCTGCATCCTATGGTGGCGTCATAGCCCTTTGAAGTTTGGGGGCAACGATATAGTTGGCCCGATTGATCCTCCATCATCAAAAGGCCACCGGTTCATATTGTCCGCGATTGACTACTTCTCCAGATGGGATGAAGCTGTCCTGCTCAAAGAAGTCAAGACAGAAGATATTCTGACGTTCTTCTGGCATAATATTCTATACTGCTTCGGTACACCAAGAAGAATCATATCTGACAACGGGACTTCTTTCAAGAGCTTCAAAGTCTCAAGGTTCGCTACTCAGCACAAGGTAGACTGGAGATATTCCTCCATCTATAATCCAAGAGCCAATGGGCTAGCCGAAGCCTTCAATAAAACTCTATGCAAGCTCCTGAGGAAAAATGCTTCAGTCAACAAGAGAGACTGGAATTTCAAACTTCATGAGGCATTGTGGGCATATCGTACTACGCCCCGCACTCCAACTCAGTCCACTCCATACTCATTACTCTTCGGAGTGGAGGTGATCCTCCCCCTCAAAGTCGAAGTTCCAAGCCTCAGGATGGCCGTCCAGCACAATTTGACGGAGGAGGAAAACGTTCTCCTTCGGCTCGAAGAACTTGACGCCCTCGAAGAAAAGAAACTCGCAGTACAGCAAAATCTGGAGCTATACCGAGCCCAAATGTCATGGGCCTATGACAATATGACATGTCTACGTGCTTTCAAGAAGGGTGAATTGGTGTTGGTCCTCAAAAGACCAATCATCCCCAATCGACATGCTAAGGGAAAATTCGAGCCAAATTGAGAAGGGCCATACGTTATCGAGAAAGTGTTCGACGGAGGATCCTACTAACTAATAAGTGCCGAGGGAGAAAGGCCCAAGCCACCCATCAATGACCGATATCTCAAGAAATAATACACGCGAATGCTCCAAGTCGCAGACGAATTGAGCACACCGGCCCTACGGCCTGGATCATACATCCTATAAAACTGGATACAATCTATGGGCGTAAACGACCCCTACCTCTCCCAAGTCCTACCGACGAGACTACATTTAAAGTCCCATCGGCGATGAAGCTCCACCAATCCAAAAAAAAGAAAAAAAGAAGAAAGGTATGTCCATAAGCAAAACATGCATGGATGAAAACCCGAAAGGGCTCAGTGAGTAAAAACAGCAGGATTGCCGGCGAGTTTGTGAAAACCCGAAAGGGAGCAAACTCGTGAAAAGAGATGAAATACACTCGCAAAGTCCTCTCGACCTTGTGAAGAGAAAATCCCCGTTTGAGATCCTTACGACTCATAAAGGTGCAACACACTTAGGAATCCTCACGATTCCTAAAGAGAACATACACCTGCGAGATCCTCTCAACTCGTAGGGAGAAAATGCTTTATAAGACCTTTATGGCTTATAAAATTGAAAAGCCTTAGGTGATAGAGATCTAAACCTGTCTCCTAAGCCATCGCTCTCTAACGGGCAATGGAAAATAATGAGTCTCTCCTGGCACTACACTTCAGTTTTAGCGGTGCTGATGCCGACCCAAGACTCAAACTCTAAGTTTTCCCAAAGGAAAATGATGAGTCGCTCCTTACACTACACTTCAGTGTTAGAGGTGCTGATGCGGACCCAAAACTCAAACCCCAAGTTTTCCTAAAGGAAAATGATGAGTCTCTCCTGGCACTACGCTTCAGTGTTAGCGGTACTGATGCCGACCCAAAAACCAAATCCCAAGTCCTCCCGGGGCAAATGATGAGTTGCTCCTAGTATTATTCCAGTGCAGCAATGCTGATGCCAAACAAAATCCAAATTCCAAGTTTCTCTCAAATTCAAAAGTCATGCCGAACAAAACAGAAATCAAGTCAAATCAAATCCCGACTTCGCAAGAAGCGGAGCAAGTTAACTTCAACCCTGACACCGGCAAGAAGTAGAGCAAGTCAAATCAAGCACCGACCGTCCAAGTCGCAAAAATGGCAGCATCGACCGTCCACGTCGCTAAAAGGGCAGCACCGACCGTCCAAGTCGCAAAAATGGCAGCACCGACCGACCACGTCGCTAAAAGGGCAGCACCGACCGTCTACGTCACTAAAAGGGCAGCACCGACCGTCTACGTCGCTAAAAGGGCAGCACCGACCGTCCAACTCGCAAAAAAGGCAGCACCGATCGTCCACGTCGCTAAAATGGTAGCACCGACCATCTACGTCGCTAAAATGGCAGCACCGATCGTCCACGTCGCAAAAATGGCAGCATCAACCGTCCACGTCGCTAAAAGGGCAGCATTGACCTCCACGCGAAAGAAGATCCATCAATTTCATGCACACGATCCATATATGTGGTGTGCATTTATTAATGGGGGCGCTTTGTTGGGGTCAAAAGTTACACCTCGATCGACCAAGTCAAAGTCAATCAACCCCTAAGCCAAGTGGACCCAAGCCCAAGTCAGGACCAAGCATGGAAGGGTCCGGCTCCATACCAAGAATGAAGCAATAAATTAGTTTAATGCAATTTTTTAGAAATAAATGTATGAAAAATGGGCAGAAAGCCAAAATTTTATAACCCGCATAGCTTATGTGGAAAAAGAAATAAGCACATAAGGCATGGGGTGGCACAAGTGCCATTTGACAAAGCCCAAGGGGTTATATGTAAAGTGTGTAGCCTATAAAGGCAAATATGATGAAAAAATCAAGAACAACTTTTCATTCTCTCCAAAAGTTAGGGTTCTGTGCCTCCTTCTCCTTCCTCAAGGTTCAAAACCTTATTTTCTTTTCTGAATTAACTCAAGAGTTTAACTTTTTCTTTTCCAAAAAGAAAAAGTTTTTCACCATAAAACCCTTGAAGGGGAACTCGGATCTTCCATTAAATCTATAAAAGGGGGGATTTTTATGTCTCTCCCCCTTTTACTCCAAGATCCAGCCAACAGAGAGGAGGAAGAAGGAGACCCATCTCCAAAAATCCTACTTTGGGAAAATCCAAGGCTCAAAAGAAGATTCAGGGCTAAAGGGGAGAAGAAAGGTGTCCCCTTTGATCATCTCCAAAGATTTTTGGGAGTTCAACTCCATTTGTCAAAATCTTTTAGAGTCTTTCGGAGTTTAACTCCATTCAAAATCTTTTGGAGTCCAACTCCACAAATAAAATCTTTTTAGGAGTTTAACTCCATTTAAAATCTTTTGGAATTTAACTCCATAATAAAAATTCTTTTGGAGTTGAACTTCATAATAAAAAAATAAAAATCCTTTTGAGAGTTTAACTCCACATCCTGGGGCTAAGCCCCTTTTTCTGCAGGCGCCCTGTGCCAGCGTGCCGGACGCATAAGGCGCTGGCTTCCAGCGCCCATGCGCCTTGCACGTAGCCCACGGGCATCCAGCGCCCACATGCCGGGCGTGTGAGGTGCCAGCACCCAGCGCCCACGCTTCCTTAGGACGCTACTCACCCATCTTTTTTCCCATACACTTCCCACTAAAAATATCTCTCTCGTTAGAAATTTTTTTCTAACGGGGCGCCGCCCCGCACCCCTGTAAACTCTACGAGGCCCCCGATACGTCCAAATACCTTTCAAAACACAATGCATACACACGGCATATTGAGTTCGCATGACCAGTTTGACCCGTCAATCGGAGGTTTCCTTACTTCAAAAGCGAAGGGTAATTAGCGGCAGCTTAGTCAATAGCTGCAGGAGATTCGGATCCCCTTAATCAATAAACCCCGGCCTCCCCCGGACAGGGGGAATCTGTACATGCCTGACAAGCGCGTGCATTCCCATCTCAATGGGGTGACGACAAACACCCTACAGTAATAGCATGTAAAACGTATACACATGAATGATAAAGACAAATCGGATAGCATACTATCATCTTGAGCAAGACTGTTCTACCTATATAGATCCTTCTTCAATTATCATAATTGCCTTCCTGCAATTACAATAATTGCCTTGTGGGCACTATATCCAACAATCTCCCACTTGCACTTAAGGTCAATTATTGCGGCACCGCATACCTACACGTATTGTGTGCTATTGAATACTCAACTTCTCTACTAACAGTTTCGCAAAGCATTTTTGAAAAAAAAACCGTGTTCGAGAAACAGTCTCGGTAAGTGGATCCACTACAATGTTTTTAAGTTTATCTATCTATATCTCAACTTCATGGAGATTTATTATCTCCCGAATTGAGCGATATCTGCCTTAGAATTTGTTTGGATAGATGATGGAACCAAGTTCATAAATGAACAATGTTATCCAATAACTTCTTAAGCTGTATCCCCTGCCAAGTCATAATCAGCATCCAGCGCCATGTCTACCTCAGTATCCCGCTTGGAACCCTTTCCAATATATTGCACCTCATAAGAGGGTAAATTTATAACTCTTAATAGATACTCTGTCATCCATGTCACATAGGAAGCTAGAATTGGTAACTGCTTCCTGTCGAAGACCGCCTTTACCATACACCAAGAACATCCTCATATGTTCTTCACTGTCTCCTGTTGTTTTTCTAGGATTGGATTAATATCTGCTTACTACAGCAAGTGTAAATGCAACATCTGGTCTGGTACATGATATCGCATGTTGGCCCCACTTTCAAAACATGTCGAATGCCATTCATGCAAGTCCCTCTCCTCACCAATCTTTGTTTGACACGAAAATTTCTTCAACTAAAGGCAAATGTTTATTTCATTCATATAAGATAAGAATACATTACATATCCACTTCAGGCCATACAAAGAGATCTCCGAACTCGATCTGGACTACAAGGGTGAACAAAGCAAATCTCAAAGTTTTGGAGTTCCCTTTTGGTCTTCTCCACCATGTCATAGCGACGCCCTTCACGCGGAGTATCTGTCCACCCATTATCGTTATATCCGTGGAAAAATAAAACACGACGACCCGTCGAGCATGCATCTTGTTTAAAAGATAGACGAAGCGGTCCCTCAGAGGCTTGGTAATTAGACGAGCTTCATGGATAGCGTTAATTTTTTCCTCTGCAGTGTCGAGCATCACCAAAATCATCTCCACTGGATGAGGAGGAATGGCAAGAAAGACCATTCGAAGCCAGATGGAATCGACCGGCAGAAGAGACTCTACACGAGTAACAATCTCATGCATCATCTCGTCACACTGAGCATCCGTGAATTTTAGATTTATTAAACGCGCAACAAAACGAGGGATAATGTCTCTAAGGGGCACTTTCCATAGCTGTCGGGGAGCATGCGAACGATTGCAAGCCATTGGTCTCCCTCTTTGCAAGTGAAGAAGAAAATGAAGCCCTCCTTCAATTTATAAAAAGAGAGCAGTTAAACCCTAGCACTCCAAACGTTGCATGGTATTAAAGAAGGAACAATTCTCAAGCGTTGATCAAGGGAAAGCACTGGAAAAGAGGAGAAAACAGTTCAAAAAATCAAGAAGCATTCAAACAAGGGTCTCCTCACCGCTATGCCTGTTTACCGCCGAAAACAGAGACGAACTGGAATAGATCGTTTTGCCTAATTTGGAGGCGGATGCTATTTGGAGATATCCATCCACCTCTCCGAAATACCAAGTTGATTTATGGCACCGTATATCGGAGGTTTGGATAGATGCGACCATTGTAGCAGAATTTATCAGATTCCCCCTCATTTGTGAGGGATTTTTGATTGTGGGGATGCTCTTCCCTGCAGGCGCAACCTCTACAGTTAATTACGTTATCGCGTTGCGATAACCATTTTCTCCTTCTCCAGTAGTTCACTTTGTGTCGTGTTTTATTTTTGTTTATTTTGGTTGCCTATGGATTGCATATGGAGACTATTTTATGTCGTCGCCCGTAGGGCGTGGATTAGTACAAATCCGTATATTTTAGATTTGGGTTTGGGTTTTGAACTTAGGTTATATATTCCTTTAGTTCAAAATATTTTGTTTTATTTAAGGACCGTTAATCTAGTTTGAGATTAAGATCAACTTAAATATATGAGTATTTGGGCTTAATTTATTTTTAACTAAGGATACGTTAGCCATATTTGAGACCGAGATCAACTTAGCAAAATTTTAAGGATCATTTTTAAGATCCAACAACAGAGCATTTTGGCTTAGTTGCAAGAGAGTTTCAGAGGGACTTAGCCATTTTAGGCTTAGTCTGCTCAGTTTTTTTAAAAAAAGTGCTAAACACTTATTTGGGCTTTATTTGTTCAGCTCTCCCTTTTTATGCAAAAGTGCTAAGCACTTGTTTGAAGCTCGGGCACTTACATGGGTATCATGTGAAGCCTTCAGTTATGGGCATTGCCCAATCAGTGCGAAGCACTCATTTATTTTGACCGATTATATATAGTGCTAAGCACTTTTTATATGGCGTCCACATGAGAAGCATGTGCGGCGCTATCCTATTTATTTTGTTGAGCGCCCACGTGTGTTTTATGTGAGGCGTTGGGCGTTGCCCAATCAATGCTAAGCACTTAGCCGTTTTGGCTGTATATGAAGTGCTAAGCACTTTTTATTCAGCGCTCACGTGTATTTCACGTGAGGCGCTGGTCTTCTGCTTTGGGCACCCGCGTATTTTTCACGTGAGGCGCTGGGCGCTGTTGGGGGCACCCATATGGGAAGAACGCAAGGCACTAAGTTCTTTTCTTTTTCAGAGATTGAATCTCTGTTAATAGCATTTTTACCATTAATGATCACTAAGATCTTTGTTTTGAAGATCTGGGATCAAGTTTTCTTCAAGAACTAAGTTCTTATATATATTTTTCTTTTATAAGAACTGAGTTTCTTTTTAGGGTTAAACCCTATTTTCAGGGGAATTGAATTCCTATAGGATACGAACTTTTCCTTTTCCCTAGTTCTTTTCTGAATCTTTTGATTCTTAAGAACAAGATCTTCCCAATGAAAATTAAATTCTCAACTTGTGGGAGACCTATCTTATGGATCTCAGATCCAGAGAAAGAACTAAGTTCTTGAGAAGAGTTAAACTCTTAGATATGCTATGATAGGTAAAGGAGATGTTTTGATCTCTGTGGTTTCTTTACTTAGGGTTTGAGAGGAAAAAAAATCTTCTTTTCTATTGAGAATTAAATTCTCTGTTGTTTTTGGGAGCCTTATGTATTTTTTGCAGAACCTTACGGATCGCTCTATCCGAGACTTGAAGTCTCGGATCCTTTATATAGAAGAGGCAAATTGTTAATTAGTTTTGAGAAAAACTCTCATTGAGAGATTCCAATTGATTTAATTGGTCTCAAAATTTATTTGGGGAATTTTATCCACTGTAGGATCTTTGATCCAAGGATTTCTGTTTTACAGAATTTGTTTTCTTATTTTTAACAAGATTGGGGAAATATTTTCCCATATACGGAATTTTATTCTGTCAAACGGTGTGTTTAATCACCATTGGATTTTTTAATTCAAGGGTGCTCGGTTTAACATGGCACACTCTTTCTTTATTTAGAAGGATTGAGAAAATATATTCCCATTCCATTGGATCTTTGTGCCAACTACTTGCTGTTTAACAGAAAATATCCTTCTCATTTAGAAAGATTAGGAAGATATTCTCCCCATTAGAATTTAATTCTATATTTGGTGATTTTTTAATTACCTTTGGATCTTGGATCCAACGGTACACTGTTAACAGAGAATATCTCTCTTTTGGAAAGGTCAAGAGAGGTATTTTCCCAAGAGTAAAATTTAATTCTACATAAGGAGGCGTCCTCACGTGTTTAACACGTGAGGCTTATTTATCCTTTTTCATTTAGCGCCTGATTAGTTGTGTTTTTTTAGAGTTGTGTTGTAACCGCATCAATAACGGTGTCGCGTGTAGCTAGACCGAGATGAGTACGGGTCGTCCTCAGGTAAACATTGAATCTTTTAATTTTACTTTAGGCGTGTTGATTAGGAAAAGAGGAAAAATAATGAATAGTGGAAATAGTTTCTAGATCTACGTCAAACACGGATGTAGAATATAGATCTAGATTAATTGCGGATGTAGATTTTATATTAGAAGGGGGCTTGTAGGGTTCGTTAAGATTTAGTAGTCATGGATGATTAATTAAAGATTACTCCTCTTATCCTTTAATAGATTTAAAACTAGATCGACAATGATGTATGTAGATTAGGGTTTCTGGAGGCAGAAATGGTTCCCACTCTTAACCCCTACCTTGACATGGATCTTCATTCATGTCTAGCCTTTACCAAAATAATCGTTAATCTAATCTCTAATCACGGTCGTGACTATCAATGAATTGATAGCACGCCCGATTAGGATGTTAACTATTCTTTTGATAAAATTTATAAACTTTATAAGACGTAAAAAGAGTTAAAGGATCTTCATCATCCATTAATCTACCCTAATCTTACGAACCCTAACAAGCGGAGAATTACTCGCGCATGTTGGGAAAAGAAAAGATAGAAATCATGAAGAAAATAAAATGCAATAGAATAAAACTACATTTATTAATCAACAAGATCAAGTACACTTTGTTCCTTTAAAAAAATATTACAAAACCCTAGTTTGCTTCTCGATCTCTTCTTAAGGAGGTAAATGAACTGTCGATGATCAACCAGGATTCTTGAGCCGTCGTGGATTTCGTGATCGTTGTTCTCTGCCGAAAGACGCGACCGGGACGTTGGGACGTCAGGGCCTGAATTTCGAGGGCAGATGGTAATTGGTGTTATCCGTCCACCTCTCCGAAGATGCCAAGTTGATTTATGGCACCATGTATCGAAGGTTTAGATGGATGCGGCCGATGTAGCAGACTTCGTCAGATTCCCCTTCGTTGAGAGGTTTTTGATTGTGGGGACGCTCTTCCCTGCAGGCGCAAGCCCCTGTAGTTAATTACGCTACCGCATCGCGGTAACCACTTTCTCCTTCTCCAGATGGTCATTTCGTGTCGTGTGTGTTTGTTTTGTTTTTGGTTGCCCGTGGATTGTATACGGAGACTAATTTATGTTGTCGCCCGTAGGGCATGGATTAGTCCAAATCCGTATTTTCTTAGATTTGGGTTTGGGGTTGGGTTTAAGGATACGTTAGTCTCATTTGAGACTAAGATCAACTTAAACATTGGTTAAGGACACGTTAATCTAATTTTAGACTAAGATCAACTTAACGGGATCGTTTAGATCCAACAAAAGAGCATTTGGGCTCTATTGTTTAGTTTAGGAACATTGCGGTCGATTACCAGTTTAAGGACATGGTGGTACAGTTTAAAAACATCATAGTCTGTAAAAGTTAAGGACATCATAGTCCATGGGCTTAAGGACCCCACAGTCCAAGGTTAAGGACATCATAGTCCATGGGTTTAAGGACCCCACAGTCCAGTTTAGAGACATCATAGTCTGTAAGATTTACTGGTTGTCGGGACCCGTCACCTCTCTGAAGACGTTGAGGGATTACAACGACAAATATCAGAGGAGTGAAGAGATGTACCCTTGAACCAATATTGGTTGGGGGATCTGTAGTTGGATTGATTTAAGTATCGTTAATCTCGTTTGGGATTAAGATCACCTTAAATGTTTGTTAAGGATACGTTAGCCTAATTTTAGACTAAGATCTACTTAACAGGGTTTTTAGGATCATTTAGATCCAGCGAAAGAGCATTTGGGCTCAATCGTTTTAGTTTAAGGCCGTTACGGTCCAGGTTCAGATGCCAACATGGGTTTAGAAATACACCAGATAGTTATTGGTCATTGGGACCCACCACCTCTCTGAAGACGTTGAAGAATTATAATGTCCTGTATCAGAGGTGTGAAGAGATGTACCCTTGAACCAAAGTTGATTGAAAGGCTTTGGGTTTTGCTTTGAATATCATATGAGATGACCAATTTTGGAAGACAAGAGTGTATTTGAGGCTCAGTCAAAGGGAAGTCTTGCCTCTGGAAGACTGATTCAAATATAGTGTTAACACTAAAGTAGACTCGTCTATCACGTGCTACCACGTGATGCGCTTAAAATAGTGTTAAACACTAAGGATGCAGCGCACAAAATAGTGTTAAACACTAAAAAAGAAGCGCTCGCGTGGGGTCACGTGAGGCGCTTGAGTGTTGGGCCCAAACTTCTTTTATTTTATTCTCAGAATATGCAAGTAAGTGTTAAACACTTTGCCTTTATGACCATCATGTGTGGGCACGTGATGGGTATCCATGATTTGGATATTGAAGTGTTTGTTAGGGGTCACGTGGGGGCATGTGAGGGCGCCCAAGCTTTGGATTTTAATCCTTCAGTTCTTTCCATCTTCTCTTTCTTAAAGAGGTGTTTGTCAGGGGTCACGTGGGGACACGTGAGGCACCCAAAATCTGTTCTTCTCTTCTTATTTTGAAGAGTATGTTCAAGGGTCACGTGTGAGCACGTGACCTGATCTTGTTCGTTCTTTTTCGATCTCTGAGGGGGACGGTCACGTGTTGACATGTGACCATGCTGGGTACTTGATGCTTTTACGTGCATGGAGAGTATTTAAGTCCCTTATTTAAGAATTAAATTCTTTTGTAGGGTTAAACCCTAATTTTGTTTAGAGAAATTAAATTCCTATGTATATGGAAGAATTAAATTCTTTTATAGGGTTAAACCCTAATTTTGTTAGAGGAATTAAATTCCTATATGCCTTGTGCGAGAATATAATTCTCTGAACTTAGGTCTTCTCTTAGGTTTTAGATCCGCATGGCAGAATCTCCCCGATGAGAATTAAATTCTCAACTTATGGGGAGATCTGCTTCTGCAGACCTTCAACCAAAAGAAGAACTAAGTTCTTATTCAGAAGAGTTAAACTCTTAATTTGAGAATTAAATTCTCCTTTTTCTTTTGTGGAAGCTTATAGGATGATCTCTCACCTAGGATTTCTTTCTTTTCTCAAGAAACCTTCTTTTCTCTCTGGAGAATTAAATTCTCTTTTTTTTTCTCTGTTGTTGTATCTCCTCTCTTTCTTCCCCCTTGGCTCTTATTTATAGGAGAAAGAAAAGAATCAGTTTGTTTAATCAATCTTTCATTGAAAGATTTTAATTGATTTTGTAACCAACATGATCTTTTAGATCACTCGGTGAATTTTATTCACCATTGGATTTTTAATCCAAAAGATATTTTATTTGTTGTTCCTGGCAGATTTTTAGGAAAATATTTCCTTGTATAGAATCTTTCTATAAATTGGTAATTTTTAATCACCATTGGATTTTTAATCCAACGGTGCTCCGCATTACAGAGCGCAATCCTTTTTGTTTGGAAAGATCTTGAGAAATATTAGGGTTTTTGATTTCCCTCTTAATTAGAATTAGTTCAGATGGTTTAGGAATTTATCACGTGTTGGCACGTGATCCCATTTGTTAAAGCATTCAAATTAGAATTTAATTCTATTGTTCAGAGGGTTTAAGAGTTTATCACGTGTTGGCACGTGACCCCACCGATTAAGCATTTCATTTTAATTCAGTGTCTACTGGCTCTGCCTGTAAATGGTCATGTGTCTGCACGTGAGACCTGGTCACGTGTGGGCACGCGACCCCATTAACACAGCATTTCCAATTTGTTTATTTTGTTCTGTGTCTACAGGCTTTGCCTGTAAATGGTCACGTGTTTGCACGTGAGACCTGGTCATGTGTGGGCACGTGACCCTACTAACACAGCATTTCCAATTTGTTTATTTTGTTCTGTGTCTACAAGCTTTTCCTGTAAATAGTCACGTGTCTGCACGTGAGGCCTGGTCACGTGTGAGCACGTGATGCCTGTTTTTTTTTCTAGGATTCTCCCCCTTTTTGCAAGGGAACAAGTAGCTCTTGGCTGAAAATTTTGGTGGGAACAATCGCGTCGGATTGATCATTTTTCCAAGAGGCTTTCGGTCCTTATTTATAGTCACAGAGCCAGAATCCTTGTTTCCTAATATAGTAACTAGTTGTTAGGATCCTATCCTGAAAATCCCAACCCCTAGATCTTCAGACGTGCGGTGGAACCGCGACCATTTGGTGGGTTTGGCCGTGGATCCGCGGTGGATTAGGAGGGTCTTGATTTTATATTTCTGTTGGCCTCTTCTGGTGATATATGTGGACTGTTTTGATATCTGGAATCTTGAAATCATCTTATAGTCTCTGTCAGAATATCTTTCTCCGATTTTCTTGAATATTTCGACAGATTTGATCTCGCCAACTCGAATTTCCTTGATTTCAGTCCTGATATAATTTCTGCCCAATAACTCAATAAATAATGTTAGTAGAATTTGTTTTTATTGAGATATCATCTTAACCATTTGACATGATATTATAGTTTTAGAAAATTGGTTAAAGATATTTGATAAGGTAAGCATATTTAAATGGACTAAATATTATATAGATATTATATGCTTACATTTTCCTTCATAATGTTAATTATAATATGTAAACACATGAAAATAGTATTTTACAGATAAACCCTCATATGTGTCATATTTATAATAAACACCTTTTATTATATAGAAATAGTAAGGAAAATGTCATATTAAATGCACAATATTTTCGACTGAACAAATACCCACAAACTTAACTTTGATCTTCCCGAGCAAACTAGTTATTCAAGAGAAGGAGAAAAAGAAAAAGAAAAACCTAAGCAGCACACTTTCGTACACAACATGATTGCACTGAGCATATGCAACAAGCCGTTAAACCTCTAGGTGTCTCTAATAGGAGGAGTGTTGTCTCCTGAGGGTTTTCAGGGGATTACACCCACAAAATCCTATGAAAGAAAGATAGTGAAATTTACATATAAAGATAAGAATTATAAAAAAAGAACTTGAAAATAAGAGTTTCCAACTATACCAGCTTTTCAGTTGTTATGAGTCATATTTTAATGGTTTTGAAAAAATGTTAGAAATCACATCATCCCTCAATAAAACATCGCCTTTAGTCTTCCTCCCTATTTTTCTTCCAAACATTAATCATATACCCCTACGTGTGTGTAAAAGACATCCCTATACTTAGAGAATTCAATTCAAGCTATCATACTCTTGTCCATCTTCCGAAGTACTTTATAGTTGGTGAATATTTTAGATAAAATTGCTCGCACATTCTTCATGCGACCGTTAATACTTCTTGAGATACTAACCGACCGATTACAAAATGTGCTTGCGCATTTAGGCGTAATTCCTCATTTCACAACACCTAAGGCTTAGCAGTGGCTCCCAAACAAGTTGGTCTAAGGCGCTAGGTGATAAAGCACCCTCGCTATATTTTTTTTATGCTGCCCTAAACAATTACAAAACCAGTGTTCATTTTTCTTCTTCACCACTTATATTTTTTTTTTATATTTTATTTCATACTAAGGCTTTTAAACAAGAGCATTTCAAGGTATTCTCTACTATCCCAAGTTTCAAGATGTGTGTAAGTGCGTATAGTAGGGTATCAAGGTTCAAATGTTTGGTCTCAATAATAGGGACTATTTTTCAGACTTATTTTTATCCTCAGATTAGCAATTTCTTTTACTAACCGTTGGGATAACGGCTCATAACTACTTATTACTAGTTTCGTTTAAGAAAACATCTAATTTTCTTGCTTTTCTCAAACTATTCATACCTTTCGAATGTAAATTTTTCACTTTCAAACTTTCATTATCAAATTTTTATTTTTGCTTATATATAGTATAATGCAAAGTAATGCATGAATAAATACAAACCTGTTTACAGCAGTGTCCTCACTGATATCATCTGTTAAGCTTAAAAAACTGTAGACTTGGGAGGAAAAATTAGTAACGGGGACATGAAATAGTGAAAGTAAAATTCTCCCCCAAACTTATTTTTGGCTCACAATTTTATAAAATTTTTCTTTCAAGAGCCAAAATATCCTCCCAAACTTGAGTAAAATAGTATTAAGCATTTAAAATTATAGGGGGTTAAAGTTATTGGTCAAAATAAAGCCTTACAAAGACCAAAAGTCAACAACAGCCATTCAAAAATTTTATCAATGTAACGCACTGGTTGGTGGAAAATCAGAGATTTGAAGAAGTGGAAAGATAGGAGGCGGTATGATTTACGTCTCGGTTGATAGAGATGAAACAATAATGGTGAACAGAAACGAGAATGTGGATGATTAGGAATGGGAAGAATGGTCACATTCTCGTATGGGATAAGAAGAAATGGTGGTGGTTCAACTTTTTCAGGTGGAGGTTGATTAATCACAAAATCCGTGTCGTTTAGGTATGCGAGTTCATCGGCGAAAATATCTTCGAAACTTTCATCGATGGTCCGATTAAACATTTCAATGTCAATACGTTTCGCGCCAGAATTCAACACACTTGATTTGTCAAAAATTATGGAGGTAGGAGACTCGAAAAGCTTATCGACCTCATTCTCAAAAGTATCTAAATCAAGTTGTCTTTCTAGAATTATCGAACTTAAAATACCGGATTGTGATTTATCAAAACTAGCTAAAAGTAAAGGTTGATTAGAAGAAGAACCAGAGAAAGTGGGAGATAAAATGGGTTAACAAATTGGTGTGTTGAGCATTACTGAACCAGATGTGGGAAATGAATGCTGAATTTCGTTCTGCCTTTCGGTTATACATTTATCATCAATTTCAAGACGCATATGGGGTTTAGGAAGAATAGTTAGAGGCTTGAGATGATGACCAAACGGGAGTGAAATGACTTGATGAGTTGGTGGGAAAAACTCATCCAAAATTTCGTGTGCATCATTCAATATATCCCCAACGTCAATATCCTCAATCAAGTGAAGGTTACAAGTCTCAGACACCTCATCAAAAGCAGGGTTTTCAATCAATTGTGGTTCTAGAGTGGAGGTGTAGAGATCACAAGGGTTGGGTGTGGCTTCACTTGAAATGGACCCTTCACAATCGGGTAAATCAAACACTACAATGTCACACAACTCATTAGACATTCTATTTTCGATTGGTGAATCATTTGGTGTACTCGATAGATCTGTGAAACTGGAGTTATGGATTTCAATTTGGGATGTGGAGGTTTGAATTGGAAGGGTGTACCGCTCTCTCTCTCACTACCCAAATTCTCAATTTGTTCTATGGCCGTATCATACGTTGGAAAATTTTGAGCTGGTTTGAAACTAGTTGCTCGTTCGTTTTGTTTATTGAGAATGGCCATGCTCTCTTTTAATTCCTCTCTGGTACGGCGCGGCACTACCATATATTCTTCCACAGTCCGTTCAAAACTACACATGGGTCGGTAAGGGACTTCAGCATAAGATTGAAATTCTTGTGGATAAGTAAAACTCCCAAATGACTGATTAGAAGGACTATCTAGAGAAGATGTAAAAATTGGGTAGGATTGATAGGAATTGAATGGTTGTGAAAATTGGGCAGGAGTAGGATCAACATTGTGATAAGAAAAATATTGATATTAGTTGGTTGGTTAGCGATTTTCAACAGACATCATATACGCCACAAACCGAATATGAAAATCTTCTTTAGAAAGTGGTGGTGTTTGTTGTCCTAATGGTTTGACTGGATTGAAACTTTGGCCATTAGCCCTCGCTATATGCTCAGCGATGGACATGCGTTTAGGAGTTCCTTCACTCGGAGTATCAATATAAGAAGATGTATAATTTGGATGCGGTTGACAGGACCTGGCGTGAGGTGGCCAACTGTTTCTTTCCATTTTCCCTATCCGATCTCTTAAAGACATGGTAGAGTCGGATGGTATACCGAAGCGATTACGATAACAAGAAATATCTGGTTCTAGATAGCAAAACTCGGTAAGAGTTCTTTTATTTGGGTTGCCCATTATAAGAAGGTGAAAAGAGGAAGGAGGGTGGAAAGATTTAAGCTTTAGTTGGATTGTTTTGCTTTGAAAGTGGGACTTGGGGATGACTTGACAAATCACAAAATGCACAAGCAAACCCTAAAACTAAGGTCACCTAGGTCAAGCACTAGACCGCTCCTAGACTTCCAAAGGACAAGCCGCGGGATTAATTCTCTACCACCTCTTTATTACTCTTGTGTCCAGGTATGTGCCAGGTAAGTGGGAGTAATCCGCTATACGAATCACCGAAAATAGCGGGCCTAATTATGTAACCACTTGCCTAGACACACTTGCCTAGACACTATAAAAGAAATGCGGATAAGCGATAGATCACCCACGACCTTCCTCTGTCCTATTTGAGCGCGACGGTCCTTAGAGTCTTGGTCTAGATATTTTTTAATTAATGTAGGGTGATGCAGATACTCATTTTGTAATTTGTGGGGCCTAGGAAGGGTGATAAAATCCCCACCTAATCTGAATTATGGTCTTGCCCCTTAAAGTCCGTATTAAAATATGAAAAAACAACCCACAAAATAAAACTCGCAAAAAGATTTTTGATCGGCGATATTTTGCAAAGAATCCTACAGAAAAGATATTTTATTGGATTCTAGAGGAGAGAGAAGGAGTTGAGAAATTTGGAAGCCTAAATCCCTGATTCCGCCGCGGTTCTGCTGCTAATTGGACCTATTTGCTGCGGTTCCGCCGCCAAAAAGAGGGATCTCGTGAAGGATTTTACTACGTCGCCTTCCTTGGTACTCTGGATCTTGATGAATGTCTCTGAATCTTTATCTCCTCACCAAAGTGACTCCAGATTCCCTCGTAAAAATCACACAATAATCGTTAAATATACAATTTGCAGTTTTGTTTATTTTTATGATATATATCGAATAAGAATTCAACACAAATAGTAAGAATAAAAAATTACGCACGTATTCCCCGGCAACAACGCCATTTGATTGGTTGTGTTTTTTTAGAGTTGTGTTGTAACCGCATCAATAACGGTGTCGCATGTAGCTAGACCGAGATGAGTACGGGTCGTCATCAGGGAAACATTGAATCTTTTAATCTTACTTTAGGTGTGTTGATTAGGAAAAGAGGAAGAATAATGAATAGTGGAAATAGTTTCTAGATCTACGTTAAACACGGATGTAGAATATAGATCTAGATTAACTACGGATGTAGGTTTTATATTATAAGGGGGCTTGTAGGGTTCGTTAAGATTTAGTAGTCATAGATGATTAATTAAAAATTACTCCTCTTATCCTTTAATAGATTTAAAACTAGATCGACAATGATGTATGTAGATTAGGGTTTCTGGAGGAAAAAAGGGTTCCCACTCTTAACCCCTATCTTGATATGGATCTCCGTTCATATCTAGCCTTTACCAAAACAATCGTTAAACTAATCTATAATCGCGGTCGTACGCACGATTAGGATGTTAACTATTCTTTTGATAAAGTTTATAAACTTTATAGGGCGTAAAAGGAGTTAAAGGATCTTCATCATCCATTAATCTACTCTAATCCTACGAACCCTAACAAGCGGAGAATTACTCGCGCATGTTGGGAAAAGAAAAGATAGAAATCATGAAGAAAATAAAATCTAATAGAATAAAACTACCTTTAGTAATCAACAAGATCAAGTACACTTTGTTCCTTTAGAAAATGATTACAAAACCCTAGTTTGCTTCTCGATCTCTTCTTAAGGAGGTAGATGAACTGTCGATGATCAACCAGGATTCTTGAGTCGTCGTGGACTTCGTGATCGCGTCGGTTTGATCATTTTTCCAAAAGGTTCTCAGTCCTTATTTATAGTCACTGAGCTATAACCCTAGTTTCCTAATATAGTAACTAGTTGTTAGGATTCCATCCGGAAAATCCCAAGCCCTAGATCTTCAGACGTGCGGCGGAACTGCAACCATTTGGTGGGTTTGGCCGCGGATCCGCGGTGGATTAGGAGGGTCTTGATTTTATATTTCTGTTGGCCTCTTCTGGTGACATATGTGGACTGTTTTGATATCTGGAATCTTGAAATCATCTTGTAGTCTTTGTCAGAATATCTTTCTTCGATTTTCTTGAATATTTCGACAGATTTGATCTCGCCAACTCGAATTTCCTTGATTTCAGTCCTGATATAATTTCTGCACAATAACTCAATAAATAATATTAGTAGAAATTGTTTTTATTGAGATATTATCTTCACCATTTGACATGATATTATAGTTTTAGAAAATTGGTTAAAGATATTTGATAAGGTAAGCATATTTAAATGGACTAAATATTATATAGATATTATATGCTTACATTTTCCTTCATAATGTTAATTATAATATATAAACACATGAAAATAGTTTTTACTTATAAACCCTCATATGTGTCATATTTATAATAAACACCTTTTATTATATAGAAATAGTAAGGAAAATGTCATATCAAATGCACAATATTTTCGACTAAACAAATACCCCCAAACTTAACTTTGATCGTCCCGAGCAAACTAGTTATTCAAGAGAAGGAGAAAAAGAAAAAGAAAAAGAAAAAGAAAAAGAAAAAGAAAAACCTAAGCAGCACAGTTTTGTAGGAAACACGATTGCACTGAGCACGTGCAACAAGCCGTTAAACCTCTAGGTGTCCCTTGTAGGTGGAGTGTTGTCTTATGAGAGTTTTCAGCGGATTACACCCACAAAATCCTATGAAAAAAAGATAGTGAAAGTTACATATAAAGATAAGAATTATAAATGAAAGAACTTGAAAATAAGAGTTTCCAACTATACCAGCTTTTCAGTTGTTGTGAGCCCTATCTTAATGGTCATTAAAAAATGTTAGAAATCACATCATCCCTCAATAAAATATCGCCATTAGTCTTCCTCCCTATCTTTCTTCCAAACATTGATTATATACCCCTATGTGTGTGTAAAAGACATTCCTACACTTAGAGAATTCAATTCAAGCTATCATACTCTTGTCCATCTTCCGAAGTACTTTATAGTTGGTGAATATTTTAGATAAAATTGCTCACACATTCTTCATGCGACCGTTAATACTTCTTGAGGTACTAACCGACCGATTACAAAATGTGCTTGCGCATTTAGGCGTAATTCCTCGTTTCGCAACACCTAAGGCTTAGCAGTGGCTCCCAAACCAGTTGGTCTAAGACACTAGGTGATAAAACACCCTGTTCCCCTCCGAAAGACACGCGGGACGTGGGGACGTCTCGCCTGAGGTTCGGGGCAGATGCCAATAGGTGCTATCCGTCCACCTCTCCGAGGATGCCAAGTTGATTTATGGCACCATGTCTCGAAGGTTTAAACGGATGCGGCCGATGTAGCAGACTTCGTCAGATTCCCCCTCGTTTGAGGGTTTTTTGATTGTGGGGACGCTCTTCCCTGCAGGCGCAAGCCCCTGCAGTTAATTACGCTACCGCATCGTGGTAACAACTTTCTCCTTCTCCAGATGGTCACTTCGTGTCGTGTGTTTTTGTTTTATGTTTTATTGCCCGTGGATCGTTTACGGAGACTGAGTTATGTCGTCGCCCGTAGGGCGTGGACCAGTCCAAATCCGAGTTATCTTAGATTTGGGTTTGGGGGTTTGGTTTGAGGATGCGTTAGCCACGCTTGAGGCTAAGATCAACTCAAACATTTTTTAAGGACACGTTAGTCTAGTTTAAGACTAAGATCAACTTAACGGGATCGTTTAGATCCGACAAAGGAGCGTTTGGACTCCGTCGTTCCAGTTTTAGGGACATAGTGGTCCATCGTATGTGTGTGGCCGTCGGGACCCGTCACCTCTCTGACGACGTTGAAGGATTACAACGACGGGTGTCAGAGGGGTTCAGAGATGTACCCTCGAGCCAGAGTCAATTTGGGGGATTCGTAGTCCAGTCTGCTTGAAGGTTTAAGGATTCGTTAGCCATCTTTGAGGCTAAGATCAACTTAAACGGGACCGTTTAGATCCGACAAAAGAGCATATAGGGGCTCTATTGTTCTAGTTTAGGGACATTGCGGTCCGTGGGTAGTTTAAGGGCATTGCGATCCGTGGGTAGTTTAAGGACATTGCGGTCCATTGTTAGTTTTAAGACATCTCGGTCAAGGTTAAGGACGTCGTAGTCCATGGGTTTAAGGACTCCACAGTCCGGTATGTGCTCTGGATGCTTCACACGGGTTCATTGCCGTGCTTGGCGAGGACCAGGCTCCGCTCTGGGCGTTTTCCACGGGGTCAAGGAGTGACGTTATCCGCGTTCCACGTAACCAGGAATTTTGCACTAGATGCTTCACACGGGTTCACTGCCGCGTTAGGCGAGGACTAGGCTCCGCTCTGGGCGTTTTCCACGGGGTCAAGGAGTGACGTTATCCGCGTTCCACGTAACCAGGAATTTTGCACTAGATGCTTCACATGGGTTCACTGCCGCGTTAGGCGAGGACTAGGCTCCGCTCTGGATGCTTCACACGGGTTCACTGCCGTGCTCTGCGAGGACCAGGATCCGCTCTGGACGTTTTCCACGGGGTCAAAGAGTGACGTTATCCGCGTTCCACGTGACCAGGAATTTTGCATTAAACATGGGTTTAAGGACCCCACAGTCCATATCATGAGTGGTCATCAGGACCCGTCACCTCTTTGAAGACATCGAGGGATTACAATGCCAAGTATCAAAGGAGTGAAGAGATGTACCCTAGAACCGGAATGGCTTAAGTAGTTCTTGGCCCAATTTGGGATCAAGACCAATTAATTATGTTATGAGCCCAGTTAATTACGAATTGAGGACTTATGGCCAGCTTGGGCTAAGTCCAGTCAGGTCTGGAATATTGGCTTCTTGTTGGTCCATTGAGGGAGAGGCTTTGCCTCTATCCCTTTAGCCAATCGGGCCAAAGCCTAGTGTTAAACACTACAGAGCAATCAGTGTTGAACACTGGGAATGAGGTTGACAAGTTAGTGTTTAACACTAGAAGATAATTGGTGTTAAACACCAGCGACAAGGCTTTTAAATTAGTGTTAAACACTAAAACAGATCAGTATCAAGCACTGGCAATTGAGCCCTCAAATTAGTGTTAAACACTAAGGTAGTCAGTGTTGAACACTGCAAGTAAAGTTTTTTGATTAGTGTTGAACACTAAGGCCCAACAGTTGTTTTAACACTGGATTCGGTAGTTTCGATTTAGTGTTAAACACTAAGGCAAGAGGGGTAACGTGGCAACACGTGAGAGCGCCCTCCCTTCATTGATTCTGTTGAGATTATCGCATTTTTGAGCGTATCACGTGCCCTCACGTGACGGGTATTCAAATGCTTATATGTTAACGCTTCTGCCGAGGGTCACTGGGTCACGTGAGGCACTGCCTCAAAGGGCTTTCTGTAGATCTTTTGGGGGGGTCACGTGGTGACACGTGACTCTTCTTTTCTGTGGTTGTTAGAGGCTCTGTTAATCCCTTTCAGGAATTAAATTCCTCGTAGGGTTGAACCCTGACAATAATTTCAAAGGAATTAAATTCCTAGTTTCTTTTGAAGAGTTGAACTCTGAATTTTCTGTAGGAATTAAATTCCTTATATATGTGAAGAACTGAATAGGGTTAAACCCTAATAAAAGCTTTTAAGGAATTGAACTCCCATTCTCTCTTAAATTATGATTAAGGGAATTAAATTCCCGCTGTTTCAACAGAACTAGGTTCTTAATTAGGGTTAAACCCTGTTTCTCTTTGTTCTGAAGGAATTAAATTCCCATGATACAGGGTCAAGCCCTAATTTTATTTTAAAGGAATTGAATTCCTATAGTTCTGCGAGAATTAAATTCTCATGCTTGCATTCCCTCTCTATGTTTGGATCTGCATGGCAGGATCTCAACCCATTGAGAATTAAATTCTCAATCTAAAGGGGAGGTGTGCGCTTTGCAGATCCTCTATCAAAGAGAGAAGAAATAAGTTCTTCTGTTTTATATATCAGAGTTAAACTCTGTTGAGAATTAAATTCTCTTTCTTTCAGAAAGCCTTCCCTTTCTTACCTAGGGTTTTCTTTTGCAGAAGATCCAAGTTCCTTCAAAGTATCAAGGCTCTCTCTTTTTTCTTCCCCCTGCGTATGTATGTATATTTTTGTGTCCTGGCTCCTATTTATAGGAGAAGCAGCCGAATCAATCAGTTTTCGATGAATCTTCATTGAGAGATTTGATTTGCATCCTTCATTCGTTCTGGACCTTTGGATTATTAGGTGAATTTTATCCACCATTGGATTTTAAATCCAGAGATTCTCCTTTGTTATTTTGGTTAGATTTAAGGGGGAAATCTTTCCAAACCCGAGATTTTCCATAGATAGATGATATTTAATCATCTCTGAATCTTTAATTTGATTGGTCCCAGATAATCACTTTCTTTTGGAAAGATTCAAATTTCCTTCAGAATTTAATTCTGTCGTCAAAAATGGGCTTTGAAAGCCGGTCACGTGTGACCACGTGACCCATGGTCACGTGTGGACGCGTGACCCATGGTCACGTGTGGACACGTGACCCTCTTTGGAATGAAGAGTCTTCTTTCTTTCTGCGCTGTCTTCTGGTTGCTGTTTTAGTCATCACGTGTTAACACGTGACCATTGGTCACGTGTGAACACGTGACCCCCTGTTAGGAGCCCCTTTCCTTGACTCAACTGTAGCACGAGTCCTCTCCTTTGAGCGTCACGTGCCAACACGTGACCTCATATGAAGCCCTTTTTCTTGACTTGATTAGGGAACCTTTTCTCTGACTTGATCAGGGAATCAATGAGCCCTTTTCCACTGCTTTTATATGTCACGTGTCAACACGTGACTGCTGGTCACGTGTAAGCACGTGGCCCCTCCTTCTGAAGCTTTTCCCATAAGCTTTTTTCTGATTTTAAATCAGGAAACAAATGCCCCCACAGCGTTGTTCTCACGTGTCTGCACGTGAGTGCAACGTTGTTATCTTTGCGACCGTTGGATTCATTTAGGGATTTGGGAGATGAAACGTTTCCATTGTTTTCTATAAATACCGCTGTCTCTTCATAGGAGCCTTCACTTTGCTATCTTCTTTTCTGAGAGCTTCCTCTTTGAGAATTTAATTCTCGCTTTCAGAGCTTAGTTCTCTGTCTTGACATTTTCCAGAGTTTAACTCTGTTGGCGGATCCCTTTTCCTCAGGTGATGTTCTTGGACAACGATGGACCTTCACATTTCTCCGGATTTTAAATCCAAAACAAGGGTTTTTACCCTTTTAATATGAACCCATTCCCTTCAAATTCATCAATGGGAACAGAAAGCCATCTAATCTTCAAACTGTAAACATCTTAGGGCTTAAATGATCTTTAGGGAAGTGGTGATGACAATCTATGGAATCCGATCCCGTTTCAACAGAATGTTTTTACGGGAATTTAATTCCTTTTTTCTAAAAGGAATTTAATTCCTGTGAAGAACTTAGTTTCTTCACGTGGAGCCTTCTTGAGGTCTCTTGGCCCGAGGTTGTCCTTCTGCCATTGATGAAACAGGGACTTTCTAATGATTCTCATGACCTTTATTTCAGGTATTATGGATGCCCATCTGTATGGTCTTGACGAGATCATTTCCTATGGGAATATCCGTGCACTGGGCCGCAGTCAGAACCAGGAGTTCACCGATGCCCAATGTGCCGAGATCATGAGCCGCTTTGACGAGTACAACCATCGGCTACTCCCCCGTCGCTCTTCTCTTCTGAGGCTGATCGTGCTGGCGATCAGGGAGGCTCTCCCTTTATTTTGTGCTGGTGTGCCGCTTGGGTCATTGGACGCCGCCGAGGATAAAGTACACTCAGTGTATCTGATGCACTTGATTTCAAAGAGAAGGCGGGATAATCTCATTGATCTCCTGCATCAGATTTTTCAGCAATCAGCCATACTTGCCGCCTACCGGAGGGTAGAGGACATCCGCGGGGACCCCGATGCTTGTGACCGTGAGAGAAAGCATACTCGGGAGGTTCGAAATGCTTGGAAGATCTTGAATAAAGTTAATTTTGAGTTTCTCAACCCATGCCCCGCATCTGAAGTTTTACCATTGTAAAAGTTTTCTTTTTATTTTGTATGGCTTTCTTGAAGTCTGGATGATAAGTTCTGTTGTGTCTTTATATGTTTGCATGCTTTTTCTCTGAGATCTTATTATTCTGCTACTATTGTTGTTTGTGCTTTAATATGCAGGGTACTACTCCATATTCTTCCTTTTAAATGCACATCAGGTTTGGGCTTCACGTGTTCTACACGTGAGATCTCTTGATGCGACTGTTCACAAGATTTTCCTCATGCCATATTTTCAGTGCACAATGTTAGGTGCTGAAAAAGGGGCTTGGAAATCGTTCCATCTCCTTGATTTTCGATACCTTTCCTTTTTTTTTTAGGCCTTGAAAATAAATTCACCATGCAAGATTTTCCGTGCATAGCACTTAATGCACTTCATTATATATGAGGCTATAGCTTTCTTTTCCTTTCACAGAGAGATTCATATCCTATACATATTTTTTTTTGAGAGAGAGAAACGAGTGCCATGGCTTGTAATCGTCCTCATGCTCGTCGACAGCCATGGGAAGTTCCTCTTGAGGAAATGATCCCCCGGTTTGCTGCTCGGTTGGTGGACCCCCTCCTTTCTGATGACGAATGTGACTCGGCCATGCACGAGCTCTCGATTCGTAGAGGGTCTCCCCTCCCGATGGGTTCCCTTTGGCTCCAGATGATTCTCGCGGCAGTGCTTGCCGACATCCCTCCTCACCCAGCGGAGATGACTCTGGCGCTGCTTGATGCGGCGGAAGAGAAGCTTGAAGGCTTTCATGAAGCGTGCCTGATTACTCAGGCCTTGAAGGACTACTCAATTCATCTATTGAGCGAGATAAAGGCTCGGCGAGCTATTATGTTTGCTTTCGCGGACGAGCATGGCGCCAACCGATGGGGAGCGACCTCTCGCGAGAATCGTCGCTTCGATGTGCTGGAGAGAGCGGAGAGGGAGATGGAGAATTTTGTTCTTTGCTTTGTTAACCCTTGTGCCATTGATCCGGTGTTTGGTGATCTTTTCCGTTAGCGTAGTGTCTTTAAATTAGTCCTCTCTTTTGTATGCTTTATGCTGAACCCCTATGTAGGCTTGGTACTCGTATGCATGTTTTCGCTTGCATGAATAAACATTGTGTTCTTCTTATGAAAGCTTCCTCTAATTATCAACATTGTCATCATGTCGCATGCAAATTAATGCCTCGAATTTTATTTCTTTTTCGGATGCTCATATAATCGTGAACACATGCTCGATAGGATAAACACTGGAAATTTTCTCATTGCTTTTCATACCAGGTGATGTGAACGCGTTTCAGATCGATTATCGCTGTCGACCGGAAGCCCATTTATACGGTCTTGTAAATGTCTTGTGTTCGAGGCCGTGGTCGCGAGCGCAAGCTTTCGTGGCCACGTAGCGAACATATTGTTGTGCGAGAAAAGGGTTCGGCCGTAAATTTTCGGAGAGGGAGCTAGCTTCCAAGGTGTTGGGCAAGCTTCAAGCCAATCTCACAGCCAGGGCCAATAAAGCGTATGAACTGTGGCGGGTGCTTCAGGAATCCATCAAAGAGGTGGTGGCTCTCGATAAAGCCGCCACGTTCACTCGTGAGAGGGTCGAGGCTCATAAAGCCACCGAGAAAGAGCCCGAAGCTCGGCTTGCTTCGTATCAGGCTCAGCAAGCTCAGGCGGAGGCTCGTCTTCTGGAGATCTTGCGTCATGAAGCCGTGGCTCAACAACAGAACGATGAGCTGGTAAAATTATTGCACCGCCCGCCGGCTTAAGGACTTGTATCTTTTCTTCTTCTTTTTTTTTGTACATACTCATGGATAAGAGTATCCTTTCTTTTTGTTTCTTTCATGAATCGCGCCTTGTATCCATTTTGGCTTATGAATAAAAGATACAATTTTCCTTTCAACGGTGTGTCCCCTTTTTATTGAATGCATTCTGCGGATATTCTATCTTGATCTCTTGCGATGGCTCAGGATTCAGGGTTAAGATCTGCTTCCTAAGACTTCTGCATTTTACGAGCCACGAGGGTCTCATAAAGAGTTTTCCTCCCGGTCGTGAGGACTTGTAAATGCTGGATGCGGTTACCCTTGTCCGTGTTTTACAGAGTCAGGGGTTTCTCCAGATATTGTAGTTTAAAGACGTCGCGGTCAAGGTTAAGGACCTCATAGTCCGTGGATTTAAGGACTCCACAGTCCGCTGTTAGTTTTAAGACATCACGGTCAAGGTTAAGGACCTCATAGTCCGTGGATTTAGGGACTCCACAGTCCGATGTTTGGTTGCAGGGACCCGTCACCTCTTTGAAGACGTTGAGGAATTACAACGCCAGGCATCAAAGGAGTGAAGAGATGTACCCTTAAACCAAGGCAAAAATCTGTAAGGAATAGGGGTGGTTGATCGTTAGTTTTAAGACATCGCGGTCGAGGTTAAGGACGTCACAGTCCGTGGATTTTAAGGACTCCACAGTCCGGTATTTGCTCTGGATGCTTCACACGGGTTCACTGCCGTGCTTGGCGAGGACCAGGCTCCGCTCTGGGCGTTTTCCGCGGGGTCAAAGAGTGACGTTATCCGCATTCCACGTAACCAGGAAGTTTGCACTAGATGCTTCACACGGGTTCACTGCCGTGCTCGGCGAGGACTAGGCTCCGCTCTGGATGCTTCACACGGGTTCACTGCCGTGTTCTGCGAGGACCAGGATCCGCTCTGGACGTTTTCCATGGGGTCAAAGAGTGACGTTATCCGCGTTCCACGTGACCAGGAATTTTGCTCTAGATGCTTCACACGGGTTCACTGCCGTGCTCTGCGAGGACTAGGCTCCGCTCTGGATGCTTCACACGGGTTCACTGCCGTGTTCTGCGAGGACCAGGATCCGCTCTGGACGTTTTCCACGGGGTCAAAGAGTGACGTTATCCGCGTTCCACGTGACCAGGAATTTTGCTCTAGATGCTTCACACGGGTTCACTGCCGTGCTCTGCGAGGACTAGGCTCCGCTCTGGATGCTTCACACGGGTTCACTGCCGTGCTCTGCGAGGACCAGGATCCGCTCTGGACGTTTTCCACGGGGTCAAAGAGTGACGTTATCCGCGTTCCACATAACCAGGAAGTTTGCACTAGATGCTTCACACGGGTTCACTGCCGTGCTCTGCGAGGACTAAGCTCCGCTCTGGATGCTTCACACGGGTTCACTGCCGTGCTCTGCGAGGACCAGGATCCGCTCTGGACGTTTTCCACGGGGTCAAAGAGTGACGTTATCCGCGTTCCACATAACCAGGAAGTTTGCACTAGATGCTTCACACGGGTTCACTGCCGTGCTCGGCGAGGACTAGGCTCCACTCTGGATGCTTCACACGGGTTCACTGCCGTGCTCTGCGAGGACCAGGATCCGCTCTGGACGTTTTCCACAGGGTCAAAGAGTGACATTATCCGCTTTCCACGTAACCAGGAAGTTTGTTGATTGTATCCGCATTTCACGGGATGGAGGTTTGACTCTTGGTGATATGTATCGCCGAGCCATGGAATTTGGGGTTGCCGCTGTTCCGTTTCGCTTGATGTTGTGACTGCTGTGTCGAGACGAACGTCGAAGTGGTGATCACTCCATGTTGGTATGAGACGATCTCTGAATGTCTTTCCGGTTTTATATGACTTACCGTCAAGACGTTGAAGCTAGGAATTTGGCCTTTGCTTCGTTTGCTTTGTCGCGTCCGAATCCTGCTGGGGGAAGAACGCTGGGGTGACATTTCATCTGCTGTATCGAAACGAACGTCAGGGTGGTGACCACTCCGCGCTGGTGTAGGATGATCTCCGATCTTTCAGGTTTTATATGACTTGCTGTCAAGACCCTGAAGCTAGGAATTTGGCCTTCGCTTCGTTTGCTGGCATTGCGTCCTCTGTATCGAGACGAATGTCGTGGTTGCTCTAGGTTGTTGGTGAACCATCGAGGTTTGGAACCAGGGATTTTGCCGTGACTCCTTTCGGTGATGTTGCGTCGTCAAGACGTTGAAGCTAGGAATTTGGCCTTCGCTTCGTTTGCTGGTATCGCGTCTGCTGTATCGAGACGAATGCCGCGGTGGTGATCACTAGGCTATCTGTGAACCGCCGAGATTTGGCTTCTCCTTATGATGAAACTCGGGGGAGGAGTATGATCCCTTCTTTGATTGCTCCCCTGGATTGTATACAGGGTTAGATGTAACATCACCTGTAGGGCGAGGATTTCATTTTTATTTTATTTCTTTTTCCGCGATGCTCTATCATTTCAGCTTTTATATCGCGAAGGTCGCAATTGCCCCATCATTTCGGCTATTTTTTCGCGGTGCCCAATCATTTCGGCTATTTATTTATTTTCACTCGCTGTTTTTTATTGCGAGTTGCCCCATCATTTCGGCTATTTTGTCATGCATACATTTTTACTTGCTGCTTTTTATTGCAAGTCGCCCCATCATTTCGGCTATTTCGTATGCATGTGTGGCTCGCTAGCTTTTTCGCTGCAAGCTTGGATTTTTAGATACCGATTTCAGCATCAGCATCGCTACAACTGGAATGTTGCCAGGACCGAATCATCATCTGCCTTTGTCGATGATGAACAAAGGTGGCTCAGCAAACAGGGTTAAGGGTCCTGTCGACCAAGGCTTTGACTTCATGAGCCGTAGGGGTCTCACAAAGGTGTTTCTCCCTACAAGTCGTGAGGATCTTGCAGGTGTATTTTTCTCCTTAAGGATCGTGAGGATTCCTAAGTGTGTGCTCCTCTGTAAGTCGTAAGGATCCTACAAGAGGGCTTTCTCCTTATGGATCGAGAGGACCTACAAGGGTTGGACTTTGCTGGGGAAATGTTTATTCGCGCCCGTGGATTGTATACAAGGGTCAGTACGAGCCGCTTGTAGGGCAATATCGAAGATTGTGGAGGATTTGCTTAAGAACAGGTTTAGGTTTCTGTAACTTAAGACTTTCAAGTCTCATGAGCCGTGAGGGTCCCATAAGAGAGTTCTCCTTACGAGTCGTGAGGATCTCGTAAGTGCATTTTCTCCTTAGGAATCGTGAGGGTTCCTAAGTGTGTTGCTCCTTTGTGAGTCGTAAGGATCTCACGCGGGTGGTTTCTCCTTACAAGGTCGAGAGGACCCTATAAGTGTCTTTTAACGAGGTTGCGCCCTTTCGGGTTTTCACAAACACTCGCCGGTAGTCCTGCTGTTTTTACTCACGGAGCCCTGTCGGGTTTTCATCCGTGCCCATTTTGCTTATGGACATACCGCTTTTCTTTTATAAATTTTATTTTTTTTTATTTTTTCTTTCTTATCTCGTCAGCCTGACGATGCTGCGGTAGTAGTTTTAGGGACGTTTCAGTCCGTCGTTAGTTTAAGGACGTTTCGGTCCGTCGTTAGTTTAAGGACGTTTCGGTCCGTCTTTAGTTTAAGGACGTTTCGGTCCGTTGTTAGTTTAGGGACGTTTCGGTCTGTCGTTAGTTTAGAGACGTTTCGGTCCGTCGTTACGGGAAGGCCGGCTGCTGCTTGTAAAGTCTGAGCCTAGGAAGATAGCGAGCGGACATAGTCGTCGTCATCCATCATTGACCCAGGCTATGGCTTATTAAGCGTAGTATTTCTTTAAGAAACGGCCGTTTATTGGCCTGAAAGGCCTTTCACCGTGCATGTCCATGAGTAGATAGGCTCCACCCTGGTAGACCTTGTCTATGATGTAAGGGCCTTCGTAGTTTGGCTCAAATTTTCCCCGTTTGGCACGATTGGGGATCATAGGTCTCTTGACCACTAGCACGAGTTCGCCTTGGCGGAATGTCCTCGGCCTGGTCAATCTTTCGTACGAGCGCGTCATCTTTGCTTTGTAGGCTTCCAGATGTTGTTGCGCTATGAGTCGGGTTTCGTCGAGGGCATCAAGCTCCTCAAGCCGAAGGTGAGCATTTTCTTCGTCCGTCAGCTCGTGGTGGACTGCTACTCGTAGAGAGGGTAACTCTATCTCGAGGGGGAGTACTGCTTCCGTCCCAAATACCAATGCGTACGGCGTTGTGTTCGTGGCTGTCTTGAATGTAGTTCGATAAGCCCAAAGGGCCTCCTGCAGCCTCTCGTGCCAGTCTCTCTTATTCCGGGAAACGGTCTTTTTTATGATCTTCGTCAAGGTCTTATTGAAGGCCTCGGCTAGACCGTTAGCTCGTGGGTTGTAAACTGAAGAATACCTCCAGTCTATATTATGCTGCTGCGCGAAGCGGCTAATCTTATGGCTTCTGTAGGCTGGTCCGTTATCGGAGATAATCCGCCGTGGGGTTCCAAACCGATAGATGACGTGCGTCTTGAAGAAATGGAGGATATTCTCCGTCTTCACTTCCCTCAGTGGTACTGCTTCTGCCCATTTGGAGAAGTAATCAGTTGTCGCCAGGATAAAACGATGTCCCCGAGATGATGCTGGCTCAATGGGGCCGACTATGTCAGTCCCCCACATCTCGAATGGCCAGCTGGCCACCGTTGGGTGCAGTGGATTCGGATGTTGGTGGATGAAGTCTCCATGAATCTGGCATGAGTGGCATTGCTTCGCATACTCGAGGCAGTCCTGGATCATCGTGGGCCAGTAGTAGCCCATTCGTTTAATCTTTAACTTCATCTTCGGGCCTGCTTGGTGAGAACCGCAAAGTCCGTCATGAACTTCCTGAATGACTCTTTCTGCTTCGTCAGATCCTAAGCATCTCAGCCATAGAGAATCAAACGATCTCTTGTATAGAGTATCGTTGACGAGAGCGAAAGATAGAGCTCGTTTCATGAGCTGATGTCTTGAGGACGCTTCTTTGGGCATTCGGCGGGACTTAAAGTAGTCTATGAAGACTTCCCTCCAGTCCTCGGCCTTCTCTTGGTCTTTTATTTGTAGGGTCGTCTGCTCAGTCGCTCCCTCTTTATATAATTCCGGGGGTATTTCTGCCGGGGTGAGCACTCGACGGCTTTGTACCACGATTCTGACATCATCGAGGTTCTCGTCAGCCAGTTCTTTAGCAAGTTTGGCCAACGCGTCTGCTTTGCTGTTCTCCGTGCACGGTATGTTCTCTAAAATATAGGAGGGAATTTGGGCCAACAGTTGTTGCACCTTTTCGCCGTACTTTACCAACTCCGGCTTGCACGTTTGGTAGTCACCATTTACTTGACTAACAACTAGCTGAGAATCCCTGTATATAAGGAGGTCTTCAATTCCCATGTCGATGGCGATTTCGAGGCCTGCTATCAGAGCTTCATATTCAGCCTCATTGTTTGTCCTCGGCTCTGTTAAGGAGAAGGCGAAGCGCATTATCCCTCCTTGTGGAGTTGCAAAGATGAGGCCTATCCCTGATTTGATCATTGGGATACCTTGTTTCTGTTTCTTTACGGAGGACGCTCCATCGAAATAGAGTTCCCATCGGGTGCTTCCGCCGCCAATCGCATCAAATGCATGCTCGTCTGGCAAATCACAATTCAGAGGAGAATCGGCCGGTATCGGGTGCTCAGCGAGGAAGTCAGCAATGGCCTGGCCTTTCACTGCCTTGAGAGGTTGATAGATTATCGAGAACTCCATCAAGAGCAGGGCCCATTTAGCGAGTCGTCCCGTCAATATGGCTTTTGACATCATATATTTAAGAGGGTCCACCTTCGAGATGAGGCAGACTTCGTGTGCCAACGCATAGTGCCTGAGCTTTGTTATCGCGAAGATTAATGCCAAGCAATGTTTTTCAATGGGAGAGTAATTGCTTTCTGCCCCCAGTAGAACTCGACTTAAGTAGTAAAGTGCTCTCTCTTTCCCCTGATCGTTCTCTTATGCCCATAATGCACCCAAGGAACCTTCGAGGGCGGTTGTATAAAGAATGAGGGGTTTTCCCTTGACCGGCGCAGTCAATACCGGCGGGTTCTGCAGGTACTGCTTGATCTCGTCTAGTGCACCTTGGCATTTTTGATCCCAGACGAATGGGGTTCCCTTCTTCATCAGGTGACTGTAGGGGCGGCATTTGCCTGAAAGATTTGCGATAAATCGCCGGATGTATGCGAGCTTCCCTTGGAGAGACCGCAACTGTTTGAGGGTTCTTGGTGGAGGCATTTCCATGATCGCTTTAATCTTTGACGGATCTATTTCAATACCTCGGTGTCGAACGATGAATCCCAGGAATTTGCCCGAGGAGACTCCGAACGCGCATTTGAGGGGATTCATTTTCAAATTATATTGCTGGAGGCGTTGAAACACAGTCTCCAGATGCTTTAAATGCTCTTCGTATGACATGCTCTTTACTACGAGGTCATCGATATAGCACTCAACGATGTCATGTATGAGGTCATCGAAGATCTTTGTCATGGCCCTTTGATAGGTAGCGCCAGCGTTCTTTAGACCAAAGGGCATAACCCTGTAGCAAAATATACCCAAAGGGGTCCGGAAAGCGGTGTGCTTCTGGTCTTCGGGATGCATCTTTATCTGATTGTATCCTGACGAACCGTCCATAAAGGAGAAAACCTCGTGAGTGGACGTGTTATCTATCATTAGCTCGGTTACCGGTACTGGGAAATCATCCTTTGGACAGGCTTTATTGAGATCCCAGAAATCCACGCATATGCGTACCGTCCCATTCTTCTTCATTACTGGGACGATATTGGCGATCCAGTCGGGATATTGAACTTCTTGAATAAATCCAGAATCGATCAGCTTCTTGACTTCGGCGTTGATGCTCATCTCTAGCTCGAGTCGCATCCTTCTTGGCGCCTGCTTGACTGGCTTGATATCTGGAGATATTGCTAATTTATGCACAGCAACCTCCGGATCTAACCCTGGCATCTCGGAGTAATTCCACGTGAAGCAGTCTTTATGCCGTAGAAGCACGTTCTTTAACGCGGCCACCTTTTCTTCAGAGAGTAGCTCGCTGACAAATGTCGGTCTCGGGTCATCTGCCGATCCCAACTCAATCTTCCTAAGGTTATCTACCGTAGTATGTATACCATCTTCCAGTTCTTTCGGAGCTGGCAGAAATTCTGAGATCACCTCATCATTGCTGTTCTCAAAGCACCGGGGAAGGTCATCCACGTTCTCGCGCTCTTCTTTTAATATTGCGATCGTATAACAGGTGCAAATCCGCTCCCAGGACTGAGGTGGATCCGGTTTTGCTCTTGCGGCCTTGGGTTCATGCTTTTGTGGCGGCGTTACCCTCCAGCTGTTGGATAAAGCGAATCTGCCCCGTTGGTACTGGTCCTCGACCCAGTTCTTGAAGGTGAAGCAGTCTTCGGTGGGGTGTCCTATGGCTCGGTGATAAGAGCAATAGCTCAGACGAGAAGCCTTGTTAGCTTGCTCAGGGTGTCTAGATTCTGGAAGCGCGATCATTTGATGTTTTAAAGCGAGCTTGAGTAACTTCTCCGTCTTGTCTCGGGGGAAGGAGTACGCTCGACTCGTCTTTTCCATGAGGGACGAATCCGAGCCGCGCAGTACCTATAACCCTCTAATCCTACGTCGTTGTCGTCGGCTCTTCTTTCCGCTTCTTGACTTATTTCCGTCCCCGCATCGGGCCTTTCGCATGATGGGTTGACGAGGATGAACATTTTTGTCTTTTGCAATCTGTTGAAATAGACGTTGCGTCCTGGCCTTCTCGTAGATGGCCGTTTCGCGGCTGTGGTCTTCCCGAGCTTTCTGACCCACTTTCCTTATAGGCTTGCCCGTTCGTTCTTCAAACGACGGACTTGGCGCTTCAATCGCGGGGTCTAGTTTTGATGAGGGGTCGGCATCTCCTGACAGGGCGTCCTCTTCTTCATCAAAGGTATATATAGCGTAGCTGCTGTGGGCCCGCTCCCGTTTTCCGGTTCTCGCGTATCCAAGCCCAAGTGTTTCCATTTTCCCGTTGGGCAATTTGCGTTGGGTTCCAGGGACATCCCAAATCTTATTGTAGAACCGAGCCTGTCGAACAGTTTGTTTTAAGGGTACCCCTTGGTGCTTCAATAGCTTCTTTAATCCATTTGTATAGTATCTGGGCAGACGGATGGGTTGGAGCCTGTCGGGTGTAGCATTTGCGCCATGCCAGATCTCTTTCTCTACTTTCGACTCTGAGGATCGGTAGAATAGGATCACCTTCTCACCCCTTCGCCTGGGAGGGATGTAAAACGTTTGCAGGTCCTGCACATTGTGAGCTTGAAGCGTGTCGAGATCCTTGTAGTGTTCTCGCGGTACCATAGTGATTTGCAAGCTATGGTCATCGCCAGGAGGTGTTTGTATTGACAGCCGATTGGAGAATACAGCATTAACTTCATCCTCTGAATCACTTCCGAAGACCAGTATGGGGGCGGACGTTCCCGGGTTGTTACGCTGAGATGACCCTGTATAAACTATCTTTTCCTCTTCTTGGGTATCGCTTCCGAAAACAGGGATGGTGGCGGCGGCTTTGTTCTCCGGGTCGCGACACCTTTCTGTATCTTCGAAGTCTGGAAAAAAGTATTTCGCATCTTCGTATTTGCGGACTTCGTTCACGGAGAATGGATTTAACTCTCCTGTTACGGTATACTCGAAACCATCCTTAAAGTACTTCATACACTGATGTTGTGTAGAAGGGACGATGTTGTATTCGTATAGCCAAGGACGACCGAGCAAGGCGTTGTAGCAGGTTTTGGCGTCAATGACATGAAATTTGATGTCTGTGACGAGAAGTCCAAAGCGTAATGTTAGTATCACAGATCCGAGAGTCCGTGACGATTGTGAATCAAAACCGGAGATAGTAATTTTGTCACGAGCGAGATGTTGCACACTCATGCAGATCTCCTTCAACACCCGAACATTAAGGAGATTGACGGAGGATCCATTATCCACCAGGATCTTGCCTATCTTGATATCATGGCAGTATCCGGAGACATATAGGGGACGGTTATGGTCGCACGTCCCGAGAAGGAGGTCTTCATCACCGAAAGTGACGTCGGCCGTATGCACTTCCTCCAGTTCGTCCTTCATCTTTTCAGTGGCGAGGAAGGCTTGGAATTGTTCAGGTTCTTGCAACGCCTTAATTAGTGAGTCTCGCGATTCTTTTGACAATAGGAGGGCATCAAGGATGCTAAGCTGAGAAGGTAGCTTCCTTAAGTGCGCGAGGATGTTATAGTCCACCTTACCCTTCTTAGGAGGGTCTCTGGTAGTTAGTTCTTTCGTGACTTGGTCATCTAAAGTGATATCTTCAATGACCTTTTCCTTTCCCTTATCTTTTCTGCTCACGGGCCCGAGCTTCTTTTCTGGGAGTGTGCGATTGCGCAGCTGGATGTTCTCGCAGGCCTCCGATTCCTCCTCTTTCCCTAAAACGGATTCTTTAAAGAGAGGGCCCAGAGTCATTTCTTCATCAGAGTCGCTCCCAAAGGTGAGAACTTGTGACCCCCCGGCGTTAACCATGTAACAGTTGCCAGTAGTCCTGTTGTGCCCTTCGACAGTACTTCTTCGCTCCCGACGGCTCTTGCGTTTCATGCGCTTAAAATGTTGCTGACGAGTAACATATCCTTGCCACCATATTTTAAAGGCGTCGCACTCCTCCGTGGGGTGTGAGATTCTCCGATGATATGCGCAGTAATTAGGGTGCCTCTCCGCCCCCTCGTGTGTATTTCCTTCTGAGGGTGGTAGCTTCATTCCCATTGACATGGCTTTGGCGAACCTTTTCCTCGTCTTGAATATCTTCTTGTCTACTTCGGATGCCTTTTGATCTGGCGGGGGTAGTTCAACTCTTTCATTCAGTCGCCTGCATTTGGTTCCTTCTGACGTTGCCATCTCACGCTCCTGATCCGCTTTACTTTTTAGACGAATCTCGTCTAGAAAGGCATTGATCATTTCATTTGTCAGCCACGCACGCTCTGGTTCAGGTTCTGCCTCCAGCTTCTTAGTGTCAGGCGTTTTCTCATCATCGGTAAACGAATGGGAGATTACGTTACAACTCGCCACATACTCTTCGGATTCATCCGATGAGCTCTCTTCATCATCTCCCTCTTGAAAGATGTGGTTGAGGAACTCTTGCAGTGTGACAGGGGTTCGCGCCTTTTGATTGTATTCTTCCAGCGCGTCGATTTGCTTTTGCAATTTCGTGCGTTCGTCTCCAAGCTTCGCGGGCTTCTTGGATTTCTTCTTCTTTTTCTTCAAAGCTTTTGACGGCTGGGCGTGAGTATTCGGGTCCTTATCACGAGTCTTCGTAGTTGGGTGGGGCCTCAACATCCCTTCGATAATTTGAGGTTCAAGAGGGTCCTTCCATTCGATCGCAGGGCACGCATGAAGGTCTCTCAGCATTCTTTTGGTTTTAGTTGATAGTACGACCTCCCATGGAGCTTCTTCAATAAAGGAGCAGGTTGCCCCCGGTGTATATGTTTTCTTAGGAGTATGCGGTTGTGGTGGGCTCACCTTCCACTTCTCGGACAGTACAAACTTCCCCTGGAGGTATTGATCTTCAATCCATCCTTTGAAGACGAAGCAATCTTCAATCGGGTGACTTACCGTTTGATGGTAAGGGCAATAGCTAGGGTTATTCACCTCGGTGGGTTGTGGCGGTCGCCTTGGATTCGGCAGGTTTATAAGTATGTTGCGTATTGCCAGCTCAAATAGCCGTTTCGTCTTGTCTCGTGGGAACGAGTAGGGACGTTTCATCTTCTCATTATAATATCGGCGTCTTTCTTCCAATTGATCTGCTGATTTCGGGGCGTTAGGTTGCTGTTGGGCATTTGCGACGAAGGTCGCCCTCCCTTTACCCTTGTCATTCCGAGGTTCCGACTTCGGGGGAGGTGGTCTATGACCCATCTGGTCCATCTGAGCCAACTTGTCGATTAAAGCCTGGAATGTGGTTGGCTTAAAGAACATCATAAACTGGGAGATAGTTGCGTGGGGGTCTAGGGTTCCTACGAACATGCCCACTGCGGGTGCCTCCTCAATGCGTTGTTCGCATCTCGACCACAAATTCCGCCAGCGTATAGCATACTGGACCCAGGTTTCGCCTGGTTTTACCCTGGCGTTAATCAATGCAGTTATTGGAGTGCGCTCGCTGGCACTTGCGAACCGCTGAGTGAATAACAACTTCATTTCAGCGAACGTTTTGATGGAATCGTTCGGGAGTTCCGAATACCATTCGAACGCTGTTTCTGATAAGCTGCCAACGAACTGACGGAGTAACAGTTTATCATCCCCGCCGGTGTTACCGCAGAGGGCCCGGAACTGGGCGACATGTTGATGGGGATTGCCGGTCCCCTTGTATACGTGGAATTTTGGTATCGTATAGCCTTGCGGGTATTTGATTTGGTCGTACCAGCTTGGATACGGCCGCCCCGTTTTCACGACTTGACCAGCTGCCTCAGTCGCATGATGGACCCGGATTTGCTGGGCTATGTAGTCAGCCAAGTCCGCCTTAGAGATTGCTTCCTCCTTGGCCGTTGAGAGGGCCGGCAGTGGATTCGACGTTTCTCCTCGGTCGTCTTCAAGAACGATTGGGGGATCTTCGGCGGGCAAGTCCTGCTGGATCATCATTCCTATCATATCTTGGAAGAGAAGGCCCATACGTTGTATGTTGGCTGCTTGTTCAGCAGCCTCTTTATCCTTTTTCTCCAGTATCTGGCGAAGGAATTCAGCGTCGGTTTCCTCCTCCTGGCGTGCGTCTGAGGACGTTTCTGGGCTTTCTTTTGGCCCGGTAAGTGCGGCCATAGCATTCATCATTTCTTGGAGCTTTTGCTGTTGCTCCTGGGTTTTCGTCACGGATCGGGTAAGTGGTCGGTGGCCTGTAGAAGTGCGGCTCTCCTCCTTTCCAGAGGCCATGTATACGGTGTGGACCATCATGCCCCTAGACTTAGGGTGTCTGGGCTCAGTGCTTTTAGCCGTCGTTGCACGTTGGGGGGTCTTCTCTGGCCTCCTCCTTTTATGAGCCATGGAGGTTGAGGGGGCCGTTGAGGCGGGCGTCCCGACAGCCTTTCGGGGTTCGGCCTGGTGACCAGCTTCCGGTTGGATTTTCAGCTTCTTGTGCTGGCGGGAGAAGTTTGGATCGACGATCGAGTCTCGGGCCTGCCGCCAAACCTTATAGATTTTGGAAGACAGCCGTTGAGGAGATCGGGGCTGTTCTGATTCTATTTCCACAACCTTTTTTAATGAGGGAGGAGACCTCTTTAGCACTGCAGTAGGGGAATTCCTTCGCACCTTATTTAGCATCTCGAAGCTGTTCCCAGTTGGAACAGCAGCATTAACTTCTGCCACCGGGGCTGGTGGAGTCAATCCGGAGGGGGAGTTGCCCCCAGCCTTCCTTATTCGGCGCCAATGACGACGTCGAGCGCGTCGAGCGGACGGTGCTGGTTCAGCGGTGAGATTGGCTTCGTCTTGCCCCCTGTGTAGGTGGGGGGTCGCTGCTGGTGTTAGCCTGTCAAAGACCGATGTCCTTTGTGTAGCAGGAGCGGGAGCTGAAGCCGTTAATCTTGTGAAGATCGGCTTCTTGGCTGGAGAAGCCGCCTTGGCGATTTCGGCGGCAGGAGCGGCCGCTTTCTTAGAAGCAGCCTTCTCTGAGATCATAGGTCCCGTGATGAGTTCACAGGATTTCTGGCCCAATCTAGAGAAGACCGAGGCGTTGACATTGGGCGACTCGTTGAGAGGAGCCGCGGCAGGGGCAAGACGGTCAAAGACCGACTTCTTGAGAGCTTCCTTTGTCATCACCGGCGCCGCGAAGCTTGATGGTGGGAGTATAGTCCCAAAGAACAATCCGGTAGTGGCTTGAGTCACCTGGTCCACCGGCATTGTGAACAACGAAGCAGCTTGGGGTCCATAGGCTATACCTCCTGGTGAGGCAAAGCGTTGGTCGCAATTACAGCTTGAGTAGTTGGAGGATTTCGCAGAAGTAGAAGCCATCGATCCTTTGCTTTCTGCAATAAGCAAGGCGCCAATTCATAGTATCTTGAAACCCAAGGGCAACTATTAGCGAACCGCTATTGGTTCGCGAATCACGACACACGAAGTGTGGAGTGGAAAGAGGAAAAGGTCCCACCGGGCATGCCAGAATCTGTTCCCCTCCGAAAGACAAGCGGGACGTGGGGACGTCTCGCCTGAGGTTCGGGGCAGATGCCAATAGGTGCTATCCGTCCACCTCTCCGAGGATGCCAAGTTGATTTATGGCACCATGTCTCGAAGGTTTAAACGGATGCGGCCGATGTAGCAGACTTCGTCCGATTCCCCCTCGTTTGAGGGGTTTTTGATTGTGGGGATGCTCTTCCCTGCAGGCGCAAGCCCCTGCAGTTAATTACGCTACCGCATCGCGGTAACAACTTTCTCCTTCTCCAGATGGTCACTTCGTGTCGTGTGTTTTTGTTTTATGTTTTATTGCCCGTGGATCGTTTACGGAGACTGAGTTATGTCGTCGCCAGTAGGGCGTGGACCAGTCCAAATCCGAGTTATCTTAGATTTGGGTTTGGGGGTTTGGTTTGAGGATGCATTAGCCACGCTTGAGGCTAAGATCAACTCAAACATTTGTTAAGGACACGTTAGTCTAGTTTAAGACTAAGATCAACTTAACGGGATCGTTTAGATCCGACAAAGGAGCGTTTGGACTCCGTCGTTCCAGTTTTAGGGACATAGTGGTCCATCGTATGTGTGTGGCCGTCGGGACCCGTCACCTCTCTGACGACGTTGAAGGATTACAACGACGGGTGTCAGAGGGGTTCAGAGATGTACCCTCGAGCCAGAGTCAATTGGGGGGATTCGTAGTCCAGTCTGCTTGAAGGTTTAAGGATTCGTTAGCCATCTTTGAGGCTAAGATCAACTTAAACGGGACCGTTTAGATCCGACAAAAGAGCATATAGGGGCTCTATTGTTCTAGTTTAGGGACATTGCGGTCCGTGGGTAGTTTAAGGGCATTGCGGTCCGTGGGTAGTTTAAGGACATTGCGGTCCATTGTTAGTTTTAAGACATCTCGGTCAAGGTTAAGGACGTCGTAGTCCATGGGTTTAAGGACTCCACAGTCCGGTATGTGCTCTGGATGCTTCACACGGGTTCATTGCCGTGCTTGGCGAGGACCAGGCTCCGCTCTGGGCGTTTTCCACGGGGTCAAGGAGTGACGTTATCCGCGTTCCACATAACCAGGAATTTTGCACTAGATGCTTCACACGGGTTGACTGCCGCGTTAGGCGAGGACTAGGCTCCGCTCTGGGCGTTTTCCACGGGGTCAAGGAGTGACGTTATCCGCGTTCCACGTAACCTGGAATTTTGCACTAGATGCTTCATACGGGTTCACTGCCGCGTTAGGCGAGGACTAAGCTCCGCTCTGGATGCTTCACACGGGTCACTGCCGTGCTCTGCGAGGACCAGGATCCGCTCTGGACGTTTTCCACGGGGTCAAAGAGTGACGTTATCCGCGTTCCACGTGACCAGGAATTTTGCATTAAACATGGGTTTAAGGACCCCACAGTCCATATCATGAGTGGTCATCAGGACCCGTCACCTCTTTGAAGACATTGAGGGATTACAATGCCAAGTATCAAAGGAGTGAAGAGATGTACCCTAGAACCGGAATGGATTAAGTAGTTCTTGGCCCAATTTGGGATCAAGACCAATTAATTATGTTATGAGCCCATTAGCCCAGTTAATTACGAATTGAGGACTTATGGCCAGCTTGGGCTAAGTCCAGTCAGGTCTGGAATATTGGCTTCTTGTTGGTCCATTGAGGGAGAGGCTTTGCCTCTATCCCTTTAGCCAATTGGGCCAAAGCCTAGTGTTAAACACTACAGAGCAATCAGTGTTGAACACTGGGAATGAGGTTGACAAGTTAGTGTTTAACACTAGAAGATAATTGGTGTTAAACACCAGCGACAAGGCTTTTAAATTAGTGTTAAACACTAAAACAGATCGGTATCAAGCACTGGCAACTGAGCCCTCAAATTAGTGTTAAACACTAAGGTAGTCAGTGTTGAACACTGCAAGTAAAGGTTTTTGATTAGTGTTGAACACTAAGGCCCAACAGTTGTTTTAACACTGGATTCGGTAGTTTCGATTTAGTGTTAAACACTAAGGCAAGAGGGGTCACGTGGCAACACGTGAGAGCGCCCTCCCTTCATTGATTCTGTTGAGATTATCGCATTTTTCAGCGTATCACGTGCCCTCACGTGACGGGTATTCAAATGCTTATATGTTAACGCTTCTGCCGAGGGTCACGTGGGTCACATGAGGCACTGCCTCAAAGGGCTTTCTGTAGATCTTTTGGGGGGGTCACGTGGTGACACGTGACTCTTCTTTTCTGTGGTTGTTAGAGGCTCTGTTAATCCCTTTCAGGAATTAAATTCCTCGTAGGGTTGAACCCTGACAATAATTTCAAAGGAATTAAATTCCTAGTTTCTTTTGAAGAGTTGAACTCTGAATTTTCTGTAGGAATTAAATTCCTTATATATGTGAAGAACTGAATAGAGTTAAACCCTAATAAAAGCTTTTAAGGAATTGAACTCCCATTCTCTGTTAAATTATGATTAAGGGAATTAAATTCCCGCTGTTTCAACAGAACTAGGTTCTTAATTAGGGTTAAACCCTGTTTCTCTTTGTTCTGAAGGAATTAAATTCCCATGATACAGGGTCAAGCCCTAATTTTATTTTAAAGGAATTGAATTCCTATAGTTCTGCGAGAATTAAATTCTCATGCTTGCATTCCCTCTCTATGTTTGGATCTGCATGGCAGGATCTCAACCCATTGAGAATTAAATTCTCAATCTAAAGGGGAGGTGTGCGCTTTGCAGATCCTCTATCAAAGAGAGAAGAAATAAGTTCTTCTGTTTTATATATCAGAGTTAAACTCTGTTGAGAATTAAATTCTCTTTCTTTCAGAAAGCCTTCCCTTTCTTACCTAGGGTTTTCTTTTGCAGAAGATCCAAGTTCCTTCAAAGTATCAAGGCTCTCTCTTTTTTCTTCCCCCTGCGTATGTATGTATATTTTTGTGTCCTGGCTCCTATTTATAGGAGAAGCAGCCGAATCAATCAGTTTTCGATGAATCTTCATTGAGAGATTTGATTTGCATCCTTCATTCGTTCTGGACCTTTGGATTATTAGGTGAATTTTATCCACCATTGGATTTTAAATCCAGAGATTCTCCTTTGTTATTTTGGTTAGATTTAAGGGGGAAATCTTTCCAAACCCGAGATTTTCCATAGATAGATGATATTTAATCATCTCTGAATCTTTAATTTGATTGGTCCCAGATAATCACTTTCTTTTGGAAAGATTCAAATTTCCTTCAGAATTTAATTCTGTCGTCAAAAATGGGCTTTGAAAGCCGGTCACGTGTGACCACGTGACCCATGGTCACGTGTGGACGCGTGACCCATGGTCACGTGTGGACACGTGACCCTCTTTGGAATGAAGAGTCTTCTTTCTTTCTGCGCTGTCTTCTGGTTGCTGTTTTAGTCATCACGTGTTAATACGTGACCATTGGTCACGTGTGAACATGTGACCCCCTGTTAGGAGCCCCTTTCCTTGACTCAACTGTAGCACGAGTCCTCTCCTTTGAGCGTCACGTGCCAACACGTGACCTCATATGAAGCCCTTTTTCTTGACTTGATTAGGGAACCTTTTCTCTGACTTGATCAGGGAATCAATGAGCCCTTTTCCACTGCTTTTATATGTCACGTGTCAACACGTGACTGCTGGTCACGTGTAAGCACGTGGCCCCTCCTTCTGAAGCTTTTCCCATAAGCTTTTTTCTGATTTTAAATCAGGAAACACACCCTCGCTATATTTTTTTTCTGCTGACCTAAGCAATTACAAAACCAGTGTTCATTTTTTTTCTTCACCACTTATATTTTTTTATATTTTATTTCATACTAAGGCTTTTAGACAAGAGCATTTTAAGGTATCCTCTACTATCCCAAGATTCAAGATGTGTGTAAGTGCGTATAGTAGGGTATCAACGTTCAAATGTTTGGCCTCAAGAATAGGGGCTATTTTTCAGACTTATTTTTATCCTCAGATTAGAAATTTCCTTTACTAACCGTTGGGACAACGGCTCATAACTACTTATTACTAGTTTCGTTTAAGAAAATATCTAACTTTCTTGCTTTTCTCAAACTATTCATATCTTTCGAATGTAAAATTTTCACTTTCAAAATTTCATTATCAAATTTTCTTTTGCTTATATATAGTATAATGTAAAGTAATGCATGAATAAGCACAAACCTCCCCCAAACATGTTTACAGCAGTGTCCTCTCTGATATCATCTGTTAAGATTAAAAAAAACTGTAGACTTAGGAAGAAAAGTTAGTAATGGGGACATGAAATAGTGAAAGTAAAATTCTCCCCCAAACTTATTTTTGGCACACAATTTTATAAAAAATTTCTTTCAAGAGCCAAAATATCCCCCAAAACTTGAGTAAAATAGTATTAAGCATTTAAAATTATGGGGGGGTTAAAGTTATTAGTCAAAGTAAAGCCTTACAAAGACCAAAAGTCAACACCAGCCATTCAAAATTTTTATCGATGTAACGCACTAGTTGGTGGAAAATCAGAGATTTGATGAAGTGGGGAGATAGGAGGCGGTATGGTTTACGTCTCGGTTGATAGAGATGAAACAATAATGGTGAACGGAAACGAAAATGTGGATGATTAGGAATGGGAAGAATGGTCACATTCTCGTATGGGATAAGAAGAAATGGCGGTGGTTCAACTTCTTCAGGTGGAGGTTGATTAATCAAAAAATCCGTGTCGTTTAGGAATGCGTGTTCGTCGGCGAAAATATCTTCGAAACTTTCATCGATGGGCCGATTGAACGTTTCAATGTCAATAAGTGTCGCGCCAGAATTCAACATACTTGATTTGTCAAAAATTATGGAGGTAGGAGACTCAAAAAGCTTATCGACCTCATTCTCAAAAGTATCTAAATCAAGTTGTCTTTCTAGAATTATCGAACTCGAAATACCGGATTGTAATTTATCAACACTTGCTAAAAGTAAAGGTTGATTAGAAGAAGAACCAGAGAAAGTGAGAGATAAAATTGATAAACAATTTGGTGTGTCGAGCTTTGCTGAACCAGATGTGGGTTCGTTCTGCCTTTCGGTTATACATTTATCATAAATTTCAAGATGCATATGGGGTTCAGGAAGAATAGTTAGAGGCTCGAGATGATGACCACACGGGAGTGAAATGACTTGATGAGTTGGTGGGAAAAACTCATCCAAAATTTTGGGTTCATCATTCAATATATCCCCAACGTCAATATCCTCAATCAAGTGAAGGTTACAAGTCTCAGACACCTCATCAAAAGCAGGGTTTTCAATCAATTATGGTTCTAGAGTGGAGGTGTAGAGATCACAAGGGTTGGGTGTGGCTTCACTTGAAATGGACCTTTCACAATCGGGTAAATCAAACACTACAATGTCACACAACTCATCAGACATTCTATCTTCGATTGGTGAATCATTTGGTGCACTCGATAGATCTGTGAAACTGGAGTTGTGTATTTCAATTTGGGATGGGGAGGTTTGATTTTGAGCTGGTTTGAAACTAGTTGCTCGTTCGTTTTGTTTATTGAGAATGACCATGCTCTCTTTTAATTCCTCTCTGGTGCGGCGCGACGCTACCATATATTCTTCCACAGTCCGTTCAAGACTAGACATGGGTCGGTAAGGGGTTTCAGCATAAGTTTGAAATTCTTGTGGATAAGTAAAACTCCCAAATGACTGATTAGAAGGATTGTCTAGAGAAGATGTAAAAGTTGGGTAGGATTGTTAGGAATTGAATGGTTGTGAAAATTGGGCAGGAGTAGGATCAATATTTTGATAAGAAGAATATTGATATTGGTTGGTTGGTTGGCGATTTTCAACAGACATCATATACGCCACAAACCGAGTATGAAAATCTTCTTTAGAAAGTGGTGGTGTTTGTTGTCCTAATGGTTTGACTGGATTGAAACTTTGGCCATTAGCCCTCGCTATATGCTCAGCGATGGACATGCGTTTAGGAGTTCCTTCACTCGGAGTATCTGTAGGGTTCCTAGGCACTCTAATGAAGTCTCATAAGGCATCGACCATGCCAATTTCAAATTTTACGGGTGCCGAGAAACCCTAATACGGATCGTTGATTAGAAGTTTAGGCGATATACTAATCTAGTTAACAACTTAACTAAAGATAAGAAGCTACAACCTTTGTAGATCCGGATATCCACTTCCTTGGCTCCACGTAGGCGTCCTCTCGCTGTCCATCTCGAATCCCGGACTCAACCGTCGGCTTGATCGGAGAAATGGGCGGACTAGGTCGTCGGCTTCGTGCCGAAGATGATCTACGTCGAGGCATCACAAGTTCAAGCTCCGACTTCACAAAGTTGTGAAACTTGTGAAGAAAATACCCAAAACAACTTGGCAAGAGGTAGAGGGTGAAGAAATAGGAGGTGGGTTCACTTTAGAATTGGATTTCTCACTTTGGAACTCAAGTTGCCATTGATGGCATCAAGCTTTTCTTGAAGAAGAAGATGATGAAGAAGAAGAAAGAATATGATAAGTCTCTCTTTAAAAATGAAAAGAAAATGAATACTTATCATAATCTAAACCATGGTCAAGTGTAGAGATTAAACTAAGGTTAATTGGAATGGTTAGGGTTAAGGATGAGATAAGAATGGTGGACTTGTTCAAAGCTTCAAGAAGCTTCAACATAAAACAAAATAAGCCACCATCCTTAATAATTTCCAAAATGAATATATAAATAAATAACTAAGTAAATAATCAAAACCCTAACCATTCATATAACCATGGTTTAATCTTTACACAAACCCAAGTGAGCAAGTATCATCAAACATGATACAAACAAGTGTACAAAAGTACATCACATATACAATGTGCACATCAAGTGAGAAAATCCATTTAAAGTTAACCAATACTAGTTAATGCAAAGTAATATATCAAATATATAATTATACATTAAATCATTAAATCAACATTTGATTCAATGATCCGGTCATGTCGCACATAACCGACTAGTATCCAATGTATCGATTTATCGAATCAATGATTCGATAACTAGGTCATATCGAATATAACCAATCGAAACATTTATCGCGATAATGAAATGCTGTATCACATACACGCATTATTCTCGGTCCCGCACATATCTCATATGTGCTCCTATTTCGTTTCGCTTGAACCAGGAAACCTCTATGTAGGACTCTAAAGACTCGTCAATACGCCGGTAGCAGATGATGATCATATCGAGCACCCACAAGCCGCAAGCGGTCTGCTAAACGTAACGGCCACCCGGGTATTAAGCGATCAGAAGATCGACGAGCTAGCCCGCTCACACTCCTGTGAATCCAACCAGTAACACTTACCGTACAGTCCGGTCTGTTCGACTGATATGTCGCATATCAAGTCTAGGGGTGGTAAACGTCAGACCCCAATAACCGATAAGTCGTGCCGATGTGAGGCTCATAACGGGTCGAGAAACTACTGGTAAGACTTACCAGTAAATCTCTGATCAGCCCTGGCCAGGGACTTCCCTGTTACGGCCAATCGAGCACAGCGCAACATCAACCCCCAATACCGAGAGAGACGAAACCCCTCCTATCGCTCATTGCCTCCATGTGACTCGGGTGTAAGTGCACGGCGGCGCCCCGGCCGTCAATCCGACGCCGGAATGCGGAAGCGGTGAAAAACTTTAATTTTCTTGAACTTAGCAAACCGGCACCACCGCGCACTAAACATCCGGATCGTAACCATTAACAAGTCTAAGCTACTAACTACAAGATAGGGAAGAGAAGTATACCGACAGATCCGAGTCCTCCGGTCTTCTCGTCGTCGTCCCGATCTCCTGCGGAATGTCCCGTCTCCTCCTCGTCGCCGGAAGTGCACCACATCGCCTACATCGTTTACGGGCTCCCACCTCAATACCGAGGCAACTCGGGCACGAAGCCGGCTACTCGACGTGCCCAAGATATGCTGTAGAATATCTAGAGAAGAAGTCTCATTTGGGGTTTTGGAGCTTTGCCATTTTTTTGTGGTGGAGGAAAAAGAACTTGGAGAGAGGTGGGAAAAATGTAGCATACAAAAGAATGAATGTATCATATTTTCTTCACTCATGAAATGAATCCCCTTCCATTCCCTTCCATAGGAATGGCCGGCCCCCCCTTCCATGTGAGATTGGAGAGAGAAAGAGTAAGGTCAAGGGGGTGGGTGGAATGCAATGATGCAAGCAAGTGATGATGAAAGAATCCAATGATCACAACCATAACCCACACTCCAAAACAAGTAATCAACAACCATGATGGTTACTAAAAGTCAAGCCATCAAGAAGATATGAAGTCAAATGATGGGACAAGTATCATGACATGATAATATGCAAAGACCCCCTCCACAAATGCTTATTTGCAACAATGCAAATAAGCCCTCCTCCACCAATCTTCGGCCAATGAACGGAACAATGGAAATCGGCCGAAACGGAAAGCAAACTGGCAACTCCAGAAAACTGGTCCCGTAATAAATTACAGGAAAACCCCGATACTGTGCATACACACCCGCATCTGTATTTCGACCGAAATACAAATGTAATGAGACAAAATCTCCACTGTACTATACTAGAATCCGGCTTATACCAAAACCGGCTAGTAATATCTGTTCGATCCTGATCCGTGCAATACCGCACGTATCTGATCGAACCCTGCCATATAACCATACGGCCTATAGTACAAACTGTCCGATCCTGATCCGTGCAATACCGCACGTATATGATCGGACCTTGCCATATCTCCATACGGCCTCTACAACCTTTCGCCCGAAAGCTGAGTAACTGAATGTGGGGGACTCTAAAGACTCGTCAACACCTTGGTTGTGGATTTAACCACTAGCACGTCAGAGGTATAAGCCAATACGTAACGGGCTACCAGGTATTGACTAAAAGGGACGTCTGTGAGTGAACTCAGCCAGACAACCCTACTGAGCCTGTCAGTGACAATATCCGAATAGTCCGGTCCGTTCGTCTATGAGCATCGCATGGCGGGCCTAGGGGGTTGGTAAAAGTCAGACCCCCAAAAGCGGTACAAGTCGTGTCGGAGTGTAGCCCAGAACACCCTGAGATACTACTGGAATACCTACCAGTAAATCTCCTTTCCTCGGCCGAGGGCTTCGTGTAATGGCTCTCCTAGACACAGCACGACCTCACCCCCAACACCGGGAGAGACGAACCCCTGAAGATACGCTCACTGCCTCCATGTGGCTCGGGACTGTACCCAACTAAAACCTGTTTGCACGACTCCTTTGAGCCGTGGTAGGGTAGTAATCAAAGTACAGTGGGAACTCACACAAGACAAATGACGATCCCCAGGTCGATGAACTAACCTGCACACATGTCACCAGGGAACTGCCATCTGACGTCTGGTATATGACCAACTGGCATGTTCCCGGCGAGTCCTGTCCGGTGTACTCATAACCCAATGAGCACCTGTATACATCTTAGGTGATCCAACTGACACCAGTGGCTTGTGAGACCGGCCATCGCCCCTCGTCGGGGTCTCGACTGTATACACTAGTCTACTATGGAGTATCGATGCCCTGTCTCGAAACTCACACGACTAGGGACCATTTCAGGATATGCTTATAGACCCCAGCTCCCACTTATATGATCGCCCTCATACTGCTGGTGGTCAAGCAAGAATCCTAGGGGCTCTATCAACGTGTAATAGCGACGTGTCAGGTCACCTAAAACAGTACACGATGATAAAGGTAAACCAGATAGCATACTATCATCTCGAGTAAGACTGTCCTACCGGGATAGGTCCTCCCTCAATCACCGCAATCACGTGCCTGTGATCCAATAATTGACTCTGAGGGCATTATCTCCAACAATCTCCCACTTGCACTCAAGGCTAATTATTGCGATGTTGCATACTCACAGCCCGTGTGATACCGAACACCCAACTCCTCTACTAGTCAGTCTCACAAAGCTCGCTTGCGAAACTATTGCGTTCGAGGAATAGCCTTAGTGAGTGGATCCGCCTTGATGTCTCTTTCTATGTCTCTCTATATCTCAAGTTCGCGGAGAAACCCATCTCCCGAAAAGAGCAATACCTGTCTTAGAATGCGTCTGGATGTCTGATGGGACATAGCTCATAAATGAACTCCAAATCCAAACTTCTTAGACTGTATCGTCAACTGAACTTAATCAGTATCCTGCGCCATGCCACCCTCAGTATTGCCTTGGATCACCTGTCCAAAATACTGCCCCTCATCAGAAGGAAAAACTATAATTCTGACAACCTCCTTGTCGTCCATGTCAGCTTGGAAGCCTGGAATGATAACTGTCTCCCGAATGAGGCTGTCTTTATCATATCCCTAGAACATCCACTTATGTTCTAAAACTGCTTCCGACTGTTTCTCCAGGATTGGACCAATGTCAACTTATTGCATCTAGTGCAAGAACAACATCTGGTGTGGTACTTGACATCTCATGATTGACTCAATTGCCTGAGCAAGTGATCTGCCAATCATGCACATCCCTCTCCCCTTTAGTCTGTAAGACACCTTTAGAGAGGGTGACTCCATCTTCTGCAGGTACACTACCGTGCATGGAGTCGTCCATTCTAAATACTCTTAGAATGCTGTCTAAGTACCCTGATTGGGAAACCACCCAAATCTAGATCTAAAACCATAGATCTAGTAACCAGTATGTCTGATACAAAATCCATTTCCTTTGTGGAGAAATCACTGTGTGACGACCAAAGTATGACCGATCGTGGTATAGGAGTTTCCTTTCCTATTCTGTGTATGTCATCCTAATACCAGGATATCACACCCTACTACCTTCTCAACAGATCCATCCCCTATTCTGATGAAGTCAAACCCATGACTGTCACGTCAGAAATAGATGATCTATCTCCGCTACACCTGCTTTAGTCTATAAATAGACATAAGCTACCTGTCCACCAATGCTTCTGCTGCTCCCACTGACTACGACAACCCTCTGGCAGAGTCATATACACGTACACTTCTGAAGCGAGTTCAGAACGACGCTATACTCATCCTCCTGCCGGGTCTCACAGTCTGGAACAACAGCAATGGTAAGTGTGGGTAAACAAGAACTTCCCTGTCACCGTCCTTGAGGCTACCGTAGTACCTCTCGGGTGCCTGAAGTTACCCACCTTATCTGCGGAGTGGCCAATGGAATGTCAATCCAGATTGAATCTTTAGGTTCCTTATCAAATCTTTTGTAATCGTTTGTGGTTCTGGAATCACTTCCAGTTCTACCATACTCCCACTACTGTTTTCTGAAAAAATCCATTTTTAATAAAACTGTGGCGAGTCTAGAACAATATCGCTATTGTTCATCCAGATGGTAGAAAGTCAACCCTCATCATAGCCTGGGTCAACCCACAAACAGCCATTACAGAAACGTGCCTTGAGTTATCCAGAGTCTGGTTTTAATCATAAGCCGGACAACTCCCCGTACCTTAACATCGTTAAGATATGAACTGTTCTATATCCAATATAGAACCAGAGGCACTGATTTAATTGAACCAGATTCAAATCATGCAGCTGTCTCCAGTGCATGTCTACTAAATGGAAGGAGGCCGATCAGCGTTACTCAACTTAGGAATGCTTCCAATTATGAGTAACCTAAAAGAGAAGCAAGTTCTCTTAACCATTACTATCAACTGAATACCATATACAAGTATCTACATCTTCGATCTCTTTGAAGAATCCCGATACTTGCAACACTTGGTTCTCTACTCTATTCAAATACCTATAACTTCTCAAAATTCGGACCCTGTGTTTCCACGAAACACCTGTCTAAAAACTAGAGAAGTCATAAGTAAACCGAATATAGTACGAGGACCAACCCCTCTGTCCTGATGGACCCTGGACAACATACAATACTCTGTATAAGTCCCTTGAGTCTGAAAACTCATTCACTGTGTGTCGTAGGTTGAAAACTGTACTTATGGTTAAGAAGAATTACACCGCTGTTTAATGCTCCTTACCTAACCATCCACTGATATAGGTAAATGTCGTAGACATAATTTCAGAAAGGTATATCTCACTCTATGAAAATAGACGTACAGATATATCAATTTGAAATTGGTGCATAAAAGCGGATATTCAAAACCAAATATTTGCCGACCGGCAAACAACCCAGGTGATTTCCTCAAATATCACCGATTACAACGAATCCCGATATAATGAGGATGATCACCCAATTCCCAATAACCTACTCCCACTCATCATCTGTAAAACCATACAGATGTGAGAATCATACTTGGTAAATACATACCCTGGAGTAAGTATCTAATCGGGAAATCAGTTTTCTTTTAACATTACACAGTGAAACTGAAACATCGAAATGTTTCGATAGGGTATCCTGGTATTCCTAGTAATGCCTCTACCATTATCCAGATTCACAACTGTAACCGTGTAATTCCTTGCCACCTCTCCAAATCCCTTCATATGTCTTTAGTCTTTACCTTCTGCACACCCCTTAGGCCAAATGGTTTTCTTCCTTCCCTACCGTTCGGCACCAGCCTATGGTTTGGAAGAAGACTATCCAATAAGCATAATGGGTGTACTGTCCTAATCCTAGGAACACTCGCAATGCGAGAGAAGGTGAAGATAAAAGTCACCTGAATAAATCTTATTCCTATTTCTCCTGAACCAGAATCCATCCCCGAACTGGAACAAGTTCCTTTCGAGTTCGTATATAACCATACGATGGAGTATCCAATAAACTGTGGATCTTCGTAGTGATACGGAGTGTCCTGGAGAAATACAAAGGTGATTTAGGATTGGCGAAGGAATACATGATTTGGTCGTGAATATCTGTTGCAATTTACTTTGCCCTCTTACTAATCCCTTGCTTTGTCTTAACTTAATACCTTCTGTACACCATCGTTAGGCTAATTGGTTTTCTTCTTTCCCTACCGGTCGGCACCAGCCTAAGGTTTGGAAGAAGACAATCCAATTTGCGTAATAGGTGTACTACCCCTAAACCAAGGAGTACTCGTAACCTGAGAGAGGGTAAAAGGAAAAGACAACTGAATAATCCTATCCGTTTTCTCCAGAACCGAAAACCATCCTCGAATAAATCCCTTCGAGTTCGTATCTAACCATACGATGGTTTTGTCCAATGGAAGTGGACGTTCGTAATAGTACGGGGTGTCCTGGAGAAAAGGGTAAAAGTAGGAGTGGCAATGAGGTCTGCAACTCTGACAATCCAAAAGCCAGTGTTAAGAAGGTTCGGTCAACTTGGTCACTGAGTCATAGTCTTAGGGTCGGGTCAATGGTCGCTGCCAAAGAAAGAGAGAGAAAAGAAACACTCAGCGTGCACTCTAAACTAGATGAGAATGGTTACCAATTTATCTAATCAGGAAACCTCCCACTGTACCTCAAAATCTCCTCCAAACCTGAAAGAAGAATTAGTCGGGGTCACCCGAGGAGTAAACTAACTCATCAGTGGGAATCGGGATCCAACTCTCATCGCATGAAAACGTGACGGAATCCGCTCACGGTATCACACTCCAGAAGGTATGCGCATATCTGGCAAGTTTCAGTTCTTTTGAAACTCCCGATGTGATTTCTGCCCCATGCTCTTATGACCTTGGCGAAGGTCAACAAATCATAAGTCACATGTCAAGTTCTACCCGTCATTATCCAGGGTTAATCTGAATCCACCCGTACAAGCCCTTGACGAAGGTCAACAAGGCTATACGACTGTCCCAAACCAACGCATCTATCTATGCAGCAGAAAGGTAACAAGCAGCTACCATACACTATGCCTTGACGAAGGTCAACAAACATAGCATGAATACTACGTGCTACCCGTCTGAAACGACGGAGGGCTACGAATGGTTTCTGGCGAAAACCTTTAACGTAAAGAACTTGATATCGTTGAAGGAACTGATAGCTTTTAAAAAAATATAGTGACGAAAACCGTTGCTAAAGAGGTCACTCCCGGTGAAGGGATCTCGGCTCTTTCCCCGTAGAATGGGGTGCAGGATATTCCAACTGAATACCGCGATGCAAAGAAAAAGTAATCGGCTATAGTGAAGTTAATGCCCTGACGCAAAATTCTGTCCAAGGGGTCACTCCCGGTGAAGGGATCTCGGCCCTTGCCTCGTCGACTGAGGAGCAGGATATTCCAACTGAATATCACGATGCAAAACAAAAGTGAACGTCCTTGCAATAACAGCTTTTTTTGAAAAAGTGTTCCAACAACATCAGATTAGGTTTGTTTTTAACTTGCATTGATCCGAATCAACGCAGTCCCATCAATTGATCACACCAAAAAGAACGAAAATATACTGATGTACGTATATGCCATCCGCATTCGCCACTGGGTCCCGTCATTACCCGTTAGGTTAGCTAACTAACGACAGAGCGGGGACTGGACTAGCGCGGATGTAAAACATATACAACATCTACTAATATATATACCAATATATTATATTTCGCTCAAGGCGTGAAAGAAATGCAACATCACAGAAAATGTACAGCATCACAGAAACAATACAGATATCTGGGATCCCCGGGTTTCACAGAGCCACTACTGAAACCCGACGTTCCCCTGGTCGTGTGGATAGCCTGTGCAATGAAATCCTAGACCCCTACGGGCGCGGCAAGTCACCCGCCAAAACCTGAAGCGAGGCAGCCCCCTTCAGCACCGTGAATGGACCACCCAGCACTTCACGGAATCCGGTAACTTGGGCACCCCTCCTGGGTCAACCTGTACCCCCTACGAGTGCGGCGAATAGCCTGCCAATCCTAGAGTGAAGCCCCCTCCGTCTCAATGCCATGAGATGCGGGCTTGTTGCCCTATAGAACCCGGTTATCCGTGCACCCCTCCGCGGGGTAATCCTAGTACAGAAAGTAAAATATACATACAACGGGTACATCGACCGCAACCTGGCCGTGCCCCAAAATAATAATACAATCAGGCAGTGACGGCAGTCCACATGTCGGACGCTCGCCCCGCAAAATCAAATGTACATAATACAACCACAACTGTACTAGCATTGCATCCAGGCTATCCCCCACGACCAATCCGCAACATCACAGCAAAAACAGAACATCAACGTGAAAGTCACGTTCGCAAATCCGTCTAACCGGGCTATAGCAGTTAGACCGGATTTATCGATCAAGTGACATTCACGGTCGCAGATATAATGTAAATACTGTGAAATAATGTGTTTAAATATTCGATCGATCAAACATTAACAAGTGGGCCCCAAGCGATACTGTAACAGATCAAGAAATCCTGGGCCCAAAATTAATATTCCAAAACCCATGAAATCACTCCAGAAGCCCACTGTAAAAACCCAACCCACTGAATCATCCATACTGCGGCGGAACCGCGGCAACAAGTAGGGTGTTGCCGCGGTTCCGCGCTCTACTGTAGAGATCAGCGTGTCGAAATTTTGCAGAACTCTTAGAATCTCAAGTACATCAATTTTATACAACCTGAAAAAAATTTTCGAGACCACAAATTTTCAACAGAAACTGATGCGAAGGTAAAATGCAGTTTTGGAACTTTTTGATCGATCGGAAATGCAAACACATTAAACCAAGCTAGACTAAGTTAATGGCGAGGCTCTGATACCACTGTAAGTGCACGGCGGCGCCCCGGCCGTCAATCCGACGCCGGAATGCGGAAGCGGTGAAAAACTTTAATTTTCTTGAACTTAGCAAACCGGCATCACCGCGCACTAAACATCCGGATCGTAACCATTAACAAGTCTAAGCTACTAACTACAAGATAGGGAAGAGAAGTATACCGACAGATCCGAGTCCTCCGGTCTTCTCGTCGTCGTCCCGATCTCCTGCGGAATGTCCCGTCTCCTCCTCGTCGCCGGAAGTGCACCACATCGCCTACATCGTTTACGGGCTCCCACCTCAATGCCGAGGCAACTCGGGCACGAAGCCGGCTACTCGACGTGCCCAAGATATGCTGTAGAATATCTAGAGAAGAAGTCTCATTTGGGGTTTTGGAGCTTTGCCATTTTTTTGTGGTGGAGGAAAAAGAACTTGGAGAGAGGTGGGAAAAATGTAGCATACAAAAGAATGAATGTATCATATTTTCTTCACTCATGAAATGAATCCCCTTCCATTCCCTTCCATAGGAATGGCCGGCCCCCCCTTCCATGTGAGATTGGAGAGAGAAAGAGTAAGGTCAAGGGGGTGGGTGGAATGCAATGATGCAAGCAAGTGATGATGAAAGAATCCAATGATCACAACCATAACCCACACTCCAAAACAAGTAATCAACAACCATGATGGTTACTAAAAGTCAAGCCATCAAGAAGATATGAAGTCAAATGATGGGACAAGTATCATGACATGATAATATGCAAAGACCCCCTCCACAAATGCTTATTTGCAACAATGCAAATAAGCCCTCCTCCACCAATCTTCGGCCAATGAACGGAACAATGGAAATCGGCCGAAACGGAAAGCAAACTGGCAACTCCAGAAAACTGGTCCCGTAATAAATTACAGGAAAACCCCGATACTGTGCATACACACCCGCATCTGTATTTCGACCGAAATACAAATTCAATGAGACAAAATCTCCACTGTACTATACTAGAATCCGGCTTATACCAAAACCGGCTAGTAATATCTGTTCGATCCTGATCCGTGCAATACCGCACGTATCTGATCGAACCCTGCCATATAACCATACGGCCTATAGTACAAACTGTCCGATCCTGATCCGTGCAATACCGCACGTATATGATCGGACCTTGCCATATCTCCATACGGCCTCTACAACCTTTCGCCCGAAAGCTGAGTAACTGAATGTGGGGGACTCTAAAGACTCGTCAACACCTTGGTTGTGGATTTAACCACTAGCACGTCAGAGGTATAAGCCAATACGTAACGGGCTACCAGGTATTGACTAAAAGGGACGTCTGTGAGTGAACTCAGCCAGACAACCCTACTGAGCCTGTCAGTGACAATATCCGTACAGTCCGGTCCGTTCGTCTATGAGCATCGCATGGCGGGCCTAGGGGGTTGGTAAAAGTCAGACCCCCAAAAGTTGTACAAGTCGTGTCGGAGTGTAGCCCAGAACACCCTGAGATACTACTGGAATACCTACCAGTAAATCTCCTTGCCTCGGACGAGGGCTTCGTGTAATGGCTCTCCTAGACACAGCACGACCTCACCCCCAACACCGGGAGAGACGAACCCCTGAAGATACGCTCACTGCCTCCATGTGGCTCGGGACTGTACCCAACTAAAACCTGTTTGCACGACTCCTTTGAGCCGTGGTAGGGTAGTAATCAAAGTACAGTGGGAACTCACACAAGACAAATGACGATCCCCAGGTCGATGAACTAACCTGCACACATGTCACCAGGGAACTGCCATCTGACGTCTGGTAAATGACCAACTGGCATGTTCCCGGCGAGTCCTGTCCGGTGTACTCATAACCCAATGAGCACCTGTATACATCTTAGGTGATCCAACTGACACCAGTGGCTTGTGAGACCGGCCACCGCCCCTCGTCGGGGTCTCGACTGTATACACTAGTCTACTATGGAGTATCGATGCCCTGTCTCGAAACTCACACGACTAGGGACCATTTCAGGATATGCTTATAGACCCCAGCTCCCACTTATATGATCGCCCTCATACTGCTGGTGGTCAAGCAAGAATCCTAGGGGCTCTATCAACGTGTAATAGCGACGTGTCAGGTCACCTAAAACAGTACACGATGATAAAGGTAAACCAGATAGCATACTATCATCTCGAGTAAGACTGTCCTACCGGGATAGGTCCTCCCTCAATCACCGCAATCACGTGCCTGTGATCCAATAATTGACTCTGAGGGCATTATCTCCAACAATCTCCCACTTGCACTCAAGGCTAATTATTGCGATGTCGCATACTCACAGCCCGTGTGATACCGAACACCCAACTCCTCTACTAGTCAGTCTCACAAAGCTCGCTTGCGAAACTATTGCGTTCGAGGAATAGCCTTAGTGAGTGGATCCGCCTTGATGTCTCTTTCTATGTCTCTCTATATCTCAAGTTCGCGGAGAAACCCATCTCCCGAAAAGAGCAATACCTGTCTTAGAATGCGTCTGGATGTCTGATGGGACATAGCTCATAAATGAACTCCAAATCCAAACTTCTTAGACTGTATCGTCAACTGAACTTAATCAGTATCCTGCGCCATGCCACCCTCAGTATTGCCTTGGATCACCTGTCCAAAATACTGCCCCTCATCAGAAGGAAAAACTATAATTCTGACAACCTCCTTGTCGTCCATGTCACCTTGGAAGCCTGGAATGATAACTGTCTCCCGAATGAGGCTGTCGTTATCATATCCCTAGAACATCCACTTATGTTCTAAAACTGCTTCCGACTGTTTCTCCAGGATTGCACCAATGTCAACTTATTGCATCTAGTGCAAGAACAACATCTGGTGTGGTACTTGACATCTCATGATTGACTCAATTGCCTGAGCAAGTGATCTGCCAATCATGCACATCCCTCTCCCCTTTAGTCTGTAAGACACCTTTAGAGAGGGTGACTCCATCTTCTGCAGGTACACTACCGTGCATGGAGTCGTCCATTCTAAATACTCTTAGAATGCTGTCTAAGTACCCTGATTGGGAAACCACCCAAATCTAGATCTAAAACCATAGATCTAGTAACCAGTATGTCTGATACAAAATCCATTTCCTTTGTGGAGAAATCACTGTGTGACGACCAAAGTATGACCGATCGTGGTATAGGAGTTTCCTTTCCTATTCTGTGTATGTCATCCTAATACCAGGATATCACACCCTACTACCTTCTCAACAGATCCATCCCCTATTCTGATGAAGTCAAACCCATGACTGTCACGTCAGAAATAGATGATCTATCTCCGCTACACCTGCTTTAGTCTATAAATAGACATAAGCTACCTGTCCACCAATGCTTCCGCTGCTCCCACTGACTACGACAACCCTCTGGCAGAGTCATATACACGTACACTTCTGAAGCGAGTTCAGAACGACGCTATACTCATCCTCCTGCCGGGTCTCACAGTCTGGAACAACAGCAATGGTAAGTGTGGGTAAACAAGAACTTCCCTGTCACCGTCCTTGAGGCTACCGTAGTACCTCTCGGGTGCCTGAAGTTACCCACCTTATCTGCGGAGTGGCCAATGGAATGTCAATCCAGATTGAATCTTTAGGTTCCTTATCAAATCTTTTGTAATCGTTTGTGGTTCTGGAATCACTTCCAGTTCTACCATACTCCCACTACTGTTTTCTGAAAAAATCCATTTTTAATAAAACTGTGGCGAGTCTAGAACAATATCGCTATTGTTCATCCAGATGGTAGAAAGTCAACCCTCGTCATAGCCTGGGTCAACCCACAAACAGCCATTACAGAAACGTGCCTTGAGTTATCCAGAGTCTGGTTTTAATCATAAGCCGGACAACTCCCCGTACCTTAACATCGTTAAGATATGAACTGTTCTATATCCAATATAGAACCAGAGGCACTGATTTAATTGAACCAGATTCAAATCATGCAGCTGTCTCCAGTGCATGTCTACTAAATGGAAGGAGGCCGATCAGCGTTACTCAACTTAGGAATGCTTCCAATTATGAGTAACCTGAAAGAGAAGCAAGTTCTCTTAACCATTACTATCAACTGAATACCATATACAAGTATCTACATCTTCGATCTCTTTGAAGAATCCCGATACTTGCAACACTTGGTTCTCTACTCTATTCAAATACCTATAACTTCTCAAAATTCGGACCCTGTGTTTCCACGAAACACCTGTCTAAAAACTAGAGAAGTCATAAGTAAACCGAATATAGTACGAGGACCAACCCCTCTGTCCTGATGGACCCTGGACAACATACAATACTCTGTATAAGTCCCTTGAGTCTGAAAACTCATTCACTGTGTGTCGTAGGTTGAAAACTGTACTTATGGTTAAGAAGAATTACACCGCTGTTTAATGCTCCTTACCTAACCATCCACTGATATAGGTAAATGTCGTAGACATAATTTCAGAAAGGTATATCTCACTCTATGAAAATAGACGTACAGATATATCAATTTGAAATTGGTGCATAAAAGCGGATATTCAAAACCAAATATTTGCCGACCGGCAAACAACCCAGGTGATTTCCTCAAATATCACCGATTACAACGAATCCAGATATAATGAGGATGATCACCCAATTCCCAATAACCTACTCCCACTCATCATCTGTAAAACCATACAGATGTGAGAATCATACTTGGTAAATACATACCCTGGAGTAAGTATCTAATCGGGAAATCAGTTTTCTTTTAACATTACACAGTGAAACTGAAACATCGAAATGTTTCGATAGGGTATCCTGGTATTCCTAGTAATGCCTCTACCATTATCCAGATTCACAACTGTAACCGTGTAATTCCTTGCCACCTCTCCAAATCCCTTCATATGTCTTTAGTCTTTACCTTCTGCACACCCCTTAGGCCAAATGGTTTTCTTCCTTCCCTACCATTCGGCACCAGCTTATGGTTTGGAAGAAGACTATCCAATAAGCATAATGGGTGTACTGTCCTAATCCTAGGAACACTCGCAATGCGAGAGAAGGTGAAGATAAAAGTCACCTGAATAAATCTTATTCCTATTTCTCCTGAACCAGAATCCATCCCCGAACTGGAACAAGTTCCTTTCGAGTTCGTATATAACCATACGATGGAGTATCCAATAAACTGTGGATCTTCGTAGTGATACGGAGTGTCCTGGAGAAATACAAAGGTGATTTAGGATTGGCGAAGGAATACTTGGTTTGGTCGTGAATATCTGTTGCAATTTACTTTGCCCTCTTACTAATCCCTTGCTTTGTCTTAACTTAATACCTTCTGTACACCATCGTTAGGCTAATTGGTTTTCTTCTTTCCCTACCGGTCGGCACCAGCCTAAGGTTTGGAAGAAGACAATCCAATTTGCGTAATAGGTGTACTACCCCTAAACCAAGGAGTACTCGTAACCTGAGAGAGGGTAAAAGGAAAAGACAACTGAATAATCCTATCCGTTTTCTCCAGAACCGAAAACCATCCTCGAATAAATCCCTTCGAGTTCGTATCTAACCATACGATGGTTTTGTCCAATGGAAGTGGACGTTCGTAATAGTACGGGGTGTCCTGGAGAAAAGGGTAAAAGTAGGAGTGGCAATGAGGTCTGCAACTCTGACAATCCAAAAGCCAGTGTTAAGAAGGTTCGGTCAACTTGGTCACTGAGTCATAGTCTTAGGGTCGGGTCAATGGTCGCTGCCAAAGAAAGAGAGAGAAAAGAAACACTCAGCGTGCACTCTAAACTAGATGAGAATGGTTACCAATTTATCTAATCAGGAAACCTCCCACTGTACCTCAAAATCTCCTCCAAACCTGAAAGAAGAATTAGTCGGGGTCACCCGAGGAGTAAACTAACTCATCAGTGGGAATCGGGATCCAACTCTCATCGCATGAAAACGTGACGGAATCCGCTCACGGTATCACACTCCAGAAGGTATGCGCATATCTGGCAAGTTTCAGTTCTTTTGAAACTCCTGATGTGATTTCTGCCCCATGCTCTTATGACCTTGGCGAAGGTCAACAAATCATAAGTCACATGTCAAGTTCTACCCGTCATTATCCAGGGTTAATCTGAATCCACCCGTACAAGCCCTTGACGAAGGTCAACAAGGCTATACGACTGTCCCAAACCAACGCATCTATCTATGCAGCAGAAAGGTAACAAGCAGCTACCATACACTATGCCTTGACGAAGGTCAACAAACATAGCATGAATACTACGTGCTACCCGTCTGAAACGACGGAGGGCTACGAATGGTTTCTGGCGAAAACCTTTAACGTAAAGAACTTGATATCGTTGAAGGAACTGATAGCTTTTAAAAAAATATAGTGACGAAAACCGTTGCTAAAGAGGTCACTCCCGGTGAAGGGATCTCGGCTCTTTCCCCGTAGAATGGGGTGCAGGATATTCCAACTGAATACCGCGATGCAAAGAAAAAGTAATCGGCTATAGTGAAGTTAATGCCCTGATGCAAAATTCTGTCCAAGGGGTCACTCCCGGTGAAGGGATCTCGGCCCTTGCCTCGTCGACTGAGGAGCAGGATATTCCAACTGAATATCACGATGCAAAACAAAAGTGAACGTCCTTGCAATAACAGCTTTTTTTGAAAAAGTGTTCCAACAACATCAGATTAGGTTTGTTTTTAACTTGCATTGATCCGAATCAACGCAGTCCCATCAATTGATCACACCAAAAAGAACGAAAATATACTGATGTACGTATATGCCATCCGCATTCGCCACTGGGTCCCGTCATTACCCGTTAGGTTAGCTAACTAACGACAGAGCGGGGACTGGACTAGCGCGGATGTAAAACATATACAACATCTACTAATATATATACCAATATATTATATTTCGCTCAAGGCGTGAAAGAAATGCAACATCACAGAAAATGTACAGCATCACAGAAACAATACAGATATCTGGGATCCCCGGGTTTCACAGAGCCACTACTGAAACCCGACGTTCCCCTGGTCGTGTGGATAGCCTGTGCAATGAAATCCTAGACCCCTACGGGCGCGGCAAGTCACCCGCCAAAACCTGAAGCGAGGCAGCCCCCTTCAGCACCGTGAATGGACCACCCAGCACTTCACGGAATCCGGTAACTTGGGCACCCCTCCTGGGTCAACCTGTACCCCCTACGAGTGCGGCGAATAGCCTGCCAATCCTAGAGTGAAGCCCCCTCCGTCTCAATGCCATGAGATGCGGGCTTGTTGCCCTATAGAACCCGGTTATCCGTGCACCCCTCCGCGGGGTAATCCTAGTACAGAAAGTAAAATATACATACAACGGGTACATCGACCGCAACCTGGCCGTGCCCCAAAATAATAATACAATCAGGCAGTGACGGCAGTCCACATGTCGGACGCTCGCCCCGCAAAATCAAATGTACATAATACAACCACAACTGTACTAGCATTGCATCCAGGCTATCCCCCACGACCAATCCACAACATCACAGCAAAAACAGAACATCAACGTGAAAGTCACGTTCGCAAATCCGTCTAACCGGGCTATAGCAGTTAGACCGGATTTATCGATCAAGTGACATTCACGGTCGCAGATATAATGTAAATACTGTGAAATAATGTGTTTAAATATTCGATCGATCAAACATTAACAAGTGGGCCCCAAGCGATACTGTAACAGATCAAGAAATCCTGGGCCCAAAATTAATATTCCAAAACCCATGAAATCACTCCAGAAGCCCACTGTAAAAACCCAACCCACTGAATCATCCATACTGCGGCGGAACCGCGGCAACAAGTAGGGTGTTGCCGCGGTTCCGCGCTCTACTGTAGAGATCAGCGTGTCGAAATTTTGCAGAACTCTTAGAATCTCAAGTACATCAATTTTATACAACCTGAAAAAAATTTTCGAGACCAAAAATTTTCAACAGAAACTGATGCGAAGGTAAAATGCAGTTTTGGAACTTTTTGATCGATCGGAAATGCAAACACATTAAACCAAGCTAGACTAAGTTAATGGCGAGGCTCTGATACCACTGTAAGTGCACGGCGGCGCCCCGGCCGTCAATCCGACGCCGGAATGCGGAAGCGGTGAAAAACTTTAATTTTCTTGAACTTAGCAAACCGGCACCACCGCGCACTAAACATCCGGATCGTAACCATTAACAAGTCTAAGCTACTAACTACAAGATAGGGAAGAGAAGTATACCGACAGATCCGAGTCCTCCGGTCTTCTCGTCGTCGTCCCGATCTCCTGCGGAATGTCCCGTCTCCTCCTCGTCGCCGGAAGTGCACCACATCGCCTACATCGTTTACGGGCTCCCACCTCAATGCCGAGGCAACTCGGGCACGAAGCCGGCTACTCGACGTGCCCAAGATATGCTGTAGAATATCTAGGGAAGAAGTCTCATTTGGGGTTTTGGAGCTTTGCCATTTTTTTGTGGTGGAGGAAAAAGAACTTGGAGAGAGGTGGGAAAAATGTAGCATACAAAAGAATGAATGTATCATATTTTCTTCACTCATGAAATGAATCCCCTTCCATTCCCTTCCATAGGAATGGCCGGCCCCCCCTTCCATGTGAGATTGGAGAGAGAAAGAGTAAGGTCAAGGGGGTGGGTGGAATGCAATGATGCAAGCAAGTGATGATGAAAGAATCCAATGATCACAACCATAACCCACACTCCAAAACAAGTAATCAACAACCATGATGGTTACTAAAAGTCAAGCCATCAAGAAGATATGAAGTCAAATGATGGGACAAGTATCATGACATGATAATATGCAAAGACCCCCTCCACAAATGCTTATTTGCAACAATGCAAATAAGCCCTCCTCCACCAATCTTCGGCCAATGAACGGAACAATGGAAATCGGCCGAAACGGAAAGCAAACTGGCAACTCCAGAAAACTGGTCCCGTAATAAATTACAGGAAAACCCCGATACTGTGCATACACACCCGCATCTGTATTTCGACCGAAATACAAATTCAATGAGACAAAATCTCCACTGTACTATACTAGAATCCGGCTTATACCAAAACCGGCTAGTAATATCTGTTCGATCCTGATCCGTGCAATACCGCACGTATCTGATCGAACCCTGCCATATAACCATACGGCCTATAGTACAAACCGTCCGATCCTGATCCGTGCAATACCGCACGTATATGATCGGACCTTGCCATATCTCCATACGGCCTCTACAACCTTTCGCCCGAAAGCTGAGTAACTGAATGTGGGGGACTCTAAAGACTCGTCAACACCTTGGTTGTGGATTTAACCACTAGCACGTCAGAGGTATAAGCCAATACGTAACGGGCTACCAGGTATTGACTAAAAGGGACGTCTGTGAGTGAACTCAGCCAGACAACCCTACTGAGCCTGTCAGTGACAATATCCGTACAGTCCGGTCCGTTCGTCTATGAGCATCGCATGGCGGGCCTAGGGGGTTGGTAAAAGTCAGACCCCCAAAAGTTGTACAAGTCGTGTCGGAGTGTAGCCCAGAACACCCTGAGATACTACTGGAATACCTACCAGTAAATCTCCTTGCCTCGGACGAGGGCTTCGTGTAATGGCTCTCCTAGACACAGCACGACCTCACCCCCAACACCGGGAGAGACGAACCCCTGAAGATACGCTCACTGCCTCCATGTGGCTCGGGACTGTACCCAACTAAAACCTTGTTTGCACGACTCCTTTGAGCCGTGGTAGGGTAGTAATCAAAGTACAGTGGGAACTCACACAAGACAAATGACGATCCCCAGGTCGATGAACTAACCTGCACACATGTCACCAGGGAACTGCCATCTGACGTCTGGTAAATGACCAACTGGCATGTTCCCGGCGAGTCCTGTCCGGTGTACTCATAACCCAATGAGCACCTGTATACATCTTAGGTGATCCAACTGACACCAGTGGCTTGTGAGACCGGCCACCGCCCCTCGTCGGGGTCTCGACTGTATACACTAGTCTACTATGGAGTATCGATGCCCTGTCTCGAAACTCACACGACTAGGGACCATTTCAGGATATGCTTATAGACCCCAGCTCCCACTTATATGATCGCCCTCATACTGCTGGTGGTCAAGCAAGAATCCTAGGGGCTCTATCAACGTGTAATAGCGACGTGTCAGGTCACCTAAAACAGTACACGATGATAAAGGTAAACCAGATAGCATACTATCATCTCGAGTAAGACTGTCCTACCGGGATAGGTCCTCCCTCAATCACCGCAATCACGTGCCTGTGATCCAATAATTGACTCTGAGGGCATTATCTCCAACAATCTCCCACTTGCACTCAAGGCTAATTATTGCGATGTCGCATACTCACAGCCCGTGTGATACCGAACACCCAACTCCTCTACTAGTCAGTCTCACAAAGCTCGCTTGCGAAACTATTGCGTTCGAGGAATAGCCTTAGTGAGTGGATCCGCCTTGATGTCTCTTTCTATGTCTCTCTATATCTCAAGTTCGCGGAGAAACCCATCTCCCGAAAAGAGCAATACCTGTCTTAGAATGCGTCTGGATGTCTGATGGGACATAGCTCATAAATGAACTCCAAATCCAAACTTCTTAGACTGTATCGTCAACTGAACTTAATCAGTATCCTGCGCCATGCCACCCTCAGTATTGCCTTGGATCACCTGTCCAAAATACTGCCCCTCATCAGAAGGAAAAACTATAATTCTGACAACCTCCTTGTCGTCCATGTCACCTTGGAAGCCTGGAATGATAACTGTCTCCCGAATGAGGCTGTCGTTATCATATCCCTAGAACATCCACTTATGTTCTAAAACTGCTTCCGACTGTTTCTCCAGGATTGCACCAATGTCAACTTATTGCATCTAGTGCAAGAACAACATCTGGTGTGGTACTTGACATCTCATGATTGACTCAATTGCCTGAGCAAGTGATCTGCCAATCATGCACATCCCTCTCCCCTTTAGTCTGTAAGACACCTTTAGAGAGGGTGACTCATCTTCTGCAGTACACTACCGTGCATGGAGTCGTCCATTCTAAATACTCTTAGAATGCTGTCTAAGTACCCTGATTGGGAAACCACCCAAATCTAGATCTAAAACCATAGATCTAGTAACCAGTATGTCTGATACAAAATCCATTTCCTTTGTGGAGAAATCACTGTGTGACGACCAAAGTATGACCGATCGTGGTATAGGAGTTTCCTTTCCTATTCTGTGTATGTCATCCTAATACCAGGATATCACACCCTACTACCTTCTCAACAGATCCATCCCCTATTCTGATGAAGTCAAACCCATGACTGTCACGTCAGAAATAGATGATCTATCTCCGCTACACCTGCTTTAGTCTATAAATAGACATAAGCTACCTGTCCACCAATGCTTCCGCTGCTCCCACTGACTACGACAACCCTCTGGCAGAGTCATATACACGTACACTTCTGAAGCGAGTTCAGAACGACGCTATACTCATCCTCCTGCCGGGTCTCACAGTCTGGAACAACAGCAATGGTAAGTGTGGGTAAACAAGAACTTCCCTGTCACCGTCCTTGAGGCTACCGTAGTACCTCTCGGGTGCTGAAGTTACCCACCTTATCTGCGGAGTGGCCAATGGAATGTCAATCCAGATTGAATCTTTAGGTTCCTTATCAAATCTTTTGTAATCGTTTGTGGTTCTGGAATCACTTCCAGTTCTACCATACTCCCACTACTGTTTTCTGAAAAAATCCATTTTTAATAAAACTGTGGCGAGTCTAGAACAATATCGCTATTGTTCATCCAGATGGTAGAAAGTCAACCCTCGTCATAGCCTGGGTCAACCCACAAACAGCCATTACAGAAACGTGCCTTGAGTTATCCAGAGTCTGGTTTTAATCATAAGCCGGACAACTCCCGTACCTTAACATCGTTAAGATATGAACTGTTCTATATCCAATATAGAACCAGAGGCACTGATTTAATTGAACCAGATTCAAATCATGCAGCTGTCTCCAGTGCATGTCTACTAAATGGAAGGAGGCCGATCAGCGTTACTCAACTTAGGAATGCTTCCAATTATGAGTAACCTGAAAGAGAAGCAAGTTCTCTTAACCATTACTATCAACTGAATACCATATACAAGTATCTACATCTTCGATCTCTTTGAAGAATCCCGATACTTGCAACACTTGGTTCTCTACTCTATTCAAATACCTATAACTTCTCAAAATTCGGACCCTGTGTTTCCACGAAACACCTGTCTAAAAACTAGAGAAGTCATAAGTAAACCGAATATAGTACGAGGACCAACCCCTCTGTCCTGATGGGACCCTGGACAACATACAATACTCTGTATAAGTCCCTTGAGTCTGAAAACTCATTCACTGTGTGTCGTAGGTTGAAAACTGTACTTATGGTTAAGAAGAATTACACCGCTGTTTAATGCTCCTTACCTAACCATCCACTGATATAGGTAAATGTCGTAGACATAATTTCAGAAAGGTATATCTCACTCTATGAAAATAGACGTACAGATATATCAATTTGAAATTGGTGCATAAAAGCGGATATTCAAAACCAAATATTTGCCGACCGGCAAACAACCCAGGTGATTTCCTCAAATATCACCGATTACAACGAATCCAGATATAATGAGGATGATCACCCAATTCCCAATAACCTACTCCCACTCATCATCTGTAAAACCATACAGATGTGAGAATCATACTTGGTAAATACATACCCTGGAGTAAGTATCTAATCGGGAAATCAGTTTTCTTTTAACATTACACAGTGAAACTGAAACATCGAAATGTTTCGATAGGGTATCCTGGTATTCCTAGTAATGCCTCTACCATTATCCAGATTCACAACTGTAACCGTGTAATTCCTTGCCACCTCTCCAAATCCCTTCATATGTCTTTAGTCTTTACCTTCTGCACACCCCCTTAGCCAAATGGTTTTCTTCCTTCCCTACCATTCGGCACCAGCCTATGGTTTGGAAGAAGACTATCCAATAAGCATAATGGGTGTACTGTCCTAATCCTAGGAACACTCGCAATGCGAGAGAAGGTGAAGATAAAAGTCACCTGAATAAATCTTATTCCTATTTCTCCTGAACCAGAATCCATCCCCGAACTGGAACAAGTTCCTTTCGAGTTCGTATATAACCATACGATGGAGTATCCAATAAACTGTGGATCTTCGTAGTGATACGGAGTGTCCTGGAGAAATACAAAGGTGATTTAGGATTGGCGAAGGAATACTTGGTTTGGTCGTGAATATCTGTTGCAATTTACTTTGCCCTCTTACTAATCCCTTGCTTTGTCTTAACTTAATACCTTCTGTACACCATCGTTAGGCTAATTGGTTTTCTTCTTTCCCTACCGGTCGGCACCAGCCTAAGGTTTGGAAGAAGACAATCCAATTTGCGTAATAGGTGTACTACCCCTAAACCAAGGAGTACTCGTAACCTGAGAGAGGGTAAAAGGAAAAGACAACTGAATAATCCTATCCGTTTTCTCCAGAACCGAAAACCATCCTCGAATAAATCCCTTCGAGTTCGTATCTAACCATACGATGGTTTTGTCCAATGGAAGTGGACGTTCGTAATAGTACGGGGTGTCCTGGAGAAAAGGGTAAAAGTAGGAGTGGCAATGAGGTCTGCAACTCTGAAAATCCAAAAGCCAGTGTTAAGAAGGTTCGGTCAACTTGGTCACTGAGTCATAGTCTTAGGGTCGGGTCAATGGTCGCTGCCAAAGAAAGAGAGAGAAAAGAAACACTCAGCGTGCACTCTAAACTAGATGAGAATGGTTACCAATTTATCTAATCAGGAAACCTCCCACTGTACCTCAAAATCTCCTCCAAACCTGAAAGAAGAATTAGTCGGGGTCACCCGAGGAGTAAACTAACTCATCAGTGGGAATCGGGATCCAACTCTCATCGCATGAAAACGTGACGGAATCCGCTCACGGTATCACACTCCAGAAGGTATGCACATATCTGGCAAGTTTCAGTTCTTTTGAAACTCCCGATGTGATTTCTGCCCCATGCTCTTATGACCTTGGCGAAGGTCAACAAATCATAAGTCACATGTCAAGTTCTACCCGTCATTATCCAGGGTTAATCTGAATCCACCCGTACAAGCCCTTGACGAAGGTCAACAAGGCTATACGACTGTCCCAAACCAACGCATCTATCTATGCAGCAGAAAGGTAACAAGCAGCTACCATACACTATGCCTTGACGAAGGTCAACAAACATAGCATGAATACTACGTGCTACCCGTCTGAAACGACGGAGGGCTACGAATGGTTTCTGGCGAAAACCTTTAACGTAAAGAACTTGATATCGTTGAAGGAACTGATAGCTTTTAAAAAAATATAGTGACGAAAACCGTTGCTAAAGAGGTCACTCCCGGTGAAGGGATCTCGGCTCTTTCCCCGTAGAATGGGGTGCAGGATATTCCAACTGAATACCGCGATGCAAAGCAAAAGTAATCGGCTATAGTGAAGTTAATGCCCTGACGCAAAATTCTGTCCAAGGGGTCACTCCCGGTGAAGGGATCTCGGCCCTTGCCTCGTCGACTGAGGAGCAGGATATTCCAACTGAATATCACGATGCAAAACAAAAGTGAACGTCCTTGCAATAACAGCTTTTTTTGAAAAAGTGTTCCAACAACATCAGATTAGGTTTGTTTTTAACTTGCATTGATCCGAATCAACGCAGTCCCATCAATTGATCACACCAAAAAGAACGAAAATATACTGATGTACGTATATGCCATCCGCATTCGCCACTGGGTCCCGTCATTACCCGTTAGGTTAGCTAACTAACGACAGAGCGGGGACTGGACTAGCGCGGATGTAAAACATATACAACATCTACTAATATATATACCAATATATTATATTTCGCTCAAGGCGTGAAAGAAATGCAACATCACAGAAAATGTACAGCATCACAGAAACAATACAGATATCTGGGATCCCCGGGTTTCACAGAGCCACTACTGAAACCCGACGTTCCCCTGGTCGTGTGGATAGCCTGTGCAATGAAATCCTAGACCCCTACGGGCGCGGCAAGTCACCCGCCAAAACCTGAAGCGAGGCAGCCCCCTTCAGCACCGTGAATGGACCACCCAGCACTTCACGGAATCCGGTAACTTGGGCACCCCTCCTGGGTCAACCTGTACCCCCTACGAGTGCGGCGAATAGCCTGCCAATCCTAGAGTGAAGCCCCCTCCGTCTCAATGCCATGAGATGCGGGCTTGTTGCCCTATAGAACCCGGTTATCCGTGCACCCCTCCGCGGGGTAATCCTAGTACAGAAAGTAAAATATACATACAACGGGTACATCGACCGCAACCTGGCCGTGCCCCAAAATAATAATACAATCAGGCAGTGACGGCAGTCCACATGTCGGACGCTCGCCCCGCAAAATCAAATGTACATAATACAACCACAACTGTACTAGCATTGCATCCAGGCTATCCCCCACGACCAATCCGCAACATCACAGCAAAAACAGAACATCAACGTGAAAGTCACGTTCGCAAATCCGTCTAACCGGGCTATAGCAGTTAGACCGGATTTATCTATCAAGTGACATTCACGGTCGCAGATATAATGTAAATACTGTGAAATAATGTGTTTAAATATTCGATCGATCAAACATTAACAAGTGGGCCCCAAGCGATACTGTAACAGATCAAGAAATCCTGGGCCCAAAATTAATATTCCAAAACCCATGAAATCACTCCAGAAGCCCACTGTAAAAACCCAACCCACTGAATCATCCATACTGCGGCGGAACCGCGGCAACAAGTAGGGTGTTGCCGCGGTTCCGCGCTCTACTGTAGAGATCAGCGTGTCGAAATTTTGCAGAACTCTTAGAATCTCAAGTACATCAATTTTATACAACCTGAAAAAAATTTTCGAGACCAAAAATTTTCAACAGAAACTGATGCGAAGGTAAAATGCAGTTTTGGAACTTTTGGATCGATCGGAAATGCAAACACATTAAACCAAGCTAGACTAAGTTAATGGCGAGGCTCTGATACCACTGTAAGTGCACGGCGGCGCCCCGGCCGTCAATCCGACGCCGGAATGCGGAAGCGGTGAAAAACTTTAATTTTCTTGAACTTAGCAAACCGGCACCACCGCGCACTAAACATCCGGATCGTAACCATTAACAAGTCTAAGCTACTAACTACAAGATAGGGAAGACAAGTATACCGACAGATCCGAGTCCTCCGGTCTTCTCGTCGTCGTCCCGATCTCCTGCGGAATGTCCCGTCTCCTCCTCGTCGCCGGAAGTGCACCACATCGCCTACATCGTTTACGGGCTCCCACCTCAATGCCGAGGCAACTCGGGCACGAAGCCGGCTACTCGACGTGCCCAAGATATGCTGTAGAATATCTAGAGAAGAAGTCTCATTTGGGGTTTTGGAGCTTTGCCATTTTTTTGTGGTGGAGGAAAAAGAACTTGGAGAGAGGTGGGAAAAATGTAGCATACAAAAGAATGAATGTATCATATTTTCTTCACTCATGAAATGAATCCCCTTCCATTCCCTTCCATAGGAATGGCCGGCCCCCCCTTCCATGTGAGATTGGAGAGAGAAAGAGTAAGGTCAAGGGGGTGGGTGGAATGCAATGATGCAAGCAAGTGATGATGAAAGAATCCAATGATCACAACCATAACCCACACTCCAAAACAAGTAATCAACAACCATGATGGTTACTAAAAGTCAAGCCATCAAGAAGATATGAAGTCAAATGATGGGACAAGTATCATGACATGATAATATGCAAAGACCCCCTCCACAAATGCTTATTTGCAACAATGCAAATAAGCCCTCCTCCACCAATCTTCAGCCAATGAACGGAACAATGGAAATCGGCCGAAACGGAAAGCAAACTGGCAACTCCAGAAAACTGGTCCCGTAATAAATTACAGGAAAACCCCGATACTGTGCATACACACCCGCATCTGTATTTCGACCGAAATACAAATGCAATGAGACAAAATCTCCACTGTACTATACTAGAATCCGGCTTATACCAAAACCGGCTAGTAATATCTGTTCGATCCTGATCCGTGCAATACCGCACGTATCTGATCGAACCCTGCCATATAACCATACGGCCTATAGTACAAACTGTCCGATCCTGATCCGTGCAATACCGCACGTATATGATCGGACCTTGCCATATCTCCATACGGCCTCTACAACCTTTCGCCCGAAAGCTGAGTAACTGAATGTGGGGGACTCTAAAGACTCTTCAACACCTTGGTTGTGGATTTAACCACTAGCACGTCAGAGGTATAAGCCAATACGTAACGGGCTACCAGGTATTGACTAAAAGGGACGTCTGTGAGTGAACTCAGCCAGACAACCCTACTGAGCCTGTCAGTGACAATATCCGTACAGTCCGGTCCGTTCGTCTATGAGCATCGCATGGCGGGCCTAGGGGGTTGGTAAAAGTCAGACCCCCAAAAGCGGTACAAGTCGTGTCGGAGTGTAGCCCAGAACACCCTGAGATACTACTGGAATACCTACCAGTAAATCTCCTTGCCTCGGCCGAGGGCTTCGTGTAATGGCTCTCCTAGACACAGCACGACCTCACCCCCAACACCGGGAGAGACGAACCCCTGAAGATACGCTCACTGCCTCCATGTGGCTCGGGACTGTACCCAACTAAAACCTGTTTGCACGACTCCTTTGAGCCGTGGTAGGGTAGTAATCAAAGTACAGTGGGAACTCACACAAGACAAATGACGATCCCCAGGTCGATGAACTAACCTGCACACATGTCACCAGGGAACTGCCATCTGACGTCTGGTATATGACCAACTGGCATGTTCCCGGCGAGTCCTGTCCGGTGTACTCATAACCCAATGAGCACCTGTATACATCTTAGGTGATCCAACTGACACCAGTGGCTTGTGAGACCGGCCACCGCCCCTCGTCGGGGTCTCGACTGTATACACTAGTCTACTATGGAGTATCGATGCCCTGTCTCGAAACTCACACGACTAGGGACCATTTCAGGATATGCTTATAGACCCCAGCTCCCACTTATATGATCGCCCTCATACTGCTGGTGGTCAAGCAAGAATCCTAGGGGCTCTATCAACGTGTAATAGCGACGTGTCAGGTCACCTAAAACAGTACACGATGATAAAGGTAAACCAGATAGCATACTATCATCTCGAGTAAGACTGTCCTACCGGGATAGGTCCTCCCTCAATCACCGCAATCACGTGCCTGTGATCCAATAATTGACTCTGAGGGCATTATCTCCAACATCGGGACTGTACCCAAAGACCACCGTTTTGCACGCCCTCATGGACGTGGTAAGGTGGAGATCAAAGCACAGTGGGAATCATACAAGACTCTATGACGATCTCGGGTCTACAGACTAACCTGCACAAGTGTCACCTGAGAACTGCCATCTGACGTGAGGTATAATACCATCTGGGAGTTCTCGGCGAGTCCGTCCAGTGTACCCAGTCTCCACTGAGCACCCTTATACCATCTCTGATGTCAAACACTAATGGATATGGGATCATCCATCGCCCATCTCATGGATCGAGAAGCGTATACGCTAGTCTACTCTGGTATATCGATGCCCCGTCTCGATACACCCACGACTAGGGACCTTGAAGGATGTACTTATGGACTACCATGTCCCCACTAGTATGATCTGCATCATAGTCCAGGTAGTCAAGTACACATCCTAAGGGCTTTACCAACATGTAACCATAAGACAGTTTAAAGAGACAAGTGTACATGTTAAGATAAAGAGCAACCAGATAGCATACTATCATATCGAGCAAGAAAGTCATCTCTATATATGTCCAAGCATCCAATATAATATACATCATCTGTACAATACTGGCCTCTAGGGCATACATACAACTAACAATCTCCCACTTGCACTAAGGCCAGCTGCTGTAGTATCGCATACCGAGCATCCCGAAGAGTCTCTCAAACTGTATCTGGGGTATGGCCTTCGTGAGTGGATCCGCCGTGTTGTTCTTCGTGTCAACTCTCCTGACCTCGATCTCCCGGCGATCAACTATCTCCCGGATCAGGTGATACCGCCTCAGAATATGCCTGGATCGCTGATGGGACCTGGGTTCCTTGGCCAAAGCCACCGATCCATTGTTATCGCAATACAAAGGTATTGGATGCTCAATGGATGGAACCACTCCAAGTTCAGTAATGAACTTCTTGATCCAGACAGCCTCTTTAGCAACATCGTTGGCAGCGATGTATTCAGCCTCCATCGTCGAGTCTGCCACGGTTTCCTGCTTGGAACTCTTCCAGCTAACCGCCCCTCCGTAAAGGGTAAAGACAAATCCCGACTGCGACTTAGAGTCGTCCTTATCACTCTGGAAGCTCGAATCGGTAAAGGACTCCACTTGGAGTTCTCCGTTACCATACATCAAGAGCATCTCTTTAGTCCTTCGTAAGTACTTGAGAATGCTCTTCACAGCTGTCCAGTGACTCTCTTCAGGATCAGCTTGATACCTGCTCACTACACTTAGTGAGTATGCAACATCGGGTCTGGTACATAGCATCGCGTACATGATAAAGCCTACAGCCGAAGCATAGGGTATCGCTTGCATGCGAGCTCTCTCCAAATCAGTCTTGGGAGACATCTCTTTGGAGAGAGTGACTCCAGAGATCGTGGGTAAGTTTCCACGCTTGGATTCTTCCATACTAAACCTCTTTAGTATGGTGTCAATGTACCTGGATTGGGACAATCCCCATATCCGTTTGGATCTATCTCTATAGATCCTGATTCCCAATATGCAGGAGGCATCACCAAGATCTTTCATTGAGAATCTTTGTGATAAGAAGAGCTTGACCGATTGCAGCATAGGAATATCATTTCCTATCAAGAGTATGTCGTCCACGTACAATACGAGGAAGACTACCTTACTCTCTGCCACCTTCTTGTAGATACAAGGTTCATCTGGATTTTTGACGAAATCAAACTCTTTGATAACGACGTCAAAGCAGATGTTCCAACTCCGCGATGCTTGCTTTAATCCATAAATGGATTTAAGCAGTTTGCACACCTTCTCGCTGCTCCCATTGTCTACGAAGCCCTCTGGCTGAGTCATGTACACGCACTCTTCTAAATCACCATTTAGAAAGGCGGTCTTAACATCCATTTGCCAGATTTCGTAATCATGATATGCAGCGATGACAAGCATGATCCGGATGGATTTAAGCATAGCCACTGGAGAAAAGGTTTCGTCATAGTCCACACCTGGTCTTTGGCGAAAACCTTTTGCAACAAGTCTAGCTTTGAAAGTCTCCACTTTCCCATCTACACCAAGTTTCTTTTTGAAGATCCACTTGCTCCCAATGGGTTTTACCCCTTCAGGAGCAACTTCCAAAGTCCATACTTTGTTGGTGTACATGGATTCCATCTCGGACCGCATAGCATCCAGCCATTTCACTGAGTCCCTACTCGTGATGGCCTGCTCGAAGCTAGTTGGGTCATCATCATCCATGATGCAATCCTCGCTCCCTCCATCCATGAGAAAACCGTAGTATCTCTCAGGTTGGCGAGGAACCTTACTAGATCGGCGGAGAGGCTGGGGTTCGTCGGGTACTACTGAATCCTCTGGTTCCACTAAATCTTCTGTTGTGTTTTGTTCAGCTGGAACCTCTTCCAGTTCTACCTCAGAGCCTCTAATCTCTTTTGCAAGAAATTCCTTTTCTAAAAAGGTGGCATGTTGAGCAACAAATACTCTTTGTTCCTCACTGTGGTAGAAGATATACCCTCGCGAATGTTTGGGATATCCAACAAATTTACACAATACAGACCTTGCCTCGAGTTTGTCCGGTTTTTGTCTTTTGACATAGGCCAGGCAACCCCATATCTTTATAAAATTAAGATATGGTCTCTTCCCCTCCCATATCTCATATGGTGTGGTAGGCACATATTTGGTGGGAACCCTATTCAGTAGGTATGCTGCTGTTTCCAGTGCATATCCCCAGAAGGAAACAGGTAACTCAGCTACACTCATCATAGAGCGCACCATATCTAATAGGGTGCGATTTCTCCGCTCCGATACACCGTTGTGCTGTGGTGTATATGGAGGAGTTAGCTGAGAGAGAATCCCATTCTCTTTTAGGAAGTCCAGGAATTCATTGCTCAAGTATTCACCTCCTCGATCAGATCGAAGGATTTTAATACTTTTTCCGGTTTGGTTCTCGACTTCTAGTTTATATTCTCTAAATTTCTCAAAAGCTTCTGATTTGTGTTTCATCAGGAACACATATCCGAATCTAGAGAGATCGTCAGTGAATGTAATGAAGTACGAAGAACCATCCCTGGCATGTGTAGACATAGGACCGCATACATCACTATGTATCAGTCCCAAGAGTTCAGTAACTCTTTCTCCGTGTCCCGTAAGCGGAGTTTTGGTCATCTTGCCTTTGAGACATGACTGGCAAGTGTCATAAGATGAAAATTCAAACGGATTTAAATATCCATCTTTATGCAACTTAGCTAGTCGTGTCGCATTGATGTGACCCAGTCTACAATGCCACAAGAAGGATTCGTTCAGTTCAGAACTCTTCCTCTTGTGTGTGTTTGTTATACTCAGAACTGTTGATGGATTTAGAACATAAATGCCATTGCACAACGTGCCTGATCCAACCAACTTTTGGTTACGGAAAATGTTCATAACATTGTCCTGTAATACAAAATTATATCTCTCTTTACTTAATAAAGAAACCGATATAATGTTGCATATCAGGTTCGGCATGTAATAGCATTCGTTCAGAACCAATGTATTACCAGTTGGTAATACAAGGTGATATTCCCCGACAGTCTTAGCTGCAACAATTGCACCATTTCCAACTCTAATGTCTTTATCACCTTCTCCAAGTTCTCTACCTTTCTTAAGCCCATGTAACTGATTACATATATGGGATCCTGACCCGGTATCTAATACCCAGGACGTAGAGCAAATGGAGAAACAGTTCTCAGTAACGAACACACCCGAAGAAAATGCATCAACATGTACTTTCTTCATTCGGGTGGCATAGAAATCCTGGTATTCCCCTATGTCCTGTTCATTCCTATAACTCTTATAAGAAAGAACGGAACCAACGTTCCCCAGCACAGTATAACATGCGGGTTCGGTCAATACATCTATATTATTATCTTGATTAGGGCATGAAATGGTCGCTACCTGGAGAGAGAGAGAAGAAAACACTTTAGCGTATGCTCGTGCAAGATCAGATTGGTTATTATCTTATCTAATCAGGATGGCTCCCACTGCTTTTTATCAAATCTTCCTTCAAACCCTAAAAGGAAAGACTAGCCGGGATTAATTACACCCTACGACTTCGTCGATCTTTCAGCCAGGCCAGTGTCGGTACTTTGAGGGAGGTACCTAATTAATGTAAACCTTGTTTTCCCAGAGGCGTAACCTCGTTAACACCTTTCTAGACACCTACTTGATCGGCTAATTGTAATGTGTAAAACTCTCCCAGGAGTAACTCTTACTCGCAGTGGGTATCGGGATCCAACTATCTCATAGAAGGTATGCAATCTCATTGCAAATTTCAACACTTGAAATTCCCGATAATATTTTGCCCCAAGCATCCTATGACCTTGACGAAGGTCAACAAACCACAGGGTGCAAGTCAAGTTCAACCCGTCATTTCTTGATTGAATCAAACCCACCCGCACGACCCTTGATGGAGGTCAACAAGGTCGTACGACTACCCTAATCCAATCTGCATCATATGCATAAGCAGATAAATACTAGTTAGCTACCGCACACTACGCCTTGACGGAGGTCAACAAACGTAGCACGAATACTAAGTAGGACTTATCTGAAATGACGGAGGGCTACGTCAGGTTTTTCTGAAAACCTATTGCGTAATGAACTTGATATCGTTGTAGAATCAAATGAAGTTTTAAAATGGAGTGATTTTGAGGCTTTTCTAGTTTTGCTAAAGGGGTCACTCCCGGTGAAGGGATCGTCGGCCCTTTCCTTGTCGAATGAGGTGCGGGATATATCATATATATCGCTGTGCAAAGCAAGAACTCAAAAGCAGTCAAAAGCAAACCGAGTGTGTAGCATCTGCCAGTTATTGCTAAAGGAGTCACTCCCGGTGAAGGGATCTCGGTCCTTTCCTCATCGAATAAGGTGCATGATATATCACATATACCGCTGTGCAAAGCAAGAACTGTAGCTACCTGTTTTGTTTAAAATTTGATTCTACAACATCTTAGGTTTCTTTTCTTTCATTAATCACATTAATGAAGTCCCATCATTTAAGTACCTAAACATCACAGATAAATACGACGTACACTTATGCCATTCGCATTCGCCTCGATGTCCCCTCGTGCACCGTTAGGTTAGGTAACTAACGACAGAGCAGGGCAGGGCTAGTGCGGGTGCAAAACATAAGTAACGTCTATATAATATATCATATATACTATATACTATATCTATCACAGAACATCACATGATCACATCACAGATATCGCAGCAGAAGAAACATATGAAATATTGGATATACTAGGACGTCCGTGTTTTCAATACGAGCCAGTACAAAACACGGATTCCACGGTCGTGATGAATAGCCAATCCCACACCCCTAGACACCTACGAGAGCGGCAAGCAACCCTGCCAATTCTAGGGTTAGGAGACCCGGACTCGACTCCTCGAGATGGTCTCCCACTGGACCCCAGAACCCGGTTACTTGTGCTCCCCTCCTTGGGTCTATCCTAATGCGGAAAAGTAAATAATATACAAAGGGTGACGACTTCCGCTACCTGGAAGTGCCCCAAATAAAAGAATATTACATACAAGTTTTTACATGAATGAAAATGAAAAACACTCATCTCACATAAAAAACCCCGGTTATTCAAACACGACAATCCAATATAACATATCCAGCAACACATAACATCACATGTCATCAACGTAAGTAAATATGTGCATCCCAATTGTCGTTGACATATAGCAATGAAACCGGCGATATCACATATTACACTTACGGTCACAGAAAAGAAAGTGTAAAACTACAACAGTTGGAATCCGCAACCCTTTTAGACATCACATGCCTAATCAAATGAAATACTTAGACATCACATGCCTAAGCTATAAATCCCGCATTTTAGTCTCATTATCGAAAACTCTTTTCAATATCAAATGAAACTAAACCGCTAGATTTATAACATTCATTCAGTTATCTCATAACTGTTTGTGAATTCCAATTATTGTATCACATTCCAGATAAACAGAAAATGTTAAACTTTCCGATCGAACAGTCGAATACCCAAGTTTTCCCGATACAGCTCAACACATGAAATAAGTCTAACAACATTCAGTTCGTGCCTCAGTACCAACGGTCCAGCCGTAGAAGGGTCAAGCCAACGCCTCACATGTGGCACGCCGTACTGCCCCAAACCCGAAGGTTCAAAGGGCAGTTCAAGACGGTCACATAATCGAGTTAAGGTTTGTTGTCTTCTAGAAGGACCATCGCGTTACTTGCACTACTCAGAACGTCCTTAAACCACCCAAAAATCCAACACTTGGATATTTTCCGGCAGGGGAAAAGTTGGGTATTTATATCCGGTCGAACTTTTTAACATATCAAAAATTATCCGGAAAAACATATAGACGAAGTTTAATAATCCGATCGAATCTACGATTCCCAATACAACCCCAGAACACTCAACTCTTGAGTCAAATTAAAAATTCCCAGAAAATTCAGCACTGTGAAAGAGGAATTACTGTGCAAAAATGGGAAGGTGACGTCATCAATTGGCCGCGGAACCGCCGCAGAAGCCATGCTTCTGCCGCGGTTCCGCCGCACTTTGGAGGAATTATGGGTACGGGCTTCACAGTAATTCTTACAATTCCCTGCTGAGTTTTCTGCATATTTTTAATTCAGGAAAATCCCAGAATTTGAAAAAAGTCCAGAGAGCATGAAAATTCTAGGGTTTCGGTTCGTTCGGATTTCAAACGTCGTCTACGCATCGCCTAAGGCTCTAGCTAGGCTCTGATACCACTGTAGGGTTCCTAGGCACGCTAATGAAGTCTCATAAGGCATCGACCATGCCAATTTCAAATTTTACGGGTGCCGACAAACCCTAATACGGATCGTTGACTAGAAGTTTAGGCGATATACTAATCTAGTTAACAACTTAACTAAAGATAAGAAGCTACAACCTTTGTAGATCCGGATATCCACTTCCTTGGCTCCACGTAGGCGTCCTCTCGCTGTCCATCTCGAATCCCGGACTCAACCGTCGGCTTGATCAGAGAAATGGGCGGACTAGGTCGTCGGCTTCGTGCCGAAGATGATCTACGTCGAGGCATCACAAGTTCAAGCTCCGACTTCACAAAGTTGTGAAACTTGTGAAGAAAACACCCAAAACAACTTGGCAAGAGGTAGAGGGTGAAGAAATAGGAGGTGGGTTCACTTTAGAATTGGATTTCTCACTTTGGAACTCAAGTTGCCATTGATGGCATCAAGCTTTTCTTGAAGAAGAAGAAGAAAGAATATGATAAGTCTCTCTTTAAAAATGAAAAGAAAATGAATACTTATCATAATCTAAACCATGGTCAAGTGTAGAGATTAAACTAAGGTTAATTGGAATGGTTAGGGTTAAGGATGAGATAAGAATGGTGGACTTGTTCAAAGCTTCAAGAAGCTTCAACATAAAACAAAATAAGCCACCATCCTTAATAATTTCCAAAATGAATATATAAATAAATAACTAAGTAAATAATCAAAACCCTAACCATTCATATAACCATGGTTTAATCTTTACACAAACCCAAGTGAGCAAGTATCATCAAACATGATACAAACAAGTGTACAAAAGTATATCACATATACAATGTGCACATCAAGTGAGAAAATCCATTTAAAGTTAACCAATACTAGTTAATGCAAAGTAATATATCAAATATATAATTATACATTAAATCATTAAATCAACATTTGATTCAATGATCCGGTCATGTCGCACATAACCGACTAGTATCCAATGTATCGATTTATCGAATCAATGATTCGATAACTAGGTCATATCGAATATAACCAATCGAAACATTTATCGCGATAATGAAATGCTGTATCACATACACGCATTATTCTCGGTCCCACACATATCTCATATGTGCTCCTATTTCGTTTCGCTTGAACCAGGAAACCTCTATGTAGGACTCTAAAGACTCGTCAATACGCCGGTAGCAGATGATGATCATATCGAGCACCCACAAGCCGCAAGCGGTCTGCTAAACGTAACGGCCACCCGGGTATTAAGCGATCAGAAGATCTACGAGCTAGCCCGCTCACACTCCTGTGAATCCAACCAGTAACACTTACCGTACAGTCCGGTCTGTTCGTCTGATATGTCGCATATCAAGTCTAGGGGTGGTAAACGTCAGACCCCAATAACCGATAAGTCGTGCCGATGTGAGGCTCATAACGGGTCGAGAAACTACTGGTAACACTTACCAGTAAATCTCTGATCAGCCCTGGCCAGGGACTTCCCTGTTACGGCCAATCGAGCACAGCGCAACATCAACCCCCAATACCGAGAGAGACGAAACCCCTCCTATCGCTCATTGCCTCCATGTGACTCGGGACTGTACCCAAAGACCACCGTTTTGCACGCCCTCATGGACATGGTAAGGTGGAGATCAAAGCACAGTGGGAATCATACAAGACTCTATGACGATCTCGGGTCTACAGACTAACCTGCACAAGTGTCACCTGAGAACTGCCATCTGACATGAGGTATAATACCATCTGGGAGTTCTCGGCGAGTCCGTCCAGTGTACCCAGTCTCCACTGAGCACCCGTATCCATATCTGATGTCAAACACTAATGGATATGGGATCATCCATCGCCCATCTCATAGGTCGAGAAGCGTATACGCTAGTCTACTCTGGTATATCGATGCCCCATCTCGATACACCCACGACTAGGGACCTTGAAGGATGTACTTATGGACTACCATGTCCCCACTAGTATGATCAGCATCATAGTCCAGGTAGTCAAGTACACATCCTAAGGGCTTTACCAACATGTAACCATAAGACAGTTTAAAGAGACAAGTGTACATGTTAAGATAAAGAGCAACCAGATAGCATACTATCATATCGAGCAAGAAAGTCATCTCTATATATGTCCAAGCATCCAATATAATATACATCATCTGTACAATACTGGCCTCTAGGGCATACATACAACTAACAGTATCAATATAAGAAGATGTAGAATTTGGATGCGGTTGACAGGACCTGGAGTGAGGTGGCCAACTGTTTCTTTCCGTTTGCCCTATCCGATCTCTTAAAGACATGGTAGAGTCAGATGGTGTACCGAAGCGATTACGATAGCAAGAAATATCTGGTTCTGGATAGCAAAACTCGGCAAGAGTTCTTTTATTTAGGTTGCCCATTATAAGAAGGTGAAAAGAGGAAGGAGGGTGGAAAGATATAAGCTCTAGTTGGATTGTTTTGCTTTGAAAGTGGGACTTGAAGGTTGACTTGACTAATCACAAAATGCACAAGCAAACCCTTAAACTAAGGTCACCTAGGTCAAGCACTAGACCGCTCCTAGACTTCCAAAGGAAAAGCCGCAGGATCAATCCTCTACCGCATCTTTATTACTCTTGTGGCCAGGTAAGTACCAGGTAAGTGGGAGGTATCCGCTATACGAATCACCGAAAATAGCGGGCCTAATTAAGTAACCACTTGCCTAGACACAATTGCCTAGACATCACAAAAGAAATGCAGATAAGCGATAGATTACCTACGACCTTCCTCTGTCCTATTTGAGCGCGATGGTCTTTAGAGTCTTGGTCTAGATATTTTTTAATTAATGTAGGGTGATACAGATACTCGTTTTGTGATTTGTGGGGCCTAGGAAGGGTGATAAAATTCCCACCTAATCTGAATTATGGTCTTGCCCTTTGAAGTCCGTATTAAAATATGCTAAAACAACCCGCAAAAATATTTTTGAGCGGCGATATTTTGCAAAGAATCCCGCAGAAAAGATATTTTATTGGATTCCACAGGAGAGAGAAGGAGTTGAGAAATATACCAGAGAAATTCGAAAGCCTAAATCCCTGATTCCGCCGCGGTTCCACAGCTAATTGGATTTATTTGCCGCGGTTTCACCGCCAAAAAGAGGGATCTCGTGAAGGATTTTTCTACGTCGCCTTCCTTGGTCCTCTGGATCTTGATGAATGTCTCTGAATCTTTATCTTCTTGCTAAAGTGACTCAGATTCTCTCGTAAAATTCACACAATAATCGTTAAATATATAATTTGCAGTTTTGTTTATTTTTATGATATATATCAAATAAGAATTCAACACAAATAGTAAGAATAAAAAATTACGCACGTATTCCCCGGCAACGGCGCCATTTGATTGGTTGTGTTTTTTTAGAGTTGTATTGTAACCGCATCAATAACGGTGTCGCGTGTAGCTAGACCGAGATGAGTACGGGTCGTCCTCAGGGAAACGTTGAATCTTTTAATCTTATTTTAGGCATGTTGATTAGGAAAAGTGGAAGAATATTGAATAGTGGAAATAGTTTCTAGATCTACATTAAACACGGATGTAGAATATAGATATAGATTAACTATGGATGTAGGTTTTATATTAGAAGGGGGCCTGTAGAGTTCGTTAAGATTTAGTAGTTATGGATGATTAATTAAAGATTATTTCACTTATCCTTTAATAGGTTTAAAACTAGATCGACAATGATGTATGTAGATTAGGGTTTCTGGAGGGAAAAAGGGTTCCCACTCTTAACCCCTACCTTGACATGGATCTCCGTTCATGTCTAGCATTTATCAAAACAATCGTTAATATAATCTCTAATCGCGGTCGTGACTATCAATGAATTGATAGCACGCCCGATTAGGATGCTAACTATTCTTTTAATAAAGTTTATAAACTTTTTAGGACGTAAAAGGAGTTAAAGGATCTTCATCATCCATTAATCTACCCTAATCCTACGAACCCTAACAAGTAGAGAATTACTCGCGCATGTTGGGAAAAGAAAAGATAGAAATCATGAAGAAAATAAAATGCAATAAATTAAAACCGCCTTTATTAATCAACAAGATCAAGTACACTTTGTTCCTTTAGAAAATGATTACAAAACTCTAGTTTCCTTCTCGATCTCTTCTTAAGGAGGTAGATGAACCGTCGATGATCAACCAGGATTCTTGAGCCATCGTGGACTTCGTGATCGCGCCGGTTTGATCATTTTTCCAAGAGGCTCTCGGTCCTTATTTATAGTCACAGAGCCAGAACCCTAGTTTTCTAATATGGTAACTAGTTGTTGGTATCCCATCCTGAAAATCCCAAGCCCTAGATCTTCTGACGTGCGGCTGAACTGCGACCATTTGGTGGGTAATCCACCGCGGATCCGCGGTGGATTAGGAGGGTCTTGATTTTATATTTCTGTTGGCCTCTTCTGGTGACATATGTAGACTGTTTTGATATCTGGAATCTTGAAATCATCTCGTAGTCTCTGTCAGAATATCTTTCTTCGATTTTTTTGAATATTTCGACAGATTTGATCTTGCCAACTCGAATTTCCTTGATTTCATTCCTGATATAATTTCTGCATCATAACTCAATAAATAATGTTAGTAGAATTTATTTTTATTGAGATATTATCTTAACCATTTGACATGATATTATAGTTTTAGAAAATTGGTTAAAGATATTTGATAAGATAAGCATATTTAAATAGACTAAATATTATATAGATATTATATGCTTATATTTTTCTTCATAATGTTAATTATAATATATAAACACATGAAAATAATATTTTTACAGATAAATTCTCATATGTGTCATATTTATAATAAACATCTTTTATTATATAGAAATAGTAAGGAAAATGTCATATCAAATGCACAATATTTTCGACTGAACAGCGCCCATATACATTACATATGGGCGCTCACGTGTTTAACATGTGGGGTCAATCTGGTCTTTGGCCACTTACTTTTAGTGCTTATATGCTTTGCATACCAAATAGAATTTAATTTTATGTATAGAGTTTGACTTTATCTGAAGGTAATGCTTCAAAAGGGTGTTCTCACGTTTTTAACACGTGATCCCAATATGGTTTTTTTATCTGTTTATTTAGCGCTTATATGCTTTGTATATAGGTGCTCACGTGTTTAACACGTGAGGCCTATTTAGCCTTTAGTTGTTTAATTGCAGCGCTTATATGCTTTGCATATAGGCGCTCACGTGTTTAATACGTGAGGCCTATTTAGCATTTAGTTGTTTGATTGCAGCGCTTATATGCTTTGTATATAAGTGCTCACGTGTTTAACATGCGTGACTTAAGTCGTGGGGAATTCTCTCCTCTTTTCTCTTCCTTTTTATAAGGGAACAAATGCCCCCAACGTTGCTCTCACGTGGTTTGCACGCGAGTGCAACGCTGTTTATCTTTACCACCGTTGGATTGTCTAGGGGAATGGAAAATTGAACCGCTCCCATCACGTCCTATAAATAGGGCCTTTGGCCCTTGTGATAACTGTTGTTTTTTCGTCTTCTTCCTTAAATTTTTTCTTCCTTGAGAATTTATTTCTCATTTCAGAGCTTAGATCTCTTCCCACAGAACTCTTTCTGATCAGAGTTAAACTTTGCCAAAATTTTTTTGTTAAGGATTATGAACAGACCATAGCTTTTAAAAGATCCCCCTTTTTTTAGATTTTTATCCCAAAACAGAACCTGGCTCTTTTCTTGAACCGATCTCTTAGAGATCTTAAAAAAGAACTTTTTTTCTTTTTTTTTTGAGTAGACCGTGGGTCTTGAATCAATGGGTATTTTTGAGAATCGTTGGTTTTTTTCTTAGGATCTTACCCCATCATTGATTCTACTCTTTGAGCGTCTTTGGAATTTAATTCCATTGTGTTTCCCATCATGGGGATTTCTGGGATTTAATCCCATTATTGGAGAAATTTAATTCCATTTTGTCTTACAAAGCTTAGATCTGAATTTTTTGGAACTTCGGGGATTTTATTCCCTTTCATGTTCTTAAGTATTTTCCTTTTTAGGATTTTAATACCATCTTCACATATTTGAATATGTTGTTATCTTTTAAAAGAGACAGTTTTTCGAAAATATTGGGAGTTTTTAACTCCACTGTTCACTTAATGAGAATCCTTTTAGATTCTCACAATGGGCACTTTGTCTCATCATTGACGAGCCGCCATTTTGATTTCATGGAGCCTACTAGCTTTTTAGTTAGTAGTCCCATAAGACCAAGTCACAAATTTTGTTGATTGTTATTTTTTGTCCCCATTTTTAGGTACAATCATAGTCACAAATTCGTGATTCAGGAATAATTCGGCGAGGTCGAAAATTCGGATTCGGAGAACTATTCGGAAATAATCGGCAGGTATTCGGGAAAGATTCGACAAGTGTTCGGGATGAATTTCGAGCAAGAAATTAATATATGAGACGCTAGGTTTTGATTTTCTGAATTATTCGCTGCTTTTGTTAATTATTCACCGTTTTTTCGAATAATTCGCGAATTATTTAACGCGTTCGGCAACGACAATTAAATCGGAGATTTAATCGGCCGATCAAAAATTCACGAATTATTCGTGAATTCGTCGAATTATTTGCGAATTCGTCGAATTATTCTCGAAGTCTCCGAATTATTCGCGAATTATATGACTATGGGTATAATGGCCTCACTTCCCTACTTCCCTTATACGCGCTCAGAGGTTGCTTTCCCACAGTCGCCGTCAGACGAAGAAGTGATGGCTATGATTAAGAATCATGATAAGGATAGAAAGAGTCTTCTACTATGGGACGTCTGGTATGGTCACATTATAAGGGGCCATCGCAGTTTTACATGTGGAGTACCAACGAAACCTATTCGTTCGATTCAGTTTACGGAGCGTCCGTGTACTGCTGATGCAGTTGTTTACACCTGTTTGAGTGTCGTTTACAGATATGTGTGAAAGCAGGCTCATTTATATACACGTGTGGAAGGTTAGTGCATGACACGAGCACATCAGTGGCGTTTGCACTTAGCAAAAATCTCTACGGGTGAAGTGAACATGCACACATGTAGGTTGCAACAATACAATCAGAGGAAGAACATGTGTTAGAAACGAAACACTCGGTGGTCAACGATAAAAGGAAAGCATTTAAATAAACATTTTATTCTATAGGAAATAGATCACCAAACACGGGATCAAAAGTATAAGGGTTTACAAAATTATGAATAAAGTTTTCCAAAGCCTTCTCAGCCTTCTCCACCATGTCGAAGCGGTGATCTTCGCGAATAGTCGCTCCCCATCGGTTAGCGTCGTGCCCATCGGCGAAGACAGACATAATGGCCCACTGAGCTCGCATCTGGCTTAGCAGCTGAACAGAGCGATCCCTCAGAGGCTTGGTAATCAAAAGTGCCTTATAAAAGCACTCGATCTTGTCCTCTGCTGCGTCGAGCATCGTCGGAATCATCTCCGCTGGATGAGGGGGAATGTCATCGAGCACGGATAGGAAGATCATCCAGAGTCAAATGGAGCCGATGGGGAGAGGAGATCCTCTACGAGTCAAGAGCTCGTGCAGCACCGTATCACATTGGTCATCCGTAAGAGCAGGATTCACCAAGCGTGCAATAAAACAAGGAACAATTTTCTCGATAGGCACCTCCCATGTCTGTCGATGAGCATGTGGACGATTGCAAGCCATGACTCTCCTCTGTTAAAATGATTCTCTGAAAGTGAGAGAGAATAGTAGCATTGCTTTGGATTATAAAGGGAGGCATTTAAGGCTCGGCACAGAAAATGTTGTGCATGGTGGAACTATTTCCAAGCTCTGACAAAAGAAGGCATTGGAAAAGAAAATTTGAATCAGGAAAAGCAGAGAAAGAAGGTGAAAAGAAGCCTTCATTAATGAGGTAGCGCTTCACGTGCTCTTCACGAGGACGCCAACACCAATCTTGTAGAATTAAATCCTATGATGGTGCCGCACATGCTCCTCACATGGGCGCCAATGGGGAAAGCACAGGAGCGCAAAGAATTAGAATCTTATATGGCGCCGCACGTGTTCCTTATGTGGGCGCCAATGTGGAAAGCACATGAGCGCTTATTATATAAGAATTAGATTATTATATGGTGTCGTACATGCTCCTCACGTGGGCGCCAATGTGCAAAGCACATGAGCGCCTATCATAAATAAGAATTTAATTCTTAAGTGGTGCCCACGTGCACAACACGTGAGCGCCGGCGCCCAAGTTTACACCAGTAGAATTAAATTCTACATTTCCCTTATAAAAAGTTAGGATATTCTCTGTTAAACAAAGCCATTGAATCAAAAATCCAATGGTGATGATAAATTATCAAACAATAGAATTAAATTCTATTCTGAGGAATATTTATTCTCAATCTTTACAAACAAAGAACATTGCTCTCTGTAAAACAGAGAAGCCTTGGATCAAAAATCCAATGGTGATTAAAAAATCACCGCTTGACAGAATAAAATTCTGTATATGAGAAAATATTTCCCCAATCTTGTTAAAAACAAGAAAATATATTCTGTAAAACAGAAATACTTAGATCGAAGATACAACGGTGGGTAAAATGCCCCAAACCAATTTTGGGACCAAATAAATCAATTCGAATCTCTCAATAAGAGATTTTCTTAAAATTAATTAACAAACTTGCCTCCACTATATAAAGGATCCGAGACTTCAAGTCTCATATAGAGGGAACCCCCCATAAGTTTCTGAAAAATACAGAAAGCTTCTAAAACAACAGAGAATTCAATTCTCAAGAAAAAAGAAGACTTTTCTCCTCAAAACCCTAGGTAAAGAAAACACAGCGATCAAAATATCTCTTTTTACCTATCTAAGGGTTTGACTCTTCTCAAAGAACTTAGTTCTTCTTCTGGATTAGAGATCCACAAGACAAGTCTTCCACAAGTTGAGAATTTAATTCTCATCGGGAAGATCTTGTTCTTGAGAATCAAAAATTCAGAAAAGAACTAGGTTAAAAATAAAGAAAAAAGAAAAGAATACATGTTCTGGAAATTTAATTCCTCCGAAATTAGTGTTTAACCCTATATAAAGAACTTAGTTCTTATAAAAAGAAAAAAAAACTTAGTTCTCCAATGAAGAAAAAACGATCCAAGGTCCTCAAAATAGAGATCTTGATGATCATTAATGGCCAAAATGGCATTAACAGAGATTTAATCTCTAAAAAAGAAAAGAGTTTAGCGCCTCACGTGTTCCCCCACGTGGGCGTCCTCCTAATAGCGCCCAGCGCCTCACGTGAAAAACACGCGGGCGTCCAAAATAGAAGGCCAGCGCCTCACGTGAAATATACGTGGGCGCTGAATAAAAATGCTTAGTACTTCATATACAGCCAAAACGGTTGAGTGCTTAGCACTGATTGGGCAACGCCTAGCGCCTCACGTGCTCCTCATATGGGCGCCACACAAAAAGTGCTCATATACAGCCAAAACAGTTGAGTGCTTAGTATTAATTGGGCAGCGCCCAGCGCCGCAAGTGCTCTTCACGTGGACGCCATATAAAAAAAGAGTGCTTAGCATTATATATATAACTGAGTGCTTAGCACTGATTGGGCAGCACCCATAACTGATGGCTTCACATGATACTCATGTGAGCGTCAGAGCGTCAAATAAGTGCTTAGCACTTTTGCATAAAAAGAGGGTTGAACAAACAGAGCCTAAATAAGTGCTTAGCACTTTTGAACAAAAAAAACTGAGCAGACTAAGCCCAAATTGGCTAAATCTATTGCAGCTGAGCCCAAATGCTCTGTTGATTGGACCTTAATAAAATTTAAGGACCCTGAAAATATTGCTAAGTTGATATTAGTCTAAAATAAGACTAATGCATCCTTAGTTAAAATAAATTGGGCCCAAACGTTCATATGTTTGTGTTGATCTTAATCTCAAACTAGATTAACGGTCCTTAAACCAAACAAAATATATTGAATTAAAGGAAAAATATAACTTAAGTTCAAAATCCCTAATCTAAAATATACGGATTTGAACTAATCCGGGCCCTATGGGCGACGACATAAACTAGTCTCCGTATACAATCCATGAGCAACCAAAATAAACAAAAATACACACGACATGAAGTGAACTGCTGGAGAAGGAGAAAATGGTTATCGCAATGCGGTAACGTAATTAACGCTTAAAGACCGTTGGAGATCATCCCACCCCAGAAGGGTGCGGTTATGACTCATCGGGGCTCCAAATTGAGTCTAATCTCAAGTAAAAATCGTCATGGCAAATTCCTAACGCTTGCTCTTCCAACGGTAATATAACCTAAGGAGATTACTTGAAGACGTCTTGTCCAGCCTCCGAAGAGATCAGAGGAACGACAGTCGCAGGGTTACTCGAACAACAGCTTAAAGACTGTATATCGAGAAATACATCAGCCAATGCGACGGTACCACAGACTAAAACCCTAGTACCACAAATCTAACGGACCTCTGTCGTAAAAAGAATAGGGGTTATCTACATACAACATTAGAACAATTTTGCATGTAAACCCAAGGGAGGTAAACTAAAGAAACTCCGAAATGATACATAAACTAGAGACTCCGAAATGAGTGAATAAATTACAAACTTCGAAATGAGTACATAAACTAGAAACTCCGAAATGAGTACATAAACTAGAAACTCCTAAATGAGTGAATAAACTTCAAACTTCGAAATGAGTACATAAATTAGAGACTCCGAAACGAGTGAATAAACTACAAACTCCGAAATGAGTACATAAACTATTTCGCGCCAGATCAAAACATCAAGAAACAGAAGGGTGCAACTCATGGGCCTCAGGGTTTAGAATTGAGATTTGAGTTAACGATAGATGATGACGCTTATGTCCACTCTCTGTCTTCTCAGATCAAGCTTCTTAAAGTTATGTACGATACACCAGCCCGGAACCGGTTGTATGCTACATATTACTCTATACTACTTCACTCACATGTATACCTCCGTGAGTAAAGTAGTGGGGGGGCATTTGTTTACACCAGTTTAAGTTTCATTTACATATATGTGTGAAAGCAGGCTCATTCATATACGCGTGTGGAAGGTTAGTGTATGACACGAGCACATCAGTGGCGTTTGCACTTAGCAAAAATCCCTAAGGGTAAAGTGCATATGCATACATGTAGGTTGCAACAATACAATCAGAGGAAGAACATGTGTTAGAAATGAAGCACTCGGTGGTCAACGATAAAAGGAAAGCATTTAAATAAACATTTTATTCTATAGGAAATAGATCATCAAACACGGGATCAAAAGTACAAGAATTTACAAAACTATGAATAATGTTTTCTAAAGCCCTCTAAGCCTTCTCCACCATGTCGAAGCGGCGATCTTCACGAATAGTCGCTCCCCATCGGTTATCGTTGTGCCCATCGGTGAAGGCAAACATGATGGCCCACTGAGCCTGTATCTGGCTTAGCAGCTGAACAGAGAGATCCCTCAGAGGCTTGGTAATCAAAAGTGCCTCATGAAATCACTCGATCTTGTCCTCCGCTGCGTTGAGCATCGTTGGGGTCATCTCCGCTGGATGAGGGAGAATTTGATCGAGCACGGACAGGAAGATCATCCGGAGCCAAATGGAGCTGATGGGGAGAGGAGATCCTCTATGAGTCAAGATCTTATGCAGCACCATATCATATTGGTCATCCGTAAGAGCAGGATTCACCAAGCGTGCAACAAAATGAGGAACAATTTTCTCGATAGGCACCTCCCATGGCTGCCGATGAGCATATGGACGATTGCAAGCCATGACTCTTCTCTGTTAAAATGATTCTCTGAAAGTGAGAGAGAAGAGGAGCATTGCTTTGGATTATAAAGGGAGGCATTTAAGTCTCGGCACAGAAAATGTTGTGCATGGTGGAACTATTTCCAAGCTCTGACAAAAGAATGCATTGGAAAAGAAAGTTTGACTCAGAAAAAGCAGAGAAAGAAGGTGAAAAGAAGTCTTCGTTAATGAGGCAGTGCTTCACGTGCTCTTCACGAGGACGCCAGCGCTAATCTTGTAGTATTAAATTCTATGATGGTGCCGCACGTTCTCTTTATATGGGTGCCAATGTGCAAAGCACATGGGCGCTTATTATATAAGAATTAGATTCCTATATGGCACCGTACGTGCTCCTCATGTGGGCGCCAATGTGCAAAGCACAGAAGCGCTTATTATATAAGAATTAGATTCTTATATGGCACCGCACGTGCTCCTCACGTGGGCGCCAATGTGCAAAGCACATGAGCGCGTATTATATAAGAATTAGATTCTTATATGGCACCGCACGTGCTCCTCACGTAGGCGCCAATGTGTAAAGCACAAAAACGCCTATCATAAATAAGAATTTAATTCTTAAGTGGCTCCCACGTGCATAACACGTGAGCGCCGGCGCCCAAGTTTACACCAGTAGAATTAAATTCTACATTTCCCTAACAAAAAGTTGGGATATTCTCTGTTAAACAGAGCCGTTGGATCAAAAATCCAATGGTGATAACAAATCATCAAACAATAGAATTAAATTCTATTCTGAGAAATATTTGTCCTCGATCTTTACAAACAAAGAAGATTGATCTCTATAAAACAGAGAACCCTTGGATCAAAAATCCAATGGTGATTAAAAAATCACTGCTTGACAGAATAAAATTCTGTATATGGAAAAATATTTTCCCAATCTTGTTAAAAACAAGAAAACATATTCTGTAAAACAGAAATACTTGGATCAAAGATCCAACGGTGGGTAAAATGCCCTAAACCAATTTTGAGACCAATTAAATCAATTGGAATCTCTTAATAAGAGATTTTCTCAAAATTAATTAACAAACTTGCCTCCACTATATGAAGACTCGAAACTTCAAGTCTCATATAAAGGGAACCCCCATAAGCTTCTGAAAAGTACAAAAAGCTTCCAAAACAACAGAGAATTCAATTTTCAAGAAAGAAGAAGACTTTCCTCCTCAAAATCCTAGGTAAAGAAAACACAGAGATCAAAATATCCCTTTTTACCTAACTAAGGGTTTAACCCTTCTCAAAGAACTTAGTTCTTCTTCCGGATCAGAGATCCACAAGATAAGTCTCTCACAAGTTGAGAATTTAATTCTCATCAGGAAGATCTTGTTCTTGAAAATTAAAAATTCATAAAAGAGCTAGGTTAAAAAGAAATAAAAAGGAAAAGAACACATGTTCTGGGAATTTAATTCCTCCGAAATTAGGATTTAACCCTACATAAAAAACTTAGTTCTTATAAAAAGAAAAGAAGAACTTAGTTCTCCAATGAAGAAAAAACGATCCAAGGTCCTCAAAATAGAGATCTTGATAATCATTAATGGCCAAAATGGCATTAACAGATATTTAATCTCTAAAAAGGAAAAGAGATTAGCGCCTCATGTGTTCCCCACATGGGCACCCTCCAAATAGGGCCTAGTGCTTCATGTGAAAAATATGCGGGCGTCCAAAGCAGAAGGCCAACGCTTCACGTGAAACACATGTGGGCGCTGAATAAAAGTGCTTAGCACTTCATGTACAGCCAAAACGGCTGAGTGCTTAGCACTGATTAGACAGCGCCTAGCGCCTCACGTGCTCCTTACGTAGGCGCTACACAAAAAATGCTTAGCACTCCATATATAGCCAAAACGGTTGAGTGCTTATCACTAATTAGGCAGAGCCCAGCGCTGCACGTGTTCTTCACGTGGACGCCATATAAAAAAGTGCTTAGCACTATATATATAACTGAGTGCTTAGCGCTGATTGGGCAGCGCTCATAACTGAAGATTTTACATGATACACATGTGAGCATCAGAGTGTCAAATAAGTGCTTAACACTTTTGCATAAAAATGGGCTGAACAAACAGAGCCCAAATAAGTGCTTAGCTCTTTTGAACAAAAAAACACTGAGCAGACTAAGTCCAAATTGGCTAAGTCTCTTTTAGCTGAGCCCAAATGCTCTGTTGATTGGACCTTAATAAAATTTAAGGACCCTGAAAATATTGCTAAGTTGATATTAGTCTCAAATAAGACTAATGTATCCCTAGTTAAAATAAATTGGGCCCAAACGCTCATATGTTTAAGTTGATCTTAATCTCAAACTAGATTAACGGTTATTAAACCAAAAAAAATATTTTGAACTAAAGGAAAAATATAACTTAAGTTCAAAACCCCTGTTCCCATATAAAAAAGGGATGAGGGAAAGTTCCTCACTAAAACAGCCCCACGTGTTTAACACGTGATTGCCTATATGCAACGCATATAGGCACAACAATTAAAACAATTGCGAGGCCAAAGAGCCCCACGTGTTTAACACATGAATGCCTATATGCAACGCATATAGGCACAACAATTAAAACAATTGTGAGGCTAAAGAGCCCCACGTGTTTAACACGTGAGTGCCTATATGCAACGCATATAGGCACAACAATTATAACAATTGCAAGGCTAAAGAGCCCCACGTGTTTAACACGTGAGTGCCTATATGCAACGCATATAGGCACAGCAATTAAAACAATTGCAAGGCCAAAGATCCCCACGTGTTTAACACATGAGTGCCTATATTCAACGCATATAGGCACAGCAATTAAAACAATTGCTAGGCTAAAACAACCCCATGTGTTTAACACGTGAGTGCCTATATGCAACGCATATAGGAACAACAATTAAAACAAGGATAAAACAACCCCACGTGTTTAACATGTAAGTGCCTATATGCAACGCATATAGGCACAACAATTAAAACAATTACCGAGCTAATAAGACCCACGTGTTTAACACGTGAGGGCACTTCCCTACTTAACGAGGAACCGTTGGATCAAAGATCCAATGATGATAGAATTAAATTCTATTGAACTTTTAAATGAGAAATGATATTTTCTGTTAAACAGAAAGTTGGCGGATCAAAGATCTCATGAGTTGGAAAATATTTTTCATCTCTCCAAGCACCCTTGGATTAAAAATACAACGGTGATTAAAAATCACCAATCTACAGAATAAATTATGCACAGGAAAATATTTTCCTAATCTTGTTTAAGAAACAAGAAGATATGTTCTGTGAGACAGAACCCTTAGAGCAAAGATCCAACAGTGGGTAAAACTCCCAAATCAATTGAAGTCTCTCAATAAGAAATTTCCTAAAACTAATTAACAAACTTCTCTCCACTATATAAAGAACCCATGACTTCAAGTTAAAAAAAGAGAGGAGATAATAGAGAGCGAAACTTAAAAAAAAAGAAAAAGAGAATTCAATTCTCTAGAAGAAGAAGATCCCCTTCTTAAACAAAAAATCCTAGGTAAGAAGAAAGTACATGGATTATCTTATCTCTTCTTTAAGAGTTTAACCCTTCATACAAGAGCTTAGTTCTTCTTCTGGTTGAGGTCTGCAGAAGCAGATCTCCCCACAAGTTGAGAATTTAATTCTCATCGGGGAGATTCTGTTATGCAGATTCAAAACTTAGGGGAAAGGACTAAGTTCAAAGAATTTAATTCTTACAAAAGTATATAGGAATTTAATTCCTCTGATAAAACTAGGGTTTAACCCTGTAAAATAATTTAGTTCTTATAAAACAAGAAACTTGAAATTCTCTAAACTCATATCCTAGCATCATTTATATAAGATCAAGATCTTCATGCACATAGAGGGAAAGACTGATGATTCACACGCAAGCGTTTAAAGAGAAGAACAAGAAGTGTCTTCTAGGGCAGTCACGTGACCCCCAAGCATTTATACAGAAAAGGGAATAAACCCAAAGGCAGTGCTCACATTTTGAAGAGCACCTCACGTGTTTGCACATGAGCATTAATGAATTAAGTGCTTAGCACTTATAAAAGAAAAAGGAATAAACCCAAAGGCAGCGCTCACATTTTGAATGCACTTCACGTGTTTTCACGTGGGCATTAATGAATTAAGTGCTTAACACTTATAAAAGAAAGAGAAATAAAATTCAGAGAACATATCCCATTTCGGGCGTCTCACGTGCTCACACGTGAGCCGGATGGTTAGCACTTATAAAAGAAGAGGGAAATAAAACCCAAAAAAGACAGTACACAACTTTAGGGAGCCTCACGTGCTCACACGTGAGTGCCACAAGAATTAAGTGTTTAACACTTATATATAAACGGGGACTTGAACCCAATGTACATCGCCAGCTTTGAGATGCCTCACGTGCCACACGTGAGCGCCCCCCGGAATCCAGTGTTTAACACTGCTTTAGAGCCTCACGTGGGAACACGTGAGTGCTGAATGTATACTAGTGTTTAACACTATAGGAAATCAATTCCAGTCTCAAGTTGGCTAAGTCTTCTTGAGATTAAAACATCTTCGATGAGATTAAAATATTTTCGATCTCCAAATAGACCGAGCCTCTATGCTCATGACTTCCCAAACTAATGAAGAAATCTTAGTCTCAAAAATATGACTAATGATGGAATTGGTGTAGGGTTGCTAGGCACGCGCATAAAGGTCTACGAGGCATCAACCATGCCCGATTAAAATTTTAGCCGTGCCGAACAACTCTAATACGGATCTTTAAACTAGGGTTTAGGCAAAAACATGCAAGTTAACAACTTTAACTACAAAGTGAATGGAAATACAACCTTTGTAGATCCGGTCCTCCACTTCTAAAGCTCCGTGTTGACGTCCCTCCGCTGCGATCATCGGATCCCGGACTCTAGTGATGGTTTCGTTGGAGAAATGATCGGGCTAGGTCATTGACTTCGAGACCGAAGATGATCTACGTCGGGGAGACTCAAACTCAAGCTATTCCTTCACTTGGTCAAAAACTTTGTGAAGAGAACACCCTATACAACATGGTAAGTAGTAGAGGATGAAGAAATAGGAAGTGGGTTCACTTTAGAATTGGATTTCTCACTCTTTTTCCCATGGCACCATTGGAGCTAGCAAGCTTTTGTGAGCTTGATGAAGGAGAAGAAGAAGAAAAGAATCATATGAATTATTATCCAAATGAAACTTGTCCAATAAATAATGGCACCATGGTTGAGTTAAGCCCTCATGCTTAACTCATGTAGATAATTAACCAAGGCTTTAGGTTAAATGTTAGGTTAAAGAATATCAAAAGAAATGACAAAAGAGTGGACTTTGTCAAAGCTTCTCCAAGCTTCTTCAAGCTTGATTACTTTTACAAAGTTAAACCTTTTTGTTAAATCTTAAGATAAACCAATAACCCTAATCTTTACCCTAATCTTGGTATGAGTCTCATACACCCATCTTGTGTGTATCATCAAGCATGATACAAACATGTACACTTGCATATATCATATATAAACAATGTGCACATACTAGTGAGAAAATAAATCATAAGTGAGCTAATACTAGTTAATGCAATGTAATATATCAAATATATAATTATGCATTAAATTATTAAATCAACTCTTGATTTAATAATCCGGCTATAACCGACTAATATCAAAAGTAACAACTTATCGAATCAACACTTGATCCGATAACCCGGCTATATCGCATACAACCGATCAATGTTACAAATCGCGAGAATAAAATACGGTATCTCATATCATATTAATCTCGGTCCCACACATATCACATATGTGCTCTTACTCCACTTCGCTTGAGCCAGGAAACCCCTGTGTAGGACTCTAAAGACTCGTCAATACGCCGGCAGTAGGTGATGATCATATCAAACACCCACAAGCCGCAAGCGGTCTGCTAAACGTAACGGCCACCCGGGTATTGAGCGATCAGAAGATCAACAAGCAAGCCCGCTAGTTCTCCTGCGAATCCAATCAGTAACACTCCCGTACAGTCCGATCTCGTCGTCTGATATGTCGCATATCTCGCCTAGGGGTGGTAAACGTCAGACCCCAGTAGCTTGATAAGTCATGTCGATATGAGGTCTATAACAGTTTGAGAAACTACTGGTAACACTTACCAGTAAATCTCAGCAACCCTGGCTAGGGATTTCCGGTTATAGCCAATCGAACACAGCGCAACATTAACTCCCTATACCGGGAGAGACGAATCCCCTCCTATCGCTCATTGCCTCCATGTGATTCGGGACTGTACCCAAAAACCACCATTTTGCATGCCCTCTTGGACGTGGTAAGGTGGAAATCAAAGCACAGTGGGAATCACACAAGACTCTATGACGATCTCGGGTCAACAGACTAACCTGTACCAGTGTCACCGGAGAACTGCCATCTGACGTGAGGTATAATACCATCTGGGAGTTCTCGGCGAGTCCGTCCAGTATACCCAGTCTCCACTGAGCACCCGTACACCATCCTTGATGTCAAACACCGATGGATATGAGATCATCCATCGCCCATCATATGGGTCAAGATGCGTATACGCTAGTCTACTCTGGTGCGTCGATGCCCTGTCTCGATACACCCACGACTAGGGACCTTGAAGGATGTACTTATGGACTACCATGTCCCCACTAGTATGATCCGCATTATAGTCCAGGTAGTCAAGTACTCATCCTAAGGTCTTTACCAACATGTAACAGAGAGACAATCAGTATACATGTTAAGGTAAAGTGTAACCAGATAGCATACTATCATGTCGAGCAAGAAAGTCCTCCCTATATATGTACAAGCATCCACTACAATATACATCGTATGTACAGTAATGGCCTCTAGGGCATACATATAACTAACAATCTCCCACTTGCACTAGGGCCATCTGTTGTGGTATCACATACCCAACAATTAGCTGCGGTTGAAGTATCTCATACTCAACCATCCCATAAAAGTCTCTACTGGGAAAAAGGCCTTCATGAGTGGATCCGCGCTGTTGTCCTCTGTGTCTACTCTCCTAACCTCGATCTCCCTGGAGATCAACCATTTCTATGATCAGGTGATACTGCCTAAGAATTATATCTGGATTTCTGATGGGACGGTAGTTCCTTGGCTAAAACCACAACTCCATTGTCACACAATGGTAGGAACGAAGTTCATCTCATGAACTTATATATATCCAGACTGCCTCTTTGGTAGCATCCTTGGTAACGATGTATCTTGCCTTTAATCGTCTAGTATGTCACGGTATCTAGCTTGGAACTCTTCCAACATACCGTCCCTCAACTGAGGGTAAAGACAATGCCTGCGACTGACATTCAGTCGTTCTTATCACCCTGGAACCTTTCCAGTGATTCTCCCCAGGATCGATTGATACCATCTCACTACAACTAGTGAGTATCCTAACATCCAATTAGATCTATCTCATAGATCCAAAACCCAGGATTTAGGAGGTATCACTTTGATCATATATGGAGAATCCTTGTGATAAGCGGAGATTGACCGAGCGTAACATAGGAAACTCCTTCCCTATCAAGAGTATGTCATCCACGTACTCTACGAGGATCACCACCATACTCCCTACTACCTTTTTGTATATACTAGGTTCATCTACCATTTTGATGAAGTCAAACTCTTTGACTACCACATCAAAACAGATGTTCCATCTCCGCGACGCCTGTTTTATCACATAAAACATCTTGCACACGTTTCCGCTGCTCCCACTGTCTACGAAGCCCTCTGGTTGTGTACTTATAGACGCTCTCTTCCAAATCATCATTTAGAAAAGCAGTCATGACACCCAACCACCAGATATCGTAGTCATGGTATGTAGCCGTGGCAAGTAAGATCTGGTTGGACTTAAGCATAGCTTTGAAAGTCTCAACTTTTCCATGTACACCAAGTAATCTTCTCAAGATATACTCGCTCCTGATGGGGATTTAACCCTTCAGATAAAGCAACCAAAGTCCATACTTTGTTGGTGTATAAGGAATCCATCTCAGATCGCTAAGCGTCCAGCCATTCTTACAGAGTCCCACTCCTGATGGCCTGCTCGAAACTTAGTTGGGTCATCATCTCATGATGCAATCCTCGCTCCCACTATCATAGAGAAACCGAAGTATCTCTCAGGTGGGTGAGGAACCCTACTAGATTGGCGGAGAGGCTGAGGTTCGTTGGAAACTATTGAATCCTTTGGTTCTACCAAATCATCAGCTGCAGTTTGTTTAGCTGGAACTCCTTCCAGTTCTACCTCATGACTACTAATTTCTTCACAAGAAATTCCCTTTCACAAAGGTGGCATGTTGAGAAATAAAACACTTTTGTTTCTCGGTTTGGTAGAAGATATTCCCTTGCGAATGCTTGGGATATCCAACAAACTTCCACAGATCCGACTTTAGCTCGAGCTTGTCTGGATTTTGCTTTTTAGACATAGGCCGGACAACCCCAAATCTTAACAAGCTTAAGATATGGGCTCTTCCCTTTCCATATCACATATGAAGTGGTAGGCAACTGATTTGATTTGAACCCTATTCAATGGGTATGCAACTTCTCAAGTGCATAACTCCCAAAAGGAAATAGGAAACTCGGTAGTACTCATCATAGAGCACACCATATCACATAGAGTGCTATTGCTCCGCCCCGATACACCGACGTGCTGTGGTGTATACGGAGGAGTAATGCTGAGAGAGAATCTCATTCTCCTTTAGAATAGTCCAGGAATCCCGTGCTCAAGTATTCTCCTCCTTGATCACATCAAAGGACATAATACTTATACCCGTTGTTGGTTCTCTACTTCTAACTTATATTCTGTGAATATCTCAAAAGGTTCGGACTTGTGTTTCAACAGGAACATATGTCTGAATCTTGAGAGATCATCAGAGAATGTAATGAAGTACAAAGAACCGGTCTTGGCATGTGTAGACAGGGGACTTTCATACATCAGCATGTATCAATCCCAAGAGTTCACTAACTCTTTCTCTGTTTCCAATAAACAGAGCTATGGTCATCGTATCTTTGTGACATGACCGGCAAGTTTCACAAGATATAAATTCAAACTAATTTAAATATGCATCTATATGTAACTTCAGCCAGTCGGGTCGCATTGATATGACCTAGTCTACAATGCCTCAAGAAGGATTCATTCATTTCTGAACTCTTCCTCTCGTGTGTGTTCTGTGTGTGTTCTGTATATTAAGAACTGTAGTTTGATTTAGAACGTCAATGCTTTTAGATAATGTGCCTGAACCGATCAACTCTTGATATAGGAAATGTTCAAAACATTATCCAACAATACAAAATTATATCCTTTCTTTACTAATAAAGAGACTGATATGATGTTGTATATCAGGTTCGGTATCTAATAACATTCGTTCAGAATCATTGTATTCTGGTAATACAGGGTGATAGTGACCAACAGACTTGGCTGCAACACTTGTACCGTTTTCTGTCTCATGAAACTTATACCCGTTCTCAGTTCTCTACCTTTCTGTAGCCTATATTACATATGCGGGATCCTGATCCGGTATCTCATACCGAGGACGTAAAGGATACTGAGAAACAGTTCTATGTAATGAACACACCCGAAGATAATGCATCAGCATGCACTTTCTTCGTTTGGTCGGCACGGGAAATCTGGTATTCCCTAATTTCCTGCTCTGTCTTATAACAATTATAAGTTGGAGCGGGACCAACGTTCCCCAGCTCGGTATAACAAGCGGGTTCGGTTAATTCATCCGTTTTATTATCTTGATTAAGGCGTGATATGGTCGCTACCTGGAGAGAGAGAGAAGAAAACACTCAGCGTATGCTCTTGCAAGATTAGATTGGTTATCTAATATATCTAATCAGGATGTCTCCCACTGTTTTAATCAAATCTTCCTTCAAACTCTAAAAGGAAAGACTAGCCGGGATTAATTACACGCTACAAGTTCGCCAATCTTTCAGCCAGGCCAGTGTCGGTACTTTGAGGGAGGTCCCCCGTGCTTTCGCACGAACCTAATTAAAGTAAACCTCGTTTTCCCAGAGGCGTAATCCCGTTAACACCTTTCTAGACACCTACTTGATCGGCTAATTGTAATGTGTAAAACTCTCCCAGGAGTAACTCTTACTCGCAGTGGGTATCGGGATCCAACTATCTCATAGAAGGTATGCAATCTCATTGCAAATTTCAACACTTGAAATTCCCAATATTTTGCCCCAAGTGATCTATGACCTTGACTGAGTCAACAAACCATAGACCACAAGTAAAGTTCAACCCGTCATTTCCCAATTGAATTAAACCCACCCGCACGACCCTTGACTGAGTCAACAAGGCCGCACGACTACCCTAATCCAATCGCATCATATGCTTTGCAGATAAGCACTAATCAGCTACCGCACACTACGCCTTGACTGAGTCAACAAACGCAGCACGAATACAAACTATTACTTATCTGAAATGACGGAGGGCTAAGACAGGTTTTTAAGAAAACCCTTTGCGTAATGAACTTTATATCGTTGTAGAATCGAGTGATTTTAAATGGAGTGCTTTTGAGGCTTTTCTAATTTTGCTAAAGGGGTCACTCCCGGTGAAGGGATCGTCGGCCCTTTCCTCATCGAATAAGGTGCAGGATATATCAAATATATCACTATTCAAAGCAAAAACTCCAAAAGCAATCAAAAAACAAACCAAGGGGTGTAGCATCTGCCAGTCATTGCTAAAGGGGTCACTCCCGGTGAAGGGATCTCGGCCCTTTCCTTATCGAATAAGGTGCTGGATGTTCTACAAGGAACACCGCTATGCAAAGCAAGAACTAGAGCTACCAGTTTTTAAACAAGTTTCTACAACATCTTTAGGTTTCTTTTAGTTTCATTAATCTCATTAACGAAGTCCCATTTTATTATGCTTCATAAGCATCTCATTTGAAACGAAATCTGCAATATAACATATATCTCATATATATAATATAAACATTCGTCTCAGGCAGTAATATGATCTCATCACAGAACATTGCAGCAGAAGAACATATATGAAATATTGGATATGTTGGAGATAGTGCCCTCAGAGTCAATTATTGGATCACAGGCACGTGATTGCAATGATTGAGGGAGGACCTATCCCGGTAGGACAGTCTTACTCAAGATGATAGTATGCTATCTGGTTTATCTTTATCATCGTGTACTGCTTTAGGTGACCTAACATGTCACTATTGCACGTTGATAGAGCCCCTAGGATTCTTGTTTGACCACCAACAGTATGAGGGCGATCATATACGTAGGAGCTGGTAGTCTATAAGCACATCCTTAAAAGGTCAATAGTCATGGGAGTTTCGAGACAGGGCATCGATTCTCCAGAGTAGACTAGTGTATACAGACGAGACCCCGACGAGGGGCGGTGGCCGGTCTCACAAGCCACTGGTGTCAGTTGGTTCGCCTAAGATGTATACAGGTGCTCATTGGGTTATGAGTACACCGGACAGGACTCGCCGGGAACATGCTAGTTGGTCTTATACCTGACGTCAGATAGCAGTTCCCTGGTGACATGTGTACAGGTTAGTTCATCGACCTGAGGATCGTCATTAGTCTCGTGTGAGTTCCCACTGTACTTTGATTACTACCCTACCACGCTCAAAGGAGACGTGCAAACAGGTTTTAGTTGGGTACAGTCCCGAGCCACATGGAAGCAGTGAGCGGATCTTCAGGGGTTCGTCTCTCCCGGTATTGGGGGTGAGGTCGCGCTGTATGTAGGAGAGCCATTACACGAAGCCCTTGGCCGAGGCAGGAGATTTACTGGTAGGTATTCCAGTAGTATCTCAGGGTGTTCTGGGCTACACTCCGACACGACTTGTACCGCTTTTGGGGGTCTGACTTTTACCAACCCCCTAGGCCCGCCATGCGATGCTCATAGACGAACGGACCGGACTGTACGGATATTGTCACTGACAGGCTCAGTAGGGTGTCAGGATGAGTTCGCTCATCGACGTCCCTTTTGGTCAATAGCTGGTGGCCCGTCACGTATGGCTAATACCTCTGACGTGCTAGTGGTTAAATCCACATCCATAGTATTGACGAGTCTTTAGAGTCCACCACACATACAGTTACTCAAGTTTCGGGCGAAACGCTGTAGAGGCCGTATGGAGATATGACAGGGTTCGATCAGATACGTGCGGTATTGCATGGATCAGGATCGGACGGTTAGTACTAGAGGCCGTATGGAGATATGGCAGGGTTCGATCAGATACGTGCGGTATTGCACGGATCAGGATCGGACGGTTAGTACTAGAGGCCGTATGGAGATATGGCAGGGTTCGATCAGATACGTGTGGTATTGCACGGATCAGGATCAGACGGTTAGTACTAGAGGCCGTATGGATATATGGCAGGGTTCGATCAGATACGTGCGGTATTGCACAGATCAGGATCGGACGGATAATACTAGCCGGCTTTGGTTTAAGCCGGATCCTAGTATAGTACAGTGTAGATTTTGTCTCATTGCATTTGTATTTCGGTTGGAATACAAATGCGGGTGTGTATACACAGTATCGGGGTTTTCCTGTAATTTATTACGGGACCAGTTTTCTGGAGTTGCCAGTTTGCTTTCCGTTTCGGCCATATTTCTTTGTATCCTTCATTGGCCGAAGATTGGTGGAGGAGGGCTTATTTGCATTTGTGCAAATTAGCTATTTGGAGGGTTTTCTTTGCATACTCTTGTATCATGATGGTTTCATGATGGAGCCCCATCCCTTGACCTTCCATGGTTTATGATTGCTTGACTTTTTGTAGCAATCATGGTTGTTGATTAGTTGATGGAGTGTGGTTTTGCTAGTGATGATGATTCTTGCATGATGACCATTCCTCTCACTTGCATTATTCTTGTGGCTATCTTTTTCACTCACTCCCTCACTCTCATTCTCTCCACTCCCATATGCATGGCCGGCCAAATTGGGGAGGGGCTGCCCATGTTATTTTGGTGTGGGATTTTTGTATCTTTGGCTTGGTAAAATCCCCACAACACCATCTCCAAAAAGGTCACATATCATCCTCCACCAAATGGCAACCTCCATAACCCCAAAGTGAGACATGAGTTCTACACACATTCTACAGCAAACCTTGGGCACATCGGCTCGCCAACTTCGTGCCCGAGTTGCCTCGGTATAGAGGTGGGAGCTCGTAAAAGAAGCAGGCGACGTGGTGCCCTTCCGGCGAGAAGACCGGAGGACACGGATCGCTCGGTATATCTCTCTTCCCCATCTTGTAGTTATCTAGGACTAGTTTAATGGCACGATCCGGGTTTATAGTGCGCGGTGGTGCCTGTTCCCCTCCGAACGGCGGCCCGGACTTCGCGTCCGTTGCCTGAGGTTCGGGGCAGATGCTATTTGTTTTGATCCATCCACCTCTCCGAAGATGCCAAGTTGATTTATGGCACCTTGTATCGGAGGTTTAGACGGATGCGGCCGATGTAGCAGATTTCGTCAGATTCCCCCTCAGGGTGAGGGGTTTTTGATTGTGGGGACGCTCTTCCCTGCAGGCGCAAGCCCCTGCAGTTAATTACGCTACCGCGTCGCGGTAACAACTTTCTCCTTCTCCAGAATTTCACTTCGTGTCGTGTGTGTTTTGTTCTGTTCGTGGTTGCCCGTGGATTGTATACGGAGACTGAGTGATGTCGTCACCCGTAGGACGTGGATTAGTCCAAATCCGTATTTAGTTAGATTTGGGTTTGGTATTTTTAGTTTAAGGATGCATTAGCCGCGTTGCGGCTAAGACCAACTTAAACGTTCGTCAAGGATACGTTAGTCCTGTTTTAGACTAAGATCGACCTGACGTAGTGATTGATTTAATTATCTGGTTGTCGAGACTCGTCACCTCTCTGACGTCGTTGAGGGATTACAACGACAGGCGTCAGAGGAGTTCAGAGGTTTACCCTTGAACCAAAGTTGATTTGGAGTTTCATCGTTTATTTGAATATCTAAGGACACGTTAACCGTATTTGGGGTTAAGATCAACTTAGACGGGACCGTTTAGATCCAACAAAAGAGCGTTTGGGCCCTATTGTGCCAGTTTAGGGACGTGGCGGTCCATTGCCAGTTTTAGGGACGTGGTGGTCCATCGCCAGTTTAGGGACGTTTCGGTCCGATATTAGTTTAGGGACGTTTCGGTCCGATATTAGTTTAGGGACGTTTCGGTCCGTCGCCAGTTTAGTGGTCGTTGGGACTCGTCACCTCTCTGACGTCGTTGAGGAATTACAGCGACAAATGTCAAAGGAGTTCGGAGATGTACCCTCGAACCAGTCGTGAATTGGTTTGGGAGAGCCATTTTGCTCAATCAATTTAATTTAAGGACTTACAGCCAGGATTGGGTTAAGTCCAAATTTTTTATTTATTTTAGGCTTTGCCTGACTAAAAGAATCAGTCCAAACAGGGCTCTGCCCCTTTATTATTTTGCAATTTGATTTGGGCCAGGCCCTTTTAAATAATGAGTTGCAGAAACTCAAGAAATTTTCAAACAGGGCTTTGCCCTTTTATTATTGCAATTTAATTTGGGCCAGGCCCTTTTAAATAATGAGTTGCAGAAACTCAAGAATTTTCAAACAGGGCTTTGCCCTTTTATTATTGCAATTTAATTTGGGCCAGGCCCTTTTAAATAATGAGTTGCAGAAACTCAAGAATTTTCAAACAGGGCTTTGCCCTTTTATTATTGCAATTTAATTTGGGCCAGGCCCTTTTAAATAATGAGTTGCAGAAACTCAAGAATTTTCCAGATTTAAGAACAAAAGTGCACAGCACTTTTGATCTAAATTTGGATCAAAGGAAAACAAGTTCTTCTTGTTTTCCCTGATTTTACAGAACCAAGGGTTCATATCAAGTGCAAGGCACTATTTATCTTTCTTTTTTTTTATTTAATTATTCATTTTTTATCCTCTGTTCTTCATAGATTTTTCTTTTCTTCCAAAAGAAGTTTTTACCTCTTTTTTTTTGTTCTTGAATAATCTTCAAGAGCTCTTTCTCTTTTTTTTTCAGAAGTTAATTCTTCTCTTGGTGATGATGATTTGAATGAGGCCTGAGGTCTTATTTATAGTGCTCACAAATTTGTTGGATTTGTTAACAAAATCTTTCCTGAATAATTTTGGGAATTTTCCCACCATTGGATCTCTGATCCAAGGGTCCCTGTTTTACAGAAGAACAGAAAAGATTTACTTAAATTTTCATTCTGTTGCTGCGCAACTCACCAGTGCGTGACACGTGTCGCGCATCCGTGCGCTTGCGCAGTTGCTATTGCGCAACTGCGCAGACACGTGTCGCGCATCCGTGCGCTTGCGCAGTTGCGATTGCGCAACTGCACAGACACGTGTCGCGCATCCGTGCGCTTGCGCAGTTTAAGTCTTAATTATGTTTTTTGAAGAGCCTTGCTCTGATTGGACGCATTGTCTTGGGCGTTACGCTGCCGAATCAACTTCCGCCAAGTGGCAAATTGCGCGCTGCGCACGGGAACCGAAGCGTTGCTTCGAATTTTGAATTTTCAAAATTTAAGTAGAGCCTTGCTCTGATTGGGGGAAACAGATGCCCCCCCACTGTTGCGCTCACGTGGCGCGTGCGTGAGTGCAGCGGTGGCAAGATCCTGACCGTCGGATCGAGGGGTCAAGTGAACAGGCGCAGGCGCCTATAAATAGGACCCTTGGTCCTTGGTAATTCTTTACCATTTTCAAGAATTCGAATTTCAGAGCCTTGCTCTTACTTGAGAACTTCCAGAGCCTTGCTCTTGTGATTTCCCTAAGAACTCCCAAGTTCTAACCTTAGAACCATTCTAGGTAAAATTAAATTAATTTAATTTAAATTAAATTTAATTAACAGAGCCTTGCTCTCATAGATCTTTGATCTAAAGGAAACCCCTTTGGGGTTTCTTCAACAGAGCCTTGCTCTCAAAATTTACAGAGACTCTGTTCCTAGGTTTTAACCCATGAACAGAGCCCTGCTCACAGATCAACTAGAAAACTTTTTTTTTTAAAAGTTTCCATGGATCTTTAAGATCCCAAAATTTTAATTCTTAGGAGTTATAAATTTTTATTACTACTACAGAGCTAGGCTCTTTTTTAAGAAGTTTTATTCCTTTGAAACAGGAGTTTGACAAATGTCACTCTGTGGCAGAGCTTTGCTCTGAAAAGAGGAGATTTTCTCCTTGTCTCTAGGGATCCCCTCAATGAGGATATTCTCTTGGGGGTCTTTTTTTTTTATTGACTGATAGTCTCATCCAATGGTGGGATTGTCTCATCAAATGATGCGCCGTCATCTTGATTTTGTGGGTCCCCCTTTGGTCCCCTACCCACTGCATCACAGTGTGGAGCAAGATTTTTATTTATTATTATTATTATTTTTTATTATATATATTATTTTTTTCAAATGTTAAGCGTCAGGCCACTAATAATATATATATATTTTATGCAGAAAGGATGTCTGACGACTTGTCTTTTCCCTTCGTTCGCTCAGAAGGAGGGTTCCCACATGCACCAGTGGACCGGGTAGTGTTCACCTTGATTAAAGATCACGATCCTGAGTGCAAGAGACTTCACCTATGGGGAAGGTGGTACAGCCAGATTATCCAAGGCCGTCGCAGTTTTAGTTCCGCCTCGCCTTCCGAACCTATAGTTACGATCCCCTATGCGGACAAACCCCCGGTGGAGTATGCCGTGGAGGTTAAAAATTGGAATTCAGACGACCTCCTCCAGCCTGCAATCGGCGCTATTCCGGTGCAGCCGCCGCCGACCATAGATATCTTGGGAAGGCGAATCTGTCAGGGTGAAGCACGCCCTTGGGGACAGGCTTACAACATTGGATTGAATCCGCGACCGCTTGCTGGATACTTGCCATGGGCCCGGTACATTTTAGCGGCGAAAAGAGCTCACCTGATGAAGATTGGTTTATACTCCGCCGTCTACGTCTCGCTTTTCGAGTATCCTACTCCTCCAACGTGGTGGACAAAGGCTTTCATTGAACAATGGAACATCCCCACACATACTTTCCTGACAGCGGATAGGGAAGTTTCCATTTCTCTAGAGGAATTCGTTGAGCTTTCAGGTTTACCGGCGAGGGGGGAGCACTACGAAGAGTTGCTCCCTCCTGACGAGTACGTCTTTGCCACCAAGCAGGTGGTATTCGACTTAACTCCGGAAAATGCCATTCAGCATCAGCATCCGGGCCTGGTGAAGGTATTGGAGATTTACGAGGAGCTTCATTTGGAATTGGGCGACCGAGGCGTTAGTTTCGCGGACTTCATTGCTCGTTTTATTCGCCCGGAATTTTTATCAGAGCAGGGTGAGAAGTTCGCCCAACTTACTGACCCTTTTGGTTTCGGCCTGGACCGCCGACTTTCATCTGAAATTGATCAGCGAAATTTTTACCTTCCCGGCACTGCTAGCGTCCCTTTCTCAGAGATCGCCGTTCCTGGCATGGATGAGGAGACCTTCTTCATAGGGTTCTTAGGTCTGTGGCTATGCAGCTTCGTGCTTCCCATGCACCCACGCCTTATGCGGTCTTCTGTCTTTTACCCAGCGCATCGAATGGTGGTCGGTCTGCAGTTATCAGTGGGGATCGCCGGGTTGGCTTACCTCTACAATGGACTTAGCGTAGCGGCGGACGCTAATGAGCCTGGGGTACAGCCTGCTAACTTTCCGATGCACTACTTCACTTCTTGGATGGAGCTGCATGTTCGAGGAGTGTTTGGTGCCCATAAAACTCCTCCATTCTTTGAGAGATTCAAACTTCCAAGAATCATGCGATTGGTCGGGGCTTCCATTGTGTTTGCACCTCCGCGGGAGTCTAGGGGATTGCTTCTGCGTTCGCATCTAGTCGGGGCGAAGACCTCTTTTGTGGATAAGGTCATCACCATGGGTTCTGAGACCACTAAGTCGGTGGTGCCGCTGCGTGATGACTTTAAGGGCGGTGTTTCTGTGTTGAAGGCTCGGGAAATCCTCCACCTTTACTCCATTCGGCCGGGCTACTTGGTATTTAGGCAAAATGAAACGGCCCTCTTCATGAGGTATAACCCGCATCGATTTGCCCGGCAATCGAGTTACAACCAAGGGGTCCCATTGGAAGCCTTCTTGGGAACACCTGCAGTCGGCCCAGAGGGGGTACGGAACGCGATGCATCACTTCATCCGGCTCAATACAGGCTCCTACTTTTTTATTAGTGAGCCCAGCTGCACCCCTAAGATACTCAATTCGTATGTGGCCTGGTACGCGCACGCGATGGGCCCAATCATCTTGATGGAGAAACGCCTACTGGTCGATCGTAGGGCTGCGCCTCCCGACGGCGATCGCAAGGCTCCCTTGCAGCCAAGGGTTCAGGTTATCCCTCCGACGAAAGAGGCCGGAGCTGATCGACCACGCGTGTTGGCCCCTCCGCGTGGATTGCCACTGTCTACTACGGTGGATGCACCACCGGCGCCCCGTGCTCCGACCAAGACGGTTAAAGCGGCATCGCCGGAGTCGTGTGCAGGAGCGGACATCGGGACTCGCCGCCCGAAAGTGACTGCCAAAACTGGAAAGCGCAAAGCTGCTCCGAGTGGATCCAAGGCTGGCTAACAGAAGAAGAAGAAGTCCACCTTATCCCTCGACGCGATCCTTAACTTAGAGCCCACGGCTCACCCTGCCGAGGCCATATGCGAGTACGGCAGCAATGAGGGTTTTGTGGTGGACCCTGAGGACACCAATTTAGCTGCCGCCATTGCAGCTTCGGAGCGATCGGCGAGGCTTGAAGCGATGTTGAGCAAACTCACTGAGTCCGGTAATCATCAGACGCGTTATTTATTATTTCATTGCACTTTGTATCATTGTATTTAACTAACATTTGCTCCATTTTTAACAGGCGCTTCTACTGAAGAGGCTATCGCTGCCTCCCTGAAAACCTTCCAAGAGGAGGAAGAGAAGCGTACCCTAGCAAGCGTCGGTATGTTTTACCCCTTTCTCTTTTATAAGGAAAGTTTGTTGTCTTTTTATGATAGTCAACCTGACCTTCTTTTGTTTCTTTGCAGGGGTTGTATTAATCGACGCGAGGATCCTTCCCAAGCCCGTCATCGAAGTCCCGGCTTCGCTGCAGTTGCCACAAGAGCCTCAGCTTGATAGAGCGACGAGGGACGCCTTGAAGAATCTAGAGGCATCCCTGTATACGGGCGAAGAAGCCTCCCTTAAAGAGGCTCTGGTGGCATCTGTCTCATCGGCTCGAGAGGAGCGGAAGCGGTCAAGACGCGAAGCTAAGGCGCGCAGAGCTGCTTTGGCCGCAGGAGCGGGACCTAGCACTATTCCTCATGCCGACACTTCTTCTGAAGAGGCCCCTGCCGCCCTATCTACTACTTATAGGCAGGCGGCGCGCACGGTCCGGGATGCAAACGATAAATCCTCTTCAGGTAACCTTTCTTTCAGAACTTTGTTGTAAGAATTATCAAATCGTTGACTCATACGCATTCCTATTTGCAGGGCCAAGTCCGACTGAGGGGGAGGCGGAGACCGTCGAACCCCGGGGAGCGGAGGAAGCGGCGCCTGCCGAGCCTGAGCTGACAGTGAGCAACGTCATCGGGGCCACGGCGCCCGAAACAGAAGTTGAAGAATTCGCTGCCGAGAAGGTCATCGATGCCGCATCTGAAATGGCGGTAGGTGAGACGATTGTCGGGCCGGAGGCAGTAGAAATCGAGGCGCTTGAGGCTGGAGATGTCGCGGTGCCGATGGATGAGGCAACTGTGACCGTAGGACCCGAAGGAGTAGTGGGTGAGGTGGCCATGATTCCTGAGGAGGAGCCAACCGCTCCTTCTCTGGAATCTGGCAATACCCCAATCATAGCCCTCCCTGCGTATGGTTCCTTGCCGTCTCCCGGGCTTGCGAGCACAACAACGGCTCCCATCGAGTCAGGTGATGAGGCTACGGGTGGTGGCCTGATGTCAGTAGAGGAAGGAATTGCCTCCGTCTCGGCTGGCAGTTCATCGGGTAAGTTTCGGGTTACTATTGTTTCCCCCCCTTTTTTCATATATATCTTGTAATCTCCTCTAACAAGCTTGTCTTTGCAGGTGCGGTCAGTGCCGACGCTCCATTGCTTGAGGGAGCACCGTCAATTACTGCTTTGGCGGTGGTCACTTCCCCGTTTTCCCTCGTGCCGTCGCGGATGTTGGAAGGTATGGACCTGTGACTCACAAGTTAATCTCTTAAACGTATAGTTCATGGACTAATGCCATACCATCGTGTCTTTTCAGGAGGGCTCTTTGATCATCTATATCAGGTGTTGCTCCCACACTTCTCCTTCCCCTCCGAGCTTACTTCTCCCTCTAGTGGCGTTGGTGAGTGTACGTTCAATATAGTATCTTCGTTCATCCCCTTTTTCTAGTAATTGAATGATTCTTGACCTTTCCCTTTCTTTATTGCAGTGTCACAAATCGAAGGAGGGGATGCCAGACCTGCCGCGCTACCGGCCCTCCCGGCTCTGCCGTCCGTTGCTGCCGGTATAGCAAACACCCCTCCTTTTTATGTAATCCTTAAATATCTCTTGAACCACCGTTTAATTATGTCTTGTTTTGCAGCTATTGTTCCGTCTCCGGTCCCCTTTGAGTCGCGCGTCCTTATACCGGCAAGCCCTTTCTTGAGGCGCCCGTCTTCAAAGGGTGCTGTGATGAGTCTAGGCATGCTGAGCGGGTATATCGAAGAGCTCAGCATGGATGCTCTCCCTTCTGCTGTAGATTTCGCTGTGGATGTTAACCCAATGTTAGCGGCGCTCGTAACTTTTCACAACGAAGGCGTCGTTGAATCTTGGGTTAATCACTGCAGGGAGATCGAGGCATGTCTATACCGGCTGGAGTTGACGCGCCCTTCTCCCGAAGTTTTAGCTCTGAGCACCCAACGCACAACTTGGCTCGAGCAAAGCACTTCGCACTCCCGCCACTTGGAGCAAGAAGCAGCTCAAAGACTAAGGGAATGCCAAAAGACCTCGAACGAAACGGCCCATCTGCGCGCTGAGGTTGAGGCAAATGCTGCCCAAGTGAAGACTATCTTTGAGGGTCTCTTGGAGCGCATCTCCCATGGGCTAAACTTAAAGCGGAAGCTTGACGTGGCTGAGCGCAATATCCCAAGTCGGGAGGCTGCTTATCAAGTCGTGAGGGAGCAACTTGCATCGGTCTTGCGGCAACGAGCCCAAGTGGAGGCAGAGTTGACGGTGGCAGCCGAGCAAGAGAAGGTGTGGAAGGACATATGCGAGCGATTGCTACATCTGTGCAAGACGCTTCCTTCCCAATAATTCTCTTTGTATCATTTGTTTTTGTAAAGTATATGTATATGTTTTTTATTCTTTAGCACAATGTATCCTGTACTCAATCAATATTTATGAATAAAAGATACACATTTTGTAATGTCTTGTGTCATTTCTCCGTCTTTCCTTTCTTTTATTATCAGTACGCCACCTTAATAACCATAATTGACGGACGATTGGGACGAGTACCCCGACCTTCTTAAGAAATAACGATGGCTTAGGCCGCAGGTTCAGATCTGCTGCCTAAGACTTTTCAACCCTATAAGCCGTGAGGGTCTCATAGAGACTTTTCTCCCTACGGATCGAGAGGATCTCGTAAGTGGATTTTCTCCTTAGGAGTCGTGAGGATTCCTAAGTGTGGTTTTCTCTCATAAGTCGAAAGGATCCTATAAGAGAATTTCTCCCTCTTACGAGTCGAGAGGGCTCGTAAGCGGTTGTTTCCCTCTTTGTCGAGAAACGACTTCAGAGAGTGAGACCCGTGAATAGTATGCAAGAGACCATTTAGGATTGACTTGCAGGGTCCCATTGCCCTCTTACGAGTCGATAGGGCTCGCAAGCGGTTGTTTCCCTCTTTGTCGAGAATCAACTTCAGAGAGTGAGACCCGTGAATAGTATGCAAGAGACCATTTAGGATTGACTTGCAGGGTCCCATTTGTTCAGGAAGCAAGTTTTTGAATCCTTACTGCCCAAGATGTGAGTCAAAGAAGCTCTCGTCACGGAGTGTTTGTATCCGTGAGTTGAGAAGTTTTGCGAGGGATTATTTGTTTCCCAAGCGCCAAGGATTATTTGTGTCCTTGGTGTTTGAAACGAGTCGATGGTTCCCACGGAGGCGCTGGTGGCTCTGCGAGTCGACGCGGATCAGAAGGCTCTCGTCAAGGAGTGTTTGTATCCGTGAGTTGAGAAATTTTGCGAGGGATTATTTGTTTCCCAAGCGCCAAGGATTATTTGTGTCCTCGGGGTTTGAAACGAGTCGATGGTTCCTACGGAGGCACTGGTGGCTCTGCGGGTCGACGCGGATCAGGAGGCTCTCGTCAAGGAGTGTTTGTATCCGTGAGTCGAGGAATTTGCCGGGATTATTTGTTTCCCGAGCGCCAAGGATTATTTGTGTCCTTGGGGTTTGAAACGAGTCGAGGGTTCCTACGGAGGCACTGGTGGCTCTGCGGGTCGACGCGGATCAGGAAGCTCTCTGTTTCCCCCAATCAGAGCAAGGCTCTACTGAATTTTGAAAATTCAAAATTTGAAGCAACGCTTCGGTTTCCGTGCGCAGTGCGCAATTTGCCACATGGCAGAAGCCAATTCGGCAGCGTAACGCCCGAGACGGTGCGTCCCATCAGAGCAAGGCTCTTCAGAAAACATAATTAAGACTTAACTGCGCAAATGCATGACAGCGCGACACGTGTCAGCGCAAGCGCACAGATGCGTGACACGTGTCTGCGCAATCGCAACTGCGCAAGCGCACAGATGCGTGACACGTGTCTGCGCAGTTGCGCAATCGCAACTGCGCAAGCGCACGGATGCGCGACACGTGTCTGCGCAAGCGCACAGATGCATGACACGTGTCTGCGCAGTTGCGCAATCGCAACTGCGCAAGCGCACGGATGCGCGACACGTGTCTGCGCAAGCGCACGGATGCGCGACACGTGTCTGCGCAGTTGCGCAACCGCAACTGCGCAAGCGCTCGGATGCGCGACACGTGTCTGCGCGGTTGCGCAACTGCGCAGCGGCGCAAGCGCTCTCTGTTCCCCTCCGAATGGCGGCCGAGACGTTCGGACGTCCTGTGCCTGAGGTTCGGGGCAGATGCTATTTGGTTTTATCCGTCTATCTCTCCGAAGATGCCAAGTTGATTTATGGCACCGTGTATCGGAGGTTTAGACGGATGCGGCCGATGTAGCAGACTTCGTCAGATTCCCCCTCAGGGTGAGGGGTTTTTGATTGTGGGGACGCTCTTCCCTGCAGGCGCAAGCCCCTGCAGTTAATTACGCTACCGCGTCGCGGTAACAACTTTCTCCTACTCCAGAATTTCACTTCGTGTCGTGTGTGTTTGTTTTGTTTATGGTTGCCCGTGGATTGTATACGGAGACTTAGTGATGCCGTCACCCGTAGGACGTGTTTTAGTCCAAATCCGTATTTAGTTAGATTTGGGTTTGGTATTTTTAGTTTAAGGATGCCTTAGTCGCGTTGCGGCTAAGATCGACTTAAACGTTCGTTAAGGATACGTTAGTCCTGTTTTAGACTAAGATCAACTTAACGTAGTGATTAATTTAATGTATGGCCATCGGGACTCGTCACCTCTCTGACGTCGTTGAAGGATTACAACGACAGATGTCAGAGGAGCTCGGAGGTGTACCCTCGAACTAGAGTTGATTGGGAGTTTTATAATCCATTTGAATGTTTAAGGATACGTTAGCCGTGTTTGGGGCTAAGATCAACTTAAACGGGACCGTTTAGATCCAACAAAAGAGCGTTTGGGCCATATTGTGCCAGTTTAGGGACGTGGCGGTCCATTGCCAGTTTTAGGGACGTGGTGGTCCATTATTAGTTTAGGGACGTTTCAGTCCGTCGCCAGTTTAAGGACGTAGTGGTCCATATTCCAGTTTAGGGACGTGGTGGTCCGTCGCCAGTTTAGGGACGTGGTGGTCCATTATTAGTTTAGGGACGTTTCGGTCCGTCGCCAGTTTAAGGACGTAGTGGTCCATATTCCAGTTTAGGGACGTGGTGGTCCGTCACCAGTTTAGGGACGTAGTGGTCCATTATTAGTTTAGGGACGTTTCGGTCCGATGTTAGTTTAGGGACGTCTCGGTCCAACATTAGTTTAGGGACGTCTCGGTCCATAATTCTCATTTTTGGGGCAAATATTAGTTTAAGGACGTTTCGGTCCAATATTAGATGAGTGGTCGTTGGGACCCGTCGCCTCTTTGACGTCGTTGAGAAATTTCAGCGACAAATGTCAAAGGAGTTCGGAGATGTACCCTCGGACCGGTCGTGACTTGGTTTATGAGAGGCATTTAATTTAAGGACTTACAGCCAGGATTGGGTTAAGTCCAATTTTTATTTTAGGCTCTGCCCGATTAAAAGAATCAACCTAAACAGGGATCTGCCCCTTCATTATTTTGCAATCTGATTTGGGCCAGGCCCTTTTAAATAATGAGTTACAAAAACTCAGGAATTTTCTGAACAGGGCTTTGCCCTTTTATTTTCTGCAATTGGGCTAGGCCCTCTTAAGTAATGAGTTACAGAAACTCAGGAGTTTTCCAAACAGGGCTTTGCCCTTTTATTATTCTGCAATTGGGCTAGGCCCTTTTAAATAATGAATTGCAGAACTCAATAATTTTCTTGAGTTGGGCCAGGCCCACTTGTGCAGAAATTCTTGATTTGAGAACAAAAAGTGCATAGCACTTTTGATCTAAATTTAGATCAAAGGAAAACAAAATTCTTCTTGTTTTCCCTGATTTTACAGAACCAAGGGTTCATATCAAGTGCAAGGCACTATTTATTGTTCTTTGATTTTTCAGAACCAGGGGTTCATATCAAGTGCAAGGCACTATTTATTATTCTTTGATTTTTCAGAACCAGGGGTTCATATCAAGTGCAAGGCACTATTTATTTTTTTATTATTCCCCTTTTTAATCTTCTGTTCTTCAGAAATTTTACCTTCTTTTTGTTCTTGATTAATCTTCAAGAGCTCTCTTTTTTTTTCAGAAGTTTATCCCTCTCTGGATGGTGATTGATTCTGCCTTTTGAATGAGGCTTGGGGTCTTATTTATAGTGCCCACAAATTTGTTGGATTTGTTAACAAAATCTTTCCTGAATAATTTTGGGAATTTTCCCACCATTGGATCTTTGATCCAAGGGTTCCTGTTTTACAGGAGAACAGAAAAGATTTACTTAAATCTTCATTCAGTTGCTGCGCAACTCACCAGCGCGTGACACGTTTCACGCATTTGTGCGCTTGCGCAGTTGCGGTTGCGCAACTGCGCAGACACGTGTCGCGCATCCGAGCGCTTGCGCCGCTGCGCGGTTGCGCAACTGCGCAGACACGTGTCGCGCATCCGAGCGCTTACGCAGTTGCGGTTGCGCAACTGCGCAGACACGTGTCGCGCATCCGTGCGCTTGCGCAGACACGTGTCGCGCATCCGTGCGCTTGCGCAGTTGCGATTGCGCAACTGCGCAGACACGTGTCACGCATCTGTGCGCTTGCGCAGACACGTGTCGCGCATCCGTGCGCTTGCGCAGTTGCGATTGCGCAACTACGCAGACACGTGTCACGCATCTGTGCGCTTGCGCTGACACGTGTCGCGCTGTCATGCATTTGCGCAGTTAAGTCTTAATTATGTTTTCTGAAGAGCCTTGCTCTGATGGGACGCACCGTCTCGGGCGTTACGCTGCCGAATTGGCTTCTGCCATGTGGCAAATTGCGCACTGCGCACGGAAACCGAAGCGTTGCTTCAAATTTTGAATTTTCAAAATTCAGTAGAGCCTTGCTCTGATTGGGGGAAACAGATGCCCCCCCACCGTTGCGCTCACGTGGCGCGCGCGTGAGTGCAGCGGTGGCAAGATCCTGACCGTCGGATCTAGGGATCATCTGAACAGGCGCAGGCGCCTATAAATAGGACCCTTGGTCCTTGGTAATTTTTACCATTCTTAAGAAATCAAATTTCAGAGCCTTGCTCTTACTTGAGAACTTCCAGAGCCTTGATCTTGCGATTCCTTAAGAACTTCCAAGTTCTAACCTTAGAACCATTCTAGGTAAAATTAAATTAATTTAATTTAAATTAAATTTAATCAACAGAGCCTTGCTCTTGTGATTTCCTTAAGAACTTCCAAGTTCTAACCTTAGAACCATTCTAGGTAAAATTAAATTAATTTAATTTAAATTAAATTTAATTAACAGAGCCTTGCTCTTATAGATCTTTGATCTAAAGGAAACCCCTTTGGGGTTTCTTCAACAGAGCCTTGCTCTCAAAATTTACAGAGACCCTGTTCTTGGGTTTTAACCCATGAACAGAGCCCTGCTCACAGATCAACTAGAAAACTTTTTAAAAGTTTCCATGGATCTTTAAGATCCCAAAATTTTAATTCTTAGGATTTATAAATTTTTATTACTGCTACAGAGCTAGGCTCTTTTTTTTTAGAAGTTTTATTCTTTTGAAACAGGAGTTTGACAAATGTCACTCTGTGACAGAGCTTTGCTCTGAAAAGAGGAGATCTTCTCCTTGTCTCTAAGGGTCCCCCCCAATGAGGATACTCTCTTGGGGGTCTTTTTTATTGACTGATAGTCCCATTAAATGGTGGGACTGTCTCATCAAATGATGCGCCGTCATCTCGATTTTGTGGGTCCCCCTTTGGTCCCCTACCCACTGCATCGCAGTGTGGAGCCAGATTATTTTTTTTTGTATTATTTTTATTAAATGTTAAGCATCTGGCCACTAATGATATATATATATATATATATTTTATGCAGGAAAGATGTCTGACGACTTGTCTTTTCCCTTCGTTCGCTCAGAAGGAGGGTTCCCACACGCACCAGTGGACCGGGTAGTGTTCGCTTTGATTAAAGATCAAGATCCTGAATACAAGAGACTTCATCTATGGGGAAGGTGGTACAGCCAGATTATCCAAGGCCGCCGTAGTTTTAGTTCCGCCTCGCCTTCTGAACCCATAGTTACGATCCCCTATGCGGACAAACCCCCGGTGGAGTATGCCGTGGAGGTTAAAAATTGGAATTCGGACGACCTTCTCCAGCCTGCAATCGGCGCTATTCCGGTACAGCCGCCGCCGGCCATAGATATCTTAGGAAGGCGAATCTGTCAGGGTGAAGCACGCCCTTGGGGACAGGCTTACAATATTGGATTGAATCCGCGACCGCTTGCTGGATACCTGCCATGGGCCCGGTACATTTTAGCGGCGAAAAGAGCTCACCTGACAAAGATTGGTTTGTACTCCGCTGTCTATGTCTCGCTTTTCGAATATCCTACTCCTCCAACGTGGTGGACAAAGGCTTTCATCGAACAATGGAATATCCCCACGCATACTTTCCTGACAGCGGATAGGGAAGTTTCCACTTCTCTAGAGGAATTCGTTGAGCTTTCGGGTTTACCGGCGAGGGGGGAGCATTACGAGGAGCTGCTTCCTCCTGACGAGTACGTCTTTGCCACCAAGCAGGTGGTACTCGACTTAACTCCGGAAAATGCCATCCAGCATCAGCATCCGGGCCTGGTGAGGGTGTTGGAGATCTACGAGGAGCTTCATTTGGAATTGGGCGACCGAGGCGTTAGTTTCGCGGACTTCATTGCTCGTTTTATCCGCCCGGAATTTTTATCAGAGCAAGGTGATAAGTTCGCCCAACCTGCTGACCCTTTTGGTTTCGGCCTGGACCGCCGACCTTCTTCAGAAATTGATCAGCGAAGTTTTTACCTTCCCGGCACTGCCAGCGTCCCCTTCTCAGAGATCGCCGTTCCTGGCATGGATGAAGAGACCTTCTTCATCGGGTTCTTAGGTCTGTGGCTGTGCAGCTTCGCGCTTCCCATGCACCCACGCCTTATGCGGTCTTCTGTCTTTTACCCGGCGCATCTAATGGTGGCCGGTCTGCAGTTATCAGTGGGGATCGCCGGGTTGGCTTACCTCTACAATGGACTTAGCGTAGCGGCGGACGCTAATGAACCTGGGGTACAGCCTGCTAACTTCCCGATGCACTACTTCACTTCTTGGATGGAGCTGCATGTTCGAGGAGTGTTCGGTGCCCATAAAACTCCTCCGTTCTTTGAGAGATTCAAACTTCCAAGAATCATGCGATTGGTCGGGGCTTCCATCGTGTTTGCACCTCCGCGGGAGTCCAGGGGACTGCTTCTGCGTTCGCATTTAGTCGGGGCGAAGACCTCTTTTGTGGATAAGGTCATCACCATGGGTTCCGAGACCACTAAGTCAGTGGTGCCGTTGCGTGATGACTTTAAAGGCGGTGTTTCCGTGTTGAAGGCTCGGGAAATCCTTCACCTTTATTCCATTCGGCCGGGCTACTTGGTATTTAGGCAGAATGAAACGGCCCTCTTCATGAGGTATAACCCGCATCGATTTGCCCGACAATCGAGTTATAACCAAGGGGTCCCGTTGGAAGCCTTCTTGGGAACACCTGCAGTCGGTCCAGACGGGGTACGGAATGCAATGCATCACTTCATCCGGCTCAATACAGGCTCCTACTTTTTTATCAGTGAGCCCAGCTGTACCCCTAAGATACTCAATTCGTATGTGGCCTGGTACGCGCACGCGATGGGCCCGATCATCTTGATGGAGAAACGCCTATTGGTTGATCGTAGGGCTGCGCCTCCCGGCGGCAATCGCAAGGCTCCATTGCAGCCCAGGGTTCAAGTTATCCCTCCGACGAAAGAGGCCGGAGCCGATCGACCACACGTGTTGGCCCCTCCGCGTGGACTGCCACTGCCTACCACGGTGGATGCCCCAACGGCACCCCGTGCTCCGACAAAGACGGTTAAAGAGGCATCGCCGGAGTCGGGTGCAGGAGCGGACATCGGGACTCGCCGCCCGAAAGTGACTGCCAAAACCGGCAAGCGCAAAGCTGCTCCGAGTGGATCCAAGACTGGTGAACAGAAGAAGAAGAAGTCCACTTTATCCCTCGACGCGATTCTTAACTTAGAGCCCGCGGCTCATCCTGCCAAGACTATATGTGGGTATGGCAGTAATGAGGGTTTCATGGTGGACCCCGAGGACACCAACCTAGCCGCCGCCATTGCAGCTTCGGAGCGATCGGCGAGGCTCGAAGCAATGTTAAGCAGACTCGCTAAGTCGGGTAATCCTCAGCCTCCTTATTTGTCATTTTATCCCACATTTTATTATTATCTTTAGCTAATATTTGCCTCATTTTCAGCAGGTGGATCTACTGAAGAGGCCATTGATGCCTCTCTGAAGACCTTCCAGGCGGAGGAGAAGAAGCGTGCCCTAGAAAGCGTCGGTATGTTTTACCCCGTTCTCTTTTATAAGGAAAGTTTGTTGTCTTTTTATGATAGTCGACCTGACCTTCTCTTGTTTCTTTACAGGGGTTGTATTAATCGGCGCAAGGACCCTTCCTAAGCCCGTCATCGAAGTCCCAGTTCCGTCGAAGCTGCCGCAAGAGCCTCGGCTCGATGCAACGACGAGGGATGCTCTGAAAAATCTGGAGGCATCCCTCTACACGGATGAGGAGGCTTCACTCAAAGAAGCTCTGATGGCATCTGTCTCATCGGCTCAAGAGGAGCGGAAGCGGTCAAGACGCGAAGCTAAAGCGCGCAGGGCTGCTCTGGCCGCAGGAGCGGGCCCTAGCACTGTTCCTCACGCTAGTACTCCTTCTGAAGAGCCCCCTGTGGCCCTGTCTACTGCTCGTCGGCAAGTGGCGCGCGCGGTTCGGAGCGCCAATGATAAATCTGCTTCAGGTAGTACTTCTTTCAGAGCTTTGTTGTATGACTTGTAAAACTATTGGCTTATACATATCTCATCTCGTAGGGTCAAGTCCGACTGAGGGGGAGGGGGAAACGACCGTCGAACCCAAGGGAGCGGAGGACGCGGTACTCGCCGAACCCGAACCGACAGTGGACAACTTTGTCGAGGTCATGGGGCCTGGAGCCGAGATTGAGGAACCTACCGCGGAGCAGGTCATTGATGCCGTACCCGAAGTGGCGGCAGATGAGATGATTGTCTCAACCAAGCCGAAGGCGGTAGAGGGCGAGGTACTTGAGGCTGGGGACCTCGTGGTGCCGATGGACGGGACAGCTGTAATCGCTGATCCTGAGGGAACAGCAGGTGAGGCGGCCATGATTCCTGAAGACGAGCTAGGCGCTCCTTCTTAGGAATCGGGCAATGTTCCTATCTTGGCCCTCCTTGCCTATGGTTCCCCGCCGCCTGCAGAGCTTGAGAGCATAACAACGGTTCCCCTTGAGTCGGGTGACGAAGCTACAGGCGGTGGTCTTCCGTCAGTGGAGGAAGGGACTACCTCAGTTTCTGCTGGCAGCTCGTCAGGTAAATTTTCGAGTCACCAGCGTTTCCATTTTTTTTGTATATATCTTGTGATATCTTCTAACAAGCTTGTTCTTGCAGGTGTGGCCAGTACCGATGCTCCATTGCTCGAGGGGGCACCATCAACTACTGCTTTGGCAGTAGTTACCTCCCCGTCTTCCCTTGTACCGTCATGGATGTTGGAAGGTATGGATTCACGACTCATGCATTAATCTTTCAAAATTACGGCTTTTGTACTAACGTTACACTATTGTGCCTTTGAAGGAGTGCTTTTTGATCACTTATATCAAGTGTTGCTCCCGCACTTCTCTTTCCCATCCGACCTCACTTCTCCCTCCAGTGGTGCCGGTGAGTATACTTTCACCATAATGTCTTTATTTACCCCCTCTTTTTTTTAGCAATGGGATAATTTCTGATCTTTCCTTTTCTTTATTGCAGTGCCACAAATCGAAGGAGGGGATGCAAGACCTGCCGCGCTACCGGCCCTTCCGGCTCCGCCGTCCGTTGCTGCTGGTATAGTAGATTTCCTTTTTGGTAACCCTTTAACATCTTTTGAACCATCGTTTAACCTGTTTTGTTTCGCAGCTATTGTTCCGGCTCCAGTTCCCTTCGAAGCTCGCGTCTCTTCACCGGCAGGCCCCTTTTTAAGACGTCCGTCTTCAAAGGGTGCCGTGATGAGTCTAGGCATGCTGAGCGGGTACATCGAAGAACTCAGCATGGACGCTCTCCCTTCCGCTGCAGATTTCGCTGTGGATGTTAACCCCATGTTAGCGGCGCTCGTAACTTTTCACAACGAAGGCGTCGTTGAATCTTGGGTTAATCACTGCAGGGAGATCGAGGCCTGCTTGTACCGGCTGGAGTTGACGCGCCCTGCTCCCGAAGTTTTAGCTCTGAGCGCCCAACGCACAACTTGGCTCGAGCAAAGCACTTCGCACTCCCACCACTTGGAGCAAGAAGCAGCTCAAAGATTAAGGGAATGCCAAAAGACCTCAAACGAAACGGCCCATCTGCGCGCTGAGGTTGAGGCAAATGCTGCCCAAGTGAAGATTATCTTTGAGGGTCTTTTGGAGCGCATTTCTCACGGGCTAGACTTAAAGAGGAAGCTTGACGTGGCTGAGCGCCATATCCCAAGTCGGGAGGCCGCTTATCAAGGCGTGAGGGAGCAGCTTGCCTTGGTCTTGCGGCAACGAGCCCAAGTGGAGTCAGAGCTGACGGCGGTAGTCGAGCAGGAGAAGGCGTGGAAGGAGATATGCGAGCGGTTGCTACATCTGTGCAAGACGCTTCCTTCTCAATAATTCTCCTTGTATCATTTGTTTAAAGTATATGTATACGTTTTTTTTTCTTTTAGCACAATGTATCCTGTACTCAATCAATATTTATGAATAAAAGATACACATTTTGTAATGTCTTGTGTCATTTCTCCGTCCTTCCTTTCTTTTATTATCAGTACGCCACCTTTATAACCATAATTTACAGACGATTGGGACGAGCATCCCGGCCTTCTTAAGAAATAACGATGGCTTAGGCCGCAGGTTCAGATCTGCTGCCTAAGACTTTTCAACCCTATAAGCCGTGAGGGTCTCATAGAGACTTTTCTCCCTACGGATCGAGAGGATCTCGTAAGTGGATTTTCTCCTTAGGAGTCGTGAGGATTCCCAAGTGTGGTTTTCTCTCATAAGTCTAAAGGATCCTATAAGAGAATTTCTCCCTCTTACGAGTCGAGAGGGCTCGTAAGCGGTTGTTTCCCTCTTTGTCGAGAATCGACTTCAGAGAGTGAGACCCGTGGATAGTATGCAAGAGACCATTTAGGATTGACTTGCAGGGTCCCATTGCCCCTCTTACGAGTCGAAAGGGCTCGCAAGCGGTTATTTCCCTCTTTTTCGAGAAACGACTTCGGAGAGTGAGACCCGTGAATAGTATGCAAGAGACCATTTAGGATTGACTTGCAGGGTCCCATTTGTTCAGGAAGCAGGTTTTTGAATCCTTACTGCCAAAAATGTGAGTCAAAGAAGCTCTTGTCACGGAGTGTTTGTATCCGTGAGTTGAGAAGTTTTGCGAGGGATTATTTGTTTCCCAAGCGCCAAGGATTATTTGTGTCCTTGGGGTTTGAAACGAGTCGATGGTTCCCACGGAGGCGCTGGTGGCTCTGCGAGTCGACGCGGATCAGAAGGCTCTCGTCAAGGAGTGTTTGTATCCGTGAGTTGAGAAGTTTGCCGGGATTATTTGTTTCCCGAGCGCCAAGGATTATTTGTGTCCTTGGGGTTTGAAACGAGTCGAGGGTTCCTACGGAGGCACTGGTGGCTCTGCGGGTCGACGCGGATCAGAAGGCTCTCGTCAAGGAGTGTTTGTATCCGTGAGTTGAGAAGTTTTGCGAGGGATTATTTGTTTCCCAAGCGCCAAGGATTATTTGTGTCCTTGGGGTTTGAAACGAGTCGAGGGTTCCTACGGAGGCACTGGTGGCTCTGCGGGTCGACGCGGATCAGAAGGCTCTCGTCAAGGAGTGTTTGTATCCGTGAGTTGAGAAGTTTTGCGAGGGATTATTTGTTTCCCAAGCGCCAAGGATTATTTGTGTCCTTGGGGTTTGAAACGAGTCGATGGTTCCCACGGAGGCGCTGGTGGCTCTGCGAGTCGACGCAGATCAGAAGGCTCTCGTCAAGGAGTGTTTGTATCCGTGAGTTGAGAAGTTTTGCGAGGGATTATTTGTTTCCCAAGCGCCAAGGATTATTTGTGTCCTTGGGGTTTGAAACGAGTCGAGGGTTCCTACGGAGGCACTGGTGGCTCTGCGGGTCGACGCGGATCAGAAGGCTCTCGTCAAGGAGTGTTTGTATCCGTGAGTCGAGGAATTTTCGTTGAAGTCACTGGCTTCTTCGGTTGAAATGAACCGTTGAGGCTTGGTTTCGTCATTTGACGGAATCCGCTGGGGAGGTATGGTTTCTTCTTTGTTTACGCCCTTGGATTGTATACAGGGATCGATGTGATCTTAACTGTAGGGCCGAAGTTTTGTCATTTCTTATTTTTTTTGTTTTATTTTATTTCCGCGATGCTCTATCATTTCAGCTTTTATATCGCGAAGGTCGCGATTGCCCAAACATTTCGGCTTTTCATTATTTTGTTTTTTACTCGTTGCTCTTTATTACGAGTTGCCCGATCATTTCGGCCATTTTGCATGCATACATTTTACTTGCTTCTTTTTATTGCAAGTTGCCCTATCATTTCGGCTATTTCGTATGCATGAGCGGTCTACCGGCTTTCGCCGTCAACCTGAAATTGGACACCGATTTCGGCATCAGCACCGCTGCGACTGGGATATTACCAGGAGCGAATCATCATTTGCCTCTATCGTTGTTGAACAAAGGAGGCTTAGCGACCAGGGTTAGGATCCCGTCGGCTAAGGCTTTTGACTTCATGAGCCGTAAGGGTCTCGTGAAGGTATTTCTCCCTACAAGTCGTGGGGATCTTGTAGGTGTATTTTCTCCTTAGGAACCGTGAGGGTTCCTAAGTGTTTTGTTCTTCTGTAAGTCGTAAGGATCCTACAGGAAGGTTTTCTCCTCATAAATCGAGGGGATTTATAAGGGTTGTTTACCATACGAACGTGTTCCCAGCCATGGATGGACCTTGGTTAGGGAAATGTTTATTCGCGCCCGTGGATTGTATACAAGGGTCAGTATTGAGCCACTTGTAGGGTAATATTGGAAGTTTGTGGGGGTTTGCTTAAGCACAGGTTTAGGTCTCTGTGACTTAAGACTTTCAAATCCTATGAGCCGTGAGGGTCCCATAAGAGAGTTCTCCTTACGAGTCGTGAGGATCTCGCAAGCGTATTTTCTCCTTAGGAATCGTGGGGATTCCTAAGTGTGTTGTTCCCTTGTAAGTCGTAAGGATCTCACGCAGGTGGTTTCTCCTTACAGGGTCGAGAGAACTCCATAAGGGTTCTTTAACGAAGTTGCGCCCTTTCGGGTTTTCACAACATTCGCCGGTAGTCCTGCTGTTTTTACTCACGGAGCCCTTTCGGGTTTTCATCCGTGCCCATTTTGCTTATGGACTTACCGCCCTTTTTTTTTTTTATCTCGTCAGCCCAAGGATGCCGCAGTATTAGTTTAAAGACGTTTCGGTCTGCTATTAGTTTAAGGACATTTCGGTCCACCGTTGAGAGGGTTGGCTACTACTTATAAAGCTTGAGCTTAGGGAGATAGCGAGCGGACATAGTCGTCGTCATCTACCATTGACCTAGGCTGTGGCTCATTAAGCGTAGTATTTCTTTAGGAAGCGTCCGTTTATTGGCCTGAAAGGCCTTTCACCGTGCATGTCCATGAGTAGATAGGCCCCACCTTGGTAGACTTTATCAACGATATACGGTCCTTCATAGTTCGGCTCAAACTTTCCCCGCTTGGCGCGATTGGGGATCATGGGCCTTTTGACCACTAGCACGAGTTCGCCTTGGTGGAATGTCCTCGGGCGGCTCAATCTTTCATATGAGCGCGTCATCTTTGCTTTATAGGCTTCCAGATTTTGTTGTGCTAGAAGCCGGATTTCATCAAGGGCGTCAAGCTCTTCAAACCGAAGTTGAGCATTTTCTTCGTCTGTCAGCTCGTAGTGGACTGCCACTCGTAGAGAGGGTAATTCTATCTCGAGAGGGAGTACCGCTTCCGTCCCAAATACCAACGCGTATGGCGTTGTGTTTGTGGCCGTTTTAAACGTAGTCCGATACGCCCAAAGAGCCTCTTGCAATCTTTCGTGGCAATCTCTTTTATTTCGTGACACTGTTTTCTTTATGATCTTCGTCAAAGTCTTGTTGAAGGCTTCAGCTAGACCGTTAGCTCGCGGGTTATAAACTGAGGAATATCTACAGTCTATATTGTGCTGCTGTGCGAAACGACTAATTTTATGACTTCGATAGGCTGGCCCATTATCAGAGATGATTCTTCTCGGGGTTCCAAACCGGTAGATGACATGCATTTTGAAGAAATGGAGGATGTTCTCCGTCTTTACTTCCCTCAACGGAACCGCCTCTGCCCATTTGGAAAAGTAATCAGTCGTCGCCAAGATGAAACGATGTCCCTTTGACGATGCTGGTTCGATGGGACCGACTATGTCAGTTCCCCACATTTCGAATGGCCAACTAGCCATTGTTGGATGCAGTGGATTGGGATGCTGATGGATGAAGTCCCCATGAATTTGGCATGGATGACATTGCTTCGCATATTCCAGGCAATCCTGCATCATCGTGGGCCAGTAGTAACCCATCCGCTTTATTTTCAATTTCATCTTAGGGCCTGCTTGGTGGGAACCGCAGAGTCCGTCGTGAACTTCTTGGACGACCCTTCTCGCTTCGTCAGGTCCTAAGCATCTCAACCACAGAGAGTCGAATGACCTCTTGTATAGAGTATCATTGACGAAGGCGAAAGACAGAGCTCGTTTCGTGAGCTGATGTCTTATGGACGCCTCTTCAGGTATTCGGTGGAACTTGAAGTAATCTATGAAGACTTCTCTCCAGTCCTCGGTATTTTCCCTGTCTTTTATTTGCAGGGTTGTCTCCTCTTTCGCTCCTTTTTCTTCAGACGATTTCGGAGATATTTCTGTTGGGGCGAGCACTCGACGGCTTTGTATCACGATTCTAACGTCATCGAGGTTCTCGTCAGCCAATTCTTTAGCAAGTTTGGCCAGCGCGTCCGCTTTGCTGTTTTCCACGCGCGGTATACTTTCCAAAGTGTAAGAGGGAATTTGGGTTAGCAGTTGCTGCACTTTTTCACCGTATTTTACCAATTCCGGTTTGCACGTTTGGTAGTCGCCGTTTACTTGACTAACGACCAGTTGGGAATCACCGTATATGAGGAGATCTTCAATTCCCATGTCAATGGCGATCTCGAGGCCTGCTATCAGAGCTTCGTATTCGGCTTCATTGTTTGTTCTCGGCTCCGTTAGGGAGAACGCGTAGCGCATTATCCCTCCTTGTGGAGTTACAAAGATGAGTCCTACCCCTGATTTAATTATAGGGGTACTTTGTTTACGTTTCTTCATGGAAGATGCTCCATCGAAATAAAGTTCCCATCGGATATTATCACCGTCGATCGTATCGAACGCATGTTCGTCTGGAAGATCGCAGTTCAGAGGAGAATCGGCGGGTATCGGATGCTCAGCGAGGAAGTCGGCGATGGCCTGGCCTTTCACTGCCTTGAGAGGTTGATACGTTATCGAGAATTCCATCAAGAGCAGGGCCCATTTAGCGAGTCGTCCTGTCAATATGGCCTTTGACATTAAATATTTAAGAGGGTCCACTTTTGAAATCAGACGGACCTCGTGCGCCAACGCATAGTGCCTAAGCTTTGTTATTGCGAAGATCAACGCCAGGCAGTGTTTTTCAATGGGAGAGTAATTGCTTTCTGCCCCCAGCAGGACTCGACTCAAGTAGTAGAGTGCTCTTTCTTTCCCTTGATCGTTCTCTTGTGCCCATAATGCGCCTAAGGAACCTTCGAGGGCGGTTGTATAAAGAATAAGAGGCTTTCCCTTAACCGGAGCAGCCAACACCGGCGGGTTTTGCAGGTATTGCTTGATCTCATCCAGTGCGCCTTGGCATTTTTGGTCCCAAATGAATGGGGTTCCCTTCTTCATCAGGTGGCTGTAAGGACGGCACTTTCCTGAAAGGTTGGCTATAAATCTCCGTATATACGCGAGTTTCCCTTGGAGAGACCGCAGCTGTTTGAGAGTCCTCGGCGGAGGCATTTCCATGATCGCTTTGATCTTTGACGGATCTATTTCAATACCTCGGTGTCGAACGACGAATCCCAGGAATTTGCCTGAGGAAACCCCGAACGCACATTTAAGAGGATTCATCTTCAAGTTGTATTGCCGAAGGCGTTGAAATACAGTCTTCAGATGCTCGAGATGTTCCTCGTATGATTTGCTCTTGACCACGAGATCGTCGATATAGCATTCGACGATTTCGTGTATAAGGTCGTCGAAGATCTTCGTCATGGCCCTCTGATAAGTAGCACTGGCGTTCTTCAAACCGAAGGGCATCACTTTATAACAAAATATACTAAGCGGAGTCCTGAAGGCTGTGTGCTTCTGATCTTCAGGGTGCATTTTTATTTGATTATACCCTGATGAGCCGTCCATGAAGGAGAAAACCTCATGAGTGGATGTGTTGTCTATCATCAGTTCGGTGACTAGCACTGGGAAATCATCTTTTGGGCAGGCTTTATTGAGATCCCGGAAGTCCACGCATATGCGCACTGTCCCATTTTTCTTCATCACCGGGACGATGTTGGCGATCCATTCAGGGTATTGGACTTCCTGAATGAAGCCTGAATCTATCAGCTTTTTGACTTCGGCGTTGATGCTCATCTCGAGCTCGAGTCGCATTCTTCTCGGCGCTTGTTTGACTGGCTTGATGTCCGGGGATATCGCCAATTTGTGCACAGCGATTTCTGGATCTAGTCCCGGCATTTCGGAATAGTTCCACGCGAAGCAATCTTTGTGCTGTAGAAGCACATCCTTTAACGCAGCCACCCTTTCTCCAGATAGCAGTTCGCTGATGAATGTCGGTCGCGGGTCATTTTCCGTCCCCAACTCAATTTTCTTGAGATTATCTGCAGTGGTATGGATTCCATCTTCCAGTTCTTTCGGAGCTGGGGGAAATTCTGAGATTACCTCATCGCTGCCGCTTTCAAAACACCAAGGGAGGTTGTTCATGTCCTCGGACCCTTCTTTTAATATTGTTATCACATGGCAGGTGCAAATTTTCTGCCAATCCCAATGCGGAGTTGGTTTTATTCTTGTGTTTTCGGGTTCGTGCTTTTGCGGCGGCGCTACCCTCCAACTGTCAGACAACGCGAATTTGCCAAGCTGATATTGGTCCTCAACCCAATTCTTAAAGGTGAAGCAATCTTCAAGCGGATGCCCTACTACTCGATGGTAAAAGCAATACTTTGGGTTGGAGACATCGCCTGCTTGTTCAGGGTGTTTAGACTCTGGCAACGTAAGCATTTGATGCTTTAGAGCGAGATCGAATATTTTCCTTGTTTTGTTCCGAGGAAAAGAGTATGCTCGACCCATTTTCTTCCCGAGGGCTAAGTCAATAACGCTCGATTCTCGGATGCGCGGCTTCTTAGCTCTGCTTTGTAGTTGTCGAGCGCCTCTCTTGCCTTTCGACTTGTTTTTGTTCTCGCGTCGAACCTTTTTTGTAGCAGGTTGACAAGGAGCGACATCTTCGTTCTTTACTGCCTGTTGGAGGAGGCGCTGTGTCTTAGCTTTCTCATAGATTGCCATTTCACGATCGTGATCATCTCGGGCTTTTTGACTCGCATCACTTATAAGTTTGCTCATCTGGTCTTCGGACGATGGACTGGGCGGTTTTGTATCAGGAACTTTTGCTGGTTCAGGATTAGCGTCCTCCCATTGAGCGTCCGCCTCTTCATCGAAGTCATACATGGCATAACAGCTGTTTACTAGCTCCCGCTTCTTTGGCCGGATGTACCCAAGCCCTTTGGTTTCTACTTTCCCGTTAGGCAGTTTGCATTGGGTCCCGGAAATGTTCCAGACCTTGTCGTAGAATTTGGCTTTTCTAACGGCCTGTGTGAAGGACAACCCCTGACGTTTCAGCAGTTTCTTCAAACCTTCTGTATAATATCGGGGAAGACGGATAGGCTGAAGCCTGTCGAGCGTGGGATCCGCGCCATGCCAAACCTCTTTTTCTACTTTGTTTTCTTCAGAACGGTAGAATAAGATTGCCTTCTCGCCTCTTCGTCCGGGAGGGATATAGAATGTCTGCAATTCTTCTACGCTGTTGGTGTCGAGTGCATCCAGTTCTTTGTAGTGTTCAAGCGGCACCATGGTTATCTGCAGACTTCACTCTTCATCAGCGGAAATCCGTATCGAAGGCCGAGCAGGGAATACGGCATGAACTTCATCCTCTGAATCACTACCGAAGATCAACGAAGGAATGGATGGTCCTGGCCTGGTAGATTGGGATGGACCTGAATAAATTATATCCTCCTCTTCGGTGTCACTACCGAAGACAGGGATGGTGGCATTAGTTTTGTTCTCCGGTTTGTGACACCTTTCCGTGTCTTCGAAGCTCGGCAAGAAATATTTGGCATCTTCATACTTGCGAACTTCGTTTACGGAAAACGGATTCAACTCTCCGGCCACAGTGTACTCGAGGCCATCCCTGGAATACTTCATACACTGATGCTGTGTAGAAGGGATGATATTGTACTCGTGTAGCCATGGTCGGCCGAGCAGAGCATTATAGCATGTCTTGGCATCTATAACATGGAATTTGATGTCTGTGACGAGCAACCCGAAGCGTAGCGTCAATATCACAGATCCGAGAGTCTTTGAGGATTGAGAGTCGAAACCGGAGATGGTGATCTTGTCTCGGGCGAGGTGTTGGACACTCATGCAAATCTCCTTTAACACTCGTACATTGAGTAAATTGACAGACAATCCGTTATCAACCAAGATTTTGCCTATCTTTATGTCATGGCAGTATCCTGAGACATAAAGGGGGCGATTGTGTTCACACGTCCCGAGGAGAAGGTCTTCATCACCAAAAGCAACGTCGGCTGTGTGCACTTCTTCCAATTCGTCTTTCATCTTTTCTTCGGCTAAGAAGGCTTGAAACTGGTCCGGATCTTGTAGCGCCTTAATCAAAGAGTCTCTGGCTTCCTTTGATAGTAACAAGGCATCAAGGATACTGAGCTGAGAGGGCAGTTTCCTCAGATGTGCCAGAACGTTGTAATCCACCTTACTTCTCTTCGGCGGGTTCTTGGCGTTTAGCTCTTCCAGAACTTGGTCATCTAAAACGATGTCTTCAGAGACCTTTTCTTTCCCTTTATCTTTTCTATTCGAGGGTCCGAGGTTCTTTTCAGGCAGTGTCCTATTCCGCAGCCGGATATTTTCGCAAACCACTGGCTCCTCTTCTTTTCCCGAAGTTGACTCTTCAAAGAGAGGGGCAAGCTCTAGCTCCTCATCAGAGTCGCTCCCAAATGTAGGCACTTGTGACCTGGTAGTGTTAACCATGTGACAGTTGCCGGCAGTTCTTTCAAGCACTTTGGTCGTGTTTCTTTGCTCCCGACGAATCTTACGCTTTTCCCGTTTAAAGCGTTGTTGATTAGCGACGTAGCCTTGCCACCATCTATCGAACGCTTTGCACTCTTGGGTAGAATGTGAGACCTTCTGATGATATAAGCAATAAGAGGGCTGCATTTCTACCACGCTAGTAACTTTTTCTTCTGAGGGTGGTAGCTTCATGCCCATCGATATGGCCTTAGCGAACTTCTTTTTTTATCTTGAATTGGCTTTTGTCAGCGGTGGAGGCATTTTGCTCCAGTGGGATCATCTCAGCTCCTCCCTCAAGTCGCTGGCGCTTGGCCGTTTCGAATATCGCCGTCTCGCGTTCTTGATCAGCTTTACTTTTCAATCGAGCTTCACTAAGAAACGCGTCAATCATTTCTATTGATAATTCCGGAACCCTTGACTCAGTATTTGCCCCCGGCGTTTTGGTGCCAGAAGTCCCTTCATCGTTCGAGGTCGAGTGAGAGATCATATGACAGCTTGCCACATATTCGTCGGATTCATCCGATGAAGTTTCTTCCTCGTCTTCTTTTTGAAAGACGTGATCAAGGAAATCTTGTAGCGTAATGGGAGTCCGCGCCTTTTGGTTGTACTCATCCAGTGCGTCGATCTGCTTCTGTAAGTCCGTGCGCTTGTCGCCAGGCTTCACGGGCTTCTTAGATTTCTTCTTCTTCTTTTTCGAAGATTTTGACGGCTGGTTATGAACGCTTGAACTACCACCATCGGCCTTCGGAGTTGGACGTGGCTTCAACATCCCCTTTATAATCTGCGGTTCCAAGGGGTTCTTCCACTTGACCGCTGGACAGGTCTGAAGATCATTTAGCATTCTCCTCGTTTTGGCTGATAATACAACCTCCCAGGGAGCTTCTTCAATGACGGAGCATGTTGCCCCCGGCGTATTCGTCCCCTTATAGGTGTGGGGTTGCGGAGGATTCACCTTCCATTTGTCAGATAGCGCAAACTTGCCCTGACGGTACTGGTTCTCAAGCCAATTTTTGAAGACGTAACAGTCTTCGATTGGATGTCCTAGCACTCTATGATAAGGGCAATAATTAGGATCGTTGACGTCACTTGGTTGCGACGGACGTTTTGGATCTGGCAGATTTATGAGCCTGTTGCGCAATGCCAGCTCGAATAGCCTCCTCGTTTTATCACGGGGGAAGGAGTAAGCGCGTCCCATCCTGTCCTCAAGGGGTACGTATGGGCGTGTATTATTTGGACGAGCGACCGGCTTCGAGTCGTTCGGTTGTTGTTGGGCATTAGCGACGATGATCGCTTTTCCCATTCCTTTATCGTTTCGAGAGTCCGGCTTCGGGAGAGGGGATTTATGGCCCATCTGGTCCATCTGCGCCAATTTGTCGATCAAAGCCTGGAAAGAAGTCGGCTTGAAGAACATCATAAACTGCGAAATGGTTGCTTGTGGATCAAGGGTTCCAACAAACATTCCCACCGCAGGGGCTTCTTCTATACGCTGTTCACACTTAGACCATAGATTACGCCAGCGTATAGCGTACTGGACCCACGTCTCGCCGGGCTTTACCCTGGCGTTAATCAGCGCCGTCATCGGAGTACGCTCAATGGCACTTGCAAAGCGTTGGGTGAAGAGCAGCTCCATCTCTGCAAAGGTTTTAATAGAGTCGTTGGGGAGCTCGGAGTACCACTCGAAAGCCGTATCTGATAAGCTTCCAACAAACTGGCGCAGCAAGAGCTTGTCGTCGCCTCCAGTGTTACCACAAAGCGCCCTGAATTGGGCAACATGTTGATGAGGATTCCCGGTCCCCTTGTAGACGTGAAACTTAGGAATTGTGTAACCTGGCGGGTACTTGATTTGGTCATACCAGCCCGGATACGGTCGCCCCGTTTTTACGACGTGGCCGGCTGCCTCGGCCGCGTGATGAACCTTTATTTGCTGGGCTATATATTCGTCCAGATCTGTTTTAGAGATTGTGTCTTCTTTAGCCGTCGATAGAACGGGCTGAGGGTTTGATGTTTCTCCCCTATCATCCCCAAGGACGATCGGGGGTTCTTCAGTCGGGGGCTCTGGTTGTATCATCATCCCTATCATGTCCTGGAAGAGAAGGCCCATACGTTGTATATTGGCTGCTTGTTCAGCAGCCTCTTTGTCTCTCTTTTCGAGCAGTCGGCGAAGGAACTCGGCGTCAGTCTCCTCCTCTTGACGTTCATCTAAGGATGTCTCAGGATTCTCTTTTGGCCCCGTGAGTGCAGCCATCGTAGTCATCATCTCCTGGAGCTTTTGTTGCTGCTCCTGAGACTTGGTCACTGACCGGGTAAGCGGTCGGTGACCCGTAGAAGTACGACTTTCTTCTTTCCCCGAAGCCATATAGACCGTATGAACTGTGATGCCCCCTGACTTGGGGCGTTTAGGTTCACCGCTCTTAGACTTTGTCAGTGTCATGGGAGCTTTTTCTGGCCTCTTCCTTTTATGGACCTTTGAGGTTGAAGGAGCCGTTGAAGCGGGCATTCTAGCATTTGTTGCCCCCTGCTGTTTAATGAGGCGGTTCTTGTCTTTTTCCCCCTTACCCTTTCCTGGCGACGGAAGTGGTCTAAGTCAATCACGGAGTCTTGAACCCTCCGCCAAACTTTATAAATTTTTTACGACAGCCGTTGAGGGGGCTGTTCGTGTTTCGTCTCCGGAGCTTTTTCCATGAGTGGAGGAGACTTTTTCAATGTGGCAACCGGGGAGTTCTTTCTCACCTTCTTCAGCAATTCAAAGCTGTTCCCAGTTGGAACAGCAGCATCGACCTCCACCATCGGAGCAGGTGGGGTTAGCCCTGAGGGGGAGTTGCCCCCTGCCCTCCTTACTCGCTGCCAATGGCGACGTCGCGCACGACGATCCGTTGGGACTGGCTCGGAGACTGAGATGGTTTCTTGCTGCCCCCTGTTTGAGCGTGGGGTAACTGCTGATGTCAGCCTATCGAAGACTGATGCCTTCTGACCAGCTGGGGGAGGAGTAGGAACCGTCAATCTTGTGAAGACCGACTCTCTAATGGGAGAAGCCGCTTTAACGACTTCCAAAGTAGCAGCCGTTGCCCTCTTTGGGACAGCCACCTTATAGTTCTGACCCAGCCTGGTGAAAACGGAGGCTGTTGTTTCAGTAGCAGGCGACCCGTTGACAGGGGTCGTGGTAACAGTGAGCCGGTCGAACACCGACTTCTTGTTCGCTTCTGGTGTGGGTATCGGCGCAGAGAAGCTTGTAGGTGGGACCATGGTCCCGAAAAACAAGCCGGTGGTGGCCTGAGTCACCTGGCCTACCGGCAGAGTCAGGAAGGAAGCCGCCTGGGGCCCATATCATACACCTCTCGGTGAGGTGGAACGTCCGTTGCACTGGCATTTCGAGCAGTTGGTGCAGTTGGTGGCCATTGAATGCTTGAGTTCTGTACCAAACAAAAGACCAAATCTTAGCAACTTGAAATCCGAAGGCAATCATTTAACAAACCGCGATTGGTTCGCGAAGACGACACACGAAGTGTGGAGTGGAAAGAGGAAGAGGTCCCACCGGGCGTGCCAGAATCTGTTCCCCTCCGAACGGCGGCCGAGACGTTCGGACGTCCTGTGCCTGAGGTTCGGGGCAGATGCTATTTGGTTTTATCCGTCTATCTCTCCGAAGATGCCAAGTTGATTTATGGCACCGTGTATCGGAGGTTTAGACGGATGCGGCCGATGTAGCAGACTTCGTCAGATTCCCCCTCAGGGTGAGGGGTTTTTGATTGTGGGGACGCTCTTCCCTGCAGGCGCAAGCCCCTGCAGTTAATTACGCTACCGCGTCGCGGTAACAACTTTCTCCTACTCCAGAATTTCACTTCGTGTCGTGTGTGTTTGTTTTGTTTATGGTTGCCCGTGGATTGTATACGGAGACTTAGTGATGCCGTCACCCGTAGGACGTGTTTTAGTCCAAATCCGTATTTAGTTAGATTTGGGTTTGGTATTTTTAGTTTAAGGATGCCTTAGTCGCGTTGCGGCTAAGATCGACTTAAACGTTCGTTAAGGATACGTTAGTCCTGTTTTAGACTAAGATCAACTTAACGTAGTGATTAATTTAATGTATGGCCATCGGGACTCGTCACCTCTCTGACGTCGTTGAAGGATTACAACGACAGATGTCAGAGGAGCTCGGAGGTGTACCCTCGAACCAGAGTTGATTGGGAGTTTTATAATCCATTTGAATGTTTAAGGATACGTTAGCCGTGTTTGAGGCTAAGATCAACTTAAACGGGACCGTTTAGATCCAACAAAAGAGCGTTTGGGCCCTATTGTGCCAGTTTAGGGACGTGGCGGTCCATTGCCAGTTTTAGGGACGTGGTGGTCCATTATTAGTTTAGGGACGTTTCAGTCCGTCGCCAGTTTAAGGACGTAGTGGTCCATATTCCAGTTTAGGGACGTGGTGGTCCGTCGCCAGTTTAGGGACGTAGTGGTCCATTATTAGTTTAGGGACGTTTCGGTCCGTCGCCAGTTTAAGGACGTAGTGGTCCATATTCCAGTTTAGGGACGTGGTGGTCCGTCACCAGTTTAGGGACGTAGTGGTCCATTATTAGTTTAGGGACGTTTCGGTCCGAAATTAGTTTAGGGACGTTTCGGTCCGATGTTAGTTTAGGGACGTTTCGGTCCGATGTTAGTTTATGGACATTTCGGTCCAATATTAGTTTAGGGACGTTTCGGTCCAACATTAGTTTAGGGACGTCTCGGTCCAACATTAGTTTAGGGACGTCTCGGTCCATAATTCTCATTTTTGGGGCAAATATTAGTTTAAGGACGTTTCGGTCCAATATTAGATGAGTGGTCGTTGGGACCCGTCGCCTCTTTGACATCGTTGAGAAATTTTAGCGACAAATGTCAAAGGAGTTCGGAGATGTACCCTCGGACCGGTCGTGACTTGGTTTATGAGAGGCATTTAATTTAAGGACTTACAGCCAGGATTGGGTTAAGTCCAATTTTTATTTTAGGCTCTGCCCGATTAAAAGAATCAACCTAAACAGGGATCTGCCCCTTCATTATTTTGCAATCTGATTTGGGCCAGGCCCTTTTAAATAATGAGTTACAAAAACTCAGGAATTTTCTGAACAGGGCTTTGCCCTTTTATTTTCTGCAATTGGGCTGGCCCTCTTAAGTAATGAGTTACAGAAACTCAGGAGTTTTCCAAACAGGGCTTTGCCCTTTTATTATTCTGCAATTGGGCTAGGCCCTTTTAAATAATGAATTGCAGAACTCAATAATTTTCTTGAGTTGGGCCGGCCCACTTGTGCAGAAATTCTTGATTTGAGAACAAAAAGTGCATAGCACTTTTGATCTAAATTTAGATCAAAGGAAAACAAAATTCTTCTTGTTTTCCCTGATTTTACAGAACCAAGGGTTCATATCAAGTGCAAGGCACTATTTATTATTCTTTGATTTTTCAGAACCAGGGGTTCATATCAAGTGCAAGGCACTATTTATTTTTTTATTATTCCCCTTTTTAATCTTCTGTTCTTCAGAAATTTTACCTTCTTTTTGTTATTGATTAATCTTCAAGAGCTTTCTTTTTTTTTCCAGAAGTTTATCCCTCTCTGGATGGTGATTGATTCTGCCTTTTGAATGAGGCTTGGGGTCTTATTTATAGTGCCCACAAATTTGTTGGATTTGTTAACAAAATCTTTCCTGAATAATTTTGGGAATTTTCCCACCATTGGATCTTTGATCCAAGGGTTCCTGTTTTACAGGAGAACAGAAAAGATTTACTTAAATCTTCATTCAGTTGCTGCGCAACTCACCAGTGCGTGACACGTGTCACGCATTTGTGCGCTTGCGCAGTTGCGGTTGCGCAACTGCGCAGACACGTGTCGCGCATCCGAGCGCTTGCGCCGCTGCGCGGTTGCGCAACTGCGCAGACACGTGTCGCGCATCCGAGCGGTTGCGCAACTGCGCAGACACGTGTCGCGCATCCGTGCGCTTGCGCAGACACGTGTCGCGCATCCGTGCGCTTGCGCAGTTGCGATTGCGCAACTGCGCAGACACGTGTCACGCATCCGTGCGCTTGCGCAGACACGTGTCGCGCATCCGTGCGCTTGCGCAGTTGCGATTGCGCAACTGCGCAGACACGTGTCACGCATCTGTGCGCTTGCGCAGACACGTGTCACGCATCTGTGCGCTTGCGCAGTTGCGATTGCGCAACTGCGCAGACACGTGTCACGCATCTGTGCGCTTGCGCTGACACGTGTCGCGCTGTCATGCATTTGCGCAGTTAAGTCTTAATTATGTTTTCTGAAGAGCCTTGCTCTGATGGGACGCACCGTCTCGGGCGTTACGCTGCCGAATTGGCTTCTGCCATGTGGCAAATTGCGCACTGCGCACGGAAACCGAAGCGTTGCTTCAAATTTTGAATTTTCAAAATTCAGTAGAGCCTTGCTCTGATTGGGGGAAACACTCTCGTCAAGGAGTGTTTGTATCCGTGAGTCGAGGAATTTGCCGGGATTATTTGTTTCCCGAGCGCCAAGGATTATTTGTGTCCTTGGGGTTCGAAACGAGTCGAGGGTTCCTACGGAGGCACTGGTGGCTCTGCGGGTCGACGCGGATCAGGAGGCTCTCGTCAAGGAGTGTTTGTATCCGTGAGTCGAGGGATCGGCTGAAGACACTGGTTTCTTCGGAGTTGGAATGAACCGTCGAGGTTTGGCTTCGTTTTCTGGCGGAGCCTGTTGGGAAGGTATGGTTCCTTCTTTGTTTACGCCCTTGGATTGTATACAGGGATCGATGTGATCTTAACTGTAGGGCCGAAGTTTTATCATTTCTTCTTTTTATTTTATGTTATTTCCCCGATGCTCTATCATTTCAGCTTTTATATCGCGAAGGTCGCGATTGCCCAAACATTTCGGCTATTTTTCGCGGTGCCCAATCATTTCGGCTTTTTATTATTTTATTTTTTACTCGTTGCTTTTTATTACGAGTTGCCCGATCATTTCGGCTATTTTGCATGCATACATTTTACTTGCTGCTTTTTATTGCAAGTTGCCCTATCATTTCGGCTATTTCGTATGCATGAGCGGTCTACTGGCTTTCGCCGTCAACCTGAAATTGGGCACCGATTTCGGCATCAGCACCGCTGCAACTGGGATATTACCAGGAGTGAATCATCATTTGCCTCTATCGTTGTTGAACAAAGGAGGCTTAGCGACCAGGGTTAGGATCCCGTCGGCTAAGGCTTTTGACTTCATGAGCCGTAAGGGTCTCGTGAAGGTATTTCTCCCTACAAGTCGTGGGGATCTTGTAAGTGTATTTTCTCCTTAGGAACCGTGAGGGTTCTTAAGTGTTTTGTTCTTCTGTAAGTCGTAAGGATCTTACAGGAAGGTTTTCTCCTCATAAATCGAGGGGATTTATAAGGGTTGTTTACCATACGAACGTATTCCCAGTCATGGATGGACCTTGGTTAGGGAAACGTCTATTCGCGCCCGTGGATTGTATACAAGGGTCAATATTGAACCACTTGTAGGGCAACATTGGAAGGTTGTGGGGGTTTGCTTAAGCACAGGTTTAGGTCTCTGTGACTTAAGACTTTCAAACCCTATGAGCCGTGAGGGTCCCATAAGAGAGTTCTCCTTACGAGTCGTGAGGATCTCGCAAGCGTATTTTCTCCTTAGGAATCGTGGGGATTCCTAAGTGTGTTGTTCCCTTGTAAGTCGTAAGGATCTCACGCGGGTGGTTTCTCCTTACAGGGTCGAGAGGATCCTGTAAGGGTTTTTTTAACGAAGTTGCGCCCTTTCGGGTTTTCACAAACATTCGCCGGTAGTCCTGCTGTTTTTACTCACGGAGCCCTTTCGGGTTTTCATCCGTGCCCCTCTTGCTTATGGACATACCTTTTTTTTTTTTTTACATTTTTTTTATATCTCGTCAGCCTAAGGATGCTACGGTATTAGTTTAAAGACGTTTCGGTCTGCTATTAGTTTAAGGACATTTCGGTCCGCCATTGAGAGGGCTGGCTACTACTTATAAAGCTTGAGCTTAGGAAGATAGCGAGCGGACATAGTCGTCGTCATCTACCATTGACCTAGGCTGTGGCTCATTAAGCGTAGTAATTCTTTAGGAAGCGACCGTTTATTGGCCTGAAAGGCCTTTCACCGTGCATGTCCATGAGTAGATAGGCCCCACCTTAGTAGACCTTATCAACGATGTACGGTCCTTCATAGTTTGGCTCAAACTTTCCCCGCTTGGCGCGATTGGGGATCATGGGCCTTTTGACCACTAGCACGAGTTCGCCTTGGTGGAATGTCCTCGGGCGGCTCAATCTCTCATATGAGCGCGTCATCTTTGCTTTATAGGCTTCCAGATTTTGTTGTGCTAGAAGCCGGATTTCATCAAGGGGGTCAAGCTCTTCAAACCGAAGGTGAGCATTTTCTTCGTCTGTCAGCTCGTAGTGGACTGCCACTCGTAGAGAGGGTAATTCTATCTCGAGAGGGAGTACTGCTTCCGTCCCAAATACCAACGCGTATGGCGTTGTGTTTGTGGCCGTTTTAAATGTAGTTCGATACGCCCAAAGAGCCTCTTGCAATCTTTCGTGCCAATCTCTCTTATTTCGTGACATTGTTTTCTTTATGATCTTCGTCAAGGTCTTGTTGAAGGCCTCAGCTAGACCGTTAGCTCGCGGATTATAAACTGAGGAATATCTCCAGTCTATATTGTGCTGCTGTGCGAAGCGGCTAATTTTATGACTTCGGTAGGCTGGCCCATTATCAGAGATGATCCTCCTCGGGGTTCCAAACCGGTATATGACATGCGTTTTGAAGAAATGGAGGATGTTCTCCGTCTTCACTTCCCTCAACGGTACCGCCTCCGCCCATTTGGAGAAGTAATCAGTCGTCGCCAGGATGAAACGATGTCCCTTTGACGATGCTGGTTCGATGGGGCCGACTATGTCAGTTCCCCACATTTCAAATGGCCAACTAGCCACTGTTGGATGCAGTGGATTGGGATGTTGATGGATGAAGTCCCCATGAATTTGGCATGAATGACATTGCCTTGCGTATTCCAGGCAATCCTGCATCATCGTGGGCCAGTAGTAGCCCATCCGTTTTATCTTCGACTTCATCTTAGGGCCTGCTTGGTGGGAACCACAGAGTCCGTCGTGAACTTCTTGGACGACCCTTCTCGCTTCGTCAGGTCCTAGGCATCTCAGCCACAGAGAATCGAATGACCTCCTGTATAGAGTATCATTGACGAATGCGAAAGACAGAGCTCGTTTCATGAGCTGATGTCTTATGGACGCTTCTTCAGGTATTCGGTGGAACTTGAAGTAATCTATGAAGACTTCTCTCCAGTCTTCGGTATTTTCCCTGTCTTTTATTTGCAGGGTTGTCTCCTCTTTCGCTCCTTTTTCTTCAGACGATTTCGGAGATATTTCTGTTGGGGCGAGCACTCGACGGCTTTGTATCACGATTCTAACGTCATCGAGGTTCTCGTCAGCCAGTTCTTTAGCAAGTTTGGCTAGTGCGTCTGCTTTGCTGTTTTCCGCGCGCGGTATGCTTTCCAACGTGTAGGAGGGAATTTGGGTTAGCAGTTGCTGCATTTTTTCACCGTATTTTACCAATTCCGGTTTGCATGTTTGGTAATCGCCGTTCACTTGACTGACAACCAGTTGGGAGTCCCCGTATATGAGGAGGCTCTCAATTCCCATATCGATGACGATCTCGAGGCCTGCTATCAGAGCTTCATATTCAGCTTCATTATTCGTTCTCGGCTCTGTTAAGGAGAAGGCGAAGCGCATTATTCCTCCTTGGGGAGTCACAAAGATGAGTCCCACCCCCGATTTGATCGTTGGCATACTTTGTTTATGCTTTTTCATAGAAGACGCCCCATCGAAGTAAAGCTCCCAACGGGTATCACCACTGTCGATTGCGTCAAATGCATGTCTGTCCGGCAAATCGCAATTTAAAGGAGAGTCGGCAGGTATGGGATGCTCAGCAAGGAAGTCGGCAATGGCCTGGCCTTTTACTGCCTTGAGAGGTTGATACGTTTTCAAAAATTCCATCAAGAGCAGGGCCCATTTAGCGAGTCGTCCGGTCAATATGGCTTTTGACATTAGATATTTAAGAGGGTCCACTTTTGAAATCAGACGGACCTCGTGCGCCAACGCATAGTGCCTAAGCTTTGTTATTGCGAAGATCAACGCCAGGCAGTGTTTTTCAATGGGAGAGTAATTGCTTTCTGCCCCCAGCAGAACTCGACTTAAGTAGTAGAGCACTCTTTCTTTCCCCTGATCGTTCTCTTGTGCCCATAATGCGCCTAAGGAACCTTCGAGGGCGGTTGTATAAAGAATGAGAGGCTTCCCCTTAACCGGAGCAGCCAACACTGGCGGGTTCTGCAGGTATTGCTTGATCTCATCCAGTGCGCCTTGGCATTTTTGATCCCAAACGAATGGGGTTCCCTTCTTCATCAAGTGACTATAGGGACGGCACTTTCCTGAAAGGTTGGCTATAAATCGCCGTATGTATGCGAGTTTCCCTTGGAGAGACCGCAGCTGTTTGAGAGTCCTCGGAGGAGGCATTTCCATGATCGCTTTAATCTTTGATGGATCTATTTCAATACCTCGGTGTCGAACAACGAATCCCAGGAATTTGCCCGAGGAGACCCCGAACGCACATTTAAGAGGATTCATCTTCAAATTGTATTGCCGAAGGCGTTGAAATACAGTCTTCAGATGCTCGAGATGTTCCTCGTATGATTTGCTTTTAACCACGAGATCGTCGATATAGCATTCAACGATTTCGTGTATAAGGTCGTCGAAGATCTTTGTCATGGCCCTTTGATAGGTGGCACCGGCGTTCTTCAAACCGAAGGGCATCACTTTATAACAAAATATACCAAGAGGAGTCCTGAAGGCTGTATGCTTCTGGTCTTCTGGATGCATTTTTATTTGATTATACCCTGACGAGCCGTCCATGAAGGAGAAAACCTCATGAGTGGATGTATTGTCTATCATCAGTTCAGTGACTGGCACTGGGAAATCATCCTTCGGACAAGCTTTATTAAGATCCCAAAAGTCTACGCATATGCGCACTGTCCCATTTTTCTTCATCACTGGGACGATGTTGGCGATCCATTCAGGGTATTGAACTTCCTGGATGAAGCCAGAGTCTATCAGCTTTTTGACTTCGGCGTTGATGCTCATCTCAAGCTCGAGTCGCATTCTTCTCGGCGCTTGTTTGACTGGCTTGATGTCTGGGGATATCGCCAACTTGTGTACAGCAATTTCTGGATCTAGTCCCGGCATTTCGGAATAGTTCCACGCGAAGCAATCTTTGTGCTGTAGAAGCACATCCTTTAACGCAGCCACCCTTTCTTCAGATAGCAGCTCGCTGATGAATGTCGGTCGCGGGTCATTTTCCGTCCCCAACTCAATTTTCTTGAGATTATCTGCAGTGGTATGGATTCCATCTTCCAGTTCTTTCGGAGCTGGGGGAAATTCTGAGATTACCTCATCGCTGCCGCTTTCAAAGCACCAAGGGAGGTTGTTTATGTCCTCGGACCCTTCTTTTAATATTGTTATCACATGGCCGGTGCAAATTTTCTGCCAATCCCAATGCGGAGTTGGTTTTATTCTTGTGTTTTCGGGTTCGTGCTTTTGCGGCGACGCTACCCTCCAACTGTCAGACAACGCGAATTTGCCAAGCTGATATTGGTCCTCAACCCAATTCTTAAAGGTGAAGCAATCTTCAAGCGGATGCCCTACTACTCGATGGTAAAAGCAATACTTTGGGTTGGAGACTTCGCCTGCTTGTTCAGGGTGTTTAGACTCTGGCAACGTAAGCATTTGATGTTTTAGAGCGAGATCGAATATTTTCCTTGTTTTGTTCCGAGGAAATGAGTATGCTCGACCCATTTTCTTCCTGAGGGCTAAGTCAATAACGCTCGATTCTCGGATGCGTGGCTTCTTAGCTCTGCTTTGTAGTTGTCGAGCGCCTCTCTTGCCTTTCGACTTGTTTTTGTTTTCGCGTCGAACCTTTTTTGTAGCGGGTTGACAAGGAGCGGCATCTTCGTTCTTTACTGCCTGTTGAAGGAGACGCTGTGTATTAGCTTTCTCATAGATTGCCATTTCACGATCGTGATCATCTCGGGCTTTTTGACTCGCATCCCTTATAAGTTTGCTCATCTGGTCTTCGGACGATGGACTGGGCGGTTTTGTATCAGGAACTTTTGCTGGTTCAGGATTAGCATCCTCCCATTGAGCGTCCGCCTCTTCATCGAAGTCATACATGGCATAACAGCTGTTTACTAGCTCCCGCTTCTTTGGCCGGATGTACCCAAGCCCTTTGGTTTCTACTCTCCCGTTAGGCAGTTTGCATTGGGTCCCGGGAATGTTCCAGACCTTGTCATAGAATTTGGCTTTTCTAACGGTCTGTGTGAAGGACATCCCCTGGCGTTTTAGCAGTTTCTTCAAACCTTCGGTATAATATCGGGGAAGACGGATAGGCTGAAGCCTGTCGAGCGTGGGATCCGCGCCATGCCAAATTTCTTTTTCTACTTTGTTTTCTTCATAACGGTAGAATAGGATTGCCTTCTCGCCTTTTCGTCCGGGAGGGATATAGAATGTCTGCAATTCTTCTACGCTGTTGGTGTCGAGTGCATCCAGTTCTTTGTAATGTTCAAGCGGCACCATGGTTATCTGCAGACTTCGCTCTTCATCAGCGGAAATCCGTATCGAAGGCCGAGCAGGGAATACAGCATGAACTTCATCCTCTGAATCACTACCGAAGATCAACGAAGGAACGGATGGTCCTGGCCTGGTAGATTGGGATGGACCTGAATAAATTATATCCTCCTCCTCGGTGTCACTACCGAAGACAGGGATGGTGGCATTAGTTTTGTTCTCCGGTTTGTGACACCTTTCCGTGTCTTCGAAGCTCGGCAAGAAGTATTTGGCATCTTCATACTTGCGAACTTCGTTCACGGAAAACGGATTCAACTCTCCGGCCACAGTGTACTCGAGGCCATCCCTGGAATACTTCATGCACTGATGCTGTGTAGAAGGGATGATATTGTACTCGTGTAGCCATGGTCGGCCGAGCAGAGCATTGTAGCACGTCTTGGCGTCTATAACATGGAATTTGATGTCTGTGACGAGCAACCCGAAGCGTAGCGTCAATATCACAGATCCAAGAGTCTTTGAGGATTGAGAGTCGAAACCGGAGATAGTGATCTTGTCTCGGGCGAGGTGTTGTATGCTCATGCAAATTTCTTTTAACACCCTTACATTGAGTAAATTGACGGACGATCCGTTATCGTCCAAGATTTTACCTATCTTTATGTCATGGCAATATCCTGAGACATAAAGGGGGCGATTGTGTTCACATGTCCCGAGGAGAAGGTCTTCATCACCAAAAGCAACGTCGGCTGTGTGCACTTCTTCTAATTCGTCTTTCATCTTTTCTTCGGCTAAGAAGGCTTGAAACTGGTCCGGATCTTGTAGCGCCTTAATCAAAGAGTCTCTGGCTTCCTTTGATAGTAACAAGGCATCAAGGATACTGAGCTGAGAGGGCAGTTTCCTCAGATGTGCCAGAACGTTGTAATCCACCTTACTTCTCTTCGGCGGGTTCTTGGCGTTTAGCTCTTCCAGAACTTGGTCATCTAAAACGATGTCTTCAGAGACCTTTTCTTTCCCTTTATCTTTTCTATTCGAGGGTCCGAGGTTCTTTTCAGGCAGTGTCCGATTCTGCAGCCGGATATTTTCGCAAACCACTGGCTCCTCTTCTTTTTCCGAAGTTGACTCTTTAAAGAGAGGGGCAAGCTCTAGCTCCTCATCCGAGTCGCTTCCAAATGTAGGCACTTGTGACCTGGTAGTGTTAACCATGTGACAGTTGCCGGCAGTTCTTTCAAGCACTTTGGTCGTGTTTCTTTGCTCCCGACGAATCTTACGCTTTACCCGTTTAAAGCGTTGTTGATTAGCGACGTATCCTTGCCACCATCTATCGAACGCTTTGCACTCTTGGGTGGGGTGCGAAACCTTCTGATGATATAAGCAATAGGAGGGGTGCATTTCTATTTCACCAGTAATTTTTCCTTCAGAGGATGGTAGCTTCATGCCCATTGATATGGCCTTAGCAAACCTTTTCCTCATCTTGAATTGGCTTTTGTCAACGGCGGAGGCATTTTGCTCCAGTGGGATCATCTCAGCTCCTCCCTCAAGTCGCTGGCGCTTGGCCGTTTCGAATATAGCCGTCTCGCGTTCTTGATCAGCTTTACTTTTCAATCGAGCTTCACTAAGAAACGCGTCAATCATTTCTATTGATAATTCCGGAACCCTTGACTCAGTGTTTGCCCCCGGCGTTTTGGTGCCAGAAGTCCCTTCATCGTTCGAGGTCGAGTGAGAGATTACATGACAACTCGCCACGTATTCCTTGGATTCATCTGATGAACTTTCCTCCTCATCTTCTTTTTGAAAGACGTGATCAAGGAAATCTTGGAGCGTAACGGGAGTCCGCTCCTTCTGGTTATATTCATCCAGCGCGTCGATTTGCTTTTGTAAGTCGGTGCGCTTGTCGCCAGGCTTCATGGGCTTCTTAGATTTCTTCTTCTTCTTTTTCGAAGATTTTAACGGCTGGTTATGAACGCTTGAACTACCACCATCGGTCTTCGGAGTCGGACGTGGCTTCAACATCCCCTCTATAACCTGCGGCTCCAAGGGGTTCTTCCACTTGACCGCTGGACAGGTCTGAAGATCATTTAGCATTCTCCTCGTTTTGGCCGATAATACGACTTCCCAGGGAGTTTCTTCAACGACGGAGCATGTTGCCCCCGGCGTATTTGTCCCCTTAGAGGTGTGGGGCTGCGGGGGATTTACCTTCCATTTGTCGGATAGCGCGAATTTGCCCTGGCGGTACTGGTTTTCAAGCCAATTTTTGAAAACGTAAAGTCTTCGATCGGATGCCCTAGCACTCGATGATAAGGGCAGTAATTAGGCTCATTGACGTCACTTGGTTGCGACGGACGTTTTGGATCTGGCAGATTTATGAGCCTATTGCGCAATGCCAGCTCAAATAACCTCCTCGTTTTATCACGGGGGAAAGAGTAAGCACGTCCCATCCTGTCCTCAAGGGGTACGTATGGACGCGTATTATTTGGACGAGCAACCGGCTTCGAGTCGTTCGGTTGTTGTTGGGTATTAGCGACGATGATCGCTTTTCCCTTTCCTTTATCGTTTCGAGAGTCCGGCTTCGGGAGAGGGGGTTTATGGCCCATCTGGTCCATCTGCGCCAATTTGTCGATCAAAGCCTGGAAAGAAGTCGGCTTGAAGAACATCATAAACTGCGAAATGGTTGCTTGTGGATCAAGGGTTCCAACAAACATTCCCACCGCAGGGGCTTCTTCTATACGCTGTTCACATTTAGATCATAAATTACGCCACCGTATAGCGTACTGGACCCACGTCTCGCCGGGCTTTACCCTGGCGTTAATCAGCGCCGTCATCGGAGTACGCTCACTGGCACTTGCAAAGCGTTGGGTGAAGAGCAGCTCCATCTCTGCAAAGGTTTTAATAGAGTCGTTGGGGAGCTCGGAATACCATTCGAACGCCGTATCTGATAGGCTTCCAACGAACTGGCGAAGCAGAAGCTTGTCGTCGCCGCCGGTGTTACCGCAAAGCGCCCTGAATTGGGCAACATGTTGATGGGGATTGCCAGTCCCTTTGTAGACATGAAACTTGGGAATTGTGTAACCTGGCGGGTACTTGATTTGGTCATACCAGCCCGGATATGGCCGCCCTATTTTTACAACGTGGCCGGCTGCTTCGGCCGCATGATGAACCTTTATTTGCTGGGCTATATATTCGTCCAGATCAGTTTTAGAGATTGTGTCTTCTTTAGCCGTCGATAGAACGGGCTGAGGGTTTGATGTTTCTCCCCTATCATCCCCAAGGACGATCGGGGGTTCTTCAGTCGGGGGCTCTGGTTGTATCATCATCCCTATCATGTCCTGGAAGAGGAGGCCCATACGCTGTATATTGGCTGCTTGTTCAGCAGCCTCTTTGTCTCTCTTTTCCAGTACTCGGCGGAGGAACTCAGCGTCGGTCTCTTCCTCTTGGCGTTCATCTAAAGACGTCTCAGGATTCTCTTTTGGCCCCGTGAGTGCAGCCATTGTAGTCATCATCTCCTGGAGCTTTTGTTGCTGCTCCAGAGACTTGGTCACTGACCGGGTAAGCGGTCGGTGACCCGTAGAAGTACGACTTTCTTTCTTCCCCGAAGCCATATAGACCGTATGAACTGTTATGCTCCCTGACTTCGGGCGTTTAGGTTCATCGCTCTTAGACTTTGTCAGTGTCACGGGAGCTTTTTCTGGCCTCTTCCTTTTATGGACCTTTGAGGTTGAAGGAGCCGTTGAAGCGGGCATTCTAGCATTTGTTGCCCCCTGCTGTTTAATGGGGCGGTTCTTGTCTTTTTCCCCCTTTGCCCTTTTCTGGCGACGGAAGTGGTCTGAGTCAATCACGGAGTCTTGAACCCTCCGCCAAACTTTATAAATTTTCGACGACAGCCATTGAGGGGGCTGTTCCTGTTTCGTCTCCGGAGCTTTTTCCATGGGTGGAGGAGACCTTTTCAACGTAGCAACCGGGGAGTTCTTTCTCACCTTCCTCAGCAATTCAAAGTTGTTCCCAGTTGGAACAGTAGCATTGACCTCCACCGCCGGAGCAGGTGGGGTTAGCCCTGAGGGGGAGTTGCCCCCTGCTTTCCTTACTCGCTGCCAATGGCGACGTCGCGCACGACGAGCCGTTGGGACTGGCTCGGAAATCGAGATGGTTTCCTGCTGCCCCCTGTTTGAGCGTGGGGTAACTGCTGATGTCAGCCTATCGAAGACTGATGGCTTCTGACCAGCTGGGGGAGGAGTAGGAACCGTCAATCTTGTGAAGACCGACTCTCTAATAGGAGAAGCCGCTTCAACGGCTTTCGAAGCAGCGGCCGTTGCCCTCTTTGGGACAGCCACTTTATAGTTCTGACCCAGCCTGGTGAAAACAGAGGCTGTCAGCTTAGTAGCGGGTGACCCGTTGATAGGGGTCGTGGTAGCAGTGAGCCGGTCGAATACCGACTTCTTGTTCGCTTCTGGTGCGGATATCGGCGTAGAGAAGCTTGTAGGTGGGACCATGGTCCCGAAGAACAAACCGGTGGTGGCCTGAGTCACCTGGTCTACCGGCAGAGTCAGGAAGGAAGCCGCCTGGGGCCCATATGCTACACCTCTCGGTGAGGTGGAACGTCTGTTGCAGTGGCATTTCGAGCAGTTGGTGGCCATCGAATGCTTGAGTTCTGTACCAGACAAAAGACCAAATCTCAGCAACTTGAAATCCGAAGGCAATCATTTAACAAACCGCGATTGGCTCGCGAAGACGACACACGAAGTGTGGAGTGGAAAGAGGAAGAGGTCCCACCGGGCGTGCCAGAATCTGTTCCCCTCCGAACGGCGGCCCGGACTTCGCGTCCGTTGCCTGAGGTTCGGGGCAGATGCTATTTGGTTTGATCCATCCACCTCTCCGAAGATGCCAAGTTGATTTATGGCACCTTGTATCGGAGGTTTAGACGGATGCGGCCGATGTAGCAGATTTCGTCAGATTCCCCCTCAGGGTGAGGGGTTTTTGATTGTGGGGACGCTCTTCCCTGCAGGCGCAAGCCCCTGCAGTTAATTACGCTACCGCGTCGCGGTAACAACTTTCTCCTTCTCCAGAATTTCACTTCGTGTCGTGTGTGTTTGTTTTGTTCGTGGTTGCCCGTGGATTGTATACGGAGACTGAGTGATGTCGTCACCCGTAGGACGTGGATTAGTCCAAATCCGTATTTAGTTAGATTTGGGTTTGGTATTTTTAGTTTAAGGATGCATTAGCCGCGTTGCGGCTAAGACCAACTTAAACGTTCGTCAAGGATACGTTAGTCCTGTTTTAGACTAAGATCGACCTGACGTAGTGATTGATTTAATTATCTGGTTGTCGAGACTCGTCACCTCTCTGACGTCGTTGAGGGATTACAACGACAGGCGTCAGAGGAGTTCAGAGGTGTACCCTTGAACCAAAGTTGATTTGGAGTTTCATCGTTTATTTGAATATCTAAGGACACGTTGACCGTATTTGTGGTTAAGATCAACTTAGACGGGACCGTTTAGATCCAACAAAAGAGCGTTTGGGCCCTATTGTGCCAGTTTAGGGACGTGGCGGTCCATTGCCAGTTTTAGGGACGTGGTGGTCCATCGCCAGTTTAGGGACGTGGTGGTCCGATATTAGTTTAGGGACGTTTCGGTCCGATATTAGTTTAGGGACGTTTCGGTCCGATATTAGTTTAGGGACGTTTCGGTCCGTCGCCAGTTTAGTGGTCGTTGGGACTCGTCACCTCTCTGACGTCGTTGAGGAATTACAGCGACAAATGTCAAAGGAGTTCGGAGATGTACCCTCGAACCAGTCGTGAATTGGTTTGGGAGAGCCATTTTGCTCAATCAATTTAATTTAAGGACTTACAGCCAGGATTGGGTTAAGTCCAAATTTTTTATTTATTTTAGGCTTTGCCTGACTAAAAGAATCAGTCCAAACAGGGCTCTGCCCCTTTATTATTTTGCAATTTGATTTGGGCCAGGCCCTTTTAAATAATGAGTTGCAGAAACTCAAGAAATTTTCAAACAGGGCTTTGCCCTTTTATTATTGCAATTTAATTTGGGCCAGGCCCTTTTAAATAATGAGTTGCAGAAACTCAAGAATTTTCAAACAGGGCTTTGCCCTTTTATTATTGCAATTTAATTTGGGCCAGGCCCTTTTAAATAATGAGTTGCAGAAACTCAAGAATTTTCCAGATTTAAGAACAAAAGTGCATAGCACTTTTGATCTAAATTTGGAACAAAGGAAAACAAGTTCTTCTTGTTTTCCCTGATTTTACAGAACCAAGGGTTCATATCAAGTGCAAGGCACTATTTATCTTTCTTTTTTTTTATTTAATTATTCATTTTTTATCCTCTGTTCTTCATAGATTTTTCTTTTCTTCCAAAAGAAGTTTTTACCTCTTTTTTTTTGTTCTTGAATAATCTTCAAGAGCTCTTTCTCTTTTTTTTTCAGAAGTTAATTCTTCTCTTGGTGATGATGATTTGAATGAGGCCTGAGGTCTTATTTATAGTGCTCACAAATTTGTTGGATTTGTTAACAAAATCTTTCCTGAATAATTTTGGGAATTTTCCCACCATTGGATCTCTGATCCAAGGGTCCCTGTTTTACAGAAGAACAGAAAAGATTTACTTAAATTTTCATTCTGTTGCTGCGCAACTCACCAGCGCGTGACACGTGTCGCGCATCCGTGCGCTTGCGCAGTTGCGATTGCGCAACTGCGCAGACACGTGCCGCGCATCCGTGCGCTTGCGCAGTTGCGATTGCGCAACTGCGCAGACACGTGTCGCGCATCCGTGCGCTTGCGCAGTTTAAGTCTTAATTATGTTTTTTGAAGAGCCTTGCTCTGATTGGACGCATTTTCTTGGGCGTTACGCTGCCGAATCAACTTCCGCCAAGTGGCAAATTGCGCGCTGCGCACGGGAACCGAAGCGTTGCTTCGAATTTTGAATTTTCAAAATTTAAGTAGAGCCTTGCTCTGATTGGGGGAAACAGTGCCGGTTTGAAAAATTAAAGTTAAGCATCGCTTCCGCATTCCGGCGTCGGATTGACGACCGGGGCGCCGCCGTGCACTTACAGTGGTATCAGAGCCTCGCCATTAACATAGTCTAGCTTTGTCTAATGTGTTTTACATTTCCGATCGAACAAATGGTCCAAAATCGTGTTTTTCAAAACAACAGTTTTCTGTCGAAATTTTTTTTGTCTCGAAAATTTTTTCAGGTAGTCTCAGAATACTGTGCAGGGAAGCATAAGCCTCCTGTAAAAATTTGGTCGCGAGATCTCATTATTCCACCGCGGAACCGCGGCCAAACCCATGCTTGGGCCGCGGTTCCGCCGCTGTTTGACTGATCAGTGCACCAATTTATTACAGAGGCCTCCTGACTTGAAAATAGGGCTTTTGGAACATTCTTTTTGGGCCCAAAATTTCTTGATGTGCTACAGTAATGCTTGGGGCCCACTTGGTAAAATTTGATCGATCGGATATTTTAAACACATTAGTTCACAGTATTTACATTATATCTGCGACCGTGAATGTCACTTGATCGGTAAATCCTGTCTAACTGCTATAGCCCGGTTAGACGGATTTGCGAACGTGACATTCACGTTGATGTTCTGTGATTATGCTGTGATGTTGCGGATCGGTCGTGGGGATAGCCTGGATGCAATGCTAGTACAGTTTTTGGTTGTATTATGTACATTTGATATTGCGGGACGAGCGTCCGACATGTGGACTGCCGTCACTGCCTGTTTGTATTATTATTTTGGGGCACGACCAGGTTGCGGTCGATGTACCCGCTGTATGTATATTTTACTTTCTGTACTAGGATTACCCCGCGGAAGGGTGCACGAATAGCCGGGTTCTAGAGGGAAACGGGCCCGCATCTCATGGCATTGAGACGGAAGGGGCTTCACTCTAGAATTGGCGGGCTGTTCGCCGCACTCGTGGGGGGTACAGGTTAACCCAGGAGGGGTGCCCAAGTTACCGGATTCCGTGAAGTGCTGGGTGGTCCATTCACGTTGCTGAAGGGGGCTGCCTCGCTTCAGGTTTTGGCGGGTAACTTGCCGCGCCCGTAGGGGTCTAGGATTTCATTGCACAGGCTATCCGCACGACCAAGGGAACGTCGGGTTTCAGTAGTGGCTCTGTGAAACCCGGGGATCCCAGATATCTGTATTGTTCTGTGATGCTGTACATTTCTGTGATGTTGCATTTTTTTCACGCCTTGAGCGAAATATTATATATTGGTATATATATTAGTAGATGTTGTATATGTTTTGCATCCGCGCTAGTCCAGTCCCCGCTCTGTCGTTAGTTAGCTAACCTAACGGGTAATGACGGGACCCAGTGGCGAATGCGGATGGCATATACATACATCAGTATATTTTCGTTCTTTGTGGTGTGATCAATTGATGGGACTGCGTTGATTCGGATCAATGCAAGTTAAAAACAAACCTAATCTGATGTTGTTGGAACATTTTTCAAAAAAAGCTGTTATTGCAAGGACGTTCTCTTTTGTTTTGCATCGTGGTATTCAGTTGGAATATCCTGCTCCTCAGTCGACGAGGCAAGGGCCGAGATCCCTTCACCGGGAGTGACCCCTTAGACAAAAAGTTTGCGTCAGGGCATTAACTTCACTATAGCTGATTACTTTTGCTTTGCACCGTGGTATTCAGTTGGAATATCCTGCACCTCATTCTACGGTGAAAGAGCCGAGATCCCTTCACCGGGAGTGACCTCTTTAGCAAAGGTTTTCGTCACTATATTTTTAAAAGCTATCCGTTCCTTCAACGATATCAAGTTCATTACGTTAGAGGTTTTCGCCAAAAACCATTCGTAGCCCTCCGTCGTTTCATATGGGTGGTCAATAGTATTCAAGCTGTGTATGTTGGCCAAAGTCAAGGCACAGTGATTGGTAGCTATTGGGGTATTCATATGCAGCATAGATAGATGCGTTGGTTTGGGGCAGTCGTACTACTATTTTGGCCAAAGTCAAGGGTATGTACGGGTGGGCTCAAATTAACCTGGAGAATGACGGGTAGAACTTGACATGTGACTTATGATATGTTGGCCAAAGTCAAGGTCATAAGAGCATGGGGCAAAAATCACATCGGGGGTTTCTAAAGAAACTGAAACTTGCCAGATATGCGCATACCTTCTGGAGTGTGATAGCGTGAGCGGATTCCGTCACATTATCATGCGATGATAGTTGGATCCCGATTCCCACTGATGAGCTAGTTTACTCCTCGGGTGACCCCGACTAATTCTTCTTTCAGGTTTGGAGGAGAATTTGAGGTGACAGTGGGAGGTTTCCAGATTAGATAAATTGGTAACCATTCTGATCTATGTTAGAGTGCACGCTTAGTGTTTCTTTTCTCTCTCTCTTTGGCAGCGACCATTGACCCGACCCTAAGACTATGACTCAGTGACCAAGTTGACCGAACCTTCTAAAACACTGGCTTTTGGATTGTCAGAGTTGAAAACCTCATTGCCACTCCTACTTTTACCCTTTTCTCCAGGACACCCCGTATTACTACGAACGTCCACTTCCATTGGACAAAACCATCGTATGGTTATATACGAACTCGAAGGAATTTATTCGAGGATGGTTTCCGGTTCTGGAGAAAACGGATAGGACTATTCAGTTGTCTTTTCCTTTACCTTCTCTCAGGTTGCGAGTACTCCTTGGTTTAGGAGATAGTACACCTATTACGCAAATTGGATAGTCTTCTTCCAAACCATAGGCAGGTGCCGACCGGTAGGGAATGAAGAAAATCAATTAGCCTAACGGTGGTGTACAGAAGATATTAAGTTAAGACAAAGCAAGGGATTAGTAAGAGGGCAAGTAAATTGCGACTGCTATTCACGACCAAACCAAGTATTTCTTCGCCAATCCTATAATCACCTTTGTATTTCTCCAGGACACTCCGTATCACTATGAAGATCCACAGTTTATTGGATACTCCATCGTATGGTTATATACGAACTCGAAAGGAACTTGTTCCAGTTCGGGGATGGATTCTGGTTCAGGAGAAATAGGAATAAGGTTTATTCGGTTGTCTTTTATCTTCACCTTCTCTCGCTTTGCGAGTGTTCCTAGGATTAGGACAGTACACCCATTATGCTTATTGGATAGTCTTCTTCCAAACCATAGGCTGGTGCCGAACGGTAGGGAAGGAAGAAAACCATTTGGCCTAAAGGGGTGTGCAGAAGGTAATGACTAAAGACATATAAAGGGATTTGGAGAGGTGGCAAAGAATTACACGGTTACAGTTGTGAATCTGGATAATGGAAGAGGCATTACTAGGAATACTAGGATACCCCATCGGAACATTTCAATGTTTCAGTTTCACCGTGTACTGTTAAAGGAAAACTGATTTCCCGATTAGACACTTGCTCCAGGGTATGTATTTACCAGATATGATTCTCACATCTGTATGGTTTTACAGATGATGAGTAGGAGTAAGCTATTGGGAATTGGGTGATCATCCTCATTATATCGGGATTCGTTGTAATCGGTGATATTTGAGGAAGTCACCTGGGTTGGTTGCCGGACGGCAAGTATTTGGTTTTGAATATCCGATGTTATGCACCAATTTCAAATTGATATATCTGTACGTCTATTTTTATAGAGTGAGATATACCTTTTTGAAATTATGTCTATGACATTTACCTATATCAGTGGATGGTTAGGTAAGGAGCATTAAACAGCGGTGTAATTCTTCATAACCATAGTACAGTTTTCAACTTACGACACACATGGATTGAGTTATCAGACTCAAGGGACTTATACAGAGTAATGTATGTTGTCCAGCGTCCATCAGGACAGAGGGGTTGGTCCTCGTACTATATTCGGTTTACTTATGACTTCTCTAGTTTTTAGACAGGTGTTTCGTGGAAACACAGGGTCCGAATTTTGAGAAGTTATAGGTATTTGAATAAAGTAGAGAACCAGGTATTGCAAGTATCGGGATTCTTCAAAGTGATCGAAGATGTAGATACTTATGTATGGTGTTCAGTTGATAGTAATGATTAAGAGAACTTGCATCTCTTTCAGGTTACTCATAATTGGAAGCATTCCTAAGTTGAGTAACGCTGATCGGCCTTCTTCCATTTAGTTGACATGCACTGGAGAAAGCTGCATGATTTGAATCTGGTTCAATTAAATCAGTGCCTCTGTTTCTGTATTGGATATAGAACAGTTCATGTCTTAACGATGTTAAGGCACGGGGAGTTGTCCGACTTATGATTAAAACCAGACACTGGACAACTCAAGGCACGTTTCTGTAATGGTTGTTTGTGGGTTGACCCAGGCTATGACGAGGGTTGATTTTCTACCATATGGAAGATCAATAGTGATATTGTTCTAGACTCTCCACAGTTTTATTAAAAATGGATTTTTTCAGAAAAACAGTAGTGGGAGTATGGTAGAACTGGAAGTAATTCAAGAACCACAAACGATTACTGAAGATTTCATAGGAACCTAAAGATTCAATCTGGATTGACATTCCATTGGCCACTCCATAGATAAGGTGGGTAACCTCAGGCACCGGAGAGGTACTCCGGTAGCCTCAAGGACGGTGGAAGGAAGGTTCTTGTTTACCCACACTTGCCATTGCTGTTGTTCCAGGCCGCGAAACCCGGCAGGAAGATGAGTATAGCGTCGTTCTGAATTGGCTTTAGAAGTGTACGTGTATATGACTCTGCCAGAGGATTGTCGTAGTCAGTGGGAGCAACGGAAGCATAATGGACAAGTGGCTTATGTCTATTTATAGACTAAAGCAGATATAGCGGAGATAGATCATCTATTTCTGATGTGACAGTCATAGGTTTGACTTCATCAGATTAGGGGATGGATCTGTTAAGAAGGTAGTAGGCTGTGTTGTCATGGTATTTGGATGACATACACAGAGTAGGAAAAGAAACTCCTATACTACGATCGGTTATACTTTGGTCGTCACACAGTGGTTTCTCCACATGGGACTTGGACATTATATCAGACATACTGGTTACTAGATCTATGGTTTTAGATCTAGATTTGGATGGTTTCCCAATCAGGGTACTTAGACAGCATTCTAAGAGTATTTAGAATGGACGACTCCTGGCACGGTGGTATACCTGCAGGTAATGGAGTCACCCTCTCTAAAGGTGTCTTACAGACTAAAGGGGAGAGGGATGTGCATGATTGGCAGATCACTTGCTTAGGCAATTGAGTCAATCATGAGATGTCAAGTACCATACCAGATGTTGTTCTTGCACTAGATGCAATAAGTTGACATTGATCCTATCCTAGAGAAACAGTCGGAAGCAGTTTTAGAATATAAGTGGATGTTCTAGGGATATGATAACGACAGCCTCATTCGGGAGACAATTATCATTCCAGGCTTCCAAGGTGACCTGGACGACAATGAGGTTGTTAGAGTTATAGTTTTCCTTCTGATGAGGGGCAGTATTTTGGACAGGTGGTCCAAGGCAATACTGAGGGAGGCATGGCGCAGGATACTGATTAAGTTCAGTTGACGATACAGTCTAAGAAGTTTGGATTTGGAGTTCATTTATGAGCTAGGTCCCATCAGACATCCAGACACATTCTAAGACAGGTATTGCTCATTTCGGGAGATGGCATTCTCCGCGAACTTGAGATATAGAGAGACATAGAAAGAAACATCAAGGCGGATCCACTCACTGAGGCTATTCCTCGAACGCAATAGTTTCGCAAGCGAGCTTTGTGAGACTGACTAGTAGAGGAGTTGGGTGTTCGGTATCACACGGGCTGTGAGTATGCGACATCGCAATAATTAGCCTTGAGTGCAAGTGGGAAATTGTTGGAGATAGTGCCCTCAGAGTCAATTATTGGATCACAGGCACGTGATTGCAATGATTGAGGGAGGACCTATCCCGGTAGGACAGTCTTACTTAAGATGATAGTATGCTATCTGGTTTATCTTTATCATCGTGTACTGCTTTAGGTGACCTGACATGTCACTATTGCACGTTGATAGAGCCCCTAGGATTCTTGCTTGACCACCAGCAGTATGAGGGCGATCATATACGTGGGAGCTGGTAGTCTATAAGCACATCCTTAAAAGGTCCATAGTCATGGGAGTTTCGAGACAGGGCATCGATTCTCCAGAGTAGACTAGTGTATACAGACGAGACCCCGACGAGGGGCGGTGGCCGGTCTCACAAGCCACTGGTGTCAGTTGGTTCACCTAAGATGTATACAGGTGCTCATTGGGTTATGAGTACACCGGACAGGACTCGCCGGGAACATGCTAGTTGGTCTTATACCTGACGTCAGATAGCAGTTCCCAGGTGACATGTGTACAGGTTAGTTCATCGACCTGAGGATCGTCATTAGTCTCGTGTGAGTTCCCACTGTACTTTGATTACTACCCTACCACTCTCAAAGGAGACGTGCAAACAGGTTTTAGTTGGGTACAGTCCCGAGCCACATGGAGGCAGTGAGCGGATCTTCAGGGGTTCGCCTCTCCCGGTATTGGGGGTGAGGTCGCGCTGTGTCTAGGAGAGCCATTACACGAAGCCCTCGGCCGAAGCAGGAGATTTACTGGTAGGTATTCCAGTAGTATCTCAGGGTGTTCTGGGCTACACTCCGACACGACTTGTACCGCTTTTGTGGGTCTGACTTTTACCAAACCCCTAGGCCCGCCATGCGATGCTCATAGACGAACGGACCGGACTGTACGGATATTGTCACTGACAGGCTCAGTAGGGTGTCAGGATGAGTTCGCTCATCGACGTCCCTTTTGGTCAATAGCTGGTGGCCCGTCACGTATGGCTAATACCTCTGACGTGCTAGTGGTTAAATCCACAGCCATAGTATTGACGAGTCTTTAGAGTCCACCACACATACAGTCACTTAAGTTTCGGGCGAAACGTTGTAGAGGCCGTATGGAGATATAGCAGGGTTCGATCAGATACGTGCGGTATTGCACGGATCAGGATCGGACGGTTAGTACTAGAGGCCGTATGGAAATATGGCAGGGTTCGATCAGATACGTGCGGTATTGCACGGATCAGGATCGGACGGTTAGTACTAGAGGCCGTATGGAGATATGGCAAGGTTCGATCAGATACGTGCGGTATTGCACGGATCAGGATCGGACGGTTAGTACTAGAGGACGTATGGATATATGGCAGGGTTCGATCAGATACGTGCGGTATTGCACGGATCAGGATCGGACGGATAATACTAGCCGGCTTTGGTTTAAGCCGGATCCTAGTATAGTACAGTGTAGATTTTGTCTCATTGCATTTGTATTTCGGTTGGAATACAAATGCGGGTGTGTATACACAGTATCGGGGTTTTCCTGTAATTTATTACGGGACCAGTTTTCTGGAGTTGCCAGTTTGCTTTCCGTTTCGGCCATATTTCTTTGTATCCTTCATTGGCCGAAGATTGGTGGAGGAGGGCTTATTTGCATTTGTGCAAATTAGCTATTTGGAGGGTTGTCTTTGCATACTCTTGTATCATGATGGTTTCATGATGGAGCCCCATCCCTTGACCTTCCATGGTTCATGATTGCTTGACTTTTTGTAGCAATCATGGTTGTTGATTAGTTGATGGAGTGTGGTTTTGCTAGTGATGATGATTCTTGCATGATGACCATTCCTCTCACTTGCATTATTCTTGTGGCTATCTTTTTCACTCACTCCCTCACTCTCATTCTCTCCACTCCCATATGCATGGCCGGCCAAATTGGGGAGGGGCTGCCCATGTTATTTTGGTGTGGGATTTTTGTATCTTTGGCTTGGTAAAATCCCCACAACACCATCTCCATAAAGGTCACATATCATTCCTCCACCAAATGGCAACCTCCATAACCCCAAAGTGAGACATGAGTTCTACACACATTCTACAGCAAACCTTGGGCACGTCGGCTCGCCAACTTCGTGCCCGAGTTGCCTCGGTATAGAGGTGGGAGCCCGTAAAAGAAGCAGGCGACGTGGTGCCCTTCCGGCGAGAAGACCGGAGGACACGGATCGCTCGGTATATCTCTCTTCCCCATCTTGTAGTTAGCTAGGACTAGTTTAATGGCACGATCCGGGTTTATAGTGCGCGGTGGTGCCGGTTTGAAAAATTAAAGTTAAGCATCGCTTCCGCATTCCGGCGTCGGATTGACGGCCGGGGCGCCGCCGTGCACTTACAGGATATACTAGGACGTCCGTGTTTTCAATACGAGCCTGTATAAAACACGGATTCTACGGTCGCGATGAGTAGCCAAACCCACATCCCTAGACCCCTACGAGAGCGGCAAGCAACACTGCCAATTCTAGGGTTAGGAGACCCGGTCTCGACTCCTCGAGATGGTCTCCCACTGGACCCCAGAACCCGGTTACTTGTGCTCCCCGCCTTGGGTCTACCTAATGCGGAAAAGTAAATAATATACAACGGTGACATCATCCTCAGCCCGGAAGTGCCCCAATAAAAGAATATTACATACAAATGAATTTTACATGAATGAAAAAGAAAAACTCTCATCTCACATAAAACCCCCGGCTATTCAGAATGCGACGATCCAATATAACATATCACAGCAACACATAATATCTCATATCATCAACGTAAGCAAGTATGCGTATCCCGATTGTCGTTGATGTATAGCAACGAAGCCGGCGATACACCACATACTACGCTTACGGTCACAGAAAAGAAAGTGTAAAACTACAACAGTTGGAATCCGCAACCTCCTTAGACATCGCATGCCTAACCAAATGAATTCCTTAGACATCTCATGCCTAACAATTATAAACCCCGCATTTTAGTCTCATTATCGAAAACACTTTTCAATATCAAGTCGGGCAATTCAACAAGATTCCCGATATCCTGATCGAATGCTCGTCGCAAACTTTAGTAGACGGCCGCACCCCTGGATGCCGTCGACGAAGTGCACTAAGGCGGAACACCGCTGCCGCGAGCACCCGAACGGATGCTTTTGGCGACGGGGTTCTCCTACAGTCACTTGGTCGGGGCTTTGGGGCATGGCTGTCTATTAAGTTTACCCGGCAAGTATCCGCGTACGCTACGTGATTACGACGGACTTTTGATCACATCAAAATTCCATGGCAACCGATCAAATGAGACTAAAGTGCTATGTTTATAACATTCAAATCAGTTATCTCATAACAATTTGTGGATTCCAAATATTGTATCACATTCCAGATAAATAGACAATGTCAAACTTTCCGATCGAATAATCAAACACCCAAGTTTTACCAAATAGCTCAACACTTGAGCGGAGTTCAAAAATATCCATCACATGCCACAGTACCAATGGTCCAGCCGTAGAAGGGTCAAGCCAACGCCTCACATGTGGCACGCCGTACTGCCCCAAACCCTAAGGTTCAAAAGGCAGTTCAAGACGGTCACATAATCGAGTTAAGGTTTGTTGTCTTCTAGAGGGTCCATCGCGTTACTTGCACGACTTAGAGCGTTCTTAAACTCGAGAAAAAATCCAACTTTTGAAAAAAATTCCGACTGGGGAAAAAGTGAGTTATTGATATCCGTTCGAACTTTTTAACAGTTTCTAAAAATTATCCGGACAAACTAAACAAAGTTAGATTATCTGATCGAATCAACGATTCCCCAATACAACCCTAGAAAACTCAACACTTGAGTGGAATTAAAAAATTCCCAGAAAAAAATAACAAGAAAGGACCTAAGAATAATTACATGAAATTCCAGGGACTAAGTCACAATTTGGGCCGTGGAACCGCCGCCAAACCCTTGGTTTGGCCGCTGTTCCGCGGTCATATTTGCAAATTAGAGGGCCGTACTTCACAGTAATTCTTATTTTTTCCTGCTTATTTTTCTGAGCATTTTTAATTCATAAAAAACCACATTTTTGAAAAATGTACAGAGAAGGGTAAAGATCGGGGTTTTCGGATTCGATCGGACTTTAAACTTCGTCTAGACTTCGCCTAAAGCTCTAGCTTGGCTCTGATACCACTATAGGGTTGCTAGGCACGCGCACAAAGGTCTACGAGGCATCAACCATGCCCGATTAAAATTTTAGCCGTGCCGAACAACTCTAATACGGATCTTTAAACTAGGGTTTAGAAGAAAACATGCAAGTTAACAACTTTAACTACAAAGTGAATGGAAATACAACCTTTGTAGATCCGGTCCTCCACTTCTAAAGCTCCGTGTTGACGTCCCTCCGCTGCGATCATCGGATCCCGGACTCTAGTGATGGTTTCGTCGGAGAAATGATCGGGCTAGGTCATTGACTTCAAGGCCGAAGATGATCTACGTCGGGGAGACTCAAACTCAAGCTATTCCTTCACTTGGTCAAAAACTTTGTGAAGAGAACACCCTATACTACATGGCAAGTAGTAGAGGATGAAGAAATAGGAAGTGGGTTCACTTTAGAATTGGATTTCTCACTCTTTTTTCCATGGCACCATTGGAGCTAGCAAGCTTTTATGAGCTTGATGAAGGAGAAGAAGAAGAAAAGAATCATATGAATTATTATCCAAATGAAACTTGTCCAATAAATAATTCCACCATGGTTGAGTTAAGCCCTCATGCTTAACTCATGTAGAGAATTAACCAAGGCTTTAGGTTAAAAGTTAGGTTAAAGAATATCAAAAGAAATGACAAAAGAGTGGACTTTGTCAAAGCTTCTCCAAGCTTCTTCAAGCTTGATTACTTTGACTAAGTTAAACCCTTTTGTTAAATCTTAAGATAAACCAATAACCCTAATCTTTACCCTAATCTTGGTATGAGTCTCATACACCCATCTTGTGTGTATCATCAAGCATGATACAAACATGTACACTTGCATATATCATATATAAACAATGTGCACATACTAGTGAGAAAATAAATCATAAGTGAGCTAATACTAGTTAATGCAATGTAATATATCAAATATATAATTATGCATTAAATTATTAAATCAACTCTTGATTTAATAATCCGGCTATAACCGACTAATATCAAAAGTAACAACTTATCGAATCAACACTTGATCCGATAACCCGGCTATATCGCATACAACCGATCAATGTTACAAATCGCGAGAATAAAATACGGTATCTCATATCGTATTAATCTCGGTCCCGCACATATCACATATGTGCTCCTACTCCACTTCGCTTGAGCCAGGAAACCCCTGTGTAGGACTCTAAAGACTCGTCAATACGCCGGCAGTAGGTGATGATCATATCAAACACCCACAAGCCGCAAGCGGTCTGCTAAACGTAACGGCCACCCGGGTATTGAGCGATCAGAAGATTAACAAGCAAGCCCGCTAGTTCTCCTGCGAATCCAATCAGTAACACTCCCGTACAGTCCGATCTCGTCGTCTGATATGTCGTATATCTCACCTAGGGGTGGTAAACGTCAGACCCCAGTAGCTTGATAAGTCGTGTCGATATGAGGTCTATAACAGTTTGAGAAACTACTGGTAACACTTACCAGTAAATCTCAGCAACCCTGGCCAGGGATTTCCGGTTATAGCCAATCGAACACAGCGCAACATCAACTCCTTATACCGGGAGAGACGAATCCCCTCCTATCGCTCATTGCCTCCATGTGATTCGGGACTGTACCCAAAAACCACCGTTTTGCACGCCCTCTTGGACGTAGTAAGGTGGAAATCAAAGCACAGTGGGAATCACACAAGACTCTATGACGATCTCGGGTCAATAGACTAACATGTACCAGTGTCACCGGATAACTGCTATCTGATGTGAGGTATAATACCATCTGGGAGTTCTCGGCGAGTCCGTCCAGTGTACCCAGTCTCCACTGAGCACCCGTACACCATCCTTGATGTCAAACACCGATGGATATGGGATCATCCATCGCCCATCATATGGGTCAAGATGCGTATACGCTAGTCTACTCTGGTGCATCGATGCCCTGTCTCGATACACCCACGACTAGGGACCTTGAAGGATGTACTTATGGACTACCATGTCCCCACTAGTATGATCCGCATCATAGTCCAGGTAGTCAAGTACTCATCCTAAGGGCTTTACCAACATGTAACAGAGAGACAATCAGTATACACGTTAAAGTAAAGTGTAACCAAATAGCATACTATCATGTCGAGCAAGAAAGTCCTCCCTATATATGTCCAAGCATCCACTACAATAGACATCGTATGTACAGTAATGGCCTCTAAGGCATACATATAACTAACAATTGGTTCAAGGGTACATCTCTTTACACCTCTGATACATGTCGTTATAATTCCTCAACGTTTTCAGAGAGGTGGCGGGTCCCGACAACTAACTGCTTTTGGATGCACTTCCCAAAATGGCGTCAACGGACCGCAACGTCCTTAAACTAGCTACGGACCGAAACGTCCTTAAACTAACAACGGACCGAAACGTTCTTAAACTAAAGCAATAGAGCCCAAATGCTCTTTTGTTGGGTCTGAATGATCCCAAAATCCTGTTGAGTAGATCTTAGTCTATAATTAGACTAACGCATCCTCAACAAACATTAAAGTTGATCTTAATCTCGATCGAGATTAACGATCCTTAAATCAAACCAAACCCAAATCTAAGAATTTACGGATTTGGACTAATCCACGCCCTACGGGTGACAACATAAATTAGTCTCCGTATACAATCCACGGGCAACCCAAACAAACAAAAACACACACGACACGAAGTGAACTTCTGGAGCAGGAGAAAGTGGTTATCGCGATGCGGTAATGTAATTAACTGCCGGGGCTTGCACCTGCAAGGAAGAGCGCCCCACAATCAAAAACCCTCACAAACGAGGGGGAATCTGACGAAGTCTGCTATAACGACCGCATCTGTCCAAGCCTCCGATACACGGTGCCATAAATCAACTTGGCATCTTCGGAGAGATGGACGGATAAATCCAAATAGCATCTTCCCCCCAAATTCAGGCAAGACGATCCATCCAGGTTTCGTCTATATTTTCGGCGGTAAACAACCCCAAATCTAAAATATACGGATTTGGACTAATCCATGCCCTACGGGTGACGACATAAACCAGTCTTCATATACAATCCACGGGCAACCAAAATAAACAAAAATACACACGACACGAAGTGAACTGCTGGAGAAGGAGAAAGTGGTATCTCAATGCGGTAACGTAATTAACTACAGGGGCTTGCGCCTGTAGGGAAGAGCGTCCCCACAATAAAAAAAACCCTCACAAATGAGGAAGAATCTAATAAAGTCACGCTACAACGGTCGCGTATGTCCAAACCTCCGATATATGGTGCCATAAATCAACTTGGTATCTTTGGAGAGGTGGATTGATAAGTCCAAATATCATCTGCATCCAAATTCAGGCCAGACATCCCAATGTCTCGGTCCGGTCTTTCGGCGGTGAACAGCAGTGGAGGCGGTTAATTGGACTCCTGATGGGCGGCTTGACCCATCTATGACAGGGATTCCCAATCAGCCCTCAGTGGCTATTGACATTCTGGGAAGCCGAATATGGCAAGGCGAGGCTAGACCTTGGGGGCATGTCTACAAGATAGGTGTCATCCCATGGCATCCGGTGGGCTACCTTCCTTGGGCCCGGTATATTCTTTCTTCCCAACGCTCATGTTTGCAGAAATTTGGATTGTACCGGGCAGTGTACGCATCTTTGTTCTACTATCATGCTCTACACATTTGGTAGGTTAAAGCCTTTTTAAACCAATGGAATCTTCCAACGCACACGTTCCTATTGGGGGATCGCGAAGTTTCCATTTCGCTGGAGGAATTCCAAGAAATTTCGGGACTGCCGATCAAGGGAGAACATTATGAGGAATTACTACCCCCTGATGAGTACGTTTTTGCTACGGTGCCATCCATGCATGAAGGCTTGAAAACCGAGAATGTTGTTCAGCACAAGCATCCAAGTTTAATTAAGGCCTTAGGTATTTTTAAAAGCTTGTTCGTGGCATCAAAAGGTCAAGGCGTTAGTTTTGACGATTTCATCGCTCTCTTCCTTCGTAAAGATGCTCTATCCAAGAAAGTTCCGAAGTTTGAGAAGGTCGAGGATCCCTTCGGATTTGGCCTAGAGAAATTGCCGGCTAAAGAAGAAGATCTGCCCCAATTTTATATCTCAAGTTCGTCAGCTTTGACTTTTGACGCGATTGCTGCCCCTGGTATGGACGAGAAAACATTTTTTGTAGGCTTCATCAGTCTTTGGCTCAGCTGGTTTGCCATGCCAATGCATCGACGTTTTATGAGAGACTCCGTCTTTTACCCCGTACACCACATAACCGAGGGAGCGCGATTGGCCATTAGCGTTGCAGGGTTATCACACCTGTATTATGGTTTAAGTACTGCAACAAACACTTCAAACCCAGGTGCAGACACTGTGAACTTCTCCCTCCATTACTTCACATCCTGGATCGAGATGAACGTATTAGGCATGTTTGTTGTGCACCGGCAGCCTAATTTCTACGAGTCTTATACCTTCCCACGGGTCATGAGATTGGTTGATACTTCCGCTCCCGATCCAACTCAGTTATGGGTTTTGCGCGTGCTTCTTAAATCGTATTCAAATGAAGGTGACATGGTTTTTAATGATCGGGTTCTTTCTGCACCAGTGGGGCCTATTCAACAGTTGTTTGATCTATTGAAGAATGGAACGCCAATTTTGAAACACAAGGAAATCATGCACTTGTATTCGATCAGGCTAGGGTACTTGGTGTTCCGATTGAATGATGTTGCTCTCTTCATGCGGTATAATCCGCATCACTTTGCCCAACAGTTGGGTTATAACCAGAGTGTCCCCCTTGAAGCTTTCTTAGTTGAGCCTACTCCCTCGCTGGAGACTGCTCACATGTTATTCATCACTTCATGAGGCTGAACACTGGTTCTTTCTTCATGATCCCCGAGCCCGATTACATTCCAAGGCATGTAGGACCCTTCAAGAGCTAATATCGTCACCGGGTCAGTCCTATCATCACAGAGGAGAGATGGGTGCTTTTCGAGTGAAAGGCCTCCACGCCTGCCCAAGCCATCAATGTTCTGTTATGACCACGGTCGATCGTTCGCCCTCCTCTGAAAGACAGAAATTCAGTGGTCATCCTAAAAGCTGCTCAAATAGAGTCGGCCCCCCGTATTGCCGGTATGCCAGTTCATACTGGAGCCGGCGTGGGGGCTCCTGATAAAGCACAAGCTGCGGCGTCATCAAAGTCGGACCCTGAGGATGAAATTGGGCAACGCCGCGCAAAGGTGCCTAAGGGGAGGAAGCGTCCTTCTGCGAGTGTTGGCTCGGGACCTAAAAGGAGGAAGAAATCAGCCGCGCGTTTAATCGATACCTTGCTCAGGTCTGAGCCTCTCACTTGTGATGAGCCTATGTATGCGCACGAACCAGATGATGGTCTTCTTTTTCCTAATATATATGCCGAGGAGGCCGCTCAGCTGGCCGAAACCTTAAAGCGATCATTGGATGAGACTGAAAACGTGTGCCCTATGAAGGGAGGCTTTCCCTACATCGAGTTCCGTGATGTTGATCCGTTTCCTGCTACGTTACTGGTAGTTCCTTTAACGCCGATAGAAGAACGGGCTCTTAAACAGCCAATATCGGCCACTTCTGAAAACAAGACTGCTCTGAAAGCGGGTAGGGATTTATCTTCGATCGAACCCCGAGGAGCGCGGTTAACCAAAAATGAGCAGCGGCTCGAAAAGGCTATACTTTCGGCTCCCTGGCATATCGATATGTACCTTTACATCCTTCTCGGTAAATGATTTATATTTCTTTCATATCGTATTCATCTTTACACATTTTTCTTTTATAGGGCCTTCCATGGCGGGTGCAGTTTCGAGCCCAGATCGCGCCTTAGAGGCTCCGGTGATGACCTTTATTCCTTCAGCAGAGGTTACCGGACTAACTATAAACTCTATAAATATTACCAGTGGCGCACCGGAGGATGTAGAGGAGATTCCTGAGGCTGTTGTCCCTTTGGTCCAGAATGGACGAAGTATCGAATGTAATCTTATATCTTTCTTTCTGTTTAATGATCTTTCAATATGTCTGACCCTTTCTTTCTCTCAGAATTGCGGGAGCTAGCGTCCTTTATTGTGGATCGTTCTCCGGCGGAAACCTTCTTATGTCTACTTAACATGGCGACCCGCACGCGATACCCCCCAGCGCATCGTCCTTTCTTCCGGCTAAGATTGGTATTCCTTTGCCTTCCGTATTATATTTTCATAAAGATGCTGACGTGCCCTTTACTTTAAACCACAATCCTACATGCCTATGATGAAGTTGAAGTTCTTGATGGGCCTGAAGATTTCTCAGATTTGCCTTTTATGGCCATGGGTAAGTGACGCTTTAGCCCTGCTATTCTTTTACTTATTCCCCGTTCGGAAAGGCGACTAACCATACATGTATCTTCACAGTTTTACCAACCCTGACTCCACTAGAATCCCATATTTGCATGCCGCCGGGATCTTATGCCAGACGCATGTCTGAGAGGATGGCGAAACAGAGTATTCATTCACTGGCTACTCTTATTGAAGATCTCTGTGCTGGCACTTCCGTCATGGCAGAGGAATTTGCTGTCGAAGCTAATGCTTCTTTGTCCGTCCTTGCCACCTACTATGACGAGACGATGTTGCGTACTAAGGTTGAATATTGTCGTCGAGTGGAGGCTTCTCTACATGGAGTCGAATGCATACGCTTTCCTTCTGATATCTTATCTGTAAAGGCCAGCTTGCATGAATGGATTGATCGGTGTGCAGCCAACTTCCGATCTTGTGAGAAAAAGCTCAACCAGAAATTTTCGGAGAGGGAGCCAGCCTCGAAGGCTTTGGGGGAACTTCAACCCCAGCTCACAACCAAGACTGCTTGGGCCTATGAAATTTGGAAAGTCCTTCAAGAGGCGATTACAGAGGTGGTGGTTCTCGATAAAACTATCATTTTTATGCGCGAAATGGTTGAGACTCACAAGACTGCTGAGAAAGAGCTTGAGCATCGGTTTTCTTTATATCAACAACAACAGGCACAGACAGGGGCTCAGCTTGCGGCGCTGCTACAGCTTGAGACGGAGGTCCTGCGGAAAAATGATGATCTAGCTGGCTTATTGAACCATCCCCCGTATTAATATTTTTTTGTCGCTGTATTTCCCCCCTTTTTATCTTGTATTCATTTTGGTTTATGAATAAAAAAACATATTTTATTTCATGCATGCACCTCTCTATCTTTTGATGTCTTGATTTAGCACTAATTAGTTTATTTACTAATTTCGGAGTTTATAGTTTATTCACTCATTTTGGAGTCTCTAGTTTATGTACTCATTTCATACTTTATAGCTTATTCACTCATTTCGGAGTCTCTAGTTTATGTACTTATTTCGGAGTATTTTTAGTTTACATCCTTTGGGTTTACAGGCAAACTTGTCCTAACGTTATATGTAGATAACCCCATTCTTTAATGACAGGGGTCCGTTAGATTTGTGGTACTAGAGTTTTAGTCCGTGGTACCGTCGCGTTGGCTGATATATTTCTCGATATGCAGTCTTTAAGCCGCTATTCGAGTAGCCCCACGACTGTCGTGTCTCTGATCCCTTCTGAGGCTGGACAAGACGTTTTCAAGTAATCTTTTTAGGACATGTTACTGTTGGAAGAACAAGCGTTAGGTATTTGACATGACGCTTTTTACTTGAGGTTAGGCTCAATTTGGAGCCCCGCTAAGTCATAACCACACCTTTCTGGGGTGGGATGATCTCCAACGGTCTTTAGGTTTTATATGAGTTGCCATCAAGACCTGAAACTAGGAATATACTGTTACTTCGTTTTTTGCTTTGATGATGTCACGCCGATTCTTTGCTGAAGTAAGGTTGACATCTGTAGGACCTTTATGCTGTATGTATTGCAATTGAAGTCTGGAGTTAGAAATATGTCATTGCTCCAATTTCATTTGATAGCTGCGTTCGCATCTTGCTGAAATGAGCGGGAAACGCCAGGATAGTCCTTAGGTTGTATATATACCGTCGAGACTTAGAGTTAGGATTTTGCCGTTACTCCATTTTTACTTTAACCCTTGGGTATTTTGTTGACGCTGCGTCTGCATCCTGCTGGCATGAGAAAGAATGCATAGATAGTCTCTAGGTTGTATATGAACCGTTAGGACTTGGTTCTCCTTTCGACGAAGCATGGTGGGAGAATATGGTCCCTTTTCCTTCATTTGTGCCCATGGATCGTATACCAGAGTCAATATGGATGTACTTGCAGGACAGAAAAGTTTCATTTTCAATTTTTTTTTATTTCTTTTAGCGATGCTCTATCTTTTCAGCTTTTTATGCCGCGAAATTCGCGATTGCCCAATCGTTTTGGCTATTTATCGAGGTGCCCAATCATTTCGGCTGTTTTTGTTTTTACTCGCTACTTTTTATTGCGAGTTTCCCTATCATTTCGGCTTTTTTGTTTTTACTCAATGCTTTTTATTGCGAGTTGCCCTATCATTTCGGCTTTCTTTTTTTTTTCTTTTTTTTAGTTGGGGATTTGAAATCTGATACCAATCTTGGCATCAGTATCGCTACCACTGGAATATTGCCAAGAGCGAATCATCATTTGCCTTGAGAGGACTTAAAGTTTGATACCTTTTTAGGCATCAGCATCGCTACCACTGGGATATTTCCAGGAGCGAATCATCATTTTCCTTTATCGATTTGAACAAAGACAGCTTAGTAAACAGGGTGAGAATCCTGTCGACTAAAGCTTTTTGACTTTATGAGCCATAAGGGTCTCATAAAGGTATTTCTCCCTACGAGTCATGAGGATCTCGCAGATGTAATTTCTCCTTAGGAATCGTAGGGATTCCTAAGTGTGTTGCTCCTTTATAGGTTGTAAGGATCTCATGTAGGTACTTTTTTAAACAAGATTGCGCCCTTCCAGGTTTTCACAAGCTCGCCGGTAGTCCTGCTGTTTTTACTCACAGCGCCCTTTCGGGTTTTCATCCGTTCCCATTTTGCTTGTGGGCGTACCCTTTTTTTAAGTGGCCCGCAAGGTAACGCACCATTAGCTGTAGGCCCCGGTCTTCTTTAAAGGACTACATCACGTGGGACCCGGGAGGTTATGAATCGTTTATGCCCGTGTAATGTATACGGTAATTGATATGGGGGTTTACCGTAGGGCTAAAGGTGTGAGTTTAAGGACATGACAGTCCTTCATTGCCATATTTTGAGGCGAAATGCTAGTTTAAAGACGTTTTGGTCCAACATTCCCGTTTTGGGGACGAAGATTAGTTTAGGAACGTTTCGGTTCAGCATTAGTTTAAGGACGTTTCGGTCCATTGTTAGTTTAGGGACGTTTCATTACAGCATTCCCATTTTAGGAATGAATATTAGTTTGAGGACATTTCAGTCTAGCATTAGTTAAAGAACGTTTCGGTCTATTATTAGTTTAAGGACGTTTTGGTCCACTATCTCCGTGTTTGAGGCGATGCGCTTGTTTAGGGACATTTCGGTCCAACGTTCCCGTTTTTGGGAAGAATATTAGTTTAAGGACGTTTCGGTCCATTATTAGTTTAGTGACATCTCGGTCCATTATCACCATTTTTAGGCGAGTATTAGTTTAAGGACATTTCGGTCCAACGTTCCCGTTTTTGGGACGAATATTAGTTTAAGAACGTTTCGGTCCATTATCACCATTTTTTAAGCGACAGAGCTTTTGGATACTACTTTCAGGTTTCTAACTCAGGAAGATAGCGAGCGGACACAAACGTCGTCATCTATCATTGACCTAAGTCGTGACCCGTCAAGCGTAGCATTTTTTAAGGAATCGATCGTTTATTGGCCAGAAGGATCTTTCGCCATGCATATCCATAATCAGGCAGGCTCCACCTTGGTAGACTTTGTCTATGATGTACGAGCCTTCATAGTTCGGCTCGAACTTCCCCGTTTTGCACTATTGAGGATCATTGGTCTTTTGACGACTAGCATGAGTTCTTCTTGGCGGAATGTTCTCGGCCTGGTCAGTCTTTCATATGACCGTGTCATCCTTGCCTTGTGAGCCTATAGATTTTGCTGTGTTATAATGTGAGTTTCGTCGAGGGCGTTGAGCTCCTCAAGTCTAAGATGAGCATTTTCTTCATCTGTCAGCTCGTATCGAACTGCTACTCGTAGAGAGGGGAGTTCTATTTCCAACGGGAGCTCTGCTTCTGTGCCGAACACCAACGCGTATGGTGTTTTATTCGTGGTCATCTTGAACGTTGTTCGGTACACCCAGAGAGCTTCATGCAGCCTTTCATGCCAGTCTTTTTTGTTTATGGACACCGTCTTTTTTATAATCTTTATCAAGGTCTTGTTGAAAGCTTCAGCGAGACCGTTGGCCCGAGAATTATAGACTGAAGAGTATCTCCAATTTATTTTATGTTGTACGAAGCGGCTTATTTTATGACTTCTATAAGCTGGCCCATTATCCGAGATTATCCGTCGCGGAGTTCCGAACCGATAGATAAACGTGGGTTCTGAAGAAGTGGAGGATATTCTCCGTCTTCACCTCCCTTAGTGGTGCTGTTTCTGCCCACTTAGAAAAGTAATCGGTCGTTGCCAATACAAACCGATGTCCTTTAGAGGAAGCTGGTTCGATAGGGCCAATTATATCGGTTCCCCACATTTCGAATGACCAGCTAGCCATTGTTGGATGTAGTGAATTTGGATGTTGATGGATGATGTCCCCGTGAATTTGGTACGAGTGACACTGCTTCGCATATTTGGGGCAGTCCTGAATAATTGTAGGGCAATAGTAACCCATTCTTTTTATTTCCAGCTTCATCTTGGGTCCAGCTTAGTGAGAACCGCAGAGTCCGTCGTGAATTTCTTTGACAGCTTTCTTTACTTCCTTTGGCCCTAGGCATATTAGCCACAGACAGTCGAACGATCTTTTATATAGAGTATCATTGACAAAAGTGAAGGACAAAGCTTGTTTCATGAGCTAATATCTAGACGACGCATTTTCGGGCATTCGTTGGGACTTAAAGTAGTCTATGAAGACTTCCCTCCAGTCCTTGACCTTTTCTTCGTTCTCTATTTGAAGGGCTACTTGTTCGGTCATTTCTTTTCTTTCGGATGGCTCTATTAGGCCTTCCGAAGATATATCTGTTGGCGCGAGAATCTTGCGGCTTTACACAATGATCCTTACATGATCAAGATTTTCATCGGCCAATTCCTTAGCCAATTTGGCCAATACATCTGCCTTGCTGTTTTCCGCACGTGGTATACTTTCCAGGGTATAGGCAGGGATTTATGTCAGCAGTTGCAACACTCTTTCACCATACTTTATCAGCTCTGGTTTACATGTCTGATAGTCGCTATTTACTTGACCGACGATCAGCTAGGAGTCTCCATATATGAGGAGGTCTTTGGTTTCCATGTCGACAGCGATCTCGAGACCTGCCATCAAAGCTTCATATTCAGCTTCGTTATTAGTCCTTGGTGTTAGTTATATGTATGCCCTAGAGGCCATTATTATGCATGTGATGTATATTATAGTGGATGCTTGGACATATATAGGGAGGACTTTCTTGCTCGACATGATAGTATGCTATCTGGTTGCTCTTTATCTTAACAGTACACCTATTGTCTCTCTATAACATGTTGATAAAGCCTTTAGGATGAGTACTTGACTAGCAGGATTATGATGCAGATTATACTAGTGGGGCAGAGGTAGTCGGTAAGTATATCCTTCAAATGTTCCTAGTCGTGGGAGTATCGAGACGGGGCATCGATAATCCAGAGTAGACTAGCATATACGCTTCTCGACCCATATGATGGGCGATGGATGATCCCATATCCATTGGTGTTTGACATCAGAGATGGTATACGGGTGCTCAGTGGAGACTGGGTACACTGGACGGACTCGCCGAGAACTCCTAGATGGTATTATACCTATCGTCAGATAGCAGTTCTCTGGTGACACTGGTACAGGTTAGTCTGTCGACCCGAGATCGTCATAGAGTCTTGTGTGATTCCCACTGTTCTTTGATTTCCACCTTACCACGTTCAAGAGATCGTGAAAAATGGTGGTTTTTGGGTACAGTCCCGAGTCACATAGAAGCAATGAGCGATAGGAGGGGATTTCGTCTCTCCCAGTATTGGAGGTTGATGTTGTGCTATGCTCGATTGGCCATAACAGGAAATCCCTGGCCAGGGTTGCTGAGATCTATTGGTAAGTGCTATCAGTAGTTTCTCAAACCGTTATGAGCCTCACATCGGCATGACTTATCAGGCTATTGGGGTCTGACGTTTTACCACCCCTAGGCTGCGATATGCGACATATCAGACGAAGAGACCGGACTGTACGGTAGTGTTACTGATTGGATTCGCAGGAGTATAAGCAGGCTTGCTTGTTGATCTTCTGATCGCTCAATACCCGGGTGGCTATTACGTTTAGCAGACCGCTTGCGGCTTGTGGGTGACTGATATGATCACCACCTACTGCCGGCGTATTGACGAGTCTTTAGAGTCCTACACAGAGGTTTCCTGGCTCAAGCGAAATGAAGTAGGAGCACATATGTGATATGTTCGGGACCGAGATTAATACGCGTATGTGATACCGTATTTTATTCTCGTGATATATGATATCGGTCGGTTATATATGATATAACCGTGCTGTCAAATCAAGTGTTAATTCGACAAGTTGATATATTTGATATTGGTCGGTTGTATGTGATATAGCCGGATTATTAAATCAAGTGTTGATTTAATAATTTAATGTATAATTATATATTTGATATATCATCTTACATTAACTAATATTAGCTCACTTAAGATTTCTTTTTCTCACTAGTGTACACTTAGTATATAAGTGATATATATTAATGTATATCTTTTGTGTCATGCTTGATGCCACATGCTTCATGGGTGTATGAGACTCACACCATGCTTAATATAATGTATGGTTTTATTTATTTAAAGTAAATCAGATTAGATGGAAATTAGTCGCATGGTTGAAGTTTGTGGAACCATTGACCAAGTCCACTAATTTTGTTTCTTGAAAATATTTATTAACCCAACCATTAGGTTAGCCATGGTTTAGTCTCTACATGAGTTAGTATATGATATTAACTCACCCATGGTTGCTATTCTCATAACTTGATCCATTCTTCGCTTGCTTCATTCCATGGTTGCTTTCTTCATCTCCTTCCTCAAGCTTTCTAGCTTCATGAGAGGTGAAGAAAAATAGTGAGAAAATTATTTCTAAAGTGACAAAATTCCTACTTCATCAACCTCTTCTCTACTAGCCATTTAGATTGGGTTGTTTCTTCACTAGTTCATCACTTAGTGAAGAGGTAGCTTGAGTTATTGTCTCCTCGACGTAGATCATCTTCGGCCTCGAAGACTTCAAGTAAGTTTGTTCATTTCACCTTGTGGAGCCTCACTAGAGTCCGGGAGATCACTACTTGGAGCGAAGGGATTACTACACGGAGCTATTGAAGTGAAGGACCAGTCTACAAAAGTTGTATTCCTTGTTCACTTAGATGTAAAGATGTTTACATGCTTGTCGTCTAATTCTCTAGTTTAGCTTCTAGCGTTAGCGTGCCAATTTTTGAAAACAGCATGGTCGATGCCTCCCGAAACCCAGCGGCCGCTTAGGGAACCCAGCACTTGGCACTGTTAAGGAGAGGGCATAACGCAATATCCCTACTTGCGGATTCACGAAGATAAGGCCCACCCTGGCTTTGATTATAGGGGTGTTCTGCTTTCGCTGCTTCATGGAAGATGCTCTATTGAAGTAGAGTTCCTATTGGGAATCATTTTCTTCTTCAATTGCATCGAACGCGTGTTCGTCTGGCAACTCGCAGTTTAAGGGGGGTCGGCTTGTATCGGATGCTCCGCTAGAAAGTCATCTATGACCTGACCTTTCACTGCTTTAAGGGGTCGATACGTTATCGAGAATTCCATCAGGAGGAGGGCCCATTTGGGAAGCCTTCCTGTTAGTATGGCTGATTAGTTGAAACTATTGCACATTTGAATGATTATTTTCCCCACTATTGTTAAGTTCTAAAAGGCGTTTATTGTAATTATAGAACATATGAGGGTTTATGTGTAAAAAGTTTATTTTCATATGTTTCTACATTATAATTAACATAATGAGGGAAAATACATGCATATAATATTTATATAAAATATTAGTAATTAAAATTCGCATATCATATCAAATAATTCTAATCAATATTCTTATAATATTGTATCATACAAATGCTTAGGATAATATCTCAAAATAATAACAAATATTACTAACACTATGATTTGAGATATTGTGCAGATATTAGCTCAAATCTGAAGATCAAAAGATCCGAGATGTCAGAATCAAATCTGCTGAAATATTAAGGGAAAATATAAGATCTAGCAATGGCAGAGACTCAGAGTAAGATTTCCAAAATCCAGACATCGAAGAGATCTACAAATGTCAACACTAGAGACCACAGAAAATCTCATGACATGATCCTACTAAACCGCCGCGGTTGGGCGGCCAAATAGACATATATGCGGCAGATCCGCGGCCCCTTTGTGGCCGTAGGATTTGAGATTTTTTGGGTGCGATCATAACAACAAATCATCACACATGGAATCTAGGGTTTAGAGTTTCTGTGGCTATTTAAAGGACCGAGATCCTCACATGAAAAATTATCAAACCGAAGAGATCAAGAGGTCCAAAGCGATCCACGTAACTAGGTGATCATCAGCTAGTCATCTACCTCCAATAAGAGAGAGAGTAAGAGCAAAAACTAGGGTTCTTTGTAATCTACTTTCAAAAAAGAAAGTCGTACGAAATAGTTGATTAATAAAGGTATATCTTAGTTTATTTCTTTTCGCATTTACTTTCTACACTTACTTTCTGCATCTTAATCATGTTTTCACTCTTCATCCTTTCTTCAAAATCTCAAACAATGAGCGAGTAATTCCTAACTTGCCAGGGTTCGTAGGCTAGGGTAGATCAATGGATGATAAAATCATTTAGCCTCTTTTATACATTTTAAAGTCTAGAAATTTTAGTAAAATAAATGTTAACATCCTTATCGGGCGTGCTACTAATTTATTGCTAGCCACAACCGCGATTCGAGATCTATTCAACACTTGTTTTTTTAAGGGCTAGATATGAATAGAGATCAATACAAGGACAAGGGTTAAGAGTGTGGAAACCCTAGTTTCTTCCAAAAGAACCCTAATATACATTCATCACTATCGATCTAGTTTTAAACTATTAAAAGATAAAAGGAGTCATTTTTAATTATTCATCCATTACCACTAAGTCCTATGAACCCTACAAGCCTCTTCTTCATAAATATTACATCCGTAGTATATCCGTAACTACAACCAATCATCCTTCTTCCATCAACTCGTCTAAAGCAAGAAAAAGATTCACGTTTTCCTGTGGACGACCAGTACTCATCGCGGCTAGCTACTAGCGACACCGTCCTGATTGCGGTTATTTACAAAAACACTTCTTCGCACATGATAAATCAATGGCCTTTGACATTAAATATTTGAGAGGATCCACCTTCGATATGAGATAGACCTCATGTTCTAAGGCATAATGTCTGAGCTTCATTATTGCAAAGATCAGTGCCAGACAATGCTTTTCAATGGGGAAATAGTTGTTTTCTGCCCCCAGAAGAACACGGCTCAAATAGTACAGAGCCTTCTCCTTTTCCTGATCATTTTCTTATGCCCACAATGCGTCTAGAGAACCCTCAAGGGCTGTTGTATATAGGATAAGGGGTTTTCCCTTAACCGGAGCGGTCAATACCGACGGATTTTGCAGGTATTGCTTGATTTCGTCCAATGCGTTTTGACACTTTTGATCCCAGATGAACGGGGTCCCCTTCTTCTTCAAATGAATGTAGGGACGACATTTTCCGGAGAGGTTGGCTATGAACCGCCGGATATACGCGAGCTTTCCTTGAAGAGATTGCAACTGTTTGAGGGTTCTTGGCGTGGGCATTTCCTTAATCTCATTAATCTTTGAGGGGTCGATTTCGATACCTCGGTGACGTATGATGAATCCTAGGAATTTGCCTGAGGAAACTCCAAATGCGCATTTTAGAGGATACATCTTCAGATTATACTTTCAAAAATGTTGGAACACTATTTTTAGATGTTCCCAATATTCCTCATGAGATTTGCTCTTTACCACAAGGTCGTCGATGTAGCATTCAATGATCTCGTGTATGAGGTCATCGAAGATCTTTGTCATGGCCTTCTGGTAGGTAGCACCAGCGTTTTTCAAACCAATGGGCATCACTTTATAGAAGAATATGCCCAATGGAGTTCGGAAGGCAATATGCTTTTGGTCATCAGGATGCATTTTTATTTGGTTGTATTCTGAAGATCCATCCATAAAGGAGAAGACCTCATGGGTAGGCGTGTTATCGATCATCAGCTCAGTAATAGGTACTGGGAAGTCATCCTTCGGGCAAACTTTGTTGAGGTCACGAAAGTCCACGCAGATGCGCACCGTCCCATTTTTCTTCATCACTGGAACGATGTTAGCGATCCTGTCGGGATATTGAACTTCTTGGATAAAGATGGAGGCGATTATTTTCTTGACCTCAACGTTGATGCTCATCTCAAGTTCGAGTCGAATTCTTCTCGGTGCCTGTTTGATTGGCTTTATTCCCGGTGATATAGCCAGTTTATGTACTGCCACCTTTGGATCTAGACCCAGCATTTTAAAGTAGTTCTAGGCGAATCAATCTTTATACTGCATAAGCACATCTTTTAACGTGGCCACATGTTTTTCAGATAGTAGTTCACTGACAAACGTTGGCTTCGGATCATTTTTCGTCCCTAAGTCAATTTTTCTTAGGTTGTCCGTCGTAGTATGTATCCCATCTTCTAGCCCTTTTGGTGTTGGTGGAAACTCTGAGATCATCTCGTCTTCATCTTCATTTGCATAGCACCTGTAGAGATCATTCATAGTCTCGTGCCCTCCCTCTTTTGAGAGTGTTATCATATGGCAGATACGAGTTCGCTTCCTTTTTTGATGTTGAGCTGGTCCTATCCTGACGGTATAGGTCCTTTTTGGCTCGTGCTTTTGCGGCGGGGTTTCCCTCCAGATGTCTGATAACGTAAACATGCATTGTCGATACTGGTCTTCTACCCAGTCTTTGAAGGTGAAGCAGTCTTCAAGAGGGTGACCTATTACTCGGTGATAGGAGCAATAATCTGGATGATGGACCTCGTTTATTTGTTCAGGGTGCCAAGACTCCGGAAGTGTCATCATTTGGTAGGTTGAATATTTTCCTTGTCTTTTCTTAGGGGAAAGAGTATTCCCGACCCATCTTCTTTATAAAGGACGGGCTTCAATCGAGTTTTTCTCGATTGCACGGAATCATAGATCCGCTTTTTTGTTGTCTTTGAACGTTATTTGCGTTCTTTGCCCTGTTTTTGCCTCCATTTCGGGATTTTCCCCTTTCGCGAGAACGAAAAGTGGGCTGAGGATGAAGAGCATTATAGTCTACCTTCTCCGCAAATTGCTGACTGAGACGCTGCGTCCTGGCCTTTCATAAATAGCTATTTCGTGGTTGTGATTGTCCCGTCTCATTTGACAAGCTTCTTTTATTAACCTGTCAATTTTTTCTTCCAGCGATGGACTTAACGTTTTTAGAGCGGGATCTCGCTCTGATTTGACATCACGGCTATTTGGAAGAGCGTCTTTCGCTTCACTGGAGTTGTTTATGACGTGGCAACTATGGATCTGCTCCCGTTTCTTGGACCGAACGTATCCGAGCCCGGTTGTCTCCATCTTCCCATTGGGCATTTTTCGCTGAGTCCCTGGAATATCCCAAATCTTTTTGTAGAATTGGTCTTGTCGAACAGTTTGTTCGAGGGGTACACCTTGGCATCTTAACAGCCTTTTCAATCCTTCCGTGTAGTATCTTGGCAGACGAATTGGTTGAAGCATATCGAGTGCAAAATCGGCACCATGCCATACTTCATTTTCTACTTTATTTTCCGTAGATTGGTAGAAGAGGGTCGTTTTTTCACCTCTTCACCTGGGAGGTATGTAGAAAGTTTGCAGTTCTTGTACACTGTATGTATGGAGCGCATCAAGTTCCTTATAATGCCGAGGCGGAGCCATTGTAATTTGTATACTCTGATCTGTTCCAGCAAAAGTTTGCATTGACGGACGGACGGAGAACACTGCGTTGGCCTCGTCCTCAGAGTCGCTGCCAAAGACCAAAATAGGAGTAGATGGTCCGGGCTTATTGTTCTGCCTTTGGGATTGCCCCGAGTAAACTCTTTCTCCATTTTCCTCGGTATCGCTCCCAAAGATCAGGATAGTGGCGACGGAATTTCGTTTATCCTCCGTCTTGTGGCACCTTTCAGTATCCTCGAAGTCTGGTAGGAAGTACTTTGCATCTTCGTATTTCCGGACTTCGTTTATGGAGAACGGATTTAGCTCTCCCGTGACGGTGTACTCCGAGCCATCATTGAAATACTTCATACACTGATGTTGTGTAGAAGGGATGACGTTGTACCCGTGTAACCAAGGCCTGCCGAGCAAAGCGTTGTAGCAAGTCTTGGCGTCAATGACATGAAATTTGATGTCAGTGACGAGCAACCCAAAGTGTAGCATCAGTATTACGGACCCAAGTGTCCGTGGTGACTGTGAGTCAAACCCAGAGATGGTAATTTTATCTCAGGCAAGGTGCTGAACGTTCATACAAAACTCATTCAATACTCTCATGTTGAGAAGGTTAACGGAGGATCCGTTGTCGACAAGGATTTTCCCTATCTTGATGTCATAGCAGTATCTGGTGATGTATTACGGGCGATTATACTCACATGTATCGAGGAGGAGATCCTCATCACTGAATGTAATGTCAGCCGTGTGGACCTCTGCCAGTTCATCTTTCATCTTTTTTTCTGTGAAGAAAGCTTGGAACTGATCGGGATCTTGTAATGCCTTGATCAGGGAATCTCGTGCCTCTTTGGACAGGAGGAGAGCATCTAATATTCTTAGTTGCGAGGGTATTTTCCTCAGATGTGCTAGGACGTTGTAATCTATCTTGTTTTTTTGAGGCAGATCTTTTGTTGCGAGCTCTTTGACTGCTTTTTCATCAAGGGCGATTTCTTCGGGGATTTTTCCTTTTCCTTTGTCCTTTTTGTTCGAACCTTTGTTTGTAGGTCCGAGATTTCTTTCAAGCAGTGTGCGGTTACGCAGTTGAATATTCTTGCAGTTTTTCTCCTCCTCCTTTTTTCAGAGGCGGAGTCTTTGAAGAGAGGGCTGAGGCATGTTTCGTCCTTAGAATCGCTCCCGAAAGTTAGAACTTGGGGGTTTTCCCCTTCCAAACCGGTACCAACCATATGACAATTGTCAGTCGTTTCTTCATGCGCGTTTGTCGCACTATTTTGCCGTCGACGAGCATGAGCTTTGTGCTTCATCGTCTTGAAGTGTTTTTGATGGGCAACGTATCCTTGCCATCACTTCTTGAAGTTATTGCATTCCTCGGTGGGGGTGGGTGACCCTCTAATGATATAGGCAATAGTTTGGATGCGATTCTTCTCCATCGAGGCATATGATCCCTGGAGTATTCCTTTTGAGAGGTGGCAGCTTCATCCCCATTGTCAAGGCTTTGGCGAACCGCTTCTTTGTTTTGATCCTACTTTTATTTGTTGCTGGTATGCTTTGGTTTGGTTGGAGTACTTTACGACTCATCCTCGCCGCAACTCTTTACTCAGACACTGACGCTTAGCCTTTTCATATATGGTTGTCTCGCATTCTTGGTCAACTTTGCTTTTTTGAAAGGCTTCGTTTAGCAGCCTCTCAATCGGGTCTTCTTCTGGCAGTTCCGGGGATTTTAGCGCCGATTCTGCCCCCAGTTCCTCTGCGTTGTTTTTTGACGCTGAGGGAGTTTCTTCATCATATAACGACGAATAGGAGACCTTGTAGGAACTTACTACATGGTCTTCGGTGTCTTCTGATGAGTCATTTTCTTCATCATTGTCACTATTTTCGTCTTCAAGAATATGCTTGTGGAATTCTTCGAGCGTGACCGGCGTCCGCCCCTTTTGGTTGTACTCCTCCAGCACGTTAATGTATTTTTGTAGATCTGTGCACTTTTCGTCATATTCGGCAAGCTGCACAGGCTTCTTGGTCTTCTTCTTTTTCTTTGAAGGCTTGACTTTAGGGGTTTTCCCCTCGTCAACAATTTTCAGTGCGGGGCGAGGTTTTAGCATCCTTTCAATTATTTCGGGTTCAAGTGGGCTTTTCCATCTGACTGCTGTACATGCCTGTAGATCCTTCAGCATTTTTGGTTTTTGCTGAAAGAACGATTTCCCATGGAGTTTCTTCCACGAGTGAGCATGATGCCCCCTGCGCATCCACCTTTTTGGGAGTGTGCTTCTGGGGTGGGTTTACACTCCAATTATCAGAAAACGCGAATTTTCCCTGTTGATACTGGTTCTTGACCTAGTTCTTGAAGACGTAGCAATCTTCAATTGGGTGGCTCACTATTCTATGATAGGAACAGTAATTAGGGTTGTTGACATCATCGGGTTGCGGTGGATGCCGCGTGTCTGGCAATGTGATGAGTTTATTATGCATTTCTAATTCAAACAGTCTCCTTGTCTTGTCGCGGGAAAACGAGTAAGCGCGTCCTAGTCTTTCCTCTAAGGATGGGCGCGGACGCGCGTTGTTTTGGCGAACAGTTGGTTTTGAGACACTCGGCTGTTGTTGCGTATTGGCAACGAAGGCCGCTTTCCCTTTACCCTTGTTATTTTGAGGGTCCTTATTTGAGGAGGAAGGCCCGTGGCCCATCTGGTTCATTTGGGCCAGTTTATCTATCAGAGCCTGGAAGGTGGTTGGTTTGAAGTATGTCATGAACTAAGACACAGTCGTTTGAGGATCAAGGGTCCCGATGAACATGCCCACGGCAGGGGATTCTTCAATACGTTGTTCGCACTTAGACCACAGGTTCCGCCATCGGATCGCGTATTGGGCCCATGTTTCTCCCGGCTTTACCTTGGCATTGATTAATGCCGTGATCGGAGTGTGTTCGCTCACATTGGCGAAACACTGTGTGAACAGCAGCTCTATTTCTACAAATGTTTTCACAGAGTCATTTAGGAGCTCCGAGTACCATTCGAAGGTTGTTTTTGACAGGCTGCCGATGAACTGGCGAAGCAATAGTTTGACATTGCCTCCCGTGTTGCCACACAGAGCTCTGAACTGCGCGACTTGCTGGTGAGGGTTGTATGTCCCTTTGTATACATGGAACTTGGGGATCGTATATCCCGGCAGGTACTTGATTTGATCATGCCAGTCTGGATATGGTCACCCAGTTCTGACAATTTGTCCAGCAGCTTCATTAGCTTGATATGCTCTTATTTGTTGAGCAATATAATCATCAAGGGCGGCCTTGGAGATCATTTTCTCATTGGCTGTCGATAAGGACGGAGGAGGGTTTGATGTTTCCCCCTGTCATCCTCGACAACTATCGGTGGATTTTCGGCCGGGGGTTCCGGTTGGATCATCATTCCAACCATATCTTGGAACAAGAGAGCCATCCGCTTTATGTTAGCAGCTTTTTCAGCAGCCTCTTTGTCCTTCCTCTCTAGCACCCTTCGCAGAAACTCTATATCGGTCTCCTGCTCTTGGCGCTGTTCGGCCTCTTTATCTGGACTTTCTTTCTGTCTGGTAAGTGCTGTCATTTTGGTCAGCATTTCCTGGAGCTTTTGTTGTTGCTCCTAAGCCTTTATCAGCAACCAAGTTTGCGGTCGGTGACTCACCGATGTATGGCTTTCTTCTTTCCTTGAACCCATGTAGACCGTATGTACGATCATGCCCCTAGATTTGGGGCGTTTAGGTCCATCGCTTTTGGAATTTGATGCGGACGGTAGAGTTTTCTCCGGCCTCGTTCTTTTATGAGAGATTGGAGTTGAAGGAGCCGTTGTGACAGGCAGCTGTTTAGAAGAAGTCTCCCGTTGTATGGTGGAGGAGTGATCTTTTTCTTGTCGAGCCTTCAATTTCTTGGTCGACGAGAGTGATTTTCGTCAATCACAGAGTCTTGGACTTTTCGCCAGACCATATGAATTTACGAGGAGAGCCTCAGATAAGGCCGCTTCGACTTTTCCTGCATTGTAACTTTTGCAGGCGGGGGTGATTTCTTTAACACCGCTATTGGGGAGTTTCTATGTACCCACCTGAGCGGATCAAAACTTTTCCCGGTTAGAACAACAACGTCGACCTCCACTATTAGACCCGGTAGGGTGAGTCCAGAGGGGGAGTTGCCCTCGGCTTCTCTCACTCGGTGCCAGTGGCGATGTCGAGCCTGCCTTATTGAAGGGACCGCCTTAGTCTTGAAAGCAGCTCATCATGCCCCTGGTTTTGCTGAGGAGCTTCAATCGGCGTCAGCCTGTTGAAGACCGACGTCCTTGTTAAAGTTTGAGGAGGGCCGGCCAGTCTTTTGAAGACCGACCGTTTGATGGGGGAAGCGCTTTTGACGGCTTCACCTGTAGCAGGAGTTGGGAGGGCTATCTGTTTTGGGGTAGCCCCTTCAGGTATCACGAGCTTCTTTGCGGGCCCGTTTGAGTTACCAGTCGATCAAAAACCGACTTTTTAGGAACTTCCACTTGCGGCGCTGAGGCACCGAAACTCACAGGTGGGAGCATGGTCCCAAAGAACAATCCAGTAGTAGCTTATGTGACATGCCCCACTGGCATTGAGAAAATAGAGGCCGCGTTAGGCCCATAGTGTTAGTGTTTATGCCCTAGAAGGCCATTACTGTATCATACTAGTTTGTATATTACTTAATGGAAGCTTGGGATTTTCACAGTTATATAACAGTCTTGCTAAATATAGTAGTATGCTACTTGGTTTTTTCTATCTTAATATGTGAGTATACGTATTGATAGAGCTCTTAGGATCTTGCTTGACTACCAGCGTTGTGATGGCAGTCACACTAGTGGGGGCTGGGTAGTCTACAAGCACATCCTTATTCAGGTCCCTAGTCGTAGGATTATCGAGACGGGGCATCGATACTCCGGAGTAGACTAGTGTGTACGCTTCTCATCCCAGTTGGGGAGATGGTCTGTCCCACAGCCGTCAGTACGTAGTACTGGAGATAGTATACAGGTGCTCGTTAGGTTACGGGTACACCGGACAGGACTCACAGGGAGCTGTTGGTTGGTTTTATACCAGTCGTCAGTTAACAGTTCCCAGGTGACATGAGTACAGCATAGTCCGCAGACTTAACACTGCTACTTCGCCTCGAGTGTGTCCCACTGTTCTTAGATTGCTACCCTACCACGGCTCAAAGGAGTCGTGCAAACAGGTAGCAGTTGGGTGCAGTCCCGAGCACTTGGAGGCAGTGGCGGTTAGACAGGATTCGTCTCTCCCGGTATTGGGAGTTGATATCGCGCTGTGTCAGAGAGCCATTACGCAAAGTCCCTGGCCAGGGCAAGCGAGATTTACTGGTAGGTTTTCCAGTAGTTTCTCAAGGTGTAATGGGCTACGCTCCGACACGACTTATACCGCTTTTAGGGGACTGACGCTTGCCGCCCCCTAGGCCCGATATGCGATAGTCTTAGACGAACAGACCGGACTGTACGGAGATTGTCACAGCAGGTTCAGTATGAGTTCGGATGGGTTTACTCATCGGCCTTCTTATCGACATCTACGTGGGGACCGTTACGTACAGCTAGTGCCGCTTGCGGTCTGTGGTTAAACCCACTGCCAGCGTAGTGTCGAGTCTTTAGAGTCCCACACAGAGAGTTTCCCTGCTTCGGGCGAAACGATATAGAGGTCGTATGGTTTTACGACAGGGTTCGGACGCATACGTGTTTTTACGCACGTACGATGTTCGGACAGTTTTTACTAGTCGGCTTTGGTTTAAGCCAGATTCTAGTATCGGATTATTGGATTTATACAGTCTAAAATTTTTCCGTGTTTTTACGGATAGGAGGGGCGTTCTCGTAATTTGTCGGGAAGCTTCTTGAAGCATGGTGACTTGGGGGTTAAGGTGGCATTTGCATTAATTGGATAAATGAGTCATGGTGTGATTCATACATGGAGTTAATGAATCAATTATGATTTATATGACTCATGTGATGAATCACTTAGTGTATTAATGAAACATGATGATATATCATTATTTGTTATTCGTTTAATATATATGATATGTTTCATATACACACACATGATCTATTCATCCAAAAGGATTCTCACTCTCACTTTCTCTCTCTTCAAGCTTTCCATCTTCAAACCCTAACCCTAACCTCTCATGTGTTGAGATCAAGGGTTAGCTAGACTAATACTTCCATAATCCAACTCTATATCACCTAAGTTGCTTAGATTAGCACTTTGAGTAACCTAGTTACCTCAAGTTAGAGGTTAAGCTTGGAGTAGGAGATCTCGGGTGGATCGTCTTTGACTCGAGGAGGCCGTTGAGGTGCCGACGTTCCAAAGAGCCTACAAGGAGTGGAGGATAGTGATGAAGACCCGAAGGACAAGAAACGTGAGGTATAACTTTGAATCAGAGTAGTTAAACCTTTCATAGTTTGCTAGTAACGGTTTAGATACGATTCATACGCTCAAGTCCGTGTTACGAACCTTTGATGATCGTTTTTCATATATTCCGCCTCCCCGCAAGTTCGTGGGGTGCGTGACATGGACTTACACATAGGTCACTCCTCCAGTTGGGGAGGAGCGAAAGTTGCTGTTGCATGCAGTGCATTGAGAAGCCATTGATTTTCTGCACAGGAGCGAGACACCAAGTTTTAGTACCTTGAATCCAAGGGCAATCAAAACGAACCGCGATTTTGTTCACGAAACACGACACACGATGTGTGGAGTGGAAAGAGGAAAAGATCCGACTGGGCATACCAGAATCTGTTTACCGCCGAAAACAGAGACGAACTGGAATAGATCGTCTTTTCTGAATTTGGGGGCAGATTCTATTTAGACATATCAATCCTCCTCTCCAAAGATACCAAGTTGATTTATGGCACCATATATCGGAGGTTTGGATAGATGCGACCGTTATAGCAGACTTTATCAAATTCCCCCTCATTTGTGAGTGATTTTTGATTTTAGGGACGCTTTTCCCTGCAGGCGCAAGCCCCTGCAATTAATTATGTTATCGCGTTGCGATAACCATTTTCTCCTTCTCCAGTAATTACTTTGTGTCATGTTTTATTTTTGTTTATTTTGGTTGCCCTTGAATTGTACATGGAGACTATTTTATGCCGTCGCCCGTAAAACGAGATTGGTCCAAATCCGTATATTTTAGATTTGGGTTTGGGTTTTGAACTTAGGTTATATATTCCTTGAGTTCAAAAATATTTTGTTTTATTTAAGGACCGTTAATTTAGTTTGAGATTAAGATCAACTTAAATGTATGAGCATTTGGGCTCAATTTATTTTAACTAAGGATACGTTAGCCATATTTGAGACCAAGATCAACTTAGAAAAAATTTAAGGATCATTTTTAAGATCCAACAATAGTGCATTGGGCTCAGTTGCAAGGGAGTTTCAGAGGGACTTAGCCACTTTGGGCTTAGTCTACCAATTTTTTTTTTTAAAAGTGCTAAGCACTTATTTGGGCTATATTTGTTCAGCCCCCACTTTTTATGCAAAAGTGCTAAGCATTTGTTTGAAGCTCGGGCGCTCACATGGGTATCATGTGAAGCCTTCAGTTATGGGCCCTGACCAATCAGTGCAAAGCACTCAGTTATTTTGACTGAATATATATATATATATATATATATATATATATATATATATATATAGTACTAAGCACTTTTTAAATGGCGTCCACATGAGGAGCACGTAAGGCGCTATCCTATTTATTTTGTTGAGCGCCCACATGTGTTTCACGTGAAGCGCTGGGCGTCGCCGAATCAGTGCTAAACACTTAGCCGTTTTGGATGTATATGAAGTGCTAAGCACTTTTTATTCAGCGCTCGCGTGTATTTCACGTGAGGCGCTAGTCTTCTGTTTTGGGCGCTCGCGTGTTTTTCACATGAGGCGCTGGGCGCGGTTGGGGGCGCCCACATGGGAAGCACGTGAGGCGTTAAGTTCTTTTATTTTTTAAAGATTGAATCTCTGTTAATGGCATTTTGACCATTAATGATCACCAAGATCTTTGTTTTGAAGATCTGGGACCAAGTTTTCTTAACTAAGTTCTTATGTTTTTTTGTTCTTTTATAAGAACTAAGTTTCTTTTTAGGGTTAAACCCTATTTTCAAGGGAATTGAATTCCTATAGGATAGTCTCTTTTCCTTTTTCCTGGTTTCGTTTCTGAATTTTTTTATTCTCAAGAACAAGATCTTCCTGATGAGAATTAAATTCTCAACTTGTGGGAGACTTGTCTTATTAATCTCAGATCCAGAAAAAGAACTAAGTTTTTTAGAAGGGTTAAACCCTTAGATATGCTATGATAGGTAAATGAGATGTTTTGATCTCGGTGGTGTTTTTACCTAGGATTTGAGAGGAAAAAGATCTTCTCTATTGAGAATTAAATTCTCTGTTATTTTTTTGAGCCTTCTATATTTTTTTGCAGAAGCTTATAGGGGGTTCCCTCTATTTGAGACTTGAAGTCTCGGGTCCTTTATATAGAAGATGCAAATTGTTAATTAGTTTTGAGAAAATCTCTCATTGAGAGATTCCAATTGATTTAATTGATTTCAAAATTTGTTTGGGGAATTTTATCCACCACAGGATTTTTTATCCAAGAATTTCTGTTTTACAGAATATGTTTTCTTGTTTTTAACAAGATTGGGGGAATATTTTCCCATATACGGAATTTTATTATTTCAAATGGTGTGTTTAATCACCATTGGATTTTTGTAATCCAAGGGTGCTTTGTTTAACAGAGCACACTCTTTCTTTATTTAGAAGGATTGAGGAAATTTATTCCCATTTCATTGGATCTTTATTCTAACTACTTTCTGTTTAACAGAAAATATCCTTCTCATTTAGAAAAATTAGGGAAATATTCTCCCCATTAGAATTTAATTCTATATTTGGTGATTTTTTAATTACCTTTGGATCTTTGATCCAACGGTACTCTGTTAACAGAGAATATCTCTCTTTTGGAAAGGTCAAGGGAAGTATTTTTCCAAGAATAGAATTTAATCCTACATAAGGAGGCGCCCGCACGTGTTTAACACGTGAGGCTTATTTAGCTTTTTTCATTTAGTGCCCATATTCCTTGCTTATGGGCGCTCACGTGTTTAACACTTAGGGTCAATCTGGTCTTTGGCCACTTACTCTTAGTGCTCATATGCTTTGCATACCAAATATAATTTAATTCTATGTATAGAGTTTAACTCTATGTGAAGGTAATGCTTCAAAAGGGTGTTCTCACGTGTTTAACACGTGATTCCAATGAGGTTTTTTTTAATCTGTTTATTTAGCGCTTATATGCTTTGCATATAGGCGCTCACGTGTTTAACACGTGAGGCCTATTTAGCCTTTAGTTGTTTGGTTGCAGCGCTTATATGCTTTCCATATAGGCACTCACGTATTTAACACGTGAGGCCTATTTAGCCTTTAGTTGTTTGGTTGCAGCACTTATATGCTCACGTGTTTAACACGTGAGGCTTATTTAGCCTTTAGTTGTTTGATTGCAGCGCTTATATACTTTTCATATAAGTGATTACGTGTTTAACACGTGAGGTTTAAGTCGTTGGGAATTCTCTCCTCTTTTCTCTCCCTGTTTATAAGGGAACAATGCCCAATGAAGTCCCCGAAGTGGGATCCCTTCACTCAGGGGAAGCATGGTCCTTGAAGCGAGTGCCCTTTAACCCAAGCGAAGAGGGGTCCCCGAAGCAGGAACCTTTGACCCAAGTAAATGGGGTTCCCAAAGCGGTAACCCCTAACTCAAGCAAAGAGGTGTCCCCGAAGTGGGAACCCCCTAACCCAAGCAAAGCGGGGTCACCGAAGAGAGAGCCCCGAGCCTAAGCCAAGGGGGGTCTCCGAAGCGGGAACCCCAAACCCCAAGCACAAGAGGGGTGTTAACCACCGAAAACTGGACTGAGACGCGGAGACGTCTAGCCTGAATTTAAGGGCAGATGCTATTTGGGACGTATCCATCCACTTCTCCAAAGATGCCAAGTTGATTTATGGCACCGTATATCGGAGGTTTGGACAGATGCGACTGTTATAGTATGACTTTATCAGATCCCATTCTTTGAGGGGTTTTTTGATTGTAGGGACGTTCTTCCCTGCAGACGCAAGCCCCTGCACACCTGCTTCGATAGGTCACATCGTGTCGTGTTATATTGTTTATTTTGTGGTTACCCGTGGATTGTATATGGAGACTAATTTATGTCGTCGCCTGTAGGGTGCAGATTAGTTCAAATCCGTACATATATGAATTTGGGTTTGAACCTAGGCCATATGTTTATTCAGTTCATAGGATGTTTTATTTTATTTAAGAACCGTTAATCTGGTTTTAAATTAAAATTGGCTTAATTATATGAGCATATGGGCTCAATTTATTCTAACTAATCATACGTTAGTCTTATATGAGACTAAGATCAACTTCGAAATATATTTAAGGATCATTAAATTTTGATAAGATCCATCAACAGAGCATATGAGTTCGGCCGCAAGGAACAATATGGGTTCAAGGAAATTTCAGAGACTTATTCAATTTTGGGCTCAGTCTTGGGTTTTTTCCATCATTCAGCAGTGCTAAGTACTTAGTCTTTTGACTACGGATACGATATCCAATTGTTTCTCTTTCTCACGTGTGTATCATGTGAGGCACTCAGATTTGGGCGTTGCCCTATCAGTGCTAAGCACTTAGTCACTTTGACCATATAGTGCTAAGCACTTTTATACAACGCTCATATGTGGATCACGTGAGGCGCCAGATCTTTATTTATGGGTGCTCACGTGTGAAGCACGTGAGGCGCTGAGTTTTCATTTACAGGCGCTCACGTGTGAGCCACGTAATGCACTGACTTTAGGGAATCTTTTAGGCGCTTACATGTGTATCATGTGAGGCACTGAGTCCTCTAAAGATTAAGTCTCCGTTTATATATATATATCATGTGAGGCACTGAGTCCTTTAGAGATTAAGATCTCTGTTTTGAAGATCTGAGATCGGATTTTTGAGAACTAAGTTCTTATGTTTCTTTTTTATAAGAACTAAGTTCTTTGTATAGGGTTAAACTATGTTTTTAGAGGAATTAAATTGCTGGAATATACATTCCATTTCTTTTTTTTATATTTCTTTTCTCATATCTAGTTTTTCACCTAGATCTTGAGTCTGAAAAACAAAATCTTCCCGATGAGAATTAAATTCTCAACTTATGAGAGATTTGCCCTGCGAATCTCAGATCCAGAGAAAGAATTAAGTTCAGTTTAAAGGGTTAAACCCATGTATTTATGTACGATAGGTAAAGGAGATATTTTGATCTATTCTTTTTTCTTTACCTAGAATTTGAGGGGAGCAAGAAAGAGCTTTTTCTTCAGTAAGAGAATTAAATTTTCAGTTGTAGCTTTTTTATCACCTTATGGGGTTGATTCTCCTCCTGATGCTTGAAATCTCGGGTCCTTTATATAGGTGAGGAAAATTTGTTGGTTAGTTTAAAAGATCTCTTATTTGAGAGATCTCAATCTGATTTCATAATCATGTGGTAATTTTTAATCACCGTTGGATCTTAGATTCGAAACTTTCTGTTTAACAGAATATATTTTTTTTGTTTTTAACAAAATTAGAGGAGATATTTTCCATGTATAGAATTTAATACTATATTTTAATTCAAACGATGATTTTTTAATCACTATTGGATTTTTAATCTATGGGTTCTTTATTTAACAGGGTATATATTTCTTATTTAGAAAGATTAAGGAAATATTTTCCCATATAGAATTTAATTCTATCTTTTGATAATTTTTAAAATCACCATTGGAACTTTGATCCAACGACTCTCTGTTTAACAGAGAATATTGTTTTTATTTTATTTGATCAGGAAAATATTTTCCCTAATAGAATTTAATTCTATCATTGGATGTTTGATCTAACGGCTCTCTGTTTAACAGAGAATATTGTTCTTACTTTAGGAAAATATTTTCCCATGTAGAATTTAATTCTACCCGATGCAAATTTGCTTCAACTTGGGCGCTGACGCCCACGTGCTAAGCACATGGGCGTAGCCAAAAAAATTAATTCTTACAGAAACAGGTACCCACGTGCTTTGCACGCCGGCTGTAACGACTCTGAAATCTTTGTACGGAATTTTTTCTGTTAATATACAAGAAAAGAGTATTACAGCTCGAGTTTGAGTTATAAGTTATTTTTGTTAAATAAAAGCAAGAAGCCACTTATAGCTCACTGGTAAAGCCTTTGCACTTCTATGACATAACCTGTGTGTTCGATTCCCATCAGACATAATTTTTTTCTAATTTTTCTTTTTAACTTTTTGGAAGCCCAAAAGATTTCACGTGCAATACACGGGGAAATGAAAAATTCAGAAAAATCAAACATGTGGAAAATGGTGTAAATATTGATTTAATCTAGTGGAACGAATCTCGAGGCATTTGCCTCAAGATCGACCAGTGGTTTAGCCCTAGGGGCCGGCGGGGACGGTCGGATCTGCTCCATTTTGATCCGTGCTTTGCACACATGACTCTTCAATTCCCTTCAACTCCTTTGCACTGTTTAATTACCCTGCAATCAAACAAAGACCCTTCAATTCACCAATTAACACAATTTTAATACTTTTAATCCACATTTTTAATTCCCAAACCCTAATTCTCCACTATAAATACCACTCCCTAGCTTGGCTTAGCACCGTTCTGAAAATTCTAGCAAAAACTCTCTCAAAAGTTCCTAAGTGCAAGTGGAGTAAAGTGGAGTTAGCGAGCAAGCTTCTTCCATCGAAAATCGAAGCCAATTCTGGAGCTTCCGCGCCGCCACGACGACACTCTTTCCTTCCTAACCCTTTCTTTGAGTTTTCCAAACCGTAAGTCCCTCCCAAACACTCTTTCTCTTCTTTGAATTTCAACTTTAAAACTTATATCGGTAAGTGGAGTTATTACCGACATCCTTTTTCTAAACCCAAAAATCTCCTTTTCCTTTATACTTTGTTCAACCTAATTTTTACACAATACTTGTAATCTTAAATATCAATGTTTAGAATCAAGTTTACCCAAGAATCTCATGTGAAACAATCCTAATTAAAAAAATTCATTAAAATACCCTGAACTTTATTATCACTTCTTTTAGTTTTGTTAAAACAATACCTTTAGGAAAAACTATACGGGGTAACGACCTACCCCACACGTACACTTTGGTTTCATAGCACGATACCTATTTGTATGTATTTTTGTTCGAAGAATAATCTTTACAATAAAATACCACATACTCTAAAACCGGGTTTCTTTTAAAGCGGTATTTCATATTCATTTGCAATTATGCATCTACAACCCTCGTTAGGGGACCCGCTAATAGATGGTTCGGATTATCGTACATCCTCGGGACAGTAGAACAAGATGCAACACTCCTCACGAAGTATTTGATCTCGTAAGGATATAAATACGGTATTTAAGAAAAACGAATTTTCTAAAAAAATAAAACTAAAATTCAAAAATTAAAATTATATAAAATTATAAATCCATATTTTCATTATATTATGAAACTATATTTTTATAAAAATGAAAGATTAAAAAATGTCAATAAAACACTATCAAGTTACTAAAAAGACTAGTTTTCAATAAAATACCATAAACTTTCAAAAACTAGGTATTCATCATTAAAATATCTCAATACTTAAAACACATGCTCATGAAAACCCTAAGTAATATAAAAACCCCTCGAGGTTTTATTTTTAATCTATATTAAAATATTTTTCATAAAACCCCCTCGAGATATATAAAACAATATTTTAAGGATTTTAGTAAATATAGCTTTAAGCGGGATCAATTCTCTTGAGCCCCAGGGAGCCGGAGAAAGTGAGTGCTTGCCTAATTAGGTTAGAAAACTTAACAGGAGTTATCAATGGCAATTGTCTTGGAAAAAGACACAAATCCTGCCGTCCATGTACAGCAGTTGCCGATAACTCCCGAACCTAAGATTTCAATAGTTAAATCAGTTTATAAGTGTCTGACTCAGTCTAAGTCTAACCTCAAACCTGAATCCAAAATCAAACACGAATACTTGATCATGAACATGAATACTTGAATTCAAACATCAAATCCAAACATGTATACTTGACTTGACTTGACTTGACCAAACCATGGTTATAAATTGACTTGAACTTGACATGACCACTTGAATACATGATTACATCCTAAACATGAATACCTAAACATTTTGTATCCATGGTTTTGGGAAAACTTGTAAACATAATCTATACAGTACATTACGCGGGGATAAAGGGGTAGATTGGTACGAAACGTATATCGTGGCACGAGAGGTCACTTAAAAGACACCTACATGAATTCTCGTGCCGTTGTCCCGTGGGTTATGACAGGGCCTTGTACTACATGTTACCATAGTCCGCGGAGTAAGAAGGACTCCTATCGTATACATGAATATCTTCTTTACTAAACTACAAACAACCACGTTATAATAACTATCATATACTTGTGAACCATCATATACACTTTCCCGGTTCATTTCATTTTATATACTATCTTCTCTTTCTTCTTTTGGGACTTACCGAGCGTTAGTTCGTGAACTCCTTGGACCAGAGATGATCGTGGCAACTTTGGACGTAGTTCGCACGATCAGGGAAAGGATGCGCATAGCCCAAGACAGACAGAACCATTGCCAGATGCAAAGCGTCGATATCTAGAATTCCAACCTGGAGACCATGTATTCCTAAAGATATCTCCAAACAGAGGAGTGATCCACTTTGGCATGAGGGGTAAGCTAAGTCCAAGATACATAGGACCGTTCTACATACTCGAACGAGTTGAAGAAGTGGCTTACCATTTAGCACTACCACCCTCATTGGATGGCGTGCACAACGTGTTCTACATATCCCAGCTATGACGATATGTGAGTGATCCCAGCCACATACACGATCACTCAGAGCTCACAGTACAGACTGACCTAACTTGCGAGCAACAACCAGTTGAGATCCTGGACCAAAAGGTGAAGACAATACGGAACAAGGAAGTAAACTTGGTCCGAGTGATGTGGAGAAAGAATTCGCTAGGAGAATCAACATGGGAACGAGAAGAAGACATGCGTGCAAGATACCCTTATCTATTTGAAAATCAGTCCCTATGTAAATGTAAATTTCGAGGACAAAATTTTTATAAGGAGGGTAGAATTTAACGACTTTGAAATTTTTGTACGGAAATTTTTCTGTTAATATACAAAAAAAGAGTATTACAGACTGAGTTTGAGTTATAAGTTACTTTTGTTAAATAAAAGAAAGAAGTTAATTGTAGCTCACTGGTAATGCCTTTGCACTGCTGTGACGTAGCCTGTGTGTTCGATTCCTATCAGACACAATTTTTTTCTGATTTTTTAAAAACTTTTTGGAAGCCCAAAAGATTTCACTTGCAGTACACGGAGAAATGAAAATTTTAGAAAAATCAAACATGTGGAAAATGGTGTAAATACTGATTTAATCTGGTGGCACGAATCTCGAGGCATTTGCCTCAAGATCGACCGACGGTTTAGCCCTAGGAGCCGGCGGGGACGGTCGGATCTGCTCCATTTTGATCCGTGCTTTTTACACATGACTCTTCAATCCCCTCAACTCTTCTGCACAGTTTGATTTCCCTGCAATCAAACAAAGACCTTTCACCAATTAACTCAATTTTAATACTTTTAATCCAAATTTTTAATTCCCAAACCCTAATTCTCCACTATAAATACCACCCCCTACCTTGACTCAGCACTATTCTGAAAATTCTAGCAAAAACTCTCTCAAAAGTTCCTAAGTGCATGTAGAGTAAAGTGGAGTTAGCGAGCAAACTTCTTCCATCGAAAATCGAAGCCGATTCCAGAGCTCTCGTGACGTCATGACGACACTCTTTCCTTCCTAACCCTCTCTTTGAGTTTTCCAAACCATAAGTCCCTCTCAAACACTTTTTCTCTTTTTTGAATTTCAACTTTAAAACTTATATCGGTAAGTGGAGTTATTACCGATATCTTTTTTCTAAACCCTAGAAACTCCTTTTCCTTTATACTTTGTTCAACCTAATTTTTACACAATACTTGTAACCTTAAATATCAAGTTTATCCAAGAATCTCATGTGAAACAGCCCTAATTAAACTTTTTCATTATCACTTATTTTAGTTTTTTTAAAACTATACCTTTAGGAAAAACTTCACGGGGTAACGACCTACCCCACACGTACACTTTGGTTTCATAGCACGATACCTATCTGTATGTATTTTTGTTCGAAGAATAATCTTTACAATAAAATACCGCATACTTTAAAATTGGGTTTCTTTTAAACCGGTATTTCATATTCCTTTGCAATTACGCATCTACAACCTTCCTTAGGGGACCCGCTAATGGATACTGTGGATTATCACACATCCTGGGGATAGTAAAACGAGATACAACACTCCTCATGGAGTATTTGATCTCGAAAGAATATAAATACGGTTTTTAAGAAAAACGAATTTTCTAAAAAAATAAAATTAAAATTTTAAAATTAAAATTATATAAAATTATAAATCCATATTTTTATTATATTATCAAACTATATTTTTATAAAAATGAAAGATTAAAAAATGTCAATAAAATAACATCAAGTTACTAAAAAGACCAGTTTTCAATAAAAATACCATAAACTTTCAAAAGCTAGGTATTCTTCATTAAAATACCTCAATACTTAAAACACATGCTCATGAAAACCTTAAGTAATATAAAAAAAACCTTGAGATTTTATTTGTAATCTATATTAAAATATTTTTCATAAAACCCCCTCGAGATATATAAAACAATATTTTAAGGACTTTAGTAAATATAGGCTTAAGAGGGATCAATTCTCTTGAGAGCCGGAGAAAGTAAGTGCTTGCCTATTCAAGTTAGAAAACTTAACATGAGTTATCAATGGCAATTGTCTTGAAAAAAGACACAAATTCTGCCGTCCATGTGCAGCAGTTGCCGATAACTCCCGAACTTAAGATTTCAAGAGTTAAATTAGTTTACAAGTGTCTGACTTATTCTGAGTCCAACCTCAAACTTGAATCCAAAATCAAACATGAATACTTGATTATGAACATGAATACCCGAATTCAAACATCAAATCCAAACATGTATACTTGACTTGACCTGACCGAACCATAGTTATAATTGACTTGAACTTGACACGACTACTTGAATACATGATTACATTCTGAACATGAATATCTCAACATTTTGTATCCATGGTTTCGGCAAAACTTGTAAACATAATCTATAGAGTACATTATGCGGGGATAAAGGGGTAGATTGGTACGGAACGTATATCGTGGCACGAGAGGTCACTTAAAAGACACCTACATGAATTCCCGTGCCGTTGTCCCATGGGTTATGACGGGGCCTTGTACTATATGTTACCATAGTCCACATGATAAGATGGACTCCTCTCGTATACATGAATACCTTCTTTACCAAACTACAAACAACCACATTATAATAACTATCATATACATGTGAACCATCATATACACTTTACCTGTTCATTTCACTTTATATACTATCTTCTCTTTCTTCTTTTGGGACTTACCGAGGGTTAGTTCGCTGACGACATTCTTTTCTGTTTCTTCTTTGGAATTTTAGTCAAGAGGACCGGACTCTGAGGAGATAGAGCCGAGCCAGGAGGACTTGGACCGGCTTACAGCTCAGCCGAACTACTAGTTTTTCTTGCACTTATTTTCAGTATGCCACTGTTTAGGCAATTGCTTTTGATTATTGTATCTTTTATTTCAAACAGTTGTATGTAAAAATGAATGTAAATAAAGTTGTTGTTCATTTTATTCTCTTGTCATTCTTGTTCATTTTTTATATATTGCTTAATTACGCTTAACGTATTTATTTTATAGTAAATACGTTGCGACCTGCCACGTCACCGTTTCCGTCTAGTGGGAAGCGGGGCGTGACAGATTTTGTTGGCGGACCATGCAGGTCCATTCTGCATGAAGTCTTAAGCAATATATTACAAGAATTATAAGAATCAACAACTATACATTCCTTACATTTCAAATTTCTTGAATCTATCTTAACCATTCCTTTTTCTATCAAGCTAATGGACTCTCCCAACAACACCAGCACGAATGTCAACAGCAATACCCCACCGCCTACTCTAACACCACCACCTACCGTTGCAGCTCCTATCAATGAGCAAACGGTACTACTTGAGGCTATCAAGAGCCTATTGGAGGGTCAACAGCAGCAGACTGCTATCATCATGCACCGCCCGAAGCCGAGGCACCCAAAGTCAAGCAATTCCGAGCACTGCATCTAAAACACTTCTCGGGAAAAGAGATCCCACTTGAGGCAGAAAAATGGGCTCAAGCGATCGAAGATGATCTGGAAGCCGCTCAAGTGCCAGATATTGCATGGGTAAGAGTTGCTAAGTTGCAACTGACCGACAATGCAAGAATCTGGTGGAAGGCTGAGGAAAGCCGACTCACACATCCAATTGAGTGGAAGACGTTTCGTGATCTGTTCGATGAGAAGTTCTTCCCTGAGACTGCTCGATTTGAGATGGAGCAACAGTTCATCCACCTACAACAAGTTTCTATGTGGGTAAAATCGGTGGACGAATATGATGTTGAATTCATCATGCTCAGCAGGTAAAGAATTCGTATCACATACTGTTCCATTAAAGCACATCTCTATCCTGACCTCAACATCTTATCAGGTTCGCGGCACATTTGATCCCGACTGATGAGATTCGAGCTAGACGATTTCAACAGAGCTTGGACCCGGAGATTCAGACGACGTTAGCCACAGGAGATTATGTCATGACCCGAAATAGCACGTGACTGGCCCTTGAATCATATGAAGTCTATAGGACCTCATCTAATTCAAGTAAGTTAAAAGCCCAGAAATCTAAAACCATTTTAAGGAGTAAGTAAAGAAAACTAGTTTTAAAGAAGTGAAGAAAACATGTTTTAAAAACAAGGTTTTTAAATAAGTAAGCCGAATATGCATTTTTAAAATCTCAAGTCTTTTCTGAAAATTTCGGCAGAGTTTCTTTTGTAAAAACTGGCCCCAAACGGGGTACAACATGAATGATATATACATCAATGATAAAAGGTATCCCCAAGCGGGAGCTAGCTCTTCGTCAATCGACGGTCATAACCACGCAAGCAATATAATATACAACGCCGAAGGGCGAGGATCAAAACTCAAAAGGAAACTCAAGATCATCAAGAAAACCATAATATTACAACGCGCGACTCTAAGGTCGAAATAATACACAACTGGTTTTCTAAGTCTGAATAAATATACAAGTTTGGTTGATGGAATTACTAGAAACAACTGATTAAAATAAATACAAGGATGGTCACGATGTGAGTGAACCCACCTACTAAAGCAATCACCCGGAATGAAGTAATGTGCCAACAAAGCCGTAACGAAACCTGTACGGCAAAACCTGCAAGAAACTGTGGCACAACGGGGGTGAGTTGCCAACTCGTGAGTAGAAAACATCACAGAGCAGAAATCGTATGTATGACTCATCCTAGGTCAATACGATCGAATATATAATATATCCTCAATATGAATAAGTCTGAAGCATGATAAGGTGGAAAGGGTAAACATCTATACATAAGTGTAGTACCAAGTGCTCGTGTCAGTGCCTCAGGTAGCAACATATCATAAATATGAGGTAGGATCAATGTAATCAGTGCCAACTATAGCATGAAGTCTATAAGTATGTGGGTGTCATCCAACTATGTAGTCAATGTCTGTATGTATGTGGATCTCGTCCACGTATCAACCAAAGACACAAAACATCATGCATGTAAATATCATAAAGCATATGCATGGAAGTATGAGAATATAAATCAACGTGTGTCTCTCGCGACACATAAAAATCATGGAATCTGAGTGTCCAACATCGACACCCGAAAACATCATGAAAGCTGTGCCCAGCATCGGCACGTAAATCCTCATATATATATAAGGCTCCGTCAGTCCGGATCGGCCCACGGGCTCCGTCAGTCCGGATCGGCCCATATCATCTCTCGACTCCAGTCGGTATCCTCCTGATATCCGCCGAGCCCAAATACAATCACCGGTAGGTAGTGGTCCCTCTGGCAGGCGCAACGTCATCCATACAAAATCTCTGTCTCGCCCCGGGGTACCATACCGGGTCCACCATGTACCCGCAAACGGAATCATCTGCCTCCTCGAATCGGGTTTCACATATCACACGTCTCAGAACCGAGAAAATGCATGGTGGACGTACTGAAATATCATATCAAGAGAAACCGGGTTTTCAAAACAGTGCATACTTTCTTTTGAAATACCCACGGTTCTCAAATTCAGAAATATCATGGAAACATCATATCTCAATGCGTATAATCATAAAGCATGATGTATGCGACATATAATAGAAGTGTAAGCATATCAGTATTCATGAAACATAAAACAGTAATATGCACATATCGAGGGAAAACCGCTCTTTTTAAAATGAATCCAGTTTTAAAATATATCTTGCGGTTCCCAAATCTCCAAAATCAATCCAGAATCATCTAGGTATGTGCAAATACGCAAGTATGCAAGTATGGGTGTACAATATGTGTGTACGCAAGTATGTCATGTAAGAGGTCATATCCTTATGCAACAGTCCTACTGTGTAGTGACATGGAAATTGTCGATGATGAAGTGTGTGAGCCGGCAAGCAGGTGTACGTGGAACATACGCATCATCGATAATAGTGTTGGTGTCATGACAGCATCGGTTTAATATAACAATAACACATTTAAACATGCAATGCGATGCGAATAGCAAGAATATACTTGTTCCCGCCAAAATTTTGGCTCAAAACCCGCTTCCGTATAAAATAATAACATAAAATAAATAAATAAATAAATAAATAAATAAATAAATAATAATGATAAAGGAGAAAATCTCCCTTTCAGAGAAAAGCTCTGTTTGAATTTCAAATTCAAAAGGTGAAGCGACGCTTCAGATCCCTTGCGCTGCGCGCAGAGCGCCACGTGTCAAAAACAGACACACCGGCGCAAAGGGCGCTGCGCCCAAGGCAGCGCAACCCAATCAGAGCAAGGCTCTGTTTTAAAATTTAAATTTTAAAATAAAGGAAGCAACGCTTCAGATAACTTGCGCTCTGCGCTGCGCGACACGTGTCAGCGCAGGTGCGCTAGCGCAGTTGCGCTGCGCGACACGTGTCAGCGCAGTTGCCTAGCGCAGTTGCGCTGCGCTCTGCGCTGCGCGACACGTGTCAAGTGTAGGTGCACTTGCGCCAACTGTGCCAGCACTAAAATTTAAATAATAAATTATTTAATTAATCAGAATTAAAATTCTAGAAAGATCTTTCCAATCTTGTTAAAAACAAGAAGATTATCTTTTTGTAAAACAGAAACCTTAAGATCAAAGATCCAACGGTGGGAAATATTCCCAAATCAATCAGAGAAAGATCTCTCTAACCAATTCAACAAACCAATTGGCCCTATATAAAGGCCCCTAGACTCCAAGTCTCAGAGATAGAGAGACACAGAAAACTCCTTTAAAAATTTTGAGAAGAACTCGAAGAGAAAAAGGTAAGCCTTTGAAAAAAAAGAAGAATGTCTTCTAAAAAGATCAATGATCTAAGAACAAGATCAAGATCTTCAATAAAAAGAAAAAGATCAATAAAAGATCCAAAAAATTAAAAGAGAAGTAATTTACTTCATTAGATCTTTTGATCTATATAAAGGCATTGCCTTTTGATGAACCATTGGTTCTTGATCTTGAGGTAGAACCTCTTCAGAACAAGAAAAAACTTGTTTCTTTGATCTAAATTGGATCAAGATGTGCTCTGCGCTATTGTACAGTGCCTTTCACTCTTGATTTGCGCTGTTGCGCTCCTTGGATTGGCGCAAGTCACCAGAGAGCGCCACGTGTCAATCTGCGCCTTGCGCTCCTAAAAACAGAGCACTGCGCTCTTGGGTTGGCGCACTGCACCAGAGCGCGCCACGTGTTAGCAGCGCACTGGCGCAGCGCACTGCGCTAACAGACTTGCGCTCACCAGAGCGTGACACGTGTCACCTCCACATGCGCGGGCGCCTTGCGCTCATTAAATGGCGCAAAGCGCCTGACAAGCCACGTGGCGCACTGTCAGAACATTAAATGCTATGCATTATTAAAAAGGGCAGATCCCAATTAAAGGTCTAATAGACCAAAGATAAATGCTGTGCATTATAATAAAAGAAAAAAGAGGGCAGAGCCCAATCAAATGCCTAACAGGCCAAATGTGAATAAAATGTTAGACATTTTTCTAACTGGACTAAACCCAACTCTGGCCATAAGTCCTCAAATTAAATTGAACTGAGCACAACCTCTCTCTCAAATCAATTTACACCCGGTTCAAGGGTACATCTCTGAACTCCTTTGATATTTGTCGTTGTAATCCTTCAACGTCGTCAGAGAAGTGACGGGTCCCGACAATCATACATTGATACGGACTGTGGGGTTCTTAAACTCATGGACTATGATGTCCTTAAACCAATATTCGTCCCCAAAATGGGAATGTTGGACCACTACGTCCCTAAACTGGCATTGGACCACTATGTCCCTAAACTAGAACAATAGAGCCCTAATGCTCTTTTGTCGGATCCAAACAATCCTGTTAAGCTGATTAGTCTTAAATTAGACTAACGTATCCTTAACAAATGTTTAAGTTGATCTTAGCCTCAAATATGGCTAACGTGTCCTTAAACCAAAACCCCAAACCCAAATCTAAGAAAATACGGATTTGGACTAATCCTCGTCCTACGGACGACGACATAAATTAGTCTCCGTATACAATCCACGGGCAACCACAAACAAAACAAACACCCACGACACGAAGTGACCATCTGGAGAAGGAGAAAGTTGTTACCAGCGATGCGGTAGCGTAATTAACTGCAGGGGCTTGCGCCTGCAGGGAAGAGCGTCCCCACAATCAAAAACCCCTCAGACGAGAGGGAATCTGACGAAGTCTGCTACATCGGCCGCATCCGTTTAAACCTTCAATACATGGTGCCATAAATCAACTTGGCATTTTCGGAGAGGTGGACGGATAAAACCAAATAGCATCTGCCCCGAATTTCAGGCAAGACATCTCTGTCGCACCGTCCTTCGGAGGGGAACAATGCTGAATATGAATAATAAACACAATAGTGAAGAATCTACATCAATATGTAAATGTCATACATTTCTGCCATTTGAAATAAGACGAATCGTGGTGTTTAGAAAAAAATAAGGGTTACGGTGTTTTTAAGAAAAGATGCGTCTTTTGAAAATATCCGTAGAATCCCTTAGCCTGTCTTTAAAATACTCACGATTCGTTAGTTTTGAAATAGGTATGACTCGGGTCTAGTCTAAAATCTACTAAGTAAACTACAGATCTAACTAACAAGCTAATCGAAAGGGTATGGAAACCACCTAAATCTGAGTCGATATATATATACATATATAATAGTCGGTGATCTCGCCTCAATAGTACCGCGTATGATACAATATATCATATGATATCCTCGAGTCAAGAGTACGGATTTATCATCATAGTTATCTCGTACGGTAAATCCGTCGTACGGCATCCCAAATCTGGGTACGGGTCGAATCTCACATTTATCTCATCAATTATCTGGTATCCTTATCATCATATCTCATGAACTGGGGTACTGATCTAAGTCTAGTACAAACTGATACCATCTATATAGATATATGTGCGTGTATGAAAACACACGCCTAAAGGCCCGCTATAACTCATGTCGTATCTCATAATACAAACCACATCATATCACCAATCTCATGGCACCATGCCCAAACTCATCGACTCATCTCCAAATATCATCCATTATCCTCATCATCCAAGTATAGGTATACGTGTATATATATACGTCGTCCCATACCTGTGTGTGTGTGTGTACGTATCCCCATATACGCACAAGTATAATAAAGTAAGCATGTGTGCGTGTGGGTGTAAACCTATTCTAGGGTTTGCAACTAAGAAGCTATACTAGTTCACTTCTAAAAACCCTAATCAAACCATTGAACACCTAAATATATCTTGAATATCCATGTCACACATAAAGCTATCATGTATATATAGTATATATAGCATACTAAACATCAAACTGCGGGGGTGCTATACACCATCCACCCGACTTCCCCCGTAGATATAATTTACTCACCTGATCTTCATTTGCCGATGCCGACGTCGCCACGTGCTTGCTTGTCTCTCGAAATCTTAGCGAGGGTACCTACACATCATAACGTATCGTATCGCAATTAAAAACCAAATCGAAACCAAAACGACACGCGGAACTCACATAGGTCAAAACCTATGATTTGCCCTAGCAACTTAACCAAATAACACCCGATAGAGACGTACAAACGTCAAGTGATCGAATACAACACAAAAACTAAAATCCAGAATTCAAAATATGCAAAATTATATCCCGAATCAAAACAGCAACTTGAGAAAGCGGTCCCAGATTTTGGTTAAGGTGAAAACAATGCTCCCAAACAACACTGGGGTGTTATATAGTGTGTATATGACCTACAGAAGCAACCAGGACCCATGACTTCGCCAAGTGGCCGGCCACATCCATGAAAATTTCGGTCTACTCGGTTTTGTGGAGGAGATGGGGTCTCGTGTTTGTAGGGTGGTCTCGTGGTGCTCTAACTAGGTCTCTGAAGTTGTTTGCTAGGCTTGAAAATACTCCAGGTCATCCCAGATTTCCCTGCACACCCTAAGTTCTCACAAAACCCGACATTTGAAGTTTCAGTTTTTCGTTTCAGGTTTGGTATTGTGTTTGGTTCTGGGTTTCTAACATCTAAGGGGGTTTAAGGTCATCACTAAAGTCCAATTACACAATTTCAATTTAAATCACACCCTAAACCCTAACTAGAATTTTCAAAGTTCACCCAAACACCACTTAATCACAACTAAACTTGCAAGGATGATAAAGGAGTTAAATTACAACACTTAAAATGAAAGACTTACCTTATATGGGACCCAAGAATCCCCTAGAGCACCAAAATGAAAACTTTCTTGGTCCAAAGTGTAGCTTGTGGACTTGTGCATATTTTTTGTGAAGTGGGGATGGACTTTTGGTGAATTTTTTATGATGAAGTGAGGGTTGAAGAGGGGGAGGAGATGAGGTGCTGCCATGGTGAGGGAGATGAAGAAGAAAAGATGAAAATAATGAAGTGAGAAGATGAGTCATGACTAAGGTTTGACCCTCACCTCTCTCTCTCTCTCGCCCATGACTAAGGTTTGACCCTCACCTCACCTCTCTCTCTTTTCTTTTCCTTTTTATTTCATCTCCTTAATTATAACCATGCATGATAAAAAGAAGAAAGCATGAAGGAAAAATGTAACAAGTGCTAAAAAGAAAGACATGTGCATGTTTTGCACAAAACAAGGTTAATACGCGATTAGCGATATTTAATCGCGATTAGCACTAAATAGCGTATAATTAATCATAAAAACTTATAATTTGCATAATTCACATAAAACACCCTCTTTTTAGTAATTTCCATAATTTTCCAAATTTTTCTTAATTTATCGGTATTTAATTATACCGCCTTATTAAAATATTCAATATTTTATTATTTAATTATAAAAATTCCAAAAAATAATATTTTTTTTTTTTGAAATGTTACAGATTATCCGACTCATGAACTCGCCCTGAAGGCAGCTCGCCGTTATGAAGCTGTGATGAAGAAGAAGGGTAAGCCCCAAACAGTTGGAATCAAATGTCCTGCCGCACAGATGACAGGAGGAACCTCTTTTTGGCCGACCTTTGCACCCAGGAGACTGGGAGGATCATTTAACCGGTCCAGTCCAGATTTCTGTTTTTACTGCAAAAGGACTGGACACCTGGCGAAGGACTGCAGGAGTGCAAATGGCATGTGTTTGGTTTGTGGCACTTCCACTCATGCCATAGGAGCATGTCCATATCGTTTCAACACATCTCCAGCATGTAGACCCACAATCACATTTCCGCAGTGGCCAGCCATTCAGGCTCCTGCACCTCGCCTAACTCTCCCTGCACCAGCTCCGTGTGGACCTCCTGCACAGCCTCAACGTCAATTCCATCAGGCACAGAGAAACATGCCTCATGGGCAGAGAAACGTTCCCCAAGGACAGAGGAATGTCCCTCCAGTAAAGAGGAATGTTCCACGACGTCAGGCTTTTACAATGACGGTCAAGGAGGCCGAAGCCACTGGACAAGTCATCACTGGTAACTCCCCATGCTTTCAATTTTTTTCAATCTTTGTATATCCCTATACTTTTCTATATCTAAACCCAACCTCACACAACTTAGGTATTATACTAGTAGACACCCTTCCTGCACTCGCACTTTTCGACACTGGAGCTTCACACTGCTTCATGTCCCAACGATTCGTGAGAACGCATGCGATTCCCGTGAAGCCACTCAATTCAAGATGGAATGTCAGTTCCAGGAATGGAGTTCTGAAAACAACTATGGGGTTTGATCAGTGTCCAATTGTAGTTTGCGGATAAGAATTCTATATTTCAAAGTACCGGACATCCCAAATTTCGATGTTGTATTGGGAATGGATTGGCTGGGAGTATTCTATGCTACGATTGACTGCCGTCAAAAGAGGGTAGTATTTGAGATACCAGATCACCCAGTCTTCTATTTCAAAAGTGGATATAGAGCTTTGGAGACAGAAAGATACCGTGCTAAACCGAAGGATGCAGAAGTGTTCTCTCTACCGGCAGAAGAAGAAAAGCCCGAAGTAGTTCGAGAGTTCGAGGATGTGTTCCCTGAAGACATATCAGGTTTGCCTCCTGATCGAGCTCTTGACTTTAGTATTGATTTACAACCTGGTGCGCAACATGTAATCAAAGCTCCGTATCAGTTAAGTCCTGATGGATTGAAGGAGATATGTATTCAGTTAGACGAACTGCTGAAGAAGGTTGGATTCGTCCTAGTACTTCAAGTTGGGGATTTCCAGTGTTACTTGTAAAGAAGAAAGAAGGTTCATACAGGATGTGTGTGGATTATCGAGCTCTAAACGAAGTGACGATCAAGAACAAGTATCCACTACCACGCATCGATGATCTGTTCGATCAGTTAAGTGGGTCTTATATATTTTCGAAGCTAGATCTTCGTTCTGGTTATCATCAGGTGAAGGTCAAAGAGTCCGATATTCCGAAGACGGCGTTTAGGACTCGATATGTTCATTATGAATATTTTGTAATGCCATTTGGAGTGAAAAATGCACCCGCCATCTTTATGAACCTGATGAACTAAGTTTTCCGAGAGTACTCAAACAGGTTCGTTGTCATCTTCATCAACGACATCCTGGTGTATTCAAAGGATCGGAAAGAACACGTCGAGCACTTACGGATTGTCCTGGAGACATTGCGATAACATCAGCTCTACGTCAAGTACAGCAAGTGTGAATTTTGGCTAGATCAAGTCGGATTTCTCGGACATATCGTTTCAGGCAAAGGAATCTCAGTAGATCCAGTTAAGGTGTCAGCTGTCAGTGAGTGGCCGATACCAAAGACGGTGAATGATATACGAAGTTTCTTGGGATTAGCAGGATACTACCGATGATTCATTGAAGGCTTCTCAATGATTGCAGCACCCCTGACCAAGCTCACACGTAAAGAAGAAGCATTCGTGTGGTTAGAAGTATGTGAAAATTTTTTTGTAGAACTCAAGTCAAGATTAACCTATGCTCCTATTCTTGTAATACCGGATCAATCTGGAGGATTCTTTGTACATTGTAATGCGTCCGGTAAAGGATTAGGATGTATTCTATACCAGCATAGAAAAGTTGTGGCTTTTGCATCAAGACAACTGAAGGTTCGTGAGCGCAACTATCCAACACATGATCTGGAGTTGGCAGCCGTCATTTTCTCACTCAAGATTTGGCGCCACTATCTTTTGGGTGAACGAGTAGATATATTTTCACGACCCAAAATTTGGCATGTGACGGCCCTTAAACTACGTAACGTCTTCAGGCGTAACGTAATTCAAGTAAGCTGAAAACCTAGCAATCTAAACCATCAAAAGTAGTAACTGATAATAACATTGTTAAAACTTTTGAAATCTCAAGTAAAAATCTTTAAAATCCAAATTTACTTCCTTTAAAAATTTGGCAGCACTTCCTTTGTAAAAACAAGCCCCCAAAAGGGTACAACAAGGATATAAGTAAAGCAACCCCAAACGGGAGCAAATCCACGCCCAAAGGCGGAAAACAACCATCACAACAGATATACGACGCCGTAGCGAAGAAAAAGACGATATATTTAAAACTGCATAAAAGACCTCCAGAGTCATCAAATAATATAGAATATCGTCCTCATAACCTGTCTCTAAGTCAATACATGAAAATGGTAGATGGAGAGTACTGGATACAACGAATATACAATGAGCAACATCGGATAACAGCAAAATCCACATATAGCAAAACTGCACCCAGTCAGCCGTAGCGGTATCCGCTGCAAAAGTGATACGATAGGAAGAAGAAAGCCCTGCCTCTGACTGTTCTGAGGGACAACCTGTACAACCCTGTAGCACAACTGGGGTGAGTTGCCAACTCGTGAATAGTAAATAACATATGTAAGTAATCGCAAGTATGCACGTACTGCGCTAATCTATCGCATGCAAGCTGATAGCAATAAATAGCAATATGTATATGCAACAGTCATGAAAGGTAATCTATCAGGTACTACTTATACATGAAGCAATGCATATCAAATAAATGCGGAGTATGGAATAAAACATGTCATCCTCAAGGAATTCTCATCGCGGCAGGACCAGTGTCCATCAAGACAATCTATATCCCAAATTCCTCAAGTCGGTCCTCAAATCGGCCCTCAGATCGGCCCTTCAGAATCGACCCTCATAACCAATAAGTCTCATGGAACCTGAGTGTCAAACATCGACACCCGAAAACATCATGAAAACTATACCTGTGTGTATATGTGTGAGTGTGTGTGTCCCTCAACGACACATCAAAATCATGGAACCTGAGTGTCTAACATCGACACTCGAAACATCATGAAAATACTCATATCCAGCATCGACACGTAAATCCTCATATATGTAGGGCTCTGTCATTCCGGATCGGCCCAATATATATATGTAGGGCTCCGTCAGTCCGGATCGGCCCTCGGGCTCTGTCAGTCCGGATCGGCCCATATCAATACCTCGGGCTCCATCAGTCTGGATCGGCCCATACCAATACATCGGGCTCCGTCAATCTGGATCGGCCCTTGGTTCTCAAATACATAAATCACATGAAGTAAAGAATAAGAATACTTGCATAAATCATTATGATGATATATATTATATTATATGTACATATATAACAGCGTCCCATACCACTGATATATATATACGTATATATCAGCATCCCATACCACTGATATATACGCATAGGAGTAAAACATCCAGAAAACATCATATGAAATCCATATCTCAATGCGAAAATCCATGAAGTATAATATATGCAACATAAACAGTAACATGAGCATATAAAGGAAAACCGCTATTTAACTGCAACAAGTCATTAAATATATCATGCGGTTCCTAATTTCTCTAAAGTCCATACAACATCATATAAAAGTGAACATGTAGCTATAACCAGGTATGCGTAACCATGTCGGTATAGCAAGATGTGTGTATCTACTTATCAATAATGATGTAATACCCTCCAGGTATATGTGTAGCTATATCAAGGTATACGGGTGTACATGTAAGTATGTATGCAAGATGTACATGTAGCTATATCTCATATGTGTATATACCTGTCAATAATGATGTAATACCCTCTAGGTATAGGTGTAGCTATGTCCAGGTATGTGTATATACATGTCAATAATGATGTAATACCCTCTAGGTATATGTGTAGCTGTAGCAACCTATATGTATATACATGTCAATAATGATGTAATACCCTCCAGGTATAGATGTAGCTGTAGCATGTAGTCATGGCAAGGCATATGTGTAAGCATGTAGGTATACAGGTATGCTATATGTCATATGCACAATGGAATATGAATCGCTATCTCCATTATCCCTATCCAATACAATATCACGTATGTATAGGTGTTGTGCATGTCATGGCAATTATCGACGGTGTGTGTGGCATACAATCAGTTCGCGTGCAATATGAACCGTAAATAATAGTGCAGTGTCCAAAGGGTACAAGTCCAAGCACAACAAGTAATAATATGCAATGAAGTTTTATGCACAATCTATATGTGCAATATAAACATGCGGCTAATATCATATCATATCTAGCCCTGACGTATAACGCCATGCGGGCGATTCCCTGTAGATGTTAAATCTACTCACCGATGACCTCGAGCTAAGTAAATCCGACCACCTGCTTCCCTTTCTTCGCAGCGTCCGAAGTCCCTGCTCGCGATCCTAAAATTTCACAAACACAACACATAAGACTAAATATCCTGCACCGACACAAAGACAACGAAATGCAAGGATAACGTCCACAAGATAAACACACTGTGCACTCAGTGCACAAAACGCGTACGATATCGGCACAACCCTAGCTAGGAACTCAAAATGATATAATCACCAAGCCTAGACCCTGATCGTACCAATCGCGTAAACACAACATAATAAATATCGTGGAATCTAATATATAACATCGCATCGTCAATAGGAACTCACGCCTAAATTTACCGAAAATCGAGTAAGCAACTTTTAATTATTTTAGCTCAAATTTACAAGTTTAACCAAAACTAGTAATCACAATCATCTCATAATAGCTTGATTAAACCACAAAAATCTTTACTACAATTTTAATCTCACCCAAAAGTGATTTAGTAAAAGTTTAGTTTGCAATTAAGCTAATTAGGTAATTAGGAAAAATATCATTTAACAATCTTGCACTAGGTTAAGTTTTATCCATGTCTAAACTTCACACTTAACCATTACACTAATCAAAACCTTAACTAGATCTTCACAAACCTTATCTTGAATTTCTAAAGATGCAAATAAAAGCTTATTTAAATATCTAACAATCTAGCATAATGATTTAAACAACAATAAAAGATTAAGGTTAGGATTTTATACCTCCACTAGATTCAAAAACTTGCAACTAGATCAACAAAACATCCTCCGAAATGCTATCCTTCATGAAGATCCATGCAAGATTAAGGCTAAAGATTAATGGGTATTGATTTGTATTTGAGTTTGTGAGATTAATTTATGATTTTAGATGAATTTGTGAAGCTTTAAGAAGTTGAAATGGGGTGAAAAAGGAAATGGGGCAGCAAGGGGAAGGGTCGGCCATAGCAAGGAAAAGATGGAGATATTTGTGGAAGTGTGTGGAAATATCTAGTTAAAACACAATTAAAGCTTAATTACAAATGCCACCTCAAAACCTCTCATTAAAACCTTCATTAACTTACAAAATATCTAGATATTTATCCAAGATATTTTGGAACAAAACAAAATAGTTAATCTTGTGATTAAATTAGCATAGCTTCACATTAGCATAATTAACCCAAACCAAATTGTAATTATCACTAATTAAGTGCATAATTAACAACTTAAAATAATATTTTAATTAAGGAAAATTATTAAAATGCACTAAAAATTTCAAGTGACCACTAAAAACTGCAAACTATCAATTTACTAGTTAAACTAGGTGCAGTGAATTCTATACAGATAAATGATCGCTTCTAAGTTTTAACGGAAAACACAATTTATTTTACCTATTAACGGAAAATCGCCTAAACGATTTCTAAGACGTTACATATATACACTGACCACAAGAGTCTGAAGCATGTATTTACTCAGAAAGAATTAAACATACGGCAGAGAAGATGGTTAGAACTTATGGCGGATTTCGACATCAACCTCCAGCATCATCCTGGGAAGGTGAACGTAGTTCCTGATGCACTTAGCCTCCAGCCATTAGCAATGAATCTCACCGCTCAGTGGAAGCTACAACAAGAATTGCATGGATTGGCGATCGAAGTAGTTATGCCAGGTAACACTTCATATTTGATGAACTTACAAGTCCAGTCCACTCTTGTTAATCAGATCAAGGCAGCTCAAGTAAATGATGCCAAGCTACAAAAGATCCAAGAACAAGTAGAAAGTGGACTTCGAACTGACTTCATTATCCACGAAGATGGATCCTTGTGATGTGGAAGTCGATTATTTGTACCAAACGGCCCAGTTCGAGAAGAGTTGATGAAAGAAGCTAACAACTCTCATTATTCTGTACACCCTAATGGTACGAAAATATACAAGGATCTATGGAAACACTACTGGTGGCATAGAATGAAGCGCGAAATAGCAAGGAGCGTAGCCAAGTGTTTGGTGTGTCAGCAAGTGAAGGCTGAATATCACAGAACTGCTGGTGTACTTTAACCGTTACCAATCCCAGAATGGAAATGGCAGCATATTATCATGGACTTCATGACTGTCCTTCCTCGCAGCACGAAGGGTAACGACACAATATGGGTTATTTTGGATCGACTCACCAAGCCGGCTCACTTTATTCCATTCAGAGTTGGCCAGTCAACTGAGACGTTAGCAAAGAAGTACATGGAGGTAAGCATAAATCTAAAATAAGATTTAAACCTTCAAGATGTACCATATTTGATACCTATGAACTCATGCAGAAGATCGTGAGATTACATGGAGTACCTGTTTGCATCGTCTCCGATCGTGATACAAAATTCCGATCACAATTTTGGCAGAATCTGCAAGCTAGCCTAGGAACGAGTCTGAATTTCAGCACGGCTTATCATCCACAAACGGACGGACAGTCCGATCAAACAATTTAGATTTTGGAGGACATGCTAAAAGCTTGTATGTTAGACTTCGGAGATTCGTGGGAAGATCACCTACACCTTGTGGAGTTTTCATACAACAACAGCTATCAGGCAAGTATTGGAATGGCTCCATCCGTAGCACTCTACGGTCGAAAGTGTCGTTCACCGCTAAGTTGGGACAACGTCGGAGATCGTGAACTCCTTAGACCAGAGATGATCGTGGAAATTTTGGACGTAGTTCGCACGATCAGGGAAAGGAAGCGCATAGCCCAAGACAGGCAGAAGCATTGGATATATGCAAAACGTTGACATATGGAGTTCCAACCTGGAGACCATGTATTCCTAAAGATATCTCCAAACAGAGGAGTGATCCGCTTTGGCAAGAGGGGTAAGCTAAGTCCAAGATATATAGAACCGTTCTACATACTCGAACGAGTTGAAGAAGTGGCGTACCGTTTAGCACTACCGCCCTCATTGGAATGTGTGCACAACGTGTTCCACATATCCCAGCTATGACGATATGTGAGTGATCCCAGCCACATACTCGATCACTCAGAGCTCACAGTACAGATTGACCTAACTTGCGAGCAATAACCAGTTGAGATCCTAGACCGAAAGGTGAAGACAATACAGAACAAGGAAGTAAACTTGGTCCGAGTGATGTGGAGAAAGGATTCTCCAGGAGAATCAACATGGGAATGAGAAGAAAACATGCGTGCAAGATACCCTTATCTATTTGAAAATTAGTCCCTATGTAAATGTAAATTTCGAGGACGAAATTTTTATAAGGAGGGTAGAATGTAACGACTCTGAAATTTTTGTACGGAAATTATTTTGTTAATATACAAGAAAAGAGTATTACAGCCTGAGTTTGAGTTATAAGTTACTTTTGTTAAATAAAAGCAAGAAGTCAATTGTAGCCAATGGTAAAGCCTTTGCACTACTGTGACGTAGCCTGTGTGTTCGATTCCCATCAGACACAATTTTTTTCTGATTTTTTTTAAAGTTTTTGGAATCCCAAAAGATTTCACGTGCAATACACGGGGAAATGAAAATTTCAGAAAAATCAAACATGTGGAAAATGGTGTAAATACCGATTTAATCTGGTGGCATGAATCTCGAGGCATTTGCCTCAAGATCGACGGGCGGTTTAGCCCTAGGGGTCGGCGGGGACGGTCGGATCTGCTCCATTTTGATCCGTGCTTTGCACACATGACTCTTCAACTCGCCTCAACTCCTTTGCACAGTTTGATTTCCCTGCAATCAAACAGAGGCCTTTCAATTCACCAATTAACACAATTTAATGCTTTTAATCCACATTTTTAATTCCCAAATCCTAATTCTCCATTATAAATACCACCCCCTAATTTGGCTCAGCACCTGAAAATTCTAGGAAAAACACTCTCAAAAGTTCCTAAGTACAAGTGGAGTAAAGTGGAGTTAGCAAGAAAGCTTCTTCCATCGAAGATCGAAGCCGATTTCGGAGCTCCCATGACGCCATGACGACACTCTTTCCTCCCAAACACTTTCTTTGAGTTTTCCAAACTAGAAGTCCCTCCCAAACACTCTTTCTCCTTTTTGAATTTCAACTTTAAAACTTATATCGGTAAGTGAAGTTATTACCGATATCCTTTTTCTAAACCATAGAAACTCATTTTCCTTTATACTTTGTTCAATCTAATTTTTACACAATACCTGTAATCTTAAATATCAATGTTTAGAATCAAGTTTATCCAAGAATCTCATGTGAAACAACCCTAATTAAACTTGTTCATTAAAATACCTTGAACTTTTTCTTTTAGTTTTGTTAAAACTATACCTTTAGGAAAAACTTCACGGGGTAACGACCTAGCCCACACGTACACTTTGATTTCATAGCACGATACCTATTTGTATGTATTTTTGATCGAAGAATGATCTTTACAATAAAATACCAGATACTTTAAAATCGGGTTTCTTTTAAACCGGTATTTCATATTCCTTTACAATTATGAATCTACAAGCTTCGTTAGGGGACCCGCTAATAGATGGTATGGATTATCGTACATCCTTTGGATAGTAGAACGAGATACAACACTCCTCACGGAGTATTCGATCTCGAAAGGATATAAATACATTTTTAAGAAAAACGAATTTTCTAAAAAAATAAAACTAAAATTTTAAAATTAAAATTATGTAAAATTATAAATCCATATTTTCATTATATTATGAAACTATATTTTTATAAAAATGAAAGATTAAAAAATGTCAATAAAATACCATCAAGCTACTAAAAAGACTATTTTTCAATAAAATACCATAAACTTTCTTGAGAAGTCGAGACCGGTCGCCTAACTCTAGAATTGGCAGGGTTTCTTTCCACTCTCGTAGGGGTCTAGAGGTGTGGGCTTGGCTATTCATCACGACCGTGGAATCTATGTTTTTTGTTACTAGCTTAATTTAAAATACGGACCTCCTAATATATCCTATATTTCATATATTTGTTTCTGTTGTTCTGTAATGTGATGTGATGTGATCATATAACTGCGTGAGACGAATGCTACTTATATATATGATATATTAGTAGACACTATATATGTTTTGCATCCGCGCTAGTCCTGACCCTGCCCTGCCGTAAGTTAAGTAACCTTACGGTAAAGACCCGGGTTCCTATGGCGAATGCGGATGGCATATATGTGTGTTTTATTTTCGTTTCTTCTGTGATGTATAGGAAACATAAATGATGGGACGTCATTAATAAGATTAATGAAAAGAAAAGAAATCTAAAAGATGTTGTAGAATCAAATTTTTCAAAAAGATAGCTCTAGTTCTTGCTTTACATAGTGGTATTCCATTATAAATATCCAGCATCTCATTCGATGAGGAAAGAAGGGGGAATATGGTTCTCGTCTTTTGGTGGTGGTCTCCTAGGGGTATAACTAGGTCAGTGAATTTGTTTGATTTTCCTAAAAACATACCAGTTTGCTCCAGATTTCCTGTAGGCATCACAAACCCAAGAAAACCGACATAGGAAAATTCTAAGCTCAAGTCTTAGGGTTTTAATCTCTGTTTGGTCCATAAAAATGACACTACAAGTGTTGGGGTCACTAATTACACTCAATTACATCCTCACAACGCAGGATAAGCCTTAACCCTCATTTTGGAATTTTCAAAGTTCACTAAACCACATCGGTTAAACTCTAAACTATGATAGGATATAGGAAACACCAAAACTTAACTAAAAGGGTAGTGATTATATCTCATTTGGCAACTCAAGAAATTTTTTGAGTTGCTCAAAGTCTTCAAAATCTTGACTTGATAACACCATGGTCTTTGTAGTGGGGTTATGCACAATTTTTATGAAAGGGTATAAGGTTTTTGGCTTGGTTTTGTGGGTGGATTGAGGTGGTAGAAGAGGTGGAAGTAGAGGAATGAGGAGGAGAGAAAATGAAGAAGTGAGGAAATGGCAAGAATTATGTAGAAGCCTCCCCTTCTCTCTCTCTCTCTCTCTCTCTCTCTCTCTCTACCATACCCTCATGTCCCCACAGTACCATGCCACACTTTTATTTTTTTCTTTATTTTTAAAAAAAAAGCACAAATAAAACCAATTTATCAAATGAAAAATGTTTCAAAAATAAGTAACAAGTGTTTCGCAACATGCTTACTTGCATGTCACATGCACATAATATACTTAATGCAAAATTAGTAAATACTGATCGAGTATAGTAAATAACCCATTTACAAATAATTGTATAATAATTCATAAAATGCCCGAATCACATAAATACCTTCAAATCAATAATTTATATTAATTTCCCAATTATTTTCCAAATTATCGGTATATAATTATACCTTTTTATTAAAACTAATCTCCATACTTTTAAACTATCCCTAATATTAATTATTTAATTATTTAAATTTCCAAAAATAATATTTTATATCTGAAATGTTACATTTTTCATGGCTTCTTCTTCTTCACCTCCTCCTCCTTCTTCTAGGTAGCTCTCTTAAGCTTAGAATAGAGAGAAAAAGATAGTGAGAATATTCCTACATCACCACTCTCCATTCGTAGCAAGCTTGGAGCGTCGGTCGCTTACTGGGAGAAGCCGGAGCTTGGATCGGTTTCCCTCGGGTGGATCTTCTTCGGCAAGGGCGGTCGCCACTCAAGCTCGATCCGGACAGCGTACACAGAGCATTGAAGGATCTTCCATGATTGGGTGGACACGCGTCAAAGGTAGTATTCTGTATCTTTGCATACTTGGTTTGCTAGTTTAGGAGTTTGGATCGATTCTAGGTTCGGGGTTCCTTCGTGTTTGCTTGAAATTTTTGTTCGCCATGCACACCTCCGCTACGCCGCGAGCACTAAGAAATCCTACAGTGGTATCAGAGCCTCCCAAACACCTTAAACTAACTAGTTACGACATTAGAATTCGCGTTTTTTCGGACATCAAAAACTGTCGAAAAACAGTCCCGAATTTTTGAGTTTTGAGATGTTTGCACACCCCACGGGCTCTCAGTTTGAACCGAGAAGCCGCGGGGTGGTGCGTGGGCACCCGGGGGAGACCCCGGGGGGACTGAATGGCAGGGCCAAGGTGGTCTTGGGAGTGGGGACCCGAAACTGCCCCCCCAATAGGTAGTTTCGGGTCTGCCTCACCCCTTGTCCACCTCGTGGTGGCCTCGGGGTGGGGTGAAAGGTTATGCTAATGCCCTGGCCATCATTCGTGGCCGTTTGCGGAACAAAATTTTTAATACGATTCGAAACTTGGCGCTAGAATAACCCTAAACCGGATCTAACCATAAACCTAACTAGCAACATAAGAAGCTCTATCTACTATGATTGAAATAATACCTAAAGAAAACAAGTCCTTCGGGTCTTCGCTCCTCTCCTTTGGCTCCTCATAAGATGTACGGATTGTGTTTGAACTTCGGCCTCCTCGCGTCAAAGATGATCCACCCGAGAGTGCCTAATTTGAGCTCCTACCTCAAATATGAGGTAACTAGAGTACTTAGCTTGCTAATCTAAGTAGCCTAGATGATGTAGAGTCAGATGATAGATTAATATGTCTCACAAACCCTAGGTTTCTCAACTCATGAGATAATTAGGGTTAGAGTTAGAAGAAGGGAGCAAGGAGAAGATGAGAGTGTTCAAATGAGAATGAAATAATATCAAGTGAAGAATGGCTAAGTAATAATGTGAACTAATAATGCAAACACAAAATATCTAGATACCAAAAAATATCTAGATGCCACCTTGCATTAATAATTCACAATAAAAGAAAATATCAAGCATACTCAAATAGTAAAGAATGAGTCATGCCATGAGTCACCAAGTAGCCATGCTTCACTTAATGCAAATGAACACCTCACCTCATTAACCATTAACAATAATGGTTAAAACAAATAATGAGATGTCTTCTTCTAGAAGTATCTTGCACAATTACAGGAATACCCCTCACCGTATATACATACCTGTATCCATATTCCGAAAAATACGAATACAAAGAGACAAAATAATCCAAGAATATAATACTAGGATCTGGCTTAAACTAAAATCCACTAGTATTATCCGCCTAAACGTCATACGTGCATAAGTACACGTATATGATCGAAGCCCTACCGGAAAACCATACGGCCTCTACATCGTTTCGCCCGAAGCAAGGAAACCCTCTGTGTGGGATTCTAAAGACTCGACAGTGCGCTGGCAATGAGTTTAACCACAAGCACGTCAGTGACACTAGCTGTACGTAACGGCTACCCATGTACCTATCGAAAAGGAAGGCCGACGAGCAAACTCGTCCGAACTCTTACTGAGCCTATCCGTGACAATCTCCGTGCAGTCCGGTCTCTTCGTCTAAAAGTATCGCATACCGGGTCTAAGGGGTAGTAAATGTCAGACTCTAATAACCCAATAATTCATGCTGAAACTACTGATCAACCTATCAGTAAATCCCAACTGCCTTGGCCAAGGTCTTATGGTCCTGACCAATCGAACACTGTGCGATATCGACTCCCAATACCGGGAGAGACAAATCTCCAACAATCGCTCACTGCCTCCATATGGCTCGGGACTGTACCCAACCAAAACCTGTTTGCACGACTCAGTAGAGCCGTGGTAAGGTAGTGATCAAAGAACAGTGGGAACTTACACGAGACAAATGAAGATCTCAGGTCCGAAGACTAACATGTACACATGTCACCTGAGAACTTCCATATGACGATAGGTATAGTACCATCTAGAAGTTCCCCGCGAGTCTGTCCAGTGTACTCACACCCAGTGAGCACTTGTATACGATCTTAGGTGCATCAGACCAATGGCCGTGGGACCAACCATCGCCCTACGTCGGGGTCTAGAAATGTATACATTAGTCTACTCTGGAGTATCAATGCCCAGTCTCGATACTCACACGACTAGGGAACATTTAAGGATGTGCTTATGGACTACCTTGCTCCCACAAGTATGATCGCCATCACAACACAGGTAGTCAAGCAAGATCATATGGGCTTTATCAACATGTAACCGCAATATGTAATAACATGTATAACATATGCCATGTTAAGATAAAGTCAAACCATAATAGTATACTACTGTATCAAGTCTTTATCAATATGTGCAAGCTGGATAAAATATCAATAAAAACAAATACACATATCCTGATAAAGACAACTGAAATAATATACTATATAACTGAGCAAGAATGTCCTGTACATACATATCCCCAATATCCACATATATACATATACAATAATGGCATCTAGGGCATACATATCCAACATAGGGTCCCACTTGCACTAAAAGGCAGTAATTGGTGTACCGAATACCCAACGTCTGCACTAAGGCCAGCTGCTGGCGTACCGCATACCCAACATCTCAAAAAATCGCTCAAACTGCGCTTGAGGGAGGGCCTTTATACATGGATCCGCCGTGTTTTCTTTAGTTTCCACTCTCCGTACCTCGATCTCCTGGTGATCAATGATCTTCCTGATCAGGTGATACCGCCTTAAGATGTGTCTGGATTTCTGATGGGACCGTGGTTCCTTTGCTAAACCTATAGCCCCATTGTTATCACAATATAAAGGTATTGGATCAACAATGGATGGAACTACCTGAAGTTCAGCAATGAACTTCTTCATCCAGACCGCTTCTTTTGCGGCATCGCTTGCAGTAATGTATTCAGCCTCCATCGTCGAATCAGCGACGGTGTCCTATTTAGAACTCCTCCAACACACCGCCCCTCCATTGAGGGTAAACACAAAATCCGAGACAGACTTGCTATCATCCTTGTCACTCTGAAAGCTGGAATCGGTAAAGGACTCAGCCCTGAGGTTTCTATTACCGTACACTAAGAACATCTCCTTAGTCCTTCTCAGGTACTTGAGAATGTTCTTCACAGCCGTCCAATGATCCTCACCTGGGTTTGACTGATACCGGCTCACCACGCTAAGCGCGTAAGCTACATCTGGTCTGGTACACAGTATCGCATACATTATAGATCCTACCGCCGAAGCGTAGGGTATAATGCTCATGCGAACGCTCTCCTCATCTGTCTTGGGAGACATCTCTTTGGAGAGGGTGATTCCGTGCAGTGCGGGTATGTTACCTCGCTTGGAATCTTCCATACTAAATCTCTTTAGTACGGTCTCTATGTATCTGGACTGTGAAAGTCCCAATAATCTCTTAGATCTATCTCTGTAGATCTTGATCCCCAGAATGCACGAGGCATCACCCAGTCCTTCATGGAGATCCTTTGTGATAAGAACAGCTTGACCGATTGTAGCATAGGAATATCATTTCCTATCAAAAGAATGTCGTCCACGTACAAGACTAGGAATACGACAGTTCGTCCTACAATCTTCTTATATATACATGGCTCATCCTCGTTCTTGATGAATTCAAATTCCTTGACTATTTTATCAAAACAGATATTCCAGCTCCGCGATGCTTGCTTTAATCTATAAATGGATTTAAGCAACTTGTACACCTTCTCGCTGCTCCCACTGTCTACAAAACCTTCTGGCTGATCCATATAAATGCACTCTTCCAAACTTCCATTCAAAAAGGCCATTTTTACGTCCATTTGCCAGATTTCATAGTCATGGAAGGCAGCAATGGCAAGTAAGATCCGAATGGATTTGAGCATAGCCACTGGAGAAAAGGTTTCGTCATAGTCCACTCCTGGTTTTTGACGAAAACCTTTTGCAACGAGTCTAGACTTATGGGTTTCCACCTGCCCATCTACACCAAATTTCCTTTTGTAGATCCATTTGCATCCAACGGGTTTTACCCCAGGTGGAGCAATATCCAAGATCCACACTTTATTGGTGTACATGGACTCCATCTCGGATAGCATAGCATCCAGCCACTTATCAGAGTCCCTACTGATAATGGCCTACCTGAAACTAGTAGGATCATCTTCTTCCAAGATGCAATCCTCTCGATCCCCGTCTATGAGAAAACCGTAGTATCTCTCGGGCGGATGAGAAATCCTACTAGATCTGCGGAGTGGCTGAGGTTTGTCTGGGATTCATGAATCTAGTGGTTCTACCAAATCTTTAGTTACATTTTATGGTTCAGAAATTTCTTCCAGTTCTACCGTACTCCCACTAACTTCTTTTGCAAGAAGTCCCCTTTCTAAAAAGGTGGCATGGTGAGATACAAACACCTTCTGTTCCTCAGTGTGGTAGAACAGATATCCTAGCGAATCCTTAGGATATCCCACAAATTTATATAGAACTGATCATGCCTAAAGTTTGTCCGGTTTCTGTGTTTTCACATAGGCCGGACAACCCCATATCTTAAATCGCTTAAGATATGGATTTCGTCCACTCCATATTTCATATGGAGTCTTAGGCACATATTTGGATGGAACGTAATTCAGTAAGTATGCTGCTGTCTGAAGCGCATATCCCTAAAATGAAAGAGGTAACTCAGCACTACTCATCATAGAGCGAACCATATCCAAAAGGTTACGATTCCTCCGCTCCGATACACCATTGTGCTGTGGTGTATATAGAGGAGTAAGCTGAGAGAGAATTCCATTCTCTTTTAAATATTCTAGGAATTTCGTGCTTAAGTACTCCCCTCCTCTATCAGATCAGAGGATCTTGATACTTTTGCCTGTCTGGTTCTCTACTTCGTTCCTGAATTCTTTGAATTTCTCAAAAGTTTCAGATTTGTGTTTCAAAAGATACACATATCCGAACCTAGAGAGATCGTCAGTGAATGTGATGAAGTACGAGAACCCACCCCTTGCATGTATAGACATCGGACCATACACATTAGTGTGCATGAGTCCCAAGAGCTCTGCTGCTCTTTCTCCGTGTCCGGTGAACGGAGATTTGGTCATCTTTCCCTTGAGACAGGACTGACAAGTTTCATAAGATGAAATTTCGAACATATTCAAAAGCCCATCTTTATGCAACTTACTTATTCTTTTCTCTCTGATATGACCAAATCTACAATACCACAAGTAGGATTCGTTCATTTCTGGACTCTTCCTCTTACTTGTGTTTTGTACGTTGAAAACTGTGTTTTGATTTAGAACATAGATACCATTACACAGTGTACCTTCTGCAACCAATACCTGATTAAGGTAAATGTTCATGATATTTCTATCAAGAAAAAACTTATATCCATCTTTATCAATTAAAGAAACTGATATGATGTTGCAAACCATGAAAGGTACATAGTAGCAATTGTTCAAAATTATAGTATTGCCTTTAGGCAACACTAGGTGATATTCACTGACGGCTGCAGTATCAACTTGTGCTCCGTTCCCTACTCTAAGGGACATATCACCAGGTCCAACCATCCTACTTTTTCTCAGTCCCTGGAATAAATTACAGATATGAGATCCTGATCCGAACTGACCGAAAAACAGTTCTCAATAACAAGAACACATGAAGAAGATGCAATAATGTGCTTCTTCTTCGTTGGGGTTATCAAGGAATCCATGCAATCCTCTTTCCCTTACTCATACTCATGACTGATGTCATAGTTTAGAGCCGAACCGACGTTCCCCAGCCCTGAATAAGAATTCGGATCGGTCAAGCGATACATTTTATTATCTTGATTAGGGCGTGAAATGGTTACTACCTAGAGAGAGAGAAAAGAAACACTTAGCGTGCTCTCTTGCAAGATTAGATTAGTAATTAGTTTATCTAACCAGGATGGCTCCCACTGTTTCCTCGAATTCTCCATCAAATCTTAAAAGGAGAATTAGTCGGGATTAATCGCACGTTACAATACTTGCTTAACCTTTCGGCCAAGCTAGTGTTGGTACTTCGAGGGAGGTTTTCCAACGCTTTCGCGATGTTCCTTAATTATGTAACCTCTTTTCCCTGGAGGCGTAGCTCCGCTAATACCGTTCTAGACACCTACTTGGTTTATAGCATTGATTGTTTAGTGAAATAATCTCCCAAGTGTAATCCTACTCATCAGTGGGATCGGGATCCAACTATCATTGTGTGATGACCTAGATGAAATCCACTCTAGTCACCACACTCCAGAAGGTATGCTAAATCTTCAAGTTTCCTGTATATTTGAAACTCCCGATGTGGTTTTTTGCCCCTAGGACCCTAGTGACCTTGATGAAGTCAACAAATCAAAGAGTCCTAGTCAAGTTCAACCCGTCATTATCTTGACTGTATTAAACCCACCCGCATAACCCTTGACGGAGTCAAACAAGGTTATACGAATGTCCTAATCAATCGTAACTAATGCTACAAACGAGCACCACTTAGCTACCGTACATCACGCCTTGACAGAGTCAACAAACGCAGCACGAATACTAAGTACTACTCGTAGGAAATGACAGAGGGCTACGGCTGGGTTTTTGGCGAAAACGCCTTTAACGTAATGAACTTGATATCGTTGAAGAAACCTGCACAGTTTTGAAAAGGAGTGGTTTAGGCTCCACTTTTGAAAACTTCTGGTTGTGAAGAAAACTGAGTAATCTATAGTATAAGCTTTTTCTCAAAAGGTCACTCCCCATGAAGGGATCTCAGCTCTTGCCTCCTCGAATGAGGTGCTGGATAATCACGACCGAATACCACTATGCAAAGCGAAAGAATATAACTGTAGTTTTTTGAAATTTGTTCCAACATATTTTTAGGTTTCTTTTCTTGCATTAATCAAAATTAATGTGGTCCCATCAATTAAACCTATCACACCAGAAAAGAACGAAAATACAATGTACGTATATGCCATCCGCATTCGCCACTGGGCCCTGTCATCACCCGTTAGGTTACTTAACTAACGGCAGAGCGGGGGCTGGACTAGCGCGGGTGCAAAACATATACAACATCTACTAGTATATATATAAATATATATAACATTCGTCCCAGGCATGATAATAAGCAACATCACAGAATCTCAGCCAACAACATAGAACGGTGGATAATCTTGGAGCCCCGGGTTTTATTTGAGCCGCAAATGAGACCCGACGTTCCTGGTCGTGTGGATAACCTGTACAATAAAAACCTGGAACCTTACGAGCGCGACAAGTTACCCGCCAATTCCAGAAGTGAGGCAACCCCAATCAACAAAGTGAATGGGCCACCCAATACTTCACGGAATCATGTAACTTGGGCGCCCCTCCGTGGGTCAAATTATACCCCCTACGAGTGCGGCGAATAGCCCTCCAATTCTAGAGTAAAGCCCCCTCCATCTCAACACCATAAGATGCGGGTTTGTTGCCCTCTAGAACCTGGCTTTTTGTGCACTCCACCTTTGGGTAAACCTAGTACAAAAAAGAAAAATAATATGTACAATGGTGACATCGACCTCAACCCGGTCATGCCCCAATCAAATAATATACAAAGGTTGTAACGGCTGTCCACATGTCGGACGCTCGTCCCGCAATAACAAATGTACAAATGAATCTCAACTGTACTACTAACATTGCACCACAAGCTATCCACCATGACTATCCAACCACAAGCACAGCACAAACACAGAACATCAACGTAAATGTCATGTTCGCAAACCCGTCTAAAGGAACATATAGTAGTTAGACGAGTTATACTGCTCAAATGACATTCATGGTCGCAGATAGAAGTGAATGTACTGAAACTATTAAACAGTGTTAAAAATAACGACTTCAAAATACCACGCATTGCCCCAAAACTCAAGATAACAAAATATCCAACTTGGGAAAACCAAATAACACCCGAAACCTTAAATCCAAGAGACAAGAACCTAGAACAAAATTCAAAGCATTTCTTCACTAAAAAACTGGTGGGGCCAGTTATATGGGTGATTTGGCCAGCCACATGGTGATAGAATTGCCTCTTTTTTGTTTTGTGTTCATATAACAACTAAAGGAGCACTCTGCAGTTATTTAAAAAATTTACAGCCTCTGAAAATTTCCACAGAAACTTGGATTTTCGTTTCGTGTTTCGGAGTTATTTCGGTTTTGTTATATTAACATTGTTTAAATCTGCTAGTATAGGGTTTATGGGCTGGCACTGATACCATGAAAGGTTATGCTAATGCCCTGGCCATCATCTGTGGCCGTTTGCGGAACAAAATTTTTAATACGATTCGAAACTTAACGCTAGAATAACCCTAAACCGGATCTAACCATAAACCTAACTAGCAACATAAGAAGCTCTATCTACTATGATAGAAATTATACCTAAAGAAAACAGGTCCTTCAGGTCTTCGCTCCTCTCCTTTGGCTCCTCAAAAGATGTACGAATCGTGCTTGAACTTCGGCCTCCTCGCGTAAAAGATGATCCACTCGAGAGTGCCTAATTTGAGCTCCTACCTCAAATATGAGGTAACTAGATGTCACGACCCGAAATGGCACGTGACTGGGACTTGAATCATATGAAGTCTATAGGACCCCATCTAATTCAAGTAAGCCAAAATCCAAGAAATATAAACCATTTAAAAGAAGAAAGTGAAGGAAAACTTGTTTTTAAGTAAGTGGTTTTAATAAAAAGTGGCATTAAAAATTTTAAAGCAACATCACATTTTCCCGAAAATTTCGGCAGAGTCTCCCTTGTAAATACTGACCCCAAACGGGTACAACATGAATAATATACGTAAATGATAAAAGGCATCCCTAAGCGGGAGCTAGCTCTTCGCCAAATGGCTGTCATAACCACGCAAGCAATATAATATACAACGCCGAAGGGAGAGGATCAAAACTCAGAAGAAAACCAAAGAAAAACCATAATGATACAAGCGCGACTCTAAGGTCGAAACAATATACACTGGTCTTCTAAGTTTAACAATAATACAAGTCTGGTTGATGGAGTTTACTAGATACAACTGAATAAATAAAATACAATGGTGGTCACGATACAAGTGAACCCACCTACCAAAACAATCACCCGGAAAGAAGCAGTGTGCCAGCAAAGCCGCCAAGGAAACCTGTACGGCAAAACCTGCAAGAAACTGTGGCACAATGGGGGTGAGTTGCCAACTCGTGAGTAGAAAATATCACCAAGCAGAAATCGCATGTATGACTCAATCCTAGATCATACGGTAATATATCCTCAAAAATATAAAGCCTGAAGCATAATAATAATGACAAGGGTAAACATCTATACATAAGTGTAATACCAAGTGCTCGTGTCAAGCCTCAGGTAGCAACATATCATATATATGATGTATGAATGCATAAAAACATAATACATCTAAATGAGAAAACTGTTTTCTTATCTCAGTGAGATTTCTGTATAAAAATCGAGTATCATCTATTAAATCAACAGAGAACCGGTGTCAAGTATCGACACAAAATATATATCTCAATATCTCAATATCTCAGGCTTCGGCTATCCGGACTGGCATGTATCATCAAATCTCAATATCTCAGGCTCCGGCTATCCGAACTGGCCTGTATCATCAAATCTCAAGACTACGTCGGTATCCGCCGGATATCCGCCGCGTCATAATAACCGGTCGGTAGTGCTCCCCTGCCAGGCTCACCGCCATCATCTGCGACCATCTTGCCCCGGGGTACCGCACCGGATCCACCATGCACCCACAGACGGTTCATCCTCCTCCTCAAATCGGGTGTATGATATTGCTCAAGAGCCAAGAAAACTCATGGTGGACACCCCTCAAATCATATCAGGAAAAAACCGTAATTTTCTATCTTTAAAATGATAATAAGTTTATAAAATATTTGCGGTTTCTCCAAATCCAGAAATCTCGTGGAAATCCGAAATCCCAATCTCAAGAGTAAATAACAGTAAATTACCAGGATAAAACTCCATAATATTGCATGACAAATGAATATATGAATGCACCTGATATCAAGCAAGGAATGCAATAATTAAACTAGCATAATAAAACAATAACATAATGGAACTATCAACTAGCAAGTTATGTCAATGAAGTAATACTTCTAAGTGTACGTGTCATGGCAATTACCGATGATGATGTGTGTGAGCCGGCAAGCGAGTGTACATGGAGCATACGCATTATCGGTAATGGTGCTGGTGTCCTAACAACAGGTTTCATAATAACTAACGAAAATACATATAAGCATGCGATGTGAATAGCAAGAATAAATGGCAAATGAATAATAAATGCAACAATAAAAAATACACAATCCTGTATACGAGTCATACAGTTTTTGGTATCTGAAATCGCACGAATCGTGGTGTTTAGAAAATAGGGGCTACGGTGTTTTTAAGAAAATGTACATCCTTTGAAATATCCGTAGTATCCCTTGGTCTGTCTTAAAATACTCACGATTCGTTAGTTTTGGAAATAAGTATGACTCGCCTAGATCTAACCTCTACTAATTAAACTACAGGACTAAACTAACAGATTAATCGAAAGGGTAAGGAAAACCACATAAACTAACAGTTCGGGCGCGTTTCGTTTCAATTCGGACTTCCGAATTGGCTCAAAACTCGACTTTTTTGGATGTTTATTACACTTGGTTTTTTATCCTTGGTATATTTGGGATGTGCGCTAATTGTGTTTTGGAATTCTAATGTCGTGACTTCGTTTGCGTGCTTGGATGTGTTGTTAACGTTGTCTAATTGCTATATGCTCAATTAGACGGGGTTACACACTTGTTTCGGTTACTTATTTCTGGTGATATATATCTTGATTATGGCATAGTCGGATTGTCGTGTCGGCTAGCCCCTCGTGTGTTGCTTGTACAGTTTTGATTTATTTTGTTGTATTCATTTGTTTGGGACAATATCCAACATGTGGCCGCCGTTTCCATATTATGTATATTCTTTTATTGGGGCTCGACCAGGATGCGGTTGATGCCACCATTGTATATATTTCGTTTCTGTACTAGGATCAACCTAGGAGAAGTGCTCGAGTAGCCGGGTTCTAAAGTGCAGCAGGTGGCCATCTCATGGAGTTGAGACCGGGCCGCCTTGCTCTAGAATTGACGGGCTGTTCAACGCACTTGTAGGGGTTTTAGGATTCGACCCATGGAGGGGTGAACAAGTTATCAGATTCTTGAAAGCGGAGCGTGATCGACTCATTTCATTGAGGGCATGTTACCCAGTTTCTAGGATTGGCAGGTGGCTTTCCGCACTTGTAGGGGTCTAGGATCGACTATGTATGGACTATCCACACGACCAAGGAACGCCGCGTTTCGTTTACGGCTCAGATGAAACGCGGGGCTCCAAGTTTATCCGATATTCCATATTGTTGTTCGCATGCATGTGATGATTCTTCTCTGCTTGTGATGATTATTATCTGCCTGTGATATTGATATATATATATATATAAGTAGATGTTTCTATATGTTTTTCATCCGCGCTAGCCCAGTACCCGCCCTGCCGTAAGTTAAGTAATCTTACGGTGAAGACCCAGGACCCCATGGCGAATGCAGATGGCATATAAAAACATAATATTTTGGTTGTTGCTGTTGTGGCTTAGAAACTAGATTTGATGGGACTGCATTATATCTTTAATGCAAAGAAAACAAATCTATTTGATGTTGTCGGAACCAATTTTTAAAACTACTTGGTTTTCTTCAAAACAATTGTCGTATTCTTTTGCTTTGTATTGAGATATTCGGTTAGGAATATCCAACACCTCATTCTATGAGGGAAGAGCCTTGATCCCTTCATGGGAAATTCGCTCTTAAGCAAAGGTTTATGTTACTAGTTTTAAAAAGCGGAGCTTAAACCACTTCATTTCAAAGCCACTCGAGTTCCTTCAACGATATCAAGTTCATTACGTTAAAAGTTTTTCGCCAAAAACCGGCCGTAGCCCTCCATCGTTTCCTACGAGTAGTACTTAGTATTCGTGCTACGTATGTTGGCATTATCAAGGCGTAGTGATCGGTAGTTGAGTATTGCTTGTTTGTAGTTTTGTTTTCGATTATTTAGGACAGTCGCATATCTATGTCGGCATTGTCAAGGGTTATGCGGGTGGGTCTAAGTTAATCATGATAATGACGGGCTGAACTTGACTAGCGGCTTATGATATGTTGGCATTGTCAATGTCATAAAGTCGCTAGGGGCAAAAACCACATCGGGAGTTTCAAATATAAAGGAAATTTACCAGGCATGCGCATACCTTATGGAGTGTGGTGACTTGAGTAAATTCCGTCAGGTTATCATACGATGATAGTTGGGTCCCGATTCCCACTGATGAGTAGGTACTACCCCTCGGGAAATTTTTCACTTCATAATTAACTAACCTATTAGGTGTCTAGAAAGTGTTAATGAGGTCACGCCTCTGCGGAAACGGGGTTATTAATTGGGTCCGTACGAAAGCACGGGAGACCTCCCTCGGAGTACCAACACTGACCTGGCTGAACGGTTAGCGAACTTGTAAGGTGTATATGATCCTGACTAGTTCTCCTTTTAGGGTTTGAAGGAGAATTCGAGGAAATAGTGGGAGCCATCCTGATTAGATAAAGTGATAACCAATCTAATCTTGATAGTGTGCACGCTGAGTGTTTCTTTTCTCTCTCTCTCTCTGTGGTACAGCGACCCATGACTTCCCTAAAACTCATTAACCAAGTTAACCGAACCTTCTTACACACGTTGGGTTTGGATTGTCATGATTCATGACAAAGTCGCAAATATCCCTGCTACTCCTACTTTCTCTTTGCATTTCTCCAGAACACTTCGTATCACTACGATGATCTATATTGCTTGGAAATGGCCGTTGTATAGTTACATACGGACTCGAAGAAATTATTTCAGTCAAGGATGGTCACTAGTTCTGGAGAATTTAGATTGTATTATTCAGTCGTCTCTTTTTTTTACCTTCTCTCAGGTTGCAAGATCTCCTTGTATTAGAAGAGTACACCTATTATGCTTATTGGGTAGTCATCTTCCAAATCTTAGGCAGGTGCCGAAAGGTAGGGAAAGAAGAAAACCGATTAGCGCAAGTGTGGTGTACAGATGGTAAGATGTAGAGACATATAAAGGGATTGAAGCGAGGGCAAACAAAATTGCTACTATTGTCATGAATCTGGATTGGGAAAAGGCATTACTAGGTGTTTCCCCCAATAAAAGAGTAAAGCTCTGTTCAAATTAAAGAGGCAGCGCCTCACGTGCCCTCCACAAGGGTGCTAGCACCAGAGCCAATCTTATAGGATTAAATCCTATGATGGCGCCTCACGTGCTCCTCACGCGGGCGCCAGTGTGTAAAGCACAAAAGAATCTATTAAATTAAATAAGAGTTAAAACTCACATATAGCACCGCACATGCTCCTCACGCGGGCGCCAGTGTGCAAAATACAAAAGAATCTATTAAATTAAATAAGAGTTAAAACTCTCATATAGCGCCGCACGTGCTCCTCACGCAGGCGCCAGTGTGCAAAGCACAAAAGAATCTATTAAATAAGAGTTAAAACTCTCATATAGCGCCGGCGCACACGTGCTCCTCACGCGGGCGCCAGTGTGCAGAGCACAAAAGAATCTATTAAATAAGAGTTAAAACTCTCAGGGGGCGCCTAACTTGCACAACACGTGAGCGCCGGTGCCCAGGTAGAATTAAATTCTACTCTCTGTTAAACAGAACCGTTGGATCAAAGATCCAACGGAGATGATAAATCATCAAAAATGTAGAATTAAATTCTGTCGGAAGAAAACATTCCCTAAATCTTTCTAAAAAATAAAAAAGATACCTTCGGTTGGATCATAGAATAAACTTTTATTTTGGGATATATTCCCTCAATCATTCTAAACAAGAAAAATTGCCCTCTGTAAAACAGAGAACGCTTAGATTAAAAATCCAATAGTGATTAAAAATCACCATTTCATAGAATAAAACTCTGCATATGGGAAAATATTTCCCCAATCTTGTTAAAAAAACAAGAAAATATGTTCTATAAAATAGAAACCCTTGGAGCAAAGATCCAATGATGGGTAAAATTCCATAAATCAATTGAAATTTCTCAATGAGAGATTTCCTCAAAACTAATTAATAAACAGTCTCTACTATATAAAGGACCCAAGACTTCAAGTCTGATATAGAGGAACCTTCCCATAAGCTTCTAAAAAGAAAAGAGACAGAAAGCTTCAAAAGGAACAGAGAATTAAATTCTCAAGAAAGAAGATCTCCCTCCTCAAAACTCTAGGTAAATAAAAAATAGAGATCAAAATATCTCATTTGCCTATTAAAGGGTTTAACCCTTTTAAAAGAACTTAGTTCTTTCTCTGGATCTAAGATCCGTGAGGCAAGTCTCCCACAAGTTGAGAATTTAATTCTCATCGGGAAAAACTTATTCTTGAGAATCAAAGATTCAGAAAAAAACCAAAAATTGAGTTCCTTAAAAACAAAAGCATACAAGAGAAACCTAGTTCTTATAAAAGAACTTAGTTTTTAAAAATGAAGCTTGATCCTAGATCTTCAAAACAAAGATCCTGGTGATCATTAATGGGCAAAAATGCCATCAACAGAGGAGACAAGAATTCAACGCCCCACGTGGTTCCAACATGGGCGTCTCTAAAAGCGCCTAGCGCCTCATGTGCTCCTCACGTGGGCATCACAAAAGAGAAGAATGCTTAGCACTCATTGGGCAGCGCCCAGTGCCCGGCTTCCAGCGCCGCACGTGAAAATCACGAGGGTGCCATAAAGTGCTTAGCACTCCATAAAAAAAGAGCCAAACGGATGAGTGTTCAACACTCATTGGGCAGCTCAGCGCCTCACGTGCCCCCCACGTGGGAGTCACAAAATAGAAGAAAAGAGTGCTTAGCACTCCACACGCAGCCCAAAACGGCTTAGTGCCCAACTCTCATTGGGCAGCGCCCAGCGCCTCACGCGCTCCCCATGTGAACGCCATAAAGAGTGCCTAGCACTCCATATAAAGACAAAATGAGTAAAGTGTTCAACACTTATTGGGCAATGCCCATGACTAAAACCTCCACATGATTATATGTGGGCGTCAGAACTCATATAAGTGCTCAGCAATTTTTGCATAAAAAAGATAGACTGAATAAACAGAGCTTAAACAAGTGCTTAACATGTTTTCAAAAAAAAGGGGAGAATAAGCAGACTAAAGCCCAAATTGGCTAAGTTGCTAAAGTCTTGCAACTGAGTTCAAATACTCTGTTGCTGAGTCTTAAATAAAGAAGATTCTAAAATGTTGTTAAGTGGATCTTAGTCTCAAATTGGACTAACGTATCCTTAACAAAAAAAAATCAATCGAGCCCATATGCTCTTGATTTCTAAGGTCTCAAATATGACAAAAAATTCTTGAGTTCACAACAACCCCTTTAAGGGTACATCTCTTCACACCTCTGATACATGTCGTTGTAATTTCTCAACTTCTTCAGAGAGGTGGCGGGTCCCGACGACCCACAACTTCTCCCCTTGATGCACTTCCAAATTGACGTGCATACCTCAAATCGGATTGTGCCCCAAATTAGGCACATTCCATATCAATATTGTTCACTTCGTCACGTAACAAATACGCGTGCGCGCAAGATGAATGTAGGACCGAAATGTTCTTAAACTAGTATTTGCCCCCAAATACGGCGACAAAGGACCGAAATGTCCTTAAACTAATATTCGCCCCCAAATACGGTGACAAAGGACCGAAATGTCCTTAAACTAACATTCGTCCCCAAAATGGGAATGTTAGACCGAAATATCCTTAAACTAACATTCATCCCCAAAACGGGAATGTGGGACCAAAATATTCTTAAACTAATATTCGCCCCCAAATACGGCGATAATGGACAGCGATGCCCTTAAACTAAAATAATTGAGCTCGAACGCTCATACGTTTTAAGTCAATCTTAATCTCAAACCAGATTAATGATCCTTAAATCATCCCCAACCCAAATCTAAAAATATACGGATTTAGACTAATTCACGCCCTACGGACGAATTAGTCTCCGTATACAATCCACGGGCAACCAAAACCAAAACAAAACACACGACACATAGTGAACTTTCAGAGCAGGAGAAAGTGGTTATCGTGATGCGGTAACGTAATTAACTGCAGGGGCTTACGCTTGCTGGGAAGAGCGTCCCCACAATAAAAAAAACCTCGCAAACGAGGGAGAATCTGATAAAGTCTGCTACAACGGCTGTGTCCGTCCAAACCTCCAATATACGGTGCTATAAATCTGCTTGGTATTTTCAGAGAGGTGGATGAATAAATCTAAATAGCATCTGCCCCCAGAATTCAAGCCGGACGTCTCGACGTCTCGGTCCGTCTTCCGGCGGTGAACACTAGGAATACCCGGCCACCCCCTTGAAACATTTATGTTTCAGATTTTCTGTGTACTTGTAAATGAAAACTGTTTTCCCAATTAATTCTCACTCTAGGGTATGTATTTACCAGATTTAGATCTCACATCTGTACGGCGTTACAGATGCTGAGTAGGAGTAGAATATTGGGAAATGGGCGATCTGATCCTTAATATCGGAATTCGTTGTAATTGGTGATATTAGATTGAATCGGCTGGGTTTGCCTAATGGTAAATATTTGGTTTCGAATAACCGTTGTTGTGTACCAATTTTTAAAATGAAATATATGTATCTTTATTTTATAAAGTGAGATATAAATTTTGAAAATTGTGTTACAAACATTTACCTTTATCGGTTGAGAATAAGGTAAAGTGCATTGAATAATGGTGTAAGACATTCTCGACCAAAATACAGTTTTCAACTTACAACACATGGAATTTGAGTTAGTATACTCTTAAGACTTATACATGAAAATGTATGTTGTCCAGTGTCCTTCTAGACAAGGGGTTGGTACTCTTACTTCATTTAGGTTTACCTATGAGTTCTTAGGTTTTAGACATGCATTCGTTGTAATGCAGGATCCAAAGATTTTTGAGAAGTTTATAGGTATAAGAATAAATTAGAGAACCATACATTGGAAGTATCAGGATTTTTCGAAGTGATCGAAGATATAGATACTTATGCAAGGTATTCCATTATAGTAATATTGAGAACTTGATTCTCTCTTAGATTATTCATCCGCTGGTTCACTCCTTGATGAGTAATGTTGTATTTGCCTTTTTCCATTTAGGTGATATGCACTGGAAATAGCTGCATGATATTTGAATCCGATTCCATCTAAATTAGTGCCTTTGATTCTATATGGATATAGATTGGTTACATATCTTGAGATTATAAAGATATGGAGGTATCCGATTCCTGTTTAAATGCAGAATCCGGACAAACTCAAGTCGCGCTTCGTTAATGGCTGTTTATGGATTATCCCAAGCATTCGCTAGGGTTTTGCTTCTACCGTTTTCAAGATCAATAGTTACATTGTTCTTGACTCGCCACATTTTTATAAAAGGAATCTTTTTGCGAAAGAAATTAGTGGGAGTATGGTAGAACTGGAAGTGATTCCAGAACCACAAACGGTTATCGAAAATTTAGTAGAACCTAAGAATTCAATTGGACTTGACAATCCATTAGCCACTCCGCAGATTTTAGTAGGTGACCTCAGCCACCTAAGAGATACTTCGGTTTTCTTGGTGACGGTGACAGGGAGGTCGGCATCATTGTTATGATGACCCTACTAGTTATCTGTAGGTCATAGGAAGTGGTAACTTTCAGGTGACCAGATACTTTATATCCAAGACGGACTCCACGCACTTCAGTAAATTATGGATTTTGGACTTTGCTGGGTGCTCTTGAAGAGGTAAAACCCATTAGGAGCAAGTAGATCTTTCGAGATCTGTGTAGGTGGAAAGGTATTAACCTAATAAGACTAGACTTGTTGTAAATATTTTCATCAAATACCCGTTGTAGATTGTGATGAGTCTTTTATTTCAGTGTCTATACTGAAATTCATACGGATATGGTTTGGCACTGCTGCTGCTCTAGACAATGATATCTGGCAAGAGGATGACTACAACGTCTTTCCAAATGGAAATTTGGAAGTTCACGTGTATATGACTCTACCAGAAGGTTATCGTAGTCGGTGGAAGCAGCGAAAGGTGTGCAAATTGCATATGTCTATTCATAGACTAAAGCATGTATAGCGGAGACGGATCATCTGTTTTTGATGTGACAGTCAAGATGATTGACTTCATCAAAACAATAGATGAACCTAGAAAGAAAGGTGTAGGGAGTACTGTCCTGAGATTTGGATGACATACTCTAGATAGGAAGTGATATTCCTATACTACAATCGGTCAAACTTTGGTTGTCACATAGTGTTTTCTCCATGTTGGATATGGATACAATATTAGGGATTCCGGTAACTAGATCTATGGTTTTAGATCTAGGGAAGTTTCCTAATCGGGTATTTAGACTGCATTCTAAAAGTATTTTAGAATGGACGACTCCTAACGTGCTGGTGTGTACCCGCAGGTGATGGAGTCACCTTCTCTGAAGAGATGTCTTCTAGACTGATGAGAAGATAGACTGGCATGAATGACATATCATTTGCTTAAGCAATTGATTCAATCATGCAATGTCTTGTACAAAACCAGATATTATTTATACACTTGCTGTAATAAGCAGATATCGGTCCAATCCTGGAGAAACAAAGGGAGCAATTATGAACATTAGAGGATGTTCTTTGTATTTGGTAACGGCAGCCTCCTCCGGGAAGCGGTTATTGGTTTAGGCTTCCAAGGTGACCTGGATGACAATGATGCTATCAAAGTTTTGAGTTTTGCCTCTTCTGAGGATCGGTATATTGGATATTGTTCCAATAGGGATACTGAGACAAGCATGGTTCAGGATGCTGGTTATAACTCAACATAGGATACAGCCCAAAAAGTTTGTAGGATAAGATTGTTCATTTATGAACTTGGTCCCATCTTATATCCAGACAAAATTCTCGAGGCGGGATATCGCTCAGTTCGGGAGATTGTTTATCTCCGTGAAGTTGAGTTATAGAGAGTGAAAGTTGAAACATTATAGCGGATCCACTCATTGACGCTATTTCTCGAACATGGATGTTCCTCAAACGAGATTTGAGAAATTGATTAGTAGAGAAGTTGGGTATTCGATAGCATACGAGATGTGGGTATACGATACCGCAATAATTAGCCTTAAGTGCAAGTGGGAGATTGTTGAATATAGTGCCCTCAAGGCAATTATTGTAATTGCAGGCACACGATTATGATAATTGAGAGGGGACCTATACAGGTAGAACAATCTTACTCGAAATGATAGTATGCTATCTGGTTTGTCTTTATCATTGATGTGTACACGTTTTACTTATTATTACGTGTGGCTAATACATAATGATAAAGCCCGTAGGATTCTTTCTTGACTACCAGCATTATGATAGCGATCATATACGTGAGAGCTGGGTAGTCTATAAGCACATCCTTAAATATCCCAAGTCGTGGGAGTATTGAGACTGGGCATCAATATTCTGGAGTAGACTAGTGTATACGTTTCGAAACCCTGACGAGGGACGGTGGCCGGTCTCACAAGCCATTGGTGTTATGCCACTTAAGATAGTATACATGTGCTTACTGGAGGTGAGTACACTGGACGGGCTTGTCGAGAACTTCTAGATGGTATTATATCTATCGTCAGATGGAATTTCTCGAGTGGCATTAGTATAGGTTAGACTTTTGATCTGAGATCGTCATTTGTCTCGTGTGAGTTCCCACTGTACTTTGATTACTACCCTACCACGGCTCAAAAGAGTCGTGCAAACAGATTTTAGTTGGGTACAGTCCCGAGCCACATGGAGGCAGTGAGCGATTTGTTGGCTATAGTGCTCTCAAGTCAATTATTGTATCGCAGGCACATGATTGCAATGATTGAGGGAGGACCTATACCGGTAGAACAGTCTTACTCGAGATGATAGTATGCTATCTGGTTTGTCTTTATCATCATGTACATGCTTCAGGTGACATTACAGATCACTATTACATGTTGATAGAGCCCATAAGATTCTTGCTTGACTGCCAGCAGTATGATGGCGATCATATACGTGGGAGCTGGGTAGTCTATAGGCACATCCTTAAATGTCCCTAGTCGTGGGAGTTTCGAGACTGGGTATCGATACTCCAGAGTAGACTAGTATATACGGATCGAGACCCCGACGAGGGGCGGTGGCCGGTCTCACAAGCCATTGGTGTCAGTTGGTTCACCTAAGATGTATACAGGTGCTCATTGGGTTATGAGTACACCGGACGGACTCGCCAGGAACATGCTAGTTGGTATTATACCTATTGTCAGATAGCAGTTCCCTGGTGACATGTGCACAGGTTAGTCTCTCGACCTGATTTCGTCATTTTTCTCGTATGGGTTCCCACCGTGCTTTGATTACTACCTTACCACGGCTCAAAGGAGTCGTGCAAACAGGTTTTAGTTGGGTACAGTCCCGAGCCACATGGAGGCAGTGAGCGGATCGTCAGGGGATTCATCTCTCCCGGTATTGGGGTTGATGTCGTGGTGTGCACGGGTAGCCATCACCAGAAATCCTTGGCCAAGATAGTCGAGAATTACTAATTCGGATCGGTAGTTTCTCAGGTGGTGATAGGCTTCATACCGATGCTGAATGTCAAGTTATTAGGGGGTTCTGACTTTATCCACCCCCTAGACTCGATATGCGATACTCATAGACGAACGGACCGGACTGTACGGATATTGTCACTGTCAGGCTCAGTAGGGGTTTCAGGATGAGTTTGCTCATCGGCCTCCCTTTCGCTCAATACCTGGGTAGTTGTTACGTTCAGCTAGTACCGCTGACGTGCTTATGGTTAAACCCACTTCCAGCGTATTGACGAATCTTTAGAGTCCTACACAGAGGGTTTCCCTGCTTCGGGAGAAATGATGTAGAGGCCGTATGGTTTTACGGCAGGGTTCGATCACATACGTGTACTTGTGCACGGATGATGTTCGGACGGATAATACTAGTGGGCATTTGGTTTAAGCCGGATCCTAGTATTATATTTGTTGGATTATTTTTGTCTCTTTGTATTCGTATTCTTCGGAATATGGATGCGGGTATGTATATACGGTTGAAGGGAATTCTTGTAATTTATTACAAGATTACTTTTAGAAGATTACACCTCATCATGGTTTAGACCTTTTTGGATTAAAAGGTTATTGAGGTATAGGATGATATGTTTATTGCATTTTTGTGGCATGGCTAATTAGTGCCCCATGGTTACTATTCTAGCATGCTTAGGGTTTTTGTTTGTTGTGAGATTATGTTGACTTGAGATATTTTTTTATTGACTAAAATATTTTGGAGCCATGAACATTTATGTGATGGCTCCATTATTTCTTATCACACTCACACAACAAATAAAATACAAGCCATTATTCATTTCTTTTTCTCTCTCTTGAGTTGCCCTCAACACCTCATTCTCATGGCATCTTCTTTTTCCTCTAGCTCCACCCAAACCCTCTCATGAGTTGAGAATCCTTGGGTGTCTTGAGACAAATTAATCCTTCATCGCTCTCTATTTCATCTACGGTATCTAGAGTAGCGATCTAGGTGCCCTGGTTGCCTCGGATATGAGGTTGGAGCTCGTTGCATAGACTCTTAGGTGGATCATCTTCGATGGAGGGAGATCGGAGATTAAGCTTGATCAAGGAAGCCCCTAGGAGCTTGGGATGATGGTTGAAGACCGAAGGACACAGATCTAATCGGTATAACCATTCTAACTCTTTTGCATGTTTTGTTATTTAGGATTTATGGGTAGATCTGGGTAATTGGGTAGCGCCAAGTTTTATAAATTTTTGTTCCGCATTTTGTCACGGATTGATGTCCGGGGCGCTGCCATAACCCAACATGGTATCAGAGCCACTCCATAAGCCTTAGTTAACTCATTGCAATATTAGAAATCCGTCGTTTTTGTCGTGCGAAAACTGCCGACAAAAACAGTTCCAAAAACTGAAAGTTTGAGATGTTTGCACACCCCGCGGGCTCACGGTTTGAACCGAGAATCCGCGGGATGGTGCATGGGCATCCCGGGGAACCCCCGAGGGGGACCGAATGGCTAGGCCCACTCCCCAAGACCACCACAAGGTGGTCTTGGCGGTGGGGACCCGAAACTGCCCCATCTTGGGCAGTTTCGGGTCTGCCTCACCTCCTGTCCACCTCGTGGTGGCCTCGGAGGTGGGGTATCCCCTCTAGGCCTCCCGACTCGAAGTTAATTTTGTGCTCTAACTCCCTGCGAAGGTGTCATGCCCCGCTTCCCAGAGTACGCTAAGATCGGCACATGACAGAGCCAACCATGCTTCCTGTGGCTAGGAAACATCCCTCCACAGCCACATTACGGCTGTCTAGAAGATATCAAGAACAGGAAAATAAAATAAACTATCTATTACATGTCCATATGCCAGAATAAACGAGTCAAGAAATAATATGCGGAAGCAATAAATCCAAGTAACAATAACAATCTGGAAGGTACGTCCCAATACGGGCTTACATCAGGAAATAAAATGCTGAAAGGAAACTAAACTAGAATACTAACAGGGTCCTCACTGCTCGGCCTGTTGGTTAAAATACTCCTGGACAGCCTGCGACAGAGATAAAGGATCTGGGCCATGCAAAACCCAGACTTCAGTGCGTCATAATATCAAGCAATAAAATATAATCAGGAGGTAACAAGATATGCAGGCATGAGTAGTAACAGTAATGAGTGTATAACAATAACACGGGTATGAACAGTGAAGTGTATACGTGCGGGTGAAGTGTGGTAAATAATCTAAACTATGATACTGGGTTTTCTATTCGAAATTTATTCGAAATCAATTGATGTACTCCTCATGTAACTCAAAGAATATATCCCGTTACCCCCCGGGACCAAGGATCAGGAATATGTGAACCAAGAATGGTTCTGTCCCGTTACCCCCCGGGACCACGGATCAAGATGTAAGAGTCACGAATGGCTCTGTCCCGTTACCCCCGGAACCACGGATCAAGTAATACCCTTTTAAATTACACTCGGTTACACCTTTGATTTCCCCTTACTCCCAAGGTTATGTGTTCAAGTCAGCTATTGAAAATCTGGAGCTAATGCCAACACGGGATCAAGCAGGTACATGTTTGTCTATGTCGACAACAGGATACGTCCGTCAGGACAACATGTCAGGATTGTCGGCATTAGAAACAGAATCAGGTAACAGGTCAAGTAGTGGTGTAACAGGTCATGACAGGTAGTGCATATGTATCATACGAATGCTAAAAGTAAAACTGTAGCAAGTACGGATGCACCATAAAAGTATGGATGCACAAATATTTATCATGGGTTACATCATGACTATGTAGGATACACATTATCATGCTGCATGGGGTACTAATATAACAGTAATATGAAACAATATGACATGGCATGCAAATTGATATATAATTAATGGTATGGATGCACAAATATCGATCGGGGTTACATTTACAGTTCCAAGACTATGTAGGATGCACATTGTCAAACATGGGGTGTTAATATAACAATAATATGAATTTATGTGATCTGTAGATGCAGCTACATATATTATCAATGACATGGATGCATCCGGGTATCCGAAAACTGTAAAACATTAATATGGATGTACAATGCAATCAAAATGTGATATTTTTATTCATATGGATGCAGATATAATAGTATAGCATGTAGCAAGATAAACTTGCATGCGACTAGATATGTAAATAACGATATGGATGCACACGGATATCCAAAAACAGTAAAAATAGTAAAATGATAATGTGGGATGCATAACTAAACAATATGTAATGTTATTATTCACATGGGTGCAAGATATAGTAGTATAGCATGTAGCAAGATAAACTTGCCTGAACGGATCGCACGACGGATGCGTACGGCACGTCCGACGTCGGTAAAACGTCGCAACGCACACACAGCACGCGAGACGGGTCCAAGGCAATGCAAGAGGGCAACCACGTAGGTAAGGGACGTTCACTGGATCGCCTGAATCGGCAGCGACGAGCACGGCTCCGGCGGGTGATCGCCGGAAAAAGAACCGAGAAGAAGAAAAGAGAAGAAAGAAAAAGAATAAAGAAGAAGAAGGAGAAGAAGTGAGGCTGGTTCTCTGGGGTTGGTGTTTGGGGACAGAGGCGAGGCAGGGGAGACGATGACAACGATGAGCCGTCGACGGCGAGGTCTATGTCTCGAAGGCAGTGGGTTTAGGCGTGCAGGGAACTTGGGTTGGCTTGGGGATCTCGTTGGGAATGAAGGGGAGAGGAGGAAGTGAAGAAGGTGACGAGGGTAGTGCTGACGAGGAGGTGACGGCAAAGGCGAAAGTGGATGAAGGCGACGAGGTCGGGGAGTTGGGTTCTTGGGTCTCGTCGCGGTGGGTGTGCAGGGTTCTTGGGTTTGGAGCTCGGGGATGGAGAGGAGAAGAGTGGAGGAGATGGAGGTGAGGTCGCCGAGGGGTTGACGACGAGGGGGTGAAGGCGACGAGGAGGCGAGGGTTCGAAGTTAGGGTTAGGGTTTGAGGGTTTTCTCGTGGCGAGGCAGTGGGTATTTAAAGAAGAAGAAGAAGAAAAGAAGAGGGAGGTGACCGTAGTGGGGGGAGTGGTGACCCGACTCGAGAAGCGAACAGTGTTCGCAAAGGGAGAGAGAAAGCGCTCAAGAGGAGAGAGAAAGAAAGAGAGAGAGAGAGAGAAAGAGAGAGATGCAAAGAGAAAGAGAGAGAGACAGCGAGAGAGAGAGAGGGAGAGAAGAGAAAGAGAGAGAGTGTGTCAGTGAGAGAGAGAGATTGTTAAAAATTAGATTTAAAAAAAATCTTTTTAGTTATTTAAATTTTAACTGTTGCTAATATTAAAAATATAATATTAGTAAAATATTTAATATTCTGGTTAATACAAAAATAGTCCAAAACATGTCCGGGTCGGGTCTAAAAATCCAGTTTTAAAATACGAAAAATATACGTGTCAACCAAACCAAAATTGGATATCCGGATAACGAAAATGCATACCCCCAAGAACAGATGCACGTGCGTGCGTGTAGTCATCCAAACAGGTCCGTTACACTGAACGGGACGAGAACAAGATGCGCGGATGCTACGATAGGGTTAGGGGTATCATGCAGGCCATGCAATGTATTTTTAAAATATTTTATGTGACTTAAATGTTATATTAAAATGCAGATGCCAGGTAAAATGCTAGTATGCAAATGAAAGTGCACGAGTCCACGTATCAAGTCAGGATAAATCATAAACAAGAATCAAGACGGGTTTCCAGCAAGCGGGTCGGGTCAGATGCAAATACAGATGTCAAAACACTATTCGCAACCAAAACACAGTAAATCAGGAAAATACCATAATAAAAAAATACCCAAAATAGAACTGGTTTAAATGAACTAAGGTGTTACATTATACCCAACTACAAAAAGAATTTCGTCCTCGAAATTCCCAAAACAAGAAAAGACAATCAAACATGAAACTACAGGAAGGGATTTGGAAACTTCTGTCGAATCTCGTCTTCTCGTTCCCAAGTTGATTCTCCATGCGAGCGATTTCCCCAAGAAACAAGTACGAGAGGGATAACCTTGTTCTTAAGGACCTTTTTATCTTCGATCAACAATCGACATTGGTCGTTCCTCAAAGGTCAAATCCTCTCTTAAAGTCAGCTCCGAATGATCCAACATGTGTGTTTCATCTCGAACATACTTACGGAGTTGAGATACATGAAACACGTCATGAAGATTCGCCAAAAATGGTGGTAAAGCCAATCGATAAGCCACTTCTCCAACACGCTCCAAAATCTCGAAAGGCCCCACGAATCGAGGACTAAGCTTACCTCGACTCCCAAAACGAATCATTCCTCTAGTCGGTGATATCTTCAAGAATACCAGATCACTAATAACGAACTCTAGAGGTCTTCTCGATATGTCTGCCCAACTCTTCTGCCGATCTTGTGCTGCCTTCATGTGATTTTAGATAGTATTAACCTTCTCTACGGTTTGCACGATCAAATCCGATCCTAACAATCTTCGTTCTCCAATATCGTCCCAACAAATAGGTGAACGACACTTGTGACCATACAATACTTTGAATGGAGCCATCTGAATAGTCGCCTGAAAACTCCACCAAGTGTAAATAATCCTCCCACGAACCCTTGAAGTCTAACATGCAAGCTCTCAACATGTCTTCAAGAGTTTGGATCGTTCTCTTCAACTGGCCATCTGTCTGGGGATGATAAACTGTGCTAAACTTCAATCGCATCCCCAAACTTTCCTGTAAACTCCTCCAGAAGTGCGATAAGAATCGGGTGTCACGGTCGGACACGATGCTCACAGGTACTCCATGCAATCTCACAATCTCCTGCATGTACCGTTCTGCCAACGCTTCCGTTGATTGACCAACTCGAAATAGTATGAAATGAGCTGCCTTGGTCAATCGATCAACAATCACCCAAACTGCATTGTTGCCCTTTGGACTCCGCGGTAAAGCAATCACGAAATCCATGGTTATATGTTCCCACTTCCATTGAGGAATCAGAAGCGGTTGCAATAAACCAGCAACCCTTTGATGTTCAGCCTTAACTTGCTGACACACCAAGCACTTCGCTACAAAGCGAGCAATCTCCCTTTTCATGCCTTCCCACCAGAAATGCTGTCTTAGATCGCAGTACATCTTCGTGCCTCCTGGATATACGGAATATGCGGAACTGTGCGCCTCATTCATAACTTCTTCGCGAATATCTCCTTTTGGCACACACAAACGATTACCAAATCGCAACGAACCATCTTCATGAATCAACAAGTCCGTTCGAAGTCTCGCTTCAACCTGTTCTCGAAACTTCTGCAATCTTGGGTCCTGTGACTGCGCTGCTTTAATATTCTCGATCAACGACGACTGTACTTGCAGCTGCATCAACTGTCCCGAAGAATGCGGTAGCACGACCTCCAACTCGAATCTCCGAAAATCATCGATAAGCTCCCTCTGTGCTATCAACATCCGAATTACTGGCAACCGACTAAGCGCATCCGGCACAACATTAACTTTCCCCGGATGGTACTTAAGATCAAGATCGTAGTCAGCCATCAGCTCCAACCATCTACGCTGCCTCATATTAAGCTCTTTCTGTGTGAACACGTACTTCAGGCTTTTGTGATCGGTGAATACTTCAACCCTTTCTCCCAATAAGTGGTGTCTCCAAATCTTCAAAGTGAAAATCACAACTGCTAGCTCCAAATCATGAGTTGGGTAATTCTTCTCATGGGTCTTCAACCGTCTCGATACGTAAGCTATAACTTTCCCATGCTGCATCAAAACACATCCCAAACCTTTCCCAGATGCATCGCTATGAATCACCAATCCTCCGGAACCGTCCGGTACGGTCAAAATAGGAGCGGTTATCAACCTTTGCTTCAACGCCTCAAAAGGTGACACACATTTATCCGTCCATACGAACAGTACTTCCTTCCGCGTAAGCTTGGTCAAAGGCTCAGCCAAACGGGCAAAATTTTCCACGAACCTTTTGTAATATCCGGCAAGTCCAAGAAAACTTCTGATCTCTGCTACGTTCTTCGGAATTGGCCAATCTTGAACTGCTGCAATCTTCTCAGGGTCAACAGCGATTCCATCTCCGGATACAACATGCCCTAAAAACTTCACTTCTTCAAGCCAAAACACGCACTTACTCATCTTTGCATATAATCTTTCTTGCCTCAACGTCTGCAGTGCGATCTTCAAGTGTTCTGCATGCTCTTCAAGGCTCCTCGAGTAGACCAGAATATCTGTAACGTTTTGAAAATCGTTTTGGTGAAATTTCGAAAAACGGTAAAATAAGAGGGTTTTCTGTAAAAAGTCAAAATGCAAATATTTTTATTATAAAATTAAATATACATATTCTAGCTATGTAATTGCTAGTATTTGGTGTTATTGAGCCACTGGTGAAATTTCAAATTTTCTGAAAATTTTTCCGAAATTAATTATTTTAATATTATTTTAAGCCGTCACTAATATATTTAATGAGGGAAAATTACAAATTGGAATGAGTTGAAACAAATTTTGTGCATCATAAAACATTAAATAAAATTTTATCATGTGGTTTTTGAAACGAAATCGTTTGCCAAAACGGTTTAGAAAATTATTGAAGAAAAAGGGCTTAAATGGTGAAAATAAGTTAAATGGAGATTTGGGGTATTATATTTATCATTTTCCCTCACCCCACACACACACCCACACTCACACAACCCCATATTCAGCAGCCCTCTCCAAGTGTTCCTCACTTATTGATAGAAGAAAAGAAATCATGAGAAAGAAAACAAAGGAAGTGAGAAAATAGTAAAAAGAGTATAGTCTTTTGTTGACTTGGTCTTCCTTTCTCCCATTGACTTCACCCACCCCCACACCACACCTCACTCCTCTCCTCCCTTGGCCAAATCTGAACTGTTGGCAGCCCCCCCCCCCCATTTTTCTCCAAGTCCTCATCTTCCTTCACCTCCAAATTCATTCAAAAATCAACCAAAATCAACACAAATCAAAGCAAACTCAAAATCTAATCCCTACCCATTTCTCATTAGCCAAACTTGCATGGATCTAGGGAATAAGTTGGCATTTTAGAGGCTTTGATTTCCATATTTGATCTCTTGATCATGAGGTATAATTCTAACCTTTTTCTTAATTTGTTGGTTATTGCTTTAATTTAGCTTAATTAGGAAATTAATTATGGTTCTAATTGAAAGATTTGAGTTTCAAGAGAAGGATTAATTTATAGTTAGGGTTTTTTTTGTTGGGTGTTTATGGATGCATAGTGTAATTCATCATATTGTGAAATGAAAAACCTAATCTAATTGCTAGTTTGCAAATTGTTAGGTTGAAATTGTGGTAATTACACTAATTTGCAAACTAGGTTTTGGAATTTAATTGCAAATGTTAGATTAAAAATCTAAATATGTTTTTCATGACTTCATTAACATTTTAAAGTGTAGTTTAATGTTATAGATCATGCAAATCCAAGCTAGATTGTAGTTTGTGCATTTTTGCTATGAAATTATTAAAATTGGTTATGTTTGCAAACTAGATTTTTGAGATTGATATTAAGAATTAAGTTTAAAATCTAATTAACATTGGTATGACTTAATTAAGATGGTTAGTGAGCCTTATGGCCATTAGTTTTGTTAAAACATCATGTTTTGTACAAAAACGAGTAAATTTTGCTTGCTAGATTTTCGGAAAAATAGCTTTTAAAGTGAGTTTGAGGTTTTTGTGAATTGCAACCTATTTCGTATTATAATTAGTGCTTGTGATTGTACAAATGAGTGTGTTTGGGTTTTTCTCGATGGTTTGGCGTTTGTACGTCGACGTCGAGGGTTTTTAAGTTGATTTGTGGAAGCAAACCATAGGTTTTGACCTATGTGGGATTCGTGAGTCGTTTTGGTCATGAGTCGGATTTTAATGCGATACGATGCGTTATGATATGTAGGTACACCATGTGGACTTCGAGACGACAAGCAAGCGCGTGGCGACGTCGGCACCGGCGAGCGAGGACCAGGTGAGTAGATTTATATCTACGGGGAGAAGTCGGGTGGATGGCGTATAGCACCCCCGCAGTCCGTGGTGGTGTATACGGATGCGTATACACACCAACAATTATTATATGTTATTTGGGATTAATAACGATGTTTAGGATGGATATTGGTGTGTTGGATTATTTTAGTGTTGCGAACCCTAGGGTAGTGTTGCACTACACATACACACCTACATACTTGCATACATTCCTATTTTTATGTGCTCATGGGATTCTTTTTAGTTATGTGATCACATGGGTATGGGACTATGTGTTCACATACGGATTTGAGGATGATGCTATGTGCTGACGGTATCGGTTTGTACGAGATTGTCGATCTGTAGTCAGATCATGAGTATATTGAGGATATTAGTATTGTACTAGACATAGGTCAGTACCCTAGACTATGATCTTGAATAAAGAGGATACCAGAGGAATGGTGTGAGGAATATGATATTGACCCGTACCCAGATTTGGGGATGCCGTACGACGGATTTACGTACGAGCTATATCTTGATGATTGATCCGCACTCTTGACTTGGGATGTCTGATTGTAGATATGGTATCGGATATGATATTATTGAGGCGGGATCACCGACTAATATATATACAGGTATGTATATGGATCGGCTCAGATGTTAGGCGGTTTCCTTACCTGTAGTCCAGCTTGTTAGCTTAGCCCTTTAGTTTAGTTTAGTTGTTAGATTAGATTCGATTCTTACCTATTTCAAAAACTAACGAATCGTGGGTATTTTAAAAGACAGCCCAAGGGATCCTACGGATATTTCAAAAGACGTATCTTTTCATAAAAACACCGTAGCCCCTATTTTCAAAACCCCATGATTCGTGTTATTTCAAAAGGCACCATTTATAGGACTTATATTAGATTAATGCAGGTTAGTTACAGTTGCGTCTAGTATTCAGCTCCCGCTTATTATTGTGGTTCGCTTCGCATCTCATACTTATGTTATAATTTCTTATTGCAATGTTGATATCATATTGTTAGGACACCAGCACCATTACCGATGATGCGTATGTACCACGTACACTTACTTGCCGGCTCACACACATCTTCATCGGTAATTGCCATGTCACGTACATCTTAGAAAATATTATTGCTTGACTTAGCTTGTTAGTTAGTAATTTGACATGATATTAGTGTACCTGCCTTATATGCTAGCTTAACATTGTAGTTATTACTTGTCACTTCATGCATACTGTTATTCATTGTTATGCCTATATTCATGGTTTTATATGCTATTGATGATTTGGATTCGGATTTCCATGAAATTTTTTGGATTTGGGGGGAAAACCGCAAAACTTATATAAACTGATTTCTCTCTTTTTAAATAAAAAGTGCGGTTTTTCCCATGATGTATGAGTCGTCCACCATGAGTTTGCTGATGGATTTCGAGACCCGATTCGACGAGACGGATGAACCGTTTCGGGTACATGGTGGACCCGGTAAGGTACCCCGGGGCAAGAAGCGCGTGATGATGACGATGTGAGCCTGGCAGGGGAGCACTACCTACCGGTGATTTTACCCGATGCGTCGGATATCCGGAGGATACCGTCGTGGTCTTGAGATGGATGGTAGGGGCCGGTCTGGACTGACGGCGCCCTAGATATTGTGATTGAGACATTGAGATTTCGAGATATTGAGGTACAGAGACTGTGATACAGAGATATCGAGATATTGGGATTACGTTTTGTGCCGATGCTAGGCACTGTTTTATGCTGATTTCATTATGATACCTCATTTTAAAAATACAAAGGAAATCTCACTAAATTATGAAAACAGTTATTCATTTACATGTATTCTGTTTTCATGCATTCATACCTCATTCATATGATATATTGCTACCTGAGGCACTGACACGGGCACATGAGATTACACTCGGGTTAGATATTTACCCTAGCCTTGTTATAGGTTGCATGTTATATATATAATTGAGGATATATTATGATCTTTGACCTAGGTTGCGTTATTTATGCGATTTCTTTCCGTAGATGTTTTTCTATTCACGAGTTGGCAACTCACCCCCGTTGTGCCCCAGTTTCTTGCAGGTTTGCCGTACAGGTTTCATTACGGCTTGCGGGCATAGTTTCCTTCGGGTGATTTGCTAGTAGGTGGGTTTACTTGTATCGTACCCCCATTATATATCTTTTATATTATTATTCTGTTGTATCTAGAAGTTCCATCAACCAAACATGTATTTATTTGAGATAGAGACCAGTGATGTTATTCCTTCGACCTTAGAGTCGCGCGTTATATTTCTGTGGTTTTCTTGTGGTTTTGAGTTTCCTTTTGAATTTTGATCCTCGCCGTTGGCGTTGTATATTATATTGCTTGTGTGGTTGTGACCGTCGATTGACGAAGAGCTAGCTCCCTCTTGGGGATGCCTTTTTATTGATTTCGTATACTATTCATGTTGTATCCCGTTTGGGGGCCAGTATTTACAAAGGAGACTCTGCCGAAATTTTCGGGAAATATTTGATGTTTTTTTTTAAAAACCGCATAATTCGGCTTATGCTATTAAAACTACTTGTTTTAAATTGGTTTTCCTTCACTCTACTACTTTTCTTGGTTTGGGTTTCTGGGTTTTCGGCTTACTTAGGTTACGTACGCCTCGAGACGTTCGTAGTTTAAGTGCCGGTCATATTCTGTACTTTCGGGACGTGACAATATCATTGATGAACACCACTATAAACTGGTCCAAGAACGGTGAAAAGATTCGATTCATCAAGTCCATAAATATCGCCGGTGCATTCGTGACTCCGAATGGCATCACTAAATACTCGTAATGTCCATATCGAGTTCGGAACGCAGTCTTGCAAATATCCTCTGATTTAACTCGGACCTGATGATATCCGAACCGCAAATCCAGCTTCGAGAATACCCTCGCGCCACTGAGTTGCTCGAATAATTCGCCAATGCGAGGGATCGGGTACTTGTTCTTAATAGTCACCCGGTTTAATTCTCGATAATCGATGCACATCCTCCTTGTGCCATCTTTCTTCTTGACTAGAAGAACTGGAGCTCCCCAAGGTGAATTACTTCTACGAATCCAACCCTTCTCTAGTAATTCAGTAACCTGCTTTTTGACTTCTTCCAACTCCACTGGTGCTATCGGATAGTACGCCTTTGAGATTGGCGCTGTACCAGGAACAAGATCGATCGCGAACTCCACATCTCGTTTTGGCGGTAAACCCGAGATGTCCTCGAACACATCCATGAACTCTCGAACTACAGATGGCGCTTCCTCCTTGTCAACTTCCATCGATGAAAGAACAATGTTTGTCGGCCTAGTCCTAAGCTCGACTGGCCCGACAGAACTGCTTCCTCCAGCAAAAACAAACTCCGGATGTCCGGGAATCTGGAAAATCACTTTCTTTGCCCTACAATCAATGTGAGCGTGGAAAGTTCCTACAAAATCCATTCCCAAGACAACTTCAAATAATGGGATGCACCAGAATCGAATGATGCTAATGCAGGAAAACATGAACGAGTAGGATACCGAAATGACTTCATCCGAAGTCAAGATACTGAAGAAGATTAAGCACGGTAAACATGATTCAAGCTGGCGATAAAACATGAACTGGTAAGAAATGAAACCGAGAGAAGCAAGGCAATATAACGACCATGAAACAAGGAAGTGAATCAAGACTAGGACTCCAAGTTACTTAAATAAAGTACTGTATTGTAACCATGTTGCAGTTCATAGTTACAATCACATAACTCCGTTCAAGTCGCCCAAATCCTAGAGAGAAACAATAGGGAACCAAAAGTTTCAAGTCGAGATGCAAAGTTGTTTGCATATCGTCAAAGCAAGGGTCAAAAGAAAGATATGATTCAAGAATCACGACAACAATGTGGCAGGACATGTTCCTAATCACGGATTTCCTGATTCGTGTATTGGGTCCAATACCCAACTACAAAATAATCAAACCCGATTAACCTAAATCCTATGGCTCTGATACCAAACAAACCCTGTCACACCCCGCTTCCCAGAGTGCGCTAAGATCGATATGTGACATAGTCAACCATGCTACATGTGGTTAGGAAACATTCCTCCACAGTCACATTACGGTTGTTTAGAAGATATCAAGAACAGGAAAATAAAATAAACTATCTAGTACATGTCCATATGCCAGAATAAACGAGTCAAGAAATAATATGCGGAAGCAATAAATCCAAGTAACAATAACAATCTGGAAGGTACATCCCAATACGGGCTCACATCTGGAAATAAAATGCTGAAAGGAAACTAAACTAGAATACTAACAGGGTCCTCACTGCTCGGCCCGTTGGTTAAAATACTCCTGGACAGCCTGCGACAGAGATAAAGAATCTGGGTCATGCAAAACCTAGACGTCAGTGCGTCATAATATCAAACAATAAAATATAATCAGAAGGTAACAAGATATGCAGGCATGAGTAGTAACAGTAATGAGTGTATAACAGTAACACGGGTATGAACAGTGAAGTGTATACGTGCGGGTGAAGTGTGATAAATAATCTAAACTGTGATACTGGGTTTTTTATTCTAAATTTATTTGAAATCAATTAATGTACTCCTCATGTAACTCAAAGAATATGTCCCGTTACCCCCGGGACCACGGATCAGGAATATGTGAACCAAGAATGGTTCTGTCCCGTTACCCCCCGGGACCACGGATCAAGATGTAAGAGTCACGAATGGCTTTGTCCCGTTACCCCCCGGGACCACGGATCAAGTAATACCCTTTTAAGTTACACTCGGTTATACCTTTGATTTCCCCATACCCCCAAGGTTATGTGTTGAAGTCAGCTATTGAAAATCTGGAGTTAATGCCAACACGGGATCAAGCAGGTACAGGTTTGTCTATGTCGACAACAGGATACGTCCGTCAGGACAACATGTCAGGATTGTCAGTATTAGAAACAGGATCAGATAACAGGTCAAGTAGTGGTGTAACAGTGTCACGCCCCGCTTCCCAGAGTACGCTAAGATGGGCACGTGACATAGCCAACCATGCTACTTGTGGGTAGGAAGTATCCATCCACAGTCACATTACGGCTGTAGAGATATCAAGAACAAAATATAACTATCTAATACATGTCCATAAGCCAAGATAAAATGAGTCAAGAATAATAAAGTGCGGAAGCAAAGATCCAATACAAATAACTGGAATGTATGTCCCATAATGCGGGCTCACATCAGGAATAAAAATGCAGAAAAATAAAAGAACTAACTACTACTGACACCTTACAGCTCAGCCTGCTGGCTGAAGTACTCCTGCTCGGACTGCAGCAAAGGTACGGAATCTGGGCCATGCAAAACCCAGATGTCAGCGCGTCATGTCATCAAGTAATAAAATGTAAACAGGGTAACAGGCAATGCAAATATAAACATGAATGAAAAGCAGGTGTAACAGTAATATAAATCAGGGCAGTGAAGGGTAGTGTGCAGTGAGTAAGCTAAACTGGTCTATTGGGTTATCTACTCTAAAGTCTTGAAATCAATTTGATGAATCATCGATGTAACTCAATAGTATCCCGTGCATGCCCGGGACCACGGTCAAGATTCTCGGGCTGAATCCGAGACGTGCCGCTAGGCAGTAAAAGGTAGCATGTACAGATGAGTGATGTCAGCATCATCACTCCGGGGCTGGCCTAGCCCGTAAGACTGATCAGAACAGGTATCGAACTGTCGAGTTACAAGTCAGGTTTCATCATTGATTTCCCCATAACCCCCAAGTTATAAGTGTTCAAGTAAGGTATTTAAGTAATCAAGAACTAATGCCAAGACAGGAGCAGGTAGGTACAGGTTTGTTTGGATAGACAACAGGAACGGTCCGTAAGGACTATATGTCAGGTTTGTTGGCATTAGACACAAGATTAGGTAACAGGTCAAGCCATGGTACATCAGGTCAGGTCAAGTAGTGTACGGTACCATGTCGGGTCAGGTAATATGTGTGTAGCAAGTCATGTCAGGGTGTAAAAGATGTCATGTGGGTGCTCATAATCAACTAACATAATCATGGTTATAAATAGACAAGCATGGGTATCAACAACACAATACATTGGCATATGTAATAGGTTAAGCAATATGCGCAGATTAAACTACTTAGCTGTACGGTTATCCGTTTGTGTTTCAGAGATGGTTTCAACATTATATGAATACAGTATGACAATTATGGCCGTTAGAATCATGTTAACAAGTATTAAGAAATTTTAGGGATGCAATGATTTACAAATAGGTTCAATGGATGAAATCACAACTAAACAGGTTAAAATGCACACGAGTGTCCGATGGAGTAAAACTATATAAAAATACCATAGGCTATGTCAGTAGTTAAAATGTGATTAAAACATATGATTATGGTTATTTGGTTTAATGAAGTAAATGTGAGCGGTAGGTTTCAAGTCTGGAAACTAAAATGATATAACGCGATATCGAACATGAAAAAGGGAAATCATGGTACCAAAGTTAAACTACGGGTTTAATGTGCCATCAAATGTATATATAATAAATTAAGTAGCATGTAGCAAGTTTTACTTGCCTCGACGGGTCGCGATACGGAAAACGGAACGTTACGCGTCGGTTGGGAAAAGTCACGACGCGCGCACGGTACACGGAATGAGCCCAAACGACGAACAGTGGAATCACACGGGTCAGAGGTCCTCGCTGGGTCGTCGGGGATCGTCGCCGGCACGATCGGATTCCGGCGAACCAGAGAAACAGTAAACATCAAACCTAGCAAAGAGATGTATGAAAGAAAAGAGAGAAGAAGAGAAGGAGGATTGAGTAGAGGAAGCTCACAACGGTCTGTGGAGGGGTCGTGAGGATTGACGACATCGACGGAGCTCCGGTGCACGACCTGCAGAGAACCACCGGCGGTTTAAAAGACTAACAGAATAAAAGAATGGAAGAAGGGGAAGGAAGGAGTATGGAGGAGAGGAATGAGGGGCGATGCTCACTTGGGGTGTGCGCGAAGGCCAGGGACACGGGGACGAGGTCACCGACGGCGACAGTTCCGGCGGTGCGAAGCATGCAGGGGGTGTACGGGCTGTATGGTACAAGTGCAGGGTGGTCGGGAAGAAGGGAGTAGAGGCGATGAGGTTTGCACGGGCGTCGTCGGCGCTAGGGCAATGGCGAGAGGGGCGACGGCGGCTAGGGTTAACTGGGAATGGGTTCTTGAGAAAAAAGAATGATGCAGGGAAAATATATTAGAGGGGAGAGAGAAAGAGATTTGTGCGAGAGGAGTGAGAGAGAGATACGCGGGTAGAGAGAGAGATTCGAGAGGAGAGAGGGGGATGATCGAGAGGAGAGAGAGAGAGGAGGGAACAGTAAGGAGAGAGGAAATTGGATTTTAGCACCGGGAATAGGGAGGAGAGAGAGAGAAAGAGAAAGGTGAGAGAGGGAGCGAGCAGTGAGGCCCAGGGAAACGGGGGTTGGTGATTGGTTGAGGGAGATTTGTTTTGTTTTGGGAAAAGGTTTTATAAAGATTTACTGGGTTGTAAAAAATAATATCGCTGGCTAAAGAAGAAAAATCTGATAGGCTGTAAATATTTTTTTAAGTTGTTTTAAAAAGATTTAAAAATAAATAGGATTTGGTGGAAATACAAAATATTTCAGAATTGCGCCCGGGTCGGGTCCAAAAATTTGGATTTGAAATACGAAAATTATTGGCAGGTTCCAAAATTTAAAATGAAGGATTTTATAATTAAAAAGCATGCCCCCAAGAACGGACGCACGCACGTGCGCGTAGCCATCCAAACACGTCCGTTACACTGAACGGGACGAGAACACGATGCAAGGACGCTACCACGGGGTTAGGGGTGTCAAGCAGGCCATGTCGATTATTTTTAATTTATTTTAAATGACTTAAATTGTAGAATGTGACATGTCGGTGTAAACTATAACTAGTGACGGCCAAAGCATGATAAATGAAATAAAATACCACACATCACACATACGGTAACAGAAATTTGTAGAACTGGACTCGGTTGTTACATTATACCCAACTACATAAAGAATTTCGTCCTCGAAATTTCAAGAACACAAAAGGATAAACGACCAACAAACTACGCGAAAAGATGGGGAAACTTCTGCCGGATTTTATCTTCTCGTTCCCAAGTTGACTCTCCATGTGAGCGACTACCCCAAGAAACCAGTACAAGGGGGATAACCCTGTTCTTAAGAACCTTTTCCCTTCGATCCATAATCGCAACCGGTCGCTCCTCAAAAGTCAAGTCTTCACGTACCGTCAGCTCCGAATGATCCAATACATGTGTTTCATCCCGAACATACTTACGGAGTTGAGATACGTGAAACACATCGTGCACATTCGCCAAGGACTGCGGTAACGCCAAACGATACGCTACCTCACCAACACGCTCCAAGATCTCGAAAGGCCCGACGAACCGAGGACTGAGCTTTCCTCGACTTCCAAAACGAATCACCCCTCTAGTCGGTGATATCTTCAAGAATACCAAATCACCCACGGCGAACTCTAGAGGTCTTCTCGACATATCTTCCCAACTCTTCTGTCTGTCTTGTGCTGCTTTCATATGATTCCTGATAGCATTAACTTTCTCAACAGTCTGCACAACCAAGTCTGGTCCCAACAATCTACGTTCACCGACATCGTCCCAACAAACAGGTGAACGGCACTTGCGACCATATAGAGCTTCGAATGGAGCCATCTGAATTGTCGCCTGGAAACTGTTGTTGTAAGAAAACTCCACCAAATGCAGATGATCTTCCCATGAACCCTTGAAGTCCAACATGTAAGCTCTCAATATATCTTCAAGAGTTTGGATCGTTCTCTCCGACTGGCCATCTGTTTGAGGATGATAAGCGGTGCTATACTTCAATCGGGTCCCCAAACTTTCCTGTAAGCTCCTCCAGAAGTGTGATAAGAACCGAGTGTCACGGTCGGACACGATGCTCACCGGTACTCCATGCAATCTTACAATCTCCTGCATGTACCGTTCTGCCAAAACTTCTGTTGATTGACCAACCCGAAAAGGAATGAAATGAGCTGCCTTGGTCAAACGATCAACAATCACCCATACTGCATTGTTGCCTTTTGGACTCCGCGGTAGAGCTGTGACGAAATCCATGGTTATATGTTCCCACTTCCACTGAGGAATCGGAAGTGGTTGCAACAAACCTGCAACCCTTTGATGTTCAGCCTTAACTTGCTGACACACCAAGCACTTTGCCACAAAGCGAGCAATCTCCCGTTTCATGCCTTCCCACCAGAAATGCTGCCGTAAATCTCGGTACATCTTCGTGCCTCCTGGATGTACGGAATAAGCTGAGCTGTGCGCCTCCTTCATAAGTTCTTCACGAATATCTCCCTTTGGCACACACAAACGGCTACCATATCTCAACGAACCATCTTCATGGATCAATAAATCTGTTCGAAGTCTAGCTTCAACCTATTCTCGAAACTTTCGCAATCTAGGGTCCTGCGGTTGTGCTGCCTTAATATTCTCGATCAACGACGAATGTACTTGCAGCTGCATCAACTGCCCCGAAAAATGCGGTAGCACAACCTCCAAATCAAATCTTCGAAAGTCTTCAACGAGTTCCTTCTGCGTAGTCAACATCTGAATAGCTGGTAACCGACTGAGCGCATCCGGTACGACATTAACCTTCCCCGGATGGTACTTAAGGTCGTAGTCAGCCATCAGCTCTAACCATCTACGCTGCCTCATATTAAGCTCCTTCTGCGTGATTACATACTTCAAGCTTTTATGATCAGTGAATACCTCAACCCTTTCACCCAAAAGGTAATGTCTCCAAATCTTCAAAGCGAAGATCACAGCCGCAAGCTCCAAGTCATGAGTTGGGTAATTCTTCTCATGGGTCTTCAACTGTCTCGATGCGTATGCAACAACCTTCCCATGCTGCATCAAAACACATCCCAATCCCTTTCCAGATGCATCGCTATGAATTACTAATCCTCCGGAACTGTCTGGCACGGTCAGAATAGGAGCGGTTATCAATCTCTGCTTCAACGTCTCAAAAGCTAACGCACAACTATCCGTCCACACAAAAGGTACCTCTTTGCGCGTAAGCTTGGTCAACGGCTCCGCCAGACGAGCAAAGTTCTCCACAAATCTTCTGTAATACCCGACGAGTCCAAGAAAACTTCTTATCTCCGCAACATTCTTCGGAATCGGCCAATCTCGAACGGCTGCAATCTTTTCTGGATCGACGGCGATTCCATCGCCAGACACGACATGCCCCAAAAACTTTACTTCTTCCAGCCAAAACTCGCACTTGCTCATCTTCGCATATAACTTCTCATGTCTCAACGTCTGCAGTGCGATCTTCAAATGTTCCTCATGCTCTTCAAAACTCTTCGAATAGACCAGAATATCGTCAATGAACACCACAATAAACTGGTCCAAGAATGGTGAAAAGATTCGGTTCATCAAGTCCATGAATATCGCCGGTGCATTCGTTACTCCGAAGGGCATCACTAAGTACTCGTAATGTCCATACCGAGTTCGGAATGCCGTCTTGCAAATATTTTCTGCTTTCACTCGGACCTGATGATATCCGGATCCCAAATCCAGCTTCGAGAATACCTTCGCGCCACTAAGCTGCTCAAATAGTTCGCCAATTCGAGGGATCGGGTACTTATTCTTAATAGTCACCCGGTTTAATTCTCGATAATCGATGCACATCCTTCTTGTGCCATCTTTCTTCTTAACTAGAAGAACTGGAGCTCCCCAAGGCGAGTTACTGCTTCGAATCCAACCCTTCTCAAGCAATTCAGTAACCTGCTTCTTGACTTCTTCTAACTCCACTGGTGCCATTGGATAGTACGCTTTAGAAACTGGCGCTGCACCAGGAATAAGATCAATTGCGAACTCCACGTCTCGCTTCGGCGGTAATCCCGATATATCTTCAAACACGTCCATAAAATCGCGAACAACAGCTGGCTCTTCACTTTTATCAACCTCCATTGATGCAAGAATATTATTTGTCGGCCTAGCCCTAAACTCGACTGGCCCGACAGAACTGCTTCCTCCAGTGAAGGTAAACTCGGGATGTCCGGGAATCTGGAAAATTACTTTCTTTGCCCTACAATCGACATGAGCGTAGAAAGTGCCAAGAAAATGCATTCCCAAGACGACTTCGTAGCTGCCCGTATCAATCACCAAGAAATCTGCAAAAAGCTCCCGTCCGCAAACAACAACTGCACAATCTTTACATTCTCTACTAGATATGATTTTCCCATTCCCAGTGTGTATGTCCCAGAAACTAGACAGGGTCGTGCAGGTAATCAAGTGTGTAGCTATAAACTTGGACGACATAAAACAATGGGATGCACCAGAATCAAATAACGCTAATGCGGGAAAACCATTAACGAGTAGAATACCTGAAACAACTTCTCCTGAAGCCTTAGCTTCCTCAGCCGTCAAGGTAAAAGCTCGAGCCTGATTGGATCCTTGAGTTAGCTGCTTCTGTTCCGGAAACGGTTTCTGCGGTGGCTTATGAATGTCATCCCTCGTACGAAGCTTCGACGGACAAGCGCTGACAGTGTGATCTGCCACTCCACAAACCAAACAGAGTCCCTGCCTCCTTCGACAATCTTTTTGCACGTGTCCAGGTAAATGGCAGTAGTCACAAATCACGCTCCTTCTTCGATCAACGACAACAGGCTTCTTCATCGGTGTTACGCCACGACGGTTCACTGGAATATCCCTGTGTCCATGTGCTCGGTTCGGTGCAAAGGTCGGCTTCCGTATTGTAATTGTTGTCTGCTGTGAACTCCCAGTCTTCCCAGATAAGCTCTGTTGTTCTCGGGCTGCCGTAAGTACCTATGAGAAAGTGGTCAAACCCAGGGAGACAATCTGCCTCTGGATGTCCACATCCAAGCTGCGCATGAACCTCCTTGCCCTGTCTGCATCGTTGGCAACTAAAGGTCCAGCGAACCTACTGAGCCGCGTCCATTCCGCTGCATGTACATCTACAGGTGCACTGTTCTGCTTTAAACTAATGAACTTCTCTTCCATTTCCTCTCGTGCAGTCCGCGGGAAGAACTTCTCCAGGAAACTCTTCGAAAAATCCGCCCACTTGATCGGCTTGGGCAAGCGGGTCTCCTCCACAAGCCACCATTCACGGACGTAATCCACTAACTGGATGCGTACCACATCCACCCTCTTATCATCTGGAATCTGTGCCGCAATAAGTAAGTTCTCCGTGTCAACTAGCCACTGCTCCACTGGCAACGGCTCCTCCAAACCAGTAAAGACAGATGGACCCAAACGCCTGAAATCTGCTACGGTCCCCACACGCTCAACTGGCTTAGCTCCAACATTGTTCACGGACTGCTGAACGTTCCGCAAACCTTCCTGAAACGATTCAGCTTGCTGCTGGATCAGCTCGGTCTGTCTCTTTTGATTCTCCAGCATTCCCCGTATCACTCCAAGCATGGAGGCTTCGACAACACGCCTTTGGTACGTCTTCATATTCTTGTCTGCCATATTCCTGAAATCAAAACACCCAAAGATTAGCATGATAACAGATTTAAGTGTAGATCAAGACTAGAACTCCGAGTTACTTAAATAGAGTACCGCATTGTAACCATGCCGCGGTATCATAGCTACAATTACATAACTCCACCCAAGTCGTCTAAGTTCTAGAGATAACAAGGAATCAGGTTTCGAGTCGATATGCAAAGGAAGTTTGCACCCCGTAAAAGATATAATCAGGAGGAGGTTAGATTCAAGAACGGTAAAACGGCAAGGTGGCAGGACATGTTTCCTAAACACGGGTTTTCTGATTCGCGTATTGGGTACAATACCCAACTACAAAAAGAATCAACCCGATTATCCTATGGCTCTGATACCAAAAGAACCATGTCACGCCCCGCTTCCCAGAGTACGCTAAGATAGGCACGTGACATAGACAACAATGCTACCTATGGGTAGGAAGTATCCATCCACAGTCACATTACGGCTGTAGAGATATCAAGAACAAAATATAACTATCTAATACATGTCCATAAGCCAAGATAAAATGAGTCAAGAATAATAAAGTGCGGAAGCAAAGATCCAATACAAATAACTGGAATGTATGTCCCATAATGCGGGCTCACATCAGGAATAAAAATGCAGAAAAATAAAAGAACTAATTACTACTGACACCTTACAGCTCAGCCTGCTGGCTGAAGTACTCCTGCTCGGACTGCAGCAAAGGTACGGAATCTGGGCCATGCAAAATCCAGACGTCAGCGCGTCATGTCATCAAGTAATAAAATGTAAACAGGGTAACAGGCAATGCAAATATAAACATGAATGAAAAGCAGGTGTAACAGTAATATAAATCAGGGCAGTGAAGGGTAGTGTGCAGTGAGTAAGCTAAACTGGTCTATTGGGTTATCTGCTCTAAAGTCTTGAAATCAATTTGATGAATCATCGATGTAACTCAATAGTATCCCGTGCATGCCCGGGACCACGGTCAAGATTCTCGGGCTGAATCTGAGACGTGCCGCTGGGCAGTAAAAGGTAGCATGTACAGATGAGTGATGTCAGCATCATCACTCCGGGGCTGGCCTAGCCTGTAAGATTAATCAGAACAGGTATCGAACCGTCGAGTTACAAGTCAGGTTTCATCATTGATTTCCCCATACCCCCAAGTTATAAGTGTTCAAGTAAGGTATTTAAGTAATCAAGAACTAATGCCAACGAAGGAGCAGGTAGGTACAGGTTTGTTTGGATAGACAACAGGAACGGTCCGTAAGGACTACATGTCAGGTTTGTTGGCATTAGACACAAGATTAGGTAACAGGTCAAGCCATAATACATCAGGTCAAGTCAAGTAGTGTACGGTACCATGTCGGGTCAGGTAATATGTGTGTAGCAAGTCATGTCAGGGTGTAAAAGATGTCATGTGGGTGCTCATAATCAACTAACATAATCATGGTTATAAATAGACAAGCATGGGTATCAACAACATAATACATTGGCACATGTAATAGGTTAAGCAATATGCGCAGATTAAACTACTTAGCTGTACGGTTATCCGTTTGTGTTTCAGAGATGGTTTCAACATTATATGAATACAGTATGACAATTATGGCCGTTAGAATCATGTTAACAAGTATTAAGAAATTTTAGGGATGCAATGATTTACAAATAGGTTCAATGGATGAAATCACAGCTAAACAGGTTAAAATGCACACGACTGTCCGATGGAGTAAAACTATATAAAAATACCATAGGCTATGTCAGTAGTTAAAATGCGATTAAAACATATGATTATGGTTATTTGGTTTAATGAAGTAAATGCGAACGGTAGGTTTCAAGTCTGGAAATTAAAATGATATAACGCGACATCGAACACGAAAAAGGGAAATCATGGTACCAAAGTTAAACTACGGGTTTAATGTGCCATCAAATGTATATATAATAAATTAAGTAGCATGTAGCAAGTTTTACTTGCCTCGACGGGTCGCGATACGGAAAACGGAACGTTACGCGTCGGCTGGGAAAAGTCGCGACGCGCGCACGGTACACGGAATGAGCCCAAACGACGAACAGTGGAATCACACGGGTCAGAGGTCCTCGCTGGGTCGTCGGGGATCGTCGCCGGCACGGTCGGATTCCGGCGAACCAGAGAAACAGTAAACATCAAACCTAGCAAAGAGATGTATGAAAGAAAAGAGAGAAGAAGAGAAGGAGGATTGAGTAGAGGAAGCTCACAACGGTCTGTGGAGGGGTCGTGAGGATTGACGACGTCGACGGAGCTCCGGTGCACGACCTGCAGAGAACCACCGACAGTTTAAAAGACTAACAGAATAAAAGAATGGAAGAAGGGGAAGGAAGGAGTATGGAGGAGAGGAAGGAGGGGCGATGCTCACTGGGGGTGTGCGCGAAGGCCAGGGACACGGGGACGAGGTCACCGACGGCGACAGTTCCGGTGGTGCGAAGCGTGCAGGGGGTGCGCGGGCTGTATGGTGCAAGTGCAGGGTGGTCGGGAAGAAGGGAGTAGAGGCGATGAGGTTTGCACGGGCGTCGTCGGCGCTAGGGCAACGGCGAGAGGGGCGACGGCGGCTAGGGTTAATTGGGAATGGGTTCTTGAGAAAAAAGAATGATGCAGGGAAAATATATTAGAGGGGAGAGAGAGAGAGAGATTTGTGCGAGAGGAGTGAGAGAGAGATACGCGGGTAGAGAGAGAGATTCGAGAGCAGAGAGAGAGACGATCGAGAGGAGAGAGAGAGAGAGGAGGGAACAGTAAAGAGAGAGGAAATTGGATTTTAGCGCCAGGAATAGGGAGGAGAGAGAGAGAGAAAGAGAAAGGTGAGCGAGGGAGCGAGCAGTGGGGCCCAAGGAAACGGGGGTTGGTGATTGGTTGAGGAAGATTTGTTTTGTTTTGGGAAAATGTTTTATAAAGATTTACTGGGTTGTAAAAAATAATATCGCTGGCTAAAGAAGAAAAATCTGATAGGCTGTAAATATTTTTTTAAGTTGTTTTAAAAAGATTTAAAAATAAATAGGATTTGGCGGAAATACAAAATATTTCAGAATTGCGCCCGGGTCGGGTCCAAAAATTTGGATTTGAAATACGAAAATTATTGGCAGGTTCCAAAATTTAAAATGAAGGATTTTATAATTAAAAAGCATGCCCCCAAGAACGGACGCACGCACGTGCGCGTAGCCGTCCAAACACGTCCGTTACACTGAACGGGACGAGAATACGATGCAAGGACGCTACTACGGGGTTAGGGTGTCAAGCAGGCCATGTTGATTATTTTTAATTTATTTTAAATGACTTAAATTGTAGAATGTGACATGTCGGTGTAAACTATAACTAGTGACGGCCAAAGCATGATAAATGAAATAAAATACCACACATCACACATACGGTAACAGAAATTTATAGAACTGGACTCGGTTGTTACAAACAGACCATGACAGGTAGTGCATATGTATCACACGAATGCTCAAAGTAAAACTGTAGCAAGTGCGGATGCACGATAAAAGCATGGATGCACAAATATTTATCCGGGGTTACATCATGACTATGTAGGATGCACATTATCAAGCATGGGGTACTAATATAACAGTAATATGAAACAATGTGACATGGCATGCAAATTGATATATAATTAATGGTATGGATGCACAAATATCGATCGGGGTTACATTTACAGTTCCAAGACTATGTAGGATGCACATTGTCAAACATGCGGTGTTAATATAACAATAATATGAATTTATGTGATCTGTAGATGCAGCTACATATATAGTCAATGACATGGATGCATCCGGGTATCCGAAAAATGTAAAACATTAATATGGATGTACAATGCAATCAAAATATGATATTTTTATTCATATGGATGCAGATATAATAGTATAGCATGTAGCAAGATAAACTTGCATGCGACTAGATATGTAATAACGATATGGATGCACACAGATATCCGAAAACAGTAAAAATAGTAAAATGGTAATGTGGGATACATAACTAAACAATATGTAATGTTATTATTCACATGGGTGCAAGATATAGTAGTATAGCATGTAGCAAAATAAACTTGCCTGAACGGATCGCACGACGGTTGCGTACGGCACGTCCGACGTCGGTAAAACATTGCAACGCACACACGGCACGCGAGACGGGTCTAAGGAAATGTAAGAGGGCAACCATGCAGGTAAGGGACGTTCACTGGATCGCCTGAATCTGCAGTGACGAGCACGGCTCCGGCGGGTGATCACCGGAAAAAGAACCGAGAAGAAGAAAAGAGAAGAAAGAAGAAGAAGGAGAAGAAGTCAGACTGGTTCTCTGGGGTTGGTGTTTGGGGACAGAGGCGAGGCAGGGGAGACGACGACGACGATGAGTCGTCGACGGCGAGGTCTACGTCACGAAGGCAGTGGGTTTAGGTGTGCAGGGATCTTGGGTTGGCTTGGGGATCTCGTTGGGAATGAAGGGGAGAGGAGGAAGTGAAGAAGGTGACGAGGGCGGTGCTGACGAGGAGGTGACGACAAAGGCGAAAGCGGATGAAGGCGATGAGGTCGGGGAGTTGGGTTCTTGGGTCTCGTCGCGGTGGGTGTGCAGGGTTCTTGGGTTTGGAGCTTGGGGATGGAGAGGAGAAGAGTGGAGGAGATGGAGGTGAGGTCGCCGAGGGGTTGACGACGAGGGGATGAAGGCGACGGGGAGGCGAGGGTTCTAAGTTAGGGTTAGGTCTTGAGGGTTTTCTCGTGGCGAGGCAGTGGGTATTTAAAGAAGAAGAAGAAAAAAAGAAGAGGGAGGTGACCGTAGTGGGGGGAGTGGTGACCCGACTCGAGAAGCGAACAGTGTTCGCGAAGGGAGAGAGAAAGAGCTCGAGAGGAGAGAGAAAGGAAGAGAGAGAGAGAGAGAGTGTGTCAGTGAGAGAGAGAGAGATTGTTAAAAATTAGATTTTAAAAAAATCTTTTTAGTTATTTAAATTTTAAACTATTACTAATATTAAAAATATAATATTAGTAAAATATTTAATATTCTGGTTAATACAAAAATAGTCCAAAACACGTCCGGGTCGGGTCTAAAAATCCAGTTTTAAAATACGAAAAATATACGTGTCAACCAAACCAAAATTGGATATCCGGATAACGAAAATGCATACCCCCAAGAACGGATGCACGTGCGTGCGCGTAGCCATCCAAATAGGTCCGTTACACTTAACGGGACGAGAACAAGATGCGTGGATGCTACGATAGGGTTAGGGGTATTATGCAGGCCATGCAATGTATTTTTAAAATATTTTATGTGACTTAAATGTTATATTAAAATGCAGATGCCAGGTAAAATGATAGTATGCAAATGAAAGTGCACGAGTCCACGTATCAAGTCAGGATAAATCATAAACAGGAATCAAGACGGGTTTCCAGCAAGCGGGTCAGGTCCGATGCAAATACAGATGTCAAAACACTATTCGCACTCAAAACACAGTAAATCAGGAAAATACCATAATAAAGAAATACCCAAAATAGAACTGGTATAAATGAACTAGGGTGTTACAGAAGGTTCGGGCGCGTTTCGTTTTGATTCGGAGTTCTGAATTGGCTTTAAACGGTTGGTTTTTGGAACTTTAGCTCACTGTCTTTTCATGGTTTTGGAAATTGGTTTGGTTTGCTAATTGCGTGCGGAATTCTAATGTTGTATTTTACAGTACATACATTACTATTTGCGACCGTGAATGTCATTAGAGCGGTATAACTTGTCTAATTGCTATAGTTCTTTTAGACGGGTTTGCGAACGTAACATTCACGTTGATGTTCTGTGTTGTGTTGTGTGTTGGCTGGATCGTCGTGGTAGATAGCTTGGGTGCAATGTTAGTACAGTTTAGATTTATTTGTACATTTGATATTACGGGGCGAGCGTCCGACATGTGGACTGCCGTCACCGCCTGTTTGTATATTATTTGATTGGGGCACGACCGGGTTGAGGTCGATGTCACCCTTGTACTTATTTTCTTTTCTGTACTAGGATTACCCCACGGTGGAGTGCATGAATAGCCAGGTTCTAGAAGGAAACATGCCTGCATCTCATGGCGGTGAGATGGAGGGGGCCTCACTCTAGAATTGGCGGGCTATTCGCCGCACTCGTAGGGGGTAAGGTTGACCCAAGGAGGGGTGCTCAAGTTACCGGATTCCATGAAGTGTCGGGTGGCCCATTCACGTTGTTGATTGGGGTTGCCTCACTTTTGGGATTGGCGGGTAACTTTCCGCGCTCGTAGGGGTCTAGGTTTTCATTACACAGGCTATCCACACGACCGGGGGAACGCCGGGTTTCACTTGTGGCTCAAAGGAAACCCGGGGCTCCCAGATTATCGGTATTGTTCTGTGATGCTTATCGCTTATTTGTGATGTTGCATATATCATGCCTGGAACGATTATTATATATTGTTAAATATATACTAGTAGATGTTGTATATATTTTGCACCCGTGCTAGTCCAGCCCCCGCTTTGTCGTTAGTTAAGTAACCTAACGGGTGATGACGAGACCCAGTTGATTATGATTGGCATATACGTACATCATATTTTCGTTCTTTTCTGGTGTGATTAATTGATGGGACTGCGTTGATTATGATCAATGCAAGGAAAACAAACCAATTCGATGTTGTTGGAATAATTTTCAAAAGCTGTTATTACAAGGACGTTTTCTTTTGTTATGCACAGCGGTATTCGGTTATGAATATCCAGCACCTCATTCGACGAGGCAAGAGCTGAGATCCCTTCACAGGGAGTGACCTCTTGCGCAGAAGTTTGCGTCAGGGTAATAACTTCACTATAGTCGATTACCTTTTGCTTTGCATCGTGGTATTCTGTGGGAATACCCTGCACCTCATTCCACGAGGAAAGAGCCAAGATCCCTTCACCTGGAGTGACCTCTTTAGCAAAGGTTTTTGCCACTATATATTTGTAAAAAGCTATCCGATTCCTTCAACGATATCAAGTTCATTACGTTAAAGGTTTTTCGCCAAAAACCATTCGTAGCCCTCCCTCATTTCAGACGGGTATCACTTAGTATTCATGCTATGTTTGTTGGCCTTCGTCAAGGCATAGTGTATGGTAGCTGCTTGTTACTTTTTTGTTGCATAGATAGATGCGTTGGTTTGGGACAGTCGTACTACTTTGTTGGCCTTCGTCAAGGGTATATACGAGTGGGTTCAAATTAGCCTGGACAATGACGGGTAGAACTTGATATGTGACTTATGATTTGTTGGCCTTCGTCAAGGTCATAAGAGAATGGGGTAAAAATCATATCGGGAGTTTCTAAAGTAACTGAAACTTGCCAGGTATGCGCATACCTTCTGGAGTGTGATAACTTGAGTGGATTCCATCTAGTTATCATGCGATGATAGTTGGATCCCGATTCCTACTGATGAGTTGGTTTACTCCTCGGGTGATTTTAGATGATCCCGACTAATTCTCCTTTGGGTTTGGAGGAGAATTTGAGGATACAGTGGGAGACATCCGGATTAGATAAAGTGATTAACCATTCTGATCTAAGTTAGAGTACACGCTGAGTGTTTCTTTTCTCTCTCTCTATAGCAGCGACCATGGCCCGACCCTAGACTAGAACTCATAAACCAAGTTAACCGAACCTTCTTAAAACACACTGGCTTTTGGATTGTCAGAGTTGCATACTTCATTGCCACTCCTACTTTTACCCTTTGCTTTTCTCCGGAACATTCTGTATCTCTACGAAGATCCACATTTATTGGATATGACCATCGTATAGTTACATACGAACTCGAAGAAACTTGTTTCAGATTTGAGAATGGTTTCCGGTTCTGGAGAAATTGAATAGGACTATTCAGTTGTCTTTTCTTTTTACCTTCTCTCAGGTTGTGAGGGCTCCTAGGATTAGGAGAGGGTACGCCTATTGCGCTTATTGGATAGTCTTCTTTCAAACCATAGACAGGTGACAAAAGGTGGGAAAAGAAGAAAACCAATTAGCCTAAGTGAGGTGTACAGAAGGTAATACGTAAAGACAAATAAAGGGATTAGAAAGAAGGCAGAGTAAATTGCGACCGCTATCATTCACGACCAAACCACGTATATCATCGCCACTCCTACTTCACCTTTGCATTTCTCCAGAACACCCTGTATCACTACGAAGATCCATATTTATTGGATAATCCATCGTATAGTTACATACGAACTAGAAGGAACTTGTTCCAGTTTGAGAATGGATTCTAGTTCAGGAGAAATAGAATAAGAATTATTCAGTTGTCTTTTCCCTTTACTTTCTCTCAGGTTGTGAGGGCTCCTAGGATTAGGAGGATACACCTATTACGCTTATTGGATAGTTTTCTTCCAAACCTTAGGCTGGTGCCAAAAGGTAAGGAAGGAAGAAAACCATTTAGCCTAAGTACAGTATACAGAAGGTAATAAGTAAAGACAAATAAAGAGATTGGAGATATGACAATGAAATATACGGTTACAGTCATGAACCTGGATAGTGGAAGAGGCATTACTAGGAATACCCGGATACCCCTTCGAAACATTTGCATGTTTCAGTTTCACTGTGAATTTTTAATTGAAAACAGATTTCCCAATTAGATTCTTACTCAAGGGTATGTATTTACCAGGTTTGATTCTTACATCTGTATGGTATTACAGATGATGAGTGGGAGTAAGATATTGAGAATTAGGTGATTATATCCTCATTATATCGAAATTCGTTGTAATTGGTGATATTTGAGGAAATCACCTGGGTTTTTGCCGGACGGCAAATATTTGGCTTTGAATATCCGTAGTTATGCACCAGTTTCAAACTGATATATCTGTACGTTTATTTTATAAAGTGGGATATAACTTTTTGAAATTATGTCCATGACATTTACCTATATCAATTGATGGTTAGATAAGGAGTATTCAACAACGGTGTAATTTTTCTTAACCATAGTACAATTTTCAACCTACGACGGACAGGATTTGAGTTATTGAACTCATGAGACTTATACAAAGTATTGTATGTTGTCCAGTGTCCATTAGGACAGAGGGGTTGGTGCTCGTGTTATGTTCTATTTACTTGTGACTTCTCCAGTTTTAGACAAGTATTTCGTGGAAATACAAGGTCCAAGTTTTGAGAAGTTATAGGTACAATAATAAAGTAGAGAACCATGTGTTGCAAGTATCGGGATTCTTCAAGGTGATCGAAGATGTAGATACTTGTGTTTGGTATTCTGTTGATAGTAATGGTTTTGAGAACTTGCTTCTCTTTCAGGTTACTAATATCTGGATGCACTCCTAGTTGAGTAATGCTGATCGACCTCTCTCCATTTAGCTGACATGCACTAGAGACAGCTGCATGATTTGAATCTGATTCTAATTAAATTAGCCTCTGTTTCTATATTGTATATAGAATGGTTCATATCTTAACGATATTATGGTATATGGAGTTGTCCGGCTTATGCTTAAAACCAGACTCTGGACATACTCAAGGCATGTTTCAGTAATGGCAGTTTGTAGGTTATCCCGGGCTATGACGAGGGGTAACTTTCTACCATCTGGAAGACCAATAGTGATATTGTTCTTGACCCGCCACAGTTTTAGCAAAATGGACTTTTTCAGAAAACAGTAGTGGGAGTATGGTAGAACTGGAAGTGATTCCAGAACCACAAACGATTACTGAAAATTTAATAGAACCTACTAATTCAATCGGGTATGACATTCCATTAGCCACTCCGCAGATATGGTGGGTAATCTCAGGCACCCGAGAGGTACTTCGGTCTTCTCAAAGACGGTGACAGGGAGGTTCTTGTTTACCCAGACTTGCCATTGCTGCTGTTCTAGACTAAAAGACCCGGCAGGAGGATGAGTATAGCGTCGTTCTAAACTAGGTTTAGAAGTGCACGTGTGTATGACTCTACCAGAGAGTTGTTATAGTCAGTGGGAGCAACGGAAGCATAATGGATAAGTAGCTTGTGTCTATTTATAGACTAAAGCAGGTATAGCGGAGATAGATCATCTATTTTTGATGTGACAGTCATAGGCTTTGACTTCATCAGAATAGGAGATGGATCTGTTGAGAAGGTAGTAGGGTGTGATGTCCTGGTATTTGGATGACATGCACTTTCTAGGAAGTGAAATTCCTATACTACGATCGGTTATACTATGGTTGTCACACGGTGGTTTCTCCACATTGGATATGGATAACATATCAGACATTCTGGTAACTAAATCTATGGTTTTAGATCTGGATTTGGGTAGTTTCCCAATCTGGGTACTTTGACACTATTCTAAAGATGTTTTAGAATGGACGACTCCTGGCATGGTGGTGTACCTGCAGGTGATGGAGCCACCCTCTCTAAAGGTGTCTTACAGACTAAAGGGGAGAGGGATGTGCATGATTGGCATATCACTTGCTTATGCAATTGAGTTAATCATGAGATGTCAAGTACCACACCAGATGTTATTTTTGCACTGGCTGCAATGAGTTTATATTGATCCAATCCTGGAGAAATGTTGGGAAGCAATTTATGAACATAATTGGATGTTCATGGGATATGGTAACAGCAGCCTCCTTCGGGAGACGGCTGTCATTCCAGGCTTTCAAGGTGACCTTGATGACAGAGTGACTGTCAGAGTTTTAATTTTCCCTCTTTTGAGGGGCGGTAGTTTGGACAGATTGTCCAAGCGGATATTGAGGGAGGCATGGCACAGGATAATGATTAAATTCAGTGGACGATACAGTCTAAAAAGTTTGCTGGATTTGCAGTTCATTTGTGAATTGGTTCCTATCAGATATCCAGACATATTCTAAGACAGGTATTGCTCATTTCGGATGATGGTTTTCTCCGCGAACTTGAGATAAAGAGAGACATAGAAAGAAACATTGGAGCGGATCCACACACTGAGGCTATTTCTCGAACGCAATAGGTTTACAAACGAGCTTTGTGAAACTGATTAGTAGAGAAATTGGGTGTTCGGTATCACACGGCCTGTGAGTATGCGACACCGCAATAATTAGTCTTAAGTGCAAGTGGGAGATTGTTGGCTATAGTGCCCTCAAGTCAATTATTAGATCGCAGGTAAGTGATTGCAATGATTGAAGGAGGACCTATACCGGTAGAACGGTCTTACTCGAGATGATAGTATGCTATCTGGTTTGTCTTTATCATCATATACATGCTTCAGGTGACATTACAGATCACTATTACATGTTGATAGAGCCCATAGGATTCTTGCTTGACTGCCAGCAGTATGATGGCGATCATATACGTGGGAGCTGGATAGTCTATAGGCACATCCTTAAATGTCCCTAGTCGTGGGAGTTTCGAGACTGGGCATCGATACTCCAAAGTATACTAGTGTATACGGATCGAGACCCCGACGAGGGGCGGTGGCCGGTCTCACAAGCCATTGGTGTCAGTTGGTTCACCTAAGATGTATACAGGTGCTTAGTGGGTTATGAATACACCGGACGGACTCGCCGGGAACATGCTAGTTGGTATTATACCTATTGTCAGATAGCAGTTTTCTGGTGACATGTGCACAGGTTAGTCTATCGACCTGAGATCGTCATTTGTCTCGTATGGGCTCACAAGAAAAAAATCAAGATAATAGTTCAATACCGGAAATAGATCGAACTATCAATAACTAGATAAACGAGAAACTCCTCATTGCTTGGCAATCTTCTCGAAGTAATCCCAATTATGCCATTCCAATACCACATGATCTAGACCATGCAAAACTCAGACGTCAGAGCGTTATAGATAATATAATAATGGTAACAACCGGATGCGTGATATAATATAACATTATACGAGTAACCGATATCATGTGAGTAAACAATAACAATAACAGTAATATAACATGCAAGTATAATAAGGCAATCAAATCATGCGGATTCTAAGTGTCCATGTCGTTAAGTTATCTATCTTACATGTATTTGAAACCAATTAATATAATCTTTCAATAAATCAGTCAGGTCGAACCTATGACCTATAGAAAGACGATGCAGGGTGAGAACCAAGAAGTACAAGGAAGGACTATCAAATGATATTAGCGCATCATTCCAAGACATGAGTGTCTATTTCCGCAAGGAGTGGATGAATAATGACAGTGTCACTATTCCAAAACGCGAGTGCCCCTATTAATGTACCATCGAATGATGTTAGCACATCATTCCAAGACACGAATGACTATCTTCACCATATACCGTTGAATAATGTTAGCGCATCATTTCAAGACATAAATGTCTATTTCCGCAACAAGAGGACGAACAATGACAATATCACTATTCCAAGACACGAGTGCCCCTATCGTCGTTTCCTCTCTTTCTCCTTGAGACGGCTCATAACTTTTTTGAGCCGGCTCAACCTTTTTTAAGAGAAAAGCCCACATGTTTAATAATATAACTTCACTCAAATAAATAAATACCTTACCAAAGGTACAGGGTGTTGCACAAATTTATAAAACTTTTGGAAGGTTAAGAGGATACAACAGAAGGATAAATTTGAACCAATCTATTTTCTTAACAAATGAAATTCCTATTTTTTCTCTCTCAAATTCTAACATCAAATAACTGAAGTTAGCTAGAATGTTTTTGAGAAAAAAAAAACCAAAAAACATATTGTCATTTGCTAGCCGGGTTGATCCAAACCGGTCCGAGTAGGGTTCACGGCTCCACGTCGGATTCATGTCAACTAAAAAAGGAGGGTTTAGGGCTACTGGCGTTCTCACTCTTCCTCGCGTTGCCTTCTTCCTCTCACCATCTCCGGCGACCTCTCCCCTCTCTTCTCTTATCTCGTCGCCGCAACCAAACAGACCCGGAGAGATTTTGTAATGGGGATGATGGAGGCAGAGAGATCGGACGGCAGAAACCCTAACCAATTGAGGCCCCTCACTTGTTCCCGCAATCTCCTTCATCGAGCTCATGGCTCAGCTCGTTGGTCCCAAGGTTTTCTCTCAAAAACCTAATTTTTTTTCTTTCTATTTGAGTGTAATTTTCTGAGGTATTTTATGGTTATTGTGATTCTTTGTAATGGTTGTGAGTTTCAATTTTCAGGGGATACAATCGTATTGGCTGCTGTCTATGGACCAAAAGCCGGAACAAGGAAGGGAGAGAACCCTGAGAAAGCTTCCATTGAAGTTATCTGGAAGCCCAAAACTGGGCAGATTGGTATATTCACCATTTCCCTTGTCTCTTTTTGATGCAATGATTGCAATTTTTGCATCGTGTACTTCATCTCCTGAAAATGAACTAATTTTTCCCTCCCTTGTGTGTACCGACCTCAATCGGACTTTGAATGGGTGAATTGTATTTTGCAAGCATGATTAAACCTTAAAAGTTGCTTTTTCTTTCATACACCATACATCCAAGCTACGAAGACTATATTTCTATTTTTTTTGGTGGAACTTCTGTAAAGTAGATTTTGGTAAAACCAAAAGTATAAGCATTCTCAGATTGGTTTGGAATTTAAGCCATTCCCAATGAATGCAACTTTTCAACTATCATTTAGTTACTAAGTTCCATGCTTCAGGAGATTAAGTCCGTAGATTATTAAGATCGATAGTGATCAACCGCCACATAGAAGATTACATCTTTCTTCTCAAAATTTAAAGTTGCTGATGCTTTATATGAATTCTATAGTTTATATGCAACTGCAGAAAAAATATATAGGCGTCTCAGTTATCAAATACTATGTTATGATGGTTGTATGACAATTACGATATAAAATTCAGCCTTGCCATTGATCCTACCGAGAGAAGCCTGGTGGTCAATACTCAATAGTTATGTTAGTTCTAGAAAGAATAATTCAAATGTATTTCATGTGGAGCAGCTACTAGGATTATTGTGTTCTGGATAGTGCGTGCATTCGTTCTCCCTTGAGAACAATCTATTTGAATATCAAGGTAGATTGCTGCAAGAGAATTCACAATAGTTGATTGGATCCTGCTAGGATAGAATGCATCCAAAATAAAATTATACCAGCCAAAAAGCTCATAATATAATTCGAACTGATGCCTATAACGGTCTCATGGGCGAATTTTAAGAAACTTCCTTTCACTTCTGTTTTTCTTTCGACAAAGATGATCAATTCAGGACTGCGAACATATAGGTTTTAGTTGTGGTTTTATGGCTAGAAGTTGTGTTGGGATTGCTGTAATTTTCCAGAGAACTTATATGTTTGATTGTTGAGGACAGGTTGCTCTTTGTTTCCATGAGCTTAAACTATAGTAAAACCAGTAGTTTCACTATTCGCCAATTAACCTTCTAGGATCCAATGTCAGACTCCTGTGTCAATACATTCCTTATCTAAGAATTTTCTACTATTTTAAGTAGCCGGTTGGTCATCTCCATGGAGACTTGTGCGGCAGCTTATTTGTTTTATTTGATGGGGACAGGAGTAGATAGTGATGATCTAAACATAATTTTTTGCTATTTAATGTGGCAGTGTGCCAAGAGAGGACCCTAAACTCGATAATCAAGAGTATCACAACTCTACCAGTACATTATTTAAAAGCATAGTGTCTTAAATACATAAGAAAGTTTCAACAATCTACATCTCCTTTGAAGTCTAGGATCTGAGTTGTTTGTTATTTTGTTGAAATAAGCGCCATATAGATTTCCTTTAACAATGGCTCAACAGTTTGTTTTAAACAGAATGTTTGGAAAGTGCAAACAATACCAATATGGAAATTATATTAAAATCGGGTTGCTAAAGAACTCATACAACAACAACTGCTTTTACCCAAATATTTGAAGTTGGTCACAACAATCCTTTTTCTCTATTTAACTCTTATAACGGGCCATCTCCTCTTTTAAATTTACTCAAGACAATTATGCAGGCGATAATGCCTAGACGAGTTGTTTTTTCCCTTTGTACTAGCTTCTAGTCGTCGAATATGTGTTTTTCAGCTGATGGTCCTAAAATCACTGTTTATGTTTGTAGTTTCATACAACACGGATTATTACCTTTTTCATCTCTCCAGGTTTCTAAAGATCTATTAAATCTTCTATAGGGAAACAGGAAAAAGAGTATGAGATGATCCTAAAGAGAACTTTGCAAAGCATCTGCCTTCTGACCATCAATCCAAATACGACAACTTCTGTCATAGTTCAGGTAGGTACTTGGTTGATGTGAAGTTTCATGCTTTATCTTTGTTATCTATATTGCTATTGCTGCCTATTCTAATTTTGATGCCCTCCTCAAATATATGTGGTATAGCAGCTCTCCGGTTTCTATTATTACACCACTTGTGTATTGGCTATTTATGTTCAAACTTTATTTCATTACTTAAGCAACTATACATGCATGCATGCATGCACGCGCACGCGTGCACACACACATGTATGTATGTATAGCTGTGAGTGTGTGTAGAGGCTAATGCGTCTGCGTTATGCCACAACTAATTGGCTGTGGCCCGCAGACCTGGAACGATGAAAAATAGGGAGAGCCCCCCTGGCCCCCCTTGTTTTAAATTGGGCAGGCCTCACCCAATAGTTTGCTCTCTGCATACCACATAGAGCGGGCCTGGTATTCCACAGGCTCACTAAATTCATATATGTATGTACGTATGTACATACAGTCGTACGTACGTATGTATGTAGGTATGTAGAACTATCATGCAGAATAATATATGTTAGTACACTGCAGATCAATCACTGTATGGCTAAAACAACATGGGTATGTCAGGCCAATAATTTTGAAATGGATCACTTTTGATATTTTATTACTATTGTAGGCAGCATCATGATTCCAAGTTGTCAATTCGTTGTGTTATAGTAAATTGTATACATGTTTCTTAAATGAATTTGTGATTTAATAGTTTGAGATCATAGCACTTGGGTACTTTGGACATTTGGGTTGCAATGGGGTCTGATGACCCAATTATCTAATTATGTTTGGTTTCAAGGTGGATATGAAATTTCTAAGTGATAGCCTATTGGCTGACTAAGTGGTTATGGATCTTAAATGTTGATCAAAGCCCTAAAAAAGATATTGGTGGATTTTAATCTAATAATTTAATATGCGCCATATAACACGCACAGAGAACAAGACGAACAAGAGGATAAGATCTAGAAGGTGGAACTTGAAGAGTGAGAACAGAGAAGTAAGAACTTGATTCTTTTTAAGGATAATGATAAATGAAGTTTGTTGGATATACATGAAAAACTTAATGCTGAAAGTTGAAGTTCAATTTTTGAATTTTGTCAACTTTAAAGATAACTAGCAAATAATTTCAATTTATTTTTATGTACACAGAAATTTGACAGTGAATTACTGCAAATGTTCTTTGACCAGCATACTTTGTGGTTTTATAGTCAAGTCATATATGGCTAGATCAGGTTCTATAGTTGATAGACTTCCTAAAATATTTTCTCTTTCAAATTTTGGCCAAAGATACACACCTATTTGTAAGATGAATGCATTGTAGTGGTGGGCATGAAAAATATTTTCTTCAGGTAGGCCACTTCTGTTGAGGCTTTTTTTGTGTGTGTATTTGTTCTAATTACTTACTGATATAATGTTCATGTTCTAATAAGTTGTTAAATAGCTTAGGTGCAAACCAGCAACATGTGGGTTGGGGGAGCAGATACATATCTGCTTATGTTGCATTTTCTAGAAAGGAGTATGCTTGATATCCGACTCTAAGAATTTCACATTTCCACTTAATGGATCTTGTGGATGTGGAGATTGTGGAGTGACATGAAGGCTCTGTTGGAATTTTGAACATTCAATGTGTTCTATAGATCCCATAAAGGGATTATTAGCTTATATGGATCAATATATCCAGAAGAGTTTTATTTGTAGTTGAAGGGGGCAGTAGTAATTCTTGGAGTAAGATTGGTCTAGTTGGGGTTTTCAGCTTTGTATTTGACCTCAACTAACATGAGTGATGTTAAGGGATTTGTAAATTGAGGGAGCGGAGATTCTAATATATATATGAATGGGCAGAAAATGATGGGGTCTGTTTTTGGCTCTATCCTTGCGGTCTCTAATGTGAGAAACGTAGATGGAGAATAGGCGGATGTAGAAACCTTACAATGTGATGCTTGCTCCATTTGGTGGATCAAGCTTAGGCAGGCAACCTCCCTGGATCAAGGGAATCCTAAATATCTATTTTAAGAAAATGGTTTGAGAAGCTTTATAGAAAAATAAGTTAACTCCTCATACAGTTGAAGTTAGTGTAGTGGTTTGATCCCTATGTTGGGTGTGCAAAGATGAGTTGGCTCAGCTTCAAGCTGAAACATTTTTGTTAGAATCATTTGAATGTTTTCCCGATATAAAATTCTGTCTCTAGTCTACCATGTTCAAGCTTAATTTATCTTGGAAAGTATCACTGTACATCTGATTCTATCGTCTCTTCTTGGAGGTAGATGCATCAGCTGAAAGTTGTAACTTTGTCATCTCATACATATTTAACTGCTTAGGTTTTACATTCAACAACAGACATCTTGCATGGTGCTTATATATCGATATAAAGGTCGTATATGGATGTAGCAATTGAATCTATTAACTCCAAGAGCTGCTTAAGATAGTTGATCCTGTTATTATGCAGTGACATTGGAGCATGGTATCTCTGCTAATTCTTATGTTATCAAATATACCTTTGCCATCTGCTAATTCTTATGAAGATATATCCTTACTGCTGATATTACCATATGTAACAGAACATATCTTCAAATACATCAATTCTAATTTAGCCACATGGTCTTCTTTTTGGCAGGTTGTTGGTGATGACGGTGCTGTATCTTTGACGTTTTCTTAAAATACTGAATGCATTTAACAACTTTTTTGTTGAAATTCTCGGACAATAACTGAGTTTTTTTTATGGTCGGGGAAAATTGTTCCTACTCTAACTGGAAATCACGTCTAGATGCTAGGGTTATCTATATGTATTCTCGCTATTTCTTGCATGACACGAAACCTTTTGGTTGTGTTAAGTCTTTTGGTTCACTTTGTTTTCTTGATGCCTTCCTCAACTTGATAGGTGCAATGGTGCATACTGTCATGGAGAATTTGTTTTCGTTAGAAGTAGTAGTACCCACCTTAAAATGTGTGTACAAATTTCATCAAATGTCACTTGGCTTCCCTTCGATCTAGTTGGGTAGGAGCCTGTTTTTAAGGGTTCTTCCACAAAGTTGTAGTGGTCACTTCTCCTTCTATCAGGGTGTGCTTGTCTTTCAACACTTTCAAATTTGTTACTTGCAGCATGTCCTCTTTGAAGTGTGTAAACGTTTTGCATTAGGGTTTTCTTATAAATGTTCACTCTGCACACATATAATCAATGATTTATCATCACCACCATCAACTTCTCCCATGAATACAAGGAATGGTTTGGTTCTAACCTCATTTTTGTGTCAGATTGTCAATCTGATTTTGATCCTCAGGAGTCCGATTATATGTGTTGAATTGCTTTTTTACAGGGGAGACTAGGACTAGAACGGATCTTGCTTAACAAACCTATGTCATCAGGTTTGGTAGGAAACCTTAGTTACTTGATCACACAGTTAAAATTTTTGAACCAGTAGGAAATTTCAAGGCTTAGAAAAAGTTCACATGAACAGAAACACACTGAGATTTGTCGCAGGAAGTTATTTTCATCTCTGAGGTACAATACACAGGAAACACATGCTAAAACAATCACTTATTTGATAGTTCACAGTAATATTTGAACCTTTTCTTACATGAAAATAATGATAAGATGTTGCATATACCCTTAATTAAAGGCTTTAGATTCTTCCATGTGCCATAAATGCATCCTGTGCAGCACTTGCAGATGCTGGGATTCCTCTGAAGCATCTTGCTGGTAAGTTTTTGTTTGTGTTCATTTTCTACGTCCGTATATGTATTTTTTTTAATCCTTTGTTTCCAATTTTTGCAGTTGCAATCAGTTGTGGTTTAACTGAGAGCGGATCTGTAATCTTAGATCCTACCTCATTAGAAGAGCAGGTAGCTTTAATTTCTTCACGGGCAGCATTATCTTGTACTTGATCTTTGGATACAACACCAAGATGTTTAATGAGTTTGAACTACTTGTATGGATAATCATGTAGTGGTTGACTGGTAATATAGTAATATCCAGTAGTTCTGCCAACACCTGCTTGCCACTTGATGGATTGAATTTCTATTTTAATTTTCCATTACTTGTTTTAACTTGCTATCTAATATCAATGGCTTTGCTTTTGCTTCATAATAGAATTACCACAAGCCTGTTTCAACATTTCGGCCATATAAAAGTTCTTTTCTTTTTTCTTCCATTTTGCTCTATTAAAGGCTGTGCATGTGATAATGCTTTGAGTTTCTCTTCCTGAAATCCATGCTCTCTTTTTGTTCAATGATGGAATGAATGACCATTGAATCTCTTATTTTATATAAAAAAAAATATTTTCCTACAAAGGCATTCTTTACTGATGCAAGAAACTAATTCTTTGGCCATACCTGTCATTATAAAAACAACTTTAAGAATTTCTATTAATCTAAATATACGCCATATAATAAAAAGTCCAGTTGTTTCCTTTAACCTTGTACTACCATTATGATGATTTCTAACTTGTTGTTATGGTAATTTGGCAGAAACTATTGGCCTTTGCATATTTGGCATTTCCAAACTCGCCTCAATCGGTCCTTCCTAAAAGTTCATCAACCAATGAAACCGAGCCTATCGAGCATGGAATAATAACATCTGTTACCCATGGGGCAATGTCTGGTAAAGTTGCCACACTACTTTTCAGAAATTTAGCTGTTTCCCCTCAACATATGTTAGGTTATGTGTGTGCGCGCACGAATATTATCATCAAGTTATAATTAACAGATACTTGTACCGAGGTTTTGAAGCTTGTAGGAAACCAACCCGTTTCAGTTCTTTTGGCATCCAAAACAAGAAAAATGATGAAAAGGCCTTTCCTTATATGTAAAGAGAACAAAAAAACTAAATTATACCAACAGAGTCAGGATAAAGAATGGAAATCTGTACAAATTGGATTAACTCTGACTTTTTAAATAAGAACTACAGAAAGGTAGAATGAGAAAATGAAGTTGAGAAGAGGACCAAGAGGTAGAAAGGAGAAGGGAAGGAAAAATTACATACCTAGTGTTTCAGCCCAGCACCACTTTATTGCATCCTTGTGCACCATAGGCCCCTTTCTAACCACACCCTACGGTTTGGTGGTATCTGTATGCGGGGTTGGATTATTAATGTGTGGGACTTGTTTGGGTTTAAATGATTGGATTACAACCTGACTTGTAAATTTTTAGCTATGACAACTAGAGGTTTTGAACTTGGTGTGGGTTGAAGGGTCTATAATGGTTGCTTGTTTGGAAATAGGGTTTACATTATCTGCGTCCAATCTATAGGGATGTGGAAAACGAAGGTTTGCATATATATACCCCTTGATATTTATTGTATAATATCCATAATTAAGATTGATTTATTTATTTATTTTTATTTTATTTTTTAATTAAGATTTATTTAAATGAGCAGATTTTGCATATATACATCTCTAAATCCCCCACCACACACACACACACACACACACACACACCCACAACATTAGTACTTTAACCTCAAGCCGCAAAGTCACAAACTGTTATATTGTTGAGAATATTATTATTAGGCTAAATTTTAACTTGCTACCATGAACCATAGGCACTTTCCCCAAATGATACCATGAACTTTCAAAAGTATAAAAAAATGATGACGTTAACGGAAAATTACAAAATTACCAAAATACCCCTCCTTTTTTGCAAATAGTCTTTTTTATTATATGAGGGGTATTTTGGTATTTTTGTAATTTTCCATTAACGCCGTCAGTTTTTTTTTCATACTTTTGAAAGTCCATGATATCAAGCCATCATTTTGAAAGTTCATGGTATCATTTGGGGAAAGTGGCTATAGTTCATAATAGCAAGTTGAAATCCAGCCTTATTATTATTCTAATTTTTTTGCGCATATAAATAATCTGAATATGGTGTATTCTTGAATCCTGATAGCCGATGCTTATGAACTCTCACATAGTGCTTATACTATAACTTGAATATTAATGAACATTAATTTTTTCGACTTGTCCTCTCTCTCTCTCTCTCTCTCTCTCTCACACACACACACACACACACACACACTTACCTCTATGGAAATCGAACATTGCTGGGTGTCTAGTTTCTTATTCTATACGTTTCTGGTGAATTAGGATGTATGGGCTTGTGTATGGGTACCTTAATAGGAAGGGGGGGAGGGGGGGGGGAGATAATAAAACATTGAATATTGAAGTTGAACTCAACTCATTCCCATTGTAAGCAATTGCTTAAGGTATCTGCAGCAGGTAGTTACATGAACCACAGACACACTGCATAGGTCCTTTCCATGTTGATGGCAACCTGCAAAATGACGTGATACCATATAAATCATCATATTTGGCCTCTCTATGAATAAAAATGTGAGCTGGTTGATACCATTTGCCACTAGTATTTTGGATACGTCCGTTTTGTCTGACAAGTTACATAAGCACTTAACTCTTTCTTCACTGCTATTATAGTTATACTCATGGCAGCACATCAGATTTAACCGTTAAGCCCAAACACATCAGTGGATCATTGTGTTGCATCTTCTTGGTGATTGACATCAGGATTCAAATTGTTAATTACTTATGTTTGATGCAAAAGAATTAGGCTAAATTGCACAAAACCCAAACTTTCATCTTTTTTGCGATAACTCCCTCAATCTATGTAAAATAGAGGAAACTCCCTTGATCTGCCATCCCCGGTTGCAGGAAACTATCTTAAAGTTTTATGCCGTCTGCAAATGTTACTAAAAGGAGCCACTACTAGAAGGAGCCACGTCATCAAAACATTAAATGTATTTCCCATTTTACCCTTGGTTTATGCTTTAAAACACATGTGAATCCTTTCCCTTTCTATTTCATCTACTTTTTAGATTTTTACCCTGTCTCTCTCTAGCTTATCTTGATCTAGGGCTCCTTGTCCACTTTTTCTTTGCCCTATCATGGAATCTTTCTAGCTTATCATGGAATCCTTAACAAGATAACGTCAGGCTTGATTACATTCCATACTGGAACAAAATTAGATTCCAACATAATGGTAAAAAAAATTCAGCATTTTGAGGAATCTAGATCATATTGCATTAGCAAACCTAAACCACAGACAACACTAGTTACATTTTTCCAAGAAACCCAACTAAAAAAGCAAAATTGCATGTTTGAAGAAGAAGAAGAGGATCCATGCTACTATGGTAGTTTGAAGAAGAGGAGGACATGGAGTCCTAGATCAAGATAAGCTAGAGAAAATCTAAAAAGTAGATGCAGTATAAAGGGAAAGAATTCACATGTGTTTGAAAGCATAAACCAGGGGTAAAATGGGTCCTACATTTAATATTTTGATGACGTGACTCATGCTAGTAATGTTTGCGGATGGCATAAAACGTTAAGGTAGTTTCTTGCAATCGGGGATGGTAGGGAGTTTCCTCTATTTTATGTAGATTGAGAAAGTTATCGCAAAAAAGATGAAAGTTGGAGATAGTTTAGAGCAATTTATCCAAAGAATTATGAGGAAACAAAAATGCACTTAAATAACCTATTATCACATTGTTCGGTTCCATGTGTACAAATGCTTTTCCGTTTGCCGTCATATTACCTTCCATGAGTCCTTCCTGTTACCTAACTTTTGTTCTCATGTTTTGCACTCTGTACCTCTCGGCAAATTTCTTAAGAACTCATCATACAAGTTTATTTCTTCAATCTAGTCCAAAAAAAAAAAAATTATTTCTTCAGAACTCATCATATATGTTGCCACAGAAAAAGAAAAATATAACATTCATATGGGAATAAAATTAATCCGTCACTAAGGAAATAAAATTGACCCCCTTTTTCCCTCTTGCTTTGCTTTCCAGTGCGAGACTATTTCAACTGCTTGGAACGTGGGCGTGCTGCTTGTGTAAAGATGTCAGATTTTCTTAGGAGAAATGTTCAGTCGCAAGTCTCATAGGATTCTTAAAAAACTATGTAGATTTCGATTTGGAGATCAGTTATTAGAATGTGACTTGCTAAGAGTGTTTCTAGCCCCAGATCAAGAGATCCAGTTTTGTAACTGTCATTTTTGTTGTCCAATATAAGAAATTCAAATCCAAGCCCTCCCTTCAAATTCTTGTTTATTTTTATTACTCTATGGGTAGAGCATTCGTGGCCTATTTTCTTACGAAATGGCTGGGCTTATCAAAATGGTGAAGCTTGTGTTGTAAGGTGGGGGTTTATGGACTTAAAAGAAATGCAGCAGTGATGCTTCGTTGCTTGGTTTAGAAACTTTTTGTATGGACTTTTCTTTGATTTTGATCCAGCTTCATATGATCATCCTTTGATTACTTGTGATTAGTGGTTCATTTGTCAAGAGGAATGTGTGTAGATAGCAATGTGGTCATGATTTTACTACAAAATGTGTGTTGTATATTACCTTTTTTTTTCATTCCTTCCCTTTATGCAGTTCATTGGTTACCAACTTCTACATAAAGGTCATGTTAAACTATGATCTAGATCTGTGTCAAGTCAAAGACTCAGATATTTCTGTAGGTAATCGACTTCTGTTACTTCTTCTATGGTGGATGAAATGTAGTCAAATTAATTCACCACTTATTTTGTTGAGGGAAGAAACAACTAAATTTGTTTGCAGGTTTATTCACGGAACATTAGTATGATATATTTGGAGCTATTTTATCGTTTGTAGATTAAGTTGAGTGCGGATCCGTTTGGACGTGTTTGTGTTTTCTCAAATTCACGAACTTTTTCTTATGATGTTATTTTAACGGTATGTGCCGTTCAAGTTGTTTTGCACAAATTTAGATAGTGTCTGAATGAAAAACCACGTTGATTGAAAGTGTTTTGCATGTGCGAAATATGGGGGTTTATTTCAGCTTGCAATTTTTTAAATTTTAAAACTAGATTTTACACATGCAAAACACTTCCAATCGATGTAATTTTATAACGGATTTGCACTCAGATTAAGTTTATACATTTAGGTTTTTATCTTTTGATTTTCTGGGATTCGGATCTGCTCCTCAGATAGGGTTCATTAGCTGAATCTCATTCAGCCATCCATTTAAGATTTAATTAATCCAGACCGTAAAACAGATAAGCCGCGGGTCCCTGTATATTTCTTACGAGTCCGGGAGCAATTCTCATGAGAAATATATTGGGCTCCGCAGTTTATTTGTTTTACGGCATGGATTAACTGACTTTTAAATGGGTGGCCGGATGGGTTCAGCGAATGAATTCGCCGAATCTCATCAGAGAAGCAGATCCGAATCCTTTTATTAATATAATCTTGCTCTATTTTTAATGTCATAGAGCATACATAAAATAGGGAACATAATATGATAGAAAACGAAACACAATATTCTCAATTTGATGTGCTAAGAAAATCTCCCTTCTAAATAGAAACCTAATTAGCCATATCGGAAATATGATATTCTAATAACTTATTGCCTTTAACAAGTACATCAAGAATTAAAAGTAATTGGACAAAGAATTTGTAATCAGACAAAGAAGCCATTTATTCCTTAAGTGCTATATTGTGGCACAAATACTGGAAGGAAAAAAGGATGCTTTTAATTAGACACAAGTCATACTAAAAAAGAGTGGCTGCTGTGTTAAAAAAAGGATGCTTTTAATTAGACACAAGTCATACTAAAAAAGAGTGGCTGCTATGTGTCAAATAATAACATGGGTGCTCTAGAGCAATCTCAGCCATATATCCTACATATAAAGCACGTAGAATATATCAATATCAAAGGACCCTGTTTTACACAAATCTCGTTCATTTCTATCTTAGATGAATCTGGACCGTTGGATCTAATAATATATGTGCTATTATGCCTCTAATAGCAGCCACTCCGGATCACATACGCATGGAGACACACGGTCTATATTAATATATTTATATTTTTGAAAAGCCAAATATGAATAGAACACCGAATGTAATGTCTTATTATAAAGAAAATACTTCTTTAATTTACTCGCATCCAACCTACATATCTTCTTAAATCTCTATTCCACAAACAATCAAGGGAGTAAAATAATTGGGTTTTTATCTATAAACCCCTGCAATCTTTTATAATTTATAGACCCTCCCTAAATTTTGTATTTGTATATACCCCATATCCTATTTGTTGTTCAAAATTCCGCTTCGCTCCCAAAGTGTATATACACAAAGTGGACATTAGCATAGTTAATGCCAATCCTATTATATTTATCTAATAATATCAAACTTAACCCTTTATTTTCATTGTTAAACACTATAGCGGCTGCTGATTTTTTAACTAGCCAAGATCTTCAAGTTTACCACTGTTCATTATTAATGTGGTTGTATTCAAACAACATGAATATGATTATATAGTGAATTGTTGATAAAATTGAGAAATTTGGATAAACTAAGAGAATATGTTGATATTAAAATAAAAATAATTAAAAATAAAAAAAATTATATTCATTTTCCATGTTTGTTTTGAAATAGGCTTAATAGATTTTGCAACATGATGAAATGGTGAAGTTCTAAGCAAATATCGATGAAAAAGCGCTTTTTATAACAGCTCAAAAGATTTCAAGGGTTATATATAAATACCAAAATTATAAGTGGGAGTATATAATTATTGAAGATTGCAGGAGGGTATTACAAAAAACCCTAAATAATAAAAGGGTGAATTGCCGATACACCCCATTATATTCCTTTCCCCCTTCTTTTCAAGTATGAGCTCATAACCCTAACTAATAATTCAATGGAAAGAAAATCTTAGCAAAATCAACTAATGAAAATGATAATAAAATAAAATTGAAAAATACTCATCTTGAATTTCTTTTCCTCCCTTCTTGAAATTAACGAAGAGAATATGTAAACATCAAGCTTTTAGATTAGGGTTAAAAATTTAAGTACTTTCAAGATAATGGAAAAAAGTTTGGAGGCGTAATGGAAGAAAATACAACATCAATCTTTTAGATTATGGCTAAAATATTATTATTTTAGGATTAAAGATTGGTTTTTTTTAGAGTAGAAGAGAAGAAGAAATGGTTAAAATGAGTATTAGGAAAATATCTATTTACCATAGAGAGTGTAAGTGCTTATTATTATAGTTTATGGGATATAAGTGCCCAACCCCATATAGTTTCAGGGTCTATATACAATTTACCCTAATAAAAAACAAGAGCTTGGCATGGTTGTCTAAATGTCATCAAATAGAGAAATTATAGGGTAAAAACAAGTGGAGGAAGTAATGCATTTATAAAAGAAAAGTAAAAGTAAGACGCTTTCTCACTACTACAATAAGGATTAATGTGGGTGTAGGAGCGGGTGGTCGAGTAGGCGGAGGTATCGAGGATCGATTTTACTGGACAGAACGATCCAATGCTGCTGATCCCAGTCCTAGACGCCGCACACAGAGGGCACCACGGAGGTTGGGAGAGAGGCCGGGGACTGGGTCCTAGCAGGGCCCATATGAGCTTGGACTCTACTCCGGCGGTTATTTCCCCTATCCCCATGAGCGACGTCTAGAGCAAGATATTGCCACCTTGAAGATCACCGTCCAGGAGTTGAATGAGATGATGGTATGTATACTACTTAATAGTAAAATATTATATCATATTATAGATAGTAACATATCCAATATTAGTAGCCTGAGCTTATTTGGTTGTAGACTTAGCTTTAATTAATCTTAGATTGGAGTTTCGCAATAACCTGATAATGATATGAATTCGACTAATACACAGTTCTTACTCATTTATTACACACAAAATTGAACAGATACGACATGGTGCTTCGGTTGCGGCTCCACATGCATCTCCTTCGGCTGCGGCTCCGCAAGACACTAGCTCGGCTGCGGTTGCGCAGACCACTCCTGCAGCTCCACGGCCCGATCAGACTCCCGCACAGTCTGCTCCTTCATTGGTCGAGTTTTTGACGACTCAAGGCTGCACCGAGGAGCAGATACGCCAAATTACGGCCATTATCAGAGGTGGAGGAGCGGGACCGAGGTAGGGTAGCTTTTTTTATATTTTAAGCATGTATGATACATATTGTATATATTTTGGACGATATTGGTGGTATTTGCGTGTTCACGATGATTTAGATTGATATCGTATTCTGTTTGTTGATTTCTTTTATATTTTATGCATGAGATGTTGATTATGAATACTGCGGTATTTGGTTATATGATGTATTTATTGTTGTGTACAGGGCGAGGAAAAAACAGAAAGCCCTTTTTTTAAGAAAAAAACTTGATATTTTGTCCCTACGGATTAATCCATAGGTCCATATTTTAGGATTAATCCGTAGGTCCAACCTTTGCCTCTACACAGTTAGCCGTAGGGGCAAAATATCAGAATACCTGACATTTTGCCCCTATGGACTCAGTAATAGGCGTTACATTTGCCCCTACGACTATATCCGTAGGGGCTTTTATCTGTCCCTACAGAATACTGGGCTTGAAGATGGACCTACGAAGATATACGTAGGGGTTGATATCTGGACCTACGGATAACTTCGTAGAGGCGTGAGGTTGTCCCTACGGATATCTCCGAAGGGGCAAGTATTTTATTTTATAAACCATTAAATTAAATAAATATTTTGTCCCTACGTAATACACCGTAGGTACATAGGTCCCTACGGAGTAAACCGTAAGGGCAAATATTTATCTGTAGGGCATGTTCAGGGCCAAGACTTGCACCTGCGGCCATTGCACCTACGGTTTCGTGCCCCTACGAATATATCCGTAGGGGCAGTGGTTTGCGCCTACGGATAAAACCGTAGGAGCAACCCCTTATTGTAGTAGTGTATGCTGATTTTAATATTTTAATTTTCAGAATTTCGATGGTTAAGTTTTCTAATTATATTCATCTCCTGTGTAAACCTGTTGGCAATGACAGTGATTTCTGTTTTCGTTGTGCCTTAAAGAAGCTGATTGATTTGATAATTACCTGGAAATCAAAAGTGACGGGGATCTGGAAGCCCTCTTACCACTTGAGGTGGAGGCACGGTTATCTACCTAGACTTTGAAATTATTTTGAGGTTTTTGAGTCATTAGTCACGTTAGCAGTTGTGGGTCGTGTGAAGTAAAGTTCAACACATCCACTGGATTAATGTACGGATTGAGGAATGCTTCATATATAAGTGAGCTTACCCAAATAATAAGAAGGGTAAATTTTATGAAGCATCATCAATTATCAAACTTTCATGGTTTCATTGAACTTTGAAAACATCATACACCCCCTTGAGCTAGTAATGTTGTATGAAATTGTTAGTTTCTTCAACTCATTTAAGGCATGAGTGGATTAAATAACACCCAAATGACCTTATACGTGGATTGAATAGCCCAACTAAATATGTTATTTTTGGGGGAAATATCCTTATTAAAATATCCTTCAATGGAATTTTTAAAGTTCAATGGTGCTATCTCAAAAATCTTGTAAGTTCATGGTGCTTTATGAATTTACCCTAATAAGAAAATGGGAGCATATCAATAAAACAATACTGGTAAAACCAACCCTGTAAGATATTTGGAATTGCTTCGATCAAGCTTCGGATTTTTGATGGTACTTGATTTCTCTCTCTCCCTCTCTTCTCTACATTTCCTTGATTATGTTGTAGGTAATTGTCCATTGTCCACTTCTCTTCTCTACATTTCCTTGATTATATTAGTTTACTATTCGATATCTTTCCATTGCTTGATTATGCATCCATAGGTTAGGTTTCATTTCATCTTAATGATATAGTGTCAATGAATAATGCTTTGCATTGCCTCTTTCATGCATCGGTTTATCGTTTTCTTCAAGGTTTAGTTTGCTGTCTTGAAATTTTAGATAGCTTATTTGCATTGGGGGGGGGGGGGGGGACACATATTTGCATTGTTGGGGGGGGGGGGACACATGTTAAATGCAACCAACATACCTGCCAAAAATAAATGAAGAAATAAATAAGTAAAACAAATCAAGGGGCAGCGTATATTTACCTTTAAAAGACAGGAAACAATGACTTACCACCTTAAAACTAATTTTAGGAAAGAATACCCTGATCATATTAAAATTAATTTGATCTCAGGAACCATGTGGGAAACAAAGCTGAATACAAATCTACAATCATGCAATGACCGACATATTTTGTTACTCCGAAATTAAATTATTAATCTATTATTGCGATTACTTAACTCAATGATCAGCAGAGATATCGCCTGATTTCTATTTGGGGAGGCAGGAGGATGCCCATGAATTTTTCATCTGCTTGTCGGACAAACTCCATGACTCTTGTCTTGACCCCAGTTCCAAAGACAGTTGATCATCAATGGACAGTGTCAGCATTGTCAAGCAAGTATTCGGAGGTCATTCTATGAGTCAGGTATCCTTTTGATCACATAACCCTGTTGGATATATGAATTCAAACCGTAGTTCTGCCTCGTTTCGTTCCTTTCACTTATATAGTTCCTGTTTCCTCATTCAGCTGCGATGTTGCAAGTGTGGTGAATGTTCCAACACACCTGAACCCTTTGGCAACATCAGCTCAGAAATTTCTGATGCAGACACCCTCACGGATGCTCTCGAGTCGTACACCAAGTGGGAAAAGATTGATGATCAAAAGTTGACCTGTGACGGCTGCAAAACTCAAGTGTTTAAGGAGAAACAAACAAAGATTGGCCATGCTCCAACAGTCCTTTCCCTCAGTCGTAAGAGATTTAGGAACCATGGACAATATATTCACAAGCTTGGCAAGTTTGTTGAGTATCCATTGGAGCTGGATTTAAGGCCCTTCATGAGCTGCCCAAATGATGAAGTGAGTGCCCCTCTCGTTTTCTTTCAATGTGAAATATACTCTACTAGCTTTTAATGTTCTTGGATTCCTTTATGGCAGGAGCAAACTAAGTACGATTTATATGGAGTTGTGGTTCGCTGCGGTAATAGTTACTCTGGGCACTATTGCAGCCTCATCCGCTCCTCTCCAGCAACATGGCACTTAATGGATGATTGCAGGGTAAATATACTGCAAATTGAATTTCACTAGAACTTTCACGATTTTGAATGCAACAAATTACTGAAAGGATCCTTCCTGAATCTTTTCTTATCAGTATGGCTTTAAATTGATCGGTGATGAACAGATTCATTTGTTAAAGTTTTACAGAGTTATAAAATGTTGAGGAATTTCTTCAAAATAGCTGTAGAATTTTTCGGCATTTTATTACAAAATTGCTAATGATCCGCCTTTTGTTGTAATTGTCTTTCTCAAGCTGTGCATCGCTGGATGTTAGAATCTGGAAATAGCAATTTTACTCTTTTATTTTTTTGCCTGCATTTGTTTCTATGTGTTTGAGGAACTTTTGACATTTTTCATCCCAGCTGAAGGAAGTTTCTGAAACCAGTGCGCTATCGGAAATGGCCTATATCCTCTTCTATATAAAGCAGGGCTCCTCGCCTTGGTTTTCTAGCTTAATGGAGGAGGCCATAGGTTCTTTGCCCTTGTATGCGGAGAATCCAGATCTCAAGGATGCTTCGTCGAATATTGTTCTCTCTCTCTCTCTACTGCTGAAGAAACCACTAGCAGTAACTGCAAGGAAACGTTTGAGGGAGAAGAAAAACCCGGCCCATGCCCTGTTGTTTCTTTTGAATCTGCTACAGACAATTCTCCATGTACTTCCCCAGATGCTGTGAAGAGCCAGTTTCAATCAAAGAACTCAAAAACAACAAGCACTGACCAATTTAGTAGTGCTCCCATCGATATTTTTGCTGATGATTTCCTAGGTAAGGTCTCCCGAACCAAATCCTTGTAAGGAAATGTATTTCTGTAGTTTCCTTTATAGTTTTACTTTTCTTGTATATTAATAGATTCTTTTATTTGATCACATATTATCGACCAGAGCCTTGACTCTATTTATATCTTCCATTTTTCTTTTTATGTAAGATAAATTGCCGCGTAATGGTGAAAAGGAGAACAACCTGACTTGTTCTTTTCCAACAAGCGAGCCGCTGAACAGTTCATTGGAAAACATGGCTGGTCCCCAAAGGCATGCTAAAGATAAGTTTCTAAGCCAGAGCTCTCCTCTCGTTTCGAAGCCTCAACCCCTTAATAATAAGAAGAGACGGACAATTTAAGCTTGTATGTGTCTCCTTTAGGCCTTCGCCGGAGACTCAGTTTTGGTTCAGTAAGTCATATTGACTGATAATTGGATTGTGTTTGATAGCTCGTGCAGACTTTGCCTACTTTTGATATGAAGAAAGAGGTCCTAAGCAACAAGGAACAAAAGAGGGATCCCTCTTTTGTTCGTTGAAGCTTAGGATTGTTTTTTAATGTGTTGCTTAGGAACACTTTCCCCTTTTGATACGTACGTTGTTAAACTTAGGCCTTCTAGTTCAGATTGTATAGCGTCTTCTCGGGTTGATATATTTTTCCTTGACTTTTATTGATTTCCCTCTTTTGTTCGTTGCAGCTTAGGATTGTTTTTTAATGTGTTGCTGAGGAACACTTTCCCCTCCCCTTTTGATACGTACGTTGTTAAACTTAAGCCTTCTAGTTTAGATAGTATAGCGTCTTCTCGGGTTGATATATTTTTCCTCGACTTTTATTGATTTATCATACAGAACCACTTGTGGTGGTCCTGTCTCCATCTCTTGCCCTTCAACATTATGATCTGTTGGATCTCTTGCCCTTCAATTATATCATTCTTTAAAGCTCTCTTAACAGCAAAAACTTACTGATTGTGCACAGCATATAGAAGTGGTGCAATCACCATGTAAAAGTTTTGAAGTATTTAAAGTTGAGGGAGTGATAGGTTTTTTATAGGTACATATGGACTTTTGATACAAGTGCTTCCAACAAGGAGACTCAAGCATTGTGGGTTTACTTGTGGTGGTTCTGTCTCCGACATTATGATCTGTTGGATCTCTTGCCCTTCAATTATATCATTCTTTAAAGCCCTCTTAACAGCAAAAACTTACTGATTGTGTACAGCATATAGAAGCCGTGCAATCACCATGTAAAAGTACATATGGACTGTTGATATAAGTGCGTCCGTCCAACAAGGAGACTCAAGCATTGGCGCAATGTCTCTGATACCATGTTAACGTTTCGAGAAGAGTTAAAATTAAAGTAGAGTTGGAGGAGTGATGGACTTTTTACACATAGGCTTTTGATATAAGTGGGTTCCAATAATAAGACTCAAGCTTGTTGAGATTTGTCCATCTTATATCTTATACACATATGTTTCTTTTATTGTTTCCAATATGAGACTGTCTTTAAAGTTTCCCCATCATTTCATTTTACTTTCAACACTCCCCTTCACGTGCAACCATCATTTTTTCTTGGAGTGGTTGTCACGTTGAAAGTAAGAGTTACGCAACCACACTTTTTCTTGGTGTGGTTGTCACATGGAAAGAACAAGTTTTGGATCGAGCCATTGGCTCTGATACCATGTTAAATTTTTTAAAGTAGAGTTAAAGTTATTTGGGGAGTTAAGAGTAGTTTTTCTTCTGGTAAATCCAGGTGCTTCCTGCAATCGTAAATGTTGTTGGTGTGATGATGTTAATGTCATGGCTCACTGTTGAGATCTGTTACCTATTGTTGTACCATATGATTAGTCTTTCATTTACTTATTAAGGAAAATGTTTCCATTAATTAGATATTGAGATATAGGGGAATGATGTATAATTTACCTTTCTTTATTGTTATGATGAAAACAGCTTTATGAAACCGGAGTTTAATCTAGTACCTGTTGCTATATATTATGAAAAGTTGCGAGTCAAAAGTTGTATCCATACTCCATACTGCATACCTCGTGTCAAAAGTTGCGAGTCCCATTGTACTCCTATGTGAAAGCCGTTGGTTGTCTGCCCCAAGCAAGCGCTTATTAATAATCCGATACCAACACTGTTCGATACCGAGTTATATTAAATTTACCATTTGATTAGCAAGGTTCTAGTATTAAGTTTATAGATGAGATAGTGGATTTTGTAATTGATTATTGAGTTATGATTTATTCGACATCATTAATTGCTCAAATATAAATAAAAAAAATATTATGTTTCTTTTTCCTAAGCAAGACCATTTTAGACCCTGTTAGTTGCTAAAGAATTTTCCAAACAATATAAGATCCAATATTTTTGAACCGAGATAGCCGATACAGTCGAGATGACCAATTCCAATTCCAAAAGTCACCTTCCAATACCGATACCGGGACTCTAAACCTTGGATCTATGCTACAAAATCCATGTTTGGGTTGCTATGGCGATATGTGTAGGCCTTCCATGGCTCTCCAGAGTTTAGAGTGGTGTTTGGCAAGAAGGACATGTACCGAATCTTTCGGACTCTGAAACTGAGGAATTTTGTGCCTTTGAGCTTTTGTACATGGATAATGTAGGTTTGGAATCTCGTAGTGTTCACTCTGTGGTCGTCGATAATGGATAAAAGCTGACCATGGACTTCGAGAGTGCGAAAGAAGAAGAAGAAGAAGAGGTGGACGGAGGCAAGAGAGAGAATGGTAGCCAGGGAATCAAGCAACTAAGCGTCGTGAGATAGGAGAGGAGATTGCTTCATTATATAGGCTTTCAAATTGCATTTGATATTTGGAAATAACATTGAGAAAGCAGGCAAAGTACCGCTGCACCAGTAGAGATTTGGAAAAATGACAACTGAAGGAATGGTACTGGAATAAAGTACCATAGAGTTATTTAAAATGGTGGTTCATAGGATGCTGTTATTTGATCCAAGAACCCTGGAAATATTCGAGTAGCTTTTGGTTATGTTACATATCTTAATGACCACTACTTATTTAGTTATGCATCATAAGCTTTTGCATAGACACGGATTCATTGGGCTTCCCTGGCGTATGGAATACAGTCTAATGCAATGCAACAACTACATAGTTTTTATGTTTTGTCCAATCCATTAGCTTATTATTTATTATTATGGATTAGAACTAGTGATTATCCAGATGCTTATGTCTTCCTATCTTATTTCTCACACTGTACTCTCATGAACCGGAAATGGCATGTGACTGACACTTGAATCAGGTGAAGTCTATAGGACCCCACCGTAACCCAAGTAAGTCAAAACCTAGGAATCTAAAATATTTTATTTAAGAAATATTTGAGGTGAAGTTTTGAAATAGGTTTATTAAAATGAAATCTAGTTTGGATTGAAATATAACAAGTTTGATTTAAAATATGTTCGTTGTTTTCAAAATCGAACAGCACATTCTTTGCAAATTTTGAAGAAAACCCTATATAATATATATAATATAAAAAGTATCCCCACACGGGAGCTAGCTCACGCCTATACGGTGCCCAAGGCGAAGAATAACAAGTGGAAAACAAAAGATACGTATATAAGCAACTCAAGTCGACTCCACACGATTCCGACACTCAAAACAATACATATATAAGTCTCGTCTCTAAGTCGTGGATTATACAAGTGGTTGATGGAGTTTTTAACTAGATCCAAGAGTAAATATTATACAAGAGGCGGTTACGATATAACCGTGTAACCCACCTATCAAAAGAAATCACCCGAAAAAAGAAAGATGTGCCATCAAGCCGCTACGATCCGAGCGGTTGGTTATGCAAAAAACTAAGGCATAACGGGGGTGAGTTACTAACTCGTGAGTAAAAAGATATCACAAGATAGAAATCGCATGAACAACGACCTATCTAAGTCATAAAGTATAGTACTATAAGCGCATCCCAATGAATTGCGTAAACAGGTCATATATAGCATGCATCCAAGTAAGCAGATAAAGTAGCCGAAAGATGTATGTATGTAAATCGTTTTAAAATAGCCGTATGATATGTATACCGCGGCACAAGTAGCGGACGATGATTTATGAAGCAATATATGCATTTGTTTAAAGTATACGTCACACCTTTTAGAAATGATTTAAGAGGGTTTCTTTTTGAAAGTTTCTTGTGTCGTCATAGAAATAGGGAGACTATAGATCCTTTGGAAACCTTTTTAATGTATACCGATATATGAAAATAGTATTTCAGATACTGTTTCTAGGACGGTCCTGTTCGGCTACAATATAGTATAAACCATCTTATCTGTTCAGGGCATCTATATTGATCCCTCGTATATATCATACATATCAAATCCATGTCAATCATCGACACTCGAAACACATCACAAACAGCATCATCATAAAATCGTGTCAATCATCGACACATAAATCTCATGTGTTTCGTTAAGCGTTGTCCTTTGGATCAGCCCTTTTTTTTCTCATATATAAACCCAAGTCTAGTCACCGTGCTCAAGACTATCACTTGTCGGTATCCTCCACATATCCGCCGTGATCCGTCTCGTACCCGTAATCGTTTGCATCTCCAACTCGATTACCAAATACCACCAAAACCAAAACCAAAACCCGTCCACCCGATATCCGTAATCATCTACATCCTCAATTCGATTACCGGATATCACCAAAACTCAAATACATGGAAAACTCAGGATGGACGTATCATCATCATCAAATCAAGAGAAAACCGCACTTTAAAAACATACGTAATGTTTTATAAATTATACCGCGGCTTCTCAAATACATCGAAAATATCAAGTCCATAAGGACACGATTCATAATTCATCTTTGTCACAATTGGTAACAATCTTATACGAATATCCATGACAATGGTATTCGTATATCAAAATCATCAAGTGTCATGCATACTAGCATGGATAACTAGAACATGAATAAGCACGGCGGTTTCTACTGTATCATGACAATACTAATGATGTGTAGTATAGCATACGCGTCTGTGATTGTGTAACATGGTAATCATTAGTAGTTGTGCAAATGTTTTATCAAGTGTGTTCGTATAAGAATAGTTCTCAGTTCCCATCATAAACATCAATATCATAATCGTCAACAATGTATCATGCACCATCCTTCAGTTGACGATTAAATATTCAGATATATCGATCAATCACATTCATATAACGACATCAATATGGATATAATTAGAACACTATCAAGCATGGCAATTCTACAGTTTCATGGCAGTACCAATGATGTGCAGTGTAGTATACGCGTCTGTGATTTTTCCACATGGAAATCATTGGTTATTGTGCAGTGTTATATAAAGTGTTCATATAAGCGTGGTATCATAAACTAAATATACGAAGTATCTACGATCGAATAATATAAACGTAGCGTGACTTAATAAAATAATCGAAACGCGAGCGTATAACGAATAGAATAAATGTAACGTAAACAAGCGTTGTAATAAGAATAATACCTACTCATAATTACAATTACATCATTTAAAATAGAACGAAACATTGTTTAGAAAGGAGGATGCTGCGATATTTTTAATATAGATATTCATTTGAAATTAACAGCACATTCTCGGCATTAGAGTTTAAAATATGAAACGAATTGTTAGTTTTACAAATAGTATAATCTTAGCATTCATAGTTTTCCCAATTGGGATACATAGTAGCACTCCACGAGTCAAATAAAAATAAGCTGCATTCGGCAATCTATCCTCATCATATCAAGTACGGGATCTATCTTGTACGATGTCAACCAATCATCCAATCAATATTAGGACGAATCTCTAATCGCATACGACACATACAGTAATCATATATACATATATATGTAGCCTGCTAGTTATAAATTATAGACTAATTACATAGTTTACAAACTATTGACTAATTTATCTAATTATAGGCTAAGTATACGGGTTATGTATATACGTTTTCTAACATAACATATAACCTACGTATATAAGTTATGTATCTACTAATTAAGTGCTCGATAGAATTAGTTCGAGGGTGCTATACGCCATCCATCTGACTTTCCCCATAAATATAAATCTATTCACTGAAGTCCGTCTCAAGCTAGTCAAAGCCGACGTCCGTCTTGTCCTTCCCCGCTGTCTTGGAAGTCTCCGCAATCGACTCTATAACCAAAGTAATAATAAACATGTAAGGAAACTTTATTAAAATCAATACAAACCCAATAAAACGAAATACGACGAAAACATCAAAACTGTCAAAAATAATGAAGGGCAGACGTCTGCAGCTCTCAAGGGCAGACGTCTGGTTAAAATGTTACTGTCGCACAGAGAGAAAAACAGACGTATGAAGATGGATTTCCAGACATCTGAATGTTAAAATCAAGAAATCCAAATCAAAGGCAGACATTTGTTTCATCAAGCATCAAACGTCTGTTTAGTGTTTTAAAAGTGGAAAAGAAAAGCGGTGCGGTCGAGAAGCCAAAACGCTTAAGCGGCTACTCAGGCGGCTAAAAGATCAGAACATTGGTGTTTTATCAATATTCATTTTCTTGTCAATAAATAATGATTCTCATTACATTTTAACTATTTTTATGTTGATTTTGTACTAGCAAATACCTCAATTTAACCCAAAATTTAACAAATTTGATTAGACAATATATTATTTTCTAAAATATACACAAATAATTCAATGCAAAATTCAAATTTTCTTAGAATTTATTAGCTTATATCGTGCTTATAAGTTTTTCGATGCCCAACATCAAGTATCATAGCTTAAATCAGTAAAAATACTTACCAATTATTAAAAAAGTATCTAAAAAATTGTAGCTCGAAACCAGATGGAGTCAAAATCGAATTGGAATTTCATGATCAAAATTCAAAAATAACTCGAAATCGATTTAGATCTCGATTTCTTGAAATTGATAAACCTAAAATTTTGGAGTTTTGCTCAAATCTTGAAGTGTCTCAAAGTCGGCTCGACAACCGTAAGATTTATCGAGTCGAGCACGAAAGATAGAAATGTGGAAAAAGAGAAAGAAAAGACGGAATGTTGTATTAATTGATATTTTTGTATTCTTACTTCAATAACAATAGTTATACACCCTTTATGACACTTATGAGATGTATACATCAATAAAATAGGTTATGTAATATCACCCGCTTAAGGGGGATAAAATGGAGCGGCGAAACCCCCTCAGCCGCTTAAACTGTCGCTTTTTAAAACACTACGTCTGCTGAACAAAATCGTAAACAACAGTTTTAAAGGTAGGCGTCTGAAGGTTTGGGAATCAGACGTCTGCAGAAGGAAAATCATGAAATACAGATCATGGGCAGACGTCTGGGCTCTATGAAGAAGACGTCTGCAGAAGAAATCTGCTGAAACGGAATTTCTAAAAATCAAAATCTCTTGAAAACCTTAAATCAACTCTTTTTGCATCAAAATACTCTCTACTTCTCAAAATAAGACGTAGCCACCAAGTATACCATACTAACTTCTACCGCTTCTGGTGGATCACTTTAAAACCAAACTCGGAAGATTTTAACCCATAAAAATATCATTTTTATGTAAAAAAATACACTTTTTCATGGCCAAGACTTTAAAAACATAACCGACTTGATGAAAAATGGATCTTTATCAATTGAGTGGGCAAAAGTGAAGATACAAGCTCTTGATGAAGCTTCAAGAGGCTTGAGCTGTTGAGGATGACTCCACTTGATGTCTTAAGGGTTCTAGTTGTAAAACTTGGCACCAACCATAGATTTTGGTGGAGAAGAACTAGGGTTTTGGTGGAGGAATTTAGGTGTTCGGAGTTAGAAATATTTTGATAGGAGGAAGGAGATATTTCTGGAGAGAGAATGTAAATGAAATAATGAGAGGACGAGAAGAGTGGGTGTGAAGGTATGGGCTCTCTCTCATATAATTCTATCATTTAACACAAAAATCCCATATCATTTCCTAATACAAAATACTTGCCAAATTAAAATATCTGACATTTTTCAAATCCCAACAATAAATATGCATATTCATACCAATCCGTGAAAACCCAAATTCATACTTGGTATTATTTCCATAAAACTCATGATATACATATTTAAATTATAAACTAATATTTATAATTTTAAAATAATATTTATAATTTTTAAAATGTTACAATATCCCTCATTTAAAGAAATTCGGTCTCCGAATTTAAATTTAACCCAAATCTTTAAAACATTTTATCCAATCAAATTAACGGGGCTCCGAAATCCCACATAAGCTAAAAATACCATAGCGCAATGTGTGCGCATAAAAACAAAAGTATGAAACTCATATAACTGAACTTTGACAAATAATATGAGAATCACACAAGCTATAATGCAAGTGCAAAGTGCAAAATCAACCATTTAAATCAAGAACACGACCAAAACCATAGCTGTAGTGCAATATCTCTAACACACGACCAAGCACAAACATAATCAAAACTATAATACATATATAGCATAATATATCTCATCAAATGCAATGCACGAAAACGAATCAACCTCAACGGACATGCACAAAAACCAAACAACGTGCGACATGTGTGCACGAAAACATAAATCAAGTGCAACTGGATGCACGTAAACAGTATCAAGTGCAACGGGTATGCACGAAAACAATATCATGTGCATCTAAAGTGCATGCAAAACCATATCAAGTGCATTGAGTGTGCACGGAAACAACATGTGCTTCAAGTGTGCACGAAATCAACATCAAGTGCATCTGATGTGCACAAAAACGACAATCAAGTGTCACCGGGGTGCACAAAACATCAATCAAATCCAACTGGTGTGCACAAAATATCAATCAAGTGCAACTGGTGTGCACAAAATATCAATCATCAAAACTCAAAAGTCAAACAACCGATATCGAAGTATTCCTTCTTCAACGTCGAAAATGATACTCGGATCACCAAAATACAAATCAAAACAACTGATATTGAAGTATACCTTCTTCAATATCGATAGGTGCTTGAGCATCCAAAATTGGTAGAGCAAGAACTCCCACGTCTTCTGCTCACGGTCTAGCGTCCTCTACCTCTAGATCATCATCCTTTTAGTATAGGACCACCAAATCCACGGTCTCTCGGTACAACTGCTGGTTGCGGAACTGCCATCCCGCCCTGACGCCTCACGGTATAAGCCCTGACAAAATGACCTAACCTCCCATACTCGTAACACACCAAGGGCGCGGATACGAGCTATACATCTGGTCCTGGGTCTAATCTCTGTCACTAATGTATCCTGGAAGGAACCTGCCATGGCCTCCATCTGTATCATCTCTGTCGAACTACCCGGAAACTGCCACGTCAAAACGAACCCGCTTCGGTTCCGGAATAGCTGCAATCTCATCAAGACGTTCCTCCATAAGTATGGCTGCATCCAAAGCCTCTGCATACATATCAAAACGCTGGGCACCAACGGAGGGGAACAACTGTGCATCGATAACTCACACGAATTGCTTAATCTACTTCTCTTCAGTATCGACCAAGTAAGGTGCATATTGCGAAAGTTTAGGACTCGGCTACGGTCATGTCCGGAGTCTTGCGCAAAGACTCGAAACTATGAGCTCGGGCATTTCTAACGCTCCGTGGAAGAAATCTGGTTAAGAAGACCTTCGAGAACACGTCCCACGTCATCGGAGGCAGGCCACTGCTCGGCCTCTCTCGATCAACTCACACCAGATTTGAGCAAGACCCTCCAAACGAAAACTAGCCAACTCCACTGATCTCGCATCAGAGCATCTCAACGAACGAAATATCCTAGCCATCTGTAACGATCCTAAACTTTCTGTACGAATCTTTATCAAAATACAGAAAGGAGTACCTGAGCCTGAGCACAAGTTATAAATTAAATTTGCTTTTGAACAGCAAGAAAAAGCTTGTAGCTCATTGGTAAAGACCTTGCACTGTTGAGACATAGCACCTGAGTTCAAATCACATCAGCCACATATTATTTTTATTGTATTTTCTTTTAATCTTTTAGAAGACCAAGGGTTTGCACGTACACTACACGTAATATGATAAGTTACAGAATAAACAAACATGTGCACTAGCTTATACCAACAGCCACAAACACGTGGCGAGCATCCCATACCCCGACCCCACTCCTCGACTGGCGAGATCTTCATCTCGACCGGCACCGCCGGGCCCCCGTAGGGGATGACCTCCATTTTTTTCCCCTTGCAACCCTTCACCTACCCCACTTCCCCCATATTGTTTGATTTTTCTGCACATTGGCAGAGGGATTAAAATCACCCTTTTAATCCTTTTAAATGCAAAATTTTAATTCTCCAATTCAATACACTAAACCCTAGTTTTCCCTATAAATTCCACACTCCATTTCACCCCTTCTCACTCAGAATTTTCTCACAAAAACTCTCAAAAATTCTCAAGTCCTTATAGTGAGCAAGTGGAGTTAGCAAAGGGCGAATTTCCGACGAAGTTTCGAAAAGATTCCGGCGACGAAACGACGCTCCGACACCTTCCTTATCTTCCCCTCTCTATTCTCTTATTCTATAACTAGTAAGTCCCCTCTCCCCCTCTCTTCTCCTATTATAAAAACTTTCATTTCTAAAACCCGACGGAAGCGGAGTTAATCCGACTTTCGATTCGGTTTTTCTTAAACACTCTATTTTTCTTAATCAATAAAATACCATACTCTCATATAATGTTTACCAAATATAAATAAACACATTAGAATAAGTTTCATCTCAAAATAAATCATGTTGCAATTTTTATTTCATTTTTACAGTAAAATACCACCATGTTTACAAACAATATTGTTATCCACTTATTACTGTATTACCTTTAGATAACTCACGAGGTAATGCCTACCTCATCACAACGCATCTTTGACATAGCACGACAAAAGTTTGGGACATTAGTTATGGGATAATACGATATTACAAATAAATACCATCAAACTTGTCAAACCATTTCTTTAAAAAGTGTATTAAACAATTCCTTGCAATTGCGTCCCTACAACCCACTTTTGGAGACCCCGTTCGGGATGGTGTGGGTTATCGCACATCCCCGGGCCTAATAGAGCGAGATGCAGACCTCCGAAAAGAGCATTCGATTTCGATGGAATTTTTAATGCTATTTTTAAGAAAATGAGATTTCTAGAAAATAAATAAAATTTATTTTTATTAAATATATATATATATAACTATTATCAAAATGTCTATTTTAATTATATTATATAAATATTCCAAGTTTTCTAAATCAAAGGAATCACCATTACATGAAAATACCATTACAATTCAATGCAAAATATCGATATTTCAATAAAATACCATATACAATAAAAACTAGGTTTTTACTCACTAGAAAGTTCACTTTTATAAAATATACATCTATGAAAACCCTAAAGACGATAATTAAATACTTGAGGTGTATTTTGAAAACATATCAAAACTATTTTTACATAAATCCCCCTCAAATTATGCTAAATTACAATAAGCACCCTAGTAAATATAGGTTTAAGTGGGACCAATTCTCTTGAGCCTCAGAGAGCCGGAGAATGTGGGTGCTTGCCTATCTAAGGTAGACAATCTAACAAACGATGTTATCAACAAGGTAATTGTCTTGGAAAAAGACACAAATCCCGCCATCCATGTACAGCAGTTACCGATAACATCAAAATTAATTCTGGACTTCAATTTCTTTTCAAAGTGTCTGATTCAGACGGAGTCTCAATCTGAAATCAATCTGACTTGAATATGATTCAAGTATAAACTACAATACAATATGAATCCATAAATCCGTCTATTCAATCTATATCAATCTATATTGACTGAATCGAACCATGGATATATTCCGTTTACACGACTATCCATTTGCATCCATTCCGTTTACTGATATCATGGTTTCAGCAAGTCTTCCATTTACTATAAGACAATACAATACAATACAATCAGTACAATCAATACAATAAATATTACGGGGTTTATAAAGGGGTAGACCGGTACGGAACATGTTAAAGGTGGCACGAGGTGGCCATTTAAGACGTAATTACATCCATACCGTTGTTCCGTGGTATTTTCGACAGAGTCTTGTACTACGGGTTACCAAAGTCCACGGTGTAAGTTGGACTCCTCTCGTATACACTGGCATATTCTGTACCAAGCTACAAACAACTGCGTTAACATTACAATCAAACATTACAAGTTATACTCTCTTTCTATCTATTCTATCTCTACCCATCTTTGGGACTTACCGAGCAATTGTTCGCTGACGACATTCCTACTTCTTTTCTTCTTTGGAATGTTGTCAGGAGAATCCGACTCTGAGGAGCTTGAGACCGGCCAAGAGCACTTGGAGCAGTTCACAGAAGATCCTGAGCATTGACTTTATTTGTACATATTTTCTTTTCAGTTACGTCATTGTTTAAACATTGCTTTCTATTCATGTATTTACATTCCGGTTGTACCTGTAAAAGAATGATTAATAAATAAAAGTTGATATTCAATTACATCTATTGTCATTTTTCTTGTGTAAATTTACTTTATATTGCTTAGTACGCTTAGCGTATTTACTTCTGAGTAAATACGTAGCGGGCCTCGCCGCGTCCCCTTACCGTATACCGGGAAGCAGGGTGTAACAGGTTTTTGTTGGCGACCCATGCAGGTCAGCTCTGTATGGACATGCAGGTCAGTTCTGTATGGACATGCGGGTCAATTCTGTATGAAGTCCTAAGCAATATAACATAAGAATCAGCAACTAAAAACATTCTTTACATATTTCTTGAATCTTACAATTTCATATATTTTGAATCTGTCATAACCCAAATTTTTATTTCTAAGGTTATGGATTTTCCAAACAACACCAGTACCAACTTTAACAACACTCCTACCAACTTTAACAACACTCCGCCATCTCTACCACTTACACCTACCTTGCTGCTCCGATCAATGAGCAGACGGTACTACTTGAGAAAATCCGCAGCCTTCTGGAGGGACAGCAGTAGCAGACTGCTATCTTAATGAACCGTCCAGAAGCGGAAGCACCTGAAGTAAAGCAATTACTGGCCTTGCACCCCAAGCAATTCTCGGGAAAAGAGAGCCCTCTAGAAGCTGAGGAATAGGCTTAGAGTATTGAGAATGACCTGGCAGCGGTATAAGTGCTAGAGATCTTCTGGGTTCGAGTTGCGAAGCTGCAGCTTACTAACAATCCCGAGTTTGGTGGAAGGCGAAAGAAAGCCGTCTTGACCAACCGATCGAATGGAGGACATTTCACGACATGTTTGACGCGAAATACTTCCCTGACTGCCCGATTTGACATGGAGCAGCAATTCATCCATCTACAGCAAGATTCGATGTGGACCAAATCTGTGAATGAGTATGATGCTGAGTTTACCATGCTCAGCAGGTAATATATGTCTCAATGTTCGATTTTCAAATATCATATACTACACAGCTAACACAAGACCGTAATAGGTTTGCGGCCCATCTCATACCGACTGCTGAGATCAGGGCTAGAAGATTTCAGCAAGGGGTGGACCAGGAAATCCAAGCTGCCTTGGCTACAGGGGATTTCCCAACTCATGATTTGGCTTTGAAGGCTGTCCGAAGATACGAGGCAGTAGTGAAGAGGAAGAGCAGACCTCAATCTGCCAGAGTGAAGCGCCCTGCCACTCAGATGGCAGGAGGAGCCTCTTCAAGGCCAACTGTTGAACCGAGGAGACCGAAAGTAACAGATAATCAGCCAAGTCCATATTTTTGCTTCTATTGCAAGAAAGATGGACACTTGTGGAAGGACTGTAGGCGCACAAAAGGCCTGTGCTTAGTTTGTGGCATATCCAATCATAGAATTGGAACATGCCTTTATAGACGCAACACAGTTCCAACTCACAACACTTATCCGCAGCGGCCAGCTATCCAGGCTCCTGCACCTCGTCTTGCACTCCCAGCTCTACCTCCACGTAGACCTCCTGCACAGCCTAATCGCCAATTCCATCAGGCACTGAAGAACATGCCTCGAGGGCAGAGAAACATGCCCCAAGGACAGAGGAATCTGCCTCCAGCTAGGAGGAATGTACCACGGCGTCAGGCTTTCCTTTTAGCGACCGAAGAAGCCGAGACTGTGAACCAAGGTAACCCTAGTAATCCCCTAACATTTTTTCCAAAACTTTTGCATTCTTTCATTCTTCCAAATATTTTTATCAATAGTTTTATCACCAAACTTTTCTTGAATCTGTTACACTTTCCTTTTAAAAATTTCGAGAACGAAATTTTTATAAGAAGGGTAGAATGTAACAATCCTAAACTTTCTGTACGAATTTTTTTCAAAATACAGAAAGAAGTACTTGAGCCTGAGCACAAGTTATAAATTAAATTTGCTTTTGAACAGCAATAAAGAGCTTGTAGCTCACAGGTAAAGACCTTGCACTGCTGAGACATAACACTCGAGTTCAAATCCCATCAGCCACATATTATTTTTATTGTATTTTCTTTTAATCTTTTAGAAGACAAAGGTTTACACGTGCACTACACGTATTATGATAAGTTACAGAATAAACAACCATGTGCACTAGGTTATACCAACAGACACAAACACGTGGCGAGCATCCCATACCCCGACCCCACTCTCGACCGGCACCGCTGGGCCCCCCGTAGGGGATGGCCTCCATTTTTTGCTCCTTGCAACCCTTCACCTACCCCACTTCCCCCATATTGTTTGATTTTTCTGCACATTGGCAGAGATGAAATCACCCCTTTAATATTTTTAAATGCAAAATTTTAATTCTCCAATTCAATACACTAAACCCTAGTTTTCCCTATAAATACCACACTCCATTTCACCCCACTCAGAATTTTCTCACAAAAATTCTCAAGTCCTTATAATGTGTAAGTGGAGTTAGCAAAGAGCGAAGTTCCGATGAAGTTTCGAGAAGATTCCGGCGACGAAACGACGCCTCGACACCTTCCTTAACTCCCCTCTCTTCTCTTGTTCTATAGCTAGTAAGTCCCCTCTCTTCTCCTATTATAAAAACTTTCATTTCTAAAACCCGACGGAAGCGGAGTTAATCCGACTTCCGATTCGGTTTTTCTTAAAAACTCTATTTTTCTTAAAAATTCTATTTTTCTTAATCAATAAAGTACCATACTCTCATATAATATTTAACAAATATAAATAAACACATTAGAACAAGTTTCATCTCAAAATAAATCATGTTGCAATCTTTATTTCATTTTTACAGTAAAATACCACCATGTTTACAAACAATATTGTTATCCACTTATTACCGTATTACTTTTAGATAACTCACGAGGTAATGACCTATCTCATCACAACACATATTTTTGACATAGCACGATGAAAGTTTGGGACATTAGTTATAGGATAATACGATATTACAAATAAATACCATCAAACTTGCAAAACCATTTCTTTAAAAAGTGTATTAAACAATTCCTTATAATTGCGCATCTACAACCCACTTTTGGTGACCCCGTTCGGGATGGTGCGAGTTATCACACATCCTCGGGCCTAGTAGAGCGAAATGCAGACCTCCGAAAGGAGCATTCGATCTCGATGGAATTTTTAATACTAATTTTAAGAAAATGAGATTTCTAGAAAATAAATAAAATTTATTTTTATTAAATATATATATATATATATAACTATTATCAAAATATCTATTTTAATTATATTATATAAGTATTCCAAGTTTTCTAAATCAAAGGAATCACCATCACAGGAAAATACCATTACAATACAATGCAAAATACCGATATTTCAATAAAATAGCATATACAATGAAAACTAAGTTTTTACTCACTAGAAAGTTTACTTTTATAAAATATACATCTATAAAAACCCTAAAATCGATAATTAAATACTTGAGGTGTATTTTGAAAACATATCAAAACTATTTTTACATAAAGCCCCCTCAAGATATACTAAATTACAATAAGGACCCTACTAAATATAGGTTTAAGTGGGATCAATTCTCTTGAGCCTCAGAGAGCCGGAGAATATGGGTGCTTGTCTATCTAAAGTAGACAATCTAACAAACGGTGTTATCAACACGGTAATTGTATTGGAAAAAGACACAAATCCTGCCGTCCATGTGCAGCAGTTACCGATAACATCAAAATTAATTCAGGACTTCAATTTCTTTTCAAAGTGTCTGGCTCAGACGGAGTCTCAATCTGAAATCAATCTGACTTGAATATGATTCAAGTATATACTACAATACAACATGAATCCATGAATCCGTCTATTCAATCTATATCAATCTATATTGACTGAACCGAACCATGGATATATTATGTTTACATGATTATCCATTTACATCCATTCCGTTTACTGGTATCATGGTTTCGGCAAGTCTTCCATTTACTACAAGACAATCAATACAATAAATATTACGGGATTTATAAAGAGGTAGACTGGTACGGAACATGTTAAAGGTGGCACGAGGTGGTCACTTAAGACGTAATTACATCCATGCCGTTATTCCGTGGTATTTTCGACGGAGCCTTGTACTACGGGTTACCAAAATCCACGGTGTAAGTTGGACTCCTCTCGTATACACTGGCATATTTTGTACCAAGCTACAAACAACTGCGTTAACATTATAATCAAACATTACAAATTATACTCTCTTTCTGTCTATCTATCTCTATCCATTTTTGGGACTTACCGAGCGATTGTTCGCTGACGACATTCCTATTTCTCTTCTTCTTTGGAATGTTGGAATGTTGTCAGGAGGACCCGACTCTGAGGAGCTAGAGACCGGCCAGGAGTACTTGGAGTAGTTCATAGAAGATCCTGAACATTGACTTTATTTGTACATATTTTCTTTTCGGTTATGTCATTGTTTAGGCATTACTTTCTATTCATGTATTTACATTCCAGTTGTACCTGTAAAAGAATGATTAATAAATAAAAGTTGCTGTTCAATTACATCTATTGTCATTTTTCTTGTGTACATTTACTTTATATTGCTTAGATACGCTTAGCGTGTTTACTTCTGAGTAAATACGTAGTGGGTATCGCCGCGTCCCCTTACCGTATACCGGGAAGCGAGGCGTAACACCATCCTATCCAGGAATGATTGAGGTTCCTCTGACATCCATACCCGAAAACACAAGTGGCTTCAGCTTCAGAACTCTAGGAGCGATATCTCGATAATCCCATCAATAGCCGGTACGACCGTCTGAACGGCATCAGGCCTTTGAGTCCGGCTGGTCTCAAGCAATGATTCGACCATCTGGCGCAGATCCTGAACTAGCCTCAAAATGAGAAATCCTATCAGATAAAGGATGATCAAACTGCTCCCGTGTCACCGGGATACACTCTGGTCGGTCCTCGTCTCAAACGAGCCTGCCCTGACCTCGTCTTTCGCCGCAGCCCTCTCGACTCGCGCAGACATGGTGACTGGAAGAAGCAAACAAGAATCGATAAGGGTAGATCAACTGGAACCAATAAAAGAAAGGATCTCAAGATATTTCCTAAGGTTACTTAGGCGGAATGTTGTATCGTAAATATTCCGCAGAACATACATACAGTACGTCACCCTACTTAGTACCTACTCCATCATACCAAGGCCAACCTATGAAAGTTCAGGTCTAATACCTTCAAAGTCAAGCCTAGGTTCCAAAAATAATGCACTAAATTCCACATAGTCAAACCTAAAACTCGACAAAGGTTAAACCTAATACTTTGATACCAACTTTGTCATGACCCGAAAATGACATGTGACCGGCACTTGAATCACGTGAAATCTGTAGGACCTCACCGTAAGCCAAGCAAGACAAAAATTAGGAATCTAAACCATTTTATTTAAGAAATAGTGGTGGTGAAATTTTGAAATAGATTTATTAAAATGAAATCAAGTTTGGTTTGAAATATAACAAGTTTGGTTTGAAATATAACAAGTTCGTCGTTTTAAAAATCGGATAACACATCCTTTCTAAATTTTGAAGAATATCCTGTACAATACATATAATATAAAAAGTATCCCCACACGGGAGCTAGCTCACGCCCACACGGCGGAGACACAATTCACGCAAATATAAACACACGACGCCCAAGGCGAAGAATAATGGAAAACAAAAGATATGTATATAAGCAACTCAAGTCGACTCCACACGAGTCTGACACTCAAAACAATACATAACTAAGTCTCGTCTCTAACTCGTGGATTATATAAGTGGTTGATGGAGTTTTTAATTAGATCCAAAAGTAAATACTATACAAGAGGCGGTTACGATATAACCGTGTAACCCATCTATCAAAAGCAATCATCCGATGGAAGAAAGATGTGCCATCAAGCAGCTACAATCCGAGCGGTCGGTCCTGTAAGAAAATAAGGCACAACATGGGTGAGTTTTCAACTCGTGAGTAAAAAGATATCATAAGATATAAATCGTATGAATAACGACTTACCTAAGACATAAAATATAGTACTATAAGTGCATCCCAATGGATTGCGTAAACATATCATATATATCATGCATCCAAGTAAGCATATAAAGTAGCCGAAAAATATATGTATGTAAATCGTTTCAAAATAGCCATATGATATATATACCGCGACACAAATAGCGGACGTTGATTTATGAAGCAATATATGCATTTGTTTAAAGCATACGTCATGCCTTTTAGAAATGGTTTAAGAGGGTTTCTTTTTGAAATTTTTTTGTGTCGTCATAGACACATGGAAAATAGGTAGACTACAACTTCTTTGGAAAGCTATTTAATGTACATCGATATATGAAAATAGTATTTCAGGTTCTAGGACCGGTCATGTTCGGCTACAATATAGCATAAACCATCTCATCTGTGTAGGGAATCTATATTGATCCCTCACATATATCATAACATATCAAATCCGTGTCAATCATCGACATTTGAAACACGTCACCGATAACATCATCATAAAACCGTGTCAATCATTCACACGTCAATCTCATGTGTTTGCTTAGGTGTTGTCTCTTGGATCAGCCATTTTCTTTCTCATATACGAACCCAGGCCTAATCACCGTGTTCAAGACTATCACCGGTCGGTATCCTCTAGATATCCACTGTGATCCGTCTCGTACCCGTAATCATCTACATCCCCAACTCGATTACCGGATACCATCAAAACCAAAACCAAAACCTGGCCACCCGATATCCGCAATCCTCTACATCCCCAACTCGATTACCGGATATCACCAAAACTCAAATACATGGAAAACTCAGGGTGGACGTATCATTATCATCAAATCAAGAGAAAACCACACTTTGAAAACATACACACTGTTTTATAAATCAAACCGCGGCTTCTAAAATCCATGGAAAATATCAAGCTCATAAGGACACAATTCATAATTCATTTTTGCCACAATTGGCAACAATCATATACGAATATTCATAGCAATGGTATTTGTCAAAATCATCAAGTGTCATGCATGCAGCATACTACCACGGATAACTAGAACATGAATAACCATGGCAGTTTCTACTGTGTCGTGGCAATACTAATGATGTGTAGTGTGTAGCATACGCATCTGTGATTGTGTAATATGGCAATCATTAATAGTTGTGCAAGTGTTCTATCAAATGTGTTCGCACAGGAATAGTTTCCAGTTCCCATCATAAACATCAATATCATAATCGTCAACAATACATCATGCATCATCTTTCAGTTGACGATCAAATACTCGGATATATTAATCAATCACATTCATATAACGATATCAATATGAATATAATTAGAACACTATCGAGCATGACAATTCTACAGTATCACGGCAGTACTAATGATGTGTAGTGTAGTATACGCATATGTGATTTTGCCATATGGAAATCATTGATAATTGTGCAGTATTCTATAAAGTGTTCATACAAGTGTGGTATCATAAACTAAATATATGAAGTATTTACGAATGAATAATATAAACGTAGCGTAACTTAATAAAATAATCGAAACGTAAGCGTATAACGAGTAGAATAAACGTAACGTAAACAAGCGTTGTAATAGGAATAATACCTACGAATAATTACAATTATGTCATTTAAAATAGAATAAAACGTTGTTTAGAAAAGAGAAGGTTGTGATGATTTTAATATAGATATTCATTTGAAATTAACAGTACATCCTCGGCATTAGAGTTTAAAATAGAAAACGAATCGTTAGTTTTACAAATAGTATAATCTTAGCATTTATAGTTTTCCCAATCGGGATACATAGTAAAACTCCACAAGTCAAATAAATATAAGCAGTATTTGGCAATCTATTCTCATCACATCAAGTACGGGATCTCCATCGTACGATGTCAACCAATCATCCAATCAATATTAGTACGGACCTCTAGTCACATACGCAAACACATATAGCTTATATAATACAGACATCTAGTTGTGTACGACATATACAACAATCATATATACATATATATGTAGCCTACTAGTTATGAATTATAGACTAATTACATAGTTTACGAACAATCGACTAATTTATCTAAAAGTATACGGGTTACATATATACGTTTTCTAACATAACATATAACCTACGTATATAAGTTATGTATCTACTAAATAAGTGCTCGCTAGAATTAGTTTTTGGGGTGCTATACGTCATCCACCCGACTTCACCCGTAGATATAAATCTACTTACCGAAATCCGTCTCAAGCTATTCGAAGCCGACGACCGTCTTGCCCTTCTTCGCTGTCTTGTAAGTCTCGACAATTGACCTTATAACCAAAGTGGTTATAAACATGTAAGGAAACTCTATTAAAATCAATACAAACCCAATAAAACGAAATACGACGAAAACATCAAGACTGTCAAACATAATGAAGGGCAGACATCCGGCTATAATGTTACTGTCGCATATAAAAAAACAGACGTATGAAGGTCAAAATCAAGAAATACAAATCAAAGGCAGATGTCTGTCTCATCAAGTATCAAATGTCTGCTGAACAAAATCATAAACAACAGTTTTAAAGAAAGACGTCTGAAACTTTGGGGGCCAGACATCTGCAAAAGGAAAATCATGAAATACATATCATGGGCAGATGTCTGAAACTCTATGGAACAGACGTCTGCAGAAGAAATCTGCTGAAATGAAATTTCTAAAATCAAAATTTCTTAAAAACCTTAAAATCGACTCTTTTTACATCAAAATACCCTCTACTTCCCAAAATAAGGTGTAGTCACCAAGTATACCATACCAACTTCTACCACTGCTAGTGGATCACTTCAAAACCAAACTTGGAAGAGTTTAACCTATAAAAATACCATTTTTATGTTAAAAAATCCACTTTTTCATGGCCAAAACTTTAAAAACATGACTGACTTGATGAAAAGATGGATCTTTACCAATTGAGTGGGCAAAAGTGGAGATCCAAGCTCTTGATGAAGCTTTAAAAGGCTTGAGAGGTTGAGGATGACTCCACTTGATGTCTTGAGGGTTCTAATTGCAAAACTTGGCACCAACCATGGATTTTGGTGGAGAGTTAGGGTTTTGGTGGAGGAATTTAGGTGTTGGGAGTTAGAGATATTTTGAGATGAGGATGGAGATATTTTTGGAGGAGAGAGAATGGGAATGAAATAATGAGAGGATGAGAAGAGTGGGTGTGAGGGTCTCTCTCATATAATTCTATCATTTAACACAAAAATCCCATATCATTTCCTAATACAAAATACTTGGCATATTAAAATATCTCACATTTTCCAAATTCCAACAATAAATATACATACTCATATCAATCCGTGAAAACCCAAATCCATACTTGGTTTATTTCCGTAAAACTCATAATATACATATTTAAATTATAGAATAATATTTATAATTTTCAAAATGCTATATGTACAGGCGAAAGCGATAATGACATTTCTTCGGATTTCGGGATGCCGCTATTTTGGTGCTATTTTGAATCCTATCCGCACATCTCCTATCAAGAGAACACACAAATGGCGGCACCCTTGTTTTACCCAATTTCGACCGTTGGATGCAATTGTAGGGAATAACAGCGGAGAAATAATATAGTAGCCATACATATACATGCATACGCAAACATATACATATACATACTTATACATGTACACTCACACACACACACACACACCATGTCAGAGACTCCGTTTTGCATTACTTAAACTGTTTTTGATATCTACGATGTTATAATAAGAAGCCTTCTAATGCTGCATTTAGACATGTCAGTTCTGTAAATTTGATAATTTCACTTGAATAAAATTTTTGTGGTGGACTCCAATTACTGGATAAGGTCTAGGATATGGAACTTGATCCAGATCAAAAGAAAGTTGCGAAACTCTAACAAACTACATGACAGGGAAGTAGTATTGAGCTTCATCGATCTAGTAACTCTACGAAATGTGTGGGTATCTTTGATTTAGCGACCTGCAATATGAAATCTATTGGTACTTGTTTGAGGTGTCAAAATTTGCTGAATGAACATATTTATTCCTCCTACCCTAAACTGATTTGACGGGGTATCTGAAAGTAATTTCAGATCCTTACATAGGTTTTCCAGGTTTCGACTGCCTCTTGAGCATTCCCTGGATGTTCGACGTGACAGAAAAACTTTGTTTTTTTCAATCGATTTGAGAGAAATGAAGTGTATCAGGGCGAACTTTCATATTAACTCCTTTTGGGACGTCAAACTTGACTGTGTAAGCCGAACTACGTCTGTCACCACTTGAGTTACAATCTTTTTTTGTGGAGTTAGGTACACCGATATAGAAGGATAGTGAAGCTGTTATGGGTTGATGGCATGAAGTAGGAGAACATTGGATATCTCTCTGGGTAATGGCTGATACTTGTGCAGCTGAAAGATTCATTCTGCTATGAAAGCAGAAATAATCATGTGTTTTGATGTCGTGGTCTCTTATAATTATGGCAATGGACTGAGAATTAGGAGAGGCGTTGACGAACTTGCTGCAGTCAACCGAGAATGGACGGTCCCATGATTCCCATCGACAAACATACATTGGTGCCTGAGACGGGCATTAGCAGCCGGTCATCATTTATTATTTTTCCATTTTACTTTGTTGTTTGATTAAAATGGTGTTTAATTTTCCTTATGTGTTTATTGTTTTTGGATGTATGCTATTTCATCTAGTTACGGCGAGCATCCAGTTGTAATATGATTTGCTGAGATTAATTTTATCCTGTTTTAAGTAAGTTGAGGTAGCTGTTTTTCTTTTCCTTATTATAGGTAGAGGTTGGATGGAAAAAATGTTAAAAACTCAAATCAAAAAATAATCTAATGGTTTTTTAATAAAATTTATTTGTTATGATGCACTATGATTTATATAAATACATTGCCTGCTGTTTCAGCAATTATTATTCGTTGCAAATATTATTCGTGTAAGTTGTTAAGTGAATGTGACAACAATGGGACTCCTCACAAAATATTTTCCAGAATCCCAGGTAAGATTTTCTTTTGAGAAAAAAAGGTGGATCTATTGCATTAAAAGGTTTTTAATGATTAGACCGAAATCATTCACCAAAATAAACATCTTAGACATGCAAGCCCGCAAAAAAGTACATCAAGTGCCTTGCATCCGAGTAGCACAAAACCCAAAAAAACACCCCTCCCCCTGCCGTTAACCTTGGGCTCTAATCAAGCCTCACCATCAGTCTCGTCTTCCTCTCCATAGTCTGGGTCTTCTTCCTCCTCCAGAATCATCTCAGGTACCATCTTTCTTATCTTCAACTTAGAATTATCCGCCGGTAGGTTTGACCAGTCGAGAAGCATTGTAGAAATTTGAAAGACGACATTGTTTATACAATTGTTTTTTCCCAAAAAATTCTCACTTCTTTCTCTCCATATACCCCAAGTAATACCCATAATTATAATGTCCTCATTCTTCCTAATCGTTCTCCTCCCTAAATTCTTTCTCCAGTACCCCAAACATCAGCGATCGATGTGGGTAGGAAAAGAATATTATTCTTTGCGCAAAAATAAGACCAAACATCTTGAGCAAAGAGACAATTGAAGAAGAGATGATCTCCAGTTTCTTCAGAAGACTTGCATAGCACGCAAACGAAAGGTCCTTTCCACTTCCTTTTAATCAGGTTATCTCTTGTCAATACAGCCTTCTTCGACACTAACCAACTGAAAACTTTCACCTTACTTGGTACCCTAGCCTTCCATATTGGTCGAATGATGCCTCCTGTTTTTCCTCTCCATTAATCACCTTGTAGAGCGATTTGACCGAGAACTTTGTACTGGTATTCCATCGCCATTTCGGTCTGTCCCTTCTTAGGTTATTTGGTCGACAGTCGTTTAAAAAAAGCACAAGTTCCCTCACCTCTTATCTTTCCCTTACAGCCAGAGTTCTTCTGAAAGTTAGACGCCACTTCCGTCCATTCCAGACATCCGCAACCTTTACGTACCTATCTCTTCGTATTTTATCAATATGCTTCTCAATGTTGACCGGCAACTCATGCACAGCCAAATAATACAACGGTATTGCAGTGAGAACAACGTTTAGCAGCGTTACCTTTCCACCAATAGACATTAGTCGTCCCTTCCAGCCTTTCAGATTTTTGGTCAATCTATCAATCACTGGTATTCAGTCAGAGTTTTCCAATTTACCCGGTCGAAACGGAATACCCATCTATTTTATCGGGAAGGTCTCTAATTTGCAACTGAATATATTAGTTAAATCCAGTTGATCCTCCTCACCTTTTCCAATCAAAGTAAGCGAATTTTTCTGATAATTTATTTTTAAACCCGACCAGTCCTCAAAAAGACAGAGTATCCCTTTCATTCTTCGTGCCTGAGTGATATCCCTTACGCTAAATAATAGAGTGTCGTTCGCGTACTGAAGGTTAATAACAGCCATTGTAGCAGTTCCCAGACCATCTATCAGTCTAGTTCCGCTGGCCAAGTCAATCATTTTGTTAAGTCCATCGGCCACCAATGTAAAAATCAGAGATGACAATGGGTCTTCCTGTCTTAAGCCACTTTTATATTTACAATAAAAGTGTACCATTCACACTTATAGCCACCTTGGCAGTTCGCAGCCACTCCCCAATCCAAGCACACCATTTCGTCCCGAATCCACGATTATTAAGAATCTTCATAATATATCTTCAGTCTACCCTGTCGTATGCTTTTCAAAATCCAACTTCAACATATACCCTTTCAACAGTTTTCGTTTACAAGTCTGTATTATCTCCTGTGCCGTTACAACCCCTTCCACGATGGATCTTCCTGGTATAAAACCCGTTTGGTAGCCTTTGATAAAAGATTGTGAAAGATCCCCAAGCCTTGTCGCCAATAGTTTGGATATAATCTTCATAACACTGTTTACCAAACTAATCGGCCTATGGTCATTTACATTCGCTGCCCCGTCTTTCTTTGGAATCAGGACCACATAAGCATAGTTGAACCTATGAACCTCCCCATTTCCTTCGTACCATTGCCAGATGAGTTCACAGACATCCCCCATCGAGATCCCAGAAGTATTGGAAGAAAAATATCAGGAAGCCGTCTGGTCGTACCGTTTTGTTAGGACCAAGACTGAAAACCGCTCTCTTGACCTCGTCCTCCGAGAACAGTCATTCCAAATCTCCTTTTTGCTTTGTCGAAATGACGTCGTCCTGTTCCCAAATTTCCATGTTCGCCCTCTGGCCTATTGGTTCGACAGCGGCGAATAAGTCTCCGGAATGGTCGTTGATGTGGGAACAAATCACATTCTTGTCATTCACTTCTTGATCCCTAATATCCATCTTGTTAATGATGTTCCTTCTATGCCTACTGTTAGCCATCTGATGAAAGAATTTCATGTTCAGATCCCCCTTTTTTAGCCATTGCACCCTCGACCTTTGTCTCCACATGATCTCCTCTTTCTTATAGATGCCCTTTAGATCTTCCTACACTGCATACATCTCTTCCCAATCTTTTACTGATAGGTCGTCTAATTCTTCCATCTCCTCCAACAACACCAGCTTGGTCATCAAATCTCTCTTTTGTTGTTTTTGTTGGGTTACGGTAGCGCCCCGGCCATCAATCCGTGGCCAAATACGGAACAAAAACTTGTAAAACTTGGCGTTACCACAACCAATTACCCGGATCATGCCATTAACCGTTTACTAGAAAAACTGTAAAGTGTTTAGAGATTATACCGATCGATCCGTGCCCTTCGGTCTTCAATCTCTTCCCAAGCTCCTCGCCGGCTACGCCGAACAAATCCGCTCTCCGGTCTCCTTCGTCGAAGACAATTCACCTCGAGGATTCTTAATACGGGCTCCCGCTTCAAACCGAAGCAACTCGAACAATTAGTTTGCTAACCTAGGTGCTCAAGATGATGTAGAGAGAGAGTGTGATCATTTTGTCTCAAGACATCCATGGATTCTCAACACATGAGAGGGTATGGATGGAGGTGAAGAAGAAACCATTGGAGTGTGAAGAGTGTGAGCTCAAGTCTTTGCACAAAATGAAAAAGGCAACCCCTTCAAAAGAATAAACCTTGGCTGCCCTCTCCATTTGTTGTGTTAATGTTGTGATATATTGTGAGGTATTTTCTTCTAATAATATAAAAAACAACACACAAATATCTCCCATGGAACCCTCACAAATATCTCACAATATAAAAACAATAAACAAATAAGCATGGCATAATAAATACACCATGCCAAAACTTAGCCTCACAATTTCCACACCATCAAAATATTAAACATTTATCAAAAACCCTAAATATTTAATACAATAAAAAGAATGGCATCTTCAAAATAATCTTGTAACGGATTACAAGACTACCCCTCAACTGTATACATACATGCATCCGTATTCCGACTGAATACGAATACAACGAGACGAAAATAATCCAACTATCTAATACTAGGATCCGGCTTAAACCAAAACCCACTAGTATGATCCGTCCGATCATGATCCGTGCACAAGTGCACGTATATGATCGAATCCTGCCATAAAACCATACGGCCTCTACAACGTTTCTCCCGAACCAAGGAAACCCTCTGTGTGGGACTCTAAAGACTCGTCAATACACTGGCAGTGGATTTAACCACAAGCACATAGTAACACTAGTTGTACATAGTAGCTATCCAGGTTTTGAGCGAAAGAGAGGCCAACGAGTGAACTCATCCAGAAACCCTACTAAGCATGATAGTGACAATATCCGTACAGTCCGGCCCGTTTATCTATGAGTATCGCATATCGGGTCTAGGGGTGGATAAAGTCAGACCCCAAATAACGCGATATTTAGTGTCGGTATGAAGCTCATCACCACCAGAGAAATTACCGATCCTAGATCGGTATTTCTCGACTAGCTTGACCAAGGATTTCTGGTGATGGTCATCCGTGCACACTGCGACCTCTACCCCCAATACCGGGAGAGACGAATCCCCTGACGATCTGCTCACTTACTCCATGTGGCTCGGGACTGTACCCAACTAAAACCTGTTTGCACGACTCCTCTGAGCCGTGGTAGGGTAGTAATCAAAGCACAGTGGGAACTCACACGAGACAAATGACGCTCAGGTCGATAGACTAACCTGTACATATGTCACCTGGAAACTGCAATCTGACAATATGTATAATACCAACTAGCATGTTCCCGGCGAGTCCGTCCGGTGTACTCATAACCCAATGAGCACCTGTATACTATCTTAGGTGAACCAACTGACACCAATGGCTTGTGAGACCGGCCACCGCCCCTCGTCGGGGTCTCGATCCGTATACACTAGTCTACTATCGGAATATCGATACCCAGTCTCGAAACTCCCACGACTAGGGACACTTTAAGGATGTTCTTATAGACTATCCAACTCTCACGTATATGATCGCCATCATACTGCCGGTAGTAAAGCAAGAATCCTATGGGCTCTATCAATATGTAATAGTGAACTGTAGTGTCACCTGAAGCATGCACACGATGATAAAGACAAAACAGATAGCATACAATCATCTCGAGTAAGACTGTTCTACCGGTATAGGTCCTCCCTCAATAATTGTAACACCCGAGCCCAATGCTACTATTTTCAGTTACTGTTTGAGCATAATGTGGTACTCATTTTATTTAACTTGCATGTTTGTTGCTTATTGTAAAATTTACCCGGCAAAGTCATTTCTACATATAACAAATTTTGGCATCTAAAATAAAATTGAAAATATTCATCTTGGCCTACTTGTCACCCCTAGCCTCGTGGTAGCGTCCGTGCATTGTGTTCTCGTCCCGTTCAGTGAAACGGGCGAGTCTGGATGGCTACGTGCACGTACGTGTGTCCGTTTTGGGGGTATGCTTTTTAATCATAAAACACTTAATTTTAAAATTTGGATCCTGCTTAAAATCCTATTATTTCAATTTCAAATTTTTGGACTCGACCCGGGCGCGATCTGGAAATGTTTTATTTGGCGCCAAAATCCCAAATTTTAATATTATTAAAACCATCGCATATATTTTTCTAACTAACCTGATATCTTACTGTTCATTACCTATCTTTTAAATCTTTAAGTTAACCATATAATATTTTTACAATCTTTTATATCCTTCTCAATTTATTCTCTCAGCCAATCGCAACCTCCCCTTTAACCCCGTGGGCCCCACTTTCTCTCTCCCCTATTCTCTCTCTCTCCACTTTTTTTCTCTCTCTCTCCCTCATATATTCTCTCGTACTTCCCTTTATCATTCTTTCTTTTCTTGCTTCATGTCTCGTTTCTCATTTTTTAACTGTTCTTTTGTTGCCGGAATTCCGTCGTGCCGGTGACGCTTCTCGATGTTCCAGCGAGGTACCCCGACCCGTGTGGTTCCTTTGTTCGTCGTTTGGGTTCATTCCGTGAACCGTGCGCCCGTCGCGAGTTTTCCCCGCCGACGGTTAACGTTCCGTTTTCCCGATTCGCGACCCATCGAGGCAAGTTAATCTTGCTACATGCTATATAATTCATTTTATACCTATTTAAATAAATACCATACCTATAGTTTAAATCTAGTGCCCCATGTTTAATTTTATAACGTTTCGATGTTCCGTTTGCATCCGTTTATATCATATTAAATCTAGATCATGAAAACTTATCTTGTGACATACTAGATTACATTATACTGCATCCATATCAATTAAAATATACATCGTCGTAATATTTCTTATTATTATCTTTAATTAGTTTATAATCTGCATTTTATGATATTATATATTTAAAATATTATAGTTTACACATGAAACGTCGTTGAAAAATCGGATATGACAAATCTGAAATTTACTGTACACCTTACCTTATAAAATTCATTATAAATCATAGAAAAATCATTAGTATACGTTCTTTGGTTTGTTACGAAGCTAACTCAGAATACTATAACTCTATGAAATATTTACTTGCAAAATAAATTGTTTAAATAACGTAAAATGCAAATGAAAATATCTCCAAACTGCTGTCCAGGGAAATTCCAGCAACAAACTTTCAACTTTGAATGTTCATAACTTTTTGTAGGGACAACCTGAGATGTTTATACTTATAAAAATGAAAACCTTATTGAATTATCTTTGTTTTGGTATAAGACACGTCCCTTTTGGAGAACGTTTGTTATTTTTAAGCTATTTTACAAATTAGGGTGACGCTGAATTTCTGAACGGAACTTTCTTGTGCATGGTTAATCAATACCACTTTTTTAGTTATTAATCACTTTGAATATGCTATCCATATTAATATTATTATATCAATATTTATATCACATATTGCTTAGTTGTACATCCCACATTACCATTTTATAGTTTTATAACTTTTCGGATACCCGTTTGCATCCATCGCATTTAAGATACATATAATTGCATCCATAGATCACATTACTACATAATAATGTGATATTAACACTCCATGTTTAATAAATTGCATCCTAATTAATATTGGAACTATAAATGTAACCCTAATCGACAACTGTGCATCCATATCCTTGAAATTATATCTATTTGCATATCATATTACATGTTCCAGTTTGTTGTTCTGACAGTACTCATGCTTGTTTATCTATACACATGCTTATGTTAGTTTGATTATGAGCACCCACATGACATCTTGTGCTTCCTGACATGACCTGTTACACTTCCTACTTGACATGATATGGTACCGCACACTGCTTGACTTGACCTGATGTACCATGACCTGACCCGTTACCTGATCCCGTGTCTAATGCCAACAAACCCGACATGTAGTTCTCATGGACCATTCCTGTTGTCTATCCAGACAAAACCTGCTGTTACCTGATCCTGTGTTGGCATTAGTCCTTGATTACTGAATACCTGACTTGACATACACAACTTGGGGTATGGGGAAATCAAAAGTGTAAACTAAAGTGTAACTTAAAAGGGTATTGCTTGATCCGTGGTCCCGGGGGGTAACGGGACAGAGCCATTCGTGACTCTTACATTTTCCTGATCCGTGGTCCCGGGGGGTAACGGGACAGAACCACTATTGGTTCACATATTCCTGATCCGTGGTCCCGGGGGGTAACGGGACATATCCTTTGAGTTACATGGAGGATTACTCAAATTGATTTCAAAGACTTTAGAATAGAAAACCTGATAGAACAGTTTAGTTACCCACTGCACACTACCCTGCACTGCTTGTTTCACATTATTGCTACTCTCGTTTTATTCATGTTTATTTTGCATTGCCTGTTACACTGTTCATATTATATTACTTGATGACATGATGCGCTGACGTCTGGGTTTTGCATGGCCCAGATTCCGTACCGCTGTTGCAGTCCGAGCAGGAGTACTTCAGCCAGCAGGCTGAGCTGTGAGTTCAGTAGTAGTCAGTTTTATTTCCTGCATTTATTTCCTGATGTGAGCCCGCATTATGGGACACACTTTTCAGTTATTTGTATTGGATCATTTGCTTCCGCATTTATTTATTATTGACTCCTGTTATTCTGGATTATGGACATGTTTTAGATAGTTTTATCTTGTTCTTGATATCTCTACAGCCGTAATGTGACTGTGGATGGATACTTCCTACCCACAGGTAGCATGGTTGGCTATGTCACGTGCCCAATCTAGCGTACTCTGGGAAGCGGGGCGTGACAATAATTGCAATAACGTGTCTGTGATCCAATAATTGATTTGAGGGCACTATAGCCAACAATCTCCTACTTGCACTTAAGGCTAATTATTGTGATGTCGCATACTCACAGCCCGTGTGATACCGAACACCCAACTCCTCTACTAATCAGTTTCATAAAGTTCGTTTGTAAAACTATTGCGTTCGAGAAATAGCCTCAGTGAGTGGATCCGTTCTAATGTTTCTTTCTATGTCTATCTTTATCCTAAGTTCGCAGAGAAAACCATCTTCCGAAATGAGCAATACCTGTCTTAGAATATGTCTGGATATCTGATGGGACCCAGTTCACAAATGAACTCCAAATCCAGTAAACATCTTAGACTGTATCGTCAACTGAATTTAATCAGTATCCTGCGCCACGCCTTCTTCAGTATCCGCATGAACCACCTGTCCAAACTGCTGCCCCTAATCAGAGGGAAAACTATAACTCTGACAGTCACTCTGTCATCCAGGTCACCTTGGAAGTCTGGAATGATAACCGTCTCCCGAAGGAGACTGCCGTTATCAAATCCCTAGAACATCTACTTATGTTCATAAGCTGCTTCCGAACGTTTCTCCAGGATTGGATTAATATATCAACTTATTGCATCTAGTGTAAAAACAACATCTGGTATGGTACTTGATATCTTATGATTGACTCAATTGCCTAAGCAAGTGATATGCCAATCATGCACATCCCTCTCCCCTTTAGTCTGTAAGACACCTTTAGAGAGGGTGACTCCATCACCTGCAGGTATACCACCATGCCAGGAGTCGTCCATTCTAAAACACCTTTAGAATACTGTCTAAGTACTCAGATTGGGAAACTATCCAAATCTAGATCTAAAACCATAGATCTAGTAACCAGAATGTCAGATATAATATCCAAATCCTATGTGGAGAAACCACTGTGTAACAACCACAATATAACTGATTGTAGTGTAGGAATTTCACTTCTTACAAAGTGTATGTCATTAAATACCAGGACATACTACCCTACTACCTTCTTAACAGATCCATCTCCTATTCTGATGAAGCCAAGCCTATGACTGTGTAACACCCGAGCCCAATAATACTATTCATATTTCTAGTTGAGTGTCATATATTGCTCATTTCCAATTATTCTGATTTTCTGGTGTTTATTGCTAAATTTTAACCGGTTAAGTCATTTTGGCACATAACAAATTTTAACTCCTAAAATGAAATTTAAAATATCCTGTTGGCCTACTCGTCGTCACTAGTCGCGTGGTAGCGTCCGCGTGTCGAGATTTCGTCCCGTTCGGCTAAACGGGCAAGTTTGGACGACTACGCGCGCGTGCAAGTGTCCGACTTGGGGGCATGCATTTTAATCACTAAACACCTCTTTTCAAAATTTGGAACCCGCTTAAAATCCTATAATTCGAATTTGGAACATTTGGGCGCAACCCGGGCGCGATTTGAAAATGTTTCATTTAGCGCCAAAAAGGCCCATTTAATTTAATATCTTAAACTATATATATAAATTCCTTAACAGTTAAATCTTTCAAATTCCTTTCAAATCCCTTTTTAAATCTCGCCTCAGCCAATCAGCGCGAGGACTGTACTCTCGTGGGCCCCGCATCCTATCTCTCTCTCTCTCCGTCTCGCTCTATCTCTCTCTTCCCTATTCTCCTTCTCTCTCTCACTCTAAATCTCTCTCTCTCTCTCTCAAATATCTCTCTCTCTCTTCCCCATTTAAATCCCTCCATGCAGCCGCCCTTGTTCACTTCCTCCTCCACCACGAGAAACGTCTCGTAACCCTAACCCTAGCCCTCGTGCTCGCGCCGCCGACCTCCCCGCGTCCTCGCCGTCGCCGCCATCACCTCCTCGACCTCACCGCACCCGCTTCCTCCTTCCTCCGTTCATCTTCCGCGCCTGCACCCAACCCCCGACGCCTCCACTCGGTCGCAGAGCCCGACGTCGACGCCGCCTCCAGTCGCCAACGACTCCCGCGACTCCCTCTCCTCCTCCTCGTCGCAACCTCGTCGTCGCCTTCCCTCTCCCCTCGCCGGACCACCATCAAACCCGAGCCCGACCCTGCACCATCCCCGGGTCGCCGGGAACCGCGCCGTCGACCCTCGTCGACGTCACCCGCGCCACCTCCGACCACCTCCTTTCCCCCTCGATCACCAGAGCCGACCACCACCCTCCTCTACTCGTCGCACTACCCTCTCCAGCGAACCCGAGGCCGTTCAAGTCTTCGCAGCCGCCGTCGCTGCCTCGCCGGCGATCCAGCGCCGTCGAGCCCGCCGGGGTTACCCTGGTATCTCTCTGTAAGCATCCTTATCTTTCCTTTGTGCAAAGTTTTCCCCCCCGCTGATCTTGTACGTTTATCATGTTGCTAACTCATTGCCGATGACTTTTGCCGGAATCCGACCGTGCCGTCTTTTGAAACCGACGCTCCAGCGAAGTACCCTGGTCCGTGTGATCCCGTTGTTCTCTGTTGGGACTCGATCCGTGGCCCGTGCACCCGTCTCGTGTTTTCTGCCGACATTACATCCGTGCTTTCCGGTTTGCGAAACCGTCGAGGCAAGTATCCGAATACTTGCTTTAACATGCTAGTACACAAGATCAAGTCTTGCTACAAACTTAATCATCATATTATAACCACACAGCTATTAGTAACATCGATATCCTTTTATAACTTTGAATTGATAGTCACAATTATCCGTAACGTTAAATCAATATAGTAGTTGCTTGTAATTAACCGGTCTGCTATCAATCCACACTTTAACTAATTAAACCAATTAGAACGTCCTTGCTTAAATTGCTAGATCATCCTTGTAACTATTATTATGCTGTAGTTTTAATGGTTTCATTGCTTCGTGTTATTAATATTGTTTTACCCTGTGATTGCTGCACCCAAGGGTGCTTGAATCTGTTAATAAGAGAATACAAAACATCACTGTGTTTACAAGGAATAATATTGTTATTTACTGTTTCCTGCTGCTGTTCATTATTTGATTGTATACCTGTTGTGAGCACATACTCGATTGCACTACATATTGGCCTGACCCTGCTATACATGACATATACATACATACCGACTCATCCTGTTGTACCATGACATGACTTGTTTCATGATCTCATGCCTAATGCCGACAAACCTGACCATCCCTGCTGTCTATCCAGACAGACCTACTCTTACCGGATTTTGTGTTGGCATTAGTCCTTGACTACTGAATACCTGACCTGACATACATAACTTGGGGGTATGGGGAAATCAAAGGTGAAACCGACTTGTAACTCAACAGTTCGATACTTGTTCTGATCAGTCTTACGGGCTTGGCCAGTCCGGGAGTGATGATGCTGACATCACTCATCCATCCTACTACCTATTACTGCTTAGCGGCACGTCTCGGATTCAGCCCCGAGGACCTTGACCGTGGTCCCGGGCACGCACGGGATACTATTGAGTTACATCGACGATTCATCAATTGATTTCAAAGACTATAGAGTAGAAACCTGATAGGACAGTTTAGTCACCCGTGCACTTTACCCTGCTCTGTTATTGTACTGCTTATTCATGTTCATACCTGCACTGCTTATTGCCATGTTTATACTATATACTTGATGTCATGACGCGCTGACGTCTGGGTTTTGCATGGCCCAGATTCCGTACCACTGTCGACGACCGAGCAGGAGTACTTCAGCCAGCAGGCTGAACTGTGAGTTCCTTAGGGTTTAGTTTATTTATTTCATTTCATTTCCAGATGTGAGCTCGCATTATGGGACGTACTGTTTATTCATTGTATTGGATCATTCGCTTCCGCACTTATTGTTTATTGATTCTTGTTATTATGGATTTGGACATGTATTAGATTAGTTTACTATTTGTTCTTGATATCTCTACAACCGTAATGTGACTGTGGATGGATATTTCCTACCCACAAGTAGCATGGTTGGCTATGTCACGTGCCCAATCTTGCGTACTCTGGGAAGCGGGGCGTGACAGACTGTCACATCAAAAATAGATAATCTATCTCCGCTATATCTGCTCTAGTCTATAAATAGACATAAGCTACTTGTCCACTATGCTTCCGCTGCTCCCACTGACTACAACAACCCTCTGGCAGAGTCATATATACGTGCACTTCTAAAGCCAGTTTAGAACGACGCTATACTCATCCTCCTTCCGGGCCTCATAGTCTGGAACAACAATAGTGTCAAGTCTGGGTAAACAAGAACCTCCCTGACACCGTCTTTGAGAATACCAAAGTACCTCTCGGGCGCCTGAGGTTACCCACCATATCTGCGGAGTGGCTAATGGAATGTCAAACCCGATTGAATCCTTAGGTTCTATTAAATTTTCAGTAATCGTTTGTGGTTCTGGAATCTCTTCCAGTTCTACCATACTCCTACTACTGTATTCTGAAAAAGTCCATTTTACTAAAACTGTGGCGAGTCAAGAACAATATCACTATTGATCTTCTAGATGGTAGAAAGTTAACCCTCGTCATAGCCTGGGTTAACCTACAAACTGCCATTACAGAAACATGCCTTGAGTTATCCAGAGTCTGGTTTTAAGCATAAGCCGGACAACTCCAAATCTTAACATCGTTAAGATATGAACCATTCTATATACAATATAGAAACAGAGACGCTGATTTAATTGGAACCAGATTCAAATCATGCAGCTGTCTCCGATGCATGTTATCCAAATGGCGAGAGACCGATCAGTATTACTCAACTTAGGAGTGTATCCAGATATGAGTAACCTGAAAGAGAAGCAAGTTCTCAAAACCATTACTATCAACTGAATACCAAACACAAGTATCTACATCTTCGATCACCTTGAAGAATCCTAATACTTACAATACATGGTTCTCTACTTTATTCTTGTACCTATAACTTCTCAAAACTTAGACCTTATATTTCTACGAAACACTTGTCTAAAACTTGAGAAGTCACAAGTAAACAGAATATAGTACGAGAACCAACCCCTTTGTCCTAATGGACACTGAATAACATACAATACTTTGTATAAGTCCTCTGAGTTGAATAACTCATACCATGTGCGTCGTAAGTTGAAAACTGTACTATGGTTATGAAAAATTACACCGTTGTTTAATGCTCCTTACCTAACCATCAACTGATATAGGTAAATGTCATGGACATAATTTCAAAAAGTTATATCTCACTTTATAAAATAAACGTACAGATATATCAGTTTGAAATTGATACATAACAACAGATATTCAAAACCAAATATTTGTCGTCCGGCAAAAATCGAGACGATTTCCTCAAATATCACCAATTACAACGAATTCCGATATAATGAGGATGATCACCTAATTCCCAATAACTTACTCTCACTCATCATCTGTAAAACCATACAGATGTGAGAATCATACCTGGTAAATATATACCCTGGAGTAAGAATCTAATTGGGAAATCAGTTTTCTATTAACGCATAGTGAATCTGAAACATGTAAATGTTTTGAAGGGGTATCCGGGTATTCCTAGTAATACCTTCTTCACTATCCAGATTCATGACTGTAACCGTATATTTCTTTGCCATCTCTCTAAATCCCTTTATTTGTCTTTACTCATTACCTTCTGTACACCACCATTAGGCTAAATAGTTTTCTTCCTTCCCTACCGTTCGGCACCATCCTATGGTTTGGAAGAAAACTATCCAATAGCATAATAGGTGTACTCTCTTAATCCTAAGAGTACTCGCAACCTGAGAGAAGATGATAAAAGACAATTGAATAAACCTTATTCCTATTTCTCCTGAACCGGAGAAACGCAAAGGTGAAGTAGGAATGGCGATGATATACGCGGTTTGGTCGTAAATGATAGCAGTCGCATTTTACTCTGCTCTCTTTCTAATCACTTTATTTGTCTTTACTTAATACCTTCTGTACACCACACTTTGGCTAATTGGTTTTCTTCATTCCCCACCTTTCGGCACCTGCCTATGGTTTGGAAGAAGACTATCCAATAAGCGTAATAGGTATACCCTCTCCTAATCCTAGAAACCCTCACAATCTGAGAGAAGGTAAAAGGAAAAGACAATTGAATAGTCCTATTCATTTTCTCCTGAACCAGAATCAATCCTCAAATCTGGAACAAGTACCTTCGAGTTCGTATATAACCATACGATGGATTTATCCAATAGGAGTGGATGTTCGTAGTGATACGGAATGTACCGAAGAAAAGCAAAGGGTAAAAGTAGGAGTGGCAATGAAGTATGCAACTCTGACAATCCAAAGGCCAGTGTTTTAAGAAAGTTCGGTTAACTTGGTCACTGAGTTATAGTCTAGGGTCGAGTCATGGTCGCTGTCAAAGAGAGAGAAAAGAAAACACTCAGCATGCACTCTAACCTAGATCAGAATGGTTAATCACTTTATCTAATCAGGATGTCTCCTACTATATCCTCAAATTCTCCTCCAAACCTGAAAGAAGAATTAGACGGGATCACCCGAGGAGTAAACCAACTCTTCAGTAGGTATCGGGATCTAACTATCATCGCATGATAACTTGATGGAATCCACTCAAGTCACCATACTCCAGAAGGTATGCGCATGCCTGGCAAGTTTCAGTTTCTTTAGAAACTCCCGATGTGTGTTTTTATCCCAAGCGGCTTATGACCTTGACTAGGTCAACAAACCATAAACCGCTAGTCAAGTTCAACCCGTCATTATCCTGGATTGCATTAAACCCACCCGTACATGCCCTTGACTAGGTCAACAAGGCCGCACGACTGTCCTAACCAATCCCATTTATGCAACAAACAAGCACCACTTAGCTACCGAACACTACGTCTTGACTAGGTCAAAAAACGCAGCACGAATACTAAATAATACTTGTAAGAAATGACAGAGGGCTACGGCTGGTTTTTGGCAAAAAATCTTTAACGTAATGAACTTGATATCGTTGAAGGAACCACATAGCTTTTTCTATAAATATATAGTAGCGAAAACCTTTGCTAAAGAGGTCACTCCCGGTGAAGGGATCTCGGCTCTTTCCTCGTAGAATGAGGTGCTGGATATTCATAACCGAATACCACCGTGCAAAGCAAAAAGTACTCGACTATAGTGAAGTTATTACCCTGACGCAAACCTCTGCCCAAGAGGTCACTCCCGATGAAGGGATCTCGGCACTTGCCTCGTCGAATGAGGTGCTGGATATTCATAACCGAATACCTCTGTGCAAAGCAAAAGAGAACGTCATTGTAATAACAGCTTTCTGAAAATTGTTCCAACAATATCGAATAGGTTTGTTTTCTTTGCATTGATCTGAATCAACGCAGTCCCATCAGTTAATCACACCATAAAAGAACGAAAATATAATGTACGTACATGTCATCCGCATTCGCCACTAGGTCCCGTCATCACCCGTTAAGTTACTTAACTAACGATAGAGCGGGGATTGAAATAGCGCGGGTGTAAAACATATACAACATGTATATATATCAATATATAATAATCGCTCCAGGCATGATAAATGCAACATCACAGAAAAGTAATAAGCATCACAGAACAATACAGATAATCTGGGAGCCCCGGGTTTCCTTTGAGCCGCAACCGAAACCCGACGTTACCCTGGTCGTGTGGATAGCATGTGCAATGAAAACTTAGACCCCTACGAGCGCGACAAGTTACCCGCCAAAACCAGAAGTGAGGCAGCCCCCTTCAGCAAAGTGAATGGACCACCCAGCACTTCACGGAATCCGGTAACTTGAGCACCCCACATTGGGTCAACCTGTACCCCCTACGAGTGCGGCGAATAGCCTGCCAATTCTAGAGTGAAGCCCCTCCGTCTCAAAGCCATGAGATGCGGGCCCGTTGCCCTCTAGAACCGGCTATCCGTGCACTCCATCATGTGGTAATCCTAGTACAGAAAAGAAAATATGTACAACGGTGATATCGACCTCAACCCAGTCGTGCCCCAAAAGAATAATATACAAACAGGCAGTGACGGTAGTTTACATATCGGACGCTCGCCCCGTGATATCAAATGTATAAATAAAACTAAACTGTACTAACATTGCACCCAAGCTATCCACCATGACAAATCCGCAATATTACAGCACAACACAGAACATCAATGTGAATGTCACGTTCGCAAATCCGTCTAAAAGAGCTATAGCAATTAGACAAGATTTACCGCTCGAATGATATTCACGATCGCAGATAGTAATGTAAGTACTGCAAATTTTAAACAATGTTAGAAAATATCGACTTCGAAATAACCCCCGAATAGCCCCAAACAACTAGGTAAAACCATATTCAAACCGGGCTAAACAAACAATACCACTGAACCAAGATTTCAGAGACTAAACCACACTGCAAATTTCAAACCCAGAAGCCTCAAAGTGGCCGGCCTCCTCGGATTTTTGGCCAATGTGTCCAGTCCAAATTTTGAATTAGGGGCTCGTGTTTGCAGTGTGTTCTAGTAGTCATGTCAGTAGTCTTCTGCAGTTGTTTAAATAATTTTTGAAGACACTTTTAAAATCGACAGAACCTGGAATGTTCATGGCAGTGAATCGGGTTTGATTCGGTTTCGATACTTTAACATTGTCTAAACCAACTAGTATACGGTTAATGTGTTGGCTCTGGTACTATGTTGGGTTACGGCAGCGTCCCGGCCATCAATCCATGGCCAAATACGGAACAAAAACTTGTAAAACTTGGCGCTACCACAACCAATTACCCGGATCGTACCATTAACCATTTACTAGAAAAACTGTAAAGTGTTTATAGATTATACCGATCGATCCGTGCTCTTCGGTCTTCAATCTCTTCCCAAGCTCCTCGCCGGCTGCTCCGAACAAATCCGCTCTCCGGTCTCCCTCGTCGAAGACGATCCACCTCGAGGATTTTTAATACGGGCTCCCGCTTCAAACCGAAGCAACTCGAACAACTAGTTTGCTAACCTAGATGCTCAAGATGATATAGAGAGAGTGTGTGATCATTTTGTCTCAAGACATCCATGGATTCTCAACACATGAGAGGGTATGGATGGAGGTGAAGAAGAAGCCATTGGAGTGTGAAGAGTGTGAGCTCAAGTCTTTGCACAAAATGAAAAAGGCAACCCCTTCAAAAGAATAAGCCTTGGCTGCCCTCTCCTTTTGTTGTGTTAATGTTGTGATATATTGTGAGGTATTTTCTTCTAATAATATAAAAAAACAACACACAAATATCTCCCATGAAACTCTCACAAATATCTCACAATATAAAACAATAAACAAATAAGCATGGCACAATAATGCACCATGCCAAAACTTAGCCTCACAATTTCCACATCATCAAAATATTAAACATTTATCAAAAACCATAAATGTTTAATACAATAAAAAGAATGACATCTTCAAAATAATCTTGTAACGGATTACAAGACTACCCATCAACTGTATATACATATCTGTATCTGTATTCCGACTGAATACGAATATAACGAGACGAAAATAATCCAACTATCTAATACTAGGATCCAGCTTAAACTAAACCCCACTAGTATGATTCGTCCGATCATGATCCGTGCACAAGTGCACGTATATGATCGAACCCTGCCATAAAACTATACGGACTCTACAACGTTTCGCCCGAACCAAGGAAACCCTCTGTGTGGGACTCTAAAGACTCGCCAATATGCTGGCAGTGAGTTTAACCACAAGCACGTCAGTAGCACTAGCTGTACGTAACGACTACTCAGATATTGAGCGAAAGGGAGACCGACGAGCGAACTCATCCAGAAACCCTATTGAGCCCGACAGTGACAATATCCGTACAGTCCGGTCCGTTCGTCTATGAGTATCGCATATCGGGTCTAAGGGGTTGATAAAGTCAGACCCAAAATAACGCGATATTTAGTGTCGGTATGAAGCTCGTCACCACGAGAGAAACTACCGATCCTAGATCGGTAATTCTCGACTAACTTGGCCAAGGATTTCTGGTGATGGTCATCCGTGCACACTGCGACCTTTACTCCCAATACCGGGAGAGATGAATCCCCTGACGATCCGCTCACTGCCTCCATATGGCTCGGGACTGTACCCAACTAAAATCTGTTTGCACGACTCCTTTGAGCCGTGGTAGGGTAGTAATCAAAGCATAGTGGAAACTCACACGAGACAAATGACGCTCAGGTCGATAGACTAACCTGTACACATGTCACCTGAGAACTGCTATCTGACAATATGTATAATACCAACTAGCATGTTCCCGGCGAGTCCGTCCGGTGTACTCATAACCCAATGAGCACCTGTATACTATCTTAGGTGAACCAACTGACACCAATGGCTTGTGAGACCGACCACCGCCCCTCGTCGGGGTCTCGATCCGTATACACTAGTCTACTATCGGAGCATCGATGCCCAGTCTCGAAACTCCCACGACTAGGGACATTTTAAGGGTGTGCTTATAGACTACCCAACTCTCACGTATATGATCGCCATCATACTGCTGGTAGTCAAGTAAGAATCTTATGAGCTCTATCAACATGTAATAGTGAACTGTAGTGTCACCTGAAGCATGTACACGATAATAAAGACAAACCAGATAGCATACTATCATCTCAAGTAAAACTGTTCTACCGGTATAGGTCATCCATCAATCATTGCAATCACGTGCATGTGATCCAATAATTGACTTGAGAGCACTATAGCCAACAGTTTTATACTTCCAAACTTTTCTTTTGCTCATTTGGATAGACACATCCTAAGGTGCAATAGCTTAGCAACCAATCTGCGAGAAGCCGTCGAATCATCCATACAGGCATAACTATCCCAACAGTGTTTAATAACATTCTTGCAGGTCGGGTCCAACAACATCCTCTCGAATCTATTTTTTTTCCGGACGGTCTTTCTCTCCCCGTTAGATAAGTTCAGAGGAACGTGATCCGAAGTGGGGCTTTTAAGTGAAAACGAGTGTGCCAGAGGGAATCTAGATACCCAGTTTAAGGATACGAAGATCCTATCGAGTTTGGCCAGACAAGGTGTAGCATGTCGATTCGACCAAGTGAATAATCTATCGTTGTTGATTAAGTCGACCAGGTGCGGGTCGTTAATCAGACCTTTAAATATTCTGTTATCCTTCTCGTCTCCCTTACCCCCTTTCTTTCATCCATTTACCAGACTACATTAAAATCCCCCCTAAAACCCAAGGGTGCTGCCATTTACTGGCAACGTATTTAAGCTCGTCAAAAAACCCCAATCTAAGTTCCCTCTTGTTAGGTCCGTACACAGCGGTCACAGTTTCATGCATACCCCATGTACAGCTCTGGTTAAATCCCAGGTAAGTTTTCAAACTTCACCTGCCATTGGGGGTGATCCTTGGATGCTCAAGCCGACCGAGAAATTCTTTTCGACGTCGTTTGAAGAGAAATGAAGCGAACTAGGGATGACATCCACGTTCACGCCTTTCGGATTGTCGATCTTGACTGTGTAAGTCATACCGGTGTCACCTACATTTGTCACAGTCTGATTTATAGTCTGTGTTTGAGTTGGGTCCGAGGGACACTGAGATGGAGGGGTGGTTCAATTGCTCCGGATCTATAGTCGATGTGGCTGCGTGTAATAGTTTTGACTTGCTCGTCTGAAAACTCCATTCCACAGAGATAGCGGACATAATTGGAAGTGTGATGTTATAGATGAGGCCCGGTTCATCGGCTGCTATTGGGTCGACGTGCCCAGAACCTATTGCGAAGACACTGGCTTTCTTTAAGGAGAACTGATCTTGTATAGGATTCCCATCGCAATCTTGTGTGCATGCAGTCGTCATGATCGCCGACTTATTCGTGGCAGGTGACCACTCTGGTTGATTTCGCTTAAGCAAGGCCACGATTCCGGAGACATGAGGTGCAGCCATCGAGGTGCCGGTTATAATGAAGAACGTCTTTTTGGTCTTGTTGGTGGGACCCGGTTTCATGTGGCCAAGCTGCAAGGATGTTGGCACCAGGGGCGACAATGTCCAGCTTAATGATGTTGCCATTCAAGAGGCTGGGGCCTTTGCTGGAGAAGGATGAGACCGTAGGAACAGGATGGAACCCGAACGATGTTTTATTGCCACGATAGGATTCGTTGATTCTAGGTAATACTTCTTAATCTCCTTTCCATCATAGTACGGAACACTAGAGGTGGGGAGGACATGAAGCTGGGCATCCCTTCGGTTTGCTTGATCTGCTTGGCTCAAGATTATAATAGCCTTGCCTCCGGCCTTTCTGACATTCTTGCTCTTCTCCACGTTTTCCGTAGAATTAATACCGCTCCCACATAAAAACTATCTTTCCTTTGACATCAGTTGAATTTCAAGTGTGGTCGTTTATACACCCCTTCACATACACCAACTGGCAGTTGTGCACCTGTGAAGTTGTCTGGATGATAAGTAGACTCGCCGTAGAATTCTCTACCATCTACAAGCTTTACAACCGCACTCAATTTTCTGTGGATGGTGCTCGACCCGACTGTCAAGGACCATGGGGCTCCATCTATGATGCTAGGTTCAGGCCCGGCGTTTCCGGCTGCCTGGACAGGGACAACTCCCTTTTCAATGGCTGCAAATGATCCGACAGTGATTTGACCGTAAAAAAAAAAGGTCTAGGGGCAAGGTTGGTCCAATAGACATAGAGAGCACATCGACGTGATCGTGGATGGCTCTGTCTATTCCTTTCAGCGCATCCGCCATGCTGCCTGGTCTCACTTTATAAACTGCAATGTGAGCTCTAGGCACTGTGCCGGAAATTGTGCCTCTTGCATTACCAAGAACATGGGCATCTTCGACGAAGGCTCCTGCGGCCGTGCTGGCTGTGTGGGTTCCGTGCCCTCCGGAATCCAGCGGGGACACTGTTTGTTGAAAACCTTGTGCGCCGATGAGTTTGTTGTTGCAGGCGTTTTGGTTCCAGTAACAAATGCCGTTCCATTGGCTGGCGGCGGAGGCATATCTTTGTCATCGAAGGAAGGATGGCTGTACTTGATCCCGCTGTCGAGTACCGCGATGATTTTCCCTTGTCCGTAGTCGGATGCGTACCACATTCCATCCGTGTTGCTGCTCAACCCCAAGAACTCTGGTGTGTAGGTTGTTCGGACACGGAGCTCTTGAGCTGGGCTTGCAAGGAGAAACCCTTCGTTTGCTTCCATGGCTCCGACTTCCTTTCGGGTCAGTTTCGCGGCGAAACCGCTGATTGTGTGGCGATACGTGTAGAGCATCCGTGGCTCGCTAGACTTTGAAGTGGTGTTTGGCAAGAAGGACATGTACCAATCCTTTCTGTCTCCGAAAGTGTGGAATTTGGTGCTTTCGGGCTTCTGTACATGGACAGCGTAGGTTCGAAATGCGGTGGCATCCGTTTCGTGGTTGTCGATGACGGATAGAAGCTGAGCATGGACTTGGAGATCAGTCTGGGAAAGAAGAAGAGGAAGGGTACAAGAGAAAGAACGATGTAGTATAAGAAGTTTTGGTGGTGGATCTCCATGGGGACTTCAAAGCAATGAATATGTGTGAGTTAGGAGATGAGATTGCTCATTAATTTTGATATATTTATAGGCTTTCTAGTTTGAGATTTCTTATGATAAATGGAGGGACAAAATTTAGGATTTAGCATTTATTAGAAACTAATTAGGGATTTAGCCTACTTTCAAAACTATTAAGGGATTTAGCATTTTAGGGCCACTTTAAGGACACGTAGGTGCCACGTAGGAATGTCAGTTTGAATCTGGGACGAGTTTTAAGCTGCATTTGCAAAGTGCGATTTATACTTGGGTATGTGAGAGAGCCCAAGTCTTAATCCGCACTTTACAAGTGCGGATTAGACTTGGGTCTCTCCTAACGACCCAAGTTCACCATAGGGCACTAGCAAAATGCGGAAGAAAACCTCCAAGCCAACCAGAGACTTGGCCCTTAAGCAGAGAGCCAAGTCTTGGGTCTCTGATTGGGGGCCAAGTCTTATTCTGCACTTGCAAAGTGCAGAATAAAAGCCCCATCCCAATTAGAGACTTGGCCCTCAATCAGAGATCCAAGTATTGGGTCTCTGGTTGGAAGGCCAAGTCATATTCCGCACTTTCAAAGTACGGAATAAAAGCCTCCACCTATCCAGAGACTTGGCCCTCAACCAGAGAGCCAAGTCCTTGGGTCTCTGCTCGGGGGCCAAGTCTTATTCTGCACTTGTAAAGTGCGGAATAGACTAGCACAGCCTCCTTCCAATGAACCTGAAAGTTTTCTCCTTTTCCTTGGTTACGACGTTCAATTTGTAAAATTTTGCAACTCCCACTCCTCAGTTCTAACAAACCTGAAAGCCTCAATTTTTACAACTCCTCCAAAAACCCACTGTCTAAAAGTTCAAACAAAAAACGAATAGCATCTTCTTTGTAAATTTTGACTAAATTCATGTACAATATCAATAAAATAAACGCTACCCAACACCGGAGCTAACCCGACGCCAAACACGGCGGAAACACAATCTACGCCAAATATACAACGTCTAAAGGCGAAGAACAACAATCGGAACGCAATAAACAATATATATAAATAAAGTGAAACCGACTCCCCACGAGTTCGACACCCAAATATATAAATCTCATGAATTCGATAAAAACAAATACAAAAGAGAGTGTCACATCAAGCACGGCAAAGCTTGTAGAATCCTAGACCAGCCGTGACGGCGTTGAGATGGACCGGATATATCCTCTGGTTGTGTGACTAGCTGTGAGGGTCCAGGTTGGTCCGTAGTTCTAGAAGGATCAGCTTCGCCTTATGTCGGCGACGTTGACGTTGATAAGTCACGTTTACCGGTACTCGAGGGGGAGGAAGTGGAGGATCCAGACGTTGTATTGGACGCCGTTGGAAAAAACGACCGACCGATTTCCAAATAGTCTCGATCCCACTAGCTGATGTCGTATGTCCTATACACTGTCCGCGATATCATGGACCTGAAACAAGATGTGGCCTGTAACATAGATAAGCACAACCTTGCTTATAACAGAAGCCTCTTTAGCCCCACACTCGAAGTGAGTGGCAACCATGTTCTTCACGGCATTCCCAATATGCGTATCAGCTAAGGAAATGGGCGTTAAAAGCATCTCAAACACAACAGCCATTCTTCGGAGAACGTGATTTTCTTATCCTTAGATTGAGGCCACACCTCAGTTTTAAGCATTTCACCAAACATATAAACCACAGAATCTAAATCAACGAGCTTCCTGCTGTCTTTGATAAGCTTGCCAACCGAATCTTTATTCACTTCTATAGAAAACAATAACTTCAATTCTTCATCGCATGCATGATCCTCCACTACTTGCGGTGTATAGGATTTTTTGTCTTCAAACTTTTGTTTTGAGAGCCGTATAGCGCTTCATGATAGCTCCAAAGAACAACACTGGAAAGTTGCTAGACATGCCCATAGCGTCCATCAAAATGAATGAGACACAAGGAGATACGGTGAAGAGGTAACTGCTGAGATAATAGAGACCATCAATATCCACTCCTGCATCATTTGATGGATTGAAACAACCTCCAACCCATGAAGACATTGAGCTGACATGTGTCTCAAGGACCCTCATTACAAGTATGAGAAACTACTGTCTACTTCTTACAATGCATCGACCTTGGAAACCTGGTTGGATATTTAGCACTCCATCATTAATTATATTTAAAGCCTTCGCTACTCCTCTAGCTCCAATACTGTGGTCTTCCCACCACCGAAACCATTCGACCTGTGGCTCGATATTATGTCCAACAAGTAGTGAGTCGTCTAGACATAAATGTCGAGACTGTTTTGAACACGGTAAAACCAATTGGAGATTGAGTCGAGCATACCATGAACACTCGAAGACATTTGAGATTGTAATGGAGCAACATGAATGGATGATGACTCTGGCGATGAACCAAACTTTTCTAACAACCCACTATGGTTAACACCTTGCCAAATAGCACCATGCAGCAAGCTTTTGCCACTATTCTCATGCTTAGCAAGTGAACCAATATTTTGTAAGCATTTTAAACCACAAGCTTTGAAAACATTCCCATTTCCAATGTCAGCATCAAAGCCCTTCATCATCAGTTACCCCATGCTCGTTTCCATCATCTTTATCCAAGCCTTGGACACCTGGTACACCTTTCATGGCACCTTCACATGAGGTAGAATCATCGGATAGCCTTACCTCACTTTGCAATGGATTAGGCATAGGTTTAATTCGCTGCAACTTAATAGGTTGGGCTGGGTTCCTTTTATCATGTTAGCCATTGGGCCCGATCCGGCCCAATATCCGTCCATATGAGTGTGTACCCTATATATACACATATAGGGGGTAGGATTTCATTTGAGTCATATGAGATAGCATATATGAGGCAGAAAATATTTCTAGAGATAAAATCAAGAGAGGTATCTCTTTCTTCATCCTACTCTATTACGGTTGGCTTGAAGGGTGATCACGTGGGGGATTCTCGTTTCTTCAAAATATGGTTTCTCTCCGGCCGTTGCGTGGAGGCATTAAAGACCAGATCTACAACGTGACGTGAACAAGAATATCGATCCCACCAATCGGATCAGATATATCGGTAAACTTTTAAGGTAGATACATGATTTTTCTGCTGCTTAGATCTTATGTTTATATATCTACGTACCTAAATTGAACATTGGTATCAGATGCATGCATACCCACGTTCGTAGATTTATAATTCTGTATTTTTAAAAAATATTTGCAACACAAAAGTTGCGTTTTATTTTTTTTATCTACACTCATATAAAAAAAATCTAATTGTTTTACGACCGATCTATGTTTTTAGGGTTGTCGTTTTTTATGGATCTTAAAACCCACCGTTGCCGGTCCCAAGTCCGGATGAGAAAGGGTGAGGGTTGTGGTAGGCTTGTGACAGCCAACATAAAACTTTGTCACATTCTATGACATGAACCATAATAAGAATATCGTTGGGGCGTCCCCTACTCAGCGACGCGCTACATCGGATCCCGGGTGTAGTGTTAAGTATGCAAGGGCTTCTAGGTCGTCGTCCAGATGCGGCGCGCTACATCGGACCCCGGGTGTAGTGACAAATAAGCAAGGGTCGTCGTCCAGAAACGGCGCGCTACATCGGACCCTGGGTGTAGTGACAAATAAGCAAGGGTCGTCGTCCAGAGACGGCGCGCTACATCGGACCCCGGGTGTAGTGACAAATAAGCAAGGGTCGTCTTCCAGAGACGGCGCGCTACATCGAACCCCGAGTGTAGTGACAAATAAGCAAGGGTTTTATAGGATCCGTCTAGCTTCCTGGAACATAGGTTTCCTTACGGGTAGACTAATAGAACTAGTGGAGGTGATGATTAGGAGGAGAGTTGGTATTATGTGTTTGCAAGAAACTAAGTGGGTAGGTGAAAAGAGTAGAGTCATAGAGCCTTGGGGTTATAAGCTTTGGTATACGGGTAGAGATAAAAATCGTAATGGGGTAGGCATAATCATAGATAGACGGTTGCTTGAGAATGTAGTTGAGATTAGGAGAAAAGGTGATAGAATTTTACTGGTTAAGCTTATTCTAGGTGGAGAGATCCTTAATGTTATTAGTGCTTATGCACCACAGATAGGTCTTGATGACGCTAGTAAGCGTCTATTCTGGGAGGATTTAGACGAGGTGGTGCAAAGTATACCTAGTGGAGAGAAGTTATTTATTGGTGGTGATCTTAATGGACATGTAGGTACAAGTCGTAGTGGGTTTGATACTATCCATGGAGGTTTTGGTTTCGGACAAAGGAATGAAGTAGGTGACTTGATTCTAGATTTTGCTTTATCTTATGACTTGATCTTAGCAAACACCTGGTTTAGGAAAAGAGAGTCTCACCTTATCACTTTTAGGAGCGGATCAAGTGCTAATTAAATAGACTTTTTTCTGACGAGAAGAATAGATAGAGGTTGTTGTATCGACTGTAAGGTAGTGCCAGGTGAGAGTGTAACCACTCAACATAGACTTTTAGTTCTAGATTTTCGATTTAGAAGAGAACCTAGGAAGATTAGACGTAAGGTAGAGCCTAAAATTAAATGGTGGCGATTGAAAGAAGGTAACCAAAAGGCTTTTATAGATCGTGTAGTACAAGAAGCGGATTGGCAGTCGGAAGATGATCCAGACAAAACATGGAACAAAATGGCTAGTTGTATCAAGAAGGTAGCTAGAGATCTACTTGGTGAGTCGAGAGGTGGTGCTCCACCATCTAAGAACATATCATGGTGGAATGAAAATGTAAAGGCTGCTATTAAAATTAAAAGAGATTCTTATAAAGATTTGAAGAAAAGTAGAGATGTGGAGAGATTTGAGAAGTACAAAATGGCTAAAAAGAAAGTTAAGAAAGCTGTTCGGGAAGCTAAATCTAAGGTCTACAAGAAGGTGTACGAGAAATTAGACACTAAAGAGGCTGCAAATGATATATACCGGATTGCTCGGATGCGGGAAAGGAAGACTAGAGACTTATGTGCGGTGAAGTGTGTCAAAAATGAAAATCAGAAGGTTTTAGTTCGAGATGAGGATATCAAGGAAAGATGGAGAGATTATTTTGACAAATTGTTTAATGAGAGCTTTACTAAGAATTTGGATGGACTTGTCATTCAATCTCAAGATATAAACCGTGATTTCATGCGTAAAATAAGACTTTCTGAGGTTAAAGAAGCTTTGAACAGAATGGGTTTAAGAAAAGAGGTTGGTCCTGACGGGATTCCTATCGAGATTTGGAGATGCTTAGGAGAAATAGGCGTTAAATGGCTGACAGATCTGTTTAATAAGATTTGGCAGACAAAAAAGATGCCAAATGAATGGAGGAAAAGTATCCTTGTACCTATCTACAAGAACAAGGGTGGCATTCAAAGTTGCTCAAACTACCGTGGAATAAAACTGATGTGTCACACCATGAAACTTTGGGAGAGAGTGATTGAACACAGGCTAAGGAAGGATATTAAGATAACAGAGAACCAGTTTGGGTTTATGCCTGGACGATCGACGACAGAGGCTATTCATTTGCATCGTCAACTTGTCGAGCGTTTTCGAGAGAGGAGAAGAGATTTGCATATGATATTTATTGATTTAGAAAAAGCGTACGACAAGATACCTAGAGAGGTATTATGGGGGACAATGATGAAGAAGGGGGTCCCCGTCAAGTATATTGACATAATCAAGGATATGTACGATGGAGTAGTGGCAAATGTCAGAACTTGCAGCGGCTTAACGAGTGATTTTCCGATTACTATTGGTTTACATCAAGGATCTGCATTAAGTCCATTCCTGTTTACCATCGTGATGGATGAGCTTATTAGAACTATCCAAGATGAGGTACCTTGGTGTATGCTATTCGCTGATGATATTGTTCTAGTAAATGAGACGAAAGCAGGGGTTAATGCCAAATTGGAATTATGGAGGTAAACATTGGAATCTCGGGGATTCAGATTGAGCAGGTCCAAGACAGTATATATGCACTGCAAATTTAGTAGCCAGAGAAGTCAAAACCATATTGGTATAACATTGGAAGGGCAAGAGATATCACCGAGCGACCAGTTTAGATATCTAGGTTCCATCATCCAAAAGAATGGGGAGATCGATAGTGATGTTAATCAAAGGATCCAAGCTGGTTGGTTGAAATGGAGGAGTGCAACAGAGATTTTGTGTGATCGTAACTTTCCGTTAAAATTGAAAGGGAAGTTTTATCGGAGCGCTATTCGGCCTGCCTTATTATATGGTACAGAATGCTGGGCTCCTAAGAAGCATCATACACAGAAGATGCACGTAGCGGAGATGCGCATGCTTCGTTGGATATGCGGTAACACTATAAAAGATAAGGTGCGAAATGAGGATATTCGTGCAAAAGTTGGTGTAGCACCTGTGGAGGAGAAGATGCGGGAAAACCGGCTAAGATGGTTTGGTCATGTGCGATGCAAACCTATGGAAGCACCGGTTCGACGAATAGATACTCTCGATATGGGCAATGGCAAAAGGGCAAAAGGGAGACCGAAGAAAACATGGATGGAGGTGATACGAAACGATATGGTTGCCAAAGGACTCAATGAAAGTATATTGTTCGATAGAAGTGAGTGGAGACAGAGAATTCATGTGCTGGACCCGGCGTGATTCTCATGTTGGTTCATGTAGCCTACCTCATATGCTTGGGATAAAAGGCTCAGTTGTTGTTGTTGTTGTTTTTTATGGATCTTAAAATATCTCATTTGTCACTATAAATTAGATCTATTTTTTTAATGGCACTTTGATGTAGAGACTTTTAGTTTCGTTGATGTGAAATTACCCACAGAACAAAAGGTGATATAAATTTGTTTAAAAGATTGGATCTTTTTTGTGTAAAAGGGAAAATTTTAATTTTCTCCTTTTTGGTGAGCATTAATGACGTCTAGGTCGCAATTTTTTTTTTAAACCCTAACCCTAAATTTTGGATAAACTTGAGAAATATTATTTTGGATTTTGGTTGAGAACCATTTTTTTTATTTTGGTATGAGACCAAATATTTTTTGGATTTTGGTTGAAATATTTTTTTGGATTTTGGTAGGGAACCAAATATTTATTTTAACAAAAAAAATATTTCTGGAAAACAAAATTAAAAAATTCGGATATTCTAAAAATCCAGAAAAGATATTATTTTTTTACATAAAAAAATCTGAACCATGCAGGTGCAGGCCGACATTTTTTTATTCCGAAAAATTTCAGAAAATCCAAAAATTCTAGAATTTTTTTAGAATTTCCAGAAAATTAAGAATTTTTCTTTTAGTTTTCTTATATTTTTGGAATTTCGCACTCAAGTTTTTGGGTCCGTTGAGAGTTTTGCTATTAACTTTAAGAGTTATGTTTTTTTTGAAAATCTACTTTGTTTACCAAAAGTTTCAAAAGTTTTACTCATATAAAATCTTGAAGAATTGATGGGTAGTTCCAGTGGGAGCGTCTGGGGCGCGTGTCAATTTCACGAAAAAAACGAAAAGCCTAATAAAATGGACAAGATTAGATATGGTAGTTCAATAAAAGGTGAAATTTGTTAAATTAATTGTTGTATTTATGATGTGCATGGCATACTAAATATATCAAGACGCATGCTGCATTAATAAAATCTGACAAATTTCAAGTGGGAGATTTCGAGAGAAGGCGGGAGTCTAAATTCAACTACTTAATCTATTCCGTTTCTAGGAAATTTATAATCCGTTTTTCAATCATTTTAACAGAATTTTAAATTCTATACTTTTGAAAGATGTGGTTGAGGCCGTAGACCTTTTCTTTTTTCGGGATGTAAATTAAATATTTTTTGTTAAGATTGGTTGAAGACGAAGTGTTTTTTTTTTAAAGAACGGTAGTCCATTATATGTCATAGTTTTAACGTATCCATAATAAAGTCAGGATATCGTCAGTCTCACCAGAGGTGAAATGGTAGGTGGCAATAACATGCGGTTAGGTGGAGATACAAATACCGACTGGGCTGGCAATCTGGGTATGCGTACATCCACATCCGCACGTGCTTTCTTGGATGATGGCAAGGCCATCATTTGGAGTAGCAAGAAACAGATTGTGTAGCTTTTTCACTATGGATGTGGAATATGCGGCTACCTCAGTAGCGCCGAAATGGCTGCTAGGCTGAAGTAATTTCTCAGGAGTCTGCGTGTGATTCCGCGCGCGCAAGGAAAACAGGGTCTCTCTATCATGACATCAAGTCAACGATAGCATACTCAAACGATCCCATATATGGGAAGTTGAAGCACTTGCAGATTTAACGACACTTTGTCAATGAGTTAGTGACATGAGAATGTGGTCTATGCTATAGGGAGTCAGACAATCGGGGATCCGATGATGAAGAAAATAACCGAGTAATGCTATGTGCGTTTAGGCTTCGTCCTGAGTGACGTATTGCATTTCAAATAACTTGATAGACCTTACTCTTGTGTTTTACATATTATAGATGATGACTTTTTATAGATACATATTTTGAGATTGATTGTGTGTTGCATTGTGTGTTACTTTCTTTCTTTATGATCTGGGATGGATATGTCTATATTTTTGTTTGACTATTTCAGACATGGAGTACAAATGTACAAGGTACACAAAGTGTGCGGGGTACACGATAAGTGCAGGGTACACATTTAACAAAGATACGTCAGTGGGTAGGAACTCTCCCTCATACGAGAGATCTCCTTTATGCTAGGTGATTAGTTTAAAATATTGCACATTTGAATGAACATTTTCCCTATTATTGTTAAGTACTAAAAGCTGTTTATTGTAATTATAGAACATATGAGGGTTTATGCGTAAAAAGTTTATTATCATATGTTTCTACATCATAATTAACATAATGAGAGAAAATACATGCATATAATATTTAAATGAAATATTTGTAATTAAAATATGCATATCATATCAAATATTTCCAATCAATATTCTTAAGATCTAATATCATATAAAATGTTTAGGATAATATCTCAAAAATACCAAACACTACTAACACTATGATTTGAGATATTGTGCAGATATTAGTTCAGGTCTGGAATCCAAGAGATCCGAATTAAATCGGGATGTCGAAATCAAATCTGCAAGAATATGGAAACAAATCGAGAGATCTAGCAACGGCAGAGACTCAGAGCATTATTTTCAGAAGCTAAACATCGAGAGGATCTCCATAAATCAAGATAAAATAGCACAAAAAATCCCAAAATCTGAAGCCACCAAACCGCGGCGGAACCGCGGCCAAACAAGCCTATATACGGCGGTTCCATGGCGGTTCTAGGACCATATGATGTGATTTTTTGGTGATTTTATTGTAACAACATATATTCACTTATGAAATCTAGGGTTTCTGGTTTTGGGACTATATATAAGACCTAAAACTTCACATTCAAAATCATCATCGAAGTGAGCAAGAGATCCGCGTATCCGAATGATCATCATCAATTCATCTACCTCCAATAAGAGAGAGATTTAGAGCAAACTAGGGTTCTTGTATTCTACTTTCTAAGGATAATTGTAAATGCAATAGTTGATTAATAAATGTAGTGTTTTTATTATTCTTTTTGCAATTAATTTCCGCACTTACATTTCTGCATCTTAATCATGTTTTCATTCTTCTTTAACCTTTCTTCTAAATATTTAACCATGAGCGAGTAAATCCTAACTTGCTAGGGTTCGTAGGATAGGGTAGAACAATGGATGAGAAAATCATTTAATTTCTTTTATACATTTTAAAGTCTATAAACTTTAGCAAAATAAATGTTAACATTCTTATCGAGCGCACTACCAATTTATTGATAGTCACGACCACGATTTGAGATCTGTTTAACACTTGTTTTGTTAAGGGATAGACATTAATAGAGATCAATGCAAGGACAATGGTTAATAGTGGGGAAACCCCGGTTTCTTCCAAAAAACTCTAATCTACATTCATCATTATCGATCTGGTTTTAAACTATTAAAAGATAAAGGGGTCATTTTTAATTATTCATACATTACTGCCAAGTCCTATGAACCCTACAAGCCTTTTCTTTATAAACTGTACATCCATATTAAAATAGATCTACAACTAATCACCCTATCTTCTATCAACTAGTCTAAAGCAAAAAAAATGTTCACGATTCCCTGAGGACGACCCGTACTCATCGCGGCTAGCTACTAGCGACACCGTCTTGATTGTTATTCGAGTTGATTTCTTATAAAATCCAGCAAATATAAAATAAACAAAATCGCATATTGTATTTAACGATTATTGTGTGAGTTTTGCAAAGGAATCTGGAGTAACTGGAACAAACCAACAGAGAGTTAGAGGATTTCAACGTAGCCCAGTGGAGCATAATGGTGCTCTGAAGAAAATTTAGCTAAAGAACCCTCCATATCGCAGGGGAACCGCGGCGGAAAGAGGTTTTTGGCGGCGGAATCACGGCGACTTGGTGGTGTTGGGCCCCTAAAATCCTCAGGTAATTTCCTCATATCTTTCTCTCTCTCCTCTAAACCTCTAATAAATTGATTCTACTTGCAGGATTGTTTGCAAACATCGCCGCTAAAAATCTTTTTGCGTGTTTTAGATTTTGGTTTGTTTTGCATATCTAAAATGGATATTAAGGAGCAATAAACCCAAATTCAGATTAGGTGGGGATTTTATCACCCTTCCTAGGCCCCACAAATCACAAAACGAGCATACTTTCACCCTACATTAATTAAAGAATATCTAAACCGGGCCTTAAGGACCGTCGCGCTCAAATTAGGACAAAGGAAGGTCGTGGGTAATCTATCACTTATCCGCATTTCTTCTGTGGTGTTTAGGCAAGTGTGACTAAGGAAAGTGGTTACTTAATTAGGTCCGTTATTTCGGTGATTCGTATAGCGGATACCTCCCACTTATCTGGCACTTACCTGACCACAAGAGTGATAAAGAGCTGGTAGAGAATTGATCCTGCGACTTGTCCTTTGGAAGTCTATGAGCGGTCTAGTGACTTGACCTAATAGACCCTAATTCTAGGAATTGATTGTGGATTCTATAATTTGTTGAGTCAAGTCTCAAGTCTCCCTTTCAAAGCAAAACAATTTCCAAAATCCAAAAAGAGCTTAAATCATTTCACCTTCTTTTCTTATAATGGGTAACCCAAACAGACAAACTCTTGCCGAGCTTTGCTATCCAGAACCAGATATATCTTGTTTTCGTAACTGCTTCGGTACAAAATCCGACGCTACCATGTCTTTAAGAGATAGGATAGAGCAAGCGGAAAAGAACAGTTGGATACCTCACTCAAGGTCCAATCAACCGCATCAAAATTCTACATTTTCTTATGTTGATAATCCGTTTAAGGCGAGTAAGGAAACTTCAAAACGCATTTCAATCGCTGAGCATATTGTGAAGGTTGAAAGCCAAAGATTCAATTCTTTCACTAATCCACCATTAGGACAACAAACACCATCATTCCCATTTGAAAATATTGATACTCGTTTTGAGGCGAATATGATATCTTTTACACCCATTTGTGAAAAAATAGCAATTGATAGTCGCCAACTAACCAACCAATCTCAATATTCTTCATATCACAATGTTGATACTAATCCTGGTTATGAAACTTGGGTTCACCCTTCTAATTCTTATCCACAGTATCAAACTTTCATACGCTCTCATGTTGACACTTATTTTGAGGCTAATAGGACAAGTCAAAAACACATGTCGATTGCGGAACACATTGAACTCGTCCGTAGTCAACAATTAAGGGCATCTCTTCTTAACATTTCTCTTCAGGCTAATGCGGCAAATCATAAATGCATGTCAATTGCTGAATATATTGAACTTGCCCATAACCAACAATTAGACACTTTCCAACCATACACAACTTCTTCACCTTATCTAGACAGGCTTCTGAAAATGAATTAGGAAGTTTCACGGGTCAAAAAGAATCCTTCATTGGAACTTCTTCACAACCCATATCTAATCTTGAAGTAGAGTTGGAATTGAGTAGTGAAAAAGAACAATAGATCCATCAAAGTCAAAGCAAAACCAATTCTTTTGATCTCGACACCTTCCATCCTGCACCCCAATCGAATATATTCGATATTCAACCGCTTCATAGTCTAAGTGATGAGGTGCCCGAAAATAACATGTTTGACTTTGCTAATAGTGAGTGTGAAAGAAAGCTTGATACCATTTCAAATCAAACCGATCCTTATTCGACTACACTTGATATTTCAAACCTTCCAACTCTATCAAGTGAACCAAGTGATTTATCGATTGAGAATAGTATAATTGATGAATTCTTGAATACCTATTCGTTTGATTTGACCGAAGGTGTTAGTGAGAACGGTGATGAGAATCTCATTGAAGATGAACCCGTTATGTTGGATGAGTTGGATTCTCCTACCCATCATGCCGCTTCTATTGACTACGAACATTTTCTTGTACAATTAACCGATTCTATTTTTACCACCGACATATCCGATAAGCAGAACGATATACGGCCTTCATCTCCTACGTCTGGTTCAACAATGCTCGACGCCCAAATTTGTTTACTCATTTCATCACCCATTTTCTTTGGTTCTTCCAATTTTCTTTCAACTCCACCGAGTTTTGATGAATCACACTCCGATATTTCGAGTTCTATGATTCTTGAAAAATCACTCGATTTAGATTGTTTTGAATAGGAGGGAGACGATCATTTCGAATCTCCTACCTCTATAATTTCTGACGAATTGAGTGTTTTGAATCTTGGTGCGTATAAGACTGACCTTGAAACTTTCAACCGTCCTAGTGAATCTGCATATTCCATCAATATAGATATTAATGAAATTAATACTCGAACAATTGATGAAAGTTTTGAAGATATTTTCGCCGAAGAACTCGCATTCCTAAAAGACATAGATGTTGCGATGAATCAAACTAGTCCAGCAACTGCGGTTAGTGATTCAATTGCCAGTCCTCTACCACCGGTTATAAGACCCTCCACCCGAAGAAGTTGAACCGCCGCCCTTTCTTCTTATCAAGTACGAAAATGTGAATATTCCATCTACTTCTTATCTTTCATATTCTCGTTTTCGTTCACCATCACTGTTTCGTCTCTACCAACCGAGACGTAAACCTGATCGATTCCGCCTCTTATATCCCCACTTCTTCACGTCTATGATCTTCTACCAACCATACTGTTACATCAATAAAATATTCGAATGGTTGATGTTGATTTTTGGCCTTTGTAAAGTTTTGTATAGACCAATAAATTTACCCGCTCTTTTTTTATAATTTTAAAATACTTAATACTATTTTACTCAAGTTTGGGGGGAGAAAAAGATTTTGGCTCTTGAAAGAAAAGAACATTTTTTATAAAATTATGAGCCAAAAACAAGTTTGGGAGATGATTTCACTATCAATGAAGTTTTATCTCCTTTTGCTAATAATCGAGAGTTTTTTCTCCCAAGTCTACAGGTTTTGAGCTTAAAAGATGACATCAGTGATGACACTGCTGCAAATAGATTTGGGGGAGGTTTGTGCTTATTCACGCATCATTTTGCATTATACTAAATAATAGCACAAAATTTTATTTATTTATTTATTTGATAATAAAAATTAGAAAGTGAAGAATACATATGAAAGATAGAAGGAGATTCAAGAAAAGTAAGAAAATTAGATATTTTAAAACGAAGTTTGTAATAGGTAGTCATGAGCTGTTGTTCCAAGAGTTAGTAAGATGAAAGGAATCACTAATCTGAGAATAGAAATAAGACTGAAAAATAGTCCCTATTCTTGAGTCCAAGCATCTGAACGTTGATACCCTACTATATACACTTGCACACATCTTGAAACTTGGGATAGTAGAGGATATCTTAAAATGCTCTTGTCTAAAAGCTTTAGTGTGAAGGAAAATATAAATGACATAAAAAAATTGGTGAATAAAAATGAACACTGGTTTTGTAATTACTTAAGGCAGCAGAAAAAAATATAGCGAGGGTGCCTTATCACCTAGTGCCTTAGACCAACTGGTTTGGGAGTCACTGCTAAGTCTTAGGTGTTGCAAGACTAGGATATTACTAATTACGCCTAAAAGTGTAAGCACGTTTGGTAATCGGTTGGTTAGTAACTCAAGAGGTATTAACGGTCGTATGAAAAATGTGTGAGCAATTCTATTTGAAATATTCACCGACTAAAAAGTACTAAGTAAGATGGACAAGAGTATGATAGCTTGAATTGAATTCTCTAAGTGTAATGATGTTTTTTACACACACGTATGGGTATATGATCGATGTTTGGAAGAAAGGTAGGGAGGAAAACTAAAGGCAGTGTTCTATTGAGGAATAATGTGATTTCTGATATTTTTTCATGACTATTAAGATAGGGCTCGTGCCTACTAAAAAGATAGTGTAGTTTGAAACTCTTATTTTCAAATTCTTTCTTTTATATGTTCTTATCTTTGTATGTAACTTTCATCATCTTTCTTTTTATTATGGGATTTTGTTGGTGTAATCCGCTGAAAACCCTCAGGAGACAACACTTCTCCTACTAAGGACACCTAGAGGTTTAAACGCGTGTTGCACGTGCTCAGTGCAATCGTGTTGCCTACGAAAGTGTGTTAGGTTTTTCTTTTTCTTTAACTCTTTTATAACTAGTTTGCTCGGGACGATCAAACTTAAGTTTCTGGGTATTTGATTAGTCTAAAATATTGCACATTTGAATGAACATTTTCCCTATTATTGTTAAGTACTAAAAGTTGTTTATTGTAATTATAGAACTGTCACGACCCGAAAGAGCACGCGACTGACCCTTGAACCATATGAAGTCTATAGGGCTCCATCTGATCCAAGTAAGCCAAAAGCCCAGAAATCTAAAACCATTTTAAGGATAAATAAAGAAAACTGGTTTTTAATAGGTAAAGAAAACATGTTTTGAAGTCAAGGTTTTTAAATAACTAAGCCGAATATGCATTTTAAAAGATGTAAAGTCTTTTCTAAAAATTTCGGCAGAGTTTCTTTTGTAAATACTCGCCCCGAACGGGGTACAACAAGAACAATGTATATATGCAATGAATAAAAGGCATCCCCAAGCGGGAGCTAGCTCTTCGTCAATCGACGGTCACAACCACGCAAGAAATAATATACAACGCCGAATGGCGAGGGTCAAATCCAAAAAGAAACTCAATAAGCATGAAAACCGCAATACTACTAAGCGCGACTCTAAGGTCGAATAATACATCACTAATGTCTAAGTCTGAAACAATATACAAGTTTTGGTTGATGGAATTCTAGATACAATAAATAATACAAGTACAATGGTGGTTCTTGATACAAAAGAACCCACCTACCAAAAGCAATTCACCCGCAAGGAAGTAGTGTGCCAGAAATGCCGCTATGGAACCTGTACGGCCAAACCTGCAAGAACTGTGGCACAACGGGGGTGAGTTGCCAACTCGTGAATAGAAAACATCTACAAGCAGAAACCGAATGCAAGACATAATCCTAAGTCAATACGATCAGTATATGATATAAACCTCAAGAGTAAGTCTGAAGCATGAAAATGTGGCAATGTAACATCTAAACATGTAGGTAGTGCCAAATACTCGTGCCAGTGCCTCAGGTAATAACATGTCATAAATATAAGGTATGTCTGCATGAAGTATCAAAATGGATATCAATACACATATATTAGCGTCCCATTCCACTAATATTGGTGTAAGGGTATATATAACAGCGCCCTCATACCCTGTTATATATACAAATGAAGTATGATCAATGTAGTCAAAGTCTGTATATATGTGGATCCTGTCCACCTGTCATCCAATGACAATAAGCATCATGCATGCAAATATGAGGATATAATCAAAATCATGGAAATCATCATGAAACCTGTGCCTAGCATCGGCACGTAAATCCTCATCCATATGGGGCTCCGTTTGCGGTATCGGCCCTCGGCCCCGGCAGTACGGGTCAGCCCATGTCCATCTCTCAACTCCGGTCGGCATCTTCCAGATATCCGCCGAGCTCAAATACTATCACCGGTAGGTAGTAGTCCCTCTGCCAGGCTCACTGTCTACTACACAGCGAAACCGTTCTCGCCCCGGGGTACCATACCGGGTCCACTATGTACCCGCAATCGGCCTCATCCGCCTCCTCGAATCGGGTTTCACATGTCGCTCTCAGCACCGAGAAAACACATGGTGGACGCACTGAAATATCATATCAAGGGTAACCGGGTTTTTAAAACAATTATATATTCTCTTTTGAAATACCCACGGTTCCCAAATCCAGAAATATCATGGAAACAACATATCTCAATGCGTATAATCAAAACATGATGTATGCGACATGTAAAGAAAGGTAAGCATAACAATAAGTCATGCAACACGAAATAGTAATGTGCACATGTCGAGGGAAACCGCTCTTTTAAATGAATCAGTTTTGAAGAATATCTTGCGGTTCCCAAATCTCTAATCAAGTCAGAATCATCTATGTATGTGTACATGTATAAGTGTACAATATGCCATGCAAGAATCATATCATGAATGCAACAGTACTACAGTGTAGTGGCATGGCAATTATCGATGATGAAGTGTGTGAGCCGGTAAATAGTGTACGTGGAACATACACATCATCGATAATGGTGCTGGTGTCCTAACAGCATAATACTAATATAGCAATAAACATATGCAAAGCAACGTGAATAGCATGAATATGCGGAAATCAAATAATCAACACCACAGTGAAGAATCTACTATGCAAACTACAGATCTAAGTATCAAGTCAATCGGGAGAGGTATGGAAACCACCTAAATCTGAGTCGATATATATATAGATATAATAGTCGGTGATCCCGCCTTAATAATATCGCGTACGATACAATATATCGTAAGACATCCTCGAGTTATGAGTGCGGATCTATCATCAATATAGGCTCGTACGGTAAATCGTCGTACGGCATCCCAATAGCTGGGTACGGGTCAATATCACATTCCTCTCATCAGATATCAGGTATCATTATCATCATATCACATAATCTGGGTGCTGATCTAAGTCTAGTACAATCGATACCATCTATCACTGCGTGTGTAAGCACACGCCCCAAGGCCCGCTAGAGATCACGTATCGTATCTCAACTACGAATCACATCTAATCACCGATCTCGCGGCACAATGCCCAACATCATCGACTCATCTCCAATGTCATCCAATATCATCAAACACAGTGCAAGTATAATGAATATGCAAGGGTGTGCGTGTAGGTGTAAATCTATTCTAGGGTTCGCGACTATGAACTACACTAGTCACTTCTAACCCTATACTATCCATAATACACCTAACTATCATATATATAATATAACAACTACGGACTGCGGGGGTGCTATACGCCATCCACCCGACTTCCCCCTGTAGATATAATCTACTCACATTGCATCTTCATTTGTGGACGTCGCCACGCGCTTCCTTGTCGTCCCGAAGTGTTCATGCGTACCTACATATCAAAATATCGTATATGCGCATTAAAACCAATTCAAAACTAAAACGGCAATGAATCCCAAAACGATACGATAAGGGGCATATAGGTTAGAACCTATGGCACGCCTTCAAAACCATCAATAAATCCTCTATATCGTCGTATAAACGCCAAATAGTCGAGGTAAAACACAAGACACAAATTCAGAATTAAAAATACGGAATACGGAAACACGAATCCAAAACAGCAACTAAGAAAATATGCTCCAGATTTCACCCTAGGTCAAATTAGACAAATCTATATATACCAAGGGCCTAATCTACAGATAAGGGAACACCAAAACCAAAACGAGCAAGTTTGGTGGGGTCCAGGCCGCAAATTGCGGCCAAACAGAATAAATCTGCGGCCGGAAAAATGAGTTAGGGGTTGGGGTCTTGTGTGGTGGTTCTAGGGTGCCTGCACATGTCACTGTCCAATCAATTTTAATTTAGGATGTCTCGGGTGATAGCAGATTCAATATACACTTCACAGATTCCACAATTTCTCCGATATCAGTTTCTAAATCCGTATTCCGGGTTTCAACTCTCAGGTTAGGGTCTCAATTCATGCACTAGGATGATAGTATAACCTCTACTGAGCTCAGTTTCACAATATAACACAAAATTCTTCACAACCCTAACTAGGTTTTTCCTCAAGTCACCAAAATCACACAATATCGGTTCAATCATAACATGGGGGTAAAAGAAATGCTAAAACTAAGTTAATGATCCAGAAAATACCTCATTTGGCAACTCAAGAATTTTCTTGAGTTTCCCCTAGTGGCCAAAATCCTTGCTTTCTTGGTCCAATGTGTAGATCTTGAGCTTGTGCACACTTTTTATGAAATGGGGGTAGGGTTTTGGTGATGTTTTAGAGATGAATTGAAGGGATTAAGTGGGAGAGAGGAAGGGGCAGCAGCAGCTGCAGCTCAGCTGAGGGAAGAGGGAGGGAAAATGAATGAGGAAATGAAGATAATAGCTAAGTCCAAAGTCAAAGAAAACCCATACCTTTCTCTCTCTCACCATACCTCATTTCTTTATTCCTTTTCCATTTCTTTTCTTTTCTTATTCTCTCAAAATCCTTCTCCCAAGAGTAGTAAATCCAAAGTGAACCATGGCAAGAAAAATGCACAAGTGTGATAAAAATGATATGTGCATGTTTTGCACAAAAATGCTAAAAAAATCGATTAGCGATTTTTAATCGCGATTAACAATAAATTAGCATATAACTAATCATAAAGACTTAAAAATGGCATAATTCTATAAAATACCCTATTTTATAATTTTCCATAATTTTTCCAAAATTTTTCCCATTTATTTGTATTTAATAATACCGAAATATTAAAATATTCAATAAAATAATATTAAATTATAAAAATTCCCTAAAAATAATATTTTATTTTTTTTTGAAATGTTATAAGAACATATGAGGGTTTATGCATAAAAAGTTTATTATCATATGTTTCTACATCATAATTAACATAATGAGGGAAAATACATGCATATAATATTTAAATGAAATGTTTGTAATTAAAATATGCATATCATATCAAATATTTCTAATCAATATTCTTAAGATCTAATATCATATAAAATGATTAGGATAATACCTCAAAAATACCAAATACTACTAACACTATGATTTGAGATATTATGCATATATTAGCTCAAGATATTATGCATATATTATCTCAGGTCTGGAATCCAAGAGATCCGAATTAAATCGGGATGTCGGAATCAAATCTGCCAGAATATAGAAGCAAATCGAGAGATCTAGCAATGGCAGAGACTCAGAGCATTATTTTCAGAATCTAGACATCGAGAGGATCTCTATAAATCAAGATAACATAGCACAAAACAATCCCAAAATCTGAAGCCACTAAACCGCAGCAGAACCACGACCAAACAAGCCTATATGCGGCGGTTCCGTGGCAGTTCTAGGACCATATGATGTGATATTTTGGTGATTTTATTGTAACAGCATATATTCACTTATGGAATCTAGGGTTTCTGGTTTTGAGACTATATATAGGACCGAGCGTTTCACATTCAAAATCATCATCAAAGTGATCGAGAGATCTACGTATCCGATTGATCATCATCTATTCATCTACCTCCAACAAGAGAGAGATCTAGATCAAACCAAGGTTTTTGTATTCTACTTTCTAAGGAGAATTGTAAATGCAACAGTTGATTAATAAAGGTAGTGTTTTTATTATTCTTTTTGCAATTAATTTCCGTACTTACTTTCTGCACTTACATTTCTGTATCTTAATCATGTTTTCATTCTTCTTCAACATTTTTTCTAAATATTTAACCATGAGCGAGTAATTCCTAGCTTGCTAGGGTTTGTAGGATAGAGTAGAACAATGGATGGGAAAATTTTTTAACTTCTTTTATACATTTTAAAGTCTATAAACTTTAGCAAAATAAATTTTAACCTCCTTATCAGGCACTACCAATTTATTGATAGTCACAACCACAATTTGAGATTGGTTTAACACTTATTTTGTTAAGGGTTAGACATGAATAGAGATCAATGCAAGGACAAAGGTTGGTAGTAGGGAAATCCTAGTTTTTTCCAAGAACCCTAATCTACATTCATCACTATCGATCTAGTTTTAAACTATTAAAAGATAAAAGAACCATTTTTAATTATTCATCCATTACTACTAAGTCCTATGAACCCTACAAGCCTTTTTATTATAAATTCTATATCCGTAACGACAATCAATCAACCATCTTTCATCAACTCGTCTAAAGCAAGAAAAGAGTTCACGTTTTCCTGCGGACTGCCCGTACTCATCGTGACTAGCTACTAGCGACACCATCTTGATTGCGGTTATTTTCGAACACACTTCTTTTTTCACGAACAATCACTAGAGAAGTATACGAAGGTGAGACTAAGTGCTAGATATCATCTTCTCAGACCAGTGACTGTATTGTTGCATATTGGGTATGGCGACAGTGGGAGCACTTAAAAGAGTCGTCCTGATCGGGTCAGGATGAGATTGTCATATGCTATAGGCCGAGCGATCGAAATGGTTATCTCATTTCCACTTTACCTATTTACATATAGCCAGACTATAGGTCTAACTGGTCGTACGGGAAGCAAGCTTGTCGAAAGATCCCAGGCATATCGTAGGGCGATATGGCCGGGCAAGTCAATCACAGAGTGATTGGACTTAGGTCCATACGGTATAATCTTAATGACGTACACTCTCAGGAAGATAATTTTATACCGTAGCATGTTTCCATATGATGTGCGTTTAAATCGTGCACATAAGGAGGTAGAGGGATGGATCCTATCTCTCTCACAGTGTAAGCCTTTATAACGACCTCCTTTACGGAAGGACGGGCGGTCTATATACCCTTAATAACACGAGGCTGTCTAGATAGGCATGTTATGAGCACCTGCTACTTTGGTTGATGTTTCCTGCTGCGCTGACAATATACCGCACATATGGGGCAGGGCCTCCGAACGGCGGCCGCACAGGACTGCTGAGGTCCTGGCGCTGAGGTTCGGGGCAGATGCTATTTGGTTTTATCCGTCTATCTTTCCGAAGATGCCAAGTTGATTTATGGCACCGTGTATCGGAGGTTTAGACGGATGCGGCCGATGTAGCAGACTTCGTCAGATTCCCCCTCAGGGTGAGGGGTTTTTGATTGTGGGGACGCTCTTCCCTGCAGGCGCAAGCCCCTGCAGTTAATTACGCTACCGCATCGCTGTAACAACTTTCTCCTACTCCAGAATTTCACTTCGTGTCGTGTGTGTTTGTTTTGTTTGTGATTGCCCGTGGATTGTATACGGAGACTGAGTGATGTCGTCACCCGTAGGACGTGGATTAGTCCAAATCCGTATTTATTTAGATTTGGGTTTGGTGTTTTTAGTTTAAGGATACATTAGTCGCGTTGCGACTAAGATCGACTTAAACGTTCGTTAAGGATACGTTAGTCTTGTTTTAGACTAAGATCAACTTAACATCATGATTGATTTAATTATCCGGCCGTCGGGACTCGTCACCTCTCTGACGTCGTTGAGGGATTACAACGACAGGCGTCTGAGGAGTTCAGAGATGTACCCTTGAACCAAAGTTAATTTGGAGTTTTATCGTTTATTTAAATGTCTAAGGACACGTTAACCGTATTTGGGGTTAAGATCAACTTAGGCGGGACCGTTTAGATCCAACAAAGGAGCATTTGGGCCCTATTGTACCAGCTTAGGGACATGGCGGTCCATCGCCAGTTTTAGGGACGTGGGGGTCCATTATTAGTTTAGGGACGTTTCGGTCCGTCGCCAGTTTAAAGACGTAGTGGTCCATATTCCAGTTTAGGGACGTGGTGGTCCGTCGCCAGTTTAGGGACGTAGCGGTCCATTATTAGTTTAGGGACGTTTCGGTCCGAAATTAGTTTAGGGACGTTTCGGTCCGATATTAGTTTAGGGACGTTTCGGTCCGATATTCTCATTTTGGAGTGAATATTAGTTTAAGGACGTTTCGGTCCAATATTAGATGAGTGGTCATTGGGACTCGTCACCTCTTTGACGTCGTTGAGGAATTACAACGACGGATGTCAAAGGAGTTCGGAGATGTACCCTCGAACCGGATGTAAGTTGATTTAGGAGAGCCATTTTGCTCAGTCAATTTAATTTAAGGACTTATGGCCACGATTGGGCTAAGTCCAGTTCAACATCTTTATTAAGTAATGCATTGCATTTAGGCTCTGCAGAGCATCAATTTATTCTGAGCTCTGCTCATTTATGAATGATGCAATGCATCTGTTTTGATTTGGGCTCTGCCCCTTGTAAAATGCATAGCATTCTGGAGATTCTGTTTGGGCTCTGCCCATTTATAAATGATGCAAAGCATCTGTTTTGATTTGGGCTCTGCCCCTTAAAATAATGCATTTGCGCTTTATTGAGCCTGTTAGGCCTTCTCTTAATTGGGCTTGGCCCTTTTTAATGCATCTGCGCTTTGCGCTAAGTAATGAGCGCAAGTCCATATGGTGATGACACGTGTCGTGCTCTGATGAGTGCAAGCGCACTAGCGCAGCGCGTTGCGCTGTTGCGCTGCGCTATTGCGCTGCTGACACGTGGCGCGCTCTCAGCGAGTTGCGCTAATTCCAGAGAGCAAAGCTCTATCTTAAGGGCGCTTAGCGCAAGTGGTTTTATAGCCGACACGTGGCGCTCTCTTAAGAGCGCAACGGCGCAACTTGGAAGTGCAAAGCACTAAGAATCTTTTAGATTCAAGAAGGGAAGTGCAAAGCACTGTTTAATTTCTTCGTCTAAATTAGATCAAAGAAAAATAAATTTTTCTTTATTCGAAGAACCAGAGGTTCTTAAAAGTGCAAAGCACTATTCTTTTATTATTTTATTATTTTTATTGTTTTTACAGAACCGAAGGTTCACAAGAAGTGCAAAGCACTGTTTTTTTTATATAAAGATCATTGATCTTATTTTTAGATCAATGATCTATTAGAAGGCCTTTTTTCTACCTCATGAAGGTTCTTTACCTTTTTTTTTGAAATCTTCTCGGAGTTTTCTCTGTTTAGAGTTCTTGATTTTTCGAGAAAATTCTTGATGCCTTTGAATTGAGGCTTAGGGTCCTATTTATAGTGACCACAAATCTGTTGAATTTGTTAACGGGATCTTTCCTGAATGATTTTTGGGAGTTTTCCCACCGTTGGATCTTTGATCCAAAGGCCGAAGAAAGTCTTCTAGTTCTGGAAAGAACAGAAAAGATTTCATAAAAAATCTTAATTCAGTTTGGCGCAGATGCCCCAGCGCATGACACGTGTCGCGCAGCGCAGAGCGCAGCGCAAGTGCGCTAGCGCATCTGCGCTGACGCGTGTCGCGCAGCGCAGAGCGCAGCGCAAGTGCGCTAGCGCATCTGCGCTGACACGTGTCGCGCAGCACAGAGCGCAGCGCAACTGCGCTAACGCATCTGCGCTAGCGCATCTGCGCTGACACGTGTCACGCAGCGCAGAGCGCAGCGCAGCTGAAGCGTTGCTTCCTTTAAACAGAGCTTTGCTTTGATTGGGCGCGCCTTCTTGGGCGCTGCGCGCGGGATTTGAAGCTCTGCTTCAAAAATTTGAATTTTGAATTCAAACAGAGCTCTGCTCTGATTGGGCGAAACAAATGCCCCCCCACCGTTGCGCTCACGTAGCGCACACGTGAGTGCAGCGGTGGCAACCCCCTGACCGTTGGATCAAGGGGGAAACTCAAGAGGCGTAGGCGCCTTATAAATAGGGCCTGTGGCCCCTTAAAAATTCTTCACCATTTTCTAGGTTTAGATTTTCAGAGCTTTGCTCTTGCTTAAGAATTTCAGAGTTTTGCTCTTGCTTTCAGAACTCTAGAGCTTTGCTCTCATCTCCCAAAGTTTTTTAGAAAACTATAGGTAATATTTAATTTAACATTAAGCCAAATTAATTTAAGTCAATTTTAACCAACAGAGCTTTGCTCTCACAAATCCATAGATCTACAGAGATCTTGTTCATGGGTTCTAACCCATAAACAGAGCTTTGCTCTTGCTTAAGAATTTTCAGAGCCTTGCTCTTGATTTTTTTCCAAGAACTCCAGAGTTCATAACCATCATAGGTAAAAATTAAATTAAATTAAAGCTGATTAATAGAGCCTTGCTCTCCATAGATCCCTGATCTAAAGAAAACCTATTTAGGGTTTCATTTAGCAGAGCTTTGCTCTAAAGAGGTCCAAAGAGAACTCAGGAGAATCCTGTTAGGGTTCCATTAATAGAGCTTTGCTCTATAAAAGATTTTTCTTATATCTTCTTAATTAATGGAGCTTTGCTCCTCCCAACTTATATGGCACTTGAGAATATTATTATTATTATATCATTTTTATTTTTTTTCAGAGCGGAGCTCTCAATATTTTCAGGGAATTTTCCTTAAATTCTCCTCATAACTGATTTTGACTGGTGTCGCTCCTGTCTGCAGAGCATTGCTCTCGAGGAGTTTAACTTTTAACTTTCTGTATTTTCTTGTTTGTTAATATCCCTGTATTGTTTTCTTCAGGTATTATGGCGGTGCGTCTATACAGCTTGCACGAGTTCATCACTTATGAGGATATCCGTGTACAGGGCCGTCAACAGAACCAGGAGTTTACGGACGCTCAATGTGCAGAGGTCATGGGTCGCCTGAATGCCAGCGGTGGCTGGCTGCTACCTCGTCGTTCGGCCCTTTTGAAAGTCGTGCTGGGGTCAATATGGAGAGCACTCCCAGGTCTTCACGAGGCCTTACCGCTCAATGCGCTAGATGATGCCGAAGACAAGGTGCATTCAGTGTACCTGACGGGGCTGATTTCGAAGAAACGGCGGAACAACCTCGTTGACATCCTACATCAAATCTTTCAGCAGACGACAATCGTTGCTGCTTATCGAAGGCCGGAGGGGCTTGCCGATGATATTGACACCGAGGAGCGCGAGAGGCTGCGCATAAGAATAATTAGAAAGGCCAAAAGAAGTTTGGACGGCCTTACTTTTGAATTCCTCAATCCCTGCCCCGGATCTGAAGTTATTCCATTGTAATAATGTTTTCCTTTTACCGCTTTTCAAAATTGTAAGAATTTTTGCCAATATGAATGAAAACTTTTTACTTCAGCTTCTCTTATTTCCCGTCCTGAGTTTTCTGTCCATGCATAAATGAATGCGTCACGCATGCCAGATCAAATGTAGACCGGATATTCTCTCTGTCATCTTCTTTCTTTTAAAGTCAGCAGGCTGTCTTAATAACCATGGTTGATGGATGTCTAAAACGAGTATTCTGACTTCCTCAGGAAGTAGCGATGGCTTAGGCCGCAGGTTCAGGTCTAATGCCTAAGACTTTTCAATTCTATGAGCCGTGAGGGTCTCATAGAGGCTTTTCTCCCTACGGATCGAGATGATCTCATAGGTGGATTTTCTCCTTAGAAATCGTGAGGATTCCTAAGTGTGGTTTTCTCTTATAAGTCGTAAGGATCTTATAAGAGGATTTTCCCTCTTACGAATCGAGAGGATTCGTAAGTGGTTGTTTCCCTCCTCGTCGAAATTCGACTTCGGAGAGTGAGACCCGTGAATAGTATGCAAGAGACCAGTTTGGATTGACTTGCAGGGCCTCATTGCTCAAAAAGCAAGCTTTTCAATCCTTACTGTCTAAGACTTTATCTCACGAGTCGAGCCGCCTCGACAATTTTTCACAAGTCGAGACGAATCGAACGTTTCTCGCAAGAACATCTTAACGTCGCATTTAACCTCTGCTCTTTACGACAGAAGCCCGTTAAGGTCGGTGGTACTTAGGGTTTTGGCCATCGTACCGTCGCATAAGCTGATATAGTCCTCGATAGGCAATCGTGCTGTTCGAGTAGCCCCGCGACTGCCGTGTCTCTGATCCCTTTGGGGGCTGGACAAGACGTCTTCAAGCAATCCTCCTTGGCAGTTTGACCGTCGGAAGAGCAAGCGCTAGGAATTTGCCATGCCGCTTTTTACTTGAGGTTAGGCTCATTTTGGAGAGCCCCGATGAGTCATAACCACTCCGCGCTGGTGTGGGATGATCTCCGATAGTCTTTCAGGCTTTATATGACTTGCCGTTAAGACCCTGAAGCTAGGAATTTGGCCTTTGCTTCGTTTGCTGGCATTGCGTCCTCTGTATCGAGACGAATGTCATGGTGGGAACTAGGGATTTTGCCGTGGCTCCATTTGTTTGATGACGTTGCGTCTGCTGTGTCGAGACGAACGTTGGGGCGACATCTCATCTGCTGTATCGAGACGGACGTCGAGGTGGTGACCACTCTGTGCTGATGCGAGATGATCTCCGATTTCCTTTACGGTTTTATGTGAGTTACCGTAAAGACGTTGAAGCTAGGAATGTGGCCTTCGCTTCATTTGCCTTGTCATGTCTGAATCCCTGCTGGAGGAAAAAACGATGGGGTCGACATCTCGTCTGCTGTATCGAGACGGACGTCGAGGTGGTGACCACTCTGTGCTGGTGCGAGATGATCTCCGGTTGTCTTTCTGGTTTTATATGAGTTACCGTAAAGATGTTGAAGCTAGGAATGTGGCCTTCGCTTCATTTGCTTTATCATGTTTGAATCCCTCCTGGAGGAAGAACGCTGAGGTTGACATTTCGTCTACTGTATAAAGACGAACGTCAAGGAGGTGACCACTTCATGTGAGATGGTCTCCGATTGTCTTTCCGGTTTTATGTAAGTTACCGTAAAGACATTGAAGCTAGGAATTTGGCCTTCGCTTCGTTTGCTTTGGCGCGTCCGAATCCTGTTGGGGGAAGAACGCTGGGGTTGACATTCCGTCTGCTGTATCGAGACGAACGTCAAGGTGGTGACCACTCTGTGCTGATGCGAGATGGTCTCATATTGTCTTTCCGGTTTTATGTGAGTTACCGTAAAGACGTTGAAGCTAGGAATGTGGCCTTCGCTTCGTTTGCTTTGGCGCGTCCGAATCCTGTTGGGGGGAGAACACTGGGGTTGACATTTCGTCTGCTGTATCGAGACGAACGTCAAGGTGGTGACCACTCTGTGCTGATGCGAGATGGTCTCCTATTGTCTTTCCGGTTTTATGTGAGTTACCGTAAAGACGTTGAAGCTAGGAATGTGGCCTTCGCTTCATTTGCTTACACTGCGTCTGGTGTATTGAGACGAATGCTGAGGTGGAGCTGGGATTTTGCCATCACTCCACTTTGTTTCGACCATGGGGTCTTTTGTTAACTTTGCATGTACACCCCGCTGGGCCGCGAAGGAACGCCGTTGTTGACATTGCGTCTGTTGTAAAGAGACGAATGCTAAGGTGGAGTTGGGATTTTGCCGTTACTCCGCTTTGTTTCGACCGTGAGGTCTTTTGTTGACGTTGCATCTGCCTCCAGCTGGACTGCGGAGGAACGCTGTTGTTGACATTGCGTCTACTGTATCGAGACGAATGCTGAGGTGAAGCTGGGATTCTGCCATCGCTCCGCTTGATGGTGTAACATCTGTGTCCTGTTGGAATGAGGAGGTACACCGTTGTTGGTCTCTAGGCTGTAGACGTGGCCATCGAGACCCTGAAGCTCGGGATCTTTCTTTTGCTTTGTCTGTTGACATCGTGTCTGTAATATTGCGACAAATGTCGAGAAGGTCTCTAGGTTATCTATGAACCGTCGAGATTTGGCTTCGCTTTCTGGTGGAGCCTGTTGGGAAGGTATTGTTCCCTTTTTATCTGTGCCCCTGGATTGTATACAGGGATCGATGTGATTTCATCTGTAGGGCAACAAGTTTCATTCTTTCATTTTTTTTATTCTTTCCGCGATGCTCTATCATTTCATCTTTTTATATCGCGAAAATCGCGATTGCCCAATCATTTCGGCTATTTTTCGCGGTGCCCAATCATTTCGGCTATTTTTTCTTTTTACTCGCTGTTTTTTATTGCGAGTTGCCCAATCATTTCGACTGTTTATTTTATTTTTACTCGCTGTTTTTTTTATTGCGAGTTGCCCAATCATTTCGGCTATTTTTCTTTTTACTCGTGCATACATTTTTACTTGCTGATTTTGTTTGCAAGTTGCCCCATCATTTCGGCTATTTCATATGCATTTTTTTTTTATGAGTAGGGGATTTGGGATCTGATACCAATCTTGGCATCAGCATCGCTGCGACTGGAATATTGCCAGGAGCGAATCATCATTTGCCGTGAAAGGACTTGGAATTTGATACCGGTTTAGGCATCAACATCGCTACCACTGGGATATTGCCAGGAGCGAATCATCATTTGCCTCTGTCGATGTAGAACAAAAGTGGCTTAACGACCAGGGTTAAGGTCCTGTCGACTAAGGCTTTTGACTTTATGAGCCGTAAGGGTCTCACAAAGCTATTTCTCCCTATAAGTCGTAAGGATCTTGTAGGTGTGTTTTCTCCTTGGGAATCGTGAGGATTCCTAAGTGTATGTTCTCTTATAAGTCGTAAGGATCTTACAAGAGTGTTATCTCCTTATGAGTCGAGAGGACTCACAAGGGTTGTTCACCGTGTGGACATATCCCCAGTCACGGATGGGACTTGGTTAGGGAAATGTTTATTCGCGCCCGTGGATTGTATACAAGGGCCAATATCGGACCACTTGTAGGGCAATGTCGAAAGTTGTGGGGGTTGCTTAAGCACAGATTTAGGCCTCTGTAACTTAAGACTTTCAAATCTTATGAGCCGTAAGGGTCCCACAAGAGAGTTCTCCTTACGAGTCGTGAGGATCTCGTAAGTGTATTTTCTCCTTAGGAATCGTGGGGATCCCTAAGTGTGTTGTTCCTTTGTGAGTCGTAAGGATCTCACGCAGGTGGTTTCTCCTTACAGGGTCGAGAGGACCCTATAAGTGTTTCTCAACGAGGTTGCGCCCTTTCGGGTTTTCACAAACACTCGCCGGTAGTCCTGCTGTTTTTACTCACGGAGCCCTCTCGGGTTTTCATCCGTGCCCATTTTGCTTATGGACATACCGTTTTTTTTATATTCTTTTTATATATTTTTTTTCTTTTATTTTTCTTTTTTTTTTACAAGGTCGCGCCCTTTCGGGTTTTCACGAACACTCGCCGGTAGCCCTGCTGTTTTTACTCACGGAGCCCTTTCGGGTTTTCATCCGTGCCCATTTTGCTTGTGGACATACCGTTATTATTATTTTTTATTATTATTATTATTATTTTTTAACGTCAGCCTGAAGATGCTGCGGGTTGGGAGTAGTTTAACGACGTTTCGGTCATTTGCAAATTTTTAGGACATTGCGGTCCATCATTAGTTTAAGGACATCTCGGTCCTTTGTTAGTTTAAGGACGTTTCGGTCCGTTATCCAGTTTTAGGACGTAGTGGTCCGTTAGGCTTTCTCTATGAATGAGCATGATGCCCCCGGCGTGTCCATATTTTTCGGAGCATGCGGTTGTGGCGGGTTCACCTTCCAAATTTCGGACAACGCGAACTTGCCCTGTTGGTATTGGTCTTCAACCCACTTTTTGAAGACGTAGCAGTCCTCGATCAGGTGACCTACTGTTTGGTGGTAAGGGCAATAATTAGGATTATTAATATCGCCTGGCCACAACGGACGTTTTGGACTCGGCAGATTGATGAGTCTGTTGCGCACTGCCATCTCGAACAGTCCCCTTGTTTTATCTTGCGGAAACGAGTAAGGACGTTTCAACTTTTCCTGGAGGGATTGCCGCTTGTTGCTTTGGCAAGCAACCGGTCTAGGGTCACCTGATTGTTGGTGAGTGCTGGCGACAAGGGCCTTTTTTCCTTTTCTTTTATCCTTTTTGTTCGATCCTTTGTTTACGGGGCCGAGATTTTTTCCGAGTAGCATGCGATTGCACGGCTGAACGTTTTCGCAGCTTCTCAATTCCTTTATTTTTGAAATAGATTCCCCGATGGAAGAGTTGGGGGTAGCTTCTTTGTCAGAGTCGCTTCCAAAGGTGATAATTTGTGATCCCTTGAAGTCGGCTATATGATAGTCGGCGGTGGCTCTTTTGCGCTCATCTATCGCATTTTTTCGATGTCCACAAGCTTCACACTTTGTTCTGTCGGAGTGTCGCTTTTGAGCGACATACCCTTGCCACCAACAGTTAAAGGATTCGCAGTCTTCGGTAGGATGTATGATCTTCTGATGATATAAACAGAAGTTAGGGTGCACCTCTACCTCAGAGAAAGCATTTTCTTCAGAGGGCGGTAGCTTCATTCCTACTGATAGAGCTTTGGCGAACCGTTTCCTTGTCTTGAATTTGTTTTTACCCGCAGTGTGTGGCTTTTGATTTGACGGGAATACCTTGGTTCTTTCCAGTATGGCCATTTCATGCTCTTGATTGGCTTTTGCTTTCAGACGAATTTCATTTAGGAAGGCATCGATCAACTTGTCTGACGGCCGCGGAATTTCTGTTTCAGGGTCCGCCATTGATTTCTCAGCGCAAGGATCCTCCTCATCATCCGTCAGTGAATGAGAAATCACATGACAAGTCGCTACGTAGTCTTCGGATTCATCCGATAAGTTTTTTCCATCGTTTTCATCCTCGACGAAAGAACAAGTTGCCCCCGGCGTGTCCGTCTTCTTTGGAGAGTGCGGCTGTGGGGGGTTTACCTTCCAGCTTTCAGACAGCGCAAACTTGCCTTGCAGGTATTGATCCTCGATCCATCCCTTAAAGACGAAACAATCTTCAATTGGGTGACTTACCGTTTGGTGGTAAGGGCAATAATTGGGATTATTAAGATCGCCTGGCTGTGACAGACGCTTTGGACTCGGCAGATTGATGAGTCTGTTACGCACTGCTAGCTCAAACAGTCTTCTCGTTTTATTCTGAGGAAACGAGTAAGGACGTCCTAGCCTTTCTTCGAGGGATGGGCGTGGACGCACGTTGTTTTGGCGAGCGACTGGTTTTGAGTTGCTCGACTGTTGCTGAGCGTTGGCGACGATGATCGCTTTTCCTTTCTCATTTCGGGGATCGGGTTTTGGAGGAGACGGTCTATGGCCCATCTGGTCCATTTGGGCTAATTTGTCGATCAAGGCCTGGAAGGTGGTCGGCCTGAAGAACATCATGAATTGCGAGATGGTCGCTTGCGGATCGAGAGTGCCCACAAACATGCCTACCGCAGGTGCCTCTTCTATGCGTTGTTCGCATTTCGACCATAGGTTTCGCCATCGTGTTGCATATTGGACCCACGTTTCGCCGGGCCTTATCCTGGCATTTATCAGTGCTGTAATCGGGGTGCGTTCACTAGCACTTGCGAATCTTTGTGTAAACAGCAGTTCCATCTTTGCAAATGTTTTGACAGAGTCGTTAGGTAGCTCCGAATACCATTCAAAGGCTATTTCTGCTAAGCTGCCGACGAATTGACGTAGCAACAATTTGTCATCGCCTCCAGTATTGCCGCATAAGGCCCTGAATTGAGCGACATGCTGATGCGGATTCCCTGTCCCTTTATATACGTGGAATTTAGGGATCGTATATCCTGGCGGGTAACTGATTTGGTCATACCAGCTCGGATACGGTCGTCCGGTTCTAACAATTTGCCCAGCCGCTTCATTCGCCTGATGAACCCGGATCTGCTTGGCTATATATTCGTCTAGGTCAACTTTGGAGATTGCCTCCTCCTTGGTTGTTGACAGAGCCGGCGGAGGATTTGACGTTTCTCCCCTGTCGTCTTCAAGGATGATCGGAGGATCTTTAGCAGGAGGGTCCGGCTGTAACATCATCCCTACCATATCTTGGAAGAGGAGCGCCATCTGTTTTATGTTAGCCGCCTGCTCTGCAGCTTCTTTGTCCCTCTTTTCGAGAACTCTGCGTAAAAAGTCAGCGTCGGTTTCTTGTTCTTGACGCTCATCCGAAGACGTTTCAGAGCTTTCTTTTGGCTCAGTGAGTGCAGCCATTGTAGTCATCATCTCCTGAAGCTTCTGTTGCTGCTCCTGGGCTTTCGTCACGGATCGGGTGAGCGGTCGGTGGCCCGTAGAAGTGCGGCTTTCCTCCTTTCCAGAAGCCATATAAACAGTGTGCACCACCATGCCCCCGGACTTGGGGCGTTTGTGTTCGGTGTCTTTGCGATTTGCCGAAGACACAGGGGCTTCTTGCGGCCTCCTTTTTTGAGTGATTGGAGTTAAGGGAGCCGTTGTAGTGGGCACCCAAGTAGCTTTTGCTTTTTGTGGTTTGACAGAGTAATCCTTCCCCTGCCGAACCTTCATCTTTTTCTGTCGTCGGAGGCGGTCTTGATCGATCACCGACTCTTGGACCTGTCGCCAGACTTTGTAAATTTTAGAGGACAGCCGTTGAGAGGGCTGCTCTAGTTTCTTCTCTGGAATATTCTTCACAGATGAAGGAGTTCGCTTTAGCACCGCAGCAGGAGAGTTTCTGCGCACCGAGTTCAGCAACTCAAAGCTGTTCCTGGTTGGAACAGCAGTATCGATCTCCACCATTAGAGTTGGAGGAGTAAGTCCAGAGGGGGAGTTGCCCCCAGCCTTCCTCACTCGGCGCCAGTAGCGACGTCGGGCATGTCGTGCTGATGGAGTTGTTTCAGCTATAGGGGTGACCTCCTCATGCCCCTTGTGTTGGTCAGAATATACCGGTACCAGCTTTTTAAAGATCGACGTCCGTTGAACGGGGACGGCCAACCTGTCAGAAGCGGGCTTCCGAACATGGGAAGCAACCTTGGTGACTTCGCCAAGAACGGGAGTTGGAATGGCTATCCGCTTCGGTATAACGCCTTCTGGTATGGCAGGCTTCTTCATGAGCCTGTTAGAGCTCTGGCCTAGTCCGTTAAAAGCTGAAGCAGTGGAGTTGGACGACCCGTTGAGAGGTGTCGCGGCAGTGGTAAGTCGATCGAAAACCGACTTCTTTGGAGTTTCTTGCAATGTCATTGGGGCGTTGAAGCTCATTGGTGGGAGCATGGTCCCGAAGAATAATCCAGTGGTGGTTTGAGCCACCTGCTCCACCGGCATTTTGAAAAGGGAGGCCGCTTGAGGCCCATAACTCACTCCTCCAGTAATGACGGAGCGAGAGCTGTTGCTGTAGGCGATGCAGTTCGAAGCCATTGATCTTCTGTTTTCTGCACGGAGCAAGACACCAAATCTTAGTACCTTGAATCCACAGGCAATCACAGCAAACCGCGATTTGTTCGCGAACACGACACACGAAGTGTGGAGTGGAAAGAGGAAGAGGTCCCACCGGGCGTGCCAGAATCTGTTCCCCTCCGAACGGCGGCCACACAGGACTGCTGAGGTCCTGGCGCTGAGATTCGGGGCAGATGCTATTTGGTTTTATCCGTCTATCTTTCCGAAGATGCCAAGTTGATTTATGGCACCGTGTATCGGAGGTTTAGACGGATGCGGCCGATGTAGCAGACTTCGTCAGATTCCCCCTCAGGGTGAGGGGTTTTTGATTGTGGGGACGCTCTTCCCTGCAGGCGCAAGCCCCTGCAGTTAATTACGCTACCGCATCGCGGTAACAACTTTCTCCTACTCCAGAATTTCACTTCGTGTCATGTGTGTTTGTTTTGTTTGTGATTGCCCGTGGATTGTATACGGAGACTGAGTGATGTCGTCACCCGTAGGACGTGGATTAGTCCAAATCCGTATTTATTTAGATTTGGGTTTGGTGTTTTTAGTTTAAGGATACATTAGTCGCGTTGCGACTAAGATCGACTTAAACGTTCGTTAAGGATACGTTAGTCTTGTTTTAGACTAAGATCAACTTAACATCATGATTGATTTAATTATCCGGCCGTCGGGACTCGTCACCTCTCTGACGTCGTTGAGGGATTACAACGACAGGCGTCTGAGGAGTTCAGAGATGTACCCTTGAACCAAAGTTAATTTGGAGTTTTATCGTTTATTTAAATGTCTAAGGACACGTTAACCGTATTTGGGGTTAAGATCAACTTAGGCGGGACCGTTTAGATCCAACAAAGGAGCATTTGGGCCCTATTGTACCAGCTTAGGGACATGGCGGTCCATCGCCAGTTTTAGGGACGTGGGGGTCCATTATTAATTTAGGGACGTTTCGATCCGTCGCCAGTTTAAAGACGTAGTGGTCCATATTCCAGTTTAGGGACGTGGTGGTCCGTCGCCAGTTTAGGGACGTAGCGGTCCATTATTAGTTTAGGGACGTTTCGGTCCGAAATTAGTTTAGGGACGTTTCGGTCCGATATTAGTTTAGGGACGTTTCGGTCCGATATTAGTTTAGGGACGTTTCGGTCCGATATTCTCATTTTGGAGTGAATATTAGTTTAAGGACGTTTCGGTCCAATATTAGATGAGTGGTCGTTGGGACTCGTCACCTCTTTGACGTCGTTGAGGAATTACAACGACGGATGTCAAAGGAGTTCGGAGATGTACCCTCGAACCGGATGTAAGTTGATTTAGGAGAGCCATTTTGCTCAGTCAATTTAATTTAAGGACTTATGGCCACGATTGGGCTAAGTCCAGTTCAACATCTTTATTAAGTAATGCATTGCATTTAGGCTCTGCAGAGCATCAATTTATTCTGAGCTCTGCTCATTTATGAATGATGCAATGCATCTGTTTTGATTTGGGCTCTGCCCCTTGTAAAATGCATAGCATTCTGGAGATTCTGTTTTGGCTCTGCCCATTTATAAATGATGCAAAGCATCTGTTTTGATTTGGGCTCTGCCCCTTAAAATAATGCATTTGCGCTTTATTGAGCCTGTTAGGCCTTCTCTTAATTGGGCTTGGCCCTTTTTAATGCATCTGCGCTTTGCGCTAAGTAATGAGCGCAAGTCCATATGGTGATGACACGTGTCGTGCTCTGATGAGTGCAAGCGCACTAGCGCAGCGCGTTGCGCTGTTGCGCTGCGCTATTGCGCTGCTGACACGTGGCGCGCTCTCAGCGAGTTGCGCTAATTCCAGAGAGCAAAGCTCTATCTTAAGGACGCTTAGCGCAAGTGGTTTTATAGCCGACACGTGGCGCTCTCTTAAGAGCGCAACGGCGCAACTTGGAAGTGCAAACCACTAAGAATCTTTTAGATTCAAGAAGGGAAGTGCAAAGCACTGTTTAATTTCTTCGTCTAAATTAGATCAAAGAAAAATAAATTTTTCTTTATTCGAAGAACCAGAGGTTCTTAAAAGTGCAAAGCACTATTCTTTTATTCTTTTATTATTTTTATTGTTTTTACAGAACCGGAGGTTCACAAGAAGTGCAAAGCACTGTTTTTTTTATATAAAGATCATTGATCTTATTTTTAGATCAATGATCTATTAGAAGGCCTTTTTTCTACCTCATGAAGGTTCTTTACCTTTTTTTTTGAAATCTTCTCGGAGTTTTCTCTGTTTAGAGTTCTTGATTTTTCGAGAAAATTCTTGATGCCTTTGAATTGAGGCTTAGGGTCCTATTTATAGTGACCACAAATCTGTTGAATTTGTTAACGGGATCTTTCCTGAATGATTTTTGGGAGTTTTCCCACCGTTGGATCTTTGATCCAAAGGCCGAAGAAAGTCTTCTAGTTCTGGAAAGAACAGAAAAGATTTCATAAAAAATCTTAATTCAGTTTGGCGCAGATGCCCCAGCGCATGACACGTGTCGCGCAGCGCAGAGCACAGCGCAAGTGCGCTAGCGCATCTGCGCTGACACGTGTCGCGCAGCGCAGAGCGCAGCGCAAGTGCGCTAGCGCATCTGCGCTGACGCGTGTCGCGCAGCGCAGAGCGCAGCGCAACTGCGCTAGCGCATCTGCGCTGACACGTGTCGCGCAGCGCAGAGCGCAGCGCAGCTGAAGCGTTGCTTCCTTTAAACAGAGCTTTGCTCTGATTGGGCGCGCCTTCTTGGGCGCTGCGCGCGGGATTTGAAGCTCTGCTTCAAAAATTTGAATTTTGAATTCAAACAGAGCTCTGCTCTGATTGGGCGAAACAGGGCAGGGTCAGGAAAACGGATGAATAGCAGACCTAGCTATTCAGAGTCGGGGGAAAATCGATTGGAATGTCTCCTGATTGCATCGCAAGCGCGACTCTTATTGATTCCATGGTTGCGATGCTTAAGTGTGCGATGAATCGAGAGGCTTACCTAGGCATTCAAGTACACTTCCAAAAAGGATCGAAAGTACTTGAGCATACATGTCTGATCGGATTTAGGGTATGAGATTTCGCAACCCGAACATATATTTGGTTTATATTGTTTTTTTTAGGGAGATCCTCATGTCAGTCCTAACGGATCTGGCTGCAAAACTACCCGCTTGCAGGTTTTCAACGGTCCACGCCGCACCAACATAACATGTATGGGTAAGAACAAGGAAGAAAAGGAGGAGAGTCTCGGGAAGACAATTGATTCAGAGAATCAATGGTTCAGGGAACCAGCTCAGAGAGTTATGAACGACACCCACTCGAATGTGCGAGTGAGAGTATATTAGCCATTTGGCCCGATCCGGCCCAATATCCGCCCGTATGAGTGGATACCATATATGTGCACATATATGGGGCTAGGGTTTCATATAAGTCATATAAGATATCATATATGAGACATACAATATTTTTATAGAGAAAATCAAGAGAGTCGCCATCTCCTTCATCCTATTCTACTACGGTTGGCTTGCGGGGTGATTACGTGGGGGATCCTCGCTTCTTCAAAGTGTGGTTTCCCTCCGGTCATTGCCTGGAGGCGTTAGAGACTGGATCTACAACGTGACGTGGGTGAGAATATCGATCCCACCAATCGGATCAGGTATATCGGTAAGCCTTTAGGATAGATACATGGTTTTTCCGCTGCTTAGATCGTATGTTTATGTATCTACGCACCTAAAGTGAACAGATCATTACCTCGAACACCTTGTAGGCAACTATTCATTGATAGTTGACCAGGATTTTTTGGTGAAAAGCTTGGCGAGGGGATGATTTCTGAAGCAGAATTGTCTGGGGCATTTCTTGGAATAGTTGATGTGCAGCTAGTCACGGAAGGTGTAGCTGTCGGTGACGGTGCATTCCCTATGGAGGGGGCAGTTTGGATATCAAATTAAACACCCATCGATGGTGGTTGGTAATTGATGGAGGTCCTTTTCGGGTCTCCGTCAGATATTGTCTTCCGCCGATCTCCTGGTGGACTTAGGTGGTTATCTTCCGTTGCGTGTGGGTCTCAATGGGTTTTGGTGGAAGAGGTGGTATGAGGAGTTCGGTGCCGAGTACCTGCAAAGAAGTCCCGGGGTGGTTTGGTACCACCAAGGACCCTCCGACGATCAAGTTAGTGATGAGATCCGAGCAGAGTAACGGCTTAAAAGAGTAAAAGATGGCTTACTTGACCCCTCTGTGATGGGGGTTTATATAGCGGTGGTGGCACGCAGCAGCAGGTGCGAGGATCTCGCCGGCAGTTACGCCCCCGACGTCACGCTCGCGTAGAAAGCGGATCGCCCATTAATGGGGATTGATGGCGTGGAACGTGGGATGTTGCTGGCATAGAATCTGTGCATGGCGGGATTCGCGGAGCGGCGGTTACGCCTGTGAGCGGTGACTTTGGTCGGAGGGCCGAGGAAGACGGCCACGGCGTAGAGCTCGGGACGAGCGAGGAGGCCGAGAAGTCTAGGTCTTGTGGCAGCTCGGCGCGAGCTGCGGGTCCGAGGAAGCCAATTTGCAGGGGGGCCCTGAGAAGGGCCAGCTTGTGTTTGCAGGTCGGGTATAGGGTGTCCTGGTCGGCCCCTGCGGGCCCTTTCTTCTGAGTTCTGGGACACGTCACCTGTCACGCGTCCTGATCATGGAGATCGCCAATATCGAGTATCATCATTAGCCCCCCACTCTTGTCCCAACCAGCTTGCGGGTCGGGTCAGGAGTGGATCGCCGGGCCTCCCGAGGTGAGCTCCTTTCCAGGGTTTTGTCGGGATGAGTCCTCGGGCCGTTGGTTGTCTTTCCCGCTAGCGAATCAAGGCGAGATCTCCGCATTTAAAGAAGGTGCGCCGGTTCGTGCACTCTGCAACTGAAGCGACGGTCCACGTATCGAGCATCAATTGGCTGATGCGACGTATGCAGGCCTGCGGCGTCTGATAGGACGCGGCCCAGCGCAGAACTGACACGTGGAGCGATCGGGGCCGCTGGGCGCGAAGAGCCGTTTCGGCGGGAGACGACGAGCGCCGTTGGATGAGGCCGTGTGCAACAATAAACAGGGGTGGGGCCCGCTCTAGGGCCCTTACTCCTCCATATTTCCCTCTCTCAAGTCTTGGCTGCTCGGTGCTCGTCTCCCTTCTCTCGTTTTCAGCCTTTGAAGATTTTCTTTTCCAATGTTAGATGTCTTCCTCTGTAGAATCAGTAGACATTGTAGGAGTAGGTGCTAGGGTTCCTTTAGCTGTGTCTGAGTCTCCTCGGGGAGCAGGGGTTGGATCCTTTCCCCAGGATCGTGAGGCGGGGGCCGCCTCCAGGGAGGAGGCGGCAGATGTGGCCCCCAGCACCTCGTGCTGGGTGAGACATGAAGACGAGCTCGCCAACGCTCGGGCTCGCTTCCACATCCCCTCGCGTTACATGCTTCGACTGGCCAAGGAGGGAGAGAGGGCAGATCAGGTACGGGGCAGGAAGATTGTCCTGTATTTGGAAGCTTTTTGGGGCGGAATGCGCCTGTCCTTCTCTCCTGAGGTCGTCGCCGCGCTGAATTTCTTCGGTTTGGCCCCCGGCCAGTTGATGCCGAACTCGTGGAGGATCCTCCTTGGGTTTTTGATCCGCTTGAAGTTGCAGGCGATTCCCTTCAACCTTTCCCTTCTCGATTCCTCCATCGTCTTCAAAAGTCACCCTGGTGGTCGAGTGGGCGACCCGAGATGGGTTTATTTCACCTTCAGGAAGCGGCCGGGGGAACCGCTGGGACCAGGGTCGTTACCTTTCCCTCCTCCATTCATGATTGGAAAAATAAATTTTTCTTCGTTTCCCCTCCTGAGGGTGAGGACTGGCCCGTGCCTACCAAGTGGTCGAGGGAGAAGTGCCTGCCGGAGAACCAGTCCGATGACCCTACCGCGGTGAGAGTGGCGTTGTGGGAGCCCATCCCTCGACCCGACGTGCTGCTGTCCGAGAGGGTCTTGAGCTGGGCCGGGCTTAGCCCCGTCGAGTTCGTCGGTACGTTATGCTTGTTTTTTGGGTTTCTGTTTTACTCGTGTCGCTGATTTGTTGGGTGTTTGTTTTGTGCAGGATCCATGGACTTCGCCTCGCTCCGAGCTTCCATGCGCCAGCCGAGGCAGCCTACGAGGGATGGGGGCGCCAGTTCTTCCCGTGCGAATCCCGCCCCGGCTCCTACCGCTCCAGTGGAGGCGCCCCGCGAGCGCTCGGTGGTGGATCCCGCCCCGGGTCCCAGCAGAGCATCAGGCCGGATGCGGGCCCTGATTCTGGAGGACTCGGCCTCGGAAGAGGAGACCGGCTCTCCTTCGGAGCCGCTCAAGAGAAGCTCTAAGAGGCCCTCCCGGGGCCGGCCCTCGCCGACCGTGGTGGAGGAAAGGGGCTTCCGGTTTGCGGTGCCATCGGGACTGTCCGTGGCGGATAGCCTCCTGCTCGAGATAGAGACCTCGGCAGGGGGCAGAGTCCCCGGGGGGACCCTCACGGCTCAGCTGGCGTCTATCGCCCAGGAGTCCGTGCAGGTAAGTTTTTGTTTGTTCATGGTGAGATTCGGTGCTCCCCTCATCTTTCTGATCTTTTCCGTGTTTTCTAGGTTCTCCAGCACGTAGCCCTCGCCCTGCGCATGGAGGCCGAGGTGGTAGCCCCGGCGCTGGAGGCTGCGGGTCAGTTCGCCTTGCTGCAAGAGAGCTCCAAGCGGGAGCTGGAGGCGATGTCGGTGAGGGTCGCTGCCTTGGAAGGCGAGGTGGAGGCCGGGAAACGGGAGGTGGCCCTGCACCGCGAGGCTGCGGTGATCGCCGAAGGCAAGCTCGAGGACGCCCAGGTGCTCGCCGGCAACCTGAAGAGGACGGTGAAGGCCCTCCGGAAGGAGCTGGGGGCGACGACCGAGGCGGCCAAGTCGGCCAAATCGAGGGCGGTGGACGGCTATAAGAAATCGAAAGACTTCTATGATGACTTGGCCATGGCCATGACCCGCATTTGGCACGACGCCCTCGATGCCGTTAAGTCCCGGATGCCGGAGTTCGCCGACGCAGATCTCCGGGCCGAGTTCCCCCTCGTAGGTGCCGACGAGCAGGGTGAAGAGGTTCCTGGAGAGGAGGTTGCCGAGGACCCAGCGAGCCACGTAGTGGAGGTCGAGGACCTCGAGGTCGTCCCTGGCCCCGAGGCTTAGAGACCCCGCTCTCTTCCTTTTATTTTGTTTTCTTGAATTTTGTAAGGCTAGGGAGCCTAAAAAATACCCTTTGTAAAACTTCATCTTTGGCAGTAATAAAGTTTTTCTTCAGCTCTATAGAAATGCACTCTGCCATCTGTTTGCAAGATATTTTTGTCTGTACCGTTGTGCTTTCATGTCAGGTTGGCCGTCTGCCTGGCGATTGTCCGTCGAGTTGACTTCAATCACTGGCCGATGAGCATGCCAAGCGCTGCCGAGGAGGCACCCCCATGGGCCCCGGATTCGGGGGGAGATCGTTTAGGCTTGGACAGACCTGACGCCCCTCACTGAGGTCTCGGATCCTCCGCGGGTCACAGGGTATCTCCGATTTTGAATGTTGACCACCATCCGGGGGTGACTGGGCAGGGTAGCTGTGCAGTCGCCTCTTGCAAGGGCTTTCTGGTCCCAGGCACTGCGGTAGGGGTGCTACCTGCCAGGGATCGCCGAGCAAGAGCAAGAGGGCCGTAAGAAGCCCACTAAGGATGACCGGGCAGCGAAGCTGCGCGGTTGCCTCTTGGCGAGGGCTTTGATCTCTGGCGTCGTGGGTAGGCAACTACCAGCCTGAGATGAACGGGCGGGGTAGCCGCTCTGGTGCCTTTTGTGAGGGTTTTCGATCCCTGGCGTCGAGGGTAGGGAGCTACCAGCTGGAGTTGACCGAGCAGGGTAGCCGCTTGGTTGCCTCTTGCGAGGGCTTTTGATCCTTCAGGACGGGGACCGAGCAGGGTTACTGCCCAGTGCCTCTTGGCGAGGACTTTGATCCCTGTCGGTTGTGGTAGAAAGCTACCAGCCGGGGATAGCCGGACAAGGACTCGACTGCCTCTGGGAGGACTTCGGTCCTCAGTGTGAGAGCGGCTGTAGAAGCCTACCAAGGACCCTTGGCTGGGCAGGGTTACTGCCCGGTGCCTCTTGGCGAGGGCTTTTGTCCTGAACGATAGCCGAGCGAGGGATCTTCGGGCTCGACTACCTCTGGGAGGGCTTTTTGATCCTCGGCATTGTGGCAGGGAAGCTGCCCGCTGGGGATAGCCGAGCGAGGGATCCTCGGGCTCGACTGCCTCTGGGAGGGCTTTTTTTTATCCTCGGCGTTGTGGCAGGGACGCTGCCCGCCGGAGATAGCCGAGCGAGAGATCCTCGGGCTCGACTGCCTCTGGGAGGGCTTTTTGATCCCTGGCGTTGCGGTAGGGAAGCTACCCGCCAGGGGTGACCGAGCATGGTAGCTGCTGGGCTGAATCTTGGCGTGGTGTAGCCCGACAGTCCAGCAGTAGGTGCGGGGAATGGGGACGGTCGGGGAAACGACGCGCGTAGCCAGCGCATTGAATGCGGGGGGGGGGGGAGGTGAAGCGCTAGGGGCGCGTCGCTTCGATTCCGCCGGAGGAGGCTCAATGGCCGTCGCGTGGCAGTGACTCCTTGGGTGAAAGCGAGCGACTGTTGAGCTGCACAGTGGGCTATATAAGGCCGAAGGAGTACTGATCCTTCCATCCTTCGTAAAAAGGTCGTCGAGAATGCAGGACTTCCCGTTTGCCATCCCCGACATCGTCCACTTCGAAGACGTGTACCTGTACAACCCGTACTGCACCGAGGACACGGTGCAGCTGGTCTGCAGAAGCATTGAGGACCATTTCGGCCGGTTGCTCCCCCGACGCTCCCCGTGCTGCAGCTACTGATGTACTCCATCCGGAGGGCGTCGCTGGGGCTTTACAACCCCCTGTCTGAGCTGCTCTACGAGGCCGTGGGCAAGCTGCGGTCTTTGAGGCGCTTCGGCCTGATCTCCGCGAACCGGCTCGCCCGCTCAGAGGCGCTCGTCCGCGAATGCTACGAGCTGAGGCTCGGGGTCGACGCGGGCGGGGGGAACCGGGGACAGAGGTTGGACCTTGCGCGGCCTCAGTTGACGGAGATCTTCATCGAGTACCACGAGCAGTGCTCGCTGCACCCCCTCCCCCCACTGTTGTAATTTTCTTTTATTTTTGCATGTACGGCTGAGGAGACCATAATACCTTTTGTATAAACAAAGCTTTTCTTTCCTTTTCGCAATGCTCCATTGATCTTTATTAAATTAACAATAGGTCTCATGAAGAGTTTATATTGCTTTAAAAGAAAGGTACATGCTAGTAGATGACTTTATTGGCTCGGGCCGAGCTCCCTGAAGGACTGTTGGCCCCCGCGTGTGGCATAGGGTATGGGGCTCCCTGAGCTCCGGGTTGGTCGTCCGCCGATACAAGCATGATCTGACTGATGGTCAGGTCGGCGGGAAGATGATGTTGCTCCTGCTCGCGGTCGGCCTGCCGTTTGTCCCTCAAGTAGGCGGCGAGGTGCCCAGACCGGATGAGCTCTTCGATTTGGTCCCTCAGTTGCTTGCAGTCCTCCGTGGCGTGGCCCAGTACCCGGTGGAAAGCGCAGTAGGGGCCCCGGCTTCGCTTCGCGGCCTGACGCGGGATCGGAGGGAACTTGAAGAACCCCTCGTTCGAGGCGTTCTGGTGGCGGACCTTGGCGTGAAGCCCTGGGGCGCCCAGCGGGCCTCAGGGAGTATCGACTCGAGAGATCGGTGGCCAGGGGATGCAGCCTGCTGGTGGTCAGCCGCCCAGACAGGGGAAGAGCCTTCTGGAGGCGGTAGAGCGGCGACCTGGGGCCCAGGCCCGGCCGTTTGGACGCAGACGAGGGCCTCCACAAGGGATTGCAGCCGGTCTATCCGGCCTGCGAGGGCGTTGATGACGGTCATGGGAGGTGGCTCATCCCCGCCTTCGGTGAGTGGAAGGCGACGGCTGGTACCGGGATCTTCAGGGTGGTTGCTTGCCATTTGGGCGGAGATCGGAATGCCAACTTTTGTTTTCGTGGAGTTTCTTTCCTACAGACGGCGCCAACTGATGGAGGTCCTTTTCGGGTCTCCGTCAGATGTTGTCTTCCGCCGATCTCCTGGTGGACTTAGGTGGTTATCTTCCGTTGCGTGTGGGTTTCAATGGGTTTTGGTGGAAGAGGTGGTATAAGGAGTTCGGTGCCGAGTACCTGCAAAGAAGTCTCGGGGTGGTTTGGTACCACCAAGGACCCTCCGACGATCAAGTTAGTGATGAGATCCGAGCAAAGTAACGGCTTAAAAGAGTAAAAGATGGCTTGCTTGACCCCTCTGTGATGAGGGTTTATATAGCGGTGGTGGCACGCAGCAGCAGGTGCGAGGATCTTGCCGGCAGTTACGCCCCTGACGTCACGCCCGCGTAAAAAGCGGATCGCCCATTAATGGGGATTGATGGCGTGGAACGCGGGATGTTGCTGGCGTAGAATCTGCGCATGGCGGGATTCGCGGAGTGGCGGTTACGCCTGTGAGCGGTGACTTTGGTCGGAGGGCCGAGGAAGACGGCCACGGCCTGGAGCTCGGGACGAGCGAGGAGGCCGAGGAGTCCAGGTCTTGTGGTAGCTCGGCGCGAGTTACGGGGCCGAGGAAGCCAATCTGCAGGGGGCCAGAGGAGGGCCAGCTTGTGTTTGCAGGTCGGGTATAGGGTGTCCTGGTCGGCCCATGCGGGCCCTTTCTTCTGAGTTCTGAGACACGTCACCTGTCACGCGTGCTGATCATGGAGATCGCCAATATCGAGCATCATCAGTAATATAAAGCATCGAATTGACTACCAGCTGTGAGTAAATTGGTTGTTGTGTAGAGATTGTGGTTTTGTGCATTGTGGAGCTGGTGGAAAGGTTCGATGATAAAATGGTGTTTGAGGTGACGTTGCTGGAGATTGCTAAGTGTGGTAATGATACTGTTGGTAGGGATCATCAGGAGGAGGTGGGTAGTAATGAGGCTGTCGATAATATTGATGAGACGAGTTGTGTTCCAAGGTGGCGGGTTGTAATTGGGTTAGGCATTGTATCGAACAGTTGGCGATCAAGTCTCCTTCGGATGGCGACCGCGAAGATGCAGAGGAAGATACTCCCTCGATCTCACAACAGACCCTCGGACCAAAGGCTCTTATATCATCCTTACGACTCAAGGAAGGGTAGCAACTGTTTTATTGGGATAATTGAGGGTTTTGAAGAGATCCCACAAAGGAAGCCCTTATGAAAATCGATTCAATTCAAACTCATTTCTTCTTTATTTGTGTAGAAATATATAGGATGCTAGGATAGGGATTTACGTTAAGGCCCCTACTCATCCTATATTTGCAATTTACCCCCGTAAATCAAATATGTTCGTATCAATTTTTTTACCACCAAGTCAGCGTCACAGCCCGGCGAAAACCCGAAACAATCCGTCTTCTCTTCTTTAGGGTTCTGATATCAAGGAAATCAAAGATTAAGTAATTTCATTAAACAGGTAACACACAAATTCAAAACAATTCGGTGGCTAAGTATGCTCATCTCAAAGGTGATGAGGAGATTACAACAAATCTTTTCAGAGATTTCTTCCGAAATAAAGACCCTGGGAAGAAGATAATTCAGATAAAAGGGAGATTTTTAGGGTTTAGAGTTCTTGGAAATTTATTAGGATTTGGGGATTGGGGAGAGAATTTTGAAAGAGAAAACGGCAGAGTCGCACGACTATCGCAATTAGGTTGGGTCCCATCTGCGTAGTATAAGTCCCTAGAATCTTAAGGAATTCCATATTAGACCCTGAAATTTTTCTATTTGTTGATCTTTAGGAATGACCAAGTTTATCAAGTTTATCTTCCTTCGATATCATATGAAACTTATGATTTAAATCCACAATAAATGGGGATGCGTGCACCTTCGCCCCATCCATGAACTTTTTTGGGCCCATAGCTTATCCTTAAAATGGGCCCTACCCTTTTGTCATACCTCTATACAGTTGCGGCAACCACGGCTAAACTCTTTGATTTTATGTAGTTTATGTTTTTATGAGTTTCAGAATGTATGCCCTTCAAAATGTGTAGATTTTCTCTGATTAAACTTTTACACAAAATATTTTTGAATTCATTTTTACATTTAAGCCTCACAAAATTTATTATAAAAACCAATTATAACTGTTCTTAAGCAATTTTAATTTTTCCAAGTAAAATTACTCGTAAATGTGTAAAAACGGTTGCATGTTTAACTTAGTTACAGTGTGACTTTTTCTTCACATATAAAGCTAAATTAAAATTTAAATCATGTAAATAAACGAACATTATAGTAGGTTTTTTAATTATTACATTTTGCTTTCAGATTAGTGGTAAATACTTGAGGAAAAGATGTGTGCTCCCTCACTGCTGCTATTGAAAACTTGTAAATCTTTTGAATCAAGGAAGCAAAAATGATAGGGTCACATGGAAGGACTCTAGGTATTTACATTTTTTTGGATGGGACATGATTGAGAAATTTTATGGTGGTTGTCACATAACTCTTCATCAAATGACTAGTTATGCTATAGCCAATCAGATTGAGCCATGTTGATTTAATAAATATTCTTTTAGCATTTCATATCTTTTGGATTTCAGAGTTCCAAAATTACCCTTATTTTACAACCTCCCTTTCAACCACCAATAAAGCATCCATGGTATGCTTATCACCATGTTTTTTCTCCCATCCATGCTGGTATCCAAATTCCTGAAAGTTTGGATTTTCTTACTAGAAATTTTGCACATACCATGCACTCGTGTATATCAAGAAAGATAATTGTGAGGTGTGTCAATTTATTTAAATTATTCCCCATAAACATGTTAATTATTATGGTTTTTTTGGGGAAAAAATAACAGGACCACCTTGATCAGCCATTATCACATTTGAATGGTGAAATGGTAAAAGTGTAAAATCATGAGCTCGAGGGCATGAGTTTGCATGATTTGGGTTTAAAGTTTCATGAGAGAATTTTCTCATTTTTTGCAATATTTAATTGGAAAAAAGGAACAACTTTTTTGGATACCTCCATGTATTCTAGTTATAATGGCAAAGATGATTAGATTTTCGACTCATAACACTATTTGTTTTATTTGAAAAAAAATCATATCGCTATCTTAAAGAGTTGTAGAATGATCTATAATTTGTAAGAAAAATGAGAGGGGATTTGGAATTGGGATGTTCCGGGGCTCCGGTGAAGAGGATGGGATTTATTGTTATGCCTAGAGAAGATGAACTCCTCTCAATTTATAGGCCACCTCCAATGGCCTATGCCTCCAAACTGCCTCCGAGATTCTTTTCCGTGAGATCGAAACCCACGATCCCTCACACTCATGATTGACGCAGTCACGAGAAAGAATCATAACGAATGCGATTTTTCTCAATACCCAGTAATTGGGCAGAGTCAAAGTTTGGCCATAAGGCCACAACCATTTACATCTTCCACTTGGCCGAAATGGTCAAATACTTTCTGAGCATACTCCCACTATTCATGAGATGTAACTCAAGATGTAACCACACATACTCCCACTATCCGTAGGATATGTACACTTTTTTCTTTTCGTGAAAACCGAAACCATCATTATCCATGATTTGTCTCATTTTCATTATTCATGAAAAAAAATTGACTTAGACATTTCTAAGTCCTATCAAACCAATATGTTTAATGCATATTCTGCCGGGATGGCCTTTGTCAAGAGATTAGCTATTATGTCACCAGTAGGAATATAAGTCATCTTGATTTCTTTCTTCTTCACTATATCACAAATATAATGATACTGAATTTCAATATATCTTCCTTTTAAATTATTTGCACCGCTGTGAATCAAGCTGATGGCTTCTTAATTATCACAGTAAATCTCAATTGGTCCATCCACCAAATTGAGATCGATGTCCTCTAGGAACCGTCTAATCCAGACTGCATGAGTAGTGGCCATACTACAAGCTATGCACTCAGTTTCTTGTGTGTATCTTGCTACACATCCCTATTTCTTGCTACCCCAAAAAACAACTGCACCTTCAAAGATGAACAAATGTCCCGAAGTGGACTTCCCGTCATCTGTCTCCACTAAAATCAGTATCGGGGTAACCAAGAAGCTCAAGCGAGTTTGCTTGATAAACCAACTTATGGTACATAGTACCGTTTAGATACTTTAAAATTCTCTTAACAACTTTCTAATGTGCTGGACCAGAATTACTTTGGTATCTATTAACTAGAATCACCAGGTACGCTAAGTCTGGTTTAGTACACAACATTGCATACATCAAGCTTCCAACAGTTTGAGCATATGGGGCATTAAGCAGTTTCTTTTCTTCTCCAGGACATTGTTCTTTACACAACCGCTTTCCCATAACCAATGGTGTAAATGCCGGATTGCAATTCTGCATCCCAAATCTTCTAAGTATTGTGTGCAAATACCTTTTTTGGTTTAAACTTAACATTCTAGACTTTCTATTCCTAAGGATCTGTATACCAAGAACATAGGATATATCTCCCATGTTCTTTATCTTAAATTTACTACTAAGTGCCGATTTGATCTTCTTCAACACTTTTATGTCATTTCCAGCGAGCAAAAGATCATCCACGTATAAGGATGATATTGAAAAACTGCTCCCACTCTTCAAGACATATACACAGTTATCTAATTTGTTCGCAACGAAACTAAGTTGGATAACAGTATTGTGAAATTTGAGATACCATTGTCTAGATTACTGTTTTAAACCATATTGAGACTTTTTCAATTTATATATCTTATTTTCCTGTCTTTCGACCTAAAATCTCTCAGGTTGTCTCATATATAATACTTCCTTCAACTCTCCGATGAGGAATGCAGTCTTGACATCCATTTGGAAAAATTCAAAGTCAAGATATGCAATAATTGCTAAGATTATTCTAATAGATGCAAACTTGGCCACCGAAGAGTAAGTCCCCTGATAATTTATACATGTTTTTAAAGTAAAGCCTTTAGCAACAAATCGGGCTTTAAATGTATCAACAGACCCATCAGCGCGATATTTCTTTTTTAAAACCCATTTGCATCCTATGCACTTCCTATCTTATGGCAAGTCACATAGCTCCCATACATTGTTTCTTTCTATTGAGTCAAGCTCCTTTTCCATGGCTTCTAACTATTGATCTGATTCATGTGTGTTCATCACATCCTCATAATTTAGAGGGTTAGCTTGCTCATTCACATCAATATCTACCGAGAAACAAGATGGTTCATATGAATATAGATGGTAGTCATCCATCCATGTAGGTGTTGTTCTAAGTCTTTTATGGCCACTAACGTTTGCGGGCTGGACATGTTCGGCTGGTTGATTTTCCATAAGTATATTCTCATTTAAAGGTTCATCTTCCATAATTGGATGATTAGCTTCATCCACAATATTCAAGCCATCTCTAGGAACATCATCTAAGTCTCGTAGATATGGTACTGTCTCTTGAACTTGTTCCCTTTCCTTTAGATTTTCTAGAAAAGTAGCTCTCTACTTTCAATTAATGGCCCATTTTTCTTCATGGAAGAACCTATATCCCTTAGATTTTTCTGAATAACCTATGAGTCTACATTTTAAGGTTTTGAGATCCAGCTTATTTTTAACCTAATATGGAATGAGAACATGTGCTACACAACCCCATTTTCTTAAATGACTCAAATTGGGTTTGTGTCCATTCCAAATCTCATACGGTGTTGACTCGACTAATTTTGTGGGAATTCTATTCAAAACATAATTTGCAATCAATATTGCTTCTCCCCAGAAATCCTTGGAGAGATCAAAATGAGATAACATACACCTTACTGCATTCTCGATGTTCTATTTTTTTTTCATCCACACCGTTTTGTTGTGGCGTATAAGGCATAGTGGTTTGTTTCTTAATACCATACTTGATGCAGTAGTCGTCAAATTATTTTGAGTTGAATTCCCCACCCCCATCAGTTATTAACACCTTAATGTACCTTCTAAATTTTCTTTCTACTTCTGTCTTATATCTTTTAAAACATTCAAATGCTTCTGATTTTCTGTTTAAAAGATATACAAAACTAAACTTGGAATAGTCGTCTATTGAGGTTATAAAATATTCTTTGTTACCACGTGTCTTTACACCTAAGGGTCCACAAATGTCAGAGTGAACTAATTCTAAAAGTTCATTTACCCTTTGACCTTCCCGGAATGACTTTCTAGTCATTTTCCAAGTCAAGCAATGTTTACAGGGTAATGTCCTTACTCATGTCAGATTTGGTAACAAATTTATCTTATTTTTCTGATCTATCTTACATTACCAGGATGTCTTAATCTCATATGCCAAACATCAAAATCAGATAAAAGACATACAGAATAATTTAAATCAGAATTCTTAATGTAAGCATTAGGTTTTACAACAGAAAGAATAAATCATGTTCAAGTACAAATTTGCTCATAGCAAAAACTTTCTTGTCTTTCCCAATAAAAACCCTATTGTTATAAAACCTAACTTCAAGACCTTTCTTTAGCAAAGCTGGAACAGAAATCAAATTCCGACTTATGCTAGGTGCATAAAACACATCCTTGAGAACCATAATGTTGTCCCCAAAGTCCAATCTGTATGAACCTCTGCATCCAGATAGGTATTGTTCCCCATGTAGATCCTCTGTTCTCCCTTCTTCAGCTCTTGGAATTCAGCAATCCCGTCCTTCGTCTTTGCAATATACCAGGTCTCTCCTGAGTCTTTCCACCATCCATCAGTATCGGTGGTTGCAGTATTGCATTCGATTACACCGATGAATGCTTACTTGCCGGATCTTCTTTATTCTGGTTGTTTAGGATAGCCCTTGTTCTTGTCCTGTGGACAGTTGGCTTTGAAGTGGCCAAACTTTCTATAGATATAGTAGGCTCTAAGAGGTTTCTTGCTGCGAGTGTGCTGCTGGCTATGTCCTTTGAAGGATGGTTTGGAAGGTCCAATATGATGACTCATTTGTGTTCCCTGAGCCTTCCGGTACTACACAACATTGACTTCTTCTTGCACAGGATTCACATCTGAACCTCTCCTCCTTATTGGTAGGTCTTACTCTATTGCTAACTGGGCTGGCAAGTCAGTAACACACTTAATGGTTGGCAGCCATATCTAATGAGGGTGGAAAACTATTTAAAATAGTCACCACTTGCAATTTTCAGGAATTTCTGATCCCGCAGAAGCTAGGTCCTTAACCATGACAATCATTTTGTACATGTGTTTGTAGGGTGTTTTTCGTCACCCCGTTGAGATGGAATTACGCATCGCTTGTCAGGCGTATACAGATTTTCCTGTCTAGGGTAGGCTGGGGTTTATTGATTGCGGGGATCCGAATCTCCGGCAGCCGCGGACTAAGCTGCCGTTAATTACCCCTCGCCTTTGGAACGAGAGAACCTCCAATTGAGGGGTTAAACTGGTCATGCGAACTCAATGTGCGGTGTGTGTGTTGTGTTTGAAAGGGTCTTGGACGTATCGAGGGCCTCACAGAGTTTATGGGGGCCTCGATGAAAGTGTGTTGTAGCACCACCACTAGGTTTTTACCGGCATTAAACATGCAATTTTAAAAATTCTTGGGTGTTAAGCTACACTAACCTAGAATCTAACTAGAGTATTAGGGTTTAATTCATAATATGAAAAGAACTAAGTTAAGTGAATGAGTTTACAACCTTTGTAGACCAAGTCCATCACTTCAAAGCTCCGAGTAGTGATCCCTACGACTCCTCGTAGCTCCACTTGAAGAAGGAACAAGCTTGTTTCGCGATCTTCGTGTCGAAGATGATCCATCTTGAACCTTCTCTAATTCAAGCTAGCTCTTCACTAATCTACTATTAGTGAATGAAACAACTAATACTTAATGGCTAATTGAGTGTAGGTTGATGAAGTAGGGTGTTTGGCTCACTTGGATTACTCTAAAGTCCTAAGGTTCACAACTCATTTGAGGGTTAGGACTTTGGAGGAGGATGAAGATGAAAATGGAGAGAGCTAGAGAGAAAATGAGTTAAGGTCAAGAACAAATGAAGAATGGCTTACATTTATCCTCACTTATTGAAGTACGAATATCTTTTTAATAAAATACACAACCATGCTTCAATAGTGATGGAAAATGAATAAACAAATGTTAAAGCCATGCTTCACCCATACTACAAATATCTCCCCATTTTCCACCTCATGTTTCTATTTTCTAAAAATAGAAAATCCAAATATATATATATATATATATATATATATATATATATATATATATATATATATCACACATATATAAATATATATTAAGAGAATATAAACTTTAAGTGAGCTTAATATTAGTTAATATATAATTATATCAAATATAAATATATATCAAATTATTAAATCAACACCAGATTTAATAATCCGGTTATATCATATATAACCGACTATTATCATGTATCTGTATATCACATTATCAAATCAACACTTGATTCAATAATCCGGTTATATCACATATAAGCTAACCGATATCAAATGTCGCCAGATTAGAATACGGCATCACATACTCGTATTTAATCAGGTTCCCGCACATATCAGCATATGTGCCCTACTTCGTTTCGCTTGAGCAAGGAAACCTCTATGTACCCTACTTGACATGGGTTGTGAAAGGGTTTCAGTAAAAGATTCAAAATTGTTTGGATACGTGAAACTCCCAAATGGTTGTGTAGAAACAATGTCTAGGGAAGGTGCGAAAGTCGGGTAGGACTGGTAGGAATTGAGTGGTTGGACAGGAGTAGGATCAACATTTGGATAAAAAGGTGAATGGACTTGTTAATCCCAAGAACTGGAAGTGTTGAAAGGAGTGAAAGATCGGTTACGAGATTGTTCAATATGTTCAGCAATAGACATGGGTTTCGGAGTTATAACAGAACTCGAAGAAGGAGTATCAACGTAAGAAGGCGGTGAAGGTTGAAATGGTTGATACAAAGTGGATTGCGGAGTCGAACTGTTTCTCCTAGACGCTTCTATTCGATCTTTCAAAGAAATTTTGGGCATGGAGGGGTCGTCCGTAATTCGACCAAAACAATTCGCGTAGGAAGCAATGTTTGGATGAGGGTACCAAAGTCCGGCAAGAGTTTTGTGACGTGGGGTACCCATGATGTAAGAAAGGAGAAGAAAAAGAATGTGGGTGCAAGTGGGGTGCAATGGATTTCTAGCGACAAACTTGGTAAGTCTTTGTAAAAAAATTCTGTTTTGTGTTTTTTTATATATAAGGAGCTTTTTGCAAAAAGATTTTTATAAGAAGCTAGACACACGTTCAAGCAATCAAAATATGCACAATCAAGCCTAGATCTAGGGTCTCCTAGGTCAATTAGACTGCTCCTAACTGTTCCAAAGGGCAAGTTGTGAGGTCCTCAAATCGCCTCTTCACCGCCAATTGTGGCCAGGTAAGCACAAGTAAAAAAAGGAGGGATCCGCTCACGAATCACCGTGAGACGGGACTTTTAAAGTTACATTTTCCCACTTGTCTATCCTAGGCACCACAAAGTCTGGTTTAGATAAACGATCGATGCCTACAACTATTCCTTTGTCCTATTGAGCGCGACAGTCCTTAAGGCCGAGTCTAATTTTCTTAACTAACTCGATGGTCAATGCAATATGCTTTTTGTGATTTTTGGGGTCCTAAGAAGGGTAATGAAATCCCCACCCAATCTGGATTGGTGTTAAAGCCCCTTAAAGTCAGTTTAAAAGAATGCAAAGCAGTAAACACACAAAACACACTTGCCAATTTTTTTTTATTGCGGCGCAAAGAATCCTGCACAAGATCAAGTTATTGGAGAAGGGAGAGAAGTTTTTTTGCGCAAAGAACCCTGCAGGAAAACTTTTTTTTTAAGAAGAGATCAGGGGGTTCAAAAGAAGAAAATATGCTTACAGAGACTTTTTCAAATGATGACGTCACCACCAGGCCGCGGATCCGCCGTGGGAACGTGCCTTTGACCGCGGTTCCGCGGTTGACTTGGCGGTTCAGTTCTCTAAATTTTTTCTGTTTCTCTGTTGTGATTCTCCTCTGTTTGTTCAGATCTGCTGTTTGCTGTTTCGCTCTCTGGATTTTTCCAGATCTGAATCTGTTCGTCGATCCTGCACAATTCAAACGAAAACCCTTCAAAGAATAACAAGACGATAATTTTTTTTCTTCAGTTTTTATGATTTTTTAATTTTTATATTAACCCGAAATTACAAAAAGAAAATAACTACGCGATCCCCGGCAACGGCGCCATTTGATTTGTGTGAGATTTTACGTACGTGCGTTTTTATAAATCAAAGAATTTACCGCAATCAAGAACGGCGTCGCTTGGTAGCTAGCCGGTGAGTACGGGTCGGTCCACAGGGATTTTGTGTATTTTCTATTTGTTCTAACGAGTTAATTCCAATTGTGGTGGATTGGATTATCACTAAAAACTGAAATGAGTTTGATTAGGATTAAAATCTTGCTAGGGTTAGGTTTAGGTTAAGTTTGGAAAATCAATATTTCTCACCGCTTTCAATGCCCTAATTAAGATCTTTTTAGGTGTTATGGTAATAATTAACAAAGTGGATTAGTACCATCGGGAAGAAACTAAGTTTCTTCCTCTAGGTCCTTGTCCGTCCTTTCTTAACTCTTACCCTAACCTCCATGGAAAACATACACAACCGGTCTTTAACTACGGTATCACCGCTACCTCGTGGGATTGGGTGCCGTAGTGAGCGGTGTGTGTATGTATGCATAGAGTCCTATAAAAAATATGCGATGGGCAAGAAAGGGATGAGAGATTTTCATCTCTCAAACCTCTCATATTCCTAGCCCTAACAAGTGAGGAACTACTCACTCATTAGGGAATTAAAAGATTTCATTTTTTTATGATTGTTTTAATAACCTAATTATCTAATCTACGGCAGATAAATAAAATCTAAACTAGGGCAGATAAATAAAGTTATACTATGGCAGAAGGGAAAATTAAACTAAGGCAAGAAAAGAAAACATACTTTATTTTTTATTTGACGCGCTCTTCATACATTACAGGAATTGAAATTCTGAATTTGATAAATAAAAAGAGGCACAAGAAGAGGCATGCTCCAAAAAGAGCTTTAGGGTTCCTGTTTATAGATTATAGAAACCCTAGGTTACATTCTGATCCTTTTCTGCATTTACAAAACTACCCTAAAAAGCCTAGTCAACGCACCGCCACCCACCGACAAAGTTTGCACCGACACGTGCTTACCATGGCCGCGGAACCGCGGCCAAAACCCATGTTTGGCCGCGGATCCGCGGCCATATAGAGGGGTCTTGGGCTCTGTTTTTTCTGATGCTTCAAGTTGTTTTACACATCTGTTTTCTTCATTTGGTTCTTCAGAATGTCTTCTAGTTTCTTCCAGATTTCCACTGTACAGAATGTTGTGGACTTTTACCGTTTGCTTCGTGTTGAAGTCTTGAATCTTGCGCTGCCTTTGTACTTTGTGAAATTGTTCATTGATCTTCATTTGTCCCTCAAACTGTAGGCATGATCAAGATTCTTCTATTTGTTGGTCGTAGTCTCAGTTTTGTTTTGTCTTTTCATCATTTTCGCTGTTTTGTTCCGAGAACCTGTAACCTGCAACTATGTAGCAGACATGGATCAAAAGCACCTGTTTATTTGTAAAATGAATAAGAATGGGGAATATAATAATACAAAATTATGATATGAACAAATATCCCCAAACTTATCTTTTGCTCGTCCTCGAGCAAAACTAGTTTTATTCTCGAAAAAGCCCAACCTCACTTTCGCAGGGAAACGCGATTGCACTGAGCTCGTGCAACAAGCCGTTAAACCTCTAGGTGTCCCTAGTAGGAGGAGTGTTGTCTCCTGAGGGTTTTCAGCGGATACTGCCCATAAAATCCTATCAATTCGGCCTATTGACTTGTATTCTCCAATTCGGTTTTCTAGCAAGAAATTCTATTATCTTCAACTCAGAAATTATCAACCCGTATTTTTCACGCTTCCTTATCATTTAACTTAAGATTGTATATATTTTGTAGTTTTATTTAGTTTTTAGCATCTTTTGAGTTTTCCTTTTAGGGTTCCATCTCAACTTAGGAATTTTTATCATCTCTATTAAAGATATAAGTCCTATATTTCATTCCTATCTCTCATCTAATCCCCAATCATATACCCCTTCATGTGTATATGTATCACCCCTACACTTTCAATTCAAGCTCTTATACTCTTGTCCATCATCCAAAGTACTTTTAGTTGGTGATTTTTTTAGATGAAATTGCTCACACATCCTTCATGCGACCGTTAATACTTCTTGAGGTACTAACGACCGATTACAAAATGTGTTTGCACATTAAGGCGTAATTCCTAGTCTTATAACACCTAAGGGTTTAGCAGTGACTCCCAAACCAGTTGGTCTAAGGCACTAGGTGATAAGGCACCCTCGCTATATATTTTTTATTTTATGCAGCCTTAAGTAATTACAAAACCAGTGTTCATTTTTTTTATCTCTTTATTCACATTTGTATTTTTATTTTCCTTCATACTAAGGATTTTAGACAAGAGCATTTCAAGGTCTCCTCTACTATTCTAAATTTCAAGGTTCGTGTTTGTGCAAGTTGTAGGGTACATATTTTCAGAATTTAAACTTAAGCTTAGGGATTATTTTTCAGACTTACACTTTAATAAAAATATCAATACTCTTTCCTTATTTTGACTTAGCCCAAGAAGTGAACTCAAAACTTGCCTATTTCTAAGTAAACTATAAGGACATATATTTTTCTACCGTTAAATTTTAAGAAAGGTTATTTTTAGGGTTTTTTTAATTTAATAAGTCTAGGATCTAGTTGTTCCTAGCTAGTTAACCGTCTTGTCAAACTCAAGTCAATTATGGCCAAAATTGAATTTTTCAATTTTTAAAATTTTTAAAATTTTTCAATTTTTATGGGTTTTAAAATAAGTATGTAAATGCAAAAATATACATATGAATGCGAAGGAAGAAAGCTTACCGAGCACACCCCCAAACTTAAACTTGACAGTGTCCTCACTGTCAGGCTACACCAAGAGGGTCAAAATGGCCGGTATTCCCCTGTTTATTTTTTTTATTGTTAACAGAAAAACAAAACAAAATAGGTCCCCCCCAAACTTAAGTGAAACAGTGTTTCCACTGTTGAAGCATTAAAGTTCAGAGTTAGGGAGGAGAAAAACACAGTATCCAGCTATACAAGGCCTTACACAGGCCAAAGGATAGCACCAACCATTCAAAATTTTTATCGTTATAATGGTATGGTTGGTGAAAGAATGAAGTGTAGAGAAAAGAAATGAGAAGCACACTAGACCGTATGAGAAGAAACGTGGAATATGGTCTCGGTACTGTTCCCCTCCGAAAGACACGCGGGACGTGGGGACGTCTCGCCTGAGGTTCGGGGCAGATGCCAATAGGTGCTATCCGTCCACCTCTCCGAGGATGCCAAGTTGATTTATGGCACCATGTCTCGAAGGTTTAAACGGATGCGGCCGATGTAGCAGACTTCGTCAGATTCCCCCTCGTTTGAGGGGTTTTTGATTGTGGGGACGCTCTTCCCTGCAGGCGCAAGCCCCTGCAGTTAATTACGCTACCGCATCGCGGTAACAACTTTCTCCTTCTCCAGATGGTCACTTCGTGTCGTGTGTTTTTGTTTTATGTTTTATTGCCCGTGGATCGTTTACGGAGACTGAGTTATGTCGTCGCCCGTAGGGCGTGGACCAGTCCAAATCCGAGTTATCTTAGATTTGGGTTTGGGGGTTTGGTTTGAGGATGCGTTAGCCACGCTTGAGGCTAAGATCAACTCAAACATTTGTTAAGGACACGTTAGTCTAGTTTAAGACTAAGATCAACTTAACGGGATCGTTTAGATCCGACAAAGGAGCGTTTGGACTCCGTCGTTCCAGTTTTAGGGACATAGTGGTCCATCGTATGTGTGTGGCCGTCGGGACCCGTCACCTCTCTGACGACGTTGAAGGATTACAACGACGGGTGTCAGAGGGGTTCAGAGATGTACCCTCGAGCCAGAGTCAATTGGGGGGATTCGTAGTCCAGTCTGCTTGAAGGTTTAAGGATTCGTTAGCCATCTTTGAGGCTAAGATCAACTTAAACGGGACCGTTTAGATCTGACAAAAGAGCATATAGGGGCTCTATTGTTCTAGTTTAGGGACATTGCGGTCCGTGGGTAGTTTAAGGGCATTGCGGTCCGTGGGTAGTTTAAGGACATTGCGGTCCATTGTTAGTTTTAAGACATCTCGGTCAAGGTTAAGGACGTCGTAGTCCATGGGTTTAAGGACTCCACAGTCCGGTATGTGCTCTGGATGCTTCGCACGGGTTCATTGCCGTGCTTGGCGAGGACCAGGCTCCGCTCTGGGCGTTTTCCACGGGGTCAAGGAGTGACGTTATCCGCGTTCCACGTAACCAGGAATTTTGCACTAGATGCTTCACACGGGTTCACTGCCGCGTTAGGCGAGGACTAGGCTCCGCTCTGGATGCTTCACACGGGTTCACTGCCGTGCTCTGCGAGGACCAGGATCCGCTCTGGACGTTTTCCACGGGGTCAAAGAGTGACGTTATCCGCGTTCCACGTAACCAGGAATTTTGCATTAGACATGGGTTTAAGGACCCCACAGTCCATATCATGAGTGGTCATCGGGACCCGTCACCTCTTTGAAGACATTGAGGGATTACAATGCCAAGTATCAAAGGAGTGAAGAGATGTACCCTAGAACCGGAATGGCTTAAGTAGTTCTTGGCCCAATTTGGGATCAAGACCAATTAATTATGTTATGAGCCCATTAGCCCAGTTAATTACGAATTGAGGACTTATGGCCAGCTTGGGCTAAGTCCAGTCAGGTCTGGAATATTGGCTTCTTGTTGGTCCATTGAGGGAGAGGCTTTGCCTCTATCCCTTTAGCCAATCGGGCCAAAGCCTAGTGTTAAACACTACAGAGCAATCAGTGTTGAACACTGGGAATGAGGTTGACAAGTTAGTGTTTAACACTAGAAGATAATTGGTGTTAAACACCAGCGACAAGGCTTTTAAATTAGTGTTAAACACTAAAACAGATCGGTATCAAGCACTGGCAACTGAGCCCTCAAATTAGTGTTAAACACTAAGGTAGTCAGTGTTGAACACTGCAAGTAAAGTTTTTTGATTAGTGTTGAACACTAAGGCCCAACAGTTGTTTTAACACTGGATTCAGTAGTTTCGATTTAGTGTTAAACACTAAGGCAAGAGGGGTCACGTGGCAACACGTGAGAGCGCCCTCCCTTCATTGATTCTGTTGAGATTATCGCATTTTTCAGCGTATCACGTGCCCTCACGTGACGGGTATTCAAATGCTTATATGTTAACGCTTCTGCCGAGGGTCACGTGGGTCACGTGAGGCACTGCCTCAAAGGGCTTTCTGTAGATCTTTTGGGGGGGTCACGTGGTGACACGTGACTCTTCTTTTCTGTGGTTGTTAGAAGATCTGTTAATCCCTTTCAGGAATTAAATTCCTCGTAGGGTTGAACCCTGACAATAATTTCAAAGGAATTAAATTCCTAGTTTCTTTTGAAGAGTTGAACTCTGAATTTTCTGTAGGAATTAAATTCCTTATATATGTGAAGAACTGAATAGGGTTAAACCCTAATAAAAGCTTTTAAGAAATTGAACTCCCATTCTCTGTTAAATTATGATTAAGGGAATTAAATTCCCGCTGTTTCAACAGAACTAGGTTCTTAATTAGGGTTAAACCCTGTTTCTCTTTGTTCTGAAGAAATTAAATTCCCATGATACAGGGTCAAGCCCTAATTTTATTTTAAAGGAATTGAATTCCTATAGTTCTGCGAGAATTAAATTCTCATGCTTGCATTCCCTCTCTATGTTTGGATCTGCATGGCAGGATCTCAACCCATTGAGAATTAAATTCTCAATCTAAAGGGGAGGTGTGCGCTTTGCAGATCCTCTATCAAAGAGAGAAGAAATAAGTTCTTCTGTTTTATATATCAGAGTTAAACTCTGTTGAGAATTAAATTCTCTTTCTTTCAGAAAGCCTTCCCTTTCTTACCTAGGGTTTTCTTTTGCAGAAGATCCAAGTTCCTTCAAAGCATCAAGGCTCTCTCTTTTTTCTTCCCCCTGCGTATGTATGTATATTTTTGTGTCCTGGCTCCTATTTATAGGAGAAGCAGCCGAATCAATCAGTTTTCGATGAATCTTCATTGAGAGATTTGATTTGCATCCTTCATTCGTTCTGGACCTTTGGATTATTAGGTGAATTTTATCCACCATTGGATTTTAAATCCAGAGATTCTCCTTTGTTATTTTGGTTAGATTTAAGGGGGAAATCTTTCCAAACCCGAGATTTTCCATAGATAGATGATATTTAATCATCTCTGAATCTTTAATTTGATTGGTCCCAGATAATCACTTTCCTTTGGAAAGATTCAAATTTCCTTCAGAATTTAATTCTGTCGTCAAAAATGGGCTTTGAAAGCCGGTCACGTGTGACCACGTGACCCATGGTCACGTGTGACCACGTGACCCTCTTTGGAATGAAGAGTCTTCTTTCTTTCTGCGCTGTCTTCTGGTTGCTGTTTTAGTCATCACGTGTTAACACGTGACCATTGGTCACGTGTGAACACGTGACCCCCTGTTAGGAGCCCCTTTCCTTGACTCAACTGTAGCACGAGTCCTCTCCTTTGAGCGTCACGTGCCAACATGTGACCTCATCTGAAGCCCTTTTTCTTGACTTGATTAGGGAACCTTTTCTCTGACTTGATCAGGGAATCAATGAGCCCTTTTCCACTGCTTTTATATGTCACGTGTCAACACGTGACTGCTGGTCACGTGTAAGTACGTGGCCCCTCCTTCTGAAGCTTTTCCCATAAGCTTTTTTCTGATTTTAAATCAGGAAACAGGTACATTAGGAGAAGAATGGTGGAAAAGAGAAAGAAGTGTAGTACGAACTTGAGGGTGTAAATTGAGTGAATAAATTAGCACAAATTGTGATGACTGATGTGTTAAAAGAGATTGTGCTACTCTATCAACCCGTCGAGAAATGGGGTCAAATCCCTCAAGATTCGCGAGAAAACATGGGTACGTTGAACTTGGTAAACCATTCATTGAAAATGGAAGCGTGACGAATTCTTGCGCGGTCGGAACGATGGAAAGGACGAAGGGGAGTGATTTAGGAAGGGTCTCATTCTCACCTAAGTAAGCGTATGTAAGGTGAGACGGCAACATCTTGAGTTTGAGTTTCAGAGGTGAAACAATTGAAGGTGAAATTGGTGAAACTGTCTCGAACTCGAAGGATTCCATCAATGGTTCGAAATGACTGTAAGCAACCGAGTCTGATGGTTCAACTAACTCATCTGAAAATTCAAAGGAATCAAACTCGGGCGGTGAGTCTTCAAAATCGTCCGAAAAAGTGAAACACTCGTAATCGTTATCGGTTGTGAGAACCGTGTCAGATTCAAGGCGGAACGCACTAGTGGCGTCAAAACTGCTGTGATCGAACATAAATTTTTCAAGCTCACAGTCCTCCTGCGTGATCTCTTGCGTGGTCGGAACGATGGAAAGGATGAAGGGGTGATTTAGGAAGTATAACAGTTAAAGGTTCTGGAGGATGAATTGGAAAATCCGACTCATCAAACAAAATTGGTTCATCCTCAATACTCTCCTCAATACTATCCTCATAATTCTCCTCAAAAGTTATCTCATCCATGCAATTATCATCAAAATCAAGACGCATATGAAGTTCGGGAGAAACATTTAATGACTCGGGATGATGAATTGGAGAGAAAAATTCAGTCAAATCTGCGGGTTCATCATCCAAAATATTCCCTGCGTCAATATCCTCAATCAAGTGAAAATCAATTTTTTCGGACACCTCATCAAAAGCATGAATATTTATCAATTCAGGTTCTAGATTGGAGGTGTAGAGATCGAAAGGATTGGTGATGGTTTCACTTGAAAGGGACCCTTCACAATCTGTCAAATCAAGCACTACAAAATCGCACAACTCATTAAAAGTTTTATTTTCAACCGGTGAATCATTTGGGACACTTGATAGACATTCAAAACCGGAGTTGTAGGATTCAATTGGGGATGGGTAGGTTTGATTTGGAAGGGTGCATAGCTCACTCTCTCCACTCAAATTCTCAATCCGTCCAACCGCCTCATCATACATTGGAATTTTTGGAGCTAGTTGGAAACTAGCTACCGGGTCACTATGTTGCATAAGGGCGGCAATGGACGCATCCAGATTCCTCATCTGTTGGTTTGTCACTACAATATAAGCTTCCAACGGCTGTTCCAGGCTAGACATGGGTTGTGAAGGGATTTCAGTAAAAGATTCAAAGTTGTTTGGATACGTGAAACTCCCAAATGGTTGTGTAGAAACAATGTCTAGGGAAGGTGCGAAAGTCGGGTAGGACTGGTAGGAATTGAATGGTTGGACAGGAGTAGGATCAACATTTGGATAAAAAGGTGAATGGACTTGTTAATCCCAAGAACTGGAAGTGTTGAAAGGAGTGAAAGATCGGTTACGAGATTGTTCAATATGTTCAGCAATAGACATGGGTTTCGGAGTTATAACAGAACTCGAAAAAGGAGTATCAACGTAAGAAGGCGGTGAAGGTTGAAATGGTTGATACAAAGTGGATTGCGGAGTCGAACTGTTTCTCCTAGACGCTTCTATTCGATCTTTCAAAGAAATTTTGGGCATGGAGGGGTCGTCCGTAATTCGACCAAAACAATTCGTGTAGGAAGCAATGTTTGGATGAGGGTACCAAAGTTCGGCAAGAGTTTTGTGAGGTGGGTTACCCATGATGTAAGAAAGAAGAAGAATAAGAATGTGGGTGCAAGTGGGGTGCAATGGATTTCTAGCGACAAAATTGTTAAGTCTTTGTAAAAAATTTCTGTTTTTCTTATATAAGGAGATTTTTGCAAAAAGATTTTTATAAGAAGCTAGACACACGTTCAAGCAATCACAATATGCACAATCAAGCCTAGATCTAGGGTCTCCTAGGTCAACTAGACTGCTCCTAACTGTTCCAAAGGGTAAGTTGTGAGGTCCTCAAATCGCCTCTTCACCGCCAATTGTGGCCAGGTAAGAACAAGTAAAGAAAGGAGAGATCCGCTCACGAATCACCGTGAGACGGGCCTTTTAAAGTTACCTTTCCCCACTTATCTATCCTAGGCACCACAAAGTCTGGTTTAGATAAACGATCGATGCCTACAACTATTCCTTTGTCCTATTGAGCGCGACAGTCCTTAAGGCCGAGTCTAATTTTCTTAACTAACTCGATGGTCAATGCAATATGCTTTTTGTGATTTTTGGGGTCCTAAGAAGGGTAATGAAATCCCCACCCAATCTGGATTGGTGTTAAAGCCCCTTAAAGTCAGTTTAAAAGAATGCAAAGCAGTAAACACACAAAACACACTTGCCATTTTTTTTATTGCGGCGCAAAGAATCCTGCACAAGATCAAGTTATTGGAGAAGGGAGAGAAGTTTTTTTGCGCAAAGAACCCTGCAGGAAAACTTTTTTTTAAGAGGAGATCAGGGGTTCAGAAGAAGAAAATATGCTTACAGAGACTTTTTCAAATGATGACGTCACCACCAGGCCGCGGATCCGCCGTGGGAACGTGCCTTTGACCGCGGTTCCGCGGTTGACTTGGCGGTTCAGTTCTCCAAATTTTTTCTGTTTCTCTGTTGTGATTCTCCTCTGTTTGTTCAGATCTGCTGTTTGCTGTTTCGCTCTCTGGATTTTTCCAAATCTGAATCTGTTCGTCGATCCTGCACAATTCAAACGAAAACCCTTCAAAGAATAACAAGATGATAATTTTTTTCCCTTCAGTTTTTATGATTTTTCAATTTTTATATTAACCCGAAATTACAAAAAGAAAATAACTACGCGATCCCCGGCAACGGCGCCATTTGATTTGTGTGAGATTTTGCGTACGTGCGTTTTTAGAAATCAAAGAATTTACTGCAATCAAGAACGACGTCACTTGGTAGCTAGCCGGTGAGTACGGGTCGGTCCACAGAGATTTTGTGTATTTTCTATTTGTTCTAACGAGTTAATTCCAATTGTGGTGGATTGGATTATCACTAAAAACTGAAATGAGTTTAATTAGGATTAAAATCTTGCTAGGGTTAGGTTTAGGTTAAGTTTGGAAAATCAATATTTCTCACCGCTTTCAATGCCCTAATTAAGATCTTTTTAGGTGTTATGGTAATAATTAACAAAGTGGATTAGTACCATCGGGAAGAAACTAAGTTTCTTCCTCTAGGTCCTTGTCCGTCCTTTCTTAACTCTTACCCTAACCTCCATGGAAAACATACACAACCGGTCTTTAACTACGGTATCACTGCTACCTCATGGGATTGGGTGCCGTAGTGAGCGGTGTGTGTATGTATGCATAGAGTCCTATAAAAAATATGCGATGGGCAAGAAAGGGATGAGAGATTTTCATCTCTCAAACCTCTCATATTCCTAGCCCTAACAAGTGAGGAACTACTCACTCATTAGGGAATTAAAAGATTTCATTTTTTTATGATTGTTTTAATAACCTAATTATCTAATCTACGGCAGATAAATAAAATCTAAACTAGGGCAGATAAATAAAGTTATACTATGGCAGAAGGGAAAATTAAACTAAGGCAAGAAAAGAAAACATACTTTATTTTTTATTTGATGCACTCTTCATACATTACAGGAATTGAAATTCTGAATTTGATAAATAAAAAGAGGCACAAGAAGAGGCATGCTCCAAAAAGAGCTTTAGGGTTCCTATTTATAGATTATAGAAACCCTAGGTTACATTCTGATCCTTTTCTGCATTTACAAAACTACCCTAAAAAGCCTAGTCAACACACCGCCACCCACCGACAAAGTTTGCACCGATACGTGCTTACCATGGCCGCGGAACCGCGGCCAAAAGCTATGTTTGGCCGCGGATCCGCAGCCATATAGAGGGGTCTTGGGCTCTGTTTTCTTCTGATGCTTCAAGTTGCTTTACACATCTGTTTTCTTCATTTGGTTCTTCAGAATGTCTTATAGTTTCTTCCAAATTTCCACAGTGCAGAATGTTGTGGACTTTTACCGTTTGTTTCGTGTTGAAGTCTTGAATCTTGCGCTGCCTTTGTACTTTGTGAAATTGTTCATTGATCTTCATTTGTCCCTCAAACTGTAGGCATGATCAAGATTCTTCTATTTGTTGGTCGTAGTCTCACTTTTGTATCGTCTTTTCATCATTTTCACTGTTTTGTTCCGAGAACCTGTAACCTGCAACTATGTAGCAGACATGGATCAAAAGCACCTGTTTATTTGTAAAATGAATAAGAATGGGGAATATAATAATGCAAAATTATGATATGAACATGAACCACACAAGTCACTATGACTATCTCAGGTCTACAGACTAACCTGTACCAGTGTCACCAGAGAACTGCTATCTGACGATATGTATGGTACCATCTAAGAGTTCTCGGCGAGTCCTGTTCGGTGTAACCATTCTCTAATGAGTACCTGTGTACAATCTTTAATGTCAAACACCAATAGTTATGGGATCAACCATCGCCCCCTACAGGGTCAGGAAACATACACACTAGTCTACTATGGAATATCGATGTCCTGTCTCGATATCCCATCGACTAAGAACAATTAAAAGATGTGCTTGTGGACTACACAAGTCCCATTAGTATGATCCGCATCATAGTCCTGGTAGTCAAGCAAACATCTTAAGGGCTTTATCAACATATATTAGAGAGACAATATAATAATACAAGTGTACATGTTAAGATAAAGAGCAACCAAATAGCATACTATCATGTCGAGCAAGAAAGTCCTCTCTATATATGTCCAAGCATCCACTATATCATACAATAATGGCCTCTAGGGCATACATATTCCCAACAATCTCCCACTTGCACTAAAGCCAGTGGTTGTAGTATCTCATACCCAACATCCCAAAAAGTCTCTCAAACTGCGTTTGGGGGAGGGCCTTCGTGAGTGGATCCGCTGTGTTATTCTTCGTGTCAATTCTCCTGACTTCGATCTTCCGGCGATCTACTATCTCCCAGATCAGGTGATACCGCCTAAGAATATGTCTGGATCTCTAATGGGACCGGGGTTCCTTAGCCAAAGACACTGCTCCATTATTATCACAATACAAAGGTATTGGATGCTCAATGGATGGAACCACACCAAGTTCAGCAATGAACTTCTTTATCCAGACAACCTTTTTGGCAGCATCGTTGGCAGCGATGTATTCAGCCTCCATCGTCGAGTCTGCTACGTTATTTTGTTTGGAACTCTTCCTACATACCGCCCCTCCGTTAAGGGTGAAGACAAAACCCGAGACTGACTTACTGTCGTCCTTATCACTCTGAAAGCTCGAATCGGTAAACGACTCCACCTGGAGTTCCTCGTTACTATACACCAAGAACATTTCTTTAGTCCTTCTCAAGTACTTAAGAATGTTCTTCACAGTTGTCCAGTACTTTTCCCCAGGATCTGATTGATACCTACTTATTACACCCAGTGAGTAAGCTACATCCGATCTGGTACATAACATTGCATACATGATAGACCCAACTGCAGAAGCATAAGGTATCACTGTCATGCGAGCCCTCTCCAAATCAGTCTTGGGAGATATCTTTTTGGAGAAAGTGATTCCTGAACAAGCGGGTAAATTACCACGCTTAGAATCTTCCATACTAAACCTCTTTAGTATGGTGTCTATGTACCTGCATTGGGACAATCCCAACATCCGCTTAGATCTATCTCTATAGATCTTTATCCCCGAGATGTAGGTGGCATCACCTAAATCTTTCATAGAGAACTTTTGTGATAAGAAGAGCTTGACCGAGTGTAGCATAAGAACATCATTTCCTATCAAGAGTATGTCATTCACGTACAATACGAGAAAGACAAGCTTACGTTTTGCAACCTTTTTGTATATACAAGGTTCATCTATGTTTTTGATGAAGTCAAACTCTTTGACTGCCACATCAAAACAGATGTTCCAGCTCCGCGATGCCTGCTTTAATCCGTAGATTGATTTAAGCAGCTTGTACACCTTTCCGCTGCTCCCACTATCCACGAAGCCCTCTGGCTGTGTCAAGTACACGCTCTCTTCTAAATCACCATTTAGAAAAGCGGTCTTGACGTCCATCTGCCAGATTTTGTAGTCATGGTATACATCAATGGCAAGTAGGATCCTGATGGACTTAAGCATAGTCACTGGAGAAAAGGTTTCATCATAATCGACACTAGGTCGTTGACGAAAACCTTTTGCAACAAGTCTAGCTTTGAAGGTCTCAACCTTTCCATCTATACCAATTTTCTTTTTAAAGATCCATTTGCTCCCGATGGGTTTTCCCTTTCAGGAGCAACTTCCAAAGTCCATACTTTGTTGGTGTACATGTATTCCATCTCAGATCGCATAGCATCCAGCCATTTCACAGAGTCTCCACTTTTGATGGCCTGCTCAAAACTAGTTGGGTCATCATCTTCCATGATGCAATCCTCGCTCCCACCTTCTATGAGAAAACCGTAGTATCTCTCAGGTGGATGAGGAACCCTACAAGATCTGCGAAGTGGCTGAGGTTCGTCGGGGACTATTGAATCCTTCGGTTCTACCAAATTATCAGTTATAGTTTGTATAGCTGGAACTTCTTCCTGTTCTACCTCATTACCACTAATTTCTTTCACAAGAAATTTCTTTTCTAATAAGTTGGCATGTTGAGAAACAAAAACTTTTTGTTCCTCAGTATGGTAGAAGATATATCCATTTGAATACTTTGAATATCCCACAAACTTGCACAAAACAGACCTTGCCTCGAGCTTGTCCGGATTTTTCTTTTTAATATAGGTCGGACAACCCCATATCTTAACTCGTTTAAGAGGTGGTCTCTTCCCATTCCATATCTCATATGGAGTAGTAGACACGGATTTTGTAGGAACCATATTCAATAGGTATGCGGCTGTCTCAAGTGCATAATTCCAAAAGGAAATAGGTAACTCAGCAGTACTCATCATAGAGCGCACCATATCTAATAGGGTGAGATTTCTCCACTCCGATACCCCATTGTGCTGTGGTGTATACAGAGGAGTAAGCTGAGAGAGAATCCCATTCTTTTTTAAGTAGACTCGGAATTTCGGGCTTAAGTATTCTCCTCCCCGATCAGATCGTAGGATTTTAATACTTTTACCCGTCTGGTTCTCTACTTCGTTCTTATATTCCTTGAATTTCTCAAAAACTTCAGATTTGTGTTTCATCTGGAACACATGTTCGAATCTTGAGAGATCATCGGTGAATGTAATGAAGTACAAGGAACCATTTTTGGCATGTGTAGACATAGGACCTCATACATCATTATGTATCAGTCCCAAGAGTTCAGTAGTTTATTCTCCGTGTCCAGTAAACGGAGTTTTGGTCATCTTGCCTTTGAGACATGACTGGAAAGTTTCATAAGGTGTAAATTCGAACGGATTCAAATATCCATCTTTATGTAACTTAGCTAGTCTTGTCGCATTGATATGACCAAGTCTACAATGCCACAAGAAGAATTCGTTCATTTTTGAACTTTTCCTTTTGTGTGTATTCTGTATGTTTAGAACTGCAGTTTGATTTAGAACGTATATACCATTACATAACGTACCAAACCCAATCAACACTTGATTTAGGAAAATGTTCATAACATTATCCTCCAATACAAAATTATATGTTTCTTTATGTAATAAAGAAACTGATATAATATTGCACATCATTTTTGGTACGTAATAACAGTCGTTCAAAATCAATGTATTACCACTTGGTAATATAAGGTGATATCCGCCAACTGTTTTGGCTGCAACAATTGCTCCATTCCTTACTTTTAGAGACATATCACATTTTCCCAGTTCTCTACCTCTTCTTAGCCCATGTAACAAATTACAGACATGGGATCCTGATCCGGTATCAAATACCCAGGACGTAGAGCAAACTAAGAAACAGTTCTCGATAACGAACACACCTGAAGAAGATACATCAGCATGCTCTTTCTTCGTTTGGGTTGCGTGGGAATCCTGATATTCCCCTATTCTTTGCTCAGTCTTTTGACAATCATAAGAAAAAAAGGAACCAACGTTCGCCAGCTCAGTATAATAAGCGGGTTCGGTCAATACATCTATATTATTATCTTGATTAAGGCGTGTCATGGTCGCTACCTGGAGAGAGAGAGAAGGAAACGCTTTAGCGTGCGCTCTTTGCAAGATTAGATTGGTTATTATCTTATCTAATCAGGATGGCTCCCACTGTTTTTATCAAATCTTCCTTCAAACCCTAAAAGGTAAGATTAGCCGGGATTAATTACACCCTACAAGTTCGCCATTCGTTCGGCCAGTCAGGTATTGGTACTTCGAGAGAGTCTCCTCATGCTTTCGCATGGAACTAATTAAATAAGCTTGTTTCCGCAGGGGCATAACCCCGATAACACCTTTCTTAGACACCTACTGGATCAGCTAATTGTAAAGTGGAAAACTCTCACAGGAGTAACACTTACTCGCAAGGGGTATCGGGATCCAACTATCTCATAGAAGGTATGCAATCTCATTGCAAATTTCAACACTTGATATTCCCAATATCAGTTTTTACCGTTAGCGACTTATGACCTTGGCTATGGTCAACAAATCATAAGCGCTAGCCAAGTTCGATCCGTCATTTCATGATTGAATTAAACCCACCCGTACGACCGTTGGCTAAGATCAACAAAGCCGTACGACTATCCTAATCCAATCGCATCACATGCGGCAGATAAGCACTAATCAGCTATCGTACACTACGCCTTGGCTATGGTCAACAAACGCAGCACAAATACTAAATAGCACTTATCTGAAATGACGGAGGGCTACGACTAATTTTGAAGAAAACCTTTAGCGTAATGAACTTGATATCGTTTTAGAATCTAATGTTTTGAAAAGGAGTGGTTTTTGTAGCATTTGCTAGTTTTGCTAAAGAGGCCACTCCCGGTGAAGGGATCTCGGCTCTTTCCTCATCGAATGAGGTGCTGGATATTCATCAAGGAATACCACTATGCAAAGCAAGAACCACAGAATCTATCAAAACAAAACCGAGTGGGTTGTAGCATTTGCTAGTTTTGCTAAAGAGTTCACTCCCGGTGAAAGGATCTCGGCTCTTTCCTCATCGAATGAGGTGATGGATATTATCAAGGAATACCACTATGCAAAGCAAGAACTAGAGCTACCTTTTTGAAAATTTTGATTCTACAACATCTTTAGGTTTCTTTTCTTTCCTTAATCTCATTAATGACGTCACATCATTTATGTTCCTAAACATCACAGAAGAAACGAAAATAGAATGTACGCTTATGCCATCCGCATTCGCCACGGGGCCCCGTCATGCACTGTTAGGTTACTTAACTAACGGCAGAGCGGAGGCTGGACTAGCGCGGGTGCAAAACATAAATAACGTTTATTATATATATCGGTTATATATAGCATCGTCTCACGCGGTTATATGATCACATCATAGAACTCAAGCAGCAGAAGTCAACATATGAAATATTGGATATTCTAGGAGGTTCATGTTTTAAATTCAGCCAGTAATGAAAAACACGGATTCCACGGTTGTGATGAATATCCATACCCACATTCCTAGACCCCTACGAGAGCGGCAAGCAACCCTGCCAATTCTGTAAGTCCACGGTAGCGCCCCGGCCGTCAAACAGACGCCAAATGCGGAACAAAAAACTTTTATAAACTGGCGCTATCGTGTACCGTAACTCGGATCTGCCATTAAAGCTAAACTAACAAACTACAAAGGGATAGAAACGTTATACCGAATGATCCGAGTCCTTCGGTCTTTAACCATCATCCCACGCTTTGTTGCGGCTGCTCCGATCTCCTGAATCTCCAGTCTTCTCGTCCAGGTGGCACCACGTCGACGGATCTTTAAACGGGCTCCCGCCTCTGAACCGAGGCAACTCGATCGTCAAGTTTGCTAAAAGAGACGACCAAGATGAAGTAGAGAATGAGTAGAACACTTTGTCTCGTTACGTCCAAGGTCACGGACGAACGGTTATGGAAGTTGCCTTTTGGATCGAGTGAAATGAGAAAGAGGCTATCTAATTTTCATGAATCCAAAACAATACCAATCTTTTTCTAGCAACCATGTATCTTTCCACCAAGGGGTGGCCGGCCATATAAGTAGAGGGGGGAGGTGAGTGTAGGAGGGGGAAGGTGACCACAAAGGAAAAGATCAACAACAAATATCTTAGCACCAAGTATGAATGCATTAAAAGCAAACCAATCACAATTAACATAGTCACCTTGTCATTAATTGCACCATTAATGACCTAATGACTCACAAGCCATGTCACCCTCTCTAGAACCTTCTAGAACACTGACTCACCTCATCAAGAAAAGATAAATCCGCATTTAACCGAATGTTAAATACGGCTGATAGAAAACTGGAAACTGGCAACTTCCAAAAGTGATCCTGAAACAAGTTTCAGGATAACCCCGTATCAGTATAAACATACCCACATTTGTATTACGACCGAATACAAATGCAACTGAGACAAAGATATTCTATCTACACAGTATAATACTGGGTTCCTGCTTAAACCAAAGTCTACCAGTATTATCTGCCCGAAAAACGACACGTGCGAAAACGCACGTGCATTTTCCGAACCTTGCCATAAACCCATATGGCCTCTACAACGTTTCTCCCGAACTTGGGAAAGTGTCTGTGGGGGACTCTAATGACTCATCAACACACTGGCACTGGGTATAACCACTAGCACGTCAGAGGTACAAGCTGCACGTAACGTTTTGCCTATGTATTGATTGGAAGGGAAGCTGACGAGCGAACTCATCTATAAACCCTACTGAGCCTAACAGTGACAATATACATACAGTCCGGTCCGTTCGTCTATGAGTATCGCATATCTGGCCTAGGGGGCTAGTAACGTCAGACCCCCAGTAGCGGTATAAGTCGTGTCAGAGAGTAGCCCAGAACACCCTGAGATACTACTGGAGTACCTACCAGTAAATCTCCTGCTTCGGCCGAGGGCTTTGTGTAATGGCTCTCCTAGACACAGCGCGATCTCACCCCCAATACCGGGAGAGACGAATCCCCTGCCGATCCGCTCACTTGCCTCCAATGTGGCTCGGGACTGTACCTAACTAAAACCTGTTTGCACAACTCCTTTGAGCGTGGTAGGGTAGTAATCTAAGCACGGTGGGAACTCACATGAGAAAAATGACGATCTCAGGTCGATGAACTAACCTGTACACATGTCATCAAGGAATTGCTATCTGACGATATGTATAATACCAACTAGCAGATTCCTGGCGAGTCGTGTCCGGTGTACTCATAACCCAATGAGCACCTGTATACATCTTAGGTGATCCAACTGACACCAGTGGCTTGTGAGACCGGCCACCGCCCCTCCTCGGGGTCTTGACTGTATACACTAGTCTACTCTGGAGTATCGATGCCCTGTCTCGAAACTCCCACGACTAGGGACACTTTAAGGATGTGCTTACAGACCCCAGCTCCTACGTATATGATCGCCATCATACTGCTGGTAGTCAAGCAAGAATCATATGGGCTCTATCATCATGCAATAGTGAACTAAAGCATGCATACGATGATAAAGACAAACCAGATAGCAAACTATCATCTCGAGCAAGACTGTCATATTGGTATAGGTCCTGCCTCAATCATTGCAATCACGTACCTGCGATCCAATAATTGACTTTGAGGGCACTATCTCCAACAATCTCCCACTTGCACTTAAGGCTAATTATTGCGATGTCGCATACTCATAGCACGTGTGATACCGAACATCCAACTTCTCTACTAATCAGTTTCACAAAGCTAGTTTGTAAAACTCTTGTGTTCGAGAAATAGCCTCAGTGAGTGGATCCGCCCTGATGTTTCTTTCTATGTCTCTCTTAATCTCAAATTCGCGGAGAAAACCATCTCCCGAATCGAGTAATACCTGTCTTAGAATATGTCTGAATATCTGATGGACCTAGTTCATAAATGAACTCCAAATCCAAACTTCTTAGACTGTATCGATAACTGAACCTAATCAGTATCCAGCACCATGCCTCCCACAGTATCCTCTTGGACCACCTGTCCATAATACTGTCCCTCATCAGAGGGAAAACTATAACTCTGACAATCACTCTGTCATCCATGTCACTTTTGAAGCCTGGAATGATAACCGTCTCCCAAAGGAGGCTGCTGTCATCAAATCCGTAGAACATGTACCTATGTTCTAAAAATGTTTTCTTATGTTTCTCCAGGATTGGATTAATATAAACTTATCGCATCAAGTGTAAAAACAACATCTGGTGTGGTACTTGACATCTCACGATTGACTCAATTGCCTAAGCAAGTGATCTGCCAATCATGCACATCCCTCTCTCCTTTAGTCTGTAAGACACCTTTAGAGAGGGTGACTCCATCACCTGCAGGTACACCACCATGCCAGGAGTCATCTATTCTAAAATACTATTAGAATACTGTCAAAGCACCCACATTGGGAAACTACCCAAATCTAGATCTAAAACCGTAGATCTAGTAACCAGAATGTCTGATATTAGATCCATATCCTTTGTGGAGAAACAACTGTGTGACGACCAAAGTACAACCGATCGTAGTATAGGAATTTTACTTCCTACTCTGTGTATGTCATCCAAATACCAGGACATCACACCCTACTACCTTCTCAACAGATCCATCCCCTATTCTGATGAAGTCAACCCCATGACTGTCACATCAAAATTAGATGATCTTATCTCTGCTATATCTGCTTAAGTCTATAAATATACATAAGCTACTTGCCCACTATGCTTCCGCTGCTCCCACTGACTACGACAACTCTCTGGCAGAATAATATCTACGTACACTTCTAAAGCATGTTTAGAACGACGTTTATACTTATCCTCTTGCCGGGTCTCATAGTTTGGAACAACAGTAGTGTCAAGTCTGGATAAACAAGAACCTCACTGTCACCGTCCTTGAGGGTAACGGAGTACCTCTCGGGTGTCTGAGGTTACCCACTATATCTGCGGAGTGGCTAATGGAATGTCAAACCTAATTGAAATATATAGGTCCTATTAAATTTTCCGTAATCGTTTGCGTTTCTGGAATCATTTCCAGTTCTACCATACTCCCACTACTGTTTTCTGAAAATATCCATTTTTACTAAAACTGTGGCGAGTCAAGAACAATATCACTATTGATCTTCCAGATGGTAGAAAAATCAACCCTCGTCGAAGCCAGGGTCAACCCACAAACTGCCATTACAGAAATGTGCCTTAATTTATCCAGTGTCTGGTTTTAAGTATAAGCTGGACAACTCCCCGTATCTTAACATCGTTAAGATATGAACCATTCTATATACAATATAGAAATAGAGGCACAAATTTAATTGGAACCATATTCAAATCATGCAGCTGTGTCCAGTGCATATCAACTTAATGGAGAGAGGCTAATCAGCATTACTCAACTTAGGAATCCATCCAATTATGAGTAACCTGAAAGAGAAACAAGTTTCTCAAAACCATTACTATCATCTGAATACCAATCATAAGTATCTACATCTTCGATCTCTTTGAAGAATCCCGATACTTGCGATACCTGGTTCTCTACTTTATTCTTATACCCACAACTTCTCAAAACTTAGACTTTGTATTTCTACGAAACACTTGTCTAAAAACTAGAAAAGTCATAAGTAAACAGAACACAGTACGAGGACCTACCCCTTTGTCCTGACGGACACTAGACAACATACAATACTCTGTATAAGTCCCTTGAGTTTGAATAACTCAAAATCTGTGCATCGTAGGTTGAAAACTGTACCCAGGCGATTTCCTCAAATATCACCAATTACAACGAATTCCGATATAATGAGGATGATCACCAAATTCCCAATAACTTACTCCCACTCATTATCTGTAAAAACTATACAGATATGAGAATGAAACCTGGTAAATACATACCCTGGAGTAAGTATCTAATCGGGAAAACAGTTTTCTTTTAACAATGCGCAGTGAAACTGAAACATTAAAATGTCTCGTAGGGGTATCCTGGTATTCCTAGTAATGCCTCTTCCATAATCCTATTCATGACTGTAACCGTATATTTCTTTGCCATCTCTCCAAATCCCTTTATTTGTCTTTAGTCGTTACCTTCTGTACACCATCGTTAGGCTAAATGGTTTTCTTCCTTCCCTACCGTTCGGCATCAGCCTATGGTTTGGAAGAAGACTATCCATTAAGCATAATAGGTGTACCCTCCTAATCCTAGGAGTACTCGTAACTTGAGAGAAGGTGATGATAAAAGACAACTGAATAATACCTTATTCTATTTCTCCCGAACTGGGGAAAAACAAAGGTGAAATAAGAGTGGCGATGAAGTACGCGGTTTGGTCGTGAATGATAACAGTCGCAATTTACTTTGCCCTCTTTCTAATCCCTTTTATTTTTTCTTTACATATTACCTTCTGTACACCCTACTTAGGCTAATTGGTTTTCTTCATTCCCTACCTTTCGGCACCTGCCTATGGTTTGGAATAAGACTTTCCAATAAGCGTAATAGGTGTACTCTCCTAAACTAAGGAGCCCTCGCAACCTGAGAGAAGGTGATAATAAACGACAACTGAATAATCAATTCTATTTCTCTTGAACCTGGATCCATCCTCGAAGAAGTCCCTTCGAGTTCGTATATAACCATACGATGGATCTATCCAATAGAAGTGGATGTCCGTAGTAATACGGGATGTTCTGAGAAATATAAAGGGTAAAAGAAGGAGCGGCAATGACTTATGCAATTTTAGACAATCCAAAAGTCAGTATTTTAAGAAAGTTCGGTCAACTTGGTCACTGAGTTATAGTCTAGGGTCGGTCAAAGGTCGCTGCCAAAGAGAGAGAGAAGAAACACTCTGCATGCACTCTAACCTAGATCGGAATGGTTATCACTTTATCTAATCAGGAAACATCCCACTGTAATCTCAAATTCTCCTCCAAACCTGAAAGAAGAATTAGTCGGGATCACCCGAAGAGTAAACCAACTCATCAGTGAGAATCGGGATCCAACTATCATCGCATGATAACTTGATGGAAGCCTACTCAAGTTATCACACTCCAGAAGGTATGCGCATGCCTGGCAAGTTTGCTTTATGTTTGAAACTCCCGATGTGATTTTTGCCTCATGCTCTTATGACCTTGACTTTAGTCAACAAATCATAAGTCACATATCAAGTTCTACCCGTCATTGTCCAGGTTGATTTGAACCCACCCGTACATACCCTTGACTTTAGTCAACAAGGTAATACGACTGTCCCAAACCAACGCATCTAACTATGCAACAGATGAATACCCAGCGGCTACCAAACACTATGCCTTGACTTTAGTCAACAAACATAGCTTGAATACTACTGACCATCCATAAGAAATGACGGAGGGCTACGACTGGTTTTTGGCGAAAAACCTTTAACGTAATGAACTTGATCTCGTTGAAGGAACCTGATAGCTTTTTATAAAAATATAGTGACGAAAAACCTTTGCTAAAGAGGTCACTCCCGGTGAAGGGATCTCGGCTCTTTCCTCGTGGAATGAGGTGCAGGATATTCCAACTGAATACCGCGATGCAAAGCAACTTGTAATCGACTATATTAAAGTTACTACCCTGACGTAAACTTCTGCCCAAGGGGTTTTTCCCGGTGAAGGGATATCAGCCCTTGCCTCGTCGAATGAGGTGCAGGATATTCTAACTGAATATCACTATGCAAAACAAAAGGAAACATCTTTGAAATAACATCTTTTAAAATTTGTTCCAACAACATCAAATATAGGTTTGTTTTATCCTTGCATTGATAAGAATCAATACAGTCCCATCAATCAATCACACCAGAAAAGAACGAAAATAAAATGTACGTATATACCATCCGCATTCGTCACTGAGTCCCATCATCACCCGTTAGGTTACTTAACTAACGACAGAACGGGGACTGGACTAGCGCTGGTGTAAAACATATACAACATCTAATAGTATATATACCAATATACAATAATCACTCCAGGCGTGATAATATGCAACATTACAGAAAAGTAATAAGCATCACAGAACAATACAGATAATCTGGGATCCCCGGGTTTCACAGAGCCGCTGCTGAAACCTGACGTTCCCCTGGTCGTGTGGATAGCCTGTGCAATGAAACCTAGACCCCTATGGGTGCGGCAAGTTACCCGCCAAAACCTGAAGCGAGGTAGTCCTCCACAGCATAGTGAATGGAACACCCGACACTTCACGGAATCCGGTAAATTGAGCACCCCTCCTTGGGTTAACCTGTACCCCCTACGAGTGCGGCGAATAGTCTGCCAATTCTAGAGTAAGGTCCCTTTGCCTCTCAAAGCCATGAGATACGGACCCTTTGCCCTCCAGAACCCGGCTATCCGTGCACTCCTACGCGGGATAAACCTAGTACAGAAATAAAAATATGTACAACGGGTACATCGACCTCAATCCGGTCGTGCCCCAAAAGAATATTATACAACAGGCAGTGACGGCAGTCCACAAATTGGACGCTCGCCCCGCAATATCAAATGTACAAATAAATCCAAACTGTACTATCATTGCACCCTGCTATCCACCACGACAAATCCGCAACATTACAGCACAACACAGAACATCAACGCGAATGTCACGTTCGCAAACCCGTCTAAAAGAACTATAGCAATTAGACGCGGTTTACCGATCAAATGACATTCCCGGTCGGAGATATAAAGTAAGTACTGTATACTAACATGTTTAAAGTTCGATCGACAAAATATCCTAAAGTGGGCCCCACAAACATCTGCTGTACAGTAATAAAATCTGGGCCCAAAAGATATATTCCCAAACCCACAATTTCCTAAAATTAAGCTCTCTAGAAAATTTGGAGCACTGCTCCCACAGAACGGCCGCGATTCCGCGGTCAAACCCTAGGTTTGACCGTGGTTCCGCGGTCGTAATGGGGAATCACTTGCCCAAATTTTCTCAGAGTGCTTAGAAATACCTGCTCGGTCTTCTGTGATATGCAAAATAATTTTAGGACATCATTTAAAATCGACAGAAACTGTGAACTTGGAAAATTGCAATTTTTGAAAATCCGTTCGATCGATATTTTAAACGCGTTAGCACAAGTTAGTATAGCTTAATGGTTAGGCTCTTATACAACTGTAAGTCCACGGTAGCGCCCCGGCCGTCTAACAGACGCCAAATGCGGAACAAAAAACTTTTATAAACTGGCGCTATCGTGTACCGTAACTCGGATCTGCCATTAAAGCTAAACTAACAAACTACAAAGGGATAGAAACGTTATACCGAATGATCCGAGTCCTTTGTTCTTTAACCATCATCCCACGCTTTGTTGCGGCTGCTCCGATCTCCTGAATTTCCAGTCTTCTCGTCCAGGTGGCACCATGTCGACGGATCTTTAAACGGGCTCCCACCTCTGAACCGAGGCAACTCGATCGTCAAGTTTGCTAAAAGAGATGACCAAGATGAAGTAGAGAATGAGTAGAACGCTTTGTCTCGTTACGTCCAAGGTCACAGACGAACGGTTATGGAAGTTGCCTTTTGGATCGGGTGAAATGAGAAAGAGGCTATCTAATTTTCATGAATCCAAAACAATACCAATCTTTTTCTAGCAACCATGTATCTTTCCACCAAGGGATGGCCGGCCATATAAGTAGAGGGGAGGTGAGTGTAGGAGGGGGAAGGTGACCACAAAGGAAAAGATCAACAACAAATATCTTAGCACCAAGTATGAATGCATTAAAAGCAAACCAATCACAATTAACATAGTCACCTTGTCATTAATTGCACCATTAATGACCTAATGACTCACAAGCCATGTCACCCTCTCTAGAACCTTCTAGAACACTGACTCACCTCATCAAGAAAAGATAAATCCGCATTTAACCGAATGTTAAATACGGCTGATAGAAAACTGGAAACTGGCAACTTCCAAAAGTGATCCTGAAACAAGTTTCGGGATAACCCCGTATCAGTATAAACATACCCACATTTGTATTACGACCGAATACAAATGCAACTGAGACAAAGATATTATATCTACACAGTATAATACTGGGTTCCTGCTTAAACCAAAGCCTACCAGTATTATCTGCCCGAAAAACGACACGTGCGAAAACGCACGTGCATTTTCCGAACCTTACCATAAACCCATATGGCCTCTACAACGTTTCGCCCGAACTTGGGAAAGTGTCTGTGGGGGACTCTAATGACTCATCAACACACTGGCACTGGGTATAACCACTAGCACGTCAGAGGTACAAGCTGCACGTAACGTTTTGCCTATGTATTGATTGGAAGGGAAGCTGACGAGCGAACTCATCTATAAACCCTACTGAGCCTAACAGTGACAATATACATACAGTCCGGTCCGTTCGTCTATGAGTATCGCATATCTGGCCTAGGGGGCTAGTAACGTCAGACCCCCAATAGCGGTATAAGTCGTGTCAGAGAGTAGCCCAGAACACCCTGAGATACTACTGGAGTACCTACCAGTAAATCTCCTGCCTCGGCCGAGTGCTTTGTGTAATGGCTCTCCTAGACACAGCGCGATCTCACCCCCAATACCGGGAGAGACGAATTCCCTGCCGATCCGCTCACTTGCCTCCAATGTGGCTCGGGACTGTACCCAACTAAAACCTGTTTGCACAACTCCTTTGAGCGTGGTAGGGTAGTAATCTAAGCACAGTGGGAACTCACATGAGAAAAATGACGATCTCAGGTCGATGAACTAACTTGTACACATGTCACCAGGGAATTGCTATCTGACGATATGTATAATACCAACTAGCAGATTCCCGGCGAGTCCTGTCCGGTGTACTCATAACCCAATGAGCACCTGTATACATCTTAGGTGATCCAACTGACACCAGTGGCTTGTAAGACCGGCCACCGCCCCTTGTCGGGGTCTCGACTGTATACACTAGTCTACTCTGGAGTATCGATGCCCTGTCTCAAAACTCCCACGACTAGGGACACTTTAAGGATGTGCTTACAGACCCCAGCTCCCACGTATATGATCGCCATCATACTACTGGTAGTCAAGCAAGAATTCTATGGGCTCTATCATCATGCAATAGTGAACTAAAGCATGTATACGATGATAAAGACAAACCAGATAGCAAACTATCATCTCGAGCAAGACTGTCATATTGGTATAGGTCCTGCCTCAATCATTGCAATCACGTACCTGCGATCCATACCCACATTCCGAGACCCCTACGAGAGCGGCAAGCAACCCTGCCAATTCTAGAATTAGGAGACCCGGTCTCGACTCCTCGAGATGGTCTCCCACTGGACTCTAGAACCCGGTTACTTGTGCTTCCCGCCTTGGGTCTATCCTAATGCGGAAAAGTAAATAATATACATCAATGGTGGAATTATCCTCAACTCGGAAGTGTCCTAATAAAAGAATATTACATACAATTTTACATAAATGAAAATACAAAAACTCTCATCTCACGTAAAAAAAAACCCGGCTATTCAATCACGACGATCCAATATAACATATCACAGCAACACGTAATATCACATGTCATCAACGTAAGTAAATATGCGTATCCCGAATGTCGTTGACGTATAGCAATGAGATCGTGGATACACCACATATTACACTTACGGTCGCAGAAAAGAAATGAAAAACTACAATAATTAGAATCCGCATATTTCTTAGACATCATAAACCCGGAATATCTCATATTCCGGATTTCATGCCTAACCCTATAAACCTTGCATTTTAGTCTCAAATCAAAAACACTTTTCAATGACTTAGTCGGGTAATTCAACAAGATTCCCGACTACCTGTTCGAATGCTCGTCGGGAACTTTAGTAGATGGACGCACACCTGATACCACCGACGAAGTGCACTTAGGCGGAACACCATGGCCACGAGCACCCGAGTGGATGCTTTTGCCAATGGGGTTCTCCTACAATCACTTGGTCGGGGTTATGGGGCGTGGCTATCTAGTAGTGTTTCCTGGCGAGTGTTCGCATACTATACGAGATTGCGACGGAGTTTTGATCCGAATCAAAACTCCGTGGCAATCGATCAATAGAGGCTAAAATGCTAGATTTACAATTAGCAAACTAGTTTTCACAAAACTAATTAAATATGGATTGCAAATACTGTAGATCTGTTAGGGTTTAGGTGATCTTTGGGGAGATGATGATGGCGTTTCAACTCCATGGAATTTAATTCCATCAAAAATATTCCTGGGAATTTAATTCCCTTTTTCCTAATAAGGAATTTAATTCCTATGAAGAACTCAGTTTCTTCGCATGGAGGCTTCCTGAGGTCTCCTGGCCCTAGGCGGTTCTTCCTGCAATTAATGCGATGGGCGCTTTGTAATGATGTCTTTTGGTGAGATTTTAATTCCTTTGATTTTGCTAGATTCATTATAGAGCCCGAGACAGCTTCTGTTGGGGAAAAATGTGCATGGTCGTCACTCTTTGAGGATATTCCCTTTATTTTATTGTAACGCTGTGGCCCCATTATTAATGAGCCGTCATTCGGATTCTGTGGGACCCATATGTTTTGTAGCCAATGACTCCAAAAAACCATGCTGTTGCTTTCTTTAATTAGTCTTCATGTTTATGCATGAATATACGTTGCTGACTTTTCTTCTAACGGTCTTCCTTTATTGGATTTCAGGTGCGATGGCTTCTGTTCCGCGCTTTCCCTTTTCTTGCTCAGAGGCTGCTTTTCCTCAGTCGCCGTCTGATGAGGAAGCGATGGCGATGATTCGGGCCCATGACCCGAACTGCACCAATCTTCTTCAATGGGGACCTTGGTACAATCAGATTATTCAGGGTCGCCGGAGCTTTCTTTGCGCGGTGCCGACGGAGCCCACTTTCCCATTTTTACCGATGGATCCTCCGAGGACAACTTTTGCTGTGGAAATGCCCAACTGGACTCCAACGGGGAGGCTGGAGCCTTCGACGACCGGCATTCCGAACCATCCGATTCCAGCCATAGATATCTTGGGACGGCGTATCTGCCAGGGTGAGGCCCACCCGTGGGGGCAAATTTATAAGATAGGGCTCACTCCTAGGCATCCTACGGGCTACCTTCTCTGGGCTCGTTACATCCTTTCTGCCCATCGGGCGCGGTTGCAGAAAGTCGGGCTCTACCAGGCCGTATACGCGTCGCTATTCCATTATAAGTCCCCGCATGCCTGGTGGGTCAAGGCGTTTTTGAACCAGTGGAATCTTCCCACTAATACTTTCATTCTGGGAGATCGCGAGGTTTCGATTTCTCTGACCGAATTTTATGATATCTCGGGGTTACCGATAAGGGGTAATCTGTATGAGGAGTTGTTACCTCCCGACGAGTATGTTTTTGAGCCCGAGCCCGCCCCAGTTGACGGCCTGTCTGCTGAGAATGCTATTCGCCACAAGCGTTCCAGTTTAATTAAGGCCCTAGGCATCTTTGACCGATTGTTCACCAAGTCCGAGGAGCAGGGCGTTACCTTCAAGAGCTTCATTGCTTGTTTCATTCGCGAGGACGCCTTATCGAAGACAGCCCCGAAGTTTGCCAACATTGGGGACCCCTTTGGGTTTGGCCCGAAGAGGTTGCCGACCAACGAATCAGATCTACCTCAGTATTACATCCCTATCATATCGCCAATCTCTTTTGAATCCATTGCTGCCCCAGGCATGGACGAGGAGACGTTCTTTGTGGGGTTTGTTAGCGTCTGGCTCAGTTGGTTCGTTATCCCCATGCATCGCCGCTTCATGAGAGCCTCGGTCATCTACCCGGCTCATCGTATTGCTGAGGGGATGCGGTTGGCCATCGGCATCCCGGCCTTGGCGCACCTATATAATGGATTGGGCACCGCAGCTAATACTTCTACGCCTGGCGTGGACGTAGTGAACTTTTCGCTTCATTATTTCACGTCATGGATCGAAATGCATATGCTGGGGTCTTTTGCTATGCATCAGAGGCCCGCTTTTTACGACGCCTATACCTTCCCGCGACTTATGCGACTGGTGGGTGCTTCTGCTGCCGATCCAACTCAATTTGGGGCTATTCGGGTGCTGATTTCCCCTCACGCCACCGCCGGCGGGTTAGTTTTTAATGATCGGGTTCTGTCTTCTCCTTCGGGTCCCGTTCAGCAACTTTGGGACCAGTCAAAGGACAACGTGCCTTCTCTGAAGCCCCGAGAGGCCACGCATTTGTATTCAATTAGACCAGGCTACTTGGTGTTTCGCCAGGATAGTGCAGCTCTTTTTATGCGGTACAATCCGCATCGATTTGCCCGGCAGCTTGGATATGACCAGGGTGTTCCCTTTGAGGCTTTTATAGTCGCCCCGATCCCTTCACTCGACGCTGTTCGCGATGCCGCTCATCATTTTGTGAGGTTGAACACCGGCTCTCATTTCATGGTCCCCGAAGCCGAGTACATGCCCCGATGCGTAGGTGCATTTACGGGCTGGTATCTTCATCGAATCACCCCAATTATTGCTGAAGAAAGAAGGGTTCTTCTTGGTCACGACTCCCCTCCTCAGGTTTCGGGAGCTAAGCTGCGACCAAGGGTTCCAGTCCGCTTCCCTTTGAGGGAGATTGGCGCCGCCCTCATTCCGGGGGAGTCAGGGGTAGATCTTACTCCGACAGCTGGTATGCCTTTGGGTTCCCGATCGCGAGGTAGACGGGCTCCAGTAGTAGCATCTCTGCCGGTAGCGGCACCGCCCCCCGTGGCGTCGACGACGGCGATGTCGTCCTTGGTCGTGGCACCGAGTGAGAGTAACAGGGACGAGGGCGTTGAAGGCGATGTGGGCCAGCGTCGCCCTAAGGCTTCGCGAGGGAGGAAGCGGTCATCTTCAGCGACCGGTTCTGGGTCTAAACGGCGGAGGAAAGCGGCTACCGCCCCGCTTGATTCCGTGGTGGAGTCTGAGCCAATCCTTGAAGACGTACCCTTGGCCTTGCAAGAGTCAAACGCTGGACTTCTCTTCCCGAGTTCGGCTGATGAGGAGGCTGCACAGTTGGCTGAGGCCATACGGCGTTCAAAAGACGCGTCCCATAACGCTAAGGTTCCAAAGAAGTCTTATCCCGCTGTAATTTTTTACGAGGACCCTTCGTGGATTCGGCGGCGATTTATCGGCCCTTTGGAGGAATGGGGGGAAAGGGCTTTGAAGCAGGCCGCTTCAGAAGACGCAGCTGATGCACTTTCTTTATGGACCGGCGGTCATGAGTCTACCCTTGAACCTCGGCGAGCTTATCTCCTTGAGAAGGAGAAACGGCTTGAAGAAGTCATATTGAGGGCTTCTTTGCGTATAGGTATGTTGTGCTTATTCTGTAATCTTTTCGATTATTTATGCTCGTGGGTATGTATCATTATTTTTGTTTGAATCGTGCAGAATCTTCGACGCTAGGGGAGCTCCCTACTGGCCCATTAAAGCTAAAGCCCGCCGAAGTTCTTAATGAAGCTTTGCCGGATGTGGAGAGGGCTGATGAGGCTGCTCCTTTCATGATAGAACCTCCAGCGGCGGTTCTTGGTCAGGGAGTGCTTGCTCCTTTGGGGGATGCTCCCTTGGAGGCCGCCGCCCCAATGGCTATTACTAAGGCCGGCTCAAGGGATGGAAGCGAGGTAGTCGGGACTCCTCTCCCTTTGTTACAGCCTGAGGTCACGGCGGAGACCGTTGAAGCTGCTATCCCCCCGGCTCAGAATGGGAGGAGTGTTGAAGGTATCCCTCTGTGTTTTAATTTAGTAACCCCTTCATAGTCTGAAATCTTTTATCTTTCCCAGAATTGCGCGGTTTGGCAGCCACGATCGCGGATCTGTCGCCTCGTCAATCATTTCAGTGTTTATTGGAGATGGCAGCTCCGCAGGCGATTCCTCCTCAGCGTATTGTCCTTTCCTCTGGGCAAGGTTAGTGTCATTCGCCATTTTTTTTTACCATAGCCTTGTTACTATTTTGCGAAATGACGTTGATGTCTCTTCTAGTTTTGGAAGCCGACGATGAGGTCGAGGTCGTTGAAGGGCCAGGGGAACCTTCAGCTCCTACTTGCATGACTGTCGGTGAGTGATATTTTATTATAGTCTCGTTCGTTCTGCGTCTAAGAGTTTTACCAACATTTGCCAAATTTGAACAGCCCTGCCAGTCTCCATGGCTTTGGAATCGCGCATTGTGATGCCGCCCGGCCCCTACGCTTTGCGGGCTTCAGAACGCTTGGCCCAATTGAGCCTTCTCTCCCTATCTTCTTTCGTCGAGGAGCTCCGTGCTGGTAGTGCGACCACAGCCGAAGCGTTTGCCGCTGAAGCTAACGGCTCTCTTCCTTTTCTCGCCACCTATCATAGCGAGGAGGTGGTGCGGGTCTGGGTGGAGTTCTGTAGGAAGGTGGAAGCTTGTTTGTATGCTCTCGAATGTTCTCGCCTTTCCTCGGAAGCCGTGGCTGCAAAAGCGGAGTTGCGAGGTATGATAGCACGATGTGCGGCAAACATGACGTCATGTGAGAAGAGGCTTGGCCGAAAATTCTCGGAGAGGGAGCTAGCCTCTAAGGCGCTGGGCGAGCTTCAAGCCAATCTCACAGCCAGGGCCAATAAAGCGTATGAACTGTGGCGGGTGCTTCAGGAATCCATCAAAGAGGTGGTGGCTCTCGATAAAGCCGCCACGTTCACTCGTGAGAGGGTCGAGGCTCATAAAGCCACCGAGAAAGAGCTCGAAGCTCGGCTTGCTTCGTATTAGGTTAAGCAAGCTCAGGCGGAGGCTCGTCTTCTGGAGATCTTGCGTCATGAAGCCGTGGCTCAGCAACATAATGATGAGCTGGTAAAATTATTGCATCGCCCGCCGGCTTGAGGACTTGTACCTTTTCTTTTTTTTTTTACATACTCATGAGAGTATCTTTCTTTTTGTTTCTTTCATGAATCGCGCCTTGTATCCATTTTGGCTTATGAATAAAAGATACAATTTTCCTTTCAACGGTGTGTCCCCTTTTTATTGAATGCATTCTGCGGATATTCTATCTTGATCTCCTTGCAGGACAGCGATGGCTCAGGATTCAGGGTCAAGATCTGCTTCCTAAGACTTCTGCATTTTACGAGCCACGAGGGTCTCAAAAAGAGTTTTCCTCCCGGTCGTGAGGACTTGTAAATGCTGGATGCGGTTACCCTTGTCCGTGTTTTACGGAGTCAGGGGTTTCTCCAGATATTGTAGTTTAAAGACGTCGCGGTCAAGGTTAAGGACCTCATAGTCCGTAGATTTAAGGACTCCACAGTCCGCTGTTAGTTTTAAGACATCACGGTCAAGGTTAAGGACCTCATAGTCCGTGGATTTAGGGACTCCACAGTCCGATGTTTGGTTGCAGGGACCCGTCACCTCTTTGAAGACGTTGAGGAATTACAACGCCAGGCATCAAAGGAGTGAAGAGATGTACCCTTAAACCGAGGCAAAAATCTGTAAGGAATAGGGGTGGTTGATCGTTAGTTTTAAGACATCGCGGTCGAGGTTAAGGACGTCATAGTCCGTGGATTTTAAGAACTCCACAGTCCGGTATTTGCTCTGGATGCTTCACACGGGTTCACTGCCGTGCTTGGCGAGGACCAGGCTCCGCTCTGGGCGTTTTCCGCGGGGTCAAAGAGTGACGTTATCCGCGTTCCACGTAACCAGAAAGTTTGCACTAGATGCTTCACACGGGTTCACTGCCGTGCTCGGCGAGGACTAGGCTCCGCTCTGGATGCTTCACACGGGTTCACTGCCGTGTTCTGCGAGGACCAGGATCCGCTCTGGACGTTTTCCACGGGGTCAAAGAGTGACGTTATCCGCGTTCCACGTGACCAGGAATTTTTCTCTAGATGCTTCACACGGGTTCATTGCCGTGCTCTGCGAGGACTAGGCTCCGCTCTGGATGCTTCACACGGGTTCACTGCCGTGCTCTGCGAGGACCAGGATCCGCTCTGGACGTTTTCCACGGGGTCAAAGAGTGACGTTATCCGCGTTCCACATAACCAGGAAGTTTGCACTAGATGCTTCACACGGGTTCACTGCCGTGCTCTGCGAGGACTAGGCTCCACTCTGGATGCTTCACACGGGTTCACTGCCGTGCTCTGCGAGGACCAGGATCCGCTCTGGACGTTTTCCGCGGGGTCAAAGAGTGACGTTATCCGCGTTCCACGTGACCAGGAATTTTGCTCTAGATGCTTCACACGGGTTCACTGCCGTGCTCTGCGAGGACCAGGCTCCGCTCTGGATGCTTCACACGGGTTCACTGCCGTGCTCTGCGAGGACCAGGATCCGCTCTGGACGTTTTCCACAGGGTCAAAGAGTGACATTATCCGCTTTCCACGTAACCAGGAAGTTTGTTGATTGTATCCGCATTTCACGGGATGGAGGTTTGACTCTTGGTGATATGTATCGCCGAGCCATGGAACTTGGGGTTGCCGCTGTTCCGTTTCGCTTGATGTTGTGACTGCTGTGTCGAGACGAACGTCGAGGTGGTGATCACTCCATGTTGGTATGAGACGATCTCTGAATGTCTTTCCGGTTTTATATGACTTACCGTCAAGACGTTGAAGCTAGGAATTTGGCCTTCGCTTCGTTTGCATTGTCGCGTCCGAATCCTGCTGGGGGAAGAACGCTGGGGTGACATTTCATCTGCTGTATCGAAACGAACGTCAGGGTGGTGACCACTCCGCGCTGGTGTAGGATGATCTCCGATTGTCTTTCAGGTTTTATATGACTTGCTGTCAAGACCCTGAATCTAGGAATTTGGCCTTCGCTTCGTTTGCTGGCATTGCGTCCTCTGTATCGAGACGAATGTCGTGGTTGTCTCTAGGTTGTTGGTGAACCGTCGAGGTTTGGAACCAGGGATTTTGCCGTGACTCCTTTCGGTGATGTTGCGTCGTCAAGACGTTGAAGCTAGGAATTTGGCCTTCGCTTCGTTTGCTGGTATCGCGTCTGCTGTATCGAGACGAATGCCGCGGTGGTGATCACTAGGCTATCTGTGAACCGCCGAGATTTGGCTTCTCCTTATGATGAAACTCGGGGGAGGAGTATGATCCCTTCTTTGATTGCGCCCCTGGATTGTATACAGGGTTAGATGTAACATCACCTGTAGGGCGAGGATTTCACTTTTATTTTATTTCTTTTTCCGCGATGCTCTATCATTTCAGCTTTTATATCGCGAAGGTCGCGATTGCCCCATCATTTCGGCTATTTTTTCGCGGTGCCCAATCATTTCGGCTATTTATTTATTTTCACTCGCTGTTTTTTATTGCGAGTTGCCCCATCATTTCGGCTATTTTGTCATGCATACATTTTTACTTGCTGCTTTTTATTGCAAGTCGCCCCATCATTTCGGCTATTTCGTATGCATGTGTGGCTCGCTAGCTTTTTCGCTGCAAGCTTGGATTTTTAGATACCGATTTCAGCATCAGCATCGCTACAACTGGAATCTTGCCAGGAGCGAATCATCATCTGCCTTTGTCGATGATGAACAAAGGTGGCTCAGCAAACAGGGTTAAGGGTCCTGTCGACCAAGGCTTTGACTTCATGAGCCGTAGGGGTCTCACAAAGGTGTTTCTCCCTACAAGTCGTGAGGATCTTGCAGGTGTATTTTTCTCCTTAGGGATCGTGAGGATTCCTAAGTGTGTGCTCCTCTGTAAGTCGTAAGGATCCTACAAGAGGGCTTTCTCCTTATGGATCGAGAGGACCTACAAGGGTTGGACTTTGCTGGGGAAATGTTTATTCGCGCCCGTGGATTGTATACAAGGGTCAGTACGAGCCGCTTGTAGGGCAATATCGAAGATTGTGGAGGATTTGCTTAAGAACAGGTTTAGGTTTCTGTAACTTAAGACTTTCAAGTCTCATGAGCCGTGAGGGTCCCATAAGAGAGTTCTCCTTACGAGTCGTGAGGATCTCGTAAGTGCATTTTCTCCTTAGGAATCGTGAGGGTTCCTAAGTGTGTTGCTCCTTTGTGAGTCGTAAGGATCTCACGCGGGTGGTTTCTCCTTACAAGGTCGAGAGGACCCTATAAGTGTCTTTTAACGAGGTTGCGCCCTTTCGGGTTTTCACAAACACTCGCCGGTAGTCCTGCTGTTTTTACTCACGGAGCCCTGTCGGGTTTTCATCCGTGCCCATTTTGCTTATGGACATACCGCTTTTCTTTGATATATATTTTTTTTTCTTTCTTATCTCGTCAGCCTGACAATGCTGCGGTAGTAGTTTTAGGGACGTTTCAGTCCGTCGTTAGTTTAAGGACGTTTCGGTCCGTCGTTAGTTTAAGGACGTTTCGGTCCGTCTTTAGTTTGAGGACGTTTCGGTCCGTTGTTAGTTTAGGGACGTTTCGGTCCGTCGTTAGTTTAGGGACGTTTCGGTCCGTCGTTACGGGAAGGCCGGCTGCTGCTTGTAAAGTCTGAGCCTAGGAAGATAGCGAGCGGACATAGTCGTCGTCATCTATCATTGACCCAGGCTATGGCTCATTAAGCGTAGTATTTCTTTAAGAAACGGCCGTTTATTGGCCTGAAAGGTCTTTCACCGTGCATGTCCATGAGTAGATAGGCTCCACCCTGGTAGACCTTGTCTATGATGTAAGGGCCTTCGTAGTTTGGCTCAAATTTTCCCCGTTTGGCACGATTGGGGATCATAGGTCTCTTGACCACTAGCACGAGTTCGCCTTGGCGGAATGTCCTCGGCCTGGTCAATCTTTCGTACGAGCGCGTCATCTTTGCTTTGTAGGCTTCCAGATGTTGTTGCGCTATGAGTCGGGTTTCGTCGAGGGCATCAAGCTCCTCAAGCCGAAGGTGAGCATTTTCTTCGTCCGTCAGCTCGTGGTGGACTGCTACTTGTAGAGAGGGTAACTCTATCTCGAGGGGGAGTACTGCTTCCGTCCCAAATACAAATGCGTACGGCGTTGTGTTCGTGGCTGTCTTGAATGTAGTTCGATAAGCCCAAAGGGCCTCCTGCAGCCTCTCGTGCCAGTCTCTCTTATTCCGGGAAACGGTCTTTTTTATGATCTTCGTCAAGGTCTTATTGAAGGCCTCGGCCAGACCGTTAGCTCGTGGGTTGTAAACTGAAGAATACCTCCAGTCTATATTGTGCTGCTGCGCGAAGCGGCTAATCTTATGGCTTCTGTAGGCTGGCCCGTTATCGGAGATAATCCGCCGTGGGGTTCCAAACCGATAGATGACGTGCGTCTTGAAGAAATGGAGGATATTCTCCGTCTTCACTTCCCTCAGTAGTACTGCTTCTGCCCATTTGGAGAAGTAATCAGTTGTCGCCAGGATAAAACGATGTCCCCGAGATGATGCTGGCTCAATGGGGCCGACTATGTCAGTCCCCCACATCTCGAATGGCCAGCTGGCCACTGTTGGGTGCAGTGGATTCGGATATTGGTGGATGAAGTCTCCATGAATCTGGCATGAGTGGCATTGCTTCGCATACTCGAGGCAGTCCTGGATCATCGTGGGCCAGTAGTAGCCCATTCGTTTAATCTTTAACTTCATATTCGGGCCTGCTTGGTGAGAACCGCAAAGTCCGTCATGAACTTCCTGAATGACTCTTTCTGCTTCGTCAGATCCTAAGCATCTCAGCCATAGAGAATCAAACGATCTCTTGTATAGAGTATCGTTGACGAGAGCGAAAGATAGAGCTCGTTTCATGAGCTGATGTCTTGAGGACGCTTCTTTGGGCATTCGGCGGGACTTAAAGTAGTCTATGAAGACTTCCCTCCAGTCCTCGGCCTTCTCTTGGTCTTTTATTTGTAGGGTCGTCTGCTCAGTCGCTCCCTCTTTATATAATTCCGGGGTTATTTCTGCCGGGGTGAGCACTCGACGGCTTTGTACCACGATTCTGACATCATCGAGGTTCTCGTCAGCCAATTCTTTAGCAAGTTTGGCCAACGCGTCTGCTTTGCTGTTCTCCGCGCGCGGTATGTTCTCTAAAATATAGGAGGGAATTTGGGCCAACAGTTGTTGCACCTTTTCGCCGTACTTTACCAACTCCGGCTTGCACGTTTGGTAGTCACCATTTACTTGACTAACAACTAGCTGAGAATCCCCGTATATAAGGAGGTCTTCAATTCCCATGTCGATGGCGATTTCGAGGCCTGCTATCAGAGCTTCATATTCAGCCTCATTGTTTGTCCTCGGCTCTGTTAAGGAGAAGGCGAAGCGCATTATCCCTCCTTGTGGAGTTGCAAAGATGAGGCCTATCCCTGATTTGATCATTGGGATACCTTGTTTCTGTTTCTTTACGGAGGACGCTCCATCGAAATAGAGTTCCCATCGGGTGCTTCCGCCGCTAATCGCATCAAATGCATGCTCGTCTGGCAAATCACAATTCAGAGGAGAATCGGCCGGTATCGGGTGCTCAGCGAGGAAGTCAGCAATGGCCTGGCCTTTCACTGCCTTGAGAGGTTGATTGATTATCGAGAACTCCATCAAGAGCAGGGCCCATTTAGCGAGTCGTCCCGTCAATATGGCTTTTGACATCAGATATTTAAGAGGGTCCACCTTCGAGATGAGGCAGACTTCGTGTGCCAACGCATAGTGCCTGAGCTTTGTTATCGCGAAGATTAATGCCAAGCAATGTTTTTCAATGGGAGAGTAATTGCTTTCTGCCCCCAGTAGAACTCGACTTAAGTAGTAAAGTGCTCTCTCTTTCCCGTGATCGTTCTCTTGCGCCCATAATGCGCCCAAGGAACCTTCGAGGGCGGTTGTATAAAGAATGAGGGGTTTTCCCTTGACCGGCGCAGCCAATACCGGCGGGTTCTGCAGGTACTGCTTGATCTCGTCTAGTGCACCTTGGCATTTTTGATCCCAGACGAATGGGGTTCCCTTCTTCATCAGGTGACCGTAGGGGCGGCATTCGCCTGAAAGATTTGCGATAAATCACCGGATGTATGCGAGCTTCCCTTGGAGAGACCGCAATTGTTTGAGGGTTCTTGGCGGAGGCATTTCCATGATCGCTTTAATCTTTGACGGATCTATTTCAATACCTCGGTGTCGAACGATGAATCCCAGGAATTTGCCCGAGGAGACTCCGAACGCGCATTTGAGGGGATTCATTTTCAAATTATATTGCCGGAGGCGTTGAAACACGGTCTCCAGATGCTTTAAATGCTCTTCGTATGACATGCTCTTTACTACGAGGTCATCGATATAGCACTCAACGATGTCATGTATGAGGTCATCGAAGATCTTTGTCATGGCCCTTTGATAGGTAGCGCCAGCGTTCTTTAGATCAAAGGGCATAACCCTGTAGCAAAATATACCCAAAGGGGTCCGGAAAGCGGTGTGCTTCTGGTCTTCGGGATGCATCTTTATCTGATTGTATCCCGACGAACCGTCCATAAAGGAGAAAACCTCGTGAGTGGACGTGTTATCTATCATTAGCTCGGTTACCGGTACTGGGAAATCATCCTTTGGACAGGCTTTATTGAGATCCCTGAAATCCACGCATATGCGTACCGTCCCATTCTTCTTCATTACTGGGACGATATTGGCGATCCAGTCGGGATATTGAACTTCTTGAATAAATCAAGAATCGATCAGCTTCTTGACTTCGGCGTTGATGCTTATCTCTAGCTCGAGTCGTATCCTTCTTGGCGCCTGCTTGACTGGCTTGATATCTGGAGATATTGCTAATTTATGCACAGCAACCTCCGGATCTAACCCTGGCATCTCGGAGTAGTTCCACGCGAAGCAGTCTTTATGCCGTAGAAACACGTTCTTTAACGCGGCCACCTTTTCTTCAGAGAGTAGCTCGCTGACAAATGTCGGTCGCGGGTCATCTGCCGATCCCAACTCAATCTTCCTAAGGTTATCTGCCGTAGTATGTATACCATCTTCCAGTTCTTTCGGAGCTGGCGGAAATTCTGAGATCACCTCATCATTGCTGTTCTCAAAGCACCGGGGAAGGTCATCCACGTTCTCGCGCTCTTCTTTTAATATTGCGATCGTATAACAGGTGCAAATCCGCTCCCAGGACTGAGGTGGATCCGGTTTTGCTCTTGCGGCCTTGGGTTCATGCTTTTGTGGCGGCGTTACCCTCCAGCTGTTGGATAAAGCGAATCTGTCCCGTTGGTACTGGTCCTCGACCCAGTTCTTGAAGGTGAAGCAGTCTTCGGTGGGGTGTCCTATGGCTCGGTGATAAGAGCAATAGCTCAGACGAGAAGCCTTGTTAGCTTGCTCAGGGTGTCTAGATTCTGGAAGCGCGATCATTTGATGTTTTAAAGCGAGCTTGAGTAACTTCTCCGTCTTGTCTCGGGGGAAGGAGTACGCTCGACTCGTCTTTTCCATGAGGGACGAATCCGAGCCGCGCAGTACCTGTAACCCTCTAATCCTACGTCGTTGTCGTCGGCTCTTCTTTCCGCTTCTTGACTTATTTCCGTCCCCGCATCGGGCCTTTCGCATGATGGGTTGACGAGGATGAACATCTTTGTCTTTTGCAATCTGTTGAAATAGACGTTGCGTCCTGGCCTTCTCGTAGATGGCCGTTTCGCGGCTGTGGTCTTCCCGAGCTTTCTGACCCACTTTCCTTATAGGCTTGCCCGTTCGTTCTTCAAACGACGGACTTGGCGCTTCAATCGCGGGGTCTAGTTTTGATGAGGGGTCGGCATCTCCTGACAGGGCGTCCTCTTCTTCATCAAAAGTATATATAGCGTAGCTGCTGTGGGCCCGCTCCCGTTTTCCGGTTCTCGCGTATCCAAGCCCAAGTGTTTCCATTTTCCCGTTGGGCAATTTGCGTTGGGTTCCAGGGACATCCCAAATCCTGTTGTAGAACCGAGCCTGTCGAACAGTTTGTTTTAAGGGTACCCCTTGGTGCTTCAATAGCTTCTTTAATCCATTTGTATAGTATCTGGGCAGACGGATGGGTTGGAGCCTGTCGGGTGTAGCATTTGCGCCATGCCAGATCTCTTTCTCTACTTTCGACTCTGAGGATCGGTAGAATAGGATCACCTTCTCACCCCTTCGCCTGGGAGGGACGTAAAACGTTTGCAGGTCCTGCACATTGTGAGCTTGAAGCGTGTCGAGATCCTTGTAGTGTTCTCGCGGTACCATGGTGATTTGCAAGCTATGGTCATCGCCAGGAGGTGTTTGTATTGACAGCCGATTGGAGAACACAGCATTAACTTCATCCTCTGAATCACTTCCGAAGACCAGTATGGGGGCGGACGTTCCCGGGTTGTTACGCTGAGATGGCCCTGTATAAACTATCTCTTCCTCTTCTTCGGTATCGCTTCCGAAAACAGGGATGGTGGCGGCGGCTTTGTTCTCCGGGTCGCGACACCTTTCTGTATCTTCGAAGTCTGGCAAAAAGTATTTCGCATCTTCGTATTTGCGGACTTCGTTCACGGAGAATGGATTTAACTCTCCTGTTACGGTATACTCGAAACCATCCTTAAAGTACTTCATACACTGATGTTGTGTAGAAGGGACGATGTTGTATTCGTGTAGCCAAGGACGACCGAGCAAGGCGTTGTAGCAGGTTTTGGCGTCAATGACATGAAATTTGATGTCTGTGACGAGAAGTCCAAAGCGTAATGTTAGTATCACAGATCCGAGAGTCCGTGACGATTGTGAATCGAAACCGGAGATAGTAATTTTGTCACGAGCGAGATGTTGCACACTCATGCAGATCTCCTTCAACACCCGAACATTAAGGAGATTGACGGAGGATCCATTATCCACCAGGATCTTGCCTATCTTGATATCATGGCAGTATCCGGAGACATATAGGGGACGGTTATGGTCGCACGTCCCGAGAAGGAGGTCTTCATCACCGAAAGTGACGTCGGCCGTATGCACTTCCTCCAGTTCGTCCTTCATCTTTTCAGTGGCGAGGAAGGCTTGGAATTGTTCAGGTTCTTGCAACACCTTAATTAGTGAGTCTCGCGATTCTTTTGACAATAGGAGGGCATCAAGGATGCTAAGCTGAGAAGGTAGCTTCCTTAAGTGCGCGAGGATGTTATAGTCCACCTTACCCTTCTTAGGAGGGTCTCTGGTAGTTAGTTCTTTCGTGACTTGGTCATCTAAAGTGATATCTTCAATGACCTTTTCCTTTCCCTTATCTTTTCTGCTCACGGGCCCGAGATTCTTTTCTGGGAGTGTGCGATTGCGCAGCTGGATGTTCTCGCAGGCCTCCGATTCCTCCTCTTTCCCTAAAACAGATTCTTTAAAGAGAGGGCCCAGAGTCATTTCTTCATCAGAGTCGCTCCCAAAGATGAGAACTTGTGACCCCCCGGCGTTAACCATGTAACAGTTGCCAGTAGTCCTGTTGTGCCCTTCGACAGTACTTCTTCGCTCCCGACGGCTCTTGCGTTTCATGCGCTTAAAATGTTGCTGACGAGTAACATATCCTTGCTACCATATTTTAAAGGCGTCGCACTCCTCCGTGGGGTGTGAGATTCTCCGATGATATGCGCAGTAATTAGGGTGCCTCTCCGCCCCATCGTGTGTATTTCCTTCTGAGGGTGGTAGCTTCATTCCCATTGACATGGCTTTGGTGAACCTTTTCCTCGTCTTGAATATCTTCTTGTCTACTTCGGATGCCTTTTGATCTGGCGGGGGTAGTTCAACTCTTTCATTCAGTCGCCTGCATTTGGTTCCTTCTGACGTTGCCATCTCACGCTCTTGATCCGCTTTACTTTTTAGACGAATCTCGTCTAGAAAGGCATTGATCATTTCATTTATCAGCCACGCACGCTCTGGTTCAGGTTCTGCCTCCAGCTTCTTAGTGTCAGGCGTTTTCTCATCATCGGTAAACGAATGGGAGATTACGTTACAACTCGCCACATACTCTTCGGATTCATCCGATGAGCTCTCTTCATCATCTCCCTCTTGAAAGATGTGGTTGAGGAACTCTTGCAGTGTGACAGGGGTTCGCGCCTTTTGATTGTATTCTTCCAGCGCGTCGATTTGCTTTTGCAATTTCGTGCGCTCGTCTCCAAGCTTCGCGGGCTTCTTGGATTTCTTCTTCTTTTTCTTCGAAGCTTTTGACGGCTGGGCGTGAGTATTCGGGTCCTTATCACGAGTCTTCGTAGTTGGGCGGGGCCTCAACATCCCTTCGATAATTTGAGGTTCAAGAGGGTCTTTCCATTCGATCGCAGGGCACGCATGAAGGTCTCTCAGCATTCTTTTGGTTTTAGTTGATAGTACGACCTCCCATGGAGCTTCTTCAATAAAGGAGCAGGTTGCCCCCGGTGTATCTGTTTTCTTAGGAGTATGCGGTTGTGGTGGGCTCACCTTCCACTTCTCGGACAGTACAAACTTCCCCTGGAGGTATTGATCTTCAATCCATCCTTTGAAGACGAAGCAATCTTCAATCGGGTGACTTACCGTTTGATGGTAAGGGCAATAGCTAGGGTTATTCACCTCGGTGGGTTGTGGCGGTCGCCTTGGATTCGGCAGGTTTATAAGTCTGTTGCGTATTGCCCGCTCAAATAGCCGTTTCGTCTTGTCTCGTGGGAACGAGTAGGGACGTTTCATCTTCTCATTATAATATCGGCGTCTTTCTTCCAATTGATCTGCCGATTTCGGGGCGTTAGGCTGCTGTTGGGCATTTGCGACGAAGGTCGCCCTCCCTTTACCCTTGTCATTCCGAGGTTCCGACTTCGGGGGAGGTGGTCTATGACCCATCTGGTCCATCTGAGCCAACTTGTCGATTAAAGCCTGGAATGTGGTTGGCTTAAAGAACATCATAAACTGGGAGATAGTTGCGTGGGGGTCTAGGGTTCCCATGAACATGCCCACTGCGGGTGCTTCTTCAATGCGTTGTTCGCATCTCGACCACAAATTCCGCCAGCGTATAGCATACTGGACCCAGGTTTCGCCTGGTTTTACCCTGGCGTTAATCAATGCAGTTATTGGAGTGCGCTCGCTGGCACTTGCGAACCGCTGAGTGAATAACAACTCCATTTCAGCGAACGTTTTGATGGAATCGTTCGGGAGTTCCGAATACCATTCGAACGCTGTTTCTGATAAGCTGCCAATGAACTGACGGAGTAACAGTTTATCATCCCCGCCGGTGTTACCGCAGAGGGCCCGGAACTGGGCGACATGTTGATGGGGATTGCCGGTCCCCTTGTATACGTGGAATTTTGGTATCGTATAGCCTTGCGGGTATTTGATTTGGTCGTACCAGCTTGGATACGGCCGCCCCGTTTTCACGACTTGACCAGCTGCCTCAGTCGCATGATGGACCCGGATTTGCTGGGCTATGTAGTCAGCCAAGTCCGCCTTAGAGATTGCTTCCTCCTTGGCCGTTGAGAGGGTCGGCAGTGGATTCGACGTTTCTCCTCGGTCGTCTTCAAGAACGATTGGGGGATCTTCGGCGGGCAAGTCCTGCTGGATCATCATTCCTATCATATCTTGGAAGAGAAGGCCCATACGTTGTATGTTGGCTGCTTGTTCAGCAGCCTCTTTGTCCTTTTTCTCCAGTATTCGGCGAAGGAATTCAGCGTCGGTTTCCTCCTCCTGGCGTGCGTCTGAGGACGTTTCTGGGCTTTCTTTTGGCCCGGTAAGTGCGGCCATAGCATTCATCATTTCTTGGAGCTTTTGCTGTTGCTCCTGGGCTTTCGTCACGGATCGGGTAAGTGGTCGGTGGCCTGTAGAAGTGCGGCTCTCCTCCTTTCCAGAGGCCATGTATACGGTGTGGACCATCATGCCCCCAGACTTAGGGCGTCTGGGCTCAGTGCTTTTAGCCGTCGTTGCACGTTGGGGGGTCTTCTCTGGCCTCCTCCTTTTATGAGCCATGGAGGTTGAGGGGGCCGTTGAGGTGGGCGTCCCGACAGCCTTTCGGGGTTCGGCCTGGTGACCAGCTTCCGGTTGGATTTTCAGCTTCTTGTGCTGGCGGGAGAAGTTTGGATCGACGATCGAGTCTCGGGCCTGCCGCCAAACCTTATAGATTTTGGAAGACAGCCGTTGAAGAGATCGGGGCTGTTCTGATTCTATTTCCACAACCTTTTTTAATGAGGGAGGAGACCTCTTTAGCACTGCAGTAGGGGAATTCCTTCGCACCTTATTTAGCATCTCGAAGCTGTTCCCAGTTGGAACAGCAGCATTAACTTCTGCCACCGGGGCTGGTGGAGTCAATCCGGAGGGGGAGTTGCCCCCAGCCTTCCTTATTCGGCGCCAATGACGACGTCGAGCGCGTCGAGCGGACGGTGCTGGTTCAGCGGTGAGATTGGCTTCATCTTGCCCCCTGTGTAGGTGGGGGGTCGCTGCTGGTGTTAGCCTGTCAAAGACCGATGTCCTTTGTGTAGCAGGAGCGGGAGCTGAAGCCGTTAATCTTGTGAAGATCGGCTTCTTGGCTGGAGAAGCCGCCTTGGCGATTTCGGCGGCAGGAGCGGCCGCTTTCTTAGAAGCAGCCTTCTCTGAGATCATAGGTCCCGTGATGAGTTCACAGGATTTCTGGCCCAATCTAGAGAAGACCGAGGCGTTGACATTGGGCGACTCGTTGAGAGGAGCCGCGGCAGGGGCAAGACGGTCAAAGACCGACTTCTTGAGAGCTTCCTTTGTCATCACCGGCGCCGCGAAGCTTGATGGTGGGAGTATAGTCCCAAAGAACAATCCGGTAGTGGCTTGAGTCACCTGGTCCACCGGCATTGTGAACAACGAAGCAGCTTGGGGTCCATAGGCTATACCTCCTGGTGAGGCAAAGCGTTGGTCGCAATTACAGCTTGAGTGGTTGGAGGATTTCGCAGAAGTAGAAGCCATCGATCCTTTGCTTTCTGCAATAAGCAAAGCGCCAATTCTTAGTATCTTGAAACCCAAGGGCAACTATTAGCGAACCGCGATTGGTTCGCGAATCACGACACACGAAGTGTGGAGTGGAAAGAGGAAAAGGTCCCACCGGGCGTGCCAGAATCTGTTCCCCTCCGAAAGACACGCGGGACGTGGGGACGTCTCGCCTGAGGTTCGGGGCAGATGCCAATAGGTGCTATCCGTCCACCTCTCCGAGGATGCCAAGTTGATTTATGGCACCATGTCTCGAAGTTTTAAACGGATGCGGCCGATGTAGCAGACTTCGTCAGATTCCCCCTCGTTTGAGGGGTTTTTGATTGTGGGGACGCTCTTCCCTGCAGGCGCAAGCCCCTGCAGTTAATTACGCTACCGCATCGCGGTAACAACTTTCTCCTTCTCCAGATGGTCACTTCGTGTCGTGTGTTTTTGTTTTATGTTTTATTGCCCGTGGATCGTTTACGGAGACTGAGTTATGTCGTCGCCCGTAGGGCGTGGACCAGTCCAAATCCGAGTTATCTTAGATTTGGGTTTGGGGGTTTGGTTTGAGGATGCGTTAGCCACGCTTGAGGCTAAGATCAACTCAAACATTTGTTAAGGACACGTTAGTCTAGTTTAAGACTAAGATCAACTTAACGGGATCGTTTAGATCCGACAAAGGAGCGTTTGGACTTCGTCGTTCCAGTTTTAGGGACATAGTGGTCCATCGTATGTGTGTGGCCGTCGGGACCCGTCACCTCTCTGACGACGTTGAAGGATTACAACGACGGGTGTCAGAGGGGTTCAGAGATGTACCCTCGAGCCAGAGTCAATTGGGGGGATTCGTAGTCCAGTCTGCTTGAAGGTTTAAGGATTCGTTAGCCATCTTTGAGGCTAAGATCAACTTAAACGGGACCGTTTAGATCCGACAAAAGAGCATATAGGGGCTCTATTGTTCTAGTTTAGGGACATTGCGGTCTGTGGGTAGTTTAAGGACATTGCGGTCCATGGGTAGTTTAAGGACATTGCGGTCTATGGGTAGTTTAAGGACATTGCGGTCCATGGGTAGTTTAAGGACATTGCGGTCCATTGTTAGTTTTAAGACATCTCGGTCAAGGTTAAGGACGTCGTAGTCCATGGGTTTAAGGACTCCACAGTCCGGTATGTGCTCTGGATGCTTCACACGGGTTCATTGCCGTGCTTGGCGAGGACCAGGCTCCACTCTGGGCGTTTTCCACGGGGTCAAGGAGTGACGTTATCCGCGTTCCACGTAACCAGGAATTTTGCACTAGATGCTTCACACGGGTTCACTGCCGCGTTAGGCGAGGACTAGGCTCCGCTCTGGATGCTTCACACGGGTTCACTGCCGTGCTCTGCGAGGACCAGGATCCGCTCTGGACGTTTTCCACGGGGTCAAAGAGTGACGTTATCCGCGTTCCACGTAACCAGGAATTTTGCATTAGACATGGGTTTAAGGACCCCACAGTCCATATCATGAGTGGTCATCGGGACCCGTCACCTCTTTGAAGACATTGAGGGATTACAATGCCAAGTATCAAAGGAGTGAAGAGATGTACCCTAGAACCGGAATGGCTTAAGTAGTTCTTGGCCCAATTTGGGATCAAGACCAATTAATTATGTTATGAGCCCATTAGCCCAGTTAATTACGAATTGAGGACTTATGGCCAGCTTGGGCTAAGTCCAGTCAGGTCTGGAATATTGGCTTCTTGTTGGTCCATTGAGGGAGTGGCTTTGCCTCTATCCCTTTAGCCAATCGGGCCAAAGCCTAGTGTTAAACACTACAGAGCAATCAGTGTTGAACACTGGGAATGAGGTTGACAAGTTAGTGTTTAACACTAGAAGATAATTGGTGTTAAACACCAGCGACAAGGCTTTTAAATTAGTGTTAAACACTAAAACAGATCGGTATCAAGCACTGGCAACTGAGCCCTCAAATTAGTGTTAAACACTAAGGTAGTCAGTGTTGAACACTGCAAGTAAAGATTTTTGATTAGTGTTGAACACTAAGGCCTAACAGTTGTTTTAACACTGGATTCGGTAGTTTCGATTTAGTGTTAAACACTAAGGCAAGAGGGGTCATGTGGCAACACGTGAGAGCGCCCTCCCTTCATTGATTCTGTTGAGATTATCGCATTTTTCAGCGTATCACGTGCCCTCACGTGACGGGTATTCAAATGCTTATATGTTAACGCTTCTGCCGAGGGTCACGTGGGTCACGTGAGGCACTGCCTCAAAGGGCTTTCTGTAGATCTTTTGGGGGGGTCACGTGGTGACACGTGACTCTTCTTTTCTGTGGTTGTTTGAAGATCTGTTAATCCCTTTCAGGAATTAAATTCCTCGTAGGGTTGAACCCTGACAATAATTTCAAAGGAATTAAATTCCTAGTTTCTTTTGAAGAGTTGAACTCTGAATTTTCTGTAGGAATTAAATTCCTTATATATGTGAAGAACTGAATAGGGTTAAACCCTAATAAAAGCTTTTAAGGAATTGAACTCCCATTCTCTGTTAAATTATGATTAAGGAAATTAAATTCCCGCTGTTTCAACAGAACTAGGTTCTTAATTAGGGTTAAACCCTGTTTCTCTTTGTTCTGAAGGAATTAAATTCCCAAGATACAGGGTCAAGCCCTAATTTTATTTTAAAGGAATTGAATTCCTATAGTTCTGCGAGAATTAAATTCTCATGCTTGCATTCCCTCTCTATGTTTGGATCTGCATGGCAGGATCTCAACCCATTGAGAATTAAATTCTCAATCTAAAGGGGAGGTGTGCGCTTTGCAGATCCTCTATCAAAGAGAGAAGAAATAAGTTCTTCTGTTTTATATATCAGAGTTAAACTCTGTTGAGAATTAAATTCTCTTTCTTTCAGAAAGCCTTCCCTTTCTTACCTAGGGTTTTCTTTTGCAGAAGATCCAAGTTCCTTCAAAGCATCAAGGCTCTCTCTTTTTTCTTCCCCCTGCGTATGTATGTATATTTTTGTGTCCTGGCTCCTATTTATAGGAGAAGCAGCCGAATCAATCAGTTTTCGATGAATCTTCATTGAGAGATTTGATTTGCATCCTTCATTCGTTCTGGACCTTTGGATTATTAGGTGAATTTTATCCACCATTGGATTTTAAATCCAGAGATTCTCCTTTGTTATTTTGGTTAGATTTAAGGGGGAAATCTTTCCAAACCCGAGATTTTCCATAGATAGATGATATTTAATCATCTCTGAATCTTTAATTTGATTGGTCCCAGATAATCACTTTCCTTTGGAAAGATTCAAATTTCCTTCAGAATTTAATTCTGTCGTCAAAAATGGGCTTTGAAAGCCGGTCACGTGTGACCACGTGACCCATGGTCACGTGTGGACACGTGACCCTCTTTGGCATGAAGAGTCTTCTTTCTTTCTGCGCTGTCTTCTGGTTGCTGTTTTAGTCATCACGTGTTAACACGTGACCATTGGTCACGTGTGAACACGTGACCCCCTGTTAGGAGCCCCTTTCCTTGACTCAACTGTAGCACGAGTCCTCTCCTTTGAGCATCACGTGCCAACACGTGACCTCATCTGAAGCCCTTTTTCTTGACTTGATTAGGGAACCTTTTCTCTGACTTGATCAGGGAATCAATGAGCCCTTTTCCACTTCTTTTATATGTCACGTGTCAACACGTGACTGCTGGTCACGTGTAAGCACGTGGCCCCTCCTTCTGAAGCTTTTCCCATAAGCTTTTTTCTGATTTTAAATCAGGAAACAGGTACATTAGGAGAAGAATGGTGGAAAAGAGAAAGAAGTGTAGTACGAACTTGAGGGTGTAAATTGAGTGAATAAATTAGCACAAATTGTGATGACTGATGTGTTAAAAGAGATTGTGCTACTCTATCAACCCGTCGAGAAATGGGGTCAAATCCCTCAAGATTCGCGAGAAAACATGGGTACGTTGAACTTGGTAAACCATTCATTGAAAATGGAAGCGTGACGAATTCTTGCGCGGTCGGAACGATGGAAAGGACGAAGGGGAGTGATTTAGGAAGGGTCTCATTCTCACCTAAGTAAGCGTATGTAAGGTGAGACGGCAACATCTTGAGTTTGAGTTTCAGAGGTGAAACAATTGAAGGTGAAATTGGTGAAACTGTCTCGAACTCGAAGGATTCCATCAATGGTTCGAAATGACTGTAAGCAACCGAGTCTGATGGTTCAACTAACTCATCTGAAAATTCAAAGGAATCAAACTCGGGCGGTGAGTCTTCAAAATCGTCCGAAAAAGTGAAACACTCGTAATCGTTATCGGTTGTGAGAACCGTGTCAGATTCAAGGCGGAACGCACTAGTGGCGTCAAAACTGCTGTGATCGAACATAAATTTTTCAAGCTCACAGTCCTCCTGCGTGATCTCTTGCGTGGTCGGAACGATGGAAAGGATGAAGGGGTGATTTAGGAAGTATAACAGTTAAAGGTTCTGGAGGATGAATTGGAAAATCCGACTCATCAAACAAAATTGGTTCATCCTCAATACTCTCCTCAATACTATCCTCATAATTCTCCTCAAAAGTTATCTCATCCATGCAATTATCATCAAAATCAAGACGCATATGAAGTTCGGGAGAAACATTTAATGACTCGGGATGATGAATTGGAGAGAAAAATTCAGTCAAATCTGCGGGTTCATCATCCAAAATATTCCCTGCGTCAATATCCTCAATCAAGTGAAAATCAATTTTTTCGGACACCTCATCAAAAGCATGAATATTTATCAATTCAGGTTCTAGATTGGAGGTGTAGAGATCGAAAGGATTGGTGATGGTTTCACTTGAAAGGGACCCTTCACAATCTGTCAAATCAAGCACTACAAAATCGCACAACTCATTAAAAGTTTTATTTTCAACCGGTGAATCATTTGGGACACTTGATAGACATTCAAAACCGGAGTTGTAGGATTCAATTGGGGATGGGTAGGTTTGATTTGGAAGGGTGCATAGCTCACTCTCTCCACTCAAATTCTCAATCCGTCCAACCGCCTCATCATACATTGGAATTTTTGGAGCTAGTTGGAAACTAGCTACCGGGTCACTATGTTGCATAAGGGCGGCAATGGACGCATCCAGATTCCTCATCTGTTGGTTTGTCACTACAATATAAGCTTCCAACGGCTGTTCCAGGCTAGACATGGGTTGTGAAGGGATTTCAGTAAAAGATTCAAAGTTGTTTGGATACGTGAAACTCCCAAATGGTTGTGTAGAAACAATGTCTAGGGAAGGTGCGAAAGTCGGGTAGGACTGGTAGGAATTGAATGGTTGGACAGGAGTAGGATCAACATTTGGATAAAAAGGTGAATGGACTTGTTAATCCCAAGAACTGGAAGTGTTGAAAGGAGTGAAAGATCGGTTACGAGATTGTTCAATATGTTCAGCAATAGACATGGGTTTCGGAGTTATAACAGAACTCGAAAAAGGAGTATCAACGTAAGAAGGCGGTGAAGGTTGAAATGGTTGATACAAAGTGGATTGCGGAGTCGAACTGTTTCTCCTAGACGCTTCTATTCGATCTTTCAAAGAAATTTTGGGCATGGAGGGGTCGTCCGTAATTCGACCAAAACAATTCGTGTAGGAAGCAATGTTTGGATGAGGGTACCAAAGTTCGGCAAGAGTTTTGTGAGGTGGGTTACCCATGATGTAAGAAAGAAGAAGAATAAGAATGTGGGTGCAAGTGGGGTGCAATGGATTTCTAGCGACAAAATTGTTAAGTCTTTGTAAAAAATTTCTGTTTTTTTTATATAAGGAGATTTTTGCAAAAAGATTTTTATAAGAAGCTAGACACACGTTCAAGCAATCACAATATGCACAATCAAGCCTAGATCTAGGGTCTCCTAGGTCAACTAGACTGCTCCTAACTGTTCCAAAGGGTAAGTTGTGAGGTCCTCAAATCGCCTCTTCACCGCCAATTGTGGCCAGGTAAGAACAAGTAAAGAAAGGAGAGATCCGCTCACGAATCACCGTGAGACGGGCCTTTTAAAGTTACCTTTCCCCACTTATCTATCCTAGGCACCACAAAGTCTGGTTTAGATAAACGATCGATGCCTACAACTATTCCTTTGTCCTATTGAGCGCGACAGTCCTTAAGGCCGAGTCTAATTTTCTTAACTAACTCGATGGTCAATGCAATATGCTTTTTGTGATTTTTGGGGTCCTAAGAAGGGTAATGAAATCCCCACCCAATCTGGATTGGTGTTAAAGCCCCTTAAAGTCAGTTTAAAAGAATGCAAAGCAGTAAACACACAAAACACACTTGCCATTTTTTTTATTGCGGCGCAAAGAATCCTGCACAAGATCAAGTTATTGGAGAAGGGAGAGAAGTTTTTTTGCGCAAAGAACCCTGCAGGAAAACTTTTTTTTAAGAGGAGATCAGGGGTTCAGAAGAAGAAAATATGCTTACAGAGACTTTTTCAAATGATGACGTCACCACCAGGCCGCGGATCCGCCGTGGGAACGTGCCTTTGACCGCGGTTCCGCGGTTGACTTGGCGGTTCAGTTCTCCAAATTTTTTCTGTTTCTCTGTTGTGATTCTCCTCTGTTTGTTCAGATCTGCTGTTTGCTGTTTCGCTCTCTGGATTTTTCCAAATCTGAATCTGTTCGTCGATCCTGCACAATTCAAACGAAAACCCTTCAAAGAATAACAAGATGATAATTTTTTTTCCTTCAGTTTTTATGATTTTTCAATTTTTATATTAACCCGAAATTACAAAAAGAAAATAACTACGCGATCCCCGGCAACGGCGCCATTTGATTTGTGTGAGATTTTGCGTACGTGCGTTTTTAGAAATCAAAGAATTTACCGCAATCAAGAACGACGTCACTTGGTAGCTAGCCGGTGAGTACGGGTCGGTCCACAGAGATTTTGTGTATTTTCTATTTGTTCTAACGAGTTAATTCCAATTGTGGTGGATTGGATTATCACTAAAAACTGAAATGAGTTTAATTAGGATTAAAATCTTGCTAGGGTTAGGTTTAGGTTAAGTTTGGAAAATCAATATTTCTCACCGCTTTCAATGCCCTAATTAAGATCTTTTTAGGTGTTATGGTAATAATTAACAAAGTGGATTAGTACCATCGGGAAGAAACTAAGTTTCTTCCTCTAGGTCCTTGTCCGTCCTTTCTGAACTCTTACCCTAACCTCCATGGAAAACATACACAACCGGTCTTTAACTACGGTATCACTGCTACCTCATGGGATTGGGTGCCGTAGTGAGCGGTGTGTGTATGTATGCATAGAGTCCTATAAAAAATATGCGATGGGCAAGAAAGGGATGAGAGATTTTCATCTCTCAAACCTCTCATATTCCTAGCCCTAACAAGTGAGGAACTACTCACTCATTAGGGAATTAAAAGATTTCATTTTTTTATGATTGTTTTAATAACCTAATTATCTAATCTACGGCAGATAAATAAAATCTAAACTAGGGCAGATAAATAAAGTTATACTATGGCAGAAGGGAAAATTAAACTAAGGCAAGAAAAGAAAACATACTTTATTTTTTATTTGATGCACTCTTCATACATTACAGGAATTGAAATTCTGAATTTGATAAATAAAAAGAGGCACAAGAAGAGGCATGCTCCAAAAAGAGCTTTAGGGTTCCTATTTATAGATTATAGAAACCCTAGGTTACATTCTGATCCTTTTCTGCATTTACAAAACTACCCTAAAAAGCCTAGTCAACACACCGCCACCCACCGACAAAGTTTGCACCGATACGTGCTTACCATGGCCGCGGAACCGCGGCCAAAAGCTATGTTTGGCCGCGGATCCGCAGCCATATAGAGGGGTCTTGGGCTCTGTTTTCTTCTGATGCTTCAAGTTGCTTTACACATCTGTTTTCTTCATTTGGTTCTTCAGAATGTCTTATAGTTTCTTCCAAATTTCCACAGTGCAGAATGTTGTGGACTTTTACCGTTTGTTTCGTGTTGAAGTCTTGAATCTTGCGCTGCCTTTGTACTTTGTGAAATTGTTCATTGATCTTCATTTGTCCCTCAAACTGTAGGCATGATCAAGATTCTTCTATTTGTTGGTCGTAGTCTCACTTTTGTATCGTCTTTTCATCATTTTCACTGTTTTGTTCCGAGATCCTGTAACCTGCAACTATGTAGCAGACATGGATCAAAAGCACCTGTTTATTTGTAAAATGAATAAGAATGGGGAATATAATAATGCAAAATTATGATATGAACATGAACCACACAAGTCACTATGACTATCTCAGGTCTACAGACTAACCTGTACCAGTGTCACCAGAGAACTGCTATCTGACGATATGTATGGTACCATCTAAGAGTTCTCGGCGAGTCCTGTTCGGTGTAACCATTCTCTAATGAGTACCTGTGTACAATCTTTAATGTCAAACACCAATAGTTATGGGATCAACCATCGCCCCCTACAGGGTCAGGAAACGTACACACTAGTCTACTATGGAATATCGATGTCCTGTCTCGATATCCCATCGACTAAGAACAATTAAAAGATGTGCTTGTGGACTACACAAGTCCCATTAGTATGATCCGCATCATAGTCCTGGTAGTCAAGCAAACATCTTAAGGGCTTTATCAACATATATTAGAGAGACAATATAATAATACAAGTGTACATGTTAAGATAAAGAGCAACCAAATAGCATACTATCATGTCGAGCAAGAAAGTCCTCTCTATATATGTCCAAGCATCCACTATATCATACAATAATGGCCTCTAGGGCATACATATTCCCAACAATCTCCCACTTGCACTAAAGCCAGTGGTTGTAGTATCTCATACCCAACATCCCAAAAAGTCTCTCAAACTGCGTTTGGGGGAGGGCCTTCGTGAGTGGATCCGCTGTGTTATTCTTCGTGTCAATTCTCCTGACTTCGATCTTCCGGCGATCTACTATCTCCCAGATCAGGTGATACCGCCTAAGAATATGTCTGGATCTCTAATGGGACCGGGGTTCCTTAGCCAAAGACACTGCTCCATTATTATCACAATACAAAGGTATTGGATGCTCAATGGATGGAACCACACCAAGTTCAGCAATGAACTTCTTTATCCAGACAACCTTTTTGGCAGCATCGTTGGCAGCGATGTATTCAGCCTCCATCGTCGAGTCTGCTACGTTATTTTGTTTGGAACTCTTCCTACATACCGCCCCTCCGTTAAGGGTGAAGACAAAACCCGAGACTGACTTACTGTCGTCCTTATCACTCTGAAAGCTCGAATCGGTAAACGACTCCACCTGGAGTTCCTCGTTACTATACACCAAGAACATTTCTTTAGTCCTTCTCAAGTACTTAAGAATGTTCTTCACAGTTGTCCAGTACTTTTCCCCAGGATCTGATTGATACCTACTTATTACACCCAGTGAGTAAGCTACATCCGATCTGGTACATAACATTGCATACATGATAGACCCAACTGCAGAAGCATAAGGTATCACTGTCATGCGAGCCCTCTCCAAATCAGTCTTGGGAGATATCTTTTTGGAGAAAGTGATTCCTGAACAAGCGGGTAAATTACCACGCTTAGAATCTTCCATACTAAACCTCTTTAGTATGGTGTCTATGTACCTGCATTGGGACAATCCCAACATCCGCTTAGATCTATCTCTATAGATCTTTATCCCCGAGATGTAGGTGGCATTACCTAAATCTTTCATAGAGAACTTTTGTGATAAGAAGAGCTTGACCGAGTGTAGCATAAGAACATCATTTCCTATCAAGAGTATGTCATTCACGTACAATACGAGAAAGACAAGCTTACGTTTTGCAACCTTTTTGTATATACAAGGTTCATCTATGTTTTTGATGAAGTCAAACTCTTTGACTGCCACATCAAAACAGATGTTCCAGCTCCGCGATGCCTGCTTTAATCCGTAGATTGATTTAAGCAGCTTGTACACCTTTCCGCTGCTCCCACTATCCACGAAGCCCTCTGGCTGTGTCAAGTACACGCTCTCTTCTAAATCACCATTTAGAAAAGCGGTCTTGACGTCCATCTGCCAGATTTTGTAGTCATGGTATACATCAATGGCAAGTAGGATCCTGATGGACTTAAGCATAGTCACTGGAGAAAAGGTTTCATCATAATCGACACCAGGTCGTTGACGAAAACCTTTTGCAACAAGTCTAGCTTTGAAGGTCTCAACCTTTCCATCTATACCAATTTTCTTTTTAAAGATCCATTTGCTCCCGATGGGTTTTCCCTTTCAGGAGCAACTTCCAAAGTCCATACTTTGTTGGTGTACATGTATTCCATCTCAGATCGCATAGCATCCAGCCATTTCACAGAGTCTCCACTTTTGATGGCCTGCTCAAAACTAGTTGGGTCATCATCTTCCATGATGCAATCCTCGCTCCCACCTTCTATGAGAAAACCGTAGTATCTCTCAGGTGGATGAGGAACCCTACAAGATCTGCGAAGTGGCTGAGGTTCGTCGGGGACTATTGAATCCTTCGGTTCTACCAAATTATCAGTTATAGTTTATCTAGCTGGAACTTCTTCCTGTTCTACCTCATTACCACTAATTTCTTTCACAAGAAATTTCTTTTCTAATAAGTTGGCATGTTGAGAAACAAAAACTTTTTGTTCCTCAGTATGGTAGAAGATATATCCATTTGAATACTTTGAATATCCCACAAACTTGCACAAAACAGACCTTGCCTCGAGCTTGTCCGGATTTTTCTTTTTAATATAGGTCGGACAACCCCATATCTTAACTCGTTTAAGAGGTGGTCTCTTCCCATTCCATATCTCATATGGAGTAGTAGACACGGATTTTGTAGGAACCATATTCAATAGGTATGCGGCTGTCTCAAGTGCATAATTCCAAAAGGAAATAGGTAACTCAGCAGTACTCATCATAGAGCGCACCATATCTAATAGGGTGAGATTTCTCCACTCCGATACCCCATTGTGCTGTGGTGTATACAGAGGAGTAAGCTGAGAGAGAATCCCATTCTTTTTTAAGTAGACTCGGAATTTCGGGCTTAAGTATTCTCCTCCCCGATCATATCGTAGGATTTTAATACTTTTACCCGTCTGGTTCTCTATTTCGTTCTTATATTCCTTGAATTTCTCAAAAGCTTCAGATTTGTGTTTCATCTGGAACACATGTTCGAATCTTGAGAGATCATCGGTGAATGTAATGAAGTACAAGGAACCATTTTTGGCATGTGTAGACATAGGACCTCATACATCATTATGTATCAGTCCCAAGAGTTCAGTAGTTTATTCTCCGTGTCCAGTAAACGGAGTTTTGGTCATCTTGCCTTTGAGACATGACTGGAAAGTTTCATAAGGTGTAAATTCGAACGGATTCAAATATCCATCTTTATGTAACTTAGCTAGTCTTGTCGCATTGATATGACCAAGTCTACAATGCCACAAGAAGAATTCGTTCATTTTTGAACTTTTCCTTTTGTGTGTATTCTGTATGTTTAGAACTGCAGTTTGATTTAGAACGTATATACCATTACATAACGTACCAAACCCAATCAACACTTGATTTAGGAAAATGTTCATAACATTATCCTCCAATACAAAATTATATGTTTCTTTATGTAATAAAGAAACTGATATAATATTGCACATCATTTTTGGTACGTAATAACAGTCGTTCAAAATCAATGTATTACCACTTGGTAATATAAGGTGATATCCGCCAACTGTTTTGGCTGCAACAATTGCTCCATTCCTTACTTTTAGAGACATATCACATTTTCCCAGTTCTCTACCTCTTCTTAGCCCATGTAACAAATTACAGACATGGGATCCTGATCCGGTATCAAATACCCAGGACGTAGAGCAAACTAAGAAACAGTTCTCGATAACGAACACACCTGAAGAAGATACATCAGCATGCTCTTTCTTCGTTTGGGTTGCGTGGGAATCCTGATATTCCCCTATTCTTTGCTCAGTCTTTTGACAATCATAAGAAAAAAAGGAACCAACGTTCGCCAGCTCAGTATAATAAGCGGGTTCGGTCAATACATCTATATTATTATCTTGATTAAGGCGTGTCATGGTCGCTACCTGGAGAGAGAGAGAAGGAAACGCTTTAGCGTGCGCTCTTTGCAAGATTAGATTGGTTATTATCTTATCTAATCAGGATGGCTCCCACTGTTTTTATCAAATCTTCCTTCAAACCCTAAAAGGTAAGATTAGCCGGGATTAATTACACCCTACAAGTTCGCCATTCGTTCGGCCAGTCAGGTATTGGTACTTCGAGAGAGTCTCCTCATGCTTTCGCATGGAACTAATTAAATAAGCTTGTTTCCGCAGGGGCATAACCCCGATAACACCTTTCTTAGACACCTACTGGATCAGCTAATTGTAAAGTGGAAAACTCTCACAGGAGTAACACTTACTCGCAAGGGGTATCGGGATCCAACTATCTCATAGAAGGTATGCAATCTCATTGCAAATTTCAACACTTGATATTCCCAATATCAGTTTTTACCGTTAGCGACTTATGACCTTGGCTATGGTCAACAAATCATAAGCGCTAGCCAAGTTCGATCCGTCATTTCATGATTGAATTAAACCCACCCGTACGACCGTTGGCTAAGATCAACAAAGCCGTACGACTATCCTAATCCAATCGCATCACATGCGGCAGATAAGCACTAATCAGCTATCGTACACTACGCCTTGGCTATGGTCAACAAACGCAGCACAAATACTAAATAGCACTTATCTGAAATGACGGAGGGCTACGACTAATTTTGAAGAAAACCTTTAGCGTAATGAACTTGATATCGTTTTAGAATCTAATGTTTTGAAAAGGAGTGGTTTTTGTAGCATTTGCTAGTTTTGCTAAAGAGGCCACTCCCGGTGAAGGGATCTCGGCTCTTTCCTCATCGAATGAGGTGCTGGATATTCATCAAGGAATACCACTATGCAAAGCAAGAACCACAGAATCTATCAAAACAAAACCGAGTGGGTTGTAGCATTTGCTAGTTTTGCTAAAGAGTTCACTCCCGGTGAAAGGATCTCGGCTCTTTCCTCATCGAATGAGGTGATGGATATTATCAAGGAATACCACTATGTAAAGCAAGAACTAGAGCTACCTTTTTGAAAATTTTGATTCTACAACATCTTTAGGTTTCTTTTCTTTCCTTAATCTCATTAATGACGTCACATCATTTATGTTCCTAAACATCACAGAAGAAACGAAAATAGAATGTACGCTTATGCCATCCGCATTCGCCACGGGGCCCCGTCATGCACTGTTAGGTTACTTAACTAACGGCAGAGCGGAGGCTGGACTAGCGCGGGTGCAAAACATAAATAACGTTTATTATATATATCGGTTATATATAGCATCGTCTCACGCGGTTATATGATCACATCATAGAACTCAAGCAGCAGAAGTCAACATATGAAATATTGGATATTCTAGGAGGTTCATGTTTTAAATTCAGCCAGTAATGAAAAACACGGATTCCACGGTTGTGATGAATATCCATACCCATATTCCTAGACCCCTACGAGAGCGGCAAGCAACCCTGCCAATTCTGTAAGTCCACGGTAGCGCCCCGGCCGTCAAACAGACGCCAAATGCGGAACAAAAAACTTTTATAAACTGGCGCTATCGTGTACCGTAACTCGGATCTGCCATTAAAGCTAAACTAACAAACTACAAAGGGATAGAAACGTTATACCGAATGATCCGAGTCCTTCGGTCTTTAACCATCATCCCACGCTTTGTTGCGGCTGCTCCGATCTCCTGAATCTCCAGTCTTCTCGTCCAGGTGGCACCACGTCGACGGATCTTTAAACGGGCTCCCGCCTCTGAACCGAGGCAACTCGATCGTCAAGTTTGCTAAAAGAGACGACCAAGATGAAGTAGAGAATGAGTAGAACGCTTTGTCTCGTTACGTCCAAGGTCACGGACGAACGGTTATGGAAGTTGCCTTTTGGATCGGGTGAAATGAGAAAGAGGCTATCTAATTTTCATGAATCCAAAACAATACCAATCTTTTTCTAGCAACCATGTATCTTTCCACCAAGGGGTGGCCGGCCATATAAGTAGAGGGGGGAGGTGAGTGTAGGAGGGGGAAGGTGACCACAAAGGAAAAGATCAACAACAAATATCTTAGCACCAAGTATGAATGCATTAAAAGCAAACCAATCACAATTAACATAGTCACCTTGTCATTAATTGCACCATTAATGACCTAATGACTCACAAGCCATGTCACCCTCTCTAGAACCTTCTAGAACACTGACTCACCTCATCAAGAAAAGATAAATCCGCATTTAACCGAATGTTAAATACGGCTGATAGAAAACTGGAAACTGGCAACTTCCAAAAGTGATCCTGAAACAAGTTTCAGGATAACCCCGTATCAGTATAAACATACCCACATTTGTATTACGACTTGCAACTGAGACAAAGATATTCTATCTACACAGTATAATACTGGGTTCCTGCTTAAACCAAAGCCTACCAGTATTATCTGCCCGAAAAACGACACGTGCGAAAACGCACGTGCATTTTCCGAACCTTGCCATAAACCCATATGGCCTCTACAACGTTTCTCCCGAACTTGGGAAAGTGTCTGTGGGGGACTCTAATGACTCATCAACACACTGGCACTGGGTATAACCACTAGCACGTCAGAGGTACAAGCTGCACGTAACGTTTTGCCTATGTATTGATTGGAAGGGAAGCTGACGAGCGAACTCATCTATAAACCCTACTGAGCCTAACAGTGACAATATACATACAGTCCGGTCCGTTCGTCTATGAGTATCGCATATCTGGCCTAGGGGGCTAGTAACGTCAGACCCCCAATAGCGGTATAAGTCGTGTCAGAGAGTAGCCAAGAACACCCTGAGATACTACTGGAGTACCTACCAGTAAATCTCCTGCTTCGGCCGAGGGCTTTGTGTAATGGCTCTCCTAGACACAGCGCGATCTCACCCCCAATACCGGGAGAGACGAATCCCCTGCCGATCCGCTCACTTGCCTCCAATGTGGCTCGGGACTGTACCTAACTAAAACCTGTTTGCACAACTCCTTTGAGCGTGGTAGGGTAGTAATCTAAGCACGGTGGGAACTCACATGAGACAAATGACGATCTCAGGTCGATGAACTAACCTGTACACATGTCATCAAGGAATTGCTATCTGACGATATGTATAATACCAACTAGCAGATTCCTGGCGAGTCGTGTCCGGTGTACTCATAACCCAATGAGCACCTATATACATCTTAGGTGATCCAACTGACACCAGTGGCTTGTGAGACCGGCCACCGCCCCTCCTCGGGGTCTTGACTGTATACACTAGTCTACTCTGGAGTATCGATACCCTGTCTCGAAACTCCCACGACTAGGGACACTTTAAGGATGTGCTTACAGACCCCAGCTCCCACGTATATGATCGCCATCATACTGCTGGTAGTCAAGCAAGAATCATATGGGCTCTATCATCATGCAATAGTGAACTAAAGCATGCATACGATGATAAAGACAAACCAGATAGCAAACTATCATCTCGAGCAAGACTGTCATATTGGTATAGGTCCTGCCTCAATCATTGCAATCACGTACCTGCGATCCAATAATTGACTTTGAGGGCACTATCTCCAACAATCTCCCACTTGCACTTAAGGCTAATTATTGCGATGTCGCATACTCATAGCCCGTGTGATACCGAACATCCAACTTCTCTACTAATCAGTTTCACAAAGCTAGTTTGTAAAACTCTTGTGTTCGAGAAATAGCCTCAGTGAGTGGATCCGCCCTGATGTTTCTTTCTATGTCTCTCTTAATCTCAAATTCGCGGAGAAAACCATCTCCCGAATCGAGTAATACCTGTCTTAGAATATGTCTGAATATCTGATGGACCTAGTTCATAAATGAACTCCAAATCCAAACTTCTTAGACTGTATCGATAACTGAACCTAATCAGTATCCAGCACCATGCCTCCCACAGTATCCTCTTGGACCACCTGTCCATAATACTGTCCCTCGTCAGAGGGAAAACTATAACTCTGACAATCACTCTGTCATCCATGTCACTTTTGAAGCCTGGAATGATAACCGTCTCCCGAAGGAGGCTGCCGTCATCAAATCCGTAGAACATGTACCTATGTTCTAAAAATGCTTTCTTATGTTTCTCCAGGATTGGATTAATATAAACTTATCGCATCAAGTGTAAAAACAACATCTGGTGTGGTACTTGACATCTCACGATTGACTCAATTGCCTAAGCAAGTGATCTGCCAATCATGCACATCCCTCTCTCCTTTAGTCTGTAAGACACCTTTAGAGAGGGTGACTCCATCACCTGCAGGTACACCACCATGCCAGGAGTCATCTATTCTAAAATACTATTAGAATACTGTCAAAGCACCCACATTGGGAAACTACCCAAATCTAGATCTAAAACCCTAGATCTAGTAACCAGAATGTCTGATATTAGATCCATATCCTTTGTGGAGAAACAACTGTGTGACGACCAAAGTACAACCGATCGTAGTATAGGAATTTTACTTCCTACTCTGTGTATGTCATCCAAATACCAGGACATCACACCCTACTACCTTCTCAACAGATCCATCCCCTATTCTGATGAAGTCAACCCCATGACTGTCACATCAAAATTAGATGATCTTATCTCTGCTATATCTGCTTAAGTCTATAAATATACATAAGCTACTTGCCACTATGCTTCCGCTGCTCCCACTGACTACGACAACTCTCTGGCAGAATAATATCTACGTACACTTCTAAAGCATGTTTAGAACGACGTTTATACTTATCCTCTTGCCGGGTCTCATAGTTTGGAACAACAGTAGTGTCAAGTCTGGATAAACAAGAACCTCACTGTCACCGTCCTTGAGGGTAACGGAGTACCTCTCGGGTGTCTGAGGTTACCCACTATATCTGCGGAGTGGCTAATGGAATGTCAAACCTAATTGAAATATATAGGTCCTATTAAATTTTCCGTAATCGTTTGCGTTTCTGGAATCATTTCCAGTTCTACCATACTCCCACTACTGTTTTCTGAAAATATCCATTTTTACTAAAACTGTGGCGAGTCAAGAACAATATCACTATTGATCTTCCAGATGGTAGAAAAATCAACCCTCGTCGAAGCCAGGGTCAACCCACAAACTGCCATTACAGAAATGTGCCTTAATTTATCCAGTGTCTGGTTTTAAGTATAAGCTGGACAACTCCCCGTATCTTAACATCGTTAAGATATGAACCATTCTATATACAATATAGAAATAGAGGCACAAATTTAATTGGAACCATATTCAAATCATGCAGCTGTGTCCAGTGCATATCAACTTAATGGAGAGAGGCTAATCAGCATTACTCAACTTAGGAATCCATCCAATTATGAGTAACCTGAAAGAGAAACAAGTTTCTCAAAACCATTACTATCATCTGAATACCAATCATAAGTATCTACATCTTCGATCTCTTTGAAGAATCCCGATACTTGCGATACCTGGTTCTCTACTTTATTCTTATACCCACAACTTCTCAAAACTTAGACTTTGTATTTCTACGAAACACTTGTCTAAAAACTAGAAAAGTCATAAGTAAACAGAACACAGTACGAGGACCTACCCCTTTGTCCTGACGGACACTGGACAACATACAATACTCTGTATAAGTCCCCTGAGTTTGAATAACTCAAAATCTGTGCATCGTAGGTTAAAAACTGTACCCAGGCGATTTGCTCAAATATCACCAATTACAACGAATTCCGATATAATGAGGATGATCACCAAATTCCCAATAACTTACTCCCACTCATTATCTGTAAAAACCATACAGATATGAGAATGAAACCTGGTAAATACATACCCTGGAGTAAGTATCTAATCGGGAAAACAGTTTTCTTTTAACAATGCGCAGTGAAACTGAAACATTAAAATGTCTCGTAGGGGTATCCTGGTATTCCTAGTAATGCCTCTTCCACAATCCTATTCATGACTGTAACCGTATATTTCTTTGCCATCTCTCCAAATCCCTTTATTTGTCTTTAGTCGTTACCTTCTGTACACCATCGTTAGACTAAATGGTTTTCTTCCTTCCCTACCGTTCGGCACCAGCCTATGGTTTGGAAGAAGACTATCCATTAAGCATAATAGGTGTACCCTCCTAATCCTAGGAGTACTCGTAACTTGAGAGAAGGTGATGATAAAAGACAACTGAATAATACCTTATTCTATTTCTCCCGAACTGGGGAAAAACAAAGGTGAAATAAGAGTGGTGATGAAGTACGCGGTTTGGTCGTGAATGATAACAGTCGCAATTTACTTTGCCCTCTTTCTAATCCCTTTTATTTTTTCTTTACATATTACCTTCTGTACACCCTACTTAGGCTAATTGGTTTTCTTCATTCCCTACCTTTCGGCACCTGCCTATGGTTTGGAATAAGACTTTCCAATAAGCGTAATAGGTGTACTCTCCTAAACTAAGGAGCCCTCGCAACCTGAGAGAAGGTGATAATAAACGACAACTGAATAATCAATTCTATTTCTCTTGAACCTGGATCCATCCTCGAAGAAGTCCCTTCGAGTTCGTATATAACCATACGATGGATCTATCCAATGGAAGTGGATGTCCGTAGTAATACGGGGTGTTCTGAGAAATACAAAGGGTAAAAGAAGGAGCGGCAATGACTTATGCAACTTTAGACAATCCAAAAGTCAGTATTTTAAGAAAGTTCGGTCAACTTGGTCACTGAGTTATAGTCTAGGGTCGGTCAAAGGTCGCTGCCAAAGAGAGAGAGAAGAAACACTCTGCATGCACTCTAACCTAGATCGGAATGGTTATCACTTTATCTAATCAGGAAACATCCCACTGTAATCTCAAATTCTCCTCCAAACCTGAAAGAAGAATTAGTCGGGATCACCCGAAGAGTAAACCAACTCATCAGTGAGAATCGGGATCCAACTATCATCGCATGATAACTTGATGGAAGCCTACTCAAGTTATCACACTCCAGAAGGTATGCGCATGCCTGGCAAGTTTGCTTTATGTTTGAAACTCCCGATGTGATTTTTGCCTCATGCTCTTATGACCTTGACTTTAGTCAACAAATCATAAGTCACATGTCAAGTTCTACCCGTCATTGTCCAGGTTGATTTGAACCCACCCGTACATACCCTTGACTTTAGTCAACAAGGTAATACGACTGTCCCAAACCAACGCATCTAACTATGCAACAGATGAATACCCAGCGGCTACCAAACACTATGCCTTGACTTTAGTCAACGAACATAGCTTGAATACTACTGACCATCCATAAGAAATGACGGAGGGCTACGACTGGTTTTTGGCGAAAAACCTTTAACGTAATGAACTTGATCTCGTTGAAGGAACCTGATAGCTTTTTATAAAAATATAGTGACGAAAAACCTTTGCTAAAGAGGTCACTCCCAGTGAAGGGATCTCGGCTCTTTCCTCGTGGAATGACGTGCAGGATATTCCAACTGAATACCGCGATGCAAAGCAACTTGTAATCGACTATATTAAAGTTACTACCCTGACGTAAACTTCTGCCCAAGGGGTTTTTCCCGGTGAAGGGATATCAGCCCTTGCCTCGTCGAATGAGGTGCAGGATATTCTAACTGAATATCACTATGCAAAACAAAAGGAAACATCTTTGAAATAACATCTTTTAAAATTTGTTCCAACAACATCAAATATAGGTTTGTTTTATCCTTGCATTGATAAGAATCAATACAGTCCCATCAATCAATCACACCAGAAAAGAACGAAAATAAAATGTACGTATATACCATCCGCATTCGTCACTGAGTCCCATCATCACCCGTTAGGTTACTTAACTAACGACAGAACGGGGACTGGAATAGCGCGGGTGTAAAACATATACAACATCTAATAGTATATATACCAATATACAATAATCACTCCAGGCGTGATAATATGCAACATTACAGAAAAGTAATAAGCATCACAGAACAATACAGATAATCTGGGATCCCCGGGTTTCACAGAGCCGCTGCTGAAACCTGACGTTCCCCTGGTCGTGTGGATAGCCTGTGAAATGAAACCTAGACCCCTATGGGTGCGGCAAGTTACCCGCCAAAACCTGAAGCGAGGTAGTCCTCCACAGCATAGTGAATGGAACACCCGACACTTCACGGAATCCGGTAAATTGAGCACCCCTCCTTGGGTTAACCTGTACCCCCTACGAGTGCGGCGAATAGTCTGCCAATTCTAGAGTAAGGTCCCTTTGCCTCTCAAAGCCATGAGATACGGACCCTTTGCCCTCCAGAACCCGGCAATCCGTGCACTCCTTCGCGGGATAAACCTAGTACAAAAATAAAAATATGTACAACGGGTACATCGACCTCAATCCGGTCGTGCCCCAAAAGAATATTATACAACAGGCAGTGACGGCAGTCCACAAATTGGACGCTCGCCCCGCAATATCAAATGTACAAATAAATCCAAACTGCACTATCATTGCACCCTGCTATCCACCACGACAAATCCGCAACATTACAGCACAACACAGAACATCAACGCGAATGTCACGTTCGCAAACCCGTCTAAAAGAACTATAGCAATTAGACGCGGTTTACCGATCAAATGACATTCCCGGTCGGAGATATAAAGTAAGTACTGTATACTAACATGTTTAAAGTTCGATCGACAAAATATCCTAAAGTGGGCCCCACAAATATCTGCTGTACAGTAACAAAATCTGGGCCCAAAAGATATATTCCAAAACCCACAATTTCCCAAAATTAAGCTCTCTGGAAAATTTGGAGCACTGCTCCCACAGAACGGCCGCGATTCCGCGGTCGTAATGAGGGATCACTTGCCCAAATTTTCTCAGAGTGCTTAGAAATACCTGCTCGGTCTTCTGTGATATGCAAAATAATTTTAGGACATCATTTAAAATCGACAGAAACTGTGAACTTGGAAAATTGCAATTTTTGAAAATCCGTTCGATCGATATTTTAAACGCGTTAGCACAAGTTAGTATAGCTTAATGGTTAGGCTCTTATACAACTGTAAGTCCACGGTAGCGCCCCGGCCGTCTAACAGACGCCAAATGCGGAACAAAAAACTTTTATAAACTGGCGCTATCGTGTACCGTAACTCGGATCTGCCATTAAAGCTAAACTAACAAACTACAAAGGGATAGAAACGTTATACCGAATGATCCGAGTCCTTTGTTCTTTAACCATCATCCCACGCTTTGTTGCGGCTGCTCCGATCTCCTGAATTTCCAATCTTCTCGTCCAGGTGGCACCACGTCGACGGATCTTTAAACGGGCTCCCACCTCTGAACCGAGGCAACTCGATCGTCAAGTTTGCTAAAAGAGACGACCAAGATGAAGTAGAGAATGAGTAGAACGCTTTGTCTCGTTACGTCCAAGGTCACAGACGAACGGTTATGGAAGTTGCCTTTTGGATCGGGTGAAATGAGAAAGAGGCTATCTAATTTTCATGAATCCAAAACAATACCAATCTTTTTCTAGCAACCATGTATCTTTCCACCAAGGGATGGCCGGCCATATAAGTAGAGGGGGGAGGTGAGTGTAGGAGGGGGAAGGTGACCACAAAGGAAAAGATCAACAACAAATATCTTAGCACCAAGTATGAATGCATTAAAAGCAAACCAATCACAATTAACATAGTCACCTTGTCATTAAGTGCACCATTAATGACCTAATGACTCACAAGCCATGTCACCCTCTCTAGAACCTTCTAGAACACTGACTCACCTCATCAAGAAAAGATAAATCCGTATTTAACCGAATGTTAAATACGGCTGATAGAAAACTGGAAACTGGCAACTTCCAAAAGTGATCCTGAAACAAGTTTCAGGATAACCCCGTATCAGTATAAACATACCCACATTTGTATTACGACCGAATACAAATGCAACTGAGACAAAGATATTATATCTACACAGTATAATACTGGGTTCCTGCTTAAACCAAAGCCTACCAGTATTATCTGCCCGAAAAACGACACGTGCGAAAACGCACGTGCATTTTCCGAACCTTACCATAAACCCATATGGCCTCTACAACGTTTCGCCCGAACTTGGGAAAGTGTCTGTGGGGGACTCTAATGACTCATCAACACACTGGCACTGGGTATAACCACTAGCACGTCAGAGGTACAAGCTGCACGTAACGTTTTGCCTATGTATTGATTGGAAGGGAAGCTGACGAGCGAACTCATCTATAAACCCTACTGAGCCTAACAGTGACAATATACATACAGTCCGGTCCGTTCGTCTATGAGTATCGCATATCTGGTCTAGGGGGCTAGTAACGTCAGACCCCCAATAGCGGTATAAGTCGTGTCAGAGAGTAGCCCAGAACACCCTGAGATACTACTGGAGTACCTACCAGTAAATCTCCTGCCTCGGCCGAGTGCTTTGTGTAATGGCTCTCCTAGACACAGCGCGATCTTACCCCCAATACCGGGAGAGACGAATCCCCTGCCGATCCGCTCACTTGCCTCCAATGTGGCTCGGGACTGTACCCAACTAAAACCTGTTTGCACAACTCCTTTGAGCGTGGTAGGGTAGTAATCTAAGCACAGTGGGAACTCACATGAGAAAAATGACGATCTCAGGTCGATAAACTAACTTGTACACATGTCACCAGGGAATTGCTATCTGACGATATGTATAATACCAACTAGCAGATTCCCGGCGAGTCCTGTCCGGTGTACTCATAACCCAATGAGCACCTGTATACATCTTAGGTGATCCAACTGACACCAGTGGCTTGTGAGACCGGCCACCGCCCCTTGTCGGGGTCTCGACTGTATACACTAGTCTACTCTGGAGTATCGTTGCCCTGTCTCAAAACTCCCACGACTAGGGACACTTTAAGGATGTGCTTACAGACCCCAGCTCCCACGTATATGATCGCCATCATACTACTGGTAGTCAAGCAAGAATTCTATGGGCTCTATCATCATGCAATAGTGAACTAAAGCATGTATACGATGATAAAGACAAACCAGATAGCAAACTATCATCTCGAGCAAGACTGTCATATTGGTATAGGTCCTGCCTCAATCATTGCAATCACGTACCTGCGATCCATACCCACATTTCGAGACCCCTACGAGAGCGGCAAGCAACCCTGCCAATTCTAGAATTAGGAGACCCGGTCTCGACTCCTCGAGATGGTCTCCCACTGGACTCTAGAACCCGGTTACTTGTGCTTCCCGCCTTGGGTCTATCCTAATGCGGAAAAGTAAATAATATACATCAATGGTGGCATTATCCTCAACTCGGAAGTGTCCTAATAAAAGAATATTACATACAATTTTACATAAATGAAAATACAAAAACTCTCATCTCACGTAAAAAAAAACCCGGCTATTCAATCACGACGATCCAATATAACATATCACAGCAACACGTAATATCACATGTCATCAATGTAAGTAAATATGCGTATCCCGAATGTCGTTGACGTATAGCAATGAGATCGTGGATACACCACATATTACACTTACGGTCGCAGAAAAGAAATGAAAAACTACAATAATTAGAATCCGCATATTTCTTAGACATCATAAACCCGGAATATCTCATATTCCGGATTTCATGCCTAACCCTATAAACCTTGCATTTTAGTCTCAAATCAAAAACACTTTTCAATGACTTAGTCGGGTAATTCAACAAGATTCCCGACTACCTGTTCGAATGCTCGTCGGGAACTTTAGTAGATGGACGCACACCTGATACTACCGACGAAGTGCACTTAGGCGGAACACCATGGCCACGAGCATGTTCATCATAGAAAACTGCATTTTATACCGCCCATTCTTATGCTCGTTTATTTATAGGCAGGTGCTTTTAATCCGTGTTTGCTACATATTTACAGGCTACAGGTTCCTAGTCTAAAATAACGCAAATAATACAAAATCTTTACTGTTACGCTAAAATCCAGGACATCTGTTGCCAGCAGAAAAAAGCCGGGTTCCGATCATCCGTATCCGTCCAGTGCCGCGTACCTGTTCCAGAGACAAGACAAATGACAGTGGTCATTCATGTCTCAGACAAGCACAAAGCACGAGAGGGGCAGCACAAAGCACGAGATGGTCAAACACAAAGCACGAGAGGGACAAGCACAGAGCACGAGAGGGAATGGTGCATTCAATGCATAAAGTGTTGATTCAAAAATTCAAAAATTCAAACTTCCCTCCAAATTTTGGATGCATTCAAATTCAAATTAAAGGAAATGTCTCTTTCTTTGCCTATAAAAGCAAACCAAGGGCAAAGAAGAAAGAAGTCCAATTTTGCCATACATTGTATCATTCTTTTGCTTAGCTTCCCCTTGAGGTCCTTGCCTTCTCTTGATCTTTCAACCTCTTCATTGAGCTTGAAGGTTTAAGGGTTGGTTATTGATCTCAAGGGTTGTATCATCTTGGAATCAATAAAGTCTTCTCTTTTGTGCTTCATTCACCATGAGTTCTTTGCCTCTTCTTGATCTTGCAACCTCTTAATTGAGCTTGCAAGTTTAAGATTTGGTTATTGAACCCATGTCTTGTATTTGGTTCTATGGTTCTTATTGTTATTTTCTTGCTTATTTATTTCTTGCTTTTTATTACTTGCAATTTATTTCATGCACTTAAATTCCTTGCACTTTAATTACTTGTAATCTTTTCTTTTCTTTTCTTTGTTCTTTTCTTTTTGTTCTCTTTTTGTTCATTTTGTGAATGTTGTAATTATTGTTATTGTTAAGAATTAATACGGTATTATAAGTTAATGTTTCTTTGCCAATTCCTTTTCCCGTTATTTTCCATTTGAACTTCGCCCAAACCATACGCAAGCGCTCCGTTAGGCACCGTACCCTGACAAGGTAACGGTGATTCCTAACCGCGACCGGTTGCGTTCGGTTTGGCCGGAGGCGAAAGCAAGAGACAAGAACGGAAGGACAAGGGTAAATAAGCCGGATTCCACGAATACCGCGCTTAAATCCCCTAATCCACGTTGTTGCCAATTGCTTAGCTTCAATTGGTCAAGACTCGGCTCAAAGGTTTTGAGTACGGATTTCTTTAGCTTATAATCTCGTATCTTTTCTTAACAACTTTATACTTGCAGATAATACACATAGGTTAGATCAAACAACATACAGATTCTTTATTGACTCGTCTAAGACAAGAAGGTAAGATACCACCATCTCCCTGTGGACCGACCCGTGCTCAACCGGCTAGCTGCAAAGCGACACCGTCCTGATCGCGGTTATACTTTAATTCTTTGAACATCCGACACGCCAAAAGCGTGCGATCAGAGCACTCGAGTGGATGCTTTTGCCAATGGGGTTCTCCTACAATCACTTGGTCGGGGTTATGGGGCGTGGCTATCTAGTAGTGTTTCCTGGCGAGTGTTCGCATACTATACGAGATTGCGACGGAGTTTTGATCCGAATCAAAACTCCGTGGCAATCGATCAATAGAGGCTAAAATGCTAGATTTACAATTAGCAAACTAGTTTTCACAAAACTAATTAAATATGGATTGCAAATACTGTATCACATATCATAACTTAAACCCGAAACGATGTTAAATTGCGACTTCGAAACACTCCGAATTACCCCAATACAAAAGATAACATCACATGCAATCTAGGAAAAATCAAACAGTACCTGAAACCCTAAATCCAAGAGACCAGAACACCATAAAAACCTTGAGACTAATATCCTGAATGGGGCCGGCCAGGCCGGGTCTATTGATGATGTAGCCGACCACATTTTTGAATTATTGGTTCGTATTTTTACAGTGTTCTAGTTATATAATGAAGAGTACTCCGCAACTGTTTAAAAAAATTTAGAGGCTCTGGAAAATTCGACAGAAACTAGGGTTTCGATTCGACTGTTTCGGAGTTGTTGTTGGATATATGTATGCCCTAGAGGCCATTATATGATAGTGTATGTACCGGGGTGTGTGTGTGTGTGTGTGTGTATTCAGGGGACATTCTTGCTCAACATGATAGTATGCTATCTGGTTGTACATTATCTTGACATGTTCATTTGATCATGCTTTCACTCATTTGGTACATGTTGATATAGCCCTTAGGATATGCTTGACTACTGAGATTATGATGCGGATCATACTGGTGGGACATGTGTAGTTTATGAGCATATCCTTGAAATGTTCCTTGTCATGGGTGTATCGAAACGAGGCATCGATATCACCAGAGTAGACTAGCGTATACGTTACTTGTCCCATATGATGGGCGATGGATGATCCCATATCCATTGGTGTGGTGACACCAAAGACCGTATACGGGTGCTCAGTGAGACTGGGTATACTGAACGGACTCGCCGAGAACTCCTATGTGGTATTATATCTATCGTCGGATAGCAGTTCTAAGGTGACACTGGTACAAGTTAGTCTGTAGACCCGAGATCGTCATAGAGTCTTGTGTGTACTCCAACTGTACTTTGATCTCCACCCTACTACGGCTCTACCGAGTCATGCAAACAGGTGGATTTTGGGTACAGTCCCGAGGCACATGGAGGCAATGAGCGATAGGAGGGGTTTCGTCTCTTCCGGTATTAGGGGTTGTTGTTGCGCTATGTACGATTGGCTATAACAGGAAGTCCCTGGCCAGAGCTACTGAGATTTAGTGATAAGTGTTATCAGTAGTTTCTCGATCTGTTATGAGCCATATACCGGCATAACTTATTGGGTTAATGGGGTCGACGATACCACCCTTAGACTTGATATGCAGCACATTTGACGAAGAGACCGGACTGTACGGTAAGTGTTACCAGTTGGCTCGACGGGAGTTTTAGCAGGTTCGCTTGTGTTTCTTCTGATCGCTCAATACCTGGGAGCCGTTACGTACAGCTTGTGCTACTGACGGTTTGTGGGAATGTGATGTGATAACTGCCTACTGCTAGCGTATTGACGAGTCTTAGAGTCCCACAAAGGGGTCTCCTAGCTCAGGCGAAACAATGTGGGGGTGCATATGAGATATGCGCGGGAGCTCGATTAAATGCGAGTAGTTGATACCGTATTTTATTGGGCGTTTACTATTGGATGGGTCGTATGTGATATGACCGGGTTATTAAATCAAGTGTTGATTTAATATTAAGTCTATTAGCTCATTTATTAAAACCTATTTCTTTATGATGCATGCATGAGTGTATGTATATATTGATATGGATGCACACATGCAAGCATACATGTGTCATGGTTGATGATACATTGGTGGTGGCAATGCAAGACTCACATGGTAATATATTTATATATTTTGTTTATTTGAGAAAATCAAAATGGCAACAAAATCATGGTTGACTATTCAACTCTTTTGAGTTGACCAAAGTCAATGGTTTCATTGCCCATGGTTTTGTAGCCCATGGTTTTGCTTAAACTCAAGTCACAAAATATCTAGATATTTTGTAACCATAGTTTAGCATGGCATTACTCTCATTCACTTGGGGTTATGTTAGCATTATTCTCTTGAGTCAAGTTGAGCCATCATCTTCTTCCTCTCTCTCCTTCAAGCTCTTTAGGGTTTAAAAAGAAAGAGAAGAAATTAAAAAGAAAAGTTTTTAAAGTGAGATCCAAACCCATATCACCAATCTATACTAGTCTAGCCCATTAGTGTAGGTTGTTTGCTCCACTTCTTCATAGATCAAGTGAAGCTAGGAGCTTGAGCAAAGGGACTTCGTGGTGGATCATCGTGGACTTGGAAGGATTCAAGCGAACCGGTTCAAACCCTACTTGATCCAAAGAGTCAAGGAAGAGGTCTACAAAGGTTGTATTTCTCCTCACTTAGTGTCTAACACTACTTAGTATGAGATACAATATGTTGTTACTCTATTTTTCTAATTCGATTCATGGTTGGTATTGTTTAGCACCCTCTAAAATTTTAATATGGCATGTGTGATGCAACCCAAAACATAGGATGGTGCTAGAGAACCCCTACAGTTGTTTCGTTTTCGTAATTCTAATTACACAGTCTAATGCTCTAGCTTAGCTTTGATACCATGAAAGCGTGTCGTAGCACCACCACTAGGTTTTACCGGCATCAAATATACAATTTTAAAAATTCTTGGGTGCTAAGCTACACCAACTTAGAATCTAACTAGAGTATTAGGGTTTAATGCATGATATGAAAAGAACTAAGCTAAGTGAAAGAGTTTACAACCTTTGTAGACCAAGTCCTTCACTTCTAAAGCTCCGGGTAGTAGTCCCTACGACTCCTCGTAGCTCCACTTGAAGAAGGAACAAGCTTGCTTCGCGATCTTCGTGTCGAAGATGATCCACCTTGAGGCTTCTATAATTTAAGCTACATCTTCACTAATCTACTATTAGTGAATGAAACAACCTATACTTAATGGCTAATTGAGTGTAGCTTGATGAAGTAGGGTGTTTAGCTCGCTTGGATTACTCTAAAGTCCCAGGGTTCACAACTCATGTGAGGGTTAGGACTTTGGAGGAGGATGAAGATGAAAATGGAGAGAGTTAGAGAGAAAATGAGCTAAGGCCAAGAACAAGTGAATAATGGCTTACACTTATCCTCACTTATTGAAGTATGAATATCTTTTTAATAAAATACACAACCATGCTTCAATAGTGATGGTAAATGAATAAACAAATGTTAAAACCATGCTTCACCCATACTACAAATATCTCCCCATTTTCCACCTCATGTCTCTATTTTCTAAAAATAGAAAATCTAAATATATATATCACACACATGCACACACATATATATAAATATATATTAAAAGAATATAAACTTTAAGTGAACTTAATATCAGTTAATATATAATTATATCAAATATAAATATATATCAAATTATTAAATCAACACTTGATTTAATAATCTGGTTATATCATATATAACCGACTAATATCATTTATCTGTATATCACATTATCAAATTAACACTTGATTCAATAATCCGGTTATATCACATATAACCTAACTGATATCAAATGTCGCCAGATTAGAATACGGTATCACATACTTTTATTTAATCAGGTTCCCGCACATATCATCATGTGTGCCCTACTTCGTTTCGCTTGAGTTTGGAAATCTCTGTGTGGGACTCTAAATACTCGTCAATACGCCAGTAGTAGGTAATGATCACATCAGTTAGCCACAAGCAATCAGCAGTACTAGTTGGACGTAACGGCTACCCAGATATTGAGCGATTAGAAAATCAACAAGAAAGCTTGTCCAAACTCCAATGAAGCCTATAAGTAACACTTACTGTACAGTCCAGTCTCTTTGTCTGATATGTCGCATATCGAGTCTAGGGGTGGAATCGGCAGACCCCAGTAACTTGATAAGTCATGCTAATGTATGGCTCATAACGGTTCGATAAAATACTGATAACACTTACCAGCAAATCTCATCAGCCATGGACAGGGACTTGCTGTTATAGCCAATCGAACATAGCGCAACAACAACTCCCTATACTGGGAAAGACGAAACCCCTCCTATTGCTCACTACCTCCATGTGTCTCGGGACTGTACCCAAAATCCACCTGTTTGCACGACTCCTTTGAGCCGTGGTAGCGAGGAAATCAAAGCACAGTGGGAACCACACAAGACACTATGACGATCTCGGGTCTACAGACTAACCTGTACCAGTGTCACCAGAGAACTGCTATCCGACGATAGGTATGTTACCATCTAGGAGTTCTCGGCGAGTCGTGTTTGGCGTACCCATTCTCTAATGAGAACATTTGTACAATCTTTGATGTCAAACACCAATGATTATGGGATCAACCATCACCCCCTACAGGGTCAAGAAACGTACACACTAGTCTACTCTGGAATATTGATGCCCTGTCTCGATACTCCCTCGACTAGAAACTGTTAAAGAATGTGCTTGTGGACTACACAAGTCCTAGTAGTATGATCCGCATTATAGTCCTTACTAAGGGTTTTATCAACATGTATCAGAGAGACAGTATAATAATACAAGTGTACATGTTAAGATAAAGAGCAACCAGATAACATATTATCATGTCGAGCAAGAAAGTCATATATATATATATATATATATATATATATATATATATATATATGTCCAAGCATCCACTATATCATACAATAATGGCCTCTAGGGAATACATATTCCTAACACTCGCAGAATTTACGGGGGTCTCGCAACCCGGATAGCGGGCTAGGGGTTAAGGGGGCTAGCAGCCTTTTTACAGGGTGCGGGGCAGTGCCCCGTTAGAATTTTTCTAACGGAGGAAGTATTTTTAGTTTGGAGCGTGTGGGAAAAAGAAGAGTGAGGAGCGTCCTAAGGACGCATGACACAACACGTGACCGCTGGACGCCAGCGGGTCACGTTGTGTGCTGTGCGGGCGCTGGGCGCCAGCAGGCTACGTACCAGGCGTGTAGACGCTGGGTGACAGCAGGTCACTGTTTCCCCCTAATAAGAGAGCAAGAATCTGTTCAAAATTGAAATTTGAACCGAGGCAGCACCTCACGTGTAAAAGCACGAAAGCGCCAGCGCCAAGAGTCAAAGATTCTGAGCAGCGCCTCACATGCAAAGCATGAGAGTGCCAGCGCCAAGAGTCAAAGACTCTGTGGCAGTGCCTCACGTGCAAAGCACGAGAGTGCTGGCGCCAGAACTAAAATTTCTCTGCCGTTGGATCAAAAGATCCAATGCTGATTAAAAATCACCAAAATACAGAATTAAATTCTGATTGAGGAAATACTCTAAAATCTTTCTAAACAAGAAAGATTGTGCTCTGTAAATCAGAGCACCGTTGGATCAAAGATCCAATAGTGATTAAAAAAATCACCAAGATATAGAATAAGTTCTGTTTGGGGAAAATATTTTCCCAATCTTGTTAAAATAAGAAAAAATGTCTTCTGTAAACAGAAGTTCTTGGATCAAAGATCCAACGGTGGATAAATTCCACAAATCAATTAAGAAATCTCTCAATGTGAGATTTCCTCAACTGATCAACAAATCAGCCTCCCCAATATAAAGGATCCAAGACTTCAAGTCTTGAACAGAGAAACCTCCCATAAGTTTTCAAATCGAAAGAAGAAGAACAGAAGAGTTCCCCCATCAATTTCAGAGTTCAAGGTGAGAACTACCTCTCTTCAAGGTAGGGATAAACAAAAGAGATCATATCATCTCCTCATAAAAAAAACTTAGTTCTTAGATCCATGAGACTAAGTCTCTCATAAATAAAAAACAAAAGAGATCATATCATCTCCTTATAAAAAAGAACTTAGTTCTTAAATCCATGAGACAAAATCTCTCACAAACGAGAATTTAATTCTCAGATCATCGAACTGTTCAGAATTGTCAAAAACAGTGTCTGGCGCCGAGCGCTCCACATACTTCTCACGTGGGCGCTATTTTATAAGCAGCGCTTAGCTTTTTAAAGTCTGGCGCTCAGCGCCGAGCGCTCCACGTGCTTCTCACGTGGGCGCTATTCTATAAGAAGCGCTTAGCACTCCAAGTTTGGCGCTCAGCGCCAAGCGCTCCAAGTTGGCGCCCAGCGCCAAGTGCTCCACGTGCCCCTTACGTGGGCGCTACTTAACATTAGAGCGCTCTGCACTCCTTAAGAAGAGCCTAGCGCCATGAAGAGTGTTCAACACTCATAAAAACAAAAAGAAAGTGGGTGTCAGTATTCATATAAATGTTTAACATTATGTGCACAGAGAAAGGACTGTGTCCTAGAAAGTCACACTTTATAACAAAAAAGGAATGACAAAGACTAAGTGGCTGAGCCCAAGGTTAGCCAAACCCCAAAATCGACCGAGCCATAGGTCTTCTTCTAAATTGGACTTAGTCCTAGACAAGGTTATCAAATCTTTGATGAACATTCATTGGTTCAAGGGTACATCTCTCCACACCTCTGATACATGTCGTTGTAATTCTTCAACGTCTTCAGAAAGGTAGAGCGTTCCAATAACCAATAATTCTTGGTATACCCCCAAACCAACAACCCAGTGGACCGCAACGTCCTTAAAACTAAATGCGAACCGCAACGTCCTTAAAACTAAATTGCGACTACAACGTCTCTAAAAACTAAATTGCGGACCGCAACGTCCCTAAACTACAACGGACCGTAATGTCCTTAAACTAACAATGGACCGCAATGTCCTTAAAACTAAACTCCATGGACCGCAACGTCCTTAAAACTAAATTGTGGACCGCAACGTCCCTAAAAACTAAATTGTGACCGCAATGTCCTTAAAACTAAATCGCGGACCGCAACGTCCTTAAAACTAACTTGTGGACCGCAACGTCCCTAAACTAACAACGGACCGTAATGCCCTTAAATTAACAATGGACCGCAATGTCCTTAAAACTAAACTCCATGGACCGCAACGTCCATCAAACTAAAATGTGGATCGCAACCTCCCTAAAAACTAAATTGCGGACCGCAACGTCCCTATAAACTAAAGAAAATCATGTTGAGTAGATCTTAGTCTAAAATTAAATTAACGTATCCTCAACAAACGTTTGAGTTGATCTTAATCTAAAACAAGGTTAACGATTCTTAAACCAACCCAAACCCAAATCTAAGAAAATACGGATTTGGACTAATCCACGCCCTACGAGCGACAACACAAATTAGTCTCCGTATACAATCCACGGGCAACCTTAAACAAAACAAATACATACGACACGAAGTGGCCTTCTGAGCAGGAGAAAGTGGTAACCGCGATGCGGTAATGTAATTAACTATAAGGGCTTGCGCCTGCAGGGAAGAGCGTCCCCACAATCAAAAACCCCTCGCCAACGAGGAGAATCTGACGAAGTCTGCTACAACGGCCGCATCTGTTTAAACCTTTGATACATGGTGCCATAAATCAACTTAGCATCTTCGGAGAGGTGGACGGATAAATCCAAATAGCATCTGCCCCCAAAATTCAGGCCGGACGTCCCAACGTCCCGGTCGCGTCTTTCGGCGGTAAACAGTTACGTGCGCGGTATGCGACCGCTGGAAACACCAGCGGAAGAAGGGGCTTAGCCCGTGGGCCGGAGTTGAACTCCCGAGGGGCTTTGGAGTAAACTCCTAGGGAAGAATTGGATATGGACTTGGAGTTAAACTCCTAAAAGGAGTGGATTTAGAGTTAAACTCATAAGGGGTTTAGATTTGGAGTTAAACTCTTGAAAGTTCTGGATTTGGAGTTAAACTCTTTTGAGAATTTGGATTTTTGGAGTTGAACTCCTCAAAGACTGATTTGGAGTTAAACTCCTAAAGGATTTAGATCTTGGATGGTGAAAAGAGATCCTTTTTCGTTCTCTTCGAGCCTTAGACTTCCCTAAAATGGGTTCTTCTGAGATGGGTTCCTTCTTCCACCTCTTTTTTTGTTGGATCTTGGAGAAAAGAGCCATTGAGATTAAAAGTATCCCTTTTAGAGATTTGATAGGAGACCTGAGCACCCCTTCAAGGGTTTTGTGGTGAAAAACTATTTCTTTTGGGAAAAGAAGAGTTAAATTCTTGATTTAATTCGAAAAAAAGAAGGTTAAAATCTTAGAGAAGGAGAAGGAGGCACAAAAACCCTAATTTTTTAGGGGAATGAAAAAGTTGTTTTATTTCATCATAATTTTCCTTATATAGACTTACAAGTTTACACATAATACACATAACCCTTTGGGCTTTACAAAATGGCATTTTTCCATCCCATACCTCATGTGCTTATTTCTTTTTGCACATGAGTCATGGGCTTTACAAAAATTTGGCATTTTGCCTATTTATTTAAATATTACATTTATTTGTTGTACTTTCTTTGCATGGGACCAGTCTGGGCTTGGGCCCACCTGTTTGGACTTGGGTTTGGGCGTGGGCCCGGCTTGATTCTACAGTAGGGTCCGTTTGCTTTGGTTTGGGCCTACTTGTCCGCGGTTTGACCTTGACTTTGACCTTTAGCCAATGGGGTGTATATTTTAACTCCAACAAAGTACCCCCATCAATGACTGCACGCTACATATGGATCGTGTGTATGAAATTGATGGATCTTATTTCGCATGGAGGTTGACTTGATTTGATTCCCGTTTTTGGAAGGCCGGCACTGCCCTTTTTACGACATGGACGTTCGGTGGTTGACGTATCCCCAAGATAGAGTGTCTATTTGATGTTTCTCCAGCACGAAGTGTCGCTGGTTGACGTGTCCCCGGCACGGAGTGTCATTGTTTGATGTTTCCTGGAGACAGAGTGTCGCTGGTTGACGTTTCCCCAGCATGGAGTGTCTGTTTGACGTTTCCCCGGCACAGAGTGTCGCTGGTTGATGTGTCCTCGGCATGGAGTGTCTGTTTGACGTTTCCCCGGCATAGAGTGTCGCTATTTGACGTGTCTCCAGCACAGAGTGTCTATTTGACGTTTTCCCGAAACAGAGTGTCTGTTTGACGTGCCCAGGCATGAAGTGTCACTGGCTGACGTATCCCCGGCATGGAGTGTCGTTGGCCAACGTGTCCCTGGCACGGAGTATTGATGGTCGATGTATCCCCGAAACAGAGTGTCTATTTGATGTTTCCCCAATATGGAGTGTCGCTGATTGACGTGTCCCCGGCACAGAGTGTCGCTGGTCGACATGTCCCCGGCACGTAGTGTCGCTGGCTAACGTGTCCCCGAGACGGAGTATCTGTTTGACGTTTTCCCAAGACGGAGTGTCACTATTTGACGTTTCCCTAAGACGGAGTGTCACTATTTTTGACGTAGAGGTCTTATTGGAATTGGTTGGTTTGATTTGTTTTGAGGAGGTTTCAATCTGTCCAGCGGGACTTTTGATCTTGGAAGTGCTTCCGGATGGGACTTTAGTTTGATTTGTCTGATTCCTGCCTTATTTGGCGGAACCCTTGAATTTGAAGCATTGTGTCACGACCCGGAATTAGCACGTGACCGGCACTTGAATCACGTGAAGTCTATAGGACCCCACTGTAACCGAAGTAAGCCGAAAACCAAGAAATCTAACCTTTTTAGGAAAATAATGGAGGTCAAGTTTTGAAATAAAGGTATAATGAAATCAAGTTCTTTCTTTTAAAGTAAAAATAAAGTTTGTTTGAAATGCAAGTGGATTATAACTATAATTTGAAAACATTTTCGTCAGTTGAAATTTGGGCAGCACCTCCTTTTGTAAATTTTGATCAAAACAAGAACATAATCAATAATAATATAGGTATCCTCAAATGGGAGCTAGCTCTTCGCCAATCGGCGGAAATACAACCACGCAACATGAATATACGGCGCCTAAGGCGAAGTTCAATCACAGAAAAGAAAGTAAAGAAAACCAAAATATCATGAAACTCCAGATAAAAGAAAATATATATATATATATATATATATATATATATATATATATATAAGTCTCAACTTTAAATCCAAAGAATATACAACTGGTCTCTAAGTCTACCAAATATACATAGTCTGATTAATGAAGCTTTTAACTAAATACAATGAATATATAGTATACAATGGTGGTTACGTTCTGTACTGTAACCCACATACCAATGCAAAACACCCGAAGGAAACAATGTGCGAGCAAGCCGCTACTGATTCGAGCGGTCGATCCTGCAAGAAAACTATGGTACAACGGGGGTGAGTTGCTAACTCATGAGTAGAAGAAATCATCATGTAAAATCGAATGTATAATGATCTCCTAGGTCATATTGTAATATAATAATATATCATACCGTGTGGTATCGAAGGTGATCGTGTATTCATATGTATATAAAATAATAATATCATGCATGTGTTAATATATGATACCATGTCATCCATATCATGTATATATGTATCATCCAACGTGTGTCCATCAACAACACATCAAAATCAATATAAAATCCCGAGTGTCCAGCATCGACACTTGAAATCATCATAAAACCCGTGTCTAGTATCGACACATAAATCCTCATATCTCAGACGCCGTCTCATCAGATCGACCCTCATATCTTTGGCACTGACTCATCAGATCGGTCCTCATATACATCTGTATTATATCACTCCGGTTGATATCCTCCGGATATCCACCGAGTCCAGTACTGTCACCGGTAGGTAGTGTTCCCCTGCCAGGCTCAATACCTTTCTATACGATTTTCTTGCCCCGGGGTACCGTACGGGGTCCACCATGTACCCGCAGACGATGACTCCTCACTTCTCGAATCGGGTAATCATCATAGCTCATCACCGAGAAATCTTATGGTGGACGTCGAAATATCATATCAAGAGAAACCGCGTTTTTAAAACAATCATAAGTTTTTAAATAATATATGTGGTTTATTAAATCTAGAAATCTTATAAAAACATAATCTCATAAAAGTATGGCAGTAATGAAATAATATGTACACGCACAGAACAACATTGTAATGCATAGCAAGTGTGTTCATATGAGCGTGTCGTATAGTAAGGTAAAGAACATGCAATATCTACAATAATATGGGGTATTGTGTACTAATCAGTAACTAAAATACTAACAGGTTATAAGGTGATACAATGTCATAACAATTTCTAATATATACATAGTGTTCTCCTCCGAACACAGTGACGCGACCGCGCAGGTCCGTCTTGCCTGAATTTAGGGGCAGATGCTATCCGGTTTTATCTATCCATCTCCGAAGATGCCAAGTTGATTTATGGCACCGTATATCGGAGGTTTAGACGGATGCGGCCGTTGTAGCAGACTTTGTCAGATTCCCCATCGTTTGAGGGGTTTTTGATTGTGGGGACGCTCTTCCCTGCAGGCGCAAGCCCCTGCAGTTAATTACGCTACCGCATCGCGGCAACCACATTCTCTTTCTCCAGATGGTCACTTTGTGTCGTGTGTGTTTGTTTTATTTTTGGTTGCCCGTTGATTGTATACGGAGACTAATTTATGTTGTCGCCCGTAGGGCGTGGATTAGTCCAAATCCGTATTTTCTTAGATTTGGATTTGGTTTGGGTTTAAGGATCGTTAATCTCATTTAAGACTAAGATCAACATAAACATTTATTAAGGATACGTTAGTCTAGTTTTTAGACTAAGATCTACTTAACAGGACCATTTAGATCCAACACAAGCATTTGGACTCTATTGTTTTAGTTTAGGGACATTGCGGTCCAGTTTAAAGACGTCATAGTCTCTAAAGGTTAAAGACATCATAGTCTATGAGTTTAAGGACCTCACAGTCCGTAGTAGTTTAGAGACATCATAGTCTGTAAAGTTTAAGGACATCATAGTCCATGAGTTTAAGGACCCCCAGTCCATAAAGTTTAAGGACATTATAGTCCATGAGTTTAAGGACCCCACAGTCCATGGAATGTCTGGTTGTCGGGACCCGTCACCTCTCTGAAGACGTTGAAGGATTACAACGACAAATATCAGAGGAGTGAAGAGATGTACCCTTGAACCAATATTAGTTAGGAGATTTGTAGTCCAATTTGGGACTAAAATCAAAGATTTATGAGCATATGGGCTCGATTAATCTGAATGAGGGATTTATGGCCAACTTGGGCTCGGGCCATTCAGTTAAAATGTTAAACATTTAACAATGCTGGGCATTGGTTTGAATTCTGACAATTATTTTTGTCTTTTACTGAATGCTGAGCACTCATTATAGCTATGGGGCCCTTTTTTATATAACAGTTTATGTTCTCTTAGCACACACGTGAGGAGCACGTGGTGCGCTTAGCGTTGTGCGCTAATCAATGAGCGCTTCTTATGATGTAGCGCACACGCGAGGAGCACGTGGCGCGCTTGGCGCAGTGCACCAAACAATGAGCGCAGAACGCTTCTGGTGAAGTAGCGCACACGTGAGGAGCACGTGGGGCGCTTGGCGCTGAGCGCCAGTCAATGAGCGCATTGCGCTTCTGGTGAAGTAGCGCACACGTAAGGAGCATGTGGCGCTGTGCGCCAGATAATGAATGCAGTGTGCTTCTGGTGAAGTAGCACACACGTGAGGAACACGTGGCGCGCTTGGCGCTGAACGCCAGTCAATGAGCGCATTGCGCTTCTGGAGCGCTAAGGATCTTTTTAAGCAGCTTTGCGCCCTGAGAATTAAATTCTCTTTCTTATAAGAGATTTTGTCTCATGGATCTAAGAACAAAGTTCTTATCTTTTATAGGAGATGTTTCAATCTCTTATGTTTTTGGTGAAAGACTCTGCCATTATGGATCTATGATCCTAAGAGAATTGAATCATTCTCCCCCCTTTTATAGTGAGATATTATAATCTCTAAAAGACAATTTGTCTTATAAATGTATGATATGAAGAAGATTAAGTTCTTCCCCTTATTTTTATGATGAGATAATTTGATCTATGTTGTGAAAGACCTTGGTCTTATAGATCTATGATCTGAAGAAGATTAAGTTCTTCCCCTTTATTTTTATGATGAGATACTTTGATCTCTGTTGTGAAAGACCTTGGTCTTATAGATCTATGATCTCAGGAAAAAAAGTAAATTCTTCTTTTTATATGAGATGATTTTATCTCTCTGTTCTTTTTTTACCTTGAAGAAAATTTTCTTCTTCTGAGAGCTTGCTCTTTGTCTTTGAAATTTCTCAAAGTTTATGGGGGGATACCTCTATATAAGATTTGAAGTTTTGGGGCCTTTATATAGGGCAAGCTGATTTGTTGAATCTATTGAAGAGATCTTTTCTCTAATTGATTTGGGGATTTCCCCACCGTTGGATCTTTGATCCTAGGGCTTCTGTTTTACAGAAGGCAATCTTCTTGTTTTTAACAAGATTAGGAAATCTTTTCCTATACAGAATTTGTCACGCCCCGCTTCTCGGTCTACGGCGAAAGGACGCGACTGGCCCGCTACGTATTTACTCAGAAGCAAATACGCTAAGCGTACTAAGCAATATAAAATAAAATACACAAGAGGTAAGGTATAATAAAAAAAACAACTTTTATTTATTAACATTCTTTTGTACAATGCATGAAAAGGAAATACAACTGAAATAAAAATGATGCCTAAATAATGGCATGACAGGAAATGAAAAGTACTGAATGGAAAATGTACAATGAAACTAGAGCTCTGGTTCTTCAGCAAGCTGATCCAAGTCTTCTGCAGATGGCTCGATCTCTGTCGGGTCCAAATCACCTGACGACATTCAAAGAAAAAAGGAATAGAATGTCGTCAGCGAACAGATCGCTCGGTAAGTCCCAAAGATAAGGGAGAAGTAGAAAAGAAGAAAGAGAGAGAGAGAGTAGCTTTTAATGTTGTATTATATTGTTGTAATGTTGTATTAACGCTGTTGTTTGTAGCTTGGTACAGAAGAATGCCAGTGTATATGAGAGGGGTCTCAGTATGCTAAAGATCAGGGAAAATGGAAGTACAAGGCTCCGTTATACAACCCGGAACAACGGCAATTGGATTCATGTTAGGTGTCTTAATCTTACCGTCTCGTTCCACCTTTAACACCTTCTGTACCAATCTACCCCTTATACCCCGTAGTGTTTTATTTGTATTGTTTTGTACTGTAAATTGTATTGAATGTATAATTGAAAGACTGACCGAAACCATGATATCAGTAAATGGATGTAACCGTAGAATCCTGTAAATGGAATAACTGGAGAACCATGTAAATGGAATGTATATCCATGGTTCGGTTCGGTCAAGTTGTATAGATTGATAATTGGATTCATGTTGAATTGTAATATTGAAGATTGTAGATTGTACTTGAATCATATTCAAGTCAAATATAATCAGACTCAAACCCGAGTCAGGCAATTAGAAATGTAAATCGAAGTCTTGATTAATTCTTACATATAATTTGCTAGGGTCCTTAGGGAAATTTATAAAACTTGAGAGGTTTTTATGTAAAAATACTTTTATATACTTTTCAAAATACACCTCAAGTATTCATTATTCGTCTTTAGAGTTATAATGAAGGTGGATTTTATATTGTGATATTTCTAGTGAAAATATCCTAATTTCATAAATAAAGGTATTTATTTATAAAGTTGATTTATTTGGAATTCATAGTATTTTAGTGTGAAATTTATTCTTGTGATTTTTAGAAAAAGGTGGAATATTTATATCATAATAAAATAGGTATTTTAATGATAAATATACATATATTTATACAAAAATAATTTTAATAAATATTTATATTCTAAAAAATCTCATTTTCTTAAGATGTCGTATTTTAAATCTTTCGAGACCGAATGATCCTTGCGGAGGTCTGAATCTCGCACTACTAAACCCGAGGATGTGCGATAATCCGCACCATCCCGAACGGGTTCCTTAAAGTGGGTTGTAGCGGCGCTTTGCAAAGATTGTAAAATACTAAATCCTTTAGAAAACAGTTTTATGAAGTAAATGGTATTTATTTGTAAAGGTGTATATTTTCCATATTGTATGTTCTAGATTCTCCTAAGTCAACTAGTCTATTCCTAACCGGTCCACACAACAAGTTGTGAGATATCTCAAATCGCCTCTTCACCGCCAATTGTGGCTAGGTAAGTACAAGTGAGGAAAGGAGGGATCCGCTCACGAATCACCGTGAGTCGTGCCTTTTAAAGTTACCTTTCTCACTTGCCTAACCTAGACACCACAAAGTCAGGTTTAGATAAATGACCGATGTCCACAACTTATCGTATTTTCATAATAAGTGGTCCTTCTTTAAAAAGTGTATCAAAACTAAATTTTTTAGAAATGGTTTTATTAAATATATGGTATTTAAATGAAAATGTTTATTTTCTCGTATTCTAGGTTCTCGGGAGTGTTGAATATGAGTGTGTGAGGAGGTAGGTCGTTACCTCGTGATCTACTTTAAATGTATAGCAAGTTTGATGGGGTTAAATGAAGGATTTAAACAATGTGGTATTTAAGTGAAAAATACGATAAATTGAAAAAGCTATCATTTCATGTGACGAAACTTGATCAAATTGTTTGATTAGTGTTTAATAGTCAACATGAGGAAGTTTAGGTATGATTGTATTAGTGAGAAGTGGAATTTTATAGAAAACCGAATCGGAAATCGGATTTATTCCGATTCCGTCGGGTTTTGTAATTTCGTATTTTGAGAATGGAAAAGAGAGATAAAAAAGGGACTTACGGGTTTTAGATTACACGAGAGAGTGAGAGGGAACTAGAGGGATCGTCAGTGTGTTGCGTCGTCGCCGATAGTTCCTAAGATGGTCGCCGATAGTTCCTAAGATGATCGCCGGAAGTTCCGCCGGAATTTCATCGAGCTTCGCCTTGAACTTGTTTTCAAAGTACATGATCTTTGGAAATTTTTTGAGAGTGGGCTCAGGATTTTGGGGTGAGAGGGTAGTGTGTAGGGTTGGTATTTATAGGGTTAGGCTAGGGTTATGGTAGATGAAAAGTTTAAAATAAAAATATGATAAAATGTAATAAAAATGTATTAAAAATGGAGTAATTGGGGTTTTTAAAGAGCTCTGGAAATGGTCTGAGGCTGAATTTTGCAAGTGCATAGGGAATTTGAAAAGACACAACTTTCATGTTGGGGTCGTCGCCGGAATCGGCCGACTCGGCCGTGACTCGGCCTGAGGACTAAGTCAGACCGAGTCAAGGCTGATTTGGCCGATTCCCGGCCGAGTCAGGCACCCGGGATCCCCCCGACGGTTCATCTAACTCTTGGAAATGTTACATCTTTGGGTGTAGTGGGGTTTTTGTGAGATATGCACGTGTAAACTCTTGGTATTCTAAAGGTTTTAAAAAAAATCAATATTAAAAATAATGTGGGGTATGAGATTTGAACTTTGGTGGCTTGGTTCAGCAGTGCAAGGTATTACCAATGAGCTACAAGCTCCTTCTTGTAATTATGGAGCTAATTAATTACTTAAACTAATAACAGTAAATGTAAATACCCCAAGTATACATTAATTTTATAGCAAATTTTTGTACAATAAAAATGGAGTTGTTACATTCTTTTAACTTGTAATTAAAAAGCAAAATAATTACTTATAACTTATGCTCAGGCTAAAACACCCTTTTATGGATTTTTTGAAATTTTTTTGTAAAAACTTGTATTGGAAATTTAGGGTTGTTACAGAATTTATTCTGTATCTTGGTGATTTTTAATCACCATTGGATCTTTGATCCAACGGTGCTCTGATTTTCAGAGCGCAATCTTTCCTGTTTGGAAGATTGTGAGGAATGTTTCCTTAACAGAATTTTACTCTGGTTAATTGATCATGTCGTTGGATCTTTGATCCAACGGTTGGGAACATTTAGTTCCAGCGCTAGCGCTCTCGTGCTTTGCACGTGGTGCGCTGTTTAGAGTGCAGCGCACTTAGCGCTAGCGCTCACGTGCTTTGCACGTGGTGCGCTGCTTAGAGTGCAGCACTCTTAGCGCTAGCGCTCACGTGCTTTGTACGCGAGCGCTGCCTCAAAGTCTTTAACTCTCAGCGCTGGCGCTGCTATGAAGTGCTGCTTCATTTAAAAATTTGGAATTTGAACAGGGCTTTGTTCTGATTGGGGGAAACAAATGCCCCTCCACCGTTGCGCTCACGTGGCTCACACGTGAGTGCAGCAGTGGCAACATCTGCGCCCTTAGATCAACTTAGAAGTTGAAACGGCTCTTAGTTCCTATAAATAGGACCCTTGGCCCTTTAGATGATCTTTGTTCATCTTCTCACTTTTTCTTCTGAGAATTATTTCTCTTTCAGAGCATAGCTCTTCTCTTTAAGAAATTTCTTATGAGTCAAAACTCTGCCTAATTTAGGTATAAACTGAACTTTTAAACAGAGCTTTGCTCTCCTTAGATCATAGATCTAAAAATATATCTTTAGGGTTTTACCCATTAACAGAGCTATGCTCATTTCCAAGATGTAATCTTTTTTAGGGTGATTTTAACCCATGAACTGGAATATAGTTCATGAAGAACTTAAGGGTTTATTCACATATCTTGAAGATCTTGGAGTTTTTTACTCTGTAGAAACTTTGCTTCTTAGGGTTTCTTGATGGATTGTTTCATCTTCCTTATGGAGCATTGCTCTTTAGAAATTTTGGGGGGGAATTTTATTCCCCTCATGATTAATTATGACAGTTTTCTGTCTGTTGCAGAGCACCGCTCTTAATGGAATATTTACTCCTTGGCCCGAGGGGCCCTCATTAAATGAGAATCCTTTGAAGATTTTCTCGTTTAATGTCAGTCTCATCAAATGATGAGACTGTTTTATTAATGATGAGTTATCATCTAGATTGTGTAGGTCCCTTTTGGTCCCTTTTTACTGCATTGTAGTGCGGTACGAATTTAAAGTACCCAGTGCCAGAACTTGACTTGTAGCATTGATGGCTAACTTTGTTCTATTTCACGCAGGTATCATGTCTTTCGATTATTCGTTTCCCTTTTTCCGTTCAGAAAGCGGGTTCTCTATAGCGCCAGTGGATAGGGAAGTCTTTGCGTTGATAAAAGATCATGACCCAGAGCACAAGAATCTTCATCTATGGGGAACATGGTACAGTCAAATTATCAGGGGCCGACGGAGCTTTTCTTGTACGACGCCTTCGGAGCCTATCTCGGCGATCCCTTATGCAGATGCACCCCCGATAAACTATGCCGTGGAGGAGGTCAATTGGACTTCGGAGGGTCTCCTTCAGCCTTCTATGGCTGCAATACCCGTACAGCCGCCGGTGGCTTTGGATACTCTAGGACGGCGTATATGCCAGGGCGAGTCGCTTCCTTAGGGACAGCCATATAACATAGGCTTAACTCCCCGTCACCCAGCCGGATATCTGGAATGGGCCCGCTATATTTTGTCGGCTTAGAAGTCGCAGCTACTGAAGCTTGGGTTGTATCCCACAGTTTATGCGTCTCTCTTCCAGTATTCCACGCCTCCTGCCTGGTGGGTCAAGGCTTTTCTGGAGCAATGGAACATTCCGACCCACACCTTCCTTCTGTTGGATCGAGAAGTTTCAATTTCTTTAGAGGAGTTTGCCGAGGTTTCCGGTTTACCGGTTAGGGGAGAACATTATGAGAAGCTGCTTCCTCCGGATGAGTACATCTTTGCCACCAAGTCAATGGTAATGGGTCTTACCCCGGAGAACGCCATTCAACATCAATTCCTGAGTTTGATAAAGGTGTTGAATATCTATGAGAGCCTCTTTCTCGAATCCGGAGGCCGCGGGGTTAATTTCACAGATTTCATCGCCCGTTTTCTCCGCTCGGAAGTCCTGTCGAAGGAAGTTGTGAAATTTGCCAAACTTGACGATCCTTTTGGTTTCGGTTTGAACAACCAACCGGCAGCGAAGGCGAATCAGAGAAATTTCTTTCTCCCCAACACCCCGGTCATCTCTTTCACAGAGCTTGCAACTCCTGGAATTGACGAAGAAACATTTTTTTGGGGTTCCTCGGGCTATGGCTAAGCTAGTTTGCACTTCCGATGCACCCTCGCCATATGAGGCCGTCCGTTTTTTATCCAGCTCACCAAATGGTTGCTGGGATGCAAGTGGCCGTCGGGATCGCTGGGTTAGCCCATTTATATCACGGCCTCAGCTTGGCAGCAGACACTACTGAACCAGGGGTGCATCACGTGAACTTCTCGATGCATTATTTTATGTCCTGGATCGAGGTACATGTACTTTGCGTCTTCGGTATCTACAAAAGGCCTTGCTTCTATGACAAGTGTAAATTCCCTCGGATCATGCGGCCAGTCGACGCATCCATTGTAAATCCGACACCTTGGGAAGCTAGGGGTTTGCTCCTTCGTCCAAGCACGATTGGAGATGGCATGACCTTCACCGATAAAATTCTGACCGTCGGCAATGAATCCGAAAAAATGGTGCAGCCATTGCAGGACATCTTTAAAGACGGGGCCTCTGTCTTAAAAGCTCGGGAGATTCTTCATTTATACCCCATCAAGCCGGGCTTTCTCGTGTTTAGGCAGAATAATTCGGCGTTGTTTATGAGATACAACCCGCATCATTTCGCCCAGCAGTTAAGCTATAATCAGGGCATCCCGCTTGAGGCCTTCTTGGCCAAACCGGATGCTTTTGAAGAGGGTATCCGGAACGCGTTGCATCATTTTATGCGCCTAAACACAGGGTCTAACTTCTTCATCAGTGAACCGAGTTGTGTTACGAAAGCCCTGAACGTGTATGTGGCATGGTATCAACATTCGATGGGCGCCGTTATTAGGAAAGAAAAGCGATTGCTGCTTGATTGCAAGGGCACTGCCCCGGCTGGTAACCCCGCCGTTCCCTTAAAACGACGGACTATTGTCCGTCCTCCCTTGAGGGAAGCTGCTACGGCTGTGGTACCACGTATTATCCCTGAGCTACCCCAACCCTGTGCTCCTGTAAAAGTGGTAGCTGCGGCATCTCCTGAATTGGGGGTGGGTACGGAAATTAGGGATCGTCGCCCAAAGTTGCCAGCCAAGCGCAAGCCTGTATTGTCGGCTGCTGGTACTTGTTCGCAGAAAAAGAAGAAGTCGCTCTTCTTTGCTGACGTCGTTCTTGGCCAGGAGCCTCATGCTCCTTACAGCGAGGGCATAAGTGAATACGGAACCAACGAAGGCTTATTCATGGTGCCGGATGATACTGATCTGTAGGCTGCTATTACAGCTTCCGAGCGATTAGCTAGCCACAAAGCAGGTCTGGTCACCCTTGCACAGTCAGTCGTATCTTTCCGCTGTTACGTTTTTATTATCATGGTTTGACTGACACTTTTTTTTACAGGCATCTCCACTGAAGAAGCTCTCGCGGCTTCTCTCAAGACTTTTGAAGAGGAGGAAAGGCTTCGTGCTTCCTTGGGCATTGGTACATTTCAGCTCACTGTGCCTCCATTCCCGTTTTTATGTGTAAACTAACTCTTCTTTTCCATCTTATTACAGGGACTACCTTGACTCAGGTTATCCCAAGTGCAGTGCCGATCGCGAGTGGTGATGCAGCGACGCTCCTAAAGCTGGCTGCCGAAGTCCTAACTTCCCCAGTATTGCCGAAAGAAGCTTCGCTCAAACAGCCGATGACGGACGCCGTAGAGGTTCCAGAGGCAGAACTTGGTTCGGATGATGACATCTCCTTGACGAGGCTTTGAGGAGGTCACTTCTCTCTGCCAAGGCCGACAAGAAACGTAGAAAGCGCGCAACTAAGGAACATGATGTCGCTTTGGCTATAGGTGCATGCTCAAGCACTATTTCATCTGTCACTATTTCCTCCGAAGATGTTCCAGCCGCCTTGTCTACCGTTCATAGACAGGTTTTGCACGCGGCTCGAGAGGCAATCGAAAAGCCGCCTCAAGGTAACGCAACACTGGGTCCTTTTATTAGAGTTTGATCTTCAGATTCTCATATATCGTATCCTGTAGGGCTAATTCTTGGCAATGAGGCAACAAGTGAGATAACAGCAACCGCTGAGCCTGAAATGGCTACTCTCTCCTAAGAGTCCGGGACTGCTCCAATTGCCGCTCTTTCCCCTTGCGGTTCCCTGCCATCGTCCGGCATTGCGAGTGTCACGACGGCTCTCGTAAAATCGGGGGATGAAGCCACTGGTGCCAAAACTATCCCCCCAAATGAGACCGAAGAAGTCATGATGCTTGGCGATGCTTCCGTCACCGTTTTGGCTGATGACTTGTCTGGTAGGTCTTGGGTCGCTGCATTCTTTTCGTTTTGCAATCTCTTCTGATGACATTTTGTTCCTTTCGAATGTAGGTGTGGTGAGCGCTGAGGTTGCGACACCTAAAGAAGCACCACCAACTGCTGCTCTGACGGTCGCTGCCCCTTCGTCTCCTCTTATATCCTCTCAAATGCTGAAAGGTATGGGTTTGCGATTAATTTAAATCGGGGACATCATCTTTCGTGTACTGACCATGTATCATCGTAACCTTGCAGGAGCTTTCTTCGATCATCTGTATCAAGTACTGAACCCGCACTTCTCCTTCCAGTCGGAAGTCGTTTTGCCTACCGGTGCGGGTGAGTATAGTCCCCCTTTTTTTAAACGACGTCTTTTCCTTTCTTCTACGGGCAGCCATGTCATTACTAATTCTTCTTTGTATTACTTGTAGCCTTACAAATTAAAGGAGGGGACGAGGGTATTGTCACACCACCAGTACTCCCAGCTCTGCCTCTTGTTGCAGCCGGTATAATAGACTCTATTGTTCGTGTATTTTCTTTATTTCTTGAGCCGACATCTGACTATGATTTATTTTGCAGTGTTCGCACCGACTCCAGCTCCGTTTGAGTCTTGCGTCATAATGCCGGCAGGGCCCTTTTCTAGACGTCCATCTTCAAAAGGCGCTGTGTCCAGCCTGCGTATGTTGAGCGAATATATCGAGGAGCTTGACGCGGAGGCCCCTACATTCGCTGCAGATTTTGCTGCCAAGGTTAATCCAATGTTGGCAACGCTTGTGAACTTTCATAACGAAGGTGTCGTTGAGTCTTGGGTTAAACACTGCAGGAAGATTGAGGCCTGCCTGCGTGAACTTGAGCTTAGGCGTCCTGTTCCTGAGATTCTGGCTTTGAACTCCCAGCGGGCTGCATGGGTTGAGCAAAGTGCCCCTTTCCTTCGCCATTTCGAACAAGAGGCGATCCTTAAGCGAAAGGAACGTGAGGCGACTTTCGCTGAGTCTGTCCAATTGCGTGCCCAGGTCAAAGCGAATGCTGCGCAGCTGAACTCCATCTTTGAAAACCTTCAACGATGTATTTCCGACGGGCTGGTGCTGAGGAAAAAGCTTGACTTCACTGAGCAGGTTACACAGAGTCAGGAAGCAGCTCAACAGGAAATTGATGAAAAGCTTTCATCCTGCTTACATCAACGGACTCAAATTGAAGCGGAGCTGGCCGCGGCGGCCGATCATGAGAAGGAGTTGAGAGAAGTGCGCGAGCAGCTAGCTGATTTATTGAAGACTCCTCCCTCTCAGTAGCTGTTTTTGTATAGATTGTACACTTGTAACCTTTGAATAATGTGTATCCATTTTTTTATTCTTTTATATGATTCTTCTTGTACTCAATTGAATTCATGAATAAAAGATACACATTTTTTTCTCCCACTGTTGCTTTCTTCTCTTTGCTGTGTTGTCGCCATGTGATTTTAGCAAGTGTGGCCTGTAGATAGTAGGTAGCTGTCCATCTTTGACTCTTTGCAGGGTAGCGATGGCTTGGGAACCAGGTTTAGGTCTGTTGCCCAAGACTTTTCAATTTTATGAGCCATGAGGGTCTCACAAAGGTCTTTCTCCCTACAAGTCGAGAGGATCTCGTAGGTGTATTTTCTCCTTAGGAATCGTGAGGATTCCTAAGTGTGTTTCCTCTTGAGAGTCGTAAGGATCTCTCAAGAGAATTTTCCCGCTTACAAGTCGAGAGGACTCATAAGTGGTTGTTTCCCTCTATGTCGATGTTCGGCTTCGCAGAGTGCGGCATGTGAATAGTATGCAAGCGCCCAACTTAGACTGACTTGCAGGGCCCCAGTGCTTAGGAAACATGTCCTTATCCCCATTGCCTATGGCTTTTCCCTGCGAGTCGAGACGAATCGAGAAGTTCTCGCAAGGACACTAATTTTCTCATGAGTCGAGACAACTCAAGAAGTTCCCGCAAGAATATCCTAACGTCACAGTTAACCTCTGCTCTTTACGACAAAGGTCTGTTAGGGTCTGTGGTACTAGGGTTTTTTCCGTCGTACCATTTGTTGACGTCGTATATTCCTGCAAAGACACTGATTTCTCTGCAGGTCGACGCGAATCGAGATGCTCTCGTCAAGGATGCTGATTTCCTTGAATAGAGGTTTTTGCCAAGGACGCTGATTTCCCTGGGGGTTGAGACGAATCGAGGTATTCCTATAAAGACACTGATTTCCTTGCGGGTCGATGCGAATCGAGATGCTCTCGTCAAGGATGCTGATTTCCCTGAATCGAGGTATTTGCCAAGGACACTGATTTCCTCGGAGTTGAGACGAATCGAGGCATTCCTGCAAAAACACTGATTTCTCTGTGGGTCGATGTGAATCGAGATGCTCTCGTTAAGGACGCAAATTTCCCTGAATCGAGGTATTTGCCAAGGACACTAATTTCCTCGGAGTTGAGACGAATCGAGAGATTCCTGCAAAGACACTGATTTCCTTGCGGGTCGACGCGAATCGAGATGCTCTCGTCAAGGACGCTGACTTCCTTAAATCAAGGTATTTTGCCAAGGACACTGATTTCCTTGGAGTTGAGACGAATCGAGGTATTCCTGCAAAGACACTGATTTCCTTGCGGGTCGACGCGAATCGAGATGCTCTCGTCAAGGATGCCGATTTCCCTGAATCGGGGTATTTTTCCAAGGAAACTGATTTCCTCAGAGTCGGTTGACTTGTTTCCGAGACGAATCGTTGATCCGGCGGAGAGCTCATTGGTTGACTCTAGGTTGTCCGTGGACCGTAGAGTCTTGGAACTAGGGACTTTGCCGTAGCTCCGCTTTGTTTGACGTTGCGTCTGAATCCTGCTGGAATGAATAGGAACGCCGTTGTTGTTCCTTTGGGATGCAGATGTTGCCGTTAAGATTTGGAACTAGGGACTTTGCCATGGCTCCGTTTCGTTGTGTCGCTTCCATGCCCTGCTGGAATAAGAAGGAACGCCGCTGTTGATCTTCTGGGATGCAGATGTTGCCGTTAAGATTTGGAACTAGGGACTTTGCCATGGCTCTGTTTCGTCGTGTCGCTTCCGTGCCTTGCTGGTATAAGAAGGAACGCCGTTGTTGATCTTCTGGGATGCAGATGTTACTGTTGAGATCTGACTTTGCCTTTTGACAGGATTTGGTGGGGGACATATGATTCCCTTTTCGTTTATGCCTATGGATTGTATACAGGGGTCAGTATGGACTTGTCTGCAGGGCAAAAGTTTCATTCTTTCATTTTTTTATTTCTTTTCGTGATGCTCAATCATTTCAGCTTTTTATATCGCGAAAGTCATGATTGCCCAATCATTTCGGCTATTTTTTGCGGTGCCCAATCATTTCGGCTATTTTTTCTTTTTACTCGCTATTTTTTTTATTGCGAGTTGCCCAACCATTTCGGCTATTTTGTATGCATATATTTTTACTTGCTGATTTTGTTGCAAGTTGCCCCATCATTTCAGCTATTTCATATGCATTTTTGGCTCGCTGATTTTTATCGTGAGTGTGGAACTTGGAATCTGGTGCCAATCTTAGAATCAACATCGCTACGACTGGAATATTACCAGGAGCGAATCATCATTTACCGTGAAAGGACTTGGGATTTGATACCGATTTAGGCATCAGCATCGCTACAACTGGAAAATTGCCAAGAGCGAATCATCATTTGCCCTTATCGGTTCGAACAAAGGTGGCTTAGCAAATAGGATTAAGATCCTGTTGACTAAGGCTTTTGACTTCATGAGCTGTAAGGGTCTCATAAAGATATTTCTCCCTACGAGTCGTGAGGATCTCGTAGGTGTCTTTTCTCCTCAGGAATCGTGAGGATTCCTAAGTGTATGTTCTCTTGTAAGTCGTAAGGATCTTGCAAGAGTGTTTTCTCCTTATAAGTCGAGAGGACTTACAAGGGTTGTTCACCATGTGAGCATATCCCTAGTCGTTGGTGGGACTTTGTTAGGGAAATGTTTATTCGTGCCCGTGGATTGTATACAAGGGTCAATATTGAAACGCTTGTAGGGCAGTCTGGGGAAGGTGATGGCTTAAGAACAGGTTCTGATCTCTGTAACTTAAGACTTTTGAATCTTATGAGCTGTGAGGGTCTCATAAGAGGAATTCTCCTTACGAGTCGTGAGGATCTCGTAAGTGTATTCTCTCCTTAGGAATCGTGGGGATTTCTAAGTGTGTTGCTCCCTTGTGAGTCGTAAGGATCCCACGCAGGTATTTTCTCCTTACAGGGTCGAGAGGACCTTGCAAGTGTCTTCTAACGAGATTGCGCCCTTTCAGGTTTTCACAAACTTGCTGGTAGCCCTGATGTTTTTACTCACGGAGCCCTTTCGGGTTTTCATCCGTGCCCATTTTGCTTGTGGACGTACCGTTTTTTTTTGGGTCAGCCTTAGGATGCTGAGGCCCGTAGTAGTTTATAGACGTCTCGGTCAGTTGCTAGTTTTAGGACATTGCGGTCCATCGTTAGTTTAGGGACGTTCCGGTCCGTTGCTTTGAGGCGAGGTTTCGCCGGATACTCTATGAACAAGTAGGTTTCCTCTCGATAGACCTTGTCACATAATCCAAGGATTTTGGCACTGCTCCTTCCCCCATCTCCTCTATGTTATCTTCTAACGCTGAGTGAGTTTCTTTGTTATTTAGCGACGAATGAGAGATCAGGTGGCAACATGCCACATAATCTTTGGGTTCCTATGACGAGTCGTCTCCCTCATCATTGCCATTATCTTCACTTTCAAGGATGTGATTAAGAAACTCTTGAAGCGTGACTGGGGTTCGCGTCTTCTGGTTGTATTCCTCCAGTGCGTCAATATGCTTTTGCAGATCCGTGCGCTTGTCGTTAGACTGCGTGGGCTTTTTGATCTTCTTATTTTTCTTTAAAGATTTTGACGGCTGGGCATGGGCGTTTTAACTATCGCTACCAATTCTTGGCGTCGGGCGCGGCTTCAGCATTCCCTCAATGACTTCGGGCTCTAGCGGACTTTTCCACCTAATCGCCGAGCATGTTTGGATATCCTTTAGCATTCCTTTCGTTTTGGCTGAAAGAGTGACCTCCCGTAGAGCTTCTTCTATGAATGAGCACGATGCCCCCGGCATGTCCATCTTTTTCGGAGCATGTGGTTGTGGCGGGTTCACCTTTCAGTTTTCAGACAACGCGAATTTGCCTTGCTGGTACTGGTCTTCAACCCAGTTTTTGAAGACGTATCAATCTTCGATTGGATGACCCATTACTCGATGGTAGGGGCAGTAATTAGGATCATTGACATCGTTCGGTTGTAGTGGGTGTCTCGGCTCCGGTAGAGTGATGAGCCCGTTGTGCACTGCTAGTTCGAACAGTCTCCTTATTTTATCCCGGGAAAACGAGTAAGGACGTCTGAACTTCTCATCGAGGGATTGTCGCTTCTTGCTTTGGCGAACAACCGGTCTCAGGCCACTCGGTTGTTGTTGAGCGTTGGCAACGAAGGTTGCTTTCCCTTTGCCCTTTTCATTCCGAGGCTCCATCTTTGAAGAGGAAGGCCTATGGCCCATCTGGTCCATTTGGGCCAGCTTGTCAATCAAGGCCTGGAAGGTGGTCGTCTTGAAGAACATCATGAATTGGGATATGGTCGCCTGCGGATCAAGAGTACCCATGAACATGCCTACCACAGGAGCTTCTTCGATGCGTTGTTCGCACTTCGACCATAGATTCCGCCACCGTATCGCGTACTGCACCTATGTCTCGCCCGGCTTCACCCTGGCATTAATTAATGCTGTGATCGGGGTACGTTCGCTGGCGCTTGCGAACCTTTGTGTAAAGAGTAACTCTATTTCTGCAAATGTCTTAACGGAGTCATTCGGGAGTTCAGAGTACAAACGCTGTCTCCGATAAGCCGCCAACAAACTGGCGAAGCATCAGTTTGTCATCACCCCCAGTATTTCCGCACAAGGCTCTGAATTGAGCAACATGCTGGTGTGGATTTCCGGCCCCCTTATACACATGGAATTTGGGGATCGTATATTCTGTCGGGTACTTTATTTAGTCGTACCAACCTGGATAGGGTCGTCCAGTTTTAACAATTTGGTCGGCCGCTTCGCTCGCCTGGTGAGCTCGTATCTGTTAAGCTATGTAATCATCGAGCGCAGCCTTCGATATTGTTTCCTCCTTTGCAGCTGAAGATGCCAGAAGGGGGTTTGATGTCTCCCATCTATCATCTTCAATTATTATTGGATGATCTTCGGCTGGAGGGTCCGGATGGATCATCATGCCCACCATATCTTGAAATAAAAATGCCATTCGTTTTATGTTGGCAGCTTGTTTCGCTGCCTCTTTGTCCTTCTTCTCGAGGATTCTGCGGAGGAACTCAGCATCGGTTTCTTGTTCATGACCCTGCTCTTACGATGTCTCCGGGCTTTCTTTTGGCCCAGTGAGTGCGGCCATTTGTGTTAACATTTCCTGGAGCATCTGCTGTTGTTTCTCCTGAGCCTTTGTCACTGACCGGGTAAGCGGTCGGTGACCCGTAGAAGCTCGACTTTCCTCTTTTCCAGAAGTCATATAAACAGTATGCACTATCATGCCCCCATACTTGGGACGTTTGGATTCAGTGTTTGTGCAATTCGTCACAGGCACAGGGATCTTCTCCGGCCTTCTTCTTTTGTGAGTGGTCGAAGTTGAGGGGGCCGTTGCAGCGGGCACCCAAGTAGATGACACCTTCTGCGGCATGACAGGGTGGTCCTTCTCTCGCAGAACTTTCATCTTCTTTAGTTGGCGAGAGTAGTCTTGGTTGATCACCGAGTTTTGGACCTGTTGCCAAACCTTGTGAATTTTGGAGGACAACCGCTGAGGGGGTTGTTCTAGCTCTACCTTTGTAACATATTCCATAGGTGGAAGAGATCTTTTCAGCACGGCAGTCGGAGAATTCTTGCGGACCCTCCTGAGTGGTTCAAAGTTGTTCCCAGTTGGAACAACAACATCAATTTCCACCATTGGAGCTGGCGGAGTCAGTCCAGAAGGAGAGCTGCCCCCAGCCTTCCTTACTCGGAGCCAGTGGCAACATCGAGCATGTCATGCGGCCGGGATCACCTCTGCTGTTGGATGGGCTTCTTTATGCCCCCTGCTTTGAGGAGAGGATGTTATTGGTGCTAGCCTGTCTAAGACTGACGTCCATTGGAAGGGGATAGTCAGTCTTGCGAAGGCCAAATTTCGAACAGGGGAAGCAGCCTTCGTGACTTCGCATGGAGTAAGAGCTGAAACGGCCAGTCTTGTGAAGACCGTCTCTTTAGCAGGAGAAGCCGCCTTGACGATTTCAGGAGCAGGAATGGCTATCCGCTTCGGGATGGCCGCTTCAGGTATCGCGGGCTTCTTCATGGGCCCACTTGAGCTTTGGCCCAGTCTGCTGAAAACTGAGGCACTGGACTTGGGCGACCCGTTGAGAGGGGCCGCGGTAGTTGTAAGACGATTAAAGACCGACTTCTTTGGAGCTTCATGCGACGACATTTGAACGTTGAAGCTCATTGGTGGGATCAAGGTCCCGAAAAATAGCCCAATGGTGGCTTTGGTCACTTGTTCCACCGACATTATGAAAAGGGAGGCCGCTTGGGGCCCATAGGTCACTCCACCGGAGAGGACGGAGTGGGACTTGTTGCGATTGTTGCAGTTGGAACAGTTAGAGGCCATTGATGTTCTTTTTTTCTGCACGGGAGCAAAACCAAATCTTAGTACCTCGAACCCAAGGGCAACCATATCAAACCGCGATTCGTTCGCGAACACGACATACGAAGTGTGGAGTGGAAAGAGGAAAAGGTCCCACCGGGCGTGCCAGAATCTGTTCTCCTCCGAACACAGAGACACAACCGCACAGGTCTGTCTTGCCTGAATTTGGGGGCAGATGCTATCCGGTTTTATCCGTCCACCTCTCTGAAGATGCCAAGTTGATTTATGGCACCGTATATCGGAGGTTTAGACGGATGCGACCGTTGTAGAAGACTTCGTCAGATTCCCCCTCGTTTGAGGGGTTTTTGATTGTGGGGACGCTCTTCCCTGCAGGCGCATGCCCCTGCAGTTAATTACGCTACCGCATCGCGGTAACCACTTTCTCCTTCTTCAGATGGTCACTTCGTGTTGTGTGTGTTTGTTTTATTTTTGGTTGCCCGTGGATTGTATACGGAGACTAATTTATGTTGTCGCCCGTAGGGCGTGGATTAGTCCAAATCCGTATTTTCTTAGATTTGGGTTTGGGTTGGGTTTAAGGATCATTAATCTCATTTGAGACTAAGATCAACTTAAACGTTTGTTAAGAATACGTTAGTCTAGTTTTTAGACTAAGATCTATTTAACAGGACCATTTAGATCCAACAAAAGAGCATTTGGACTCTATTGTTTTAGTTTAGGGACATTGAGGTCCAGTTTAAAGACGTCATAGTCTGTAAAGGTTAAAGACATCATAGTCTATGAGTTTAAGGACCTCACAGTCCGTAGTAGTTTAGAGACATCATAGTCTGTAAAGTTTAAGAACATCATAGTCCATGAGTTTAAGGACCCCCCAGTTCATAAAGTTTAAGGACATCATAGTCCATGAGTTTAAGGACCCCACAGTCCATAAAGTTTAAGGACATCATAGTCCATAAGTTTAAGGACCCCACGGTCCATGGAATGTCTGGTTGTCGGGACCCGTCACCTCTCTGAAGACGTTGAAGGATTACAACGACAAATATCAGAGAAGTGAAGAGATGTACCCTTGAACCAATATTGGTTGGGAGATCTGTAGTCCAATTTGGGACTAAAATCAAAGATTTATGAGCATATGGTTCGATTAATCTGAATGAGGGATTTATGGCCAACTTAGGCTCGGCCCATTCAGTTAAAATGTTAAACATTTAACAATGCTGAGCATTGGTTTGAATTCTGACATTATTTTTGACTTTTACTGAATGTTGAGCACTCATTATAGCTTTGGGGCCCTTTTTTTATAGAACAGTTTATGTTCTCTTAGCGCACACGTGAGGAGCACGTGGTGCGCTTGGCGCTGTGCGCCAATCAATGAGCGCTTCTTATGATGTAGCGCACACATGAGGAGCACGTGGCACGCTTGGCGCAGTGCGCCAGACAATGAGCGCAGAGCGCTTCTGGTGAAGTAGCGCACACGTGAAGAGCACGTGGCGCGCTTGGCGCTGAGCGCCAGTCAATGAGCGCATTGCGCTTCTGGTGAAGTAGCGCACACGTGAGGAGTATGTGGTGCGCTTGGCGTTGTACGCCAGACAATGAGCGCAGTGCGCTTCTGGTGAAGTAGCGCACACGTGAGGAGCACGGGCACGCTTGGCACTGAACGCCAGTCAATGAGCGCATTGCGCTTCTGGAGTGCTAAGGCTCTTTTTAGGCAGCTTTGCGCCCTGAGAATTAAATTCACTTTCTTATAAGAGACTTTGTCTCATGGATCTAAGAACAAAATTCTTATCTTTTATACGAGATGTTTCAATCTCTTATGTTTTTGGTAAAAGACTCTGCCTTTATGGATCTATGATCCTAAGAGAATTGAATTATTCTCCTCCCTTTTATAATGAGTTATTATAATCTCTGAAAGACAATTTATCTTATAGATCTATGATCTGAAGAAGATTAAGTTCTTCCCCTTATTTTTATGATGAGATACTTTGATTTCTATTGTGAAAGACCTTGGTCTTATAGATCTATGATCTGAAGAAGATTAAGTTCTTCCCCTTATTTTTATGATGAGATATTTTGATCTCTGTTGTGAAAGACCTTGGTCTTATAGATCTATGATCTTAGAAAAAGAATTAAATTCTTCTTTTTGTATGAGATGATTTCATCTCTCTGGTCTTTTTTTTTACCTTGAAGAAAATTTTCTTCTTCTGGGAGCTTGATCTTTGTCTTTGAAATTTCTCAAAGTTTATGGAGGGGTCCTCTATATGATATTTGAAGTCTTGGGGCCTTATATAGGGCAAGCTGATTTGTTGAATCAGTTGAAGAGATCTTTTCTCTAATTGATTTGGGGATTTCCCCACCGTTAGATTTTTGATCCTAGGGCTTCTGTTTTACAGAAGACAATTTTCTTGTTTTTAACAAGATTGGGAAATCTTTTCCCATACAGAATTTATTCTGTATCTTGGTGATTTTTAATCACCATTGGATCTTTGATCCAACATTGCTCTGATTTTCAGAGCACAATCTTTCCTGTTTGGAAAGATCGTGAGGAATGTTTCCTTAACAGAATTTTACTCTGGTTAATTGATCATGTTCGTTGGATCTTTGATACAACGGTTGGGAACATTTAGTTTCAGCGCTAGCGCTCTCGTTCTTTGCACGTGGTGCGCTGCTTAGAGTGCAGCGCTCTTAGCGCTAGCGCTCACGTGCTTTGCACGTGGTGCGCTGCTTAGACTGCAGCGCTCATGTGCTTTGCATGTAAGCGCTGCCTCAGAGTGTTTGACTCTCAGCGCTGGCGCTTCTTCATTTCAAAATTTGAAATTTGAACAGAGCTTTGCTCTGATTGGGGGAAACACGTAGCATAGCAATTACCGATGATATGTGTGTGAGCCGGTAAGTAGGTGTACGTGCAACATTTGCATCATCGATAATGGTGCGTGTGTCTTAGTAAACGAAGGTACATACAGATAGGGTATGAAGCATGGTGTATAGATATCGTAAATCAAAATAATGCAAACGTATGCAGAAATAAGAATTCGTAAATGCTAACGGTATAAAAATAATACGCAACTGCGTATGAGCCATACAGTAATAGTTTAAAATAGTACGAATCGTTGTTTTTAGAAAATAGGGGCTACGATGTTTTAGAAAAATACACCATTTGAAATGGGGTAGCGTCCCTTGAAGTTATCATTCAAAAGTGCGTAACGATTCGTTAGTTTTGAAAATAGGTATGGCTCTAGACATATCATAATCTCTACTATGTGAATTTAAACAAGCTTTTCTCGAGTCGATATATAAGTCGGCGATCCATCCTCCTCATATCACGTACAGAATAATCCATCGTACGATATCATCAAATCAATAGTACGGATCTATAATCACGTACATCATCTCATCTCGTATCATCATATATTATCTCATGTCCTCATATATCATATCATATACCATCGCCTCATATCCAATCAAATCGACTCGTGTCATCATATCGGATCATATTCTCATCTCATCATATCATATCGTAAATATCCTTATATATGTGTGTGTGCACGCGCGCGCGCGTGTGTATTTACATAAGTAGATATAGTTCATAGGTTAAGGAATAGTACTAGCGGATATCTTTCTACTAAGTCTACTACTATGGCATATAGTATTCTAATAACCCTATAAGCTAGGTATACATATCTAATATATCTATATATAACTATATATCTAGTATCCTAGTACTATGGTCGCGGGGTGCTATACGTCATCTACCCGACTTTCCCCGTAGATATACATCTACTCACCTAACTTCGCCTCGCTCTAGTCGATGCCGACGGATGCCTTGCTCTCCTTCGTCGTCCCGAAAGTCCATGGGCTTGTACCTACAAATCAAAACATATCGTATCACATAAAAATCCAAATCAAAAACCGATATGACGAGCGAAGCGCACATAGGTTAGAACCTATGGTCAACGCATGCTAAAACAACAAAATACTCTATGACGTCGACGTACGAACGTCGAAAGACTAAGTCACATCAAGAAAATCCAAAAACCAAGTTTTAAATGTCGGAAAACATTGACAGAAATCAAGTAATACGACTCCAGATTTTTTTAAGGTGAAATTAAACTTTTTAGTGTATAGGATAGTCTTAGTTATCAAGTGAGTGAGCTACAGACCAAAATTCAAACTCTAACTCCAACTTTGGCCCACAAATTGCGGCCAAAACCAATTAATTTATGGCCAGATTTTAGGGGTTTCGGCTGGTGCTTCTAGGGTAGCTTCCTACTGGTCTATACATCTCACAGTAACCTCAATTTAATTTTCAGAGTTCTTAGATAATACCAAATTCCAATTGATCATCACAACTCAATGAAAACCGATATCGGGAAAATTCTAAACTTGTCTTTTAAACTTCTAATCTCATCCTAAACCAGGGATTCTATCACTAAAGGCTAGTAAACACCCACTAAACCCCCTACTACATCACTACTACAAGCCTTGCCCACTAATTCTCACTTTGGAAATTTCCAAGTTAACAAAACATAACCTTTTTAACTCTAAATTATAATATGAGGTTAGGAAACTTAAGACTTGATGAAAGGTGGGTGGTTTATCTCAAAGGAGCAACTGAAGAATATTCTAAGATGGCCCAAGATGCTCAAAACTGAAACTTGATCACTCCAAGATGCTTAGGATGAGATGAAGAACATTTTTAGTGAAGGAAATATGGAATTTTAAGGTGGTTTGGGATGTTTTTGGCGGTGGTAAAGAGGATTTGGAGGTAGAGGAAGAAGGATATGAAGAAGAAGATGAGGAGATGAAGAAATGGATGAGACAAAGAAATGACTAAGGTTGTAGCTGAAAGTGTATCCTAGCACCACCACAAGGTTAAAACCGGCATCAAGCATGCAATTTTCAAATTTTCATGGTGCAAAGACACACTATCCAAAGAGCTAACTAGATTATTAGGGTTTATAATATGATATCATAAGAACTAAACTAAGTGATGGAGATTACAACCGTTGTAGATGAAAGTGTTTATTACCACCACTACCACTAGGTTTTACTAGCATCAAGCATGCCATTTAAAAATTTTTGGGGTGCTAATTAACACTAAACAAGAATCGAAGTTGGATGATTAGGGTTTAACTATGATATAACAAAAACTTTAACTAAGTAAAGGATGCTACAACCTTTGTAGACCGTGTCCTTCTGTTCTCAAGCTCCGTGTAGTAGTCCACGCGACTCCACTAGGCTCCACTTGAAGTTGGATCGAGCTTCCTTTGCGATCTTCATGCCGAAGATGATTCACCCGAAACTCCGCTAATCCAAGCTACCTCTTCACTAAACTCTTTAGAGAAGAAAACACACTACACCAAAATGCTAATCTGTAACGTTTTGAAAATCGTTTCGGTGAAATTTCGAAAAAAAAACGGTAAAATGAGTGGGTTTTCGGTAAAAAGTCAAAATGCAAATATCTTTATTATAAAATTAAATATACATATTCTAGCTATGTAATTGCTAGTATTTGGTGTTTATTGAGCCACTGGTGAAATTTCAAATTTTCTGAAAATTTTTCCGAAATTAATTATTTTAATATTATTTTAAGCCGTCACTAATACATTTAATTAGGGAAAATTACAAATTGGAATGAGTTGAAACAAATTTTGTGCATCATAAAACATTAAATAAAATTTTATCATGTGGTTTTTGAAACGAAATCGTTTGCCAAAACGTTTTAGAAAATATCGAAGAAAAAGGCTTTTTTCGGTGAAATTAGTGTTAATGGGAATTGGGGTTTAGCATTTATCTTTTTCCTAACCCACACACCCACACCTCACCCTCTCCCCATGTGGCCGGCCCCACCATGACAGCCCTCCCCCTCTCCCTCTCTCCAATCACTTCTTTTTTTCAAAAGAAAAGAAAAGAAAAGAATAGGAAATGATAGAAATAGTGGGCTTTGACTTTTGTGTTGACCTTGAACTTTCCTCACTTGCTTTTCCCCACCTCACTCTCTCTCCTCTCCTCCTCATGCTGCATTGGCCGAGCCCCCCCTCCATTTCAGCCCTTCATTCTTCACCTCCTTCTCTTTAAAAAAAAAAAGTTCATCAAAAATGCTTGAAAAATCCACTAAAAATCAAGCAAAAATCCAAATCAAAATCCACCTCCTACCCATTTTTCCTTGGCTACCATAGCATGGATATAGGGATTTAGATTTCAATTTGGAAGTCTAAGTGTGCTTGTGGGATCTTCAAATTTATTTGAGTATAATTCTAATCTTTTTGTTAAATTGTTGTTAATTGTTTTAAGTTAGCTTAATTAGGTGTTTAAATATGTTTTTATTTTAATTCCAAGTGCATGATTTGAAATTCAAGAGTGGGGTTTGAATTCAAATTAGGGTTTGTGTTGTGAGTTTAGGGTTGTGTGATGTATTTGACATATTAGGTTATGCTAAATCCAATTTAAGTTGCTAGTTGCATATTTGTTGATTTAAATTGTGATAAGTATATAAATGGTAAACTAGGTTTTGAAAATAATTATATTCTTGTGAGATAAAATTCAAATTTAGGTTTCATGTTATTATAAAGATTATATTGAGTGGTTTAATGCTTTTAGTTCATGAAAATCCAAGCTAGATTGTAGTTTGTGCATTTTTGCTATAAAATTGTTAAAATTTAGGTATTTTGTGAACTAGAATTTTAAGGTTTATGGAAATTAATGAGATTAAATTATGGGAATTGTTTTTATGACTTAATTAAGATATTTAGTGAATATTGTGGCCGCTAGATTCGTTTATATATCGAGTTTTGTACTAAAACGGTGATTTGTGCCTGCTAGATTTTCGGAAAAATGACTTTTTAAGTGAAATTGGGGTTTTGTGAATTTTAAGCTATTTTATATTATAATTAGTGCTTGTAATTGTACAAATGAGTGTGTTGGGAGCTTTCTCGATGGTTTGGCATTTGTACGCCGACGTCGAGGGTTTTTGGGTCGATTTGTGAAAGCAACCATAGGTTTTGACCTATGTGGGATTCGTGTGTCGTTTTGGTCATGAGTCGGATTTTAATACGACACGGTACGTTATGATATGTAGGTAACCCATGTGGACTTCGAGACGACAAGCAAGCGCGTGGCGACGTCGGCACCGGCTAGCGAGGACCAAGTGAGTAGATTTATATCTACGGGAAGAAGTCGGGTGGATGGCGTATAACACCCCCGCAGTCCGTAGTGTAGCTTATATATATATATTTATATAGGTGTTTTATGATACGAGAATGTTCATTCATGTTATGTTTATGTGTTCATGGTTTACCTTTGGGTTAGTTGCGAAACCCTAGAGTAGTTGTTATACCCACATACGCACACACAGACTTGCATACTTTACTTTCTTGTGCGTAGATTGGGATGTGTATATATGTATATATGCGTGGGTATGGGACTATGCATATGTACATTCATATACGCATGCATGGATAATGATGATAGTACTTGGGATTTAAGATGAGTTGATGAGATTTGATTTGAGGCCGTGAGATCGGTGATATAGCAGGGTTCGTATTTGAGATACGACATGACGTTGTAACGGGTCTTGACGTAGTGTTTCACATACGTGCATGCATATTTAGGCGGTATCAGTATTGTACTAGACGTAGATCAGTATCCCGATCATTATATTTGATAAAGAGGATACCGGGTGAATAGTATGATGAATGTGATATTGACCCGTACCCAGATTTGGGATGCCGTACGACGAATTTACGTACGAGCTATATTGATGATTGATCCGCACTCTTGACTTGGGATGCCTGATTATAGATATGGTATCGAATATGATATTATTGAGGCGGGATCACCGACTATACATATACAGGTATGTATATGTATCGACTCAGATGATAGGCGGTTTCCTTACCTGTAGTTCAGCTTGTTAGTTCAGCCGTATAGTTTAGTGTAGTTATTAGATTAGATTAGATTCCTACCTATTTCAAAACTAGCGGATCGTGGGTATTTTAAAAGACAGATCAAGGGATCTTCGGATATTTCAAAAAAACGTATCCTTTCTTAAAAACCACCGTAGCCCCTTTTTTCAAAACCCCGCGATTCGTGTTATTTCAAATGGCACCATTGTTTAATATTTAGCTCCCGCTTATTTTGGTTGCTCGCTCCGCATCGCATATTTACATTGTTATTTCATATTGCATTGTTGACATTATGCTGTTAGGACACCAGCACCATTACCGATGATGCGTATGTACCACATACACTTACTTGCCGGCTCACACACATCTCCATCGGTAATTTCCATGTCACGTACACCTTAGAAAATATTATTGCTTAACTTAGATTGATAGCTAGTAGTTTGACATAATATTAGTGTACATACCTCATATGCCAGCTTAGATATTGTAGTTATTACTTGTCGCTTCATGCATACTGTTATTCATTGTTATGCCGTATTCATGGATTCTCATGCTTATATTCATGGTTTTACGTGCTATTGATGATTCGGATTTCCATGATATTTTCTGGATTTGGAGGAAAACCGCAAAACATATATAAACTGCTTTCTCTCTTTTAAAATAAAAAGTGCGGTTTTCCTATGATGTATGAGTCGTCCACCATGAGTTTGCTGATGGATTTCGAGACCCGATTCGAGGAGTGGAGGAACCGTTTCGGGTACATGGTGGGCCCGGTGCGGTACCCCGGGGCAAGAGGATCGTGTTGTTGACGTTGAGTCTGGCAGGGGAGCACTACCGACCGGTGATATTACCCGACGCGTCGGATATCCGGAGGATACCGTCGTGGTCTTGAAATGGATGGTAGGGGCCGGTCTGGACTGACGGCGCCCTAGATATTGTGATTGAGACATTGAGATTTCGAGATATTGAGGTACAGAGACTGTGATACAGAGATATCGAGATATTGGGATTACGTTTTGTGCCGATGCTAGGCACTGTTTTATGCTGATTTCATTATGATACCTCATTTTAAAAATACAAAGGAAATCTCACTAAATTATGAAAACAGTTTCTTCATTTACATGTATTCTGTTTTCATGCATTCATACCTCATTCATATGATATATTGCTACCTGAGGCACTGACACGGGCACATGAGATTACACTCGGGTTAGATATTTACCCTAGCCTTTGTTATAGGCTGCATGTTATATACATATTTGAGGATATATATTGATCGTATGACCTAGGATTGCGTCATACATGCGATTTCTATTCGAAGATGTTTTTCTATTCACGAGTTGGCAACTCACCCCCGTTGTGCCCCAGTTTCTTGCAGGTTTCACCGTACAGGTTTCTTTACGGCTTTGCGGGTACAGTTTCGTTCGGGTGACTTGCTAGTAGGTGGGTTTATTTGTATCGTACCCATCATTATATCTTGTATATTATTATTCAGTTGTATCTAGTAAATTCCATCAACCAAACATGTATGTATTTCTGAGATAGAGACCAGTGATGTTATTCCTTCGACCTTAGAGTCGCGCGTTATATTTCTGTGGTTTTCTTGTGGTTTTGAGTTTCCTTTTGAATTTTGATCCTCGCCGTTGGCGTTGTATATTATATTGCTTGTGTGGTTGTGACCGTCGATTGACGAAGAGCTAGCTCCCTCTTGGGGATGCCTTTTTATTGATTTCGTATACTATTCATGTTGTATCCCGTTTGGGGGCCAGTATTTACAAAGGAGACTCTGCCGAAATTTTCGGGAAATATTTGATGTTTTTTTTAAAACCGCATAATTCGGCTTATGCTATTAAAACTACTTGATTTGAATTAGTTTTCCTTCACTCTACTACTTTTCTTGGTTTGGATTTCTGGGTTTTCGGCTTACTTAGATTACGTACGCCTCGAGACGTTTCGTAGTTTAAGTGCCGGTCATGTTCCGTACTTTCGGGACGTGACATAATCTAGTGTTGGATGGTGAAGTAGGGGTGTTGTTTGCTCACTAGGGTTCTCACAAGCTTAAGGGTTCACAACTCATGTGAGAGATTGAGCTTGGAGGTGGAGGTGAAGAAGATGGAGAGAGCTAGAGAGCAAACGAGCTCATGTCAAGAAAATGAACAAGTGTTGTGTAGAATGAAGAATGGGTTATCAATATCCCTCACTCATTGAAGCATCCATAATTTTCAAATAAACAATTGGAACCATGCTACAATAGTGAGTCAAGACCAATATAAAAAACATTAAAGCCATGCTTCACCATTCCACAAAAGTCTCCCCATTTCCACCTCTTTTTCTATTTTCTAAAAATAGAAAAACAACCATGCTTCATAATATATATATATATATATATATATATATATATATATATATCACATATATATTAATATATATATATATATAAAGATAAGCAAATAATTAGTGATCTATAATATTAGTTAATATATAATTATATCAAATATAAATATATATATCATATCATTAAATCAACACTTGATTTAATAATCCGGTTATATCACATATAACCGACTAATATCATTTATCTGTATATCACATTATCAAATCAACACTTGATTCAATAATCCGGTTATATCACATATAACCTAACTGATATCAAATAACCGCCAGATTAGAATACGGTATCACATGCTCGTATTTAATCAGGCCCCCGCACATATCAGCATATGTTCCCTACTTTGTTTTGCTTGAACTAGGAAACTTATGTGTGAGACTCTAAAGACTCGTCAATACTTCAGTAGTGGGTAATGATCACATCAGTTACCCACAAGTCATAAGCGGTACTAGCTGGACGTAACAGCTACCCAGGTATTGAGCGAATAGAAGATCAAGCAAACTTGTCCAAACTCCAATGAAGCTTATAAGTAACACTTACCGTACAGTCCGATCTCTTCGTCTGATATGTTGCATATCGAGTCTGGGGGTGGAATCGTCATACCCCAATAACTTGATAAGTCATGCCGATATGTAGCCTATAATGATACGAGAAACTACTGATAACTCTTACCAATAAATCTCATCAATAGCTCTGGCCAGGGACTTCCTGTTATAGCCAATCAAGCATAGCGTAATATCAACTCCTTATACCGGGAGAGACGAAACCCCTCCTATCGCTCATTGCCTCCATGTGATTCGGGACTGTACCCAAAATCCACCTGTTTGCACGACTCCTTTAAGCCATGGTATGGAGGAAATCAAAGCACGGTGTGAACCCCACAAGACTCTATGACGATCTTGGGTCTACATACTAACGTGTACCAATGTCACCCGAGAACTATTATCTAACGATAAGTATAGTACCATCTAGGAGTTCTCGGCGAGTCCTGTTCGGTATACCCATTCTTTAATGAGCACATATGTACAATCTTTGATTTCAAACACCAATCGATATGGGATCAACTATCGCCCCCTACAGGGTTAAGAAACGTACACACTAGTCTACTCTGGAATATCGATGTCCTGCCTCGATACTCCCTCGACTGGGAACTATTAAAGGATTTGCTTATAGACTACACAAGTCTTAGTAGTATGATCTGCATCATAGTCATGGTAGTCAAGCAAACATCCTAAGGGCTTTATCAACATGTATATGAGAGACAGTATAATAATACAAGTGAACATATTAAGATAAAGGCAACCAGATAACATATTATCATGTCGAGCAAGAAAGTCCTCTAAATATATGTCCAAGCATCCACTATATCATACAATAATGGCCTCTAGGACATACATATTCCTAACAGTAGACCGTGTCCTTCACTTCTATAGCTCTGGGTAGTATTCCCTATGACTCCTCTAGGTTCCACTTGAAGAATGAACAAACTTCCTTCGCAATCTTCATGTCGAAGATGTTCCACCTGAAGCACCTCTAATTCAAGCTACCTTTTCACTAATCTCTCTCCAGTGAAGGAAACACCCTAAACTCAAGTGCTAATCAAGTGTAGAATGGTGAAGTAGGGGTTCTAAGCTCGCTTAGGATTAATCCAAAGTCCTATGGTTCACATCACATGTGAGGGTTAGGGCTTGGAGGAAGAGGAGGAAGAAGAAGGGAATGGAGAGAGTGTGTGAGTGAGCTAGTATGAAAAATGAGCAAGTCAAGTGAATGGCTACTCTCTTGACCTCACTTATTGAAGCATGGATTGTTTTCACATAAATAATTCCAACCATGCTTCAATAGAAAGTCAAGGCTAATAAACAAATGAAAATTCCATGCCTCACCCATTCCACAAATATCTCTCATTTTCCACCTCATCTTTTCTATTTTCTTAAAATAAAAAATATAATATATATATATATCATATATACACATATAAATATATATTAAGATAATAATAACTTAAGTGAGCAATAATATTAGTTAATATATAATTATATCAAATATAAATATATATATATATATCATATTATTAAAACAACACTTGATTCAATAATCTGGTTATATCACATATAACCGACTAATATCATTTATCTGTATATCACATTATCAAATCAACACTTGATTCAATAATCCAATTATATCACATATAACCTAACCGATAACATTTATCGCCAGATTAGAATACGGTATCACATATTCGTATTTAATCATGCCCCCGCACATATCAACAAATATGCCCTACTTCGTTTCGCTTGAACTATGAAACCTCTGTGTGGGACTCTAAAGACTCGTCAATACGCCAGCAGTAAGTAATGATCACATCAGTCGCCCACAAGCCGTCAGCGGTACTAGCTGGAAGTAACGGCTACCCAAGTATTGAGCAAATAGAAGATCAACAAGCAAGCTTTTCCAAACTCCCATGAAGCCTATTAGTAACACTTACCGTACAGTCTGGTCTCTTCGTCTGATATGTCGCATATCAAGTCTAGGGGTGGAATCGTCAGACCCCAGTAACTTGATAAGTCATGCCGATGTATGGTTCATAATGGTTCAAGAACTATTGATAACATTTACCAGTAAATCTCATCAGCCCTGGCCAGGGACTTACTGTTATCGCTAATCGAGCATAGCGCAACATCAACTCCCTATACCGGGAGAGACGAAACCCCTCATATCGCTCACTGCCTCCATGTGACTCGGGACTGTACCCAAAATCCACCTGTTTGCACGACTCCTTTGAGCCGTGGTAGGGAGGAAATCAAAGCACAGTGGGAACCACACAAGACACTATGACGATCTCGGGTCTACAGACTAACCTGTACCAGTGTCACCAGAGAACTGCTATCTGACGATAGGTATGGTACCATCTAGGAGTTCTCGACGAGTCCTGTTCAGTGTGACCATTCTCTAATGAGTACCTGTGTACAATCTTTGATGTCAAACACCAATGGTTATGGGATCAACCATCGCCCCCTACAGGGTCAAGAAACGTACACACTAGTCTATTCCGGAATATCGATGACATGTCTCGATATCCCCTCGACTAGGAACAATTAAAGGATGTGCTTGTGGACTACACAAGTCCCAGTAGTATGATCTGCATCATAGTCCTGGTAGTCAAGCAAACATCTTAAGGGCTTTATCAACATGTATCAGAAAGACAGTATAATAATACAAGTGTACATGTTAAGATAAAGAGAAATCAGATAGCATACTATCGTGTCGAACAAGAATGAAAGTTCTCTATATATATGTCCAAGCATCCACTATATTATACAATAATGTCCTTTAGGGTATACATATTCCTAACAATCTCCCACTTGCATTAAGGCCGGTTGTTGTAGTATCTCATACCCAACATCCCAAAAATTCTCTCAAACTGTGTCTGGGGGAAGGCCTTCGTGAGTGGATCCGCTGCGTTATCCTTCATGTCGACTTTCCTGACCTCGATCTCCCGTCAATCTACTATCTCCTGGATCAGGTGATACCGCCTAAGAATATGTCTGGATCGCTGATGGGACCAGGGTTCCTTTGACAAAGCCACAACTCCATTATTATCATAATACACAGGTATTGGATGCTCAATAGATGGAACCACACCAAGTTCAGCCATGAACTTTTTCATCCAGGAAACCTCTTTGGCAATATCGTTGGCAGCGATGTATTCAACCTCCATCGTCGAGTCAGCTATGGTATCTTGCTTGGAACTTTTCCAACATACCACCCCTCCATCGAGGGTGAAGACAAAACCCGAGACCGACTTACTGTCGTCCTTATCACTCTAGAAGCTCGAATCGGTAAAGGACTCCACCTGGAGTTCACCGTTACCATACTCTAAGAACATTTCTTTAGTTCTTCTTAAGTACTTAAGAATATTCTTCACCGCTGTCTAGTGCTTTTCCCAATGATCTAATTGATACTTACTCACTACACCTAGTGAGTAAGCTACATTCAGTTTGGTACATAACATCGCATACATGATAGACCCGACTGCCGAAACATAGGGTATCTCTTGCATGTGAGCCCTCTCCAAATCAGTCTTGGGAGACATCTCTTTGGAGAGAGTGATTTCTGAGCAAGCGGGTAAATTACCACGCTTATAATCTTTCATACTAAACCTCTTTAGTATGGTGTCTATGTACTAGGATTGGGACAATCCCAACATCCGTTTAGATCTATCTCAATAGATCTTAATCTCCTAGATGTAGGAGGCATCACCCAGAACTTTCATGGAGAACTTGTGTGATAAGAAGAGCTTGACCGAGTGTAGCATAAGAACATCGTTTCCTATCAAGAGTATGTTATCCACATACAATACGAGAAAGATAACCTTACTCTCTACAACCTTTTTGAATATACAAGGTTCATCTACGTTTTTGATGAAGTCAAACTCTTTGATAGCTTCATCAAAACAGATGTTCCAGCTCCGCGATGCCTACTTTAATCTGTAGATTGATTTAAGCAGCTTGCACACACTTCCGCTGCTCCCACTGTCTACGAAGCCCTCTGGCTGTGTCATGTACACGCTCTCTTCTAAATCACCATTTAGAAAAGCGGTCTTGATGTCCATCTGCCAGATTTCATAGTCATTGTATGCAGTAATGGCAAGTAGGATCCTGATGGACTTAAGCATAGCGATAGGAGAAAAAGGTTTCATCACAGTCGACATCTGGTCGTTGACTAAAACCTCTTGCTATAAGTCTAGTTTTGAAGGTCTCAACCTTTCCATCTACACCAATTTTCTTCTTAAAGATCCACTGGCTTCCGATGGATTTTACCCTTTCAGGAGAAACTTCCAAAGTCCATACTTTGTTGGTGTACATGGATTCCATCTCAGATCACATAGCATCCAGCCATTTCACAGAGTCTCCACTTATGATGGCCTGCTCGAAACTAGTTGGGTCATCATCTTCCATGATGAAATCCCCGCTCCCACCGTATATGAGAAAATCGTAGTATCTCTCAGGTGGATGAGGAACCCTACTAGATCTGCGGAGTGGCTGAGGTTCGTCAGGGACTATTGAATCCTCCAATTCTATCAAATCATCAGTTGGAGTTTGTGTTGCCGGAATTTCATCCAGCTCTACCTCTTACCACTAATTTCTTTCACAAGAAATTCCTTTTCTAAAAAGGTGGCATATTAAAAAACAAACACTTTTTGTTCCTCGGTGTGGTAGAAGATATATCCATGTGAAGTCTTTCGATATCCCACAAACTTGCAAGGAACTGATCGTGCCTCGAGTTTGTCCGGATTCTGTTTTTTAATATAGGCCGGACAACCCCATATCTTAACTCGTTTAAGATATGGTCTCTTTCCACTCCATATCTCATATGGTGTTTTAGGCACAGATTTTGACAGAACTTGATTCAATAGGTATGCAGCTGTCTTAAGTGCATAACTCCAAAAGAAAATAGGTAACTCAGTATTACTCATCATAGAGCGCACCATATCTAATAGGGTGCAATTCCTTTGCTCCGATACATCGTTGTGCTGTGGTGTATACAGAGGAGTAAGCTGAGAGAGAATCCCATTCTCTTTTAAATAGTCTCGGAACTCCGTGCTCAAGTATTTTCCTCCCTGATCAGATCGAAGGATTTTAATACTCTTACTCGTCCGGTTCTCTACTTCGTACTTATATTCCTTGAATTTTTTAAAAGCTTCAGATTTGTGTTTCAACAAGAACACATGTCCGAATCTTGAGAGATCATCAGTGAATGTAATAAAGTACGAGGAACCATTCCTGGCATGTGTAGACATAGGACTACATACATCACTATGTATCAGTCCTAAGAGTTCAGTTGCTCTTTCTCCGTGTCCAGTAAATGGAGTTTTGGTCATCTTGCCTTTGAGACATGACTGGCAAGTTTCATAAGATGTAAATTCAAACGGATTTAAATAACCAACTTTATGCAAATTAGCTAGTCTTGTCACATTGATATGACCTAGTCTACAATGCCACAAGAAGGCTTCGTTCATTTCTGAACTTTTCCTCTTGTGTGTGTTTTGTACGTTTAGAATTGTAGTTTGATTTATAACATATATACCATTATATAACGTACCAAACCCAATCGACACATGATTTAGGAAATGTTCATAACATTATCCTCCAATACAAAGTTATATCCTTGTTTATGTAACAAAGAAACTGATATAATATTGTACATCATGTTTGGTACGTAATAACAGTCGTTCAGAATCATTGTATTACCATTTGGTAACACCAGGTGATATTCGCCAACTGCTTTGGCTGTAACAATTGCTCCATTCCCTACTTTTAGAGACATAACACATTTTTCCAGTTCTCTACCTTTACTTAGCCCATGTGACAAATTACAGACGTGGGATCCTGATCCGATATCTAATACCCAGGACGTAGAGCAAACTGAGAAACAGTTCTCGGTAACAAACACACCCGAATAAGATGCATCATCATGCTCTTTCTTTATTCGGGTTGCGTGGGAATCCTGATATTTCCCTATTCCAAGCTCAGCTTATGACAATCATATGAAAAAGCGGAACCAACGTTCCCCAGCTTAGTGTAATAAGCGGGTTCGGTCAATACATCCATATTATTATCTTGATTAAGGCGTGTCATGGTCGCTACCTGAAGAGAGAGAGAGCGGGAAATGCTTTAGCATGCTCTCTTTGCAAGATTAGATTGGTTATTATCTTATCTAATAAGGATGGCTCTCATTGTTTTTATCAAATCTTCCTTCAAACCATAAAAAGGTAAAATTATCCAGGATTAATTACACCCTACAAGTTCGCCAATCGGTCAGCCAGGTAGGTATTGGTACTCCGAGGGAGTCTCCCCATGCTTTCGCATGGAACTAATTAAATAACCTCGTTTCCGCAAGGGCATAACCCCGTTTACACTTTTCTTAGACACCTACTGGATCAGCTAATTATAAAGTGGAAAACTCTCTCAGGAGTAACACTTACTCACAGTGGGTATCGGGGTCCAACTATCTCATAGAAGGTTTGCAATCTTATTGCAAATTTCAACACTTGAAATCCCTAATATCTGTTTTTAACCCTAGCTACTTATGACCTTAACAAGGTCAACAAATAATAAGCGCTAGTCAAGTTCAACCCGTCATTTCGTGATTGAATTAAACCCACCCGTACGACCCTTAACAAGGTCAACAAAGCCGTATGACTACCCTAATCCAATCGCATCATATGCGGCAGATAAGCACTAATCAGCTACCGCACACTATGCCTTGACAAGGTCAACAAACGCATCACGAATACTAAATAGCACTTATCTGAAATGACGGAGGGCTAAGACTGGTTTTGATGAAAACCTTTAACGTAATGAACTTGATATCGTTGTAGAATCAAGTGTTTTGAAAAAGAGTGGTTTTGTAGCACTTGCTAGTTTTGAGAGGCTCCACAAGATATATGATGCATGCTAGCTAGAAGTCTTCAAAATCCAAGATGATCTACTTCGAAGAAACACGGACTCAAGCTATCTCTTCACTAATATAAAATTGGTGAAGCTAACACCCTAAACTATATGGCTAGTATAGAAGAGGATGATTGTTCTCCACCGAAAAGATGCGACCGGGACGTTGGGACGTCTGGCCTGAATTTTAGGGGGCAGATGCTATTTGGTTTTATTCGTCCACCTCTCCGAAGATGCCAGTTGATTTATGGCACCGTGTATCAGAGGTTTAGACAGATGCGGCCGTTGTAGCAGACTTCATCAAATTCCCCCTCGTTTGTGAGGGGTTTTTGATTATAGGGACGCTCTTCCGTGCAAGCGCAAGCACCTGCAGTTAATTACGCTATCGGGTTACGATAACCACTTTCTCCTTCTCCAGAAGGTCACTTCGTGTCGTGTGTGTTTGTTTTATTTTTGGTTGTCCGTGGATTGTATACGGAGACTAATTTGTGTTGTCGCCCGTATGGCGTGGATTAGTCCAAATCCATATTTTTTAGATTTGGGTTTGGGTTGGTTTTAAGGATCGTTAATCTTATTTTTAAATTAAGATCAACTTAAATGTTTGTTGAGAATACGTTAGTCTAATTCTAGACAAAGATCTGCTCAACAAAGTTTTGGGATCATTTAGATCCAACGAAAGAGTATTTGGACTCTATCGTCTTAGTTTAGGGACATTGCGGTCCATAAGTTTAAGGACATCATAGTCCATGTTTAAAGATATTATAGTCTGTAGGGTTTAAAGACGTCATAGTCCGTGGGGTTCTGGTTTAGCCAATTTGGGGATGCACCAAAAGTTATTGGTTATTGGAACCCTCCACCTCTCTGAAGACGTTGAAGAATTACAACGACACGTATCAGAGGTGTGGAGAGATGTATCCTTGAACCAGTGAATGTTCATCAAAGATTTTATAATCTTGTTTGGGACTGAGTCCAATAAAGAGCGCATGGGCTCAGTTGATTATGAGTTTGGCTAACTTGGGCTGAGCCCACCGAGTCTCTGTCATCTCTCTTCTTCTATTTATAAAGTGTCAGACACTTGTTAGGACATAGTCCTTTCTTTGTGCACATACTGCTAAACATTTATTGGGGTACTGAAACCCACTTTCTTTTTGTTTTTTATTGAGTGTTGAACATTCTTTATGGCGTTAGGCTTTATTTAAAGAATACTTTGTGTTCCCTCAGCGCACACGTGATGAGCACGTGGTGCACTTGGCGCTGAGCGCCGACCTGGAGCGCTAAGGCGCTTCTTGTGAAATAGCGCACACGTGAGGAACACGTGGTGCACTTGGCGCTGAGCGCCAAACCTGGAGCGCTGAAGCGCTTCTTTTGAAATAGCGCACACGTGACTAGCACGTGACGCGCTTGGCGCTGAGCGCTAGACTTGGAGCGCTGAAGCGCTTCTTATGAAATAGCGCACACGTGAAGAGCACGTGGTGCGCTTGGCGCTAAGCACCAGACTTGGAACGCCGAAGCGCTTCTTTTGCAGTTCTGGTTAGTTCTATGTACTGAGAATTAAATTCTCATTTATAAGAGACTTTTTTCTCATGGATCTAAGAACTAAGTTCTTCTTTTTATGAAGAGATGCTATGATCTCTTCTGTTTTTATGAAAGACTTTGTCTTACAGATTTGCGATCTAGAAAAAGAACTAAGTTCTTTTTATTTATCAAGAGATGCTATGATCTCTCTTCTTTTTATTTACCATGAAGAAGGTTTTTCTTCTTAGAGCTTGCTTTTCTCTTTTTCTTTTTTGAGAACTTGAAGTTTAGGGGGGTTCCCTCTGTTTTAGACTTGAAGTCTTGGGTCCTTTATATAGGGGGTCTGATTTGTTGAATCAGTTAGGGAAATCTCTCATTGAGAGATTTCTGATTAATTTGGGGAATGTTTTCCACCGTTGAATCTTTGATCCAAGGGCTTCTGTTTTACAGAAGACAATTTTCTTGTTTTTAACAAGATTGGAAAAATATTTTCCCATACAGAACTTATTCTGTATCATAGTGATTTTTAATCACCATTGGATCTTTGATCCAACGGTGCTCTGATTTACAGAGCACAATCTTTCCTGTTTGGAAAGATTTGAGGAGTATTTCCTCAACAGAATTTTATTCTATAATTTGATGATTTATTCATCTCAGTTGGATCTTTGATCCAATAGTGGAGAACATTTAGTTCTAGCGCTTGGCGCTCTCGTGCTTTGCACGTGAGACGCTGCCTCAGAGTCTTTGACTCTTAGCGCTGACGCTCCTGGCGCTAGAGCTCTCGTACTATGCACGTGAGGCGCTGCCTCAGAGTCTTTGACTCTTAGCGCTGGCGCTCCTGGCGCGAGCGCTCTCGTGCTTTGCACGTGAGGCGCTGCCTCAGAGTCTTTGACTCTTTAGTGCTGGCGCTTTTGGCGCTCAGCGCTCTTATGCTTTGTACGTGAGGCGCTGCCTCAGTTCAAATTTTGAATTTTGAATAGATCTTTGCTCTCAATTGAGGAAACAAATGCCCCCCACCGTTGCGCTCACGTGGCTTACACGTGAGTGCAGCAGTGGCAGCTTTACCACCATCGAATCAACTTGGAAGTTGGATCGACTTCCAATGCCTATAAATAGAGCCTTTGGCCCTTAAGATGATTTATGTTCATCTTCTTCCCTTCTTGTTTTTCTAAGAATTTAATTCTCCTTCAGAGCACAGCTCTCTGCCCAAAGGAAATTCCTTAAGAGTTAAAACTTTGTCCAAAAATTTGGTAAGATTTGAACCCATTAACAGAGTTTTGCTCTACTTAGATCACAGATCCTAAAGATTCTTAGGGTTTCTTAACCCGTTAATTAAAAACCAGAGCTTTGCTCTTCTTTGATCATAGATCAGAAAAACCATTCTTTTTTTAGGGTTTCTTAACCCTTTAATGAAGAACTCTTAGAGTTCATTTTGTAGATCTTGAAGATCTCGGAATTTTTACTTTGTAAAAAGCTTTTCTTTTTTAGGGTTTTGATGGATTACTCCATCATTCTCACAGAGCATGGCCCTCAGAATTTTTGGGGAATTTTTAATCCCCATTAAAGTTGACAGAGTATTGCTTTTAGAAATTTTGGGGAATTTTTATTTCCCTCATAATGACAGAGGTGACCTCTGTAACAGAGCGCTGCTATCAAAGGAGTTAACTCCTAACCCGAGAAACTCTCATTGAATGAGAATTTTTTTGAAGATTTTCTTTTTAATGATTGAATGTCT